>CM024963.1:17157790-18425676 GCA_014282245.1 Rhododendron simsii | reverse complement strand
TCACGGGGCACATTTTCCGAACTGTCGCGAAGTACTTTCCAAGTCTTTTTCTGCAGATTATATGAAATCATTTTACCTGGGATAGCCAAGATGAGCGAAAATTCATTTTCATTCTCTCCCTCGACAGCACACATAATCGTAAATCTCATCCGCTTTTTACTTTCCATCTCAGGGAATTCAGATATCAAGGTCTCAAGATCAACCCGAAACTTGACATTCCAACGGCAGCCGTCCTCGTCCATCTTGCGGATTTTGAACCTCAAAGCAGAATGCGACGGACTCTGAATCAAAAGCAAACGGCCACCACGGCCGCATTCTCCAAAATACCTAGTCTTGTCTAGATAGAGAATTCTACTACTACCTTTGCATGAAATCTCAATAATCTCCTCTGTCTCAATGTCAAACCTCCACAGATTATATCGGTGGTAAAATAGCCGATAGATTGCTCCATTCCAAAACGCACCCTTGCTATAAAGACCGCTCGGCTCTTCGTTTGGTAGAAATATCTTCTTCCACCACGCGGTCTCCGATGAATAGATATCCACTTCCCAATTAGGGGCGCTATAATAGAGACTAGTTAGCATGACAACTTTGTAGTGAGGCGATTTCGATGGATCGAAAGCTAACAAACATGATAAGCTAGAAAAGCCACTGCGGTATTGCTCATTGACATGATAGTCAAGTAGACGGAATTTCTGCGTGGTCGGGTTACAAACGAGGTATTTTGCTTTGATACGATTGTCAACAAGTTGTTTGTAGTTGTACTTGATCAACAATAAACCGTTGCACGAGTGTTGAACCGCAAAGTCACCCGTAAGAGGATGTAGGAAGGAGAGAGAGGGAGTGGTAGGGCTTCCGTTGAGGGAAACCGATTCGAGTTTTTCCTCGTAGTAGAAATAGAAATACAAGGATGAGATCAAGGGTTTAGGGTTAAGGCGGCAGTGGGAAGAGGCGAATCCTGAGTCCGAGAGGAGAGAGAGCCAGTGTTTAGACACGGACTTGAATCTGATTATGGATTTGGCCGGAATACAGAGAAGGATTTGTGTGAGGAGGTCAAGGTTGTTGGCTATTAGTTCAGCCGCCGGCGAGGTTTCGGGTGGAGTACCGTCGGCTCTAGGCTTTGTTTTCTTACGGGATGTTTTCATTGTCACGGTGCCCTAGGGTATGGAGGAGTAATAAAAGCTCGAGAGGGTAACTTTTTATAGAAGAAATAAAATAGGCAAAGTACACTTTACCCCCTCGCGCTTTAGGAGTCGTGGGGATCACCTCCCTAAGTTTATAACTTGACCACATGATCACCCTATGGTTTTTGTATTAAACTGCACAAGCGACTCTATTAACAAAAAAAAGAAGGAAAAAGATTGTTCCATAATACGCATCAACAGTTAATAAGGACATATTTTCATATTTAAAAATAATGGGCTTACGAAAGTAATTTCTCAATTTTTTTTATAGGTTTGATGGATCCATCGATCCATATTGCATTTTTTTTTAATTTAAGTAAGCTTATTATTTTTAAACTTGAAAATTGTATATAAGTACTTATTTTTTAAGAAGGTGAACTTGAATACACTCTTAGTATTCCTTCGTTCATGCCAATTGACATGCATTAATTAATTAATTAATTGATTTCGCTAAAAGTATATTAGGAAGCATATAGAAAAGATTCTCTCTCTCTCTCTCTCTCTCTCTCTCTAGAATTGGGAATGCCTGTTGTCCCCTTGGGGATAGCATGCGTGTTGGGCCAATCCAAGCCGTCCATGCTCGGTAATGGACGGCTTAGATTGCATGGACCTGCTCGACTGAGCCATCCATTACCGAGCATGGACCCGCTCAGATCGGCTCAACACGCATGCTATCCTTAGCATTGATATCACTTCTCTCTTTTTTGAAAATTTAAAAAAAAAAAATTGATGCATCTACTAAACTTCTAAATACTTCCCCCTCAAGATCTCGAGTCCTACTCCTCACCTCATGAGGAATAAATCTCTTCGCATTGCGCATGTGCTTTGAAAAAATATTGCCTTGCAGTTCTTAATTTGTATTAAACAGTGGTGTCCATAGATGAACTGGTGCTTAAATTTATGAGAGGGACTGTTGTTTTTCCCCATGTTAACTACTACGTACCTCTGTCCCAAGATGTTTGTCTTGTCCGTAGAATGAGGACTTAAAAATAATACATTTTTTTTATGAAGAAAAAATTCAAACTTTTCAGTGAATTAAAGGAACACATTGATATCTAACATGCCCATTGTCACAAGGACCCTTTGTCTTAACATTTTGCCATTGTACTATCTACATGTAGCCGGAAATGTCAGTTTTAAACCTGCCAGTGGGAAGGATGGATTATTTTGTAACTGGCTAATTAAAATGTTAATAATTGTAACAAACAGAACGTTCCAAGTGTTTTTGGACGGTCTGGATTGAAAATCAATTGTGACCGGTTAGAATTGAAAACGAATCTCAGCCATTGGTTGTGCGAATGGACGATTGAGATTCCGCCGCTCCATGAACAACAACCTCCGTGAATAAGTTTCTCTCATTCAAATAAACACTAAAGGTATGTTTTGGCATTGTTTTTTGTCTGCCTTGTAAATTTGATGATCTCGTGGTAATGTATCAGAACTATGTTGTAATTTGTAATGGATAAATATTTGCTCATTCTGGAATGAATAAATCACTTGTTTGGGAAATGATTAACGCCCGGCCAGAAACCTAGTATTTGAAAATCCATTGGTTCATCTGGTCAAATGAGAAAACTGTGCAAGAGAAAAGTAGGATTTCTTGCTTCAAAAATTGATTAATGGGTAAATTGAATAGCAAACAGGGCTGGCCTTGGGCATAGGCCCAACAAACAGCCGCCTTGGGCTTCCCTTTTACAGCCCAACTGTAAGACCCCAAAATCTTGAAATATATTAAATATTATGTATATACAACTTTCAACAAGCTGACAAGTGTAGCTTTGGTGGTAAGTTCTTTGCTTTCTAGACATAGGGGCATGAGTTTGATTCCCACTCTTTCCTTCTTTTTCACGGACAATTGTTCAAGACACGAACACGCGACCTACGGGTCCAAAGCATATGTTTCATATGCATCTGTCACTACGCCAAAGGTACATTTTGTTACTTTTATCAAACAACTAATATATATAGAAAGTATGCGAGGCCCCATTTTTAACCCCGTCTAGGGTCTCGAAAATTTCAGGGCCGGCCCTGACAGCAACACCCCCCCCCCCCCCCCCCCCCCCCCCCCCCCCCCCCCCCCCCCCGATTTCTGATATGCAAGTACGTAGTAAGGTTTCTACCCTTTTGTGTATGGTGTTGATCTGATCGCATGTTTGAATATAAGGTAAGTGTGCATCTGTTTCCGAAGAACTCTTTATGAAAATGAACTAGCTAGACGAACACTTCCTCGTACAATATTGCTTTGTAACCGTGAAGCAGGTACGTATGAGATTAATGAGAAGCAAGAAAAATTTTGTTGGCAGTTTTTTGACAGATGCTGACGCATACAAGTCTTCTCCTTTTTTTTTTTTTTCTCCATCTCACTCTCCCTCGGTAGTTAGTCATGGAGTCGCAACGAACCAGATGAAAATGCAAAACTGAATGGAATTTCATGAAGCATCATGAAAATTAATGCAGTCGAGGTGTTATCCTTTGAACTGTTTCACTGAAAATCAAACGATACGGGGAAAGCAGGAAACAAGAGAAGTACACGACTATAGGGTGGCGGATGAGAAGGCGGCTAGTGGCGGAAGATTTGGGGTGGTGAACAAGGGAGACAAGCAGGGGAAGTGGGCATTCGCCAAAGAGCGTGTGGAAAAAAGCTCGAGAGGGTAACATTTTATAGAAGAAAGAAAATAGGCAAAGTACACTTTACCCCCTCGCGCTTTAGGGGTCGTGGGGATCGCCTCCCTAACTTTACAACTTGACCACATAATCACCCTATGGTTTTTGGATTAAACCGCACAAGCTATTCTATATTAAGAACCAAAAAAAATAAAAATAAAAACCCAATGGTTCATAATACCAACAGTGCCAAACGGTTTCCCTACTTAATTATAAGCCAACAATCACTTGGTTCTAACAAAGCATATGCATTTTTAAAAGAGTACAAATTGTGGGAAGAGTTAAATTAAGTTCTGATTTTAATAGAGAAGAACTCAGTATTCTTTCGTTCATGCCAATTGTCCATTTCGCTAAAAGAAGAATATTAGGAATCTTAAAGAAAAGATGTGATCTCTCTCTCTCTCTCTCTCTCTCTCTCTCTCTCTCTCTCTCTCTCTCTCTCTCTCTCCATGCATCTTGGTTTGAACTAACATTGATATCACTTCTCTGTGTTTTGAAAATTTAAAATAAATTTATGCATTCACTAAACTTGTAAATACTTCCCCCTCAAGACCTCGAGTCCTACTCCTCACCTCATGAGGAATAAATCGTTTCACATTGCGCATGTGCTTTTAAAATTTATTGCCTTGCAGTTCTTAATTTGTATTATAGGGTGATGCCTCTATAGATGATCTGATGCTTGAATTTATGGGAGGGAGTGTTATTTTTACCCCATGTTAACTAATGCCTCCGTAGAATGAGGACTTAAAAATAATACAATTTTAGGAGGAAAATATTCAAACTTTTCTCATGAATAAAGGAACACATAATATTGATATCTAGCAAAATTGTCGGGGGTTTTTTTTTTTTAATTTTTCTTAAAAACATTGTGTTATTTTTAAATTATCGTTTTGCGGATCGGACAAAAAATTTGGAACAGAGGGAGTAAACTAATTAAAAAAAGTGGTCGTATTTTATAGAATACTAGTGCTAGCCCGTACCTACGGCACTACGTATCCTTGTTGAAAGGGGATGACAATTGTGTAATTTAGGTGAAAACCATAGGCACTTAATCGTGAAGTGAGAGGATACACTACAGCCTTTGAATCAAATGAATCTAAGCCGTTCCAACAACTTGTCTCCCCACCCTTCTGTTTTATAATAAAGATATCTTCCATGTCGAAATTAGCTTCAAACAATACCAAATTAAAAGCCACAACAAAAGTCATTCCGACCGCCCTATACATCTCTCTTCTTCCACAGTTCATCATCTAACGTACAAACTGCTCATTCAGGAATGAACAAATCGCTTGTGAGGAAAAAGTTTGAGGCCCAGAAACCCATAGATGTTACAATAAAACTTTTTCCCTCGATGTACCCCTTCGAGATTAATAAAATTTCGTTTGCCGAGAAAAAAAAATGTTACAATACTTTTTTCGATTAAAAAAATAATTATTTTGTTTTCTAGTTTATGTGACCGTGGGGAAATTCGTGGATTTCCACTAATTAAGAGTTGGGTGTATTCCGTAATTCTCTCTCGTTCCTACACTTCTTCACCAAATAGGACGTGCCAATTAGTTTCAAGCTTGAATTCTGGGACAAAGTTGGATGTTTTATTGAAGCCCTAACGAATTCTGAACATCTTGTGGAAACAGATCACCAAGACCCATGCCCCTCTTCAATAGCAATCGTAAGACACTCCACTTTGCTGGTTTGTGCATCAACTCTGTTTGTTGGAACTGAATCTGAAATGTTCTAGCCTTGTTTCTTTAGGAACGTTAAAGAAGCCTTATTCTTTACAAGGGTAGACAAAGCTAGCTTGCTGATTGCTCTCTTCTTGGCAACTGCAGTAGTTAGTAGTTACGGTTAGTTTGCTTTTCAAGTCCTTTAAACCTTACATAGTTATCAGCTAGGAGTAGTATTTTTCCACAAACATAGGATTTGTATCAGATATTCATGCAAAATCACGCGGTAGTGTAATGTTATAAATTATGTGCAATTGTTCTCCATTGGATTAAAAGAAATCAACAATTGTCATAATATTAGGGGTGTATTTTTTTGCACAAGTAGTTAATTTTTTCCTTTTTCTTTTCCTTTTTTTGGGTTAACTACAAAAGTTACTCCTGTAACAGTTGGTCTTATTGTGATGTACACAAATTTTTGTTTTGGATGGGGATTTTATTATTTACAATTGATAGCATCAGGCCATCTCCAATAATGGAGTTAAGAAGCAAATTAAGGAGAAATATATTTTCGAGTGTTTGAAAATGCACGTATTCCTATAGTGGACAACACTTAAAAGGGACAGAGGGAGTAACGTGTAACATTTATTACCAGTTTCCATAGATACAGAATACAGAAGAAACAGTAGTAATAAGAACCATGCTGATACAAGCAATACCAAACTCCTAAACAAAGAGCTGGATTTTGCTGTCAATTTCTCTCATTACTTGTGTGTGCTCCAACGCACACGAGCTTCAGAAACAAAAAAGGAACTAATGAATCTTACCGACGCACCTCACTCAAACCTGCAGTCAATTTCCGGAGCGCCACAGTCCCTTCTTTGAGCTTTGCAAGATCCTTGTCAATCTTGACTTTTTTTTGCAGACAATGCCTTCAATTCCTCCTGTTAGAAAGACAACAAACAGCACAAATATTTTTTAAATAGACAAACAATTTCTTAAAAATTCTAAGCTCAGCTCCCTAGTCCCATCTCATTTTTCCGAATCAATTATCCAGATGAAATCGGATATCATAACTACAAATATTTCTGTATTATTAAAATTCTTTTTTGGAGGAAAATACAAGAGAAAGCCTGAGAGATGCAAATTGCCCAATTGATGAAGATTTAAGGAGGCTAAATCCCTTCCCTTGTGTTTCCTCCTTCCTCGAAATCAATCATGCAGGTGTGTGTTGTGTATGTGTTCATTAGTCAGATGCTCTGGGGTCTGGACCATGAGCGGTGGCGGATCCACACTAGGATCACCGTGGGCACAGGCCCACACTGCTTTTTTTTTTTTAAGTTTTAGTTCTTTCATCTTTTTTTTTTTCCTGAAAATGGTAGTTTTAGTTTTATCAGAATCAAACGGTTATTGCTTGTTATATATAATTCATCAACCAATTAGTTTCCACATATTGAAGATATCTTGCTCAATACCTGAAAATAGGTAGTTTTAGTCTCATTACGTGCTTGAATTGTTGCAAAAACATGCCCCACATAATGAATGTTTCTGATTATCAAAGTAGAAATCCAGTATGAACTCTTGACCCATGCCGTACTCTTGACCCAGTACGTACAATGAACATTGTTCCCCACTGTTTAGGCGGGTAAACAAAATAGTACTCCAAAACCTAAGAGCTCATATTCGTTTCTCATGATGTAACGGCTAACACGCGCGCAAGCCACCGTCGATCGCCAACCATCAAGTTGTGGGACTATCTCCAATCATCCCCGTCCATACCCCCAGTGATTGGAGACTAGATGGGTTATGTTATTATTGTTGTTGAGGTGTGTGTTGTGTGCGGGGTTAGGGTTTTCAAGGCCTTTACTTATTATGAATAGAACCCAATAACCGACTCAACTCCGAAATTACATAAAGCCAAAAATTGTCAATAGAACAACCTAACTAATCCAGTAAAAGATTTAATTCAATATAACAAATACTGAAAATCGTTGCCAGAAATTTTCCTTCTAAGTTCTAACTATTGTTGTTTCACTTAAAAATTCGTTGCTAATGTGTTAATGCTTGCGACTAATTTTATTTTGGTATTTACCGAGCTAAGAACGACACAGATAAAAGGACTACAAAGTCAATTTCTTGGATCGCTGGTACTAGGGAGAGAGACGCACACTAGGTTCAGAGAAAAAAGAAAAAGGAACAAATGAAGAATCCTTACCGATGAAGCAAGTAACGCGCTCTCCAACACTTCCCGTAGCTTCTCAGTATCTTCTCTAGTCCGTGAAATCGCTTCATCTCTCTCGTCACACTCTCGTTCTAACCTCGCAGTGTCTTTCTTGATTATCGCAGTCCCTTGCTTGAGGTCTGCAAGAATTTTGTTGTCCTTCTGGACTCTTATTTTACAGAAAAGCCAAGTTGTGCACAGCAGCCCTTTTTTTCCGCCTCGGGTCGTACAAAGATGATCGGATCCGCTCAATTTGTTCAAAATATATGTCGTTTAAGGTCCCTAAAAAATGAGCTTCATTCGATATCGTTAGAGGGGTTAACAAAACACCCAAAATCACTTTAGAATTTAAGCCGAAATTCTAAAGTGATTTTGGGTGTTTTGTTAACGCCTCTAAATATCGAACGAAGCTCATTTTTTACAAGGACCTTAAACGACATATTTTGAACAAAATAAGCGGCTCCGATCATCTTTTTGCGACCCGAGGTGGGAGAAAAGGGCTGCTGTGCACAGCATGCTGTGCACATAGCACAGCTCCTTATTTTATAAACGGAAAGTCTGCCCACACAGCAGATCTGTGGACAGATTGTGCACAGATTTTATTGTGGGGCCTACCACGGATCCCACATAAATCATTCGAACCGTTCATTAAATGTAAAACATTTTTTCAAAGTTTCCCGTAAAAAATAAGCTCAATCCGATACCTATAGGTATTCGATCCAACCATATAACGTTTCCTATCCGGAAATCTGAATGAAAAGTTAGATGGTTGGATGAAGCATCTATAGGTATTGGATTGAGCTTATTTTTTACGGGAACCCTTGAAAAAATATTTTACATTTAATGAACGGATTGGATGATTTGTGTGGGGCCCATGGTGGGCCCCACAACAAAATCTGTGCATAATCTGTGCACAGATCTGCTGTGTGGGTAGAACGGTTCTTTTATAAAATGCCTTCAGTTCCTCTGAGATGAGAAATTTTTCAGTGCCGAGCGAGTATTGCAGACGTGGCACCCGTTCGGCACACCCGAGCCGTCTGATGCATTTTTTAGACGGCTCGGATTAAAACACACTCTCTCCTCTCATCCTAACACTTTCTCTCGCCTCTTCTTTCTCTCCAAATCTGAGCCGTCCATACATGTAATGGACGGCTCGAATGCATTTTTCCTCTGGGATAGAAAGACGACAAACAGCACAAAAAAGAAGTTTTTTAACAACAAACAATTTCTTTGCAGGGAGACTTAAATATTCATAATCAAATCATGTTCAAGTTATGTTTTTCATCTCAGTCACTTTAAAAAGTTATATTTTCATCCTCATTTTTTTAAAATCCCAAAAATGACCTTATAGAATAACTTTAGATGCGAATTTTGGGATGAATACTTAATCGGTCTTGTTATTGTCAGCCCACTGGGCTGACAATAAACATACTAGAAGACAAGGAAAACACGTATTCCTGTGTACTTTATACACCCTTTAATACACATCCACACTCTTATTATTGTCAACCCATTGGGTTGTCCAGTCCCAAATTGCTAATCCCTCTGACTGACACACACACACACACACCACCCCCCCCCCCCCCCCCCCCCCCCCCCTCTTTCTTTCTTTCTTCTTTACGGTTTACTTTTCTTTTCTTTTTTTTCTTTTCCGGTTTGATTTTTTTTTCATTTTATTTCTTTCCAGTTTGAATTTTTTTTCTCTTTAATAATAGGTTCAAGTCTAATTCTAAGTTTTATAAAGTAATTGAGAGAAAAAAAAGTGTTTCAATTGATTATGTTTATCCGACTGTTTTATTTTTCTTTTTTTTTTGTCCTTTATAGATTAAAAAATATAGTTATGCAAAAAAGTGTTTCAATTTTCAATCCGTTTGAACCAGTGTAAAGATGTTATTTTTTTTATCATTTCAACCTAAATGGTTGTAATAAATTTTTGGCTCCAAGGCCTTCCGATAAACACCCTAAGAGAGTCCTGAAACTAAATAATGAGCATTAGAGTGCTCGTTGAAAGATCGTAAAACAAAAAATTCATTAAGATTACAATTAGTGTTCAGGAACTAATTACGAAATGTATTTTGCAAACGACATACTAATCCAGAATACAAATGTTATATTTAAGATTACTTTTTTTTTACTATAGTACTCTTTAATATATTTGTTAACCATTATTTAGCATAGTCCTTTAAACTGATTCAGTAGTATGTTACTTCAAATCACGTTTCTACTCCATAAGATTGCAAATGACTGGTTTCTATTTTTTTAACTAAAGCGGAAACGTTTTAGGGGCTTCGTAGGGGCTACTGTGCCAATGGGGGCAGCAGAGCCCTTGGGTCCCCATACTTTTTAATTTATTTTTTTATTTAATTACTTATATCTTATTTATTTAATTTCTATAAATACACCCTTTGTATATTTAAAAATATAATTCAAGAATTAAGTGCTTTAATTTGCAATTCAGTTAAATCAGAACAAAGATAGTTTTTTTTGGTTTAAGGTCTCTCAATAAACACCCTAAAACTCATTATTTAATTTCAAGACTCTCTTATGGTGTCCATTGAAAGGCCTTGAAGCCAAAAATTTATTACGACCATTTATGATGAAATGATCAGAAAAATAACATCTTTGCACTGATTCAAACGGATTGAAAATTGAAACACTTATTTTCTTAACTATATTTTTTAATCTATAAAGGACAAAAAAAGAAAAATAAAACAGTCGGATAAACATGATCAATTGAAACACTTTTTTCTCTCAATTACTTTACAAAGCCTAGAATTAGACTTGAACCCGCTTTCCAAAAAAAAACAAAGACTTGAACCTATTATTAAAGAGAAAAAGAAATTCAAACCGAAAGGAAATAAAATGAAAAAATAAAACCAAATCGGAAAGAAAAGGAAAAAAGAAAAAAAAAAGTAAACTGTAAAAAGAAAGAAAGAAAGAAGAGGGAGAGGGAGAGAGAGAGAGAGGGAGAGAGGGGGGGGGGGGGGGGGGGGGGGGGGGGGGGGGGGGGGGGGGGTGTTTGGGTGGAGTAGCAGCTATCACCGAATAAATAGTCAACTACTCCCCCATTCATATCACCTCATAATCTCGAAAATCATGGCAAAGATTTTCATCCCAATCTCCATCCAAAAAACGAAAACCCCAATTTGAATTTGCGTCTTCTTGTTTGGCCAAAACCCTAAGTGGCAAAAACTTACACCAGTCCTCCATTGCTACCACTTGGTTGAGAAGAAGATCAGCGCATGCACTCCTTTGTTCAATCTGAATGGGGTTTTTATAGGAAAATCCAAAATCGCGAAAAATCGGTCCAGTCCTACGAAGATGAATCAACGAGAAAAAGGAGACGAAACCAACATGATTAGATTTTGAAAGTCATTCCGTTAAATGCCGCTTTTTTTTCATGATTTGTTTGGTCTTGCCGATCAGAGCACGACAAAGCATCTAAAACAGAGTAGATATATTGATTCCTTCCCAGTTCATTGTTTGCTGGAACTTGCCATGATTTCATGGGGATCGGTTTATGAAATCTTTAACGTTTTTCCGAAGATAGTGGTCCTCCCTATTTTCCTAAAATCCTAAACGGTGAAAACCCAAACTTGTTGTCCTCCATCGTTGCAAAGTCCGGCGAAGAAGAACGCCGTCCAACTCATCCGGTTCATCGTCGATGAGAGTAGTGAGTGGCGGTTAGAATTGAGTGTTTCGAGGGGGTTCAGTCGCTTTGCTCAACCGAATTTGGGCCGCCACTACTGCTCCTTCGACGTTTCCACCAATGACTGCATCGACTCCTTCGAACCCCAACTTGTCGGACCTCGTTTTTAGCCATACCACCACGAATCTGACTGGGCAGCAAAACCCATCTAGACCGGGCATGTGGCGGAAGATTCATTGCAAAAGATGAGTTTTAATTTTCATGGCAAATTATTTGTAGCATTCACCATAAAATCTTTGCAAAAGATGGCCACCATTTTGCACATCAAATTATGGTTGATTCATGGGCATTGGGGATTTTAATTTTCATGGCAAATCCACCATATTTCATGGGTTATTTTCCATCAAAAATGGTATTGGTCTGATAACAAAATGGATTTTTTTGAAAGTTAGGTTCCTGTTGGTATATGAATCGTCATGAAATGTTGAAGTCGACATGGTAATTTAACCATGAAGCGCTCTCAAGATAACCTGTTTTGATGGTAATTTAATCATATTTGAACTGTTTACCAGGAAATATTTGTTCGAATCATGGGATATTTATCATGTTCACGTTATAATCATCATGGTAATTTAACCATGTAACCATTTGAGTATGTCATGTTATTTCTTTTTTATGGTAATTTAGCTATGTTTCGTGTAATAAGATCAATGAAAAATATAACTTTTTATTGTCTAGTTGGCCAACTCGAAGAATGAAGAAAATATGCAAAGATGTAGTCAACTTATCATGTCATATTCCTAATAAAATTGATTCCTCAAATACATTACATGATAATAAATAAATAAATAAAAGTATCAATCATATTTAAATTTACCAAATCTCACTGAATTAGAAAAATAATCCAATCCATTCCCTCTAACTTGGGAAAACAATTCAATCCAATCCCACTAAATTAGGAAAACAATATATAACATATATATGTAAATCATAGGGAAAAGAGTATGAAAGGTAATTCATAAACTCAGAGGATGAAAACATAAATATGAAAAAAGGGCGGGTTAAATTTTTACATGGCATGGATAAATAGGATGAATATTTAAATATTCCTTCTTTAAATATTTACATCACACTTATTTTAAAAATTCATGAACAATGGGAAGAAAAATAAAATAAAAGAGACAGAGAGAGAGAGAGAGAGTTAGGATTATGTGAATGATAATAAACTAACACATACTAAAAAATAGCAATACTACAACACTCATTTGACGTGATTTTGGCAAAACTTTTGGCAAAACACAAATTTAGCCTATTATATTAAATTCATTTTATTTTTCAATCAAATTAAACGATTTAGATGAAGTGACAAAAATGACAATCACTTCATTTGATTTTGAGAAGAAAAAAAACATTGAAATAATGAATGCTAATAAATGGAGAGAGAGAAATATAAAACGGGTCGACTTTATCCCGAAAGATTGTAGCATGGGTTGACTTTTATCTAGGTCTCAACTGTGCTTGCCTTGGCAATCTCATCCCACGGATCGGGGGACTGTGCTGCACAGCCTGTGCAGAAAAATGACATCGTTTTGACACCGTGCTGGTCCAAGTTTTTCAGCTAACAGGGGCTCCATTTGGCTGCCCAAAATTCTGCAATTTCACATTCTACCCACAAAACAAAACGACGGGGTCTTAATCAATAGAGAAAAACCCTAACGTTTCTCCCTAATCCCTCATCCACTCCCGCCAAAACCATCGACTCCTACCCCTCCTCCCTCATGGACTCCTGTTGTTGCTTCTCCATATTTGATTCCTTCTACCTCTGACAGATCCTCCACCACGAAAGGTCTCCAAAACCGTTCAATTAGGTATGCCAGAACTTTTGATTTATGAAATTATACTCATGATTTGAGAAAAAAGAAAAGACATATGAAAGTTGTATCTAACTGTTAGTAGTCATTTAGCAAACGGGTTTGGAATATGTGTGTGAAAGTAGTGGTCATAAACATTAGTTTATTTGCGTTTGATGCTCTAAAAAAAATAGAAAAGAGAAAGGCACTTGGTTTTGCTTTGGTTATAAAAAATTAATTGAATAAACTGGTATTGACCGAAGCTTTGGTTGCCCAGTTCATATTGTTTTGTTGCCCAGTTGATTAAAACTTTAGGATGTTTTACTCTGTTTTGATTTGTGCTTAGTGGACTTGATTTGTTCCCAACAGAATACTATGCTAAAATACATATTTGTTCATCTTTGGTTGTCCATCAAACATCGAAAACTGTGGTGAAATACTCTGTTTTGATTTGGGTATAATGTGAAATTGCAGAATTTTGGACAGCCAAATAGAGCCCTTGTTGGATGAAAAACTTGGACCAGCACAGTGTCAAAACGACGTGGTTTTGCTGTGCAGCACAGTCCCCGGATCCACAAATGACAATGGCTGCCTGCTTCAAGGTGTCGTCACTGCAACTGCCATGTAACCACCTTCAACTACCAGGTCCTCCACCAAATCCAATGGTCAGAGCCCGTTGCGCTCTAAGCAAGCAAGCCCACCGCTTTCTCACCTCCCTCTCCAACAACGCAGCCACAGATGACCCCTCCGTCTCCAATCGCTTAATCCGCAAATTTGTACAATCCTCTTCCAAATCCATCTCTCTCAACGCCCTTTCCCATCTCCTCTCCCCCCAAACCTCCCACCCCCACCTCTTCTCTCTCGCCTTCCCCGTAAGGCCCCCCCCCCCCCCCCCTCCTCTCTCTCTCATAGTTTATTTGGTATCCTGGGCACTTCCACGTGATGCCTACACCCCTTTTCCACCACATTGGGACCTCGGGGTGAGGTCCGTACACAGCTTGGACTTCCATAATGTGTGATAGGAGAGGGTCCGGGGCAACACTTGGCAGTACCTGAATAAGTTTTCCTCATGCACACACTCTTAGACTAACTTTTGACATCGTTGTTGCAGCTGTACTTGAAAATAAGCGAAGCGAATTGGTTTGATTGGAACCCTAAGTTAGTGGCAGACCTCATCGCTTTGCTTGATAAACGGGGACAAATGGACCAAGCACAAATCCTAATGTCCGATGCCGTTTCCAAATTACAGCTTCAAGAACGCGGCCTGGCTCTCTTCTACTGATTGACTCTCACTCCAAGCACAGATTAAAATCGGGGCTTTTTGATTCCTATACACGTCTCAAGCTGCTGATGAGTAGTCCAAGCTCTTTATATGTGAAACGTCGCGCATTTGAAGCAATGATGAGTGGATTGTGCGCAATGGTCCTACCTTTTGAAGCTGAGAATTTGATGGAAGAAATGAGAGATTTAGCCCTCAAGCCATCTGTGGTTGAGTTTAGGTCTGGGACATACGCATATGGAAGATTAGGTTTGTTGAATGATATGAAGAGGTGTTTGAATCTAACGGAGAGTGAGGGTTTTGGGTTGGATACAGTTTACTCAAATATGATCCTAACGTCATTTGGAGCTCACGACAAACTCTCAGAGATGGTTCTATGGCTCCGAAGGATTAGGAATTCAGGTGTTGGATTATCGATTCGAACGTACAACTCTGCGTTGAAGTCGTGCCCGACGATCACAGAATTGCTTCAAGACCTCAAAAGTGTTCCGATTACAATCCACGAGTTGATGGACAATTTACAAGGTGATGACGGCTTGTTGGTCCAAGAGTTGATTGGATCATCGATTTTGAGGGATGCAATGGAGTGGAATTCGCTTGAAGGGAAGTTGGATTTGCATGGGATGCACTTGGGGTCTGCCTATTTGATTATGTTACAGTGGAGAGAGGAGCTCCGATCAAGGTTTAAAGACGGGAATTGCATTGTTCCGGCAGTGATTACAGTAGTTTGTGGGATGGGACAGCACAGTGCTATAAGGGGAGAGTCACCGATGAAGCGACGGATCAAACAGATGATGATTCAGATGAAATGTCCGATGAAAATTGACCGCAACAATGTTGGATGTTTTGTTGCCAAGGGATGCGCGTTGAAAGACTGGTTAGGTTCATCTAACGCATTTTGCTGAGGCTTGTGAGAGTCAGGGAGGGTATTCCAATCATCGTGCCATAGCAGCTATCTCCATGTTTTACATGGGTCTTGTTAGAAAACTAAGACAAGGAGCCTTGTTAGAAAATCTCTTCAACTGTTTGTTGCAGATGGAAATCGAGTCTGCAGCACTAGAGGAATTAATTGTAAACGTTCTACCATTTGCAAAACAGGAACCAACCTGATATTAGCATTATCTCCGCAACATAAACACATCAACCTAAACTAAAGGTACCAAGCACATCTTTACATTGAATCTGGAATCAAAGTTAATCTCTGCATATTCTTTTAACTGACATCTACACACAATACAGTTGGCCTGTCATTGTCAACACTCCAATAAGTGGTCCTAATGTTGCTTGAACTAGGCGTGCACCGCAGCACTGTGCACTAAATGCACCATCACAAGTCTGGGATCAGCAACAGGGAGAAGTTGGCCAAACTAGGAAGAAGCTCTTTTCTTTGAGGTACATTCTCTCACACAAAGTAAAGTTAGAAGGAAGATTGCTCTTTTCCTGGTGCAGATTGTAGGTTCACCCGAACTGTAAATAATATCAAATTCATGAAAGATACTCACCTGCCACTGGCAAGTAGTGTCTTGCAGAAAGAGACTTTCTTCTCTCTACCATGACTGCATTCATCGATGAGAAAATTGAGCTGTATCATCAATGACGAGCTTGGTAGCAAGAAAACATTTTATGATCTGGTGGCTGTATAATGTGAAGTATCATTGAGGTAAGCAAACAAATAGATATATAGAGACGCCAAAACACAATTTCAGAGCCAACGCTTTACCTAAGCTTTATTGCCAAAAAGACACTTGATGATGGCTTCGATATTGTCCTTCATAGGTCTCTAATCACATCACGTAACCTAATGCTCGAAAGTGAACGACAATGCCAACAACAAAAAGCAAAAGAACCATGCATCGAAGAGTTTCCACCATCTGATAAAGCTTATTCACTTCTGTTTTCTTGTCCAACGTCAAAAAGTTAAGTCATCCCCATTCTTAGTGTACTAACCTGTAACAAGAAATATGGTACATTAATATAACCATCAAAAGACAAAATACAGCGGCTTCTAGTACATTCAAAAATGGTTCAAGGCTGAATCAAGTTTCATTGTTTCAATATGACTTGGGACGCTGTTAAAGTTGAGGATGCTGCTTGACTTTCAGCAAAATTAAATGTACGAGTATCTTATGGACAAATAGACACAAGGGGGAAGAAATACACCTAACACAAGTGCACCATTCCGAGGTATGAGAATGGCTCATAATCTCGATTTAACTTTGTTTTATGCCTTTGGTGACACAAATAAAAGAGTCATTAGGATCCTATTGCCGTATGTTCCGTGGTGTTTTCCTACGAATCAGGTTACATGGTTCCAAAACACTGGGAAAGATATGTGAAACAACCGAACAGAAAGACATGACTCAACTAGGTATTCAGCTTTAATGGAACTTAGTTATTGAGGCCATATATTAACAAGATGGAAACCAGTGACAACAGAAAAGAAAAAAAACATGGCATGCCATGCCCCGATGAATTCAGCAAACACGTCTTTAGCTTGCACCTCTTAAAACCAAGGCATTCACCATATATACATCTTTCCTAGGTTTTTGTGCGAAACTGCTTCTGCAATTAAGCGACGCACCTGTTCTTCTACAGCAGGAGGCAGAGATGGTGCAGCTCCAACGCCAACAACAACTCCTTGCAGCCATGCTTCAATATTACTGATGGCATGCTGCAATTTTCAGAGACAAAATTGTTGAGTCTTATCTCCTTGCAAGATTTTGCCCACAAATTGATATTTTCGACCGAACTCAGAAAGACAAGATCAAATATGAGAAATGAATAAAGCACCACCAGTCTCCTAATCCATATTCTGAGTTCTTTTCTTGTTTTTGTTATTGATTTGTCAAAAGGAAATTAATCAACTTAAACAGAAGCATAATCCTAAATATTTTAATTCTTCGACTAAATGAAACTAGCTTAATATGAACTTAAGCTTGCAGTCATAACTGACCAGCCAAAATTAAATCCCTACTATGTAAAACTAAGATAACAGCAAAACGAGCCTGGAAAATGGAGTGCATAATGAAGTCCTGAGATTTGAAGTACAGCCCTTTTCTGCTAGTTGATTCACAAACCGGCTAGCTTCATATGATTTTGTAGAACGGTTTGCAGCCAACATTACACATTCTATGCATAAAGTTGTCTTGGAAAAGTTCTTGTAAATGCCGTTGCATGGGCAAGTCATAATTGATTCGACAACTATAGTTTTGCTTAAAAAAAGATTTGGCAGTCACATCTAAGTCACCAACTGATTTCAACTTCTCAGACTTCGAAATTGACCAAGGTTAAGAAACAACTTTGAACGTGTCGATAAAATAGACGAAAAAGAGAACAATGAAGATTCTAACCTGGGCATGGGGATTCTGAACTGCTACTCCACTGGATTTGTGAGATTTAGTCCATTCCACAAGAGGATCATGGATAAAAGCTTCCAAGACACTCATTAGAGTCTCCCTATGGGCCCTGAGTACAGAACGTGTGATCTCACAAACCCTCAGAAAAATACACTCACGTCCAGTAATTCCCAATCCATCAATCACATTTTGAAGATCCAACCAGAGAATTCAATTGAAGAAATTAGCTGTCATGCAGAACAGAATAGTTTAAGTTAATTGCCATGAATGCACTCGATTGAGGTGAGAATACTGCATTTTTACAAACTCAGTATTTTGTTTGGTGCAATCATGAATTCTAAACTTCATTTGCAATACATGCGTACAGAGTTCATCAGAAAAATGATCACAACTTGGCCTCTTGACAACAGCTAAAATTTGGCCATAATGTGCAGGTCATATACCTATGTGCTTTTCTTACCTGGGTTACCCTGAAAGGCACCAGCTCAGGTTTCTCCAACTGCAAACCTTTGTCAAATAAGCAACTGCAATCAACATGAATACAGTCCCCTGTGGTAGAATCGAAAAGAAAATTTTCCCCGTGCCGATCTCCAAGGCCCACAATGTGCCCAACCATTGACCAAACTGCAGCAGTGTGTGAACATGCAACTCGAGCCCTGAACCAAGAAGCTAGTTCAGAAAATGTGTTCAAAAACCATTTGTGAAAAGCTGGAGGAAACATTGGAAGAATTTTGTTCTTCAGCATCTCATCTTCTGCCGTTTTCCCTTGGCATTGATCATAAATTCGCTTGATTTGCGGATTTGTCTTATTCCTGTCAAATTTCCCACAGCTTATATAAATGTCTTGGAAGTATATGTCGGAGCCCACGACTATGGGGAACCCACTCAACCATACCACAGTCCTCCGTTAGGGGAATCACTGCAAAGGTGCGAATGTAAAGCTTCCTCCTGCAACTTTCTCGGCACTTGGACAATAAATGGTTTATCATAGCATTAATCTTTTCTGAGGTCATCCTTGGGTTTGCAAAGGAATGGACGTTCAATGCCATCACTACCCAGAAGAACCACCTGTAAACAACAACGTATGGACTTATGTTATGAAGATGATGCATAGTGAAAGCTTCAATGACCATAAAGACAAACTATCAAGTGCATCTCTACCATGTTATAGAGGCAACAAAATAGACTCCTCCAAAGATGTGGCTAAACAAAGTCAACATGACCATAAAGTATAGAACGATCGGGCCTACTCCAACTATGTGAATAGACAGATAGTAGCATAAGCACATGAGCTTGCAAGGAGGTGCTTCCCACTTCTTTTAGGTTTGCAATGAGAAAATTTGGTTTCTCTACTTCATGATCCGTGGGTAAATTTTATCAAGGACATATCTACCAGGGTAACCTGTCCAGCAGTTTGAGAAGGCAAGAGAACAAATGTACTCTTGAACGAAAAGATGGTGATGGCTCTTCAACACCAATTTCCGGAACATTATAAATGTGAACATAACCGATCAAAAACTCTTGAAACAGATGGGAAAGCAATTAGAAATACTTGTGAAAACATGTTCAAGCAATCTGATTCAAACAACAGATCATACAAGAAGCTTACTTTCTTGGGTCGCTGAAGAGACGAAAGGATCTCAGCTTCATCAGCAATACCTGATATTGTCGGAAGGTCTGTGGCCAAGAAGATATTAGATCTAAGCGAGTCAGACAGATCCATATCATATGTGGGTAGATTTACTGTCAGGGACTGCTGGATGGGCATTATGATTTCTAGTGGCATCATCCTCTTCAATGCACTGAATTCAGTTGAGATGTTGATGGTCCTTGCCTTTGACTGACCAGCATGGAAGCACAACCTGATTAGATGATCAACCAGGCTAGCAAACTGAACAAACAAGTTATTTCCATTGTTTCCCTAACTTGACAGTTTTCTCGCAGCTTGTGTGATCTCTGCAGCAGCCTCTCCTTCAAGGTACTGTGGATTTTGAAACTGCCGCCATAATCCAGAGGGCTTGCTGTGGGTATTGCCGTAGAATAGAGGTGATAATGTGTTTGACCAAACGCACAATGTCGTCATTTTGGTGGCAAATTCTGGAAACTAACTGAGGAAGCACTGTTAACCACTGATATGTGGGCAAATCCTTTAAACACCCTCGCATGATGCCCATTACCTGAAAAGAAAGGGAAAACGGCATTAATTGATAAATGGTGAAGAAGAGCAAAGTCACCCTTTTATTTTGGAAAATATAAGATTGGGACACTAAGATCACTACCTTCACATGGACATTTTTCATATCTTTAATGGATGAACCACTTCTCCGATAAATGCTTAAAAAATCAAACCAAAGGGTTAGCAACCTTGGAAGGGCTTGAAAGAGATTCTTGTGGCCTCTATGAAGACCCTTTGCATAGTATAACAGTACATCAGGAAGGTAGGACCACCAACGCTTTTCTAAATTCATAGAAACAACGGTCGCCGAAACAGATGTAACCCTGGGACCTAGATCGAAATTATCCTCCTACCGTTTTCTGGTATCAACAAGCAGTTCATCACAATACTTAGCCACATAAAAGTATCCTTTCTCCCACTTGGGCTGGAGATCTCTCACCCTAGAATACAGATCGATGACATCTTCCTTTGCCTCTTGGCAGTATAATGGATCCAGATCAAGTAGAGGAGGAAAGTTTTTGCAATATCCAGATTATCATTGAAGGCTGGAGTATCACAGAGTAAAAGAGATGGGTTCAGTGGAACCACTGACAGGCTGGTGATAGATGACACGGCAGCAAAACCAATAACCTCCACTGCCATGTTCAGGAGATTTTGCTGCAGCTCTGCAATGGCACCATCTGATCTCCTAGTACTCCACAGAAGCTTAGCCTTTTCCATGTGAACATTAGGTGCCCCAGAAGCCTTGGCTTCTAGAATTGCTCGATTAGCTGTCTCGTAATGACCAGCCGATCGACAGAGTTTTGCATACTGCAGCCAGTAGTTCCCAACTCGAGCACCAAGACCACTGGCACCAAAAACCAGTCTCCGAAAAGCTAAGAGTGGCTCCCTTGTCCACAGAGATGGTTGTGTAAATCTGGTACGTGCCGGATTTGTATAATACTGGTACGTACCGGCTGGTATAGGACGAGATTCATAACCTTGCTTGGGAAGCTTATCCACCTCAATTGCTATCCACTCCTTTGTTTTGGGATGGTTATCCACACCTTTGTTTTTATCCACACCTTTGTTTCGGGATGGATGTGTGTTTTGATGCTTGTATAATACTATCCTTTTTTGCAAACACAAAAACACCTAGTGACTATTATATTGTGAAAAATGTATTACATTGAATTCAAAGACAAATTGTTTTGACAATGCGATTAACACATTAAAGAGCTAATTTGATGTTCCAAAGTAATTTTTCTGCATAAATTCTTTTTTAACTTAGGTGTTTGGACAATATACGCACACGTTGACTAATTTCAGAGGCTCAATGCCACCATCCACTTGTGAAGAGGCTAATTAAAGCTCCATATAAACTGGCCCTTAAGGAGCTTATAACACTTGGAAGGTTTAAACATGAATCCTTAAGAGGAAACAAAAAGTCTCAAGCTTTGATCACCCACCCAAATACCCTTGAGTTGCTGCATAATTTGATAGTGTTACTCTTTTCCATACAAGAGATGCTACATACACTACCATTCATCCACTACACCATCCACTACATTTTTTGTGCGGCGCATCCCGGCTTCCAAAAGAATACAGAAAAATGTCCATAAATTTTAGAATAATATTTTATGGGGCCCTGTAAAAAATCAGCTCTAACGGATATCGGTAAGTATTATTTCTTGATTTGTAGGGACGAAATTGTTTAACTGCACAATTTCGCCCCTACAAAACAAGAAAAAATACTTACCGATATTTATTGAAGCTAATTTTTTACAGGACCCCATAATATATTATTTTAAAATTTATGAACATTTTTCTGTATTTTTTGGGATCCGAGATGGGCCCTACAAAAAATATTGTGGATGGTATAGTGGTTAGATGTAGTGTACCTAGACTTATTATTTCCATAATCTCTACACCTACGTCTCAAGGGTGCAAAGGAAGCCTCTATATTCTTCAAGATTTAACGGTCAGTAGATGGTCAGGAAATAACAGATCCAGTGGCTTAAAATGTAGAGAATGCATACTTTCAAAAAACCTGAACTCCATTGTTTTATATAGAATTGAAGATGTCAGCTTCTCCTCCATCTCAATCAATCGGAAATCATTCCCCTTCGAAGTGGGACTGTCCTCTGTTCTCGTTCTATTGCTACGAAAAAGTTTGTATCAGTGATTTATTTAATCCCCTCTATGATATCTTATCCTCCAATTTGTCAGTTATACTTTTAGATGTAAAAGAGGTTTTTACAATAGAGTTTTCGAGTTGGTTTTTACGTGGTTGGTGCACTAGGCAGATCGAGACTAGGCTTTTCAAATTTGGCACCTGCGCTGGGCCCGATTTGCCAGCTCTTAGTGGCTCTATGTCCGGTCGTGCGTGGTATGTTCGCGATTTATACAACGGGAAATTCCTGGTCGGTCCTACATTTTTGTGTAGGTTCCATGCAAACCCCCTTTTGTAAATGCTATCCCATTCAGGCCTTTTTAAATATGCTTTTACTATTTTGCCCTTTTCACTTTTCAACATCCACAGAATTCACACACCTCCAAGAATTCACACACCTTTGCAAGAATTCACAACCCCTGAATTTACATCTCTTTGCAGAATTTACACCCCTCAAATTCGCACCCCTTTGCAAGAATTCACACCTCCGAATTCACATCCATTTGCAGAATTCACACCCTCTTCACAAGATTTCACACCCCCTTCACAAGATTTCACACCCCAAAAATTCACACCCCCTTCACTATTCACACCTTCAGAATTCATATTTTGAAAAAAGACACAATTCGCACGCAAATGAGGAATTCACACTTTCGAAAAATACACAATTCACACCAAAATGAAGAATTCACATCTTTAAAAAAAGACATAATTCACATTCTCAAATTAAGAATTCACACTCCCAAATTACACCCCAAATTAACAATTCACAGCTCCTTAAAATCCACCTATTGTACGCCGTAGTTTTAAGGGGATAGATTGTAAAAAAACAGAATTCACATTCCAATTACAAACAAAGCATTGCAGTTTGAACTGAAAAAATGTACAAGTGCTAGGGCTTATTCGTGACCGAAACATTATAGGGCTTTCCATTCCATATAGTTGTGCTCACCGGCAGCGATAAGCACAGGTGCCATTCATTGATGTTCAAGTTGCAATAAACACTCGCACTTGTAGAACAAATAGGAGTATTCGTTTTTGTTTATTTAAGAAATAAGATAAAATTCTCCCTTTGCAGAATTCATACCTATTTTCAAGAATTCAAACTCTTTTACAGAAATTACACTTCTAGAATTCACACCCCTTTGCACTATTCACACCTTCAGAATTCCCATTTTCGAAAAAAAAAAACACAATTTGCACCCAAAATAAAAAATTCACACGTTCAAAAAAGACACAATTCACGCTCAATTATTGCTTCAATTTTTCGAGTTACCTTTATACAGCTTGTAGCAAGCCCGCACGTCGACGGCCAAGGGCGAAGTGAGGCAAACTCCGGCGACCATGCTGTACAGCGGCAGGGCCGGGGCGGGGGCGGGTGATGGGGTTAGGGTGTGGATCGGAGATGGCGACGGAGAAGGGGAAGGAGTCGCCGGCGTTGGAGAGGGCGAGGGAGTTGAGGTGTGAGCGGCTAGGGCTTGAAAAGGAGTAGGAGTGGCGGTGGGTGAGAAGGGGAAGAGAAGGAATCGAAGTTGCCTTGGATCCGGTTATGGTCGCGTAGGAGCAACGAAGAGGTGGGGTATTTTTGGTAGTTTACTTAAAATAGGGCTTGTATGGAATGGTTAACATGTGGTGAGTTCGAATGGATAGATTATAAATTTATAAGAGCATGTACACCAACACTAGATAAAATACCTACTCAAAAAGGCATGATTTCTACTTTACCTATCCATTTTTTCCTTCCACACACAGCAGCTTCTTTATAATTTTTTCTCTATCAATTAAATATTACTAGAAAATAATACAAACACAATGAGTGTGTGTGTATATATATATATATACACACACACAGAGGGCTTCTATTGCGTTGGTGCGGACTTCTTTTTTGAGCCGTTGGATGTCATCCAACGGCTGAGATTTTAAAGAGAACTCGCGGGTCAAAATGACCCATTGGTCAGGTAAAATGTCTCGCGGGTCATCTGGTTCTCCCACACGGGGATCTCCTTTTTCTTTTCTCAGCTTCCCCTGGAAGCTTCATTCTGCTTCAAACGGACAGAGAGAGATCGATGGCGATTTGAGCGACGACCGACGAAGGTGTCTCTCTCCCTCCCTCTCTCTCTTCCTCTCTCTCTCCCTCGTTCATTCGTACGAAATGTGATTAGGGTTTTGTCCGATTTGGATTTTTTCAGTTAACAAGAACAGATCGATCGAAGAAGAAGAGGAACGACTGGAAGGTAATTGCTCTCCCTCCCTCCCTCCCTCCCTCTCTCTCTTCCTTTCTCTCTCCCTCGTTCGTTCGTACGAAATGTGATTAGGGTTTTGTCCTATTTGGGTTTTTTCAGTTAACAAGAACAGATCGATCGAAGAAGAGGAACGACTGGAGGGTAACTTCTCTTCTCTTCTCTCCCTTTGTCTCTCCCTTTGTCTCTCCCTCTGTCTCTCTCTCTGTCTCTTCTCTCTGGCTCGTTTTGAAAATCTCAGAAGTTAGGGTTTTTTTTTTTCCAGATCCACAAAGAAGAGGACGACAAAGAAGAAGACAAGAAGAACCCTAACTCTGAAGGTCTCTGTCTCTCTCCCTGGCTTTGAATGTGGTTTTTTTTTTGTGGAATTTCTTCGAACTGTTTTTGTTTTCCCGGAAAAAAATGGGTATATTATGGGAACCCAAACTGATTGCGAACGCCCGCAATAGAAGGGCTCTGTTTGTGGAATTTCTTTGAATGTGGTCTCTGTCTCTCCCGCTCTCTCTCTCTCTCGATCTCTGTATTTTTTTTTTTCAAAAAATATAACTGGAAAATAAAAATTTAACAGACAGAGAGAGAGTCTGCTCGCCATTTTTTGAGGCTTGTTAGATCTTTAATTTTTTTTTCGAGAATGGGTATTTTAGAAGCTATCACCACGGTTTGGATATTGATTTTTTTTCTTTTTCTAGAAAATATAACTCGAGAAAAAAATATGGTTTAGTTGTAAAATACCCATTTGTTGAGGCTTGTTATCTCTTTTTGGATCTTCTCTCTCTCGATCTCTATAATTTTTTTTCTTCAGAAGATGTAACTTGAAAAAAAAAACCAGAGAGTTGTAAATGCCTCTTCATTAGAATTGATATGTAGATGCCTCTAGCAAGATGTGTTACCTTTGCTTTCTCTAACATTAGAATTGAAAGAGAGCTGTTGTATAATTTAAGCAAAATAGTTTCAGAAATAACAAGTATAAAACAACCTGACAGAGCTAAGTAGAAGTGTTGGCCATTTGACGAAACATACTGGAGAGTTTGCCATAACTTCTCATGATGCTAAGTGATTAAAAACTTTAACCATCTTAGATCCTTTTGTGTTCTGCCTAGTTTTGAAGTCATGCCCAGATTTAACCAAAGCCTGCACTGTCATTTACAGCTGCCCAGTTTTGAAGTCCCTATTTATTTGCTTATCAAGTTGAATTTTTTCTAGGAATGGCAGCAAAGTATTATGTTGTTTTTGTTGGAAAAGTCCCCGGTATTTATGAAAGTTGGATAGCTTGTAGCGAACAAGTAACTCGTTTCCCTGGGGCTACGTTTAAGAAGTATCCGTCATTAGAAGAGGCAAATAATGCTTGGACTTCGTATGTTGAAGCTCATTCCAGTGTGCAATTGCTGTCTCCTTAACTTCCTAAACTCCCGATCGATTATCCACCTTTGCTCGTACCTGTGCAAGCAAACATGGATGACCAAACTCCTTCCAAGTTGTCCAAACATTGCGTGTACATTGCAGTGCTCTTAGTTGGAATTGTACTAGGAATTTTACTTTTGTTGGTCATCATGTATATTTTCTTTTAGTTAGTTTATGTAATGGTTACGTTGAACAAAATTTCTAGTTTTTTATGTGTACAAATTTGGAACTTCAGTAAGTGTTATTGCAGTTAGTGGTATGGTTATGTTGACTGTTATACTAGGAAGCAGAAAAGATAGCCAAATAGAAATACAATTGATGGTAGTCAGATTTTGAAAGTCATGCTTTCCAACAACGTGAAACATTTATGTTTTCTTTTTTTAACAAAAAAAACAAAATATTTCATTTTCTGGAAGGGTGTTAAGGAACTAAAAATATTTCATTTTCTGTTTTGTTTTGGGAGAATGGTTTCTGATGCTTTGCTTCATCCATATCTCACGTTTTGAGAACCTCAATGCTGGCGCCAATGCTTGTGATTATACTGTTTCATATTCTTGCTACCTTTTGAATTACAAGTTTTCCTGTAAAAATCGAACTTTTACTTGGATGTTAAAACCTCAATGATGATTCGGAACAATGTAAGTAAAAAAATGGGTCACTACATACCCTGTCTTTGGTATCAGAAATGCAAAGGCAGGTTTTGATGGAGAAAGAGTATATCATAGCATTCAAATAATAGAACAAAAGAACCGAGTATCATTTTCATAGCATTTCCATAGCATTCAGAGAATTTCCAAAAGGAACCGAGTTTCATTGCTTCCAAGATCAGCAGGTATTTGCTGCCATTACAGAAACAGCAGCAATAACAGCCATGACAGGCACAAAACAAAATGTAACAGCTCTAGTCAGCAATGTACACTTGACAACAGCAAGTTAACAGACAACGCAGCCGAATCTGGACTGAGTTAAAAGACTAGCAACCAGTTATACAAGCACTAACTTTCAAACAATGGGACAGCAGCAGCCATGGCCAATGCAGCAACCTAGAGCAGAAACAGCAGCAAACCAACACAACAGGCCGTAGAATAGTAGCACCACCATAAATAGAACAATGCTTGCAATAGCAAGCAACTACAGATCAGATCAATATAAGTTCCATTATTTCATACTTCACCATCCTGCAAGGCTACAACATGAATAAGTAATAATATCAATATAACAAAAAATAGGCAAGAACAACTAAAGAAATTAACTTAGATGGTACCACAAATACTTACACTCATCTTCAATGTTGTCGTCGTCGTCGTCCTCCTCCTCGTCACTCATCCTAACATCTTGCAAAGAACTAAGAAACAAATATGACTATTAACATTTCAACAACTAAACAGTCATATTTAGGACATGTGTAGAATTGTGAAACAAATAAACGTACATGTTGCGAAGTTTTGGACAATTTCTTTTGTCATGTGATTGTCCTGTTAACCCACAACCATTACAACGCCTACTCTTCTTGACCGCCTTCTCTTTTCCTCTCTTCAATCGCTGACCATAACCCTTCGCCCTAACTTGAAGCGATTCTTTAAAAATATGTTCACGAGGAATAGGCACATGGCTTACATTAGCACTCAAATTTCCACCTTTCCTTCCAAGATTCATGGCACAAAGCTTATCCCGAACCGAACACAAAGCCTCTTCCAAAAGCTCACTTCCGTTTTCAGTTAATACGGCGTCATCAACTACACTACAAGCAAGTTTGAATATCTTATTTCGCCTTTCGAACACATAAGTGTCACATATTTGTTGGACAGACCACCCACGTCATTTACAACAATTTTAATTTTAGCGGCTTTAGTCCACCTTGCCAAAATTAACTCACGAGGCAAATCTATAATCTACATTCTATTGAAGTAAGCCAACAAATGCTGACATGGAATTCCGTCAAATTCGAACATCTTACAATTGTAACTTACATGTTCTGATGACTTATTTACCAAAAGATTACGAACCCTCGCACCACTCACATTTGCCCTCTCAACAGTGTAGAAACGATTGTGTTCATCCTCATGTGTCATCCTAACCATACATCCCCCAATTTGATAGTGTTGATCTTGAAACTTGTGAAATATGGCCAATGTATACAACTCACTCATTGTAGACTCCATGGGAAATGATGAACTCAATTGTGGCTTCTCATTGAGATCTTTATGATCCAAGTCCAATTCATTATGACGTATTTTCGCAACCCCCCTTTCAAACCACGTGACAAAGTCGTACAATGAATTATTTAATGAAACATACTTCTTGAAGAAAGAATGAGGAATCTCAGCCCTTTGACTACTAGTCATGTGGGCGGAAAACATGTGTTTCATATATGCCGGAATCTATCTCTCACAGATTTCGTACATGGCTTTCAACCATTCATTGGAGGATAGGTTGGCTTTCTGTACGACATCTGCCCATTTAGCCTCAAACTCTTCAGGGCTCTCAGAATTCCATATGTATTGTTTGAACTCGTCATAATGATCTTTATAAGATAATGCACTTGTCTTTTCTGAAAATTTACTCACAATATGCCAAATGCAGTATCTATGGTGTGTAGTTGGAAGAACTTTAGTAAATGCCTTTGTCATCGCCAGATCCTGATTAGTTATGATCATTTTGGGGGGACCTCCTGGCATTGCTTTCAACCATTCTTTGAATAACCACTCAAAGGATTCACTAGATTCATCAGTCAAAAGCCCACACCCAAATAGCGTAGTCTGCCTGTGGTGATTAACCCCTAGTATAGGTGCAAAGATCATATGGTATCGGTTTGTGTTGTACGTTGTATCAAAAACCACAACGTCCCTAAAATATTGGTACAACTTCCTCGCCGTGGCATCTGCCCAAAAACAATAAGTCAATCTCATTTCATTGTCTTTCTCCATTGTATACATAAACCCTGAGTTTTTTTGTTGTTGAATTTCAAAATACTCATACAACATATCGGCGTCCTGCCCTAGTAACGCACTCCTTATATCCCTTTCAGTATTATAGAGATCCTGCAATCCGAACCCAACATTTTCCAAACCTCCGGCTTGCACCTCGAAAATACTCATTTGTTGGCAAGTTGGCACATTTGCTTGTGATAGTTGTTCTGCCAAAGCTCTTTTGGCAGCTGTCACTTTGCGATGAGAACCCAACAAATGCGTCCTCCCTGGAGAAGTAAGAGGGTGGTTATATGCCTCAACAAATTGGGAGACAACATACTTGTCACCGGACTTGGATCTCACAACAGCCAATTTCGCACCACAACCCTCTCTAATTATCCCCCGACGCCGTTTAGAGAATCCAATATTTAGTACAGCTTTTTTGGGCACCCAATGACCTTGTTTGCAACAAACATACTCCTTCCTAACAACTACTTTATCCTCATTCTTCCTGCTAGACCATTCTCGCGTACCAAATCCGCCCTCTTTACCATAATTGTTGTAAAACTTATGAACGGCTTCTAAAGAGACAAACTCTTGATTAATTTTTGGTATTACATCATTCTTAACTTGAGGAATGTAAGGAATTTGGGAAGAATTAGCAGATGATTGACACATTTGAGATGGTAATGATGAGACTATGTCCATTTCTTCCAAATTTTCCAAACACTGCATTCTAAAAACCAATGCACAAAACGCATATTTTTTGTAAGCAGCTTAATGTCAGAAAGGGATGGAAATAATTGAGAACTTTCATCTGACAACATACTCTGTTGAAAACAGATTTTCTTTCCAAGGAAAACAGATTATAGTAAAAAATTTCAGACTTTGTACCCAAGAAATGAGATGAAAACCAATGATTTATCATTGCCATATTTCACATGTTACACAATCTATTACTAATCAGCTTAATTGTTCCAATCTATTATAGCAGAAAGGAAGGAACTTGTCATGATAATTAACACTACTGTTACAGTTCAATTGGGAAATGAGGGTTTGAACAAATTTATGGCTTTCATTAAAAAATTCAGTCAATCAACCTAGAATTAAAGAAATTCCTCAAAAATCAGTTTGGGTTCCCATAATATACCCATTTTTTTCCGGGAAAACAAAAACAGTTCGAAGAAATTCCACAAAAAAAAAAAAATCACATTCAAAGCCAGGGAGAGAGACAGAGACCTTCGGAGTTAGCGTTCTTCTTGTCTTCTTCTTTGTCGTCCTCTTCTTTGTGGATCTGGAAAAAAAAAACCCTAACTTTTGTCAAAACGAGCCAGAGAGAAGAGACACAGAGAGAGACAGAGGGAGAGAAGAGAAGAGAAGTTACCCTCCAGTCGTTCATTTTCTTCGATCGATCTGTTCTTGTTAACTGAAAAAACCCAAATCGGACAAAATCCTAATCACATTTCGTACGAACGAACGAGGGAGAGAGAAAGGAAGAGAGAGAGGGAGGGAGAGAGGGAGAGAAGTTACCTTCCAGTCGTTCCTCTCCTTCTTCGATCGATCTGTTCTTGTTAACTGAAAAAACCCAAATCAGACAAAACCCTAATCACATTTCGTACGAACGAACGAGGGAGAGAGAGAGGAAGAGAGAGAGGGAGGGAGGGAGAGAGGGAGAGAGATACCTTCGTCGGTCGTCGGTCGTCGCTCAAATCGCCATCGATCTCTCTCCGTCCGTTTGAAGCAGAATGAAGCTTCCAGGGGAAGCTGGGAAAAGAAAAAGAAGATCTGCGTGTGGGAGAACCGGATGACCCGCGAGCCATTTTACCCGACTAATGGGTCATTTTGACCCGCGAGTTCTCTTTAAAATCTCAGCCGTTGGATGAGATCCAACGACTCAAAAAAGAAGTCCGCACCAACGCAAGTTGCGGACGCCCGCAATAGAAGCCCCCTGTGTGTGTGTGTATATATATATATATATATATATATATACTACAAACCATATATACTGCAAACGCAGCAAACCTGAGATCGCGATCGAGGTCTCCGGAACAGGACGGTCCGGACCCAAGCCTTTCTCCGTTGAATACTTGATTCCGGCGAACAGTAGAGACAGAAACCCAGCCTTTCTTCGTTCGAGAGAAACCCAAATCGCCGGACCTAGCTTTTCTTCGTTTTTCGCCGGACCCAGATCGATTCTGGCGAGATAAACCCAAATCGCCGGACCTCCGTTGCAGTCAATTGATTTCAACAACACGAAACCCAGCCTTTCTTCGTTCGTGCAGAGGTGTTCTTTTTTTTCGTTCGTGCAGAGGTGCGGAAGTGAAGTGTTCTTCGTTGAAGAGAGAGACAGAGAGAGAGAGAGAGAGAGAGAGAGAGAGAGAGAGGAGAAAAAGGAATTAAAAAATTGGGTACCAATGAACAGTACCTCGGTATATTTGGAAAGGTTTTTCTACAAATGTAAAATACATATGGGTTTACCTAGGTTGGTGCAAGCCTCCTTTTGTGCCTTTCCAAGCCAAAGTTGCTAAGAGAGCTAGTATGCGTAGGCTGGTGTACATATGCTCTAACAAAAGAGGACCGGGCAGTCAGAACACCCTTTATACAAATGGTACACTAACCTTCCGTTTTTGGGTTGGGTCGTTCCATCAAATCTGTGAGAAGAGGCCCAATCTTGTATTTGATGGTCAGCCTGGCGATAGGCCCAATCCACAACTGCCTTCCCAGTTGTTGTTAACACTGATTGAGAATGGTAAGGGACGGCCCAAACGACATCGTTACGCGGGGATGTGATTCACTAAGTTGGGCCAAAGAAAGACGTCCGGCCCCGAAGGCCTTTCCTTTCGAAAACAGAGCTGTTTTGAGCTTCAAATCTGTTCACCGTGTAGAAGTACCCGAGTACCGTGACTCTATTTGCAAATTAAGTTAAAATGAAATCGGTAAAATATTACTCCAATAAGGCATTTGGACTTCAAAATTTCACACAATGCCAACAAACTTGTGTAAATTTAATTTGAACATGTGTGGTGTTGGAGGCACATGGAGCATCACGTCTAGCCAGTGGCAGACCAGAGGTGCAAGCAGGGGTCTCAATCCGCTTGCAAGTTTCTTGTGTGAGGAAAAAAATTGATAAAGTTTCCTTATAGTATGTGTAAAAAAAGATCCCTAAAATTTCAAGTAATCAACCATTTTTTGGTTGTGATTATAGAATTAGTTACAATTGTGTATGTACACAATCTCGTCAGTAGCAATATTTATATTATAGGCCATTTTTTATTAATGTAAAAATAAAAATAATTTGGGCCCTGCTGTGTATAAATTCTGCGTCCGTCAACACAGCTTCTGGCTGTGCGTGCAACCACTGAACGGTTTTTCTCCCAAATACAAAAATGGGGTGAAAGAGGACCCCTAACCCGTAGCAACCTAATTGGACGCATGACCCGGCAAAAAGGTAAATGAACCGGACCGCTGCTCACAACCGACCTTCGAGGTACTATAAATTCAAATTTGGCGGGATTGTACACAAATGTTAAACCCTAAATTGTGAAACCCTAATTCAGACAACTAATCTGAGAGAGAGATGAGCGAGATGGTGGAAAGTGGAGCGTTCGGGGGGACAGCAGGAGTGATGGAATTAGTGAAGAAATACGAGATGGCCGCTGCCGGGACCACCACCAGAAGCAAGAGAACATCCACCGTTTCACAGAAGGAAGAATCCGATCGAGATCCTTCCATATACGTTCGCGCATCAATGGGATATCGCACCTTGGGCTGGTTCTTAATCAAGATAGGAGGAGGTCCACCAGCGCACGACATAAACCTCAGTCCCGTTTTCACAGAACAAGCCCCCGTTTTCCGCCCTTTTTCTCGCTGTGAAGCAATGGGCTCCACCATATATTCCATCGGCGGCGGCGATCCAAACGACCCCGACGAACGCTCGCCTGAGCGTGTGAGCGACGTGTATTGGATCGACACCCTTCGTCCCAAACAGGGCTGGAACAAGCTAGACCGTTCCATGACTTATCCCAGGGCCTATACACACGGTGTCGCTGTCGACGGAAACCTATACGTCATGGGGTCTTTCAAGTCGTCCATAGATCATCTTCGTGATCCTCCTGTAACTAGATCATTGAAGCCCGAGGTTTACATGGAATCCGTCGGTGTAGAAGGTTTTTGGCGTGTGTTGCGAGATCCTCCAACCGATTTATTTGGAGATATTGTAGATGTGCCTCATTTAATAAACGGGCACGCAGTTGTCGACCTCGGCAACTGCGACAACGGTGGCGAGAAGAAGCGGATTGTTATCATGCGTTCCTCTGGTTCAACCAAACTGTATTCGTACGATGTCGATACTGATTCGTGGAGCGTATACCATAATGACTTCCCACCACGGACTTTCGCATCCGCGTTTGTGGATGGGATCCTTTACTATCTAGACTACGCCCATCCCGGGGTTATGTATGGCCTGGATCTCTCCAAGCCTAACCAGAGAGTGGTGGTTATAGGAAAGAATCATAAGGGGAACGGTCGTCACCCCTGGATGCCGCCAGCGCTTTCAACGCCGTTTTTAGTCTCACTGGGAAGCGGAAAGTTGGCTGCCCTCTGGGAGGCAGAAGGTGATGTTCCTCGCCACATGCGTGTTTATTGCTCCGTAATCGAGGTGTCGGCCTTCGCGGCCTATCCTCTCTCTTGCTCTAGCTACTGTCTCCGGGGCTCCATGATCCATGAGTGTCTTGCAGTGTAAGTAAAACTAACTACTCCACCGACTTAAGAAGACGAGTTTCTCGTTTGTTCACTTTTCCTTGAAATATTACTACTATCTCCTCTGTTTGTTTGTCTTGGAATTCACATTCTCCTGCATTGTGTATTGTTTTGTATCTCATATATTCTTGTCTATTTCAATGGCTAGTTTTCCACCTGAAAACAAGGCAGAGAACACTCGAGAATGTCAGCAAGGACCGAAGGACAGCACCGCAAGAACATAGCCGAGCAAAAAATAAAGTACATGAAGAACTTGATTCGAAATTAGCGCCTCCAGGCAAAGGAACAATTTCTGAACCAGCAGAGGCAATGAGCGTTGGGTTTGTAGTCTTTCCCCGTTCTAATGGAATGTGAACCTTTTCAATCCCTCTCTCCTCGTACATCGGATTGCTATCCTTGCCTCCTTTTTTGTCTTTGTTTTTAGGAACATTCCTCAAGATGTAGCGAAATTTAGGAGATTTTTTAGATCCCTTCTTCTGTCACGCCTCACCTTGTAAACCCCGGCTCAAGTTTCGTGTTGGTCCATGTTTTCAAGGAGATCCTTCCACTTTGGGGGATTTCTCCTTGTCAGGCCACTGGTAATTTTCTTTTTGCATCAACTTCTAGTTTTAAGTTTGTATGCTCTTTCCCTGCACTGGTTGTACTTCTTCTGGTGGTTGCACTGATGAATTTGTGCACTCCAATATGTAGTTTAATCTCATATATGTTGAATTTGTCCACTGGTTGGTTTGTATGCTCTTTCTGTTTGAGCCTTTTGGATTGTTGGTTTCCTGTTTGAGCCTTTTGGATTGTTGGTTTCCTGTTTGAGCTTTCTCTTGTTGGTCTTCTGTGCGAGCTTTTCCATGTTGGCTTTCTTTTTGAGCTTGTTCTGGTTGATGGCTACCACAAGTAAGATTAGCTATTCAATACATACAAATACGTTCTTATATGCTCATGATTCAAACCCTAGATATGAATTAGGATACGGAAGATTCAATGTGAAATCGCATAATTCACCCAATGAAATGTTGAATAAAGTAATCATACTCTTGACTGTTTCGGGCTACGCTATCAAGTGTCAAGCTGACTGTGTTGGATATTTCGTAGTCTGACCATTTACATACGGCTTGCAAGCCTATTGGACAGATAATCATACAACTCATTCCGAACATGAATAACTTTGGACAGGACTCGTTCAAATCTTCCTTTAAGATGGATGTAGCAAGAACGACGTATTAACTTTGATGCAGATAACCTCACCATCAAATGTGGATTATCAAGTTGATCAACCAATAAAATAAGAGAGAATAAGAACACTTGACTGTTGATATCAACTGAAACCATAATCTCTGCTGTTGATTCCAGTAGAGTCTCAAATATTTGGGGATCATCAGCTTCTGCCAAAGCATGTTTTATCTTGTCCAATAACTTCTGTTCTTTTGTTTTGTTTGATTCCTCTTCTTCCAAAAGTAAACAATTGAGCATGGGCTCCTCAAGGAAGGAGCCAATCCTTGTGCTAAATGCTTCTCTGACAGCCCTTTTCCTGTGAAGAAGAAGGTAATCAACACATTTAATCCATTCAGATCTTGTTCTGAGCGGCATATCCTTGGTTCCATGTGCAAGGATCCTATGAATTATTCCCACACAAGCAACTTGAACCTCTTCCGACGAATCATCATAAAGAAGCTCAAAGAACAGAGACTGTAGATGGAAAAAATCATCATCAATATCGAATTCTGCGCTTTGAATATCAGGTAGATCTACAACCATTGGATACAATTCCTGATTGTGTACAACTCTACTGTCACACTTTGAACACCAAAATCCAGCCGACAGAAGATCTACTGTCGCATTGTGCTTAACAGTGTCCTTTGTCAGGAATAATTTGCATTCATTTTCACAAAGACCAGCAATACCATTACAAGATCCACAAATGCATGCCAAATAACCGAGAGAAAGAGGAATGACTCTCTTGACTTGCTCACTCCTCTTCCTCCAAGAATCTGCAGATTAGAAACAGGAAACAAACCCAATTATGCAAAGTGAACAGAGCAATCAAAATAGGAAATTCTGCCAATAGCATCTGTCACGCGTACAACATTTTACACCGCCAACAAGCATCAAAGAGATGAACCAAAAGCACAATTGGAGTGGGTAGGCTCCCAAGACTGAACACACCAGTCGTGCATGGAAAGACTTTCAAAACTCTCAGCAAAAAATGTAGAGTCCAAAAGTTTCAGGCTGTCACCATGCTTGACATAGCACGTAGTTTGAAAACAAACACATCGATGGCTATTGGTTACTTACTGCAGCCGTTTGAACAAATCTATCCATATACCAAGCCCAGACCACGGACAAAATGTAGGCATAGAAATAATAGCTTCAGTTCTAACTTCATCTACTTCATCTTGTAGAGCAAAATCCAGAACTTTGACATCGATTCCACTTTCCATTATGCATCCCATCTTGGACAGAATTTGGACAGAGAGACATTTCATCTTCCATGGAGGATGAGGTTCAGCAGCAACAAGGGTATGCGTCCACGGAAGATTTAGCACTAAATGCAGCCGATCTGCACCATCACCCATGATTCTGAAAAGCTTATTCTCCTTGGGAAGGATACCTAAAGAAGACGTATAGGTGACAGAAGTCACAAAATGTTAAATATCAGAACATTTTCGATTAAACTAGCACACCTTCCAGATGACAAACTAAGAGAAAGTAAGAGAACAGAATTAAATAATTATCTGGTGCAAGTTCAGAACACCTTAAATGCTTGTGTATCTTTGTTTGTTCATTAAGCAACAATCTGAATATCATCAAGAACCAGGAAAAAAAACGAAGAAAAAAAAACAAAGACAAACCAAACTAAGCCTATCGTCCCAATTAATTAGAATTAGGCACATGAATCCTTTTCTGCTGCCATTGTCAAAGGCTCTAAGTTCAACTATACTTCGAAAATTGATATCCTTCTTCACCACAGTTTCCCATGTCAGTCTGGGTCTTCCCTTCAAAGTAGTGTTCCACTAAGGTAGTGTTTGGATCACTGGAGTGTCATTCATTAACTAGGTGATGATTCCATTTGTAGTGTATAATATGTATTTTCTTAGTGAACCAATCGGAATGAATGTTGCAAGAGAACGATCATTGCATTCCAGCTTCATTCCAGTCAACCAAACACTACCCAACAGTAAGCTTACCACTTTACCATCACATGAATAAAGATACAACATGAAGTATACAACTTCTCGACACAAATAGAACTTCCAGAGAAAAGCATTATCAGGAAGATAGGAACCAGCAACTTAAATAATCCAAGAATGTGACTTCCCTTCATCTAGAAACCATTGAATTGGTCAGCACCAATTATTCTTAACTTGCATGTGCAAATAGTTTTTCATAATTATGCATTTATGCTAACATCAAATGAGAAGTTGGTTAATCTTCAAATGCAAAGTTAAAAACAAGATATATGGGCTTACATTCCACAAGCACGACACTATGAGCTGCTTCCAGAAAGATGAATAAATCAAATGAGAGTGCAGTACCCTGAATGGCCTGCAACATATAATTATTAGTGACATGTGTTAAGTAGTAAGTGAATGAGCAATGTTCAGAAAATAACAGATCCTGCTCACATATCCAAGGGATCCACCCATGCATCTTCCCGAAAATACAACGTGAAAGTTGTGTCTCTGTGTATATGCAGACAGCAATGCTAAGCGTGCTAAGAGCTGTTAAGGAAACTTCTGGGCTTAATAAAGTTGCCTTTCCACCCGGAGGATTCAGAAATTCAACAAAGGAAAAAAGCGATTTGAGCATATATTCACCATACTCATTTACCACTCCAGTTGTGCTGTACGAGAAATCATTTTCTCATCCAGAGAATCAGCTTGTAAAGTTTTTACTTTTTTATCAAACTTCTGACGCTTTGTCTGGAAAGTGTTTTGGTCCTGAAGAGGTCTTTTCCCCCCAACTTGTATGCTCTCACATCCACCAGGATTTGGGGTGATCTATTCATTTTATGATTTTCAATTGTTTCTTCTTCAACAGCATCAAGAATAATAGTAGACAGAGCCATTCGTAAGCAATCAATCAATGCAAAACAGGCATTTGAGGAAAAAAGCAAACCGGCAAGAGATTCTGGCCTCCAAATGTGACGGGGACAACTTTTAGCTACTCTGATATATGCATTGCATAAAGTGGCCTGAAAAAAAAAGTGAGTAGCTATTACCTTTCTGAAAGATTAAGAAATCAATTTTATGAGCTACCCAAATATTTGAAAGTCTCTTAATAGAACAACAATGCATGTCTATAAAAGACCAACAGGGACGAAATTAACCTTCAGCTCTGAACTTTTTGCTCTCTGCATTGACTCCGGAAAAACTTTGACCAAATTCGCAGCAGTCAACTTGACAACATCATCAGGACAACTAGAGTGTAGTGCCTGAAGGCAACCACCCATTGCAGAATCATAAACAGTGTTTCTGCAATTTGAGATGACTATTAGAAATAGCCTAGTGTCCATACCAAAATAAGCAATAGTCCACATAGTGGATAAAAATTGTTTCCCAGGAAAAGAACAATCGTCATATCAACTGAAACTCTATAACCTACAACATGGTAATACATAAGTACGAAGCCGCTGAAGATTCAGATTGATGGGTTTTCAGGGGCAGAACCCACTAAATTCAAAGTCCCACCAACCGTGGTTATAAAAGGGAGTAGCGAAGGCTAGTTATGCCAAGCATCTGGGGTTACCACACATGAGAAGGAAAAGAATCATAATTTAACCATCACAGAGGAAAGTACGAAAGAATTTGACTTGCTTAAACTTATTTCCCAGTATTATCTTATGACATATCAGCCAATCTACAAATAAGAAGTGCAATCATTTGATAATCGAGGAAGAATTATCAATTACCATTACATTTCAGAAATGTCTAATGTTCAGACTTCAGTCAGTTTGTGAAGATCTGCTGCTTCATTAACTGAAGAATACATCCATTAACAGCAAATACTGAGTCCAGTAACATAAAAGCTCTTCCATGATGCGGAGTGAGAGAGAGAGAGAGAGTGCAAGGTGGATGGCACAGTTTCTGAATTTACCGTCCACATTACTTGGTCAAGTGGAGAGAGATAAGCTTAAACGGCTCTCAAATGCGCGCGCGCGCGCGCGCGCGAGAGAGAGAGAGAGAGAGAGAGAGAGAGAGAGAGAGAGAGAGAGAGAATGCCTATTATGCAGACAACTCCCACAAGACCAACAACTATTATGTAAAAGCTACTCTAACATGACATGTTCAATAAGCCAAATTCACAGCAGCCTCCAACTACGCCGGAAACACATCTCACACCCTTCTCTTGAACTCCATGACCACACACAAAACCACTGACGTCTACTAGATACTGATTACTAGAAAATGCTTCAACGGTGGTAACACACAAGTACACAACCCTCTCCATTACACATGTTTTCCCCTTTTTACTAGTTTAGGACTAAGTCAAAATCACAATAAGCCCAGCGACCTTGCAGTAATAGATAGAAAATTTTCCTCCATGACTCTAGAGACCATGCCCACCTTTTTGGTGACTGTAAAGTAAGTAAGATTAACATAAGTACCCGCAAAATCCACAAAAAACCAGCCTTCAAATGCATTAATCCACAAAAGTCAGCTTATGTGACCTTTTAATAGAACTCCAAAACAAGCTGGTTTCTTTCAGTTTCTCAATGATTTTATGTAGCTTTAACTAACGGGTGAGTCAAGCCTCATACAGGACGAGTTACCACAAAATTATAGTAAGTTTTAAACATCTGAAATGTACCTGAAAACTGGAAGCCCTTCCTCATCTTCACTTAATATAGTTGATATCGAGTGAATTAATTTCTCAGTAGGAGCAATCTCAAAATCGACAACAGTTCCAATAATGCGAGCACAGTTGAAACACTCCTTCTCCAAAGTTAATCTGTTAGAAACCATACCACAGCAACCTCACAACTCACAAAGACAAAGACAGAATCAAATACAGAGTACAAACGAGCTGATAAGGTATAATGATAAAAGCAAAAGTCTATACTCCAAAAGCCAACTTGTAACCAATATGATACCCACCATATGCAGATCAGAATCTCCATAGCATAACAGACTACATGTAGCCCAAAACAAACGACACATTGACGAGTCCTTCAACGTATAGAGTTCCCTCAGGCATTTACAGATAAGCTTAAAGACCCAAGTAGCAAAAGGCTGCCACCTTTGCCTGCCCGTGAGATTAATCAAAACACCGAGACAATCAATAGTTTTGCTGCTAGGAGGAAGATCACTGAGATGAGCAGAGTCGCTGGAAATTCCATTAAATGACTCACAGAAGCACTTCAAAGACACTTTGCTTGATACTGCATTTCTAGACTCGTCAGCAAAGAGTGAAGCCACATATAGAAGATCTGCATGAAAATGGCCATGTTAGCTTATAGGGTAGTCCGATCAGGACTATAAGGAATATCACTAGTAATGCAAAAACATCACATTGGATCATAGCTATATACAAGAACCACCAAAACATCATGGAAGAAATAATTGCTGAGAGGCAACAGAACCAAAAAATAAAAAAATAACGGCAGAGTTCACTTATGCATCCAAAATTAGGGGCTTATCAAGTACCCCCATCCACTTCATACACGCCACAAAACCCCCCACCCCAGCTTATTAAGTTCCCCCATAACCTAGTGTTTAATGTTTCTGACCGAACGTTCACAACTCACAAGTACAGTACACCTCCTTCCAGCAAGGCAATAATTTCAGTGATCCGAAGCGATCCCAAAAGCTTTTTCAATTTATTTCATTTTCCTTAGGAGAAGAAATAAAAGTAATAAATTAAAAATCTAGAGAGGGTGGAGCTTTGGCAAGGGAAAAAATCATATCAGTCCTAATGCTTATCCCGTAATAATTGGGAAATAATTCATTTTAATGGATGTTCATTGCTTAATTAGCACAATAGAATGTTACAGTACATAGAAGCTTACCCACTCACAGCCCAATATGGGGCATGTGGCTTATCCCCTTCCCATTCACGTTCCCGTTATTGATAACACATAGGTAGACAGTAGATACATAGATAGACAAAATTCTCCATGTAGCCTCTTTGTAAGTTTGAGGACATTACCAAACAATAGTCCCCCAACAGATATAAACAAATAAGATGTGAACTCACTCAGTTCTTCAAATTAAACCAATGACGTTTACTTTTAGAACCACAAAATTTGCAGGCCAAATTTCATACCTTCAACAACTACCATCGTGTCCATAAAAAATTGACGGTAAGCGTCGTGGTCTCCGTATGAAGCAAGGAGAAAAGGGATCCAACCGTTCCAAAAATCACTCCATGTCGAGAGCTGAAACATAAAAAATGTCAATTTTCAATGACCAGCCAAAAAAGATAATTCTGGAACACACACTTCAAACACAAAAAGTAGAAGAAAATACTAAAAACAAACTGGAAGACTATCAAGAAATGGTGATTTCAACAATCATCATTGGAATAATGAATATCCCCAACCTGAGGGCCTGTTTGTTTGCTTGGACTAACATTGATGGATACACACACGCACGAACGATAAAGTAATCTTACTGATGGAGGTGGGAATATCACATTTAGAGGGATTTCATATGCGAAAGAAAAATGCAAGCTTCTTTGGGAAATGTAGTCCTCATACTCCAGGCAGAAGTTACGACAAATGCAGGAAATGTAATCCCATTAATAATCTGGCAAAAAAAGGGGCCTAAAGATACAGACGCGGTAAGGAAGGATACTATCATTTGACGTAAGAACCATCACATTTTGAGAAACCGCACAACCAACTATCAGTACACGGGAATGAACTTAACAAAGTCTTTTCTTGACCACTTACCGAAAAGCAGGTTCGGCAAAAAAGGGCAATATGCGACCGATAAGAGGTAGAACTGCTGCAGGCCTCCCGTGGAAGAAAACGCCGGGGAAGTTCTTTGCTGTGTGAGTCAAGAGCTTTAACACCGCGATGACCTCCCTCTCATTGGCTGCACACAAAGAGAAGCAATAATGAATCCGATTATCGATGAATATACTTGTAAACGACATGACATTGAGGAAAGAGTGGAGAAAGGGAAGAGAAAGGGGAGAGAGAGAGAGAGAGAGAGAGAGAGAGAGAGACCTGATGAAGAGGGGACGACATAGGCGTGAAGGAGATTGGGAAGAACAGCGCGAAATCTGGTCTCGAGGGCGTCGTCGTCAGCGTGGTGATTCGGAGGTGTTGATGACGAAGCTGCGATGCGTTCACGAAGCTCGTAAACTAATCTTGAGAGGTTCGCCATCGCCTCTCTCTCTCTCTCTCTCTCTCTCTCTCTCTCTCTCTCTCTCTACTCTACTCTACTCTACTCTACTCTCTCACTTCCCTCCTTTTTCAAAATGAAATTTGTGTTTAGTTCACTTGACTTTGATTAATGGAGTGACCACCGTTTCTTCTCCTGGTTTGACTCGGTTCCAGCCCGGGCAACTTCCCTTTTTTATTTTTCCTTCTCTGTTTGGAACTTGTGGTGGAAGGAAAGAAAAGAGGAGATATGTAAGGATCATCACACACATACGAGTATAAACAGTAAAGAAATCAACATAGAGATATATGTAATTTCTCAAAATCAGGTACGCATTACGTTAAGGCTAATCCCAAGATTTCATGTGTTAAACATTAAAAGCGTGGATCTAGTAAGTGATAATAAACTAGTACGGAGTTTGACACTCAATGTGAGTATATACGTTATTATTATTAAATAAGATAAAAAGTAGCTAGGGAGTAATATTTGCAAACAAAATCTCAAGTTCAATGTTGTTGGTCTACTGGAAATCGTTTATTACCACATCCAAAACCAATCCGGAGAAGGCCCGGTATGAATATAGACAAGTAGAACTTGACAAGTAGAAAATCAAGTTGATTTGATATCGGTAACGCAGTGAACAAACCATATTTTTGGCCAGATGTGAATATTCAGAAAATCATACTGTGATCAAATGTCATTTGTTCACTGAGTTACAATATTCAATCGACTTGATTTTTTACAAGTTCGTTCTAACCGTCAAACTCCGCGAGTGAACGTTTTCAATTATCACATTTTTTAGCTCGGAACAATGCTGGTTTTTTGGGTACACCCACCTTGCCGCCCCCATTTCCGACCGGAGAAGAGAGAAAAACAAAAGTGTTCGGAAGTTGGTTGTTCTTCTAAAAAGGCCAATGGCTTTCCCGTCAAAAATGAGCCAAACAATGCCACAAAAAAACGAAAATAAGCCAATAAGCCAATTGTTTCGTCTTTATTAAAAAAATTGGATTTCGGTCAAAAAAATTTACTTTTTAGATTTCTCTTGTCATGAGGATGCAATAATTCCCAAAAAATTGACAATAAGCCAAGTGATACGAAAAAAATTTGAATAAGGACAAAAAATAAGCCACTTTGGCTTATTTATCCGAACACCCTAATGTAGGACACGTGCCTTCTATGCAAACAAAAAACCAAGAGACGCCGTGGTATGAAAAGACCAAATGCCTCTTTGGTGCTTTCTACTAGTTTCTGGAGTAGTGTACACTCACATTTTTAAACTATTACTGCGAAGTATTTGCTCTGACTTTTATGATTCTCAAGGATTAATAAAAGATGTGAGCATAAGTTGGTCAAGACACCCAGTTATTAAAACGATAATAATAACAATAATGCTATGAAATTTTGAAGACCATATGTCTGAAATCGATCATAATGCATGTGAATTCCATATGATCGAAATAGAATTCATATATGTCAATTTACTATAAATGTGTTTGTATTTAAATTTGTGTTCGGGAATATGTGTCCACTTCTCAAAAGACTTTCGGTACGCAATGGGTTAACTAACAGCGTGGTGTCCATTACACCCTACTTCGCTGTGTATACAAACACATTTGTATCTGAATTTGTATTCGGGAATATGTGTCCAAAAGCATGTTCCAACTTTAAATGGGATTTCTCCACTATATAAACATCACACCCTCAGGCCTCAGCCCAATTTATTCCCACGAGATTTGGAAAGACACAAAGCCTATTCACATAGTCTAGAAAAATGACATCTTTTCTCTCGACTGGACAGATCATTCGGTGCAAAGGTACATACTTAGAACCAGTGGCGGACCCAGGAATTTGACATAGTGGGGGCACCAATTTTTTTTGTAACCGTAATATACGAGTTACAGTTAAGCACATTTACTCCAAAATAATTTTGACATTCATGATAAATTAACAATTTTAAAGAATATATGTATTTTAATAATTAGTTATTTGGGCAAACTTGCGTGCCTTGACTAAATGCATTAAAACTACGTACATTATCACATATTCATCATCTATTTTTTTTATTCTAACCCTACTATTACAGTTTTGGAAACAAAACGCATACAAATAAAATGTGGGGTAGACTCGAACTCACGAATAGTATAAAAAATAAGGTACCATTTTTTAGTGCCTTTTGGGGAAAAAAAAAAGACACACACACACACACACACACAAACAAAAAGACAACTAGGTTAGAAGGAGAAAAGCAGTAGAAAAGAAACATATGTACGAACGGGGGAAGTCTTGAACCTTGCACCTCCTGGTTAAAAGGAGAGTGCTTTGCCAGTGCAACAACAAACAACTTATTGTATACATTCAACATAACTAATATATATACAAAATCGAAAAAAAATTTTTTTTTTTTTAATGACGTGGGGGCACGTGACCCCACGTGCCCTATGGTGGGTCCGCCTATGCTTAGAACCCACTATTATCCATCAACTTCGCATGGAAATTTATATTCTCGTGAAAATGCAAGTTGAAAAGTTGATGCTTTGGTGTTGAAGTTATTCGCGTCAGTTGACTTGAGAGGGATTTTTTTATTGTTTTTTGAAAGGCAAATAAATTAAGTTTTGGTAATCACAGTAAAATTACAAGAAGTAATGTTACAGAGATTAAAAGGGTAGGAAGACTAGGCATCAAAACGAACAAAACGTATACCAATTGACACTTAATCGCCTACTAATCCTATGCCGCTAACTACCCTAAGAGCCAACCACAAAGTGATACAACCTCCACAAACCACTTAGAAGTGACTAACATCAAGATAGTGTAAAGATTACGTTGGGTGCTACGTATAGCATGAAACTATATCGTAGGGTATGCACCATGTACATTGGGTGTTGCCCCTGAGCACCCGTCGTGAGCGTTGTTGCTGAACCCTAACATAGATAGTGAAGAGGCAAACCAAGACTGAATAAGGCTTCACAACCCCAACAAACTCTAAGATAACCTGGGTCTATCCGACAAAAATTGAATCTACCGCCTGCATAAGGCAAATGAGAAGAGGACAAAGGGTCCATAACACTATCCCCACCTCAAATCTCTCAAAATGCCTCCTTGTACAGCTTCCAAGATCAAATGATTTAAAGCCTCCGTCCCTGAAAGGAAAAAGCGAGGAGAGAGGATCCCTCCACTCTAAGCCCCTCAATGTATAAATAAAACCTACTAGAGATCCATCTACAAGCAAAACAAGGCAATCGACTCATTCCAAATACCCTCATCACAAAAAGTAGAGGAAATCCCAACTGACGATTGAGTGTCGATTGGGATGCGTTTTGTTCGTTATGATGTCTAGTCTTCTTGCCCTTTTTTTCATTGTATCTTTACTTCTTGTAATTTTACTGTGGTTAATAAAAATTTTCTTCGCTGTTCAAAAAAAAAAAAACATCAAGAAAGTCCGCCTAAAAATAGGCCCCAAGCACCGCTCCATCCCCCCGCTGCCCACCCACCATCGCCAAACGAACAATGTTGCCAGACGAAACTACACACCAACAAAATCTTTAAGAGAACCTGTAAGAGAATCCTCCATTAGGTTTGGACTTGAGAGGGATTATTGGTGATGTACTCAAGCGGGTCACGTGTCATTTCTGCATGTGTCTTTTTTAGTTTTCTTGAAATGGGTTTTTGCTTCTTGTTGTTCTTGCATCTAAATGGTATATTAATTGAAAAAAACTGTCTCCGTTAAAAAAAAAACACACGAAACAGAACGGCGTTTATTTTGTATTTTCTTTGTACTCTTTTACTTTTTTACTCGAGAACGGCACTTTTTTTGTGCTGCTGTTTAGATGTAATTAGAAGGTTTAACGTCGCCCACTGAACATGTACATTGTGCTGAATATATGTTGCATCTGCGGTGGCATGGGAAGCAGGGAAGCCACTGGTAGTAGAAGAGGTAGACGTTCTACCGCCACAGAAAATGGAAGTTCGTATCAAGATCCTCTACACATCCCTTTGCCACACCGATGTCTACTTCTGGGAAGCTAAGGTCAGAAATTGGACTTCAATCGGGTGCCAAGATTACTCTTAAAGAGAAGAAAATAATTTAACAAGAATGGTATTTCCATTCATAAGACGACGTGAAAGCTATCTTCTAACGCAACAAGTAGAGTGATGTTTTGTTTTTTGATAAGCAAAGAAAATTTCATTGTCACGAAAGATAAAAAATGAAATCAGCAACATAGGAAAGAAAAATATTGAGAGCGCTTCAAGAGTACACAACCTCTCCTAGCTCTCAGGCTCACGTTTTTGAAGAGTGACCTCATATTTTTGAGGAACACTCATAAGATAGAGAGTATCGAAGTATGTTTTAAATACAAATTAGGCCATTTTCGATGTATCATAGAGATTTTCAAATTTCATGAACCTATTGCGTATCTCATGTTTTATGAAGTTCGTTGTCCAACGATAAGGAATCCCTCTGCCAATTATTTGCATTCGACTGCCAGAACTATGATCATGCACGCTTTGGAAGTCAATCTCATGTCTAATCCGACCAATCGAATAGGACTTTACTTGCTACTACTGTTGTTTGTGTTGATAAAGCAAGCACTTGTGAAGCTATCTATTGCACTTAAATTAGTTTGAATTTGTTAGCATTGTGTGATGACTGCAATTTATGCTTCATGTTCCTCTGTTTCCTCACATATTTGGTCATGAAGCTGGCGGGTACGAAGGTCCCTAGAGAAAAAAAAATACGGAAAACTTAAATCAAGAGCTAGTTTATGTGCTTGGAGGACAAACTAGTTGCTATTTATACTTCTATAAATAGCAACTAGTTTATATATGCACAGCTCTGTAGTCATGAGTTTACTTATATGGCTTTCTAATAATCAGAATTGTGGAGAGCGTGGGTTTGGGGGTGACTGAGCTACAACCAGGGGACCACGTTCTCCCCGTTTTCACCGGGGAGTGCGGAGAGTGCCGCCACTGCAAGTCGGAAGAGAGCAACATGTGTGAGCTTCTCAGGATAAACACTGATAGAGGGGTCATGCTTAGCGATGGCAAGACAAGGTTCTACATTGATGGAAAGCCCATCTATCACTTTCTTGGCACGTCCACGTTCAGCTAATTCACTGTTGTCCATGTTGGTTGTGTAGCCAAGATCAACCCCAAAGCTCCGCTCGACAAAGTTTGTGTTCTCAGTTGCGGAATATCCACAGGTAAGGAGATATGATAGAGAAAATGATGGTTGAAAATTGTTCAAAGTGACTTGACAGTGGCGTTTCTTCTAATATGAACCAGTATAGTTGGTGTTTCGTTTGAAACTGAAGGACCATAATTGGCCACTTCTTTCTGTTTGGGAGTTCTTTTCAAAAAATTTCTCTACGATGATGACTTCTGGCTTAATCTTTATTTTCTTATCGTTTGATTTTGCATTTGTGTGTGTTTGAAGGACTTGGTGCAGCTTTAAATGTAGCCAAACCACGACAAGGTTCAACGGTTGCTGTTTTTGGGTTGGGAGCTGTAGGGCTAGCTGTAAGTAAACAATTTTTTTGCTTGTTTTTCCACACCATAGCAATTCTGATGAGTTCATAAGAGCATCATTTGGGCGAACTTTTCAGGCGGCTGAAGGTGCTCGGATTTCTGGGGCTTCAAGGATCATTGGAGTTGATATGAATCCTGGAAGATTCAATGAGGGTGAGTTTCTAATCAATGTTTTCTTGTTCTTGTTCTTACTTGTTGGCTTTGCTCCCTTTCAACTTCTCATATTGCTATTCATATGACCTTTGATGATGTTTCAATTTGCTTACCCCAACAGCCAAGAAATTCGGTGTTACTGAGTTTATGAACCCAAAAGATCATGACAAGCCTGTTCAACAGGTAATTTACAACACTCCTGTTATGTTCGCTATGTTGATTCTTGTGTTTCGCACTTGATTGTTTCCAAGCAATTCAATTCTAACTTTGCTTCGGGAAATGACTCACATTGAATGCCTTTTTGTTGCTAATAACCCTAAAAAAAAATTGCTCGTTTGTTTGATTAATCCTGAGATTTAGATGTTGATTGTCAAGTGATAGCTGATATGACTAATGGAGGTGTGGAACGTAGTACTGAGTGCACCAGAAAATATCAATGCCATGATCTCTGCATTCGAATGTGTGCACAATGTACGCAGTTTCTTCATTTCATTGTTGAATCTTACCATTTTTTTGCCCAGATCCTACAAGCGGGAAAATCATCAATCATAGCCCACTGATTTACCATCTAAAACTGAATATGTTTATACAGGGTTGGGGAGTTGGTGTGCTTGTTGGTGTTCCAAGCAAAGATGATGTATTCAAAACTCATCCTATGAACTTTTGAACGAGAGAACTCTCAAGGGCACCTTCTTTGGGAACTACAAGCCCCGCTCTGACCTGCCTTCTGTCGTGCAAATGTATATGAACAAGGTAATCTCATTTCCTTTCCGGAGTAGTCATTTATCGAAAACCTATTTGGGTACTTTCAATTCACAGACAAATTTACCGTACTGCATTAGTGAGAAGATTTGGTGGCAATCAGTCGAGGAGAATACCTCGAATGTGGCATGTGGTTTCATATTGGACTTGGAATAACTACGCATGAGTGGAGGACGGACCCTCAAATGAGCCTAAATTAAAGGAAAAGCAATTTACCAGCTTCTTCACCAGAAGGGGAAATTTAACTGAAATGCTCGCGAACTATGTTTGTCACTCTCAGCTTGTCTTGGTATGCTGTAGGAGCTGGAGCTGGAGAAATTCATCACCCATCAAGTTCCAATGGCGGAGATCAACAAGGCTTTCAAGTACATGCTGCATGGTGAAGGCCTTCGCTGCATCATTCGCATGCCAGCTTAGATCATCCGGGTTGAAGGCCTTCGCTGCATGGTGAAGACCAAACTGGTAGTGTTTGGTTGGAAGTTTAGTTTAGTTTAGTTTTGGAAGTGGGTAGAGAGAGAAATAGAGTAATTATTGAAAATAGGGGTAATGATTGGAGAGAGATAGAGAGAGATGAGAAAGTAATAATTAAAAAAATAGGGTAATGATTGGAGAAAGAAGTAGGGTAATGATTGGAAACAAAACTAAAACTAAAACCAAAATGGGAACCGAACAAAGAGCCTTGCAGTCGATCGGTTTCGGGTAGCTTGTGAATGGATTCTTATCCGTTCGGCTAAATAAGCTACTTTGATTTATTTTTTGTTCTTATTCAATTTGTTTTTGTATCACTTAGCTTATTGTCAATTTCTTGGAGATTATTGCATTCTCACGACAAGAGCAATTTAAAAAGTAAAAAAATTTTGATCAAAATTCAATTTTTTTTGAATAAAGATGAAAAAATTGGCTTATTGGCTTATTTTCGTCTTTATTCAAAAAAAATTGGATTTCGGTCAAAATTTTTTACTTTTTAGATTCCTCTCGTCGTGAGGATGCAATAATCCCCAAAAAAATTGATAATAAACCAAGTGATACAAAAAAATTTTGAAACAAAAAATAAGTCAAAGTGGCTTATTTAGCCGAACGGGTTAACATGTGTTTAGTGTGTTCTTTGTCGCTTCGTTTGAGGTTGTAACTTCTCCTAGCTTTTAAAGTAAATGTCTCTCTCGTATGTATATTTTTGTTTTGTTTTTTTTATTTTCTTTTTTGGCCTAGTTCCCTTGGTATGTTGCTCTTTAAATGTTTTCAATTGACTAAAGGGTTTTTAACCTGCACAATATATATTTGATGAGAAGAAAATGCTGTCACATGGAAATCTGATTTGAGAGTTAAACTGATAATTTAGTAATAAATTTTTGCAGATTTAGCAAATAATTAACCTAACTAATTTTTTTTAATAAAGACAAAACAATCCAAAAAGTTCGCCAAGTTTGGATTATTTCTATCTTTAGTGAATTATTTTAAAATTTTGATCACAAATCTTTACTATTTCATTTCCTCCCTTAGAGAAGAATCAATAATTCATACAAAATTGACTCAAAAACCAAATAAGACAAAAAAACATTAATTTCGCAAAATTATTAGGTGGTCTGGGGCACCGAATGTGATGTTTCACATTCTTCTCTGCGACACATTTTGCGGGGTCAATACTAAGTGTATGAATCTCACAAAATTAGGTGTTGGAAAAAAAAGTGTTAGCGCACTACGTGACGACTCCTCCCACCACAGAGTAGTCAATCTTCTTGTTGTGGATGGAGTGGGGACAATGTGTTATGTGAGGCAGTGTCCCTAAAGCATCCAATAATTTTTCCCTGTCCAGTAGGCCAGTACCTGTATCTTGACTTTTCATTGTATCTTGACTTTTCATTCATCTCTATCTAATAAAATACGAGAGTAATTTCAATTACAATCAGTGTGAGTAGTGCAATAGGTGCGAGCTGAGATCAATAGTGTCGTAGGCATGAACAAATACTAGTATAGTAATAATACAATATGTTACATCCATCAAATATTATAGGGAAATGATTTTATCACTCCCTTTTTTTTTGTTATACAGGAGAGTGACGTTAATAAAAAAAGAAGTGGCAAAATCAGCACCCATATTATACTGATCATGAGAGAAGAAAAGCAAAACCTTCAACAGTAATACCACGAACCAAAACCAGGCAACGGTTTTGGCATCGCCCATTGCATTTTAGCCAATGATGATTTCATTGGTGATATAGTCCAAAGACAAACCCCGGTTTTCCACTTAAATAATACAAAACACTAGTTCTGCTACTATAAACAGCAAGTCCCATGCAAACAACTTCTCAGAGGCTATAAATACCTCAGAGTGGTAGTCTCTTGGCATTCTCACTCACAAAAAAAACAACTTGAAAGAGTTGAAAGCCTGCCTCTATTTTCAGTTTTTCCAGTAGAGAAAAAGAAAAAAAGCAAGAGATGTCGAATACTGTTGGTCAAGTCATACGTTGCAAAGGTATCATCCCACTGATCATTCACTCTTTGTTTGCTTCTTTTTATTTCCTCTAGGTTTTGATGGCTAAGTTATCCTAAATCACAGATGGGTCTTGTATATTTTCTGGTAAATGATAGATCATCTCATCGATCTTCGCATTTCAGTTGCTTCTTTTTCTCTTTCTGATTTTGTTAGTTTAAGTTGTTCCAAATCCTGCACGGGTTAGATCGCAAAGGGAAATTACTAATCTGGTGAAAAGATTAGTCTAAACTTAGGACAGATCAACGATAATCAAGAAGTACAAGTATGGTTATGGATAAGGATTTGTGCACCGTGTACGGTTAATGGAAAGAAAGTGGAAAATGAACTAAAAAAGCAAAATTGATGAGTCCCTGCACGATCCAAACACAGCCTAATATGTTACTTTGATGAGGGTTTTCTTCAATTCGGATTCACTATTTTCTTGTTCTTTTCTCACATGGGCATACGAAAAATTGATTTTGTCCAATAATGCCTTCTGTCATTTTGGGGTTTGCAGCTGCTGTGGCATGGGAAGCAGGGAAGCCACTGGTGATGGAAGAAGTGGAGGTGGCGCCACCGCAGAAGATGGAGGTTCGTGTGAAGATCCTCTTCACCTCTCTCTGCCACACCGATGTTTACTTTTGGGAAGCCAAGGTAACTCCTTGACAATTAGTCTCCATTTTTTAAAATATAAAAATAAAGTGATTTATACCGTGATGATCCCTTCAGTGATTCTATATACACTACTATATGGTGTACCTCAAAAATGGTTTTGTTTCAATCTTGCAGGGTCAGAACCCTTTGTTTCCTCGAATCCTTGGGCATGAGGCTGGAGGGTGAGTTTTTGTTTCCAATATTATTTTAGTAACTAGATTTCCTTGGCCATCTCCAATCTTTACGCTTTTCTTTTAGTAGCCTGACCCCAAGTGATTGGGACTTAAAGGCTAGGTTTGGTTTGGTTTGGTTTTAGTAAAGTTTTGGTTAAAAGTTAAAACCTTGATCTGATATGGAGCCCAGTAATCCTTACCTTAATTTTATCATCAAATGTTAACTTGCCAAGGATATTTGATAAAAGAAACGCATCCCCGATATTAACGCTTTTCGAAATTTCATCAAATATAACAATTAATTAACAAAGGAGAGTTTGATGGAAGATATAGTTCATCCTTTTGATGAGCTAGGATATTGGTCTCGCTTGATTTGATATAGAGATCTGATGAATGATTGGAACCCTTTTGTTTTGTGTTTAGGATTGTGGAGAGTGTTGGAGAGGGAGTGACAGAGCTTGTGCCGGGAGACCATGTGCTTCCAGTGTTCACTGGGGAATGCAAAGAATGTGCTCACTGTAAGTCTGAAGAGAGCAACATGTGTGATCTCCTCAGGATTAACACGGATAGGGGAGTGATGATCCATGATGGGAAATCAAGATTCTCAAAGAATGGAAAGCCCATTTACCATTTTGTCGGAACATCCACCTTCAGCGAGTACACGGTGGTACATGTTGGTTGTCTTGCCAAGATAAACCCGCTTGCTCCTCTCGACAAAGTTTGTGTTCTTAGCTGTGGTATCTCAACAGGTACTAAACAATGGCAACAGAGTTTTAGTAGAATTTTTGTAGTCTTGCGTTTGATATCTTCAGTTTTCAGTTTCTGTGTTTCTAAATATGAAAACAATGAAAAGTTTGAGAAAACGCGCATCAATGCGATACTGTCTTCATTTTCTTGTGTGAAAAACAGTTTATGACAACTTGAAAAGTTGTATCAAAGAGAGTTTCATAAACCACTCGGTCACCAATACCATTTTGCTGCTTCTATGTTGTTTTGTCGTTAAGCAAGTCTATGGATGTTAATTTCAGATACAAAACCAAAAAGTTTGCCTGATACTATGTTGATTTGCTGAAAAATAAGTCTCGGGGCATTTGTTTTGATAGGCTTTGGTGCCACTGTGAACGTTGCCAAACCAATAAAGGGCTCAACTGTGGCTGTTTTCGGATTGGGAGCAGTAGGCCTAGCAGTGAGTTTCACTATTTTCAATTCAAATACTTTGTTGGTGTTGTGTTGACGAAATCTAGTATATGCTTATGATATTTGAATGGTAATTTCGTGTGATTAGGCTGCAGAAGGAGCTAGAGTTTCCGGTGCTTCAAGGATTATTGGTGTGGACTTGAATCCAAACAGATTTGAGCAAGGTACCAGATCCTATTAAGGGTCACTAGACTTATATTTGAGTTCTTGCATTTATAATATTGTGCCTGGGTTCTATTCCATAAAAAAAATATTCGTGCCTCGTATGATGTATCTTTGTTCCTTTCCCTTTTTGAAATCCCTAGTGTGTATATGATTCCTCCCAAGGAGTCCGGGGAAAGAAAGATCTATGCTACTGACCAAACCTTGTTTATCGTTTTGTTAAAAGAAAAGTCCTATTTCTGCAAAACGCGCACACATCTTTTGCCCTTTGTTTTCTACTAGATTCACCCCCTTTGCGGCACAACCCTTATTTCTTCAATATTATTAGATTATTTAGAGTAATGAGAAAGAATAAGCGCAAGCAGATTATGCACAATCATTGTGATTCAAATGCCAATTGGAAAAAATTGGACCGTTAGCTTCTAATGTGGCTGCACTCTCTGTATAACAGCAAAGCAGTTTGGTGTGACCGAGTTTGTGAACCCTAAAGACTATAGCAAGCCTGTTCAAGAGGTACTTTTCTGTCCTTATTTTCAGATATAACCTTCTCCTTATATTTTGATGGACATTGCTTCTGTACCTTACTTAAGTTTCTTCTTGTTCTTGACCTGCTCTTCAGGTGATTGCTGAGATGACTGATGGAGGAGTCGACAGAAGTGTCGAATGCACTGGACACGTTGATGCCATGATCTCAGCATTTGAATGTGTCCATGATGTAAGTTTCGCATATCATACTCCTGTCCTTTCCATTATCTCTACAAAACATATAATGGAAGAACACGTACTGCTTTTGCGTTCCCCTCTTTTTGACGCTTCAGTTTTTTATCAACTGTTTCAAACTTTTGCAATTTATCTCTTCTTCATCTCCTCCCATAGGGCTTGTACAATTTCTTATACGCATCCATACATTGATAGGCATATGGTTTTTTTGGTGCATTGGAAATTCACATTGATAGACATATGCTAATGAATACAATCTGCACTAACAGGGCTGGGGAGTTGCTGTTCTGGTGGGAGTCCCCCACAAAGATGCTGTATTCAAGACTCACCCTATGAATTTTCTAAACGAAAGGACACTAAAGGGAACCTTCTTTGGTAACTACAAACCCCGATCAGACATTCCTGCTGTCGTAGAAAAATACATGAACAAGGTGAATTCTCGAATTCCTACTTCACTTGAAGGAAACCTATATCCGTAATATCGCCCCCAAATCGTTCCTAAAATTTCTGTTACATTTGCAGGAGCTTGAACTGGAGAAGTTCATCACTCATCAAGTCCCATTCTCGGAGATCAACAAGGCCTTTGATTACATGCTCAAAGGGCAAAGCATTCGATGCATCATCCGGATGGAGCATTAGAATGAAGGGAATCACGTGGTCGTATCCGATGCAGTATAGTTTTCCATCTATCATGAAATAATCATAGAAAACCTCAGTCTTGTTGTTTGTCTGGCTATAAGTTTAAGATACTCAGTCTTCTGAGCATAGCACTTTTGTGTGTTGACTTCACTTCTGTTTATTACAACACTACTCTGTTCACGTAATAGAAGAGTGTGCATAATCTATTCCCTTTTCTTCTTCTTTTTGTACTTTGCATAATCTATTTGTATGACCTGGTTCTATTAACTCGTCGTGTTCATCCGAAATGTAGTGCAAGTTTGGTGGGATGCAAATACTCTGTCTTATTAAAAATGACGTTCGACGCATGAATTAGAGAAGAAAGCTTACCATAGAAAGTTACTTTTTTGGTGTCTATTACGCGTAATATAAAGCAAATAGTAACACTTTTTCGTTGAATTCTCCCACCTAATCTAGTCCAAGAGAGGGAAAAAAGCAATGGAGAAAATCAGGGGGACATATTTGTGTATGTTTTTTACTTTTAAGTAGTCATATCCCAATAAAATTTTAATGACTCAGAATTTCTGTTTCAGCATTCAAAAGTTGACAAAGAAAACCAGCTCTCAAGTCCTATGTGTGAATAGCAAAAAGATCTCAAACATTGGCTTCGAATTTGAAGGATATACAATTTATAAGCAACATCTCCATATTTTACTTCCACAAAATCCTCCCTCTCCAATCATAGCTTTACAGTTGGAGAGGTCGTTTTCTTTTTTCTTTTTTGTGTTGAAAGGGTGCATTAACAAATGGCCGATTTTCAAATCAAAAAGAGATTTGGCATCGCCTTAAAATTTGGCCCTGCTGAAACCATGCCAAATTCAAGTGAGAGTTGGTTACTCATTGAGTGATTTTGCAGTTGGCTTGGAGCATTGCTCCACTTCAAATTTGGTTGTCGTTGTTGCCACCTAGGAATTGAAAACTCCGTCATGGCTGCTCTTAGTAACTGGTTCGGGGCTAAGCTCCCCTCTGTACCCCGCCAAACTCATCTATTTTGGCTTTTATCACAAATTCAAAAATAAAAAGATCAAATTCTTTCATTCCGTGCGTCTTACATTCATGAAAGCTAGAGTAGTCAGGCCGTGCACACCGTAACCGTTTACTAATTGAAAAACGGTTACGGTCTGCACCACCTATAAACCTATACTCCTTTCTTTAGCCAATAAGTCATCACTTACATTAGTTACTTTTTTAGCCTCGTTTGCCTTTTATTTTCTGTTAATAAAGTTCTCAACGTTGCCAAGGAAGCTACTATCAAACATCACGTCATCACCCATCTTTCCAACCAATCTTCCCAATAAAGAAGTTTTGTCGGTAGTTTTTGAAGTTTTGTCAATAGTTTTTGAATCCATGTTTGGTTTCCCAAACCCACTAGATATATCTAGATATTTTATGTAGATACATGTACCCATCACTGTTGGGCTAAATTAAAATAACACTAACAATTTTTTTTTTTAATAGCCAAATGTCCAGACCAGCTTGTAGGCACTTTAACTAATTCCGAGACTTTGAAGTTAAGGAACGGGCAACCTTCGGTGACCTCAAGATTTGAAATGTTGGACCTTCGTTTGATTCAAACTCATGACCTCTCAGGAAGAGGCATCATTCTTTGGTCGAAAAATAGCGAAAAAAGAACAAAGAATTCCACAATTGGAGAGCTGGGTACGAAATATCCAACACAGTCAGCTTGATACTTGATAGCGTAACCCGACACAGTCAAGAGTATGATTACTTGATTCAACATTTCATTGGGCGAATTATGCAATTCACCTTGAATCTTCCGTATCCTAATTCATATCTAGGGTTTGAATCATGAGCATTTAGGAACGCATTTGTATGTATTGAATAACTAATCTTACTTCTGATAGCCATCAACCAGAACAAGAAAGCCAACATGGCAAAAGCTCGCACAGAAGACTAACAAGAGAAAGCTCAAACAGGAAACCAACAATCCAAAAGGCTCAAACAGAAAGAGCATACAAACCAGTAGACAAATTCAACATATATCAACTCTTGAGATTACACTACATATTGGAGTGCACAAATTCATCAGTGCAACCACCAGAAGTAGTACAACCAGTGCAGGGAAAGAGCATACAAACTTAAAACTAGAAGTTGATGCAAAAAGAAAATTACCAGTGGCCTGACAAGGAGAAATCCCCCAAAGTGGAAGATCTCCTTGAAAACATGGACCAACACGAAACTTGAGCCGGGGTTTACAAGGTGAGGCATGACAGAAGAAGGGATCTAAAAAATCTCCTAAATTTTGCTACGTTGAGGAATGTTCCTAAAAACAAAGACAAAAAAGGAGGCAAGGATGGCAATCTGATGTACGAGGAGAGAGGGATCGAAAAGGTACACATTCCATTAGAACGGGGAAGACTACAAACCCAACGCTCATTGCCTCTGCTGGTTCAGAAGTTGTTCCTTTGCGTGGAGGCGCTAATTTCGAAGCAAGTTCTTCATGTACTTTATTTTTTGCTCGGTTATGTTCTTGCGGCTGCTAGCCTGCCTGTCAATGTTGCTGGATGCAACTGCGGTGCTGTCCTTGCAGACATTCTCGAGTGTCCTCTGCCTTGTTTCAGTTGGAAAACTAGCCATTGAGATAGACAAGAACAAATGAGATACAAAACAACACACAATGCAAGAGAACCGGAATTCCAAAACAAACAAACAGAGGAGATAGTAATACTTCAAGGAAAAGTGAACAAAGGAGAAACTCGTCTTCTTAAGTCGGTGGAGTAGTTAGTTTTACTTACACTGCAAGACAGTTATGGATCATGGAGCCCCGGAGACAGTAGCTAGAGCAAGAGAGAGGATAGGCCGCGAACGCCGACACCTCAATTACGGAGCAATAAACACGCATGTGGCGAGGAACATCACCTTCTGCCTCCCAGATGGCAGCCAACTTTCCGCTTCCCAGTGAGACTAAACCGCTCCAAGAGAGTGCCTAAAAAGGGAGCAAGCACTCTGAAATAATCCATCAACATATTCCGTAAATTCTTCCTTCTCTTTCAAACAAGGGACAGGTGTCTACAAAAGAATTATTCACAGTGAACGAAAACTGACATCATTGACCAAAATGTATAAAACAATCTAACACCAATAAAAAAACAGAGTACAAAATACCACACCACTATCCAGAATTTCGATACTTTTCATGCGAAAAATCATCATCAAACCTTCGAGCTTGACTTTATTTTTCAAGCTACTATTCACCCAAACTTTCATGATGGAAATAGAAGACAAGAAAATTCATTAGAAATTCTTACAGCATGATTTCACATTATCAATTACATCATTTATATTGAACTCATAACTTAAGACATGCTTTGAATATCAAATTACCTTGTTTTCGGACGGTTCATTGTAATGCTTGTCGAAGTTTCGAAAATACGTTCCTTGAAGGACCCAATCTTCTTTCTCCTTTCCAAGCTCATTCTCAGGAACTAATTTTTCCTTTTTCACGAGTTTTTCGGTCTTCCACAATATGAGGATCATCAACAACTTTAGTCCTTTTCATCAAGGGTCGACAAAATATGGCTCAAGCAAAAATTTTGAAATTAGTGTAAGGTGGTTTGAAAATAGTAGTGAACCCTGAACCTTTTTTAATTCCATGAGAAGATTATGTACGGGTGGAGGTGGTAGGGTAGTTGAAGTTTTTTTTTGTCGATGGTGCTAACTTAATTCTTGAGACGGTGAACTGTGATTTCAAATCATGGTTGACTTCGGAATACGAGCAATTCAAATTGCGGATGGTGGGATTAGACGGTGACTTAAGTTTATTGGATCGTAACTCAAGTGGTTGGTGGTCGTTGATCAAAGTCAAATTTATTAGTATATTTAGGGATTTGATTGAAACACTTAGATTTATGTATGCACGAAATCGTGTTAGTTGTGGTTTGATGACAGCTAACTCGATTATCCGTGGTGGACTTGTTTACCATGCAAAATTGACATTTGTGAAGAAGATCGGTTATATATTTTCTTTTGTAAATTTGGTTGTGTATTGTTAATAATTTTTGTCTACTAACTTACTAATCCAAGTGGGCAGAGTCTTGGGGCTAGTATGTGGAGGTCTCCGTCGTATGAGCGTGTTTTTGAGAATGCAAGTGGGCAGAGTCTTGGTGCGAGTGGGCCAAGGCGTGGGGCAAGCGGGCCGAGTCCTGTGGTGTATTCGAGCAAATATGTAAGGGAGTCATCTGCTGCCCCTATCCCGGCTGTGAAAGAAACAAAAAATGCAACCATTAAATATGAGTTAACTGATGTCAACTTTGGTCTTTTTCATCAAGGGTCAACAAAATTTGGCTCAAGCAAAAAATTTTGAAATTAGCGTAATGAGGTTTGAAAATAGAAGTGAACCTTGTATCTTTGTAATTTCATGAGAATTATGTACGAGGAAGTGGTAAGGTGGTTGAAGTTTTTTTTGTCGATGGTGCTAACTTAATTCCTAATAGGGTGAACTGTGATTTCAAATCGTGGTTGACTTCGGAATATGAGCAATTCAAATTGCGGGTTGTGGAATTAGAGGGCGACTTAAGTTTATTGGATGGTGACTTGAGTGGTTGGTGGTCGTTGATCAAAGTCAGATTTATTAGTATATTTAGGGATTTGATTGAAGCACTTAGATTTATGTATGCACGAAATCATGTTAGTTGTGACTTGATGACGGCTAACTCGATTATCCGTGGTGGACTTGTTTACCCTGCCAAATTGACATTTGTGAAGGGGATCGGTAATATATTTTCTTTGGTAAATTTGCTTATGTATTTTTAATAGTTTTTGTCAAGTTTAGTAGACAGAAACTATTAAAAATACATAAGCAAATTTACCAAAGAAAATATATTACCGATCCCCTTCACAAATGTCAATTTGGCAGGGTAAACAAGTCCACCACGGATAATCGAGTTAGCCGTCATCAAGTCACAACTAACATGATTTCGTGCATACATAAATCTAAGTGCTTCAATCAAATCCCTAAATATACTAATAAATCTGACTTTGATCAACGACCACCAACCACTCAAGTCACCATCCAATAAACTTAAGTCGCCCTCTAATTCCACAACCCGCAATTTGAATTGCTCAGATTCCGAATTCAACCATGATTTGAAATCATGGTTCACCCTTTCAAGAATTAAGTTAGCACCATCGACAAAAAAAACTTCAACCACCTTACCACCTCCACCCGTACATAATTCTCATGGAATTAAAAAAGATACAAGGTTCACTTCTATTTTCAAACCTCATTACGCTAATTTCAAAATTTTTGCTTGAGCCAAATTTTATTGACCCTTGATGAAAATGACCAAAGTTAACATTAGTTAACTCATATTCGATGGTTGCATTTTTTGTTTCTTTCACAGCCGGGATAGGGACAGCAAATGACACCTACAAATTTGCCCAAATACACCACAGGACTCGGCCCACTTGCCCCACGACTCAGCCCCCTCGCAGCACGACTCTACTCACTCGCATTCTCAAAATCAAGCTGATACAACAGAGACCTCCACACACTATCCCCAAGACTCTGCTCAATTGAATTAGTAATTTAGTAGACAAAAACTATTAATAATACATAACCAAATTTATCAAAGAAAATATATTACCGATCTTCACAAATGTCAATTTGGCATGGTAAAAAGTCCACCACGGATAATTGAGTTAGCCATCATCAAGCCACAACTAACATGACTTTGAGCATACAAAAATCTAAGTGCTTCAATTAAATCCCTAAATATACTAATAAAATTTGACTTTGATCAACGACTACCAACCACTTAAGTCACGATCCAATAAACTTAAGTCACCCTCTAATCCCACCACCCGCAATTTGAATTGCTCGTATTCCGAAGTCAACCACGATTTGAAATCACAGTTAACCCTCTCAAAACTTAAGTTAGCACCATCGACCAAAAAAACTTCAACTACCCTACCACCTCCACCCGTACATAATCTTCTCATGGAATTAAAAAAGGTACAAGGTTCACTACTATTTTCAAACCACCTTGCCCTAATTTTAAAAATTTGCTTGAGCCATATTTTGTCGACCCTTGATGAAAAGGACCAAAGTCGACATCACTTAACTCATATTCGATGGTTTCATTTTTTGTTTCTTTCCCAGCCGGAATAGGGGCGGCAGATGACTCGCCCACAAATTTGCCCAAATACACCAGGACTCGGCCCACTTGCCCCACGACTCGGCCCACTCGCACCACGACTCCGCCCACTCGCACCAAGACTCCGTCCCCTCGCATTCTCAAAAACACGCCGCTCATATGACGAAGACCTCCACACACTAGCCCCAGGACTTTTGCCCACTTGGATTCTCAAGAACTTGCACATACGACTAAGCCCTCGGCCCACATAGACAATTGGAAACAAACCCACACTGAAACAGTGGGGAACATTTACTACTTGGCATCTCGACACTGGCACCACGAATCGGACCACTGGCATTCTCAAGAACACGCTCATTCGACGGAGACCTCCACACACTAGGTCCAGGACTCTGCCCACTTGGATTCTCAGAAACTTGCTCATACAACCAAGCACTCGGCCCACATAGACAATTGGAAACAGACCCAATCAGGAACAGCAGAGAACATTTACCCCTTGGCATCTCTATAAAAAAAACAAAAGAATCCAAATTGTTACCCAAAGCCCTTACCAAAAGCCCTTGCAACCTAGCAAAAAAAAAACTAAAAACCCTTGGAAAAACCTTACATAACCCTTAAACCCCAAGACCAAAAACCCTTTCAAAAATCTTTAAAAGCCCTTACAACCCAAAACTACAAACCATTACAAGCTCACAAAAGAAATAACAGAATATATTTCCGAAAACACTTACCCAAAGAAAAAAAGTGAGAAAGTAGAAATACATATAAAATAAAAGAATTTTCCATTGATCCATTATCTTAGAAATAAAAAACAAAACCCTTCCAGAAAAACCAACACCCTTACCAAAAAAAATAAACAAAAAACCTTACAAAACCCTTAAAACCAAAAACCCTTACAAAAACATTACAAAGCCCTTAAAACCCAAAACCAAAAACCATTACAATTTCGCAAAAGAAATAACGAATTATGTTACCCAAAACACTTGCCAAAAAAAAAAGTGAGGAAGTAGAAATACATATAATATCAAAGAATTTTCCTTCGATCCATTACCTGAAATTAGAAAGGTCCGGACAAGAAAGAAGGAGCGGATAGACTGAAGAAGTGTTTTCTGTGGTAGGTCGTCTGACCTACATCGAGGACGGTTTTCTATGATAGGTTATGCATACCGTCTCATCAGCTTCTCTAGGTAATGTGATTTTCCGCCCATTCGGCATGTCCTTCTCCACAATAACTTCCAGCAGCTTCTTCTCTGGCATTGAGGGCATCGGTCTTTCTCATTAATGCTAGTCATTAAAATAGCATCATTTGTATCTAGAATTACAAAATTAGTGTCAACATGGAACACATAATATCAAAGAAATTACTCATTGCACTTTCAGTGAATGATATTTTGAGACAGAGAGAGCTTCTTAGATGTCCCAATGTACAAGTCCTCGAGATAGACCCAGGGGTGAACTACATTTTCTCCCCTCCTGTGCCTTCATCCTCTGCTGCTACCACCTCTTGATATGTTTACTCTTACTTTTTACTAAATGTGTTTACTCTTATTTTCTCCAGAGATCCCAAGGTAGCTCATGAGTTGCGGATAAATTTTCTCACTCTTAAGAACTGTTATATCCCTGCTACCACAGGTTTTCACTCTTAAAATCAAAGAAACCCAATTCCACGTAACCTAACCAGAAGGTTGCCCTTCCAAACACATTCATTACAGAGTTAATGGACATATGTAGCCAACCAACATAAATTCATGTATTTTTTTACTAACCAAACACGCCATCATAAACTCTACCCCATATACGTAACTAATTATAGCTTGTCACACGATCCTAAACCCAAAAACATCATTAAACTTCCATGTTCATATAGACTGAATAAAATACAAAAAGTATTAACTCTCCTCTCCATCTAACTTAAAAAACAAGTGGCAAAGAAGCAGAAATTGGTCCTCATCATCAAAGTCGATTTATCCCAACAAAAGAAAAATTACTTTAAAATAAATCTACACATTCCTACCAACCCTAACACACATCCTCAATCCCAATAGTCTCAAGTTTCCAGCAAATTATAACATCAAAATCAAACATTAGAAACCACACTCAGCAAGTCAATGCTTCTCCAATTTCTAGAATCCTGACAATATAAGTGATGTTGAGTACATAAGAACTGCCAATATCACAAAAACATCCTATTTGTTTACAAAGTTGACCGCCTCTAAACTGCGATGCTGACATAGAATTTGAACTGACTGAAAAAATGCAATAAAGAGATAACATGAAGTTCCAATCCTCTTTTCATATCAAAAATACCTCTACATGATAACTGTAGAGATAGCACTTTGTACGCAGCAAAGAAACAACCAAACAAAACACAAAATAAAGGAAAGAAATAACAGAGCTAGTAAATAAATACTAATGGTACTAAACTTACTCCCATTTTAGTGGTGAACTCCAACCTTCGCCAACATGGCGTAGTACTCTATCTGAGACTTCCAAACAGGAGGGCAGTTGTTGGCAACAATAGCCAACTTTGCTGAAGAACATAAAAACAATACCAATTCAAATAACCGTCTCACTTTTATTCTTTCTTCAAACTTCGGCAGGAAGCAATGCACACAAAATTTGAAAACACTTAATTTCTTTATGAAAACTACAGCGTAAATTTCTTTCCACAGAAGACAATTTCTGCTGAACAAGAGAGCTGTTCATAAACAGCGCCTTTGGCCAAATTTCATATCAATTTCAATCTTTTTTCTCGAAGCTGATTCTTCTGATCAAATTTATCCTTGCAAATGGGCAAAACATGAATCAGGGCAGTGAGCGACCCAAAAATCAAAGGAGAGTAATTCTACATCTTTTTGCAGTAGTAAGTGCAAAGGGGTTAGCTCAAGTGGTAAAGGTGGAGGTAAGTGCATTGCAATCATGCCTTTCGAACCAACCTCCCCATAACAAAAACTAGCATGAAATTGCTGAGTGGGGCTCCAGTTTATACAGAGTTTCAATCTTACCATCAGTTTAGTAACAAAAACACCATTGAAGGTATAAGATTTCAAGTTTTTAGGGGCAAAAACAAAATAGTAGAAACAAAACCAATGCATTTACACATGCTAACATCCAATAAATTGCAGGAAAAAACAAAATAAGAAGCAACAAAAAACTCTTAAAAAAAAAAAAGAAGAATCAGAGATAACTTAAGAGAGTTAGAGATCGTACCTACACACATATATTCTCTATTGAAAGCTCGTATTACCTGGTAAATGGAAGGCTTGATTTCCAGGTAGAAAAGCCACCTACATGCAACATAAGAACATTCACCAAAAATCAATGGCTAAGATACCCAGCCAAACAATACATAAAATGAATCAGATTTTCGGAGTCCTACAAATCAATTAATGTCAAACCCTCGTACTCATCTACACAAACAAAAACAATGCAAAAATCAAAAACAGTATCAAGTTACCCAGGAATGTGGGGGACCAAATCAAGTTTTTTTTTTTTTTCATTTTTATCGTCCTTCAATTTTCAGAGGGAGACCCAAAATCAAGGGTGAGTTGAAGAACCCAAAATCGAACAAAATAATAACCCTAACTTAAACAATCACACTACAGAATTGAAACACTAAATGGAAGAACTCTGAAATAAAATTAAAAATCTCTAAAAAATAGGATAAAGGGGAAATAATACTGATTCATATTCAGCCCCATGGCTGCATCGGTCGTAGGATGGGGAACAAACAGATTGCTTCCACTCGAAAAAGCGTTTAAGTCCCGATCTGGACACGAACTTAACCGTGGACGGCGATGGAGTCGTGAAAAAGGATTGCAGGAGAGAGAGAGAGAGAGAGAGATGGAAACGATGATCAAGATACGTGCTGTGTGTGATGAACCCACCTGGGCCACAAGGCAATGAGGCAAAATTACAATTATAGGCAGCCCGCTAACAATGCATGTCCAGAAATTGAGGGGCAAAATTGTCCAAATTGACCAAAAAATGGCTAGCGATTTAATTGCCACGAAGTGGTTCTTCTTTAGGAGGGGGAGGATAATTGTAAAAACTTTTAAACATACATCCCAGTTAGCGCGAAAAGTGAAAAGTTATGGTTTTCTCCGCATCCACTATCTAAGCCTAGTTATAGCACATTACCCGCATACATAATGAGACCAAATACCCTATATATAAACAGCAAAAAATTATTAGTAGCAAGGAATGCGGTTAAGAACAGAATCTGAACAACCGATTGGAGGAATTTTTTTTTCCGTTAGCTTGAATCGAACCTTCTTACTATGACATGAGTGACCTTGATGTCTTTCGAGTTTCTTTTTCCGTTAGTTTGAATCGAACTTCCTTACGATGACATGAGTGACCTTGACGTCTTTTGAGTTTCGAAGGAACCCAATTGTGTGTCCTGTCAAAAAATAGAAATGGACCTTCTCCATAAGCACATATAAAAAGCATGAAGTTTAAAGTATTTGGTGACCAAAAGAGACCCAATCTTAAATTTTTGGTCTTGAAATATACAGCAATCACCAAAGATCAGGAACTCAGGTGCTTTAGGCAAGTGGACTCAGATATGGAAAAAGGAAGTATTCTAAATTCTAATTTAAAAATAATGCTAGGGACAAATCGGTGAACTTAGATTAGTCAACCTACTTTGTAGCCTTGGGCACAAACACGCGCCTCGTCTATCTTGTGATGCATAAATTCGATCCCAATATTTTTTTTGTCCAAAGGCTTTTTTATTTCTGGCAGAGTTTATTTGTATAAGATTGGATTTGATGCTAATAAGTGATTAATGTTTTCGACAGCCCGGTCTCTTACTTGTGAGTCTATTGTTATCAATGTTAACATTAATCCCTCAGATGTTAGCCAATTAGTTTTGGCACTTCACTATTACAAGTAATGGCCCCCTTTGTGAGTGTGTGTGTGAAATTTAACATTTGGTTTGCTCTTGCAGTCTATGTAGCACGGACACTTCGTCGGAGCTTACATACCGGTGTCAGACACTTCTCGGACACCGACACTCTCCGGACACGTGTCGAACACTTCTCCCGAGGTGTCCTGGTTTTTTTTTTTTTTTTTTCAAATATTTGGGATCCAACACTCTTCCGACACTTTCAGGACACTTTAGAGACACTTTGGGGGGTAAAAATGCAATTATAAGAGCATCCCCAATGGGGATGTAAAACCAGGTGCTATAGTTATAATACAACCCGTATGTAAAAAAAACTGCTCCAATGGGGATGTAAAATAGCAATTTTGGAGATGTAAAATAGCACAAATGGGGATGAAGATTTATATTTGCATCCCCTTTTGGCTGCAGCTATAAGTGGACAGGTCATCACCAACTGATTCAACCAGATTTTTTGAGAGCCGGAGTTACCTAATCTCGTCGGAAAGTCAGTCGGAATTTGCAAGAACACGCCGGAAGCTCGAAAACTGATTCCAGGTCCGAAGATCACCGTCTCCGACCTCGATTCTTGACTATTCATGGACGGCGCATGTCCGGATCAACATCTCCGCCGGCTGTGCTCCTTCCGAAACCCTCGTCAATTTCCCCAGCCAAGATTTTCCCAATCTTCGGAGAGGGAGAGAGAGTGAGGGGAGGGGGTGCGGGGGTTTCTGGTTCAAAAGCAGATCCAGAGGGTCGATCTTTCTTCTGCTTTGTTCGTATAGACAGAAAAAGAAAGAGTAAAGTTGGGTTTTGGTCCTTCGATTTTTTATCCGGCTTTGTTCGTAGAGAGAGAGAGAGAGAGAGAGAGAGAGAGAAAAAGAAAGAGTAAAGTTGGGTTTTGGCCTGGGTTTTGATCGGACCGGGGGAGTGTGCTGGGCAGCGTGCTGCGCGGCTTTCGGCGTGGCCTTGCCGGCATCGATCCAACAATCGGAGACGTCCACTGTGTAGAGCTCGTCAAATACTACAAGTGTACCAAAAATCAACCCGATCAAATACCGTTAAGTGTCTCATCGGAACACATATAATTCAAAAAAAAAGGATTCAGTGGTTTTGATCCAGCGTTTCGTATCCATTAGGATTCATTTTTTTTCAAGTTATATGTATTCCGATGAAGTACTTAACGATATTTGATCGGGTTGATTTTTGGTACACTTGTAGTATTCGACGAGCTCTACGCAGTGGACGTCTCCGATCGTCGAACCGATGCCGGCAAGGTGGCGCCGGTGGCCGCGCAGCACACTCCCTTCGTCAGTTTTGATCCGGCTTTTTTTCTTTTTTTAATTACGGTAATTTTTTTTTCTACCTATAAATGTGCGTTTTGAATAGAATTTTACATAACAAAAATTTCTCTCCTACCTGTAAATGATGTAGTTGAGAGTAGGTAAGAGTAAAAGACTAAAGTAAATGGTGTAGTTGAGAGTAGATGAGAATAAATGATTGAAATAAATTGTGTAGTTGAGAGTGAGGAGTAAATGGATCAGGTTAATGATGTGGTTGAGAGTTGATGAGAGTAAATGGATAAAGTAAATAGTGTAATTGAAGTGGATGAAAAGTAAAAAACAAAATTGGGATGGAATTTTTTTTTTTTGAATAATTTTTTTTAAATCCTCGATTACCGGATACCAAAATTATTTTTCAACGGAAGTAGCACTTGAATTAGGGTTAAGAAAGTTGGAAAAAACTAAGGAGGAAGAAAAGTTAGTTAATTATCCATCCATTTTTTACATCCCACCATTAGAGAGTGATGAGTTTTATTTTACATCCAACTAACTTTTGACCACTTTTTACATCTAAAATAACTATCCATCCCCTTCTAAAATACATCCCCATTGGGATGCTCTAAGGACTTTTTAAATTGATCAAAGTGTACACTTTAGGGACACTTCGGAAGACACGTTAAGGACATTCTCTTTGTTTTGTTGAATGTGTTCTCTCTTTCTTTCTCTCTCTTTGATCAAATTAAGGGCTATCTCGTTATAATATTATTAAACTTTTATCTTATTTGAATATCTTTTAAATTTATATATATATATATATATATATATATATGTAACGTGTCCCCCAACGTGTCTTGTCAGCCATTTTTTTTTAAATTAAAGGTTGGTTTTTAACTTGTTTGTAGAATAAGTAGAAATGTTTCACACTTTGGCATAGTGCACCACGGTTGGATTTCCCTACGAGTCCCATTTTTTCTAAATCCTATGCTAGTATGTGCTTAGCTGTTAAATCTTAACTCGATTAGTTTTTTGAACTTCATAAATATTTTTTATTTTTATTTGGTCAAAGATTAGAATAATATTATTATCAAGAAATCGATCAATACATCAGTTTGGGCCCTTATCCTCATAAAGGGAGGAGTAAAGCCAATGGGGTGGATAATATTTCCAAGTACGAATCTCACTCCCTCTCACAGCATTCTTGGCCACTAAGTGCGCCACCGAATTGCCAACTCTCTTAACAAAACTCACTTTTGATCCATCAAACAAATCCCTTGATTTGTTCACATCGGCAATGATCACCCCAACATCTGTGTTGCCTTCTTCCTGCTTTTGGATAAGATTAATAATCTGTAGCGAATCACCTTCTAGTTGGATATATCTTAAACCCAGTTCCCTCGCAAACAAAAGACCATCCCTTGCTGCCAAAGCTTCTATCACCACTGGACTCATAAATAATTGAATGACTACAATTTTTGCAAAATAAGTTTCAATGTGGTTGTTTCTTTGGCCAATTCTTGTCTGGGTTGCTCATCATACTATGTGAACAAGAACGAAGGTCATAATCTACCTTTGCATGGAAGTAAAGCATAAATTTGATTCCTCAATGTTTTTGAGGCAGCTGAAACAGTTCTTAGTTTGGTTTCTTGTTTGTGGTTTTGGCGGAAAGCTACGTCTAGTTCATCTTTCGGTATGGACGTACGCCGCAAAACTACCGTGTGATACCTAAAGGGATACGTTGCGATGATGTCCTTGTGGTACCTAAAGGCGATGAAGTTTAGGGTTTAGGGAGCCATGCCTCAAAGTTGGAGAAGAATAATCGTGCCAGGCTAGGTGCTCTAGAAATGATTTACTTTCGTCCACCATTTACTTGTCTATGGCAGGTGTACAAAGCCAAGCAAATTGTACTCTCACAGCAAAGTTAGGGATAAAGGCTGAACAAACCTCCTAAGCAGTTATTTTATCACATTCTATAGCTCCTGTTTCATTTCCTTTTCTTACTAATATGCTTTCCAGAAGACAACAGAATACGACTTGCTTGAGAAAAATGGCTCGGACCAAGCTTATTCTCGTGACTCAGATTAGCAATAGTTTGGCGCATCTGCATGTTGTCACAGGATTGAACAGAATATAATATTGAATGTGTACAACACATTTGCATATAGATTTAATAACTCTCCAAACAAAGAAAATTTTAGCAATTAAAGCATTTGACATGGTTTCAACGAGCTGGTTGTCGGGAAGAGGGGCCATGGTCCCAGTCCCAATAGATACTGCAACGTTGAAGATGGTCCCAATTCTTAAAACAAGGCTTTGCAAAGGACAAGATATATAGATAAAGAAAAATATACATCGGAGTTTTCAAGCTTTAAAAGTACGTCCAAAAAATAGGGAAAAAAAGAACAACAAATAAAACAAGCAATACGGAAGCATTACAAAAGAACTTACGGGAACCTAGCAAAGAACTATTGGCAGAATGTTGTGTATTCAGCTTCTCAACTGAAACCACTAAGGTTTGGCAACCTGTGGAACCGAAGCTTTCAAAAATGTGAGTCAATAAGCCAAGAACTTAAGGGAACGTACCTAGCAAAGAACCTTTGTCAGATGGTTGTGTACTCAGCTTCTCAACTGAAACCACCATGGTTCGGCAACCAGTGGAAGTTGGAAACGAAGCTTTCAAAATTGTGAGTCAATAAGCCAACAACTATTAACAGTGCCATTGTCATATGGTCACCTGCAAGCACCAACAACAAGGCACAACCCAACCAAACAGATAGATGAGGTTCAAACGAAGGATAAGCGAAGAATGATTGGAAAGATGATCTATGTGTTCTGTCCACTCATACCTCCAAGAAAGCATCACTAAAGCGGCTGATTATTGACGACTTTACCAGTTTAAATGAAAGGTGGGGAAATTTTATTAAAACTTCGTCATTATCGAAAATTACCATCCAAATTCTCTAAGATCCTAACTTTACTCAGGACAACTTTGCCATATACAGAATTAAAATCCGTGGTCTTTAATGATTACTGCCCACATCTTGATGTAAAGCATAAAGAAATGAACACTTCTATTAAAGCACAAAATCAATATCCAAGTTAATGCTCCCTGCAAATATAATTCTCCATAATAATGCACAGGTCAGCACAAAAGGGTAGTAAGGTAGCACAAAAGGGTAGTAAGGTTGCACAATATCGATATAGGGAGTGACAAAATTACAAGCAATCTACAAATAGTATACAATGTCACTTTCTGCCTAATCAAGGAAACTAGGGAAGGCAGCTCAAAAATGGGACAAGCAAAATCAAAGCTTTGTTTGAAGGCCTTCCATAACACGTGAACAGCCGCAAGGTTTATTTGTCAATCTCCCAACAAAAGAAGAATAAGGCTATAAAAACATAAGTAACACACAGCCTTCTAGACCTATAGGTACCCCTTGGTTTCTCAACCTTCCCAACTCAATCCCCTCGTTCTTGCTTAGCAAATTGTAAAACGTCAAAAGCATTTGATGGGCCCTCAGATCTCATAGATATCAGAATTCATTGATAGTTGGAAGTCAATGGTTTACCATAAGAAGCCTCTCCCCAACTTAGTAATAGCAACAAGGGTAGTGATTTTCACACTCCACTAGCAACAATATTATAGTCACACTCCACTAGCAACAATAGTATAGTAATAGCAAGAAGATAATGATGATGACGAAAACGATGATGGGGGTGGCTTCTAATGAAAACCAAAACCAACTCCACAAAATGAGTTCTCCATCATTGGGCATCAAAGCTTTCAGTAATAATTGCAACATGAAGTGAGCAACATCAAATCAAGATTTCAGCCCAACAAATTTTCAAATGCACATTATCTTGAATGTTAGCATACTATCAGTACCCTTGGCGAAGTTGCTTCCCCCAGTCTTTGTACGGGCTAATGCAAGCTGTGAACTTCATTGGGCAAGGGCCGGAAAGAAGGTACCATTACAAACAGACTTAGCAAAGAAAGCCTCAGATCTCATAAACCGGAGCAATATCATTCAGGAACAACATCAAAAGGATAATAAATACAGGGCAAACTACACACTTCCTGAGGCTATGAAGGTGAAGGTACAATTACATTGTTCATAATTGGGAAACCAGTGGACAACAGTTAATAAAACAACAAAAGACATACATTACACAAGTACAGAGAAATAGTGATCTACAGTACAAAATGGCTGGACATGCAGCATTGTGAAGTAAAGGCAGACAATTATTTAACTCACAGATCCAGTCGTGAAGAGAAGAGCCAAAAGATATGGCAAGCTGAGCCGCGAGGCTAGTGACATGTGAGCGGTGCTTACATAAGACAGTTTCCAGGATAAAATTACACTCAGCTCTTTAACTCTTAACTTCCCAGATTCAAAGCTTTTTTTTTATCGGCAACTCCACCAAATCTACTCGAGCATCCAAAAGAAAGCTAACTTCCCAGATTCTGAACTTTTTTGTTGGCAATTCCACCAAATCTACTCTAGCATCCAAATAAAAAAAAAAAAAGCTTAACATATTGACTTGAATCCCAAAGCTATCATTTCTGATTAATGTTAGATGCTAGATCTAGAATGGATGCTTGTTAGGAACAAAGAACATTATCAAACCACCCATGATCTAGCTCACAGCCTAAGCAAAATCATCAAAGGTTCAGATTGACTTACACATTAGAAGATCCTCCTTTACATCAGAATAAGTTGGCAAATATAAGGCTCTATATAAGTCATCCGAAGGGATTGGAGGTAATGCTGCATAAAGTCTAATGGTGGATTCAAACCCAGAAACCACTCAATACAATAGATGTTAAGAACTTTGTAAGGTTCAGATATAGCTTTCTAGGCTGCATATCTGTGACGCCCCGCCCCGGGGAGTTCCAGGTGGTGGTCAACCGGCCCGAGGGTGATTGGGACCCAGGCGGGGGCTGCTGACTGGTGACCAGAGGGGTTAGCCAGGGTGGTCCCATATTGCTTGGTGAAGCGTAATTTGTATGCTATAAATACTATATCGTCATCCTACCTTGTACAAGGCCTTTTAAAGCCGTGAGTGCACCAAAGTCCATTAAAACTTAACAGTTAAGCATGCTTGTCTTGGTGTAATCCAAGGATGGTTGACCTCACTGGAAAGTCTGATAGGATTATCATTTGGTGTTCAAAACGGATAATATTGCACAGGGCGGGAGCATGTGGGAGACGAATTTGCTTTAAGTATATATTATTCTAATACTATCCTCGATTGCCAATTTTCGAATGCATGAAATTGGTCAAGTAAATTTACAAATCTTGTGTTGCTTTTGTTATTTCCAGTGATAATCGAATCCCTCCTCCAACAGAAGAATCCTTGCATGGTTAACAATGCACCCCGAGTAAGACTAGGAGTGTATCTCCACCAAACAAGAAGCAAAGAAGTTACAGTCCGATCCAAGTTGTTCTTCCGAATTCTTGCCAAGTTGTTGCACACAAGTTTCATGAAAATGTGTCCCAAATCTCCTCAATTGCCATTCAGAAATGCAAGGGTACTGGTAAAATCTAAAAGGGGTACTATTCTACTAGATGATAGTCAGCCTTGTTGAGTTAGAGTTTAGTTTGACCCCTTAACTACCCCTGAATATGGAGGCAGAAGAAACATGCTCTGTTCTTCCAAAAAAAATTGGATTTGGAGCTAATATTCCTCGAAACCCCACATTGGTTTGCCAAACACACAACCTAAATTATCCTATATTAATAAACAAGAACTCCCTGATGTATCCATGGAGATTTACAATTTGCTTCAGGCAGCGTTAAAGTATAAGTTCCTCTGTTTTCTTTGTTTCCATCGTCAACAGTTCCTCTGTTTTTTTTCCCTCTTTTGCAACGTTTTATCTTGGCTAAATCTCTGCTTCTTGACATTTGGTAAGCTTCTTGACATTTGAGATGTAGAGAAGTTATTCGGTTTGCAATTTGTTGACAGAGAAGATGGGAGAGACAGAGAGAGAAAAACTGGTCTTGGAAAGATGAGAGAAAGAAAAAGTGGGTCTTAAAACTGGAAAGAGGAGAGAGTATAAATGTGGAGTAATTATTCAACTGTCTTGCTAACTTCCATTCATTAGTCGGAGAATAATATACTAATAATTCAAAACAAATTCGTTTATCAATGTATTGTAAACAGAAATCACTAAGTGATTTTCTGCATTCTCTAGATACATGTAGCAATGCTGATCTGGCAGTCAATTAGTTTAGTTTGGTTAAATTTCTGTGGTCAGTTTAGTTTGTTAGTTAAGAGCTAACTAATAAGAGATTAAGTGGGAGTATATAAGCTCCAGTGTACTCTTTGTCTTCATTAAAAAGAGAGGAATGTCGTGAATATAGAAACCCTAAAAATCAGTTCTTGATCTGATTTGGATTCTTGAATGAGAGTTGTGTTGATTCTTGTGTATTTAATGCATTTTCACAAAATTTTTTGTGAATTTATCTTTCGAATTTTAATGCATTTTCACAAAAATTCACATCCCTTTCTCGGATATCCATGCATATTTTACCTATTATCCTACACTTTTCGGGCGGAGGTTAATAGTCCCGGACTATCATGTGGCATGCCCGCGTTTTGCTCCCAACCAATCACGTAGCAGAAAATTTTACGGGTGACACATAGTTATCCTCTCTTGTTGGGTGATTAGGGGACAAAGATTGACCCACTTAGTATGGATAGCGATAATTTACAGGTCGGGAACATCATGTAGAACATACCACGTGATACTCCAGAACTATTAAATAATTTTTCCGTGTACATGTACTTCTCACGTCAGGAGAGAGAAAAGTAAACGCTTGTGTTTCATGGGTTGTCTGATGGCGAGGCAAAATTCTAAAATCAATCATCTGACTCATGGAACAGTTGGTAAGCTATTATTGGGCCAAGGTTACCACGTCTTGCTTCCAGCTGCTACCCCATCGGTACTATTACTTTACTTTTCTTTACGAAAATATCTTCTTCATTTTTTGGATCAGCAACTAAAATAATAAATATCTTCTTCTTCTTCTAGTTCTTTTTCTTCTTCTTCCTCCTATTCATAGTATAATATCCCCCTCAAGAGAAGAGAACTACCAATACCATATCTCACACCCACAACTTCATACTGTCGTAAACATACCTGATAGTACTGTTTTCAGTTTTCTAGTGGAAATTAAGGACGGGAAGAGATGCCGAGCACTGTTGGTCAAGTCATACGTTGCAAAGGTTTGTAAAATACGTGTCTGTGATGTTCATTGTCCCATTGATGTTTCATCTTTTCGCATATTAGTATTTGTGTAACAAGCCCCTGGGTAGAACTCACCCCCAAAAGCTAGCTATTGAGGGAAGGGTGCCCAGGAACTTATTAACCCACTACCAGGAGCCCATACTCCCGATGTGGGACTGCACTGTGATCATAACACACCTAGGGGTGAGCAAAATATCCATCAAACCGTGAATCCAGTCCAAACCAATCCAAACCGAAAGATTTGGTTCGGTTTTTTAGTAGTATAGTTTGGTCTTGGTTTAAAAAAATTAGAAACCGCATTATATGGTTTGGTTTGTGGATTCATGTTCACGGTTATGGTTCCAAACCAATCCGAACCATATAATATATATATATAATATGTATAGTTATATATATTTTAATTATGATTCACCAAATAAATATGGAAGCCGACTTTCCTAATTTATTGATCCTATTATATCCACCAATATTTAGTTTTCCAATTCCTATTCCTATAATTCCTCTACTACCATTTCAACTACTAATTATCCTAACTTTCTATATAAGAAAACCTATCTCTGTACTATATAAACCTAATGTACTAACGTAGTATCCATCACTTTGCCCTTTTATTTGGTTAAACTATCTTAAGATGTTTAATAAGTGTTATTCTTAGTTGGTTCATTTTAGTGACTTACCGGTATTTCGTTTTATTTGTTTGTGGTAATTATTGGTATTCTACTCTTAAATTAGTTGGTTAATGTTAGTTTGTTTTAAGAATTTGAATGAAATTAATTTTAATATAAGTTTTTTTTAATTTATCTTCGTAATTTTAAGTACTTCAAATATTTTTTTTGGAGATGATAGCTTAGTTCAAAGCAAACCGTGGTTAAAACCGAAACCGAACCGTAGTCTAATGGATTGGATTGGTTTGGTTCTATGCGTTTTGTGGGTTGGTTTGGTTCTCGAAATTTATAATCCGTAGGTATTGGTTTGGTTCTTGGTTTACTATAAAACCGAACCAAACCGGACCATGCTCACCCTTAAACACACCCACCCTCTTTCAGAACCCACGACCACGGCGGTAGGTGTCCTTCTGGCACACCTCCGACAACCCGAGTCGAGGGCCATCCCCAAGGATCGAATGGCTCTGATACCAATGTAACAAGCCCCTGGGTAGAATTCACCCCCAAAAGCTAGCTGCTAGCTATTGAGGGAAGGGTGCCCAGGAACTTATTAACCCACTACCAGGAGCCCATACTCCCGATGTGGGACTGCACTGTGATCATAACAAATCCACCCTCTTTCAGAACCGACGACCACGGCGGTAGGTGTCCATCTGGCACACCTCCGACAACCCGGGTCGAGGGTCATCCCCAAGGGTCGAGCTGGCTCTGATACCAATGTAACAAGCCCCTAGGTAGAACTCACCCCCAAAAGCTAGCTATTGAGGGAAGGGTGCCCTGGGACTTATTAACCCACTACCGAGAGCCCATACTCCCGATGTGGGACTGCACTGTGATCATAACAATTTGGTTCTCTTCTTTTACTGGTTAATCACAGATGGGTTTGTTAATCTGGTGCTGATTTATCGGCAATGGACAATTTTATAGAAAACTCGACAAGAGTACGTTGAGAAAAACTCGACAAGAGTACGTTGAGAGAAAGAAAAAAAAAAGAGGAGGGGCATGGATATCAAAACTAGGCAGATTTCCAAACCTAACTTATCATCTGTCAACTTCGGGCGGACGCCTAGGCTTTGGGAGTACTCCTTAAGGTTTGGGGTTCGATTCCCCACCAGCTAGGCACAAGGTGAGTTCCCTGAAGTGAGTGGGGGCTGTGACTGGTGTGGCCTCGCTAGCTCTTCGGAGGTTTAGGTTGCGCAATCGTGTCCATTTAGTGGCCTAACTATAGGGCTATTTCTCCGTTACCAAAAAAAAAAACACCAAACCAGGAGGAGTTAGATTAGCACCTTGGAAGAGGAGTTTCCTTTCTCCTAGCGCCTAAGTGCTCACCTGATGTCGTTGGGCTTAAGGCCTCTTGGTGTTTTCTGGTTCTCTTGCATGTAGGTTTTTATGGAAAATCAATTGGCTAATAATCATGCCTGATGTGTATCATCCCTTAATTTGATCCTTGGCGTATTATTGGTTTTTCTTTCATCCCTTTGATTTCATTCGTGGTTTTGTCAATCTGGGCTATTAAATGAAGTAGCATTCATGTCTGAATTGAGAATATTGGGATGTGATTTAGGGTAGATTCGATGGGGATCATTGAGATTTGAAGACTATTAATATGTTCTTCGGAGCCTTTGTCTTTTCTGGTTTACTACTTGTGCTTTTTTTTCCCCCTTTGGCAATGGACTATTTGTGCTTCTTTTTCATGTGGGTTTTGTGGAAATGGATTGGCTCATTATGCCTTCTTCATTGTGGGTTCTAGCTGCTGTGGCATGGGAAGCAGGGAAGCCACTGGTGATTGAAGAAGTGGAGGTGGCACCACCGCAGAGGATGGAGGTTCGTATGAAGATCCTCTTCACCTCTCTCTGCCACACTGATGTTTTCTTCTGGGATGCCAAGGTAACAAAATGTTCACTTCATATTAATTTCCCGAAATCATATTCTCTTGACTTGTTCTGTGATGTTTCCTCCGATCTCCCCATATATATTTTAATGATTCATGCTCCCTTGTGATACCTAAATCTGTTTCTTTTATATGTTGCAGGGTCAGAACCCTCTGTTTCCTCGAATCTTCGGACATGAGGCAGGAGGGTGAGTGGATTTTTTTTTACAAGAAAGTCTAAACATTAGCATAAACTTAGGACACTGGGAATTGGATTATATCTCGATTTGGTGCAACTTGGTGAAAGGGTTGGAGCTCCTTGTTTCCCTTTGTCATCAAACTTGCACATGACAGAGGATTGGAAGAGCCTGTCATGCCTAAAAGGAACGGTTTCGCTGATCATGATTTGTTTCCCTATAGGATTGTGGAGAGTGTTGGAGAAGGAGTGACGGAGCTGGCACCAGGAGACCATGTGCTTCCAGTATTCACAGGAGAATGCAAGGAATGTGTTCACTGTAAGTCTGAAGTGAGCAACATGTGTGAACTTCTGAGGATTAACACAGATAGGGGAGTAATGATCCATGATGGGAAATCAAGATTCTCTATCAATGGCAAACCCATTAACCATTTCGTTGGGACATCCACCTTCAGTGAGTACACAGTGGTCCACGTTGGTTGTGTTGTCAAGATCAACCCGCTTGCTCCTCTTGACAAAGTCTGCATTCTAAGCTGTGGAATCTCAACAGGTACCAGAAAACGATAGTCTAATTCGAGAAGGAAATCTGTTTGCTGATGTTTAAGTTTTTCATTGTTCGAGTGGGAGTTTCGAAACTACTAGTCATTGTTGTTCACATTGGTGTGCGGAAGAATTTTCCAAAATTTTGAAATCCAGCCATTCTGATGTTACTTAAAAGTGGACTGTTTTCAAGAAACTTAAGCATAAACAGTAGCATATACCTGTTGCCTGGTATAGAACTGAAGATCTGCACAATTTTTGCCTGGTGCTTTTGCTTAATAATCAATTTATTTGTTGGGTTTTTGTTTGGATAGGCTTTGGTGCAACTGTGAACGTTGCAAAACCAACGAAGGGCTCAACGGTGGCAATTTTTGGATTGGGAGCAGTAGGCCTAGCAGTGAGTTTCTCTAAGTACCATATACTTACTTGGAGTCTGTTATCACAATCTATCAGATATGTAATTATGGTAATTTCGTTTAATTAGGCGGCAGAAGGAGCCAGAGTTTCCGGTGCTTCGAGGATTATTGGTGTGGATTTGCATCCAGACAAAATTCAGCTTGGTTGGTGATCCTATTAATAGTTTGACTTGTATTTGCTTTACTTGAAACAGTTTGCTGTCATGAATCACTGCCATTTGTCTTGATTCCATTATGATCTACTCCATATGTGACGATCCCAATTAGTTACATAACTCTCCCAAAAGTAAATTTTATTTGGAACATGTAACTAGCTTTGCAACTTAGGCTGCATTTACCTCAATCCTAGGAGCATTTCTTGATTGATGATGAGAAACAGGACTGGATAAATGCATCATAGGAGAGCATAGCCCACAATTATTGTGATTTATAGACCTTGGTTTCTAATATGGCTGTTCTTTGTATAACAGCAAAGCAGTTTGGTGTGACGGAGTTTGTGAACCCCAAAGACTATACCAAACCAGTTCAAGAGGTATTTTCCTTCTTTTTTACCATTCCCTTCCATTATTTAGTACTTTGGTCAAGTTTCTTATTGTTCTTGACTTCCTCTTCAGGTCATCATCGAGATGACTCAGGGAGGAGTCGACAGAAGCATCGAATGTACTGGACACACTGATTGTATGATTTCAGCATTCGAATGTGTCCACGATGTAAGTTTCCCAACCTTGAATCTTCCATTATCTGCACCAATGTATACAGGGACAGGACCGGTTTGGTGTTCTCCCCCTAGTCGAAGGCTCTTAATGTTACTTTCAATGCCAAAATTGTCCCCAAATAACCACTTCAGTTCGTCATCTCTTCACAACTGCTTCAAGTTTGTTTGTGAACTGTTAGAAATTTGATTTCCTATGGATTTCGCGGCTCACTCATCGAACAAATACAGCTTTGCATATTTGTATACATTTACGTATAGACTATGTGAACACGCATTTTCATCTTATCAATGTTAGAGTAGGAGCTGATAAATTACAAACTTACATAACAGGGTTGGGGTGTAGCTGTTCTAGTGGGAGTCCCCTCCAATGATGCTGTATTCAAAACACACCCTATGAACTTCCTAAATGAAAGGACTCTAAAGGGCACCTTCTTCGGAAACTACAAACCCCGGTCTGACATTCCTGCACTCGTAGAAAAATACATGAACAAGGTGAATTTCCAAATTCCGACTTCACTTCAAGGATATCTATTATCCGTGATCTAGTGTTCCTGAATTTCTTGTAAAATATGCAGGAACTTGAACTGGAGAAGTTCATCACTCATCAAGTCCCTTTCTCGGAGATCAACAAGGCCTTTGATTACATGCTGAAAGGTGAAAGCATTCGATGCATTATCCGCATGGAGCATTAGAATGAAGGGAATCCATGGTATCTGATGCAATGGAGTTTTTCACCTTCTGTGGAATGATAATAAAAAGACTGTTGTCCGGTCCTTTTGTGCATTTAGGTTTAAATTACTCTTTGTAAGCCTATTTCTGGGTTTTTATGTCTTCTAGGTGTTCATATGCTTCCTTTAATTCCAATGTTTGTCCAAATTTTGGTTAATAGAATAGAATGCTATGAATCTGTTTTATGGTCTGGCTTCTGATTCTCTGTTTGTGCAAATATAGAACGACGGTTTAGTGCAAAGCAAAGCTTTCCATAGGCATCCCTGATGGCGCTTCGAATCACAAAAACTGTCATTCTAAATGGGGATAAGGTTGCGTACATCTTTGCTTATTTGTGGAACATATAATGTTCAACTATCCAACAACAACAAACTATGGGGAGAAGATAAGACGGCATGAAAAATTGACTATGGCCAGGGTCATTTGTGTTCATGTTTCATTGTACCTTTGTTCTGATGAATGGACAACCATAGAATCTCAAGGCTTAGCTCAAATAAATGAGCATGCAATGTAACATAGGGATTGAGAAAATTGGGTAAAAGAAATCCTATTACCCCAACCACCGTTGAGAGAGCCAATTTAAAGTAGCAGCGCGCGCGTGTGAGAGAGAGGGAGGGAGATGGGCTTCAAATTACCATTGAAAACTTCGTATCAAAGGGAACCAAAGATATATCTTAGTTATAGCAATGTAACCCAAAGAAAATACTATCTGCAACTAAGAAAATGCCCTAAGTCAGTCTTACGCCTTCGTTACCGATCGCGGTTACGCAAATTTGACCACATTTCTTCTACATGTCAATGGAACTCCCATGCATATGAGCGAAGCCACTGGATTCTACACAAAAACACATATATCCAATACATTGGTAGTTCCATTACTGGGATTCAAGAAATGAGACCACATCTAAGGGAAAGAGAAATTCTGAAAACTACTTTCCAAAAAAAAAAAAAATTCCTGAAAACTAAGAGGAATTGTCCAAATTTTAGTCGTACATGTACGGCCCACTAAACATGTCCGTCGCTTTGTGTCCAATTGCTTCGCTGGGTTGGGCTTTCCTAGGCCCCATCCCCAACAATCCATTGGCACTATGGGTTTGTTTGGATTTTGTGGAAAAGAAAGAAAAGGAAAGGACAATTAAAAAGGTTTTCCTTCCATTGCTTGGTTTGGAAAGGAATTGAAAGGAAACTTAAAAATGTTTTCCTTCCATTTCCTTTCATTTTCTTTCTTAATCATTTTCATATTTACTTTCCTTTCCTTTCCTTTCCTTCCCATAAGTTCCTAACAAAGCCAAAGAGTTTCTATAAATCATATGGAAATGAAAGGGAACTTTAAAAAAAAATTCCTCTTATGTTATTTTTTTGATCAGCTCCTCCAATGTTATTTGGGGAGAAATGGCAAATTCAAATTTTGTGCATAGTAAAATTTTTCTCCTAATTTCCTTTTATTTTCCTCCTTTTTCTTTTTTTTCTTTTCTCTCACTTCCTTCAAGTTCCAAACACAACGTAAGTTTCATGGATTCACCTTTCTTTCTTTTTTGGTGGGTAATCCAGGATCTAGGCCAGCTTGTGCGCATCTCGAATTAATCCTACTGCCCCTCTTGTAACTGTTTCACATTCATACGTGTGAGGGAGGTTCCCCCAGAGTTGCTAGTAGGGATGACAATCTCGCTCAAACCGTTAGTTACCCGAAACATACCAGACTGATTGGTGTAGTTTTAACCGATTTTGCCAATTCGGTTTCGATTTTGATTTCATGTGCTAACCGCACAAAAATTGTAACCGAACTGTAACCATAACGAACCGCAAAAGTAGGTACATACCCTTTATAACATACCCATAGATGTATGTATGTATATATATATATATATATATATATATAAATACGTACCTATACCATTAGAAGTACTCATTTAGGTAATGGATAATTAATGGACATTTAATGTCTTTCAACCCATGGTGTATTTGGATATTTTGTTGCTAGATATTTATTGTCATTTATTAAAAATATTGATCACCGGTTTAGGTGAAAACCTGAACCGAACTGATAACTGTGGTTTTGGTTACGATTTAGATATGAAAACTGCCAGTTTTGATTATGATTTTGGTTTTAGGTATATGTTTTTGTTTAAGTTTTGATTTTGATTTTGGTTTTATCACTTACCAAACCGAATCCTACTGTTGCCATCCCTTCGTTGTGGCAAGTAATATCCAAAGATTCCAAACATGGCACCATTATTCTTCTTTACATGGACAATATGATTATCATTGGGGATGATGTCATTGGTATCGCTAGCTTCAAAAGTATCTTTGCCGTAGTTTTGAAATGAAAGACCTAGCTCCATCGATCTCTTTCATCGGAAACGCTATTCCCAAATTTAGAATGTATTTTGCAAAGCAATCAGTGTTTGGGAGATAGGTCTTTGTTTTGTTAACCAAAATGAAAAAAAAGTAGAAAAGTCAAAAAGCTCCTTAATGTATTAAGATTTTCGTTTCTAATTCTATAGTACTACTCCCTCTGTCCCAAAATAAGTATTCAGTTCGCAAAACGAGAACTTAAAAATAATATGTTTCCTACAAGAAAAATTCCAACTTGTTTTATAAAGTAAAAGAAGTCACGAATATCAAGTAATTTGTTGAAAATTTTGATTTTTTTTGAAAATTCTGTATTATTTTAAATTCTCATTTTGCAGACCTATTTTGGGACGGAGGGAGTAAAAATTTAGGGGAGAAGCCTATGGTTCACCCCTCAAAAAATTTTGGTGATTAGAATTTTAACTATCAAACAAGGCATAAACAACGCCCATGCAATGTGTAACTAATATCAACAATATACTCGACATAATTAACCAAAAAACGAGTAACTAACACTATAAAAATGCGTGATTAATGAGCCAACAAATTGAGTAATATTCATAAAAAAAAAATACGCATATTGCCATCCAAACTATAAGTATCATGTATTTCTAAGGTACACTTTTACGTAACTAGCCAAAAAAATGAGTAGCATGCAACAAAAAAATGGGCAACGTTTCAATGATGCACTTAGGCATGTACCATAGCTTTCGCCTAATATATTTATGAATACCCTGTCAAATTTTCCTGGAGCCGCAACTGTCAAGAAAAATAAATGAACGGTTTAAATTTCACATTGATCACTTACAAGTGGTGTACGTACACCACCAGAGTCTACCTCTTGAATCTTTGTTTGGCTGGCATTCACCTTTTGACGTTATTCAAAGCCAGAAATCTTTGTACAGATATTCTTACAAGTGGCATAATATCTGGAGTGAATATCTGTCCAAGAAATATAAACCCTACCCTCCAAAAAATAAATTAATACATTCATTCACAAAGATAAATTACAACTACAATAAAAATAAACGTCGTAGTTACTGATTACTTGAAAATGGTCCCTCTCGTTACATAAAAAGCAAAAACCAGTGAGAGGACCAAGGCCGGCTCATATATTTTGGAGGCTCGAAGAAAATTCCTATATTGAGTCCCTTACATATTCATGAAATTTTTAAAAAAGGATAAAAATACAAAAATAACAAAAAAATCAAATTAGAAGGATATAATTATGATAATATAAATGTGAAAAGATATTATTGCAAGAGTTTTTGAAGAAAATAAGATACAATTGTGTTTTTATTTAGTAACGTTTTAATATTAATATGTAAATTACATTATGATGGGGTCTCAATTTTGGACCAAAATTCGGGGACCGGAAGCGGCCGCTTCCCCGGCTTACCCCATGAGCCGGCCTTGGAGGGAACGCGTGCGATGCATGCGATATTACGCCCAATACAACTGCAATTTGTGCCTTGTTTGGATTCAAATTTGAAAAAAAAAATTTCATTACCTCTACTTTTAATTATTACTCTCATTTTTCTCTCCATTCATTACTCTGATATCTAATAACTAGGCTCCGTTCTGGTTTCTTACAAAATGAACTTTTAGAAAAGGAAGGCAATTTCACGATCAAAAATCATGCATTTACGCAAATAATTTTCCTACCAATATAGATCTTGTTTGATAGATTTCATTGATATTTTTTAAACAGTGTAAAAAAATTGAAAAAATATTTTTTATTTTCATCATATTTGAATTTAAAATTATCTTTCTTTTAAAAAAAAATATTGAAAAAGAAAGTGGAACGGCACCTTCCCCCGAAGAACAAGACTAAAATGCCAAACAAAAGCAAAAAGTTGACTTCCACTGAAAAAATGAATTTGCCGACAAGCGTAAACAAAGACACATTCGACGCTACACAGCAAAACCCCGCCAAACCCCTCCCTCCCTTTCAAGAGCGAGAAAACACACACACTCTCTCTCTCTCTCTCTCTCTCTCCTCCAAAGCAGTAATGCTAGCAAACCGTAGCTTCCATGGAGTACTTCATCCTCCGCCCCCTCACTTCACCCGCTCCAACAGCTACACACACTCTCTCTCCTCTTCCTTCTCACCTCGCTCCGAAACGACTCCGCTCTTGCCTCCTTCTCTATCCACTGGTCCATCAAACAAAAGAAGGTCTTCTCTATTCTGTATTCAAGCCCAATCGGAGCCATCCGAATCGACCAGCGATGCAGCCGCTCTGTACACCCAGCCTTTCTCCGCCAAAATCCCTGTCGGCGATAGACATGTAAGTAATTCAAAGTGAAATTCATGTGATTGAATTAATTAGGCTATTCTCTTTCGGTGTAATTGTTATATGTGGTTACAAATGAGCCGAGCGGTTCGTGAACTATTAAAGAGGCTCGACTCGATAAATACCGGTTTGAGTACTGAGCCTCAATTTTAGGCTTGTAGATAAATGAGCCGAGCCGAGCTGGAAGCTTTGCTCCTTTACTTTATTACTCCCCTCTTTTGGCTCGTGTTTGAGTTCGCTAAAAACTTAAGGAAGGAACATTTTAAAGCTCGTTTCGGCTCATTTAAAGTCCTAATAGCTACTTTGACATGTCCAAAGAAATCTCTCTCTCTCTCTCTCTCTCTCTCTCTCTCTCTCTCTCTCTCTCTCTAATGTTGAAGGAAACATGTTACGAAAGGCTGTTTATTAGCTAAGCTGTTTGAGGTACTTAACTAAAAAATGGAGAGGGGCTAAAAAAATAATTCCAATTTTAGCCAATCTGCTTGGGCTGTTTGAGGGGCTTTGGGGCTAGAATGGAGATGGTAACCAAATGAGGCTTTTGGTGCTAAAATGACATGTTGACTGCACAAAATGACTTGTGCTGACGAGAGAGAGGAGAAGACTAGTCATGCTGTTAAAATTGCAAATTTGCAATAGCCCAGAAACTGACCTGAAATGATTACCCGAAATTTCCTGTGCAAATGTTGGATGTGGGGCATACCACACTGCAATGTGGGTCAGGTTGCTCCACTATTCCACACAAGGGTCTGTAAATCTACGCTAGTGGTCAGCCAATAACTAAGCAACTGAGCCCACATGGTGTGCCCGGCGGTAGGCTATGTTACCAACTTACCATATGTGGATAAGTAACTCATGTAGGAATTCACTTCAAGGTTTAGCCAAGAGATGTTATTTGGGCTCATTGGTTCTGGTCATATATAGGGAAGATTCGCAGGCAAACTTCAATTGTAGGACCTAAGTCACAAGTTTTCTGAGTAGGCACGGGAGCGGGAGCACAAGAGCTTTAGACAATGCTCCGAGAGTATCAATATTCTACTTTTAGAAAATATGTCACGGCAATAACATTACTAAGCATTGGCCTTAGGTTTGGAGCACACTTTTATCTGATAAGTTATTCGTACGGGAAAATTAGTATCTCAAAATTAGTCGGATAGGCCCCGCCCCGATTAATTCCGATTTTTGGAACACTGTTAATAGTAGAACTTTACTCCAAAACTATGAAGAGCTCATTTCCAAATGATAGGGAGGTCATCTGGCAAAGGGCCAAACCACAAGGAGGTATTTAATTATTACTATACATAACGTGACCCCCAATGTGTCAGTGTCCTAGTTTTTGGGAAAATCACAGGTCCACATATCCTTGTTGTGTGGCGTTCGTGTCTCATGCTTCGTACAGCTGAACTGCAAAAGGAATAGCAAGTTAGTGTTGTCTGGACGTATTCCGACCGAAGGGTACTCCTAAGTTCGTCTTAGTGTATCTTTCTAGGGTTATAGTTCCGTTGGGGTTGGTGTGCTAAATTTTTTAGCATCTTCTCCTAGAAACCTTAAGACCTAGTACGGGGAGTGATTTGTAGGAAAATGGGACATTTTATCTGAATTAGAAACCAAATAGTTGAGATCTCCAAACTAGTCAGGGTTTGCTGAATTTATTTTGAGGAGTAAAGCCTGTGTCGCCTTCCAACCTCTCTATCGTTGCATTTCAAGAGAGAGGTTAGAGCTTATTTGCATGAAGTGGACATGGGCGCAATGCATTGGCGGGGGAGTGAGATTAAAATATTATACTGACAAATATTAGATTCAATGATAATGATTTGTTGGGTGGAATATTTTCTACAGTTGTAGTGCATATGTTAACATATGAATAAAATATTAGAGTGTTGTGCCAATTACAATTCTAATTTCCTACTTTTTAAATGCAAAGAAGTATTAGATAAAGGTGAACTAATTTAAATTTGATCTAACCTTTTGCGTTAATTGATGTATCTCTTGCAATCTCAGTTTAACAAACAACCTAATGTAGGTTTTTGGCCTGCACACGATTAAGAGTTCTCTGGGGGAAAAGTGTCGCTCTTGTACATAGTTTTTCATTGTTAGCATATTTATTTTCCTTCGGTGGTTGTTACTATGCTTGATTTAGTTAACAGACCTTGAATTATCAATGTAAAATCCTGTGTTTTTTAATTTCAGAGTGTCTTGGCCAACTAACACATACCATGACTAACTTTTAGAAGATCAATCTCATGTATTGGAGGGTTTATTTATATCAGGGTAAAGCCCCATATACGTATTGTCTGGTCTCCAAAAGAGTTGATAGCACTCAATAGATTTTGAAGTTGAATGTAGAAGGGAGCAAACCCCCAAGTACCAAACCTTGATCACTAGGCCAACCCTTTAGGATTAACATATAGTGTCGTGGTATGGTGAGTTTTTTTAAATGTAAATTGCTTGACGTACGAGAAAACTCTATTGCTTTTGGGCAAATGATTTCTTGAAATAAGTTATTCCTATCAAATTGCAACTTCTTTTTCTTTTATGTTTTGTGGTGGGTTAAATCATAAATGAGTATTTATGTTTGTGATAGAAACCTGGAAAAAGGAGGTGTGAGGGTACAGAAAACCACTAGATTATACTCCTAATGGTTTTGTTTTTTGAATCTTGCATACAAGACTGCAGAGAGCCATCTGTGTGATCTTGGCCATGACGGTCCAAATCTTAAAAAGACTCTTCGCTAGTTTCCTCTCGCAAAAAGTATTTTTAAAATCTGGACCATTGGATTAAAAAATGAATGATTGGGAGGTAACGGCAGAGACCTCCCTGCACATAGATTACTGAAAAGTGAGGTACTTGTTTTTTTTGGGTAAATAGTCGTGCCTAAATTTGGGCCGATTGGCTGGAAGTTCCAAAACATGATTACAGTTTGTTTTGGTTTGCATATCAATTGGGTTAGCTCGTGATACAGTTTCTGATTGAATCTGATCGCTGGGCCACCACATGCATTCGATCCATGGGACCTGCCCCAGTACTGGGCTGCACGGGGCGGGTGCTTGTAGCAGTGTATTGAGGGTTGATATTATATGGGGCTACTGTTTAAGGTTAAATCGTGTTTTTTTGCTTTAACCTCACTAATAGTCTTGGTTCAAAATAAAAATATTACTCCTAGATCAGTTGCATATCAATATTCAATTGGACGGATCAACTCTAAAACATAATAACTGAAGAATATAATTCCGATAATACATTCTATAATGTTTAATACTCTCTGTCTTATAATTCTAGTTTATTGCGAAAAGTTATCTTTCATCGGATTAAGAGATGGATCTATAAATCTAGCTTAGTGGGAGCACTTTTCCCATTCATTACAATACTTTCGATGGCAGTGGTTACTTCTTCTTATCCCCCATTCTTTATTTAGGGAAGACTAATTCCCATGACTTAGCTGCTCAAATCAAATACTACTTGGCATAATACCAGATTATCACCCACACTTTTTCCATTTTACTTCCTTTTTTAGTCAATAAGTCACCACTTGGATTACATTTTCAAGTTTAACCCGCCTCTCTTTTTTTTTCTTTTTTCTGTTAATGAAGTTCTGAGGTATACTATCAAACGTCACTCATCTTTCTAACCAATCATCCCAAATAGAGAAGTTTTGTCAGGACCGACAAAGCTCAGGTTCAAGTCTCCATAGTTCTTTATTGGAGCTAAACATACTCCTAATACCATCCGTACGTGGTGAGACTTTACATTCAGCCTTGACATAGGCGCGGTGGGGTCTCCTACAAATATTGTTGTGGTGAGACGGGATAATTAACTGACAGAAATGACGAGATACCATTAAAATGAAAAAACCACTAGACATGGTTTTAAGATTGCCCATGTAAAGCAGTATCTTGACTTTCTATATGTAGTATAATATGCCTATTATATACAGATACTTACGTACCCATCACTGTCAAGCTAAGAATGCTACATGGTTTTGAGCTAAGAATAGGAAAAACCAGTCCCAAAATACCATGATCCAAAACATGGAAACAGTTTTGGCCTCGCCTACTGTTTTTTAAGTATTACTTTACTTTGCAATAGTGATAGCTAAACTCCACTAAAATAACATCTTGAACAGCAACCATAAATGAAAGCTTTTATTCATCATTTCTTCCTTTCCATTCACAGTATAAGTACCCCTCAAGAGAACTTCCACTACCATCTCAGACGCACAACTTCATACAGTTCTAAACATTCCTGATCTGTTTTCAGTCTTCTAGTGGGAAGAAAGGAAAGGAAGAGATGTCGAGCACTGTTGGTCAAGTCATACGTTGCAAAGGTTTGTAAAATACGTATCTTGGATGTTCATTACCCCATTGATCTTTATTCTTTTTCGCATATTATTTTGTTCTTTTATCCTTTCTGTTTTATTGGTTAATCACAGATGGGTTTGTTACTCTGGTGCAAAATGCTGATTTGTCGAGTTTTCTATAAATTGTCCATTGCTGATAAAGAAGAGAGTGCTTATCTAATATTCTAACCATACTCACTTTCGCCGAAAAGAAAAATAGCACAAAGACAAATCCGAAATGGGCAAAACACATTTATAGTGATCAAATCTCAATGACCCCATCGAATCCCAACACTACATCAAAAACCCTTAGAAAGAAAAAAGGAGAGGCATGGATAACAAAACTAGGCGGATTTGCAAACCTAGCTTATCATCTATCAACACCAAACAAGGAGAAGTTAGATTAGCACTTTGGAAGAGGAATTGAACTTCTGACCTCCTTTCTCCTAGTGCCTAAGTGCTCCCCTGATGCCATTGGGCTAAGGGCCTCTTGGCGTTTTCTGGTTCTCTTGCATGTAGGTTTTATGGAAAATCGATTGGCTAATAATCATGCATTATGTGCATCATCCCTTAATTTGATCCTTCACATATTATTGGATTTTTTCTTTCATCCCTTTGATTTCATTCGCTTAACTCTTATGCATCATGTACGGGGTTTTGTCCATCTGGGCTATTAAATGATGTAGCATTCAAGCCTAAATTGAGAACATAGGGATGTGATTTAGTTTTGATTCAATGGGGATCATTTTATTTGAAAACTATTAATATGTTCTTTGGAGACTTTGTCTATTCTGATTTATTATTTGTGCTTTTTTTTTTTTTCCTTTCCTTTGGCAATTTACTATTTGTGCTTTAATGTGGGTTTTGTGGAAATGGATTGGCTCATAATGCCTTCTTCATTTTGGGTTCCAGCTGCTGTGGCTTGGGAAGCAGGGAAGCCACTGGTGATCGAAGAAGTGGAGGTGGCACCACCTCAGAAGATGGAGGTTCGTCTGAAGATCCTCTTCACCTCTCTCTGCCACACTGATGTTTACTTCTGGGAAGCAAAGGTAACAAGATTTTCGCTTTATATTCATTTCCCGGAATCATATTCTCTTGACTTGTTCCATGATGTTTCCTTCAATTTCCCTTGCATAAATTTTAATGATTCATCCTTGTGACACCCAAATCTGTTTCTTTTTATGTTGCAGGGTCAGAACCCTTTGTTTCCTCGAATCCTCGGACATGAGGCAGGAGGGTAAGTTGATTTTTCTTTCGAAACAAAAGTCTCAATCGATTAATATATCTTGAGCCATCGCCAATCCTTGTTTTATACTCCATCAAGCTTAGTTTAACTTTTAGATCAAAACTTGACGTGACATAGAGCAATCCAATTTTGAACATTTTTTTACCACAAATTCTCTTTAAAAAGTCTTTAACGTAGTGCAAGAAAATTTAAGTTCTCCTAAAACAATACCATTTAGAGAGTATGATTTGAGTAAACATCGATTTAGTACAACTTGATGAAAGGGTTGGAGAACTTGTACACGATGGAGGATTGGAAGTGCCCGTTGTGTCTAAAGTGGATGGTTTCGCTGACCGTGATTTTCCCCTATAGGATTGTGGAGAGTGTTGGAGAAGGAGTGACGGAGCTTGCACCAGGAGACCATGTGCTTCCAGTATTCACTGGAGAATGCAAGGAATGTGCTCACTGTAAGTCCGAAGTGAGCAACATGTGTGAACTTCTGAGGATTAACACAGATAGGGGAGTAATGATCCATGATGGGAAATCAAGATTCTCTATCAATGGCCAACCCATTTACCATTTTGTTGGGACATCCACCTTCAGTGAGTACACGGTGGTTCACGTTGGTTGTGTTGTCAAGATCAACCCGCTTGCTCCTCTCGACAAAGTGTGCATTCTAAGCTGTGGAATCTCAACAGGTACCAGAAAATGATAGTCTAATTCGAGTAAGGAAATCTGTTTGGAGATGTTTAAGTTTTTCATTGTTTGAGTGGGGGTTTCAAAACTACTAGTCATTGTTATGTTGTTCACATCGATGTGCGGAAGAATTTTTCAAAATTATGAAATCCAGCCATTCTGATGCTACTTAAAAGTGGGCTGTTTTCAAGAAACTTAAGCATAAACAGTAGCACATCCTCATTGCTAAACAAGTTTTCTGTCTTCCCCAATACAGAGAAAATCAAAATAACTGAAGATCTGCACAAAGTTTTGCCTGGTGCTTTTGCTGAATAATCAATTTATTTGTTGGGTTTTTGTTTGGATAGGCTTTGGTGCAACTGTGAATGTTGCAAAACCAACAAAGGGCTCAACGGTGGCAGTTTTCGGATTGGGAGCAGTAGGCCTAGCAGTGAGTTTCTCTAAGTGCCATATACTTGGAGTCTGTTATCACAATCTATCAGATTTGTAATTACAGTAATTTCGTTTAATTAGGCGGCAGAAGGAGCCAGAGTGTCCGGTGCTTCGAGGATTATTGGTGTGGATTTCCATGCAAACAAATTACAGCGAGGTTGGTTATCCTCTTAACGGTTTAACTTATATTTGCTTTACTTGAAACACATTGCTTTCATGATCACTGCCGTTTTTCTCTTGATTCCATTAAGATCTACTCGATATGTGATTAATCCCAATTAGTTGCATAACTCTCCCAAAAGTAAATTTTAGTTGGAACACCTGGAATTGCCAATTTTCATGGCCAACTGCATGTAACTATCTTTGCAGCTTAGGCTGCATTTACCTCAATCCTACGAGTATTTCTTGATTAATGACGAGAAACAGGACTCATCATACGAGAGTATAGGCCACAATCATTGTTATTTATAGACCTTGGTTTCTAATATGTCTGTTCTTTGTATAACAGCCAAGCAGTTTGGTGTGACGGAGTTTGTGAACCCCAAAGACTATACCAAACCAGTTCAAGAGGTATTTTCCTGCGTTTTTAACCATTCCCTTCCATTATTTAGTACTTTGGTCAAGTTTCTTATTGTTCTTGACTTTCTCTTCAGGTCATCGCCGAGATGACTGAGGGAGGAGTCGACAGAAGCATCGAATGTACTGGGCACATTGATGCTATGATTTCAGCATTCGAATGCGTCCACGATGTAAGTGTTCCAACCTTGAATTTTCCCTTATCTGCATTAATGTATACAGGGAAAGGACTGGGGTGTGTTCTCCCCCTTGTAGGAGGCTTGTAACGGTACTTTCAATGCCAAAATTGTCCCCAAATAACCACTTCATTTCGTCATCTCTTCACAACTGCTTCTGAATTTGTTTGTGAACTGTTAGAAGTTTGGTTTCCTGTGGATTTCGTGGCTCACTCATTGAATAAATACAACTTTGCATACTTTTATACAAAAACATATAGGCTATGTGAACACCTATTTTCATATTATCAATGTTAGAGTAGAGCTGATAAATTACGAACTTACCATAACAGGGCTGGGGTGTAGCTGTTCTAGTGGGAGTCCCACACAAAGATGCTGTATTCAAAACACACCCTATTAATTTCTTAAATGAAAGGACTCTAAAGGGCACCTTCTTCGGAAACTACAAACCCCGGTCAGACATTCCAGCAGTCGTAGAAAAATACATGAACAAGGTGAATTTCCAAATTCCAACTTCAATTCAAGGATATCTATTATCCATGATTTGTTGTTCCTGAATTTCTATTAACATATGCCGGAACTTGAGCTGGAGAAGTTCATCACTCATCAAGTCCCTTTCTCAGAGATCAATAAGGCCTTTGATTACTTGCTCAAAGGCGAAAGCATTCGATGCATTATCCGCATGGAGCATTAGAATGAAGGGAATCCATGGTATCTGACGCAATACAGTTTTTCACCACCAGTGAATGATAATAAAAAGACTGTTGTCCTGGTCCTTACTTGTATATAGGTTTAAATTACTCTTTGTAAGCCTATGCCTGGGTTTTTATCCGTCTTGTAGGTGTTCATATGCTTCCTCTAATTCCAATGTTTGTCCAAATTTTGATAATAAAAGAGAATGTTATGAATCTCTTTTATGGTTTGGCGTCTGACTCTCTGTTTGTGCAAATTTAGAACGACGGTTTAGTCCAACAGCAAAACTTTCCATCGGCATCCCTGATGGCGATTTGAATCGGAAAAAATGGTCATTCTAAATGGGGATAAGGTTGTGTACATCTTCGCCTATTTGTGGATGCTATAATTTTCAACGATCCAACACCGCTAAAGTGCAGGGTGAAGATAAGACAACATGAAAAACCAACTACGGCTAGGGTCGTTTGCATTCACTTTTCACTGGACCTTTCTTCTAATGAATTGACAACCATAGAATCTCAAGACTTAGATCCGACAAATGGGAATGCAATGGAACATAGGTATTTAGAGAATTGGGTACAAAAAATCCATTTCCCCCCAACCACCATTGAGAGTATCTGCAACTGGGAAAATGTGCTTTACGCATTTGTTACCGATCACACTTAGCAGTTTGAATACATTTCCAATACATAGGTAGTTCCATTACTGGGATGCAATTCTAGAAATTCTGAAAACTAAGAGCATTCACAGTGCTATAATCAAAACTAAATGGTTGCTAAGGTTAGTAATATTTGTTCAAAAAATAGCTCACATTGGAATAATCAAACTTAGCAACTCATCAAATTTTGGCCTTTGGATAATCAAAACTATCAACCTTTTGTCAATAATTAAATTTATTTGTCTCCACATTTTTCAATCAAGTACACAATCATTACACAAAAACCTTCTCTCTTCCATTTTTAACATGTTTCTTAGAAAAATATTTTTAAAAACAGTTTTTATTTTTTTGCAAAATCGATTTTTTCAAAACTGTTTTTTTTAAAACTTTTCCCGAAAACTGTTTTTTTTTTAAATCAAAGTTTCGAAAAAACTATTTTTTCTTTTTCTAATAACATATTTTTATTAGTTTGAAAACTATTTTTTAAAAATTATTTTTCTATGTCACAATTTCTAGATTTTTATAAGTTGAAAATGTGATGTGGCAAGTTTTAGTTATTCAATTTTGATTGTATCATATATTGTGGACCTCTACATTGCTAACCTTAACAACCCCTTAAATGAATAACCAAAAGATAATATGGTAATTTTTTATTATTGACCTTTGATTATTCCACTGTGGATGCTCTGGGAGGAATTGTCCAAAATCTTAGTTTTATATGTATGGTCCACTAAACATCTGCGTTATGGTCTCTGCATGTCCCATTGCTTCTCTGGGTCGGGCTTTCGTAGGCCCATCTCGAACGGTCCATCCGCATTAAGGATTTGTTTGGATTGAAGGGAAAAGAAACAAAAGGAAAAGAAAGTTAAAAAAATTTCCCTCCCTTTGCTAGGTTTGGAAAGAAAGTGAGGAAATAAGAAAACTAAAGTTTTGAGCACAATAGACTTTTCCTCCACTTTCCTCCCACCAACTTTGCTAGCACCACACTCACTTACACACCCAAAATACACTCACTCACATGAGTGGTGAGTCCCGCACACAAGCAGCGACTGCTTGTGTGCGGGACTCACCACTCATGTGAGTGAGTGTATTTTGGGTGTGTAAGTGAATGTGGTACTAGAATTATTGTTCCTTTCACATATTTTCTTAACCATTTTCAATTACTTTCCTTTCTTTTTCATAAGTTTCAAACAAACCCAAACGAAGCCAAAGGGTTTGTTTGGAACTTATAGAAAGAAAAGGAAACTTACAAAATTTCATATGCTGTTCTTTGGTACGGGGGAAAACAACGGAAGAAAACAGCAAATTCAAGTTTTGCGCAGAAAAATTTTCCTCTCAATTCCCTTGTATTTTCCTCGCTCCTTTTTCTTTTCTTCTCTCATTTTTCTCAAGTTCCAAACATAGTGCAAGTTTTAATACAGGGGTCTAGACTAGCTTGTGCGAACCTCGGACCAGTCCCTACAGTTTTTCTCACAGTCATTTCACACGCTTACGCATCAGGGTGAGATTGCTGGCAAGTGGAATTCAAATTATTCCAAACTCGTTGAGCCACCCGCATAAGAATTGATGTTTGTATTCATCAACCTAACAATACATGGAGGTTTTTTTTTTTTTTGGTTAAAGCAATACATGGAGTTACATGGCAAGACTAGTGCAGTCCTATATGAGACAAGCTTTGACAACATAACTGAAAATAAGTAAGATTCAATCAACTATTGGCTGTGTTTGGTAATGTTGTCTGTTTTCAGTTTATAGAGAAAAACATGTTTTAAAAACATCAGCATTTTAGGAACAGTATCAATACCCCAGAATTTAGCCCACATCTTTGATGAGGGAACAAAGGAGCAGGAGGGTAAAATTCGATTAGAACAGGACGCCTTTCCCAATTCCCACCCACTGAGAATAACCCGATTTAACTGTATAACTTCCAGAGGTAGTAAAAATGCCATATAAGTTCACCCGGAGATTTGGAAAAACTTACTGAAATTTTGCACACCGCCTGCACTTCTTCCTCTGGAATGCAGTACTGCCTAAGTTTCTCCAAATCCCAAGTGTCGGAGGGCTGATCAATGAACTCCACGGCTCTCTGAAACTCCTCCTGTCTGTTAGGAGATGGAGTAACTTTAGCACCCAGGAGCTTAGGGACCCGACCATCATCCCAAAAGCGAATAGATTCACCATTTCCCACATTTCCATTGGACCCCCTCTTGGATTAGTTTCCTCCCTTCCAGTTCCAGAAGACTGCACCAGATCCATGAAGGGGTTGATCCCCTTACTGCCTCCATACACTGATTATAAGGTAAATACAACCCTTTTAACACTCTAGCCCAGAGAGAATTTGGGCTTGTGGTCAAACCCCAGAACTGCTTTGCTAAAAGGGCAAGATTGAAAGTTTCAAAATCTTTAAATCCCATACCCCCCATACTCTTTTGCATAGTCATCTTATGCCGAGCTCCTCAATGCATACCCTTTCCTCTAGCACCTTTTCCCCACCAAAAATAGCTAATAACTGAATTCAAACATTTGCAGACAGAAATAGACACTTTGAAGCACAGAAATGTGTACAAAGGAATCGGTTGGAGAACAGATTTAATAAGTACCTCTTTGCCAGCATGATTCAAGTCTTTATTTCCCCATCCTTGAGTTTTCTTCATGATTCTGTCTCCCAAGTAACCCAATGATTCCTTTTTTGATCTTCCCCAAAAGGTAGGCAATCCCAGGTATTTAGCTGCCCCATTCGTCTCCTTCATGCCCAGAATATTTTTAATCTCCTCTTTGATAGTGTCCCTGTCATTGGGGGAAATGAATTAATACACTTGATTTGTCCACATTCAGAGACAACCCTGAAGCATTACTAAAGCACTCCATGAGTTCCATGAGGGCCTGGCCTTCTTGGTTGACTTGGGGCCGTCACTGCTGAGAGTTCTAACAGCTTTCCTCTCTTTATCGAGGAAGTGGGAACAAAACCTGGGGACTGCCACAAGAAGCACAAGAGAATAGGGCATCTCTTTTTCATGCAAACCCCTCCAAGAGCTTTATTTCATACGGCAGCCTTTTGCAAAATGATGGAAAACACATCAGCAACTAATAGGAAAAGGTATGGGGATAACGGATGCCAAAGACCTCTCCCCGGGAACACCACCCAAATCTGTCCTCCATTGACTTGTACTGAGTACTTAACAGAGCAAACGCAATGAGAGACCCAGCCAATCCACCTTCTGTCGAATCCCATTTTTCCTGTAACTTTGAAAAGAAAGTCCCAGCAAACCCGAACGCGAACGTAAGCTTTGTTCAGGTCTAGCTGTATTGCCATAGAGGCCTTTGGGCCCTTCTTATTTTTGAGGAAGTGAAAAACCTCATGTGCTACTATATATAGTGTTATCCTGAATTTGTCCTCGACTTGGCTGCTCAAACCAAATACTACTTGGCTGCTCAAAATACTATTGGCATAATATATACCATATCATCACCCACAGTTTTTTTCTTTTTACTTCCGTTTTTAGTCAATAAGTCACCACTTGCACTACACTTTCAAGCCCTATATATATATATTTTTTCCCTTTAATAATGTTCTAAGAAATACTATCAAACATCACTCATCTTTCTAACCAATCATCCCACATGGAGAAGTTTTGTCAGGACCGACAAAGCTAAGGTTCAAGTCTTCACAGTTTTTTACTGGGCTAAACATACTCTTAATACAATTAATACGTCGTGGGACTTTACATTCTGTCTTAACATAAGTACCGTGGAATCTCATACAAATACTGTTGAGAGACAGAGTATAATTTCTTTATAGAGGTGACCATATATACCATTAAAAAAAACCCACTAGGCATGCTTTTTAAGATTGCCCATGTAACACTATCTTGACTTCCTATATGTAGAATAATATGCCTAATATATGCGTACCCATCACTGTCAGGCTATGAATAGGGAAAACCAGAGTCCCAAAATACCATGACCCAATTATTAAGTATCCAACACTGTTTTTTAAGAGCATCCAGTGGTATAATCAAAATCAAAATGTTGCTAAGGTTAGTAACACTTGTTCAAAAAAGGGCTTACTTTGAAATAACCAAACTTAACAACATCTTAGCAACTCATCAAATTTTGACCATTGGATAATCAAAACTAGCAACTTTTTACCAATAACCAAATTTAATTATCCTCACATATTCTTAATCAAGTATACCATTGTTACACAAAAATCTTGTTTCTTCCATTTTCAACATGTTTCTAAGAAAAATACTTTTAAAAACAGTTTTTATTTTTTTTGCAAAAACTTTTTTTTTTCTTTTGCGAGAATTGTTTTTTTTTTTTTTTGCAAAAAACAGTTTTTTTTATTAAAACTTATTTTTTCAAAAACTGTTCTTTTCAAAAAAAAATAAAAAATTTCAAAAACTGTTTTTTTTAAAACTTTTTCCCGAAAACAATTTTTTTTAAATCAAAGTTTTCGAAAAACAGTTTATTACTCCCTCCGTCCCTTATTTATAGTCCGGTATTCCATTTTGGGCTGTCCCTTAATAAGTGTCCATTTTGTAAAGTTAGTGGGTACAAGTTGGTGAATTGTCTATTTTGTCCCTAAAAGTAGATTCAATTTTGAAAAGTAAGTGAGTAAAAGTGTAATGATGATGGGTAAGTAGGGAAAATAGAGGAAAAAGTTGATGTGAAAGGTACAACGATGATGTTTTTTTTAATAAGTTGGAGTTACGAAGCATGACACTTAAAAAGGGACGGAGGGAGTAGTTTGAAAACTATTTTAAAAAAGTTGTTTTCTATGTCACAATTTTTAGATTTTTATAAGTTGAAATGTGATGTGGCAAGTTTTGATTATTCAATTTCGATTGAAGCATTGTGGACTTCTATATTGCTAATCTTAGCATCCCCTTAAATGGATAACCAAAAGATAATGTGATAACTTTTGATTATTGACTTTTGGTTATTCTACAGCGTCTCCAACCTTGACCCAAATTTTCATCCAAATTTGGGTAAAAACTCATTTTGAGTAAGCACATCTCCACTCATCAAGAAATATTTAAATATCCATCCTCTTTTTCCATGCTATGTAAGAATTCATCCCCCCTTTTTTCATGCTTATATTTTCATCCTTGCAATATGTAAATTACCTTTATTACCCTTTATTCTATATATTTTATATACATATATTAAATATACATACATTTACACATTCATAGAGAGAGAGGGGGGACGGAGGAAAACTGTTTCCTAAATCTATGGGAAACAAATGGTTTGAATATGGAAGCACCTATGGAATTAGGTGAGATGTAACAGGGGAAGAGATGAGGATTTTCAAAATTTCAAATTTCCAACAAAGAAAATCCCACTAATTTCTCTTTCCATTTATATTCCACAAAGCAGATGGCCAAGGCCCTATTAATCATGAATCGTTTCGGTGATTCCACCGTGCAACATGTATCGAATACGTACATGAACATTTCAGCATTATCAATCATTGTAGAATATTGTTAACCATGTTACCTACATGATAAATTAACCATGTTACCCACAAGTTTTGGTGGTATATTAACCATGAAACATTGGCCAATACATGGTTCTGAGCCAAACATATTTCATAATCAGTTGCCCATATCTCAAATGCCCATAATCAAATTAATACATTCTGAATGCCAATCAAAATGGTAGTGAAACAACTACACAAAACCACTTGCACATATTATATCACACCAATTGAAAAGTATCCACCCAAAAGTTAATGGACACTCTAGTTAGATACATGCAAAATATGAAAATAACATCCAGACTTGCCTGATACGTTGTCTCACATATTTCTTCCTTATTTTCATCTCGTGGTTTCCTCGAACAAGGATCTTTGGCCTTAATTCCTTGCGCTACACTTCCAGATCTTGTGCATTTCTGCTCAGACTCTTCCACATCAAGTCGAGGCTTTTTGGCCTTAATCTCTCGTGTTACACTCCCAAATCTTGTGCGAATCTTTGAGGACCCTTCCACATCATGATTTTCTTGTGGTCTCACACCTGTAATCTTCGAAGGTGACAATATTTTTCAATAATTGATTACATTGACCAGCCGGACATGATACAGTTACCATCTTTATAGCCTGCATGATAAAGTTACCATGTTTTATGATACACTAACAAAAAATTATTGGCTACCTATCAAGTAGATTGGTCTTGGCCAATATAAAATGGCAAATTTACCACCTACTAGCATAACTTGACAATGAATTCAGGTTGTCAAATTTACTTCATGCAACACGGTTTATATAGCATCCAAAATGTCATTGGTGAATATAACTTGATACCGTGACCTCATATTTGCATTACTTCTTCATTCATCAAGTTGGCCAACCAGTACCATACGACAAAAAATCATATTTCCCTCTAATCTTGTTTTAAGAAAAATGGTTAAATTACCATTAAAACCAGAAAGAACATGACATAATGAAACAGTTACATGATTAAATGGTTATATTACCATGATGTTACATGGTTACATTACCATGACGATTACAACGCTACATTAGCGTTCCGAATGTAGATTCGAACCAAGTTTAAAAAGACATGATAGAACATTGAAATCATGTAATGTAACAGCACAATAAAGGAATCAATATTTTTAGGAAAATATGACATATCTAATTCTTGATGATATCATGAATTCATGAATGTTGGCATCAATCTTAATTAGAACAAACAGCAACAAACTAAAATATGAACACGAATTCATGAATTGATGAATATCGATTCTCCAAACGGCAAATCCAATCAAAACAATCGAAGAACAAAAGGGGGTTTAAGGGATAGACTTACGAAATCTGGCCATGTCGGTTTCGTCACCTTCTTCTCCGCCGGATTCTTCAACCACGTACGACTTGATTGATTTTTGGCGTTGCGAAGTTTTCCGGTAAAAACCCCATTCAGAAAGAATGGTGGAATGCTTTCGCCGTTGGTCGGCGCCGGTATTCCAAAAATTGGACGACATACGGGTTTGGATTCTCCGACTGGTTTGGGTTTATACTGACTAGGGTTTTTCAGAAATTTTGAGCTCCAAAATCGAATGGATTGTTTCCGTTTACGATAGATATGAGCGATTGATATCAACAACGAGAATTTCGGGATGAGGATGCTAGGATTTTGCAGAATTGCTTGCCGAAGGAATCGAGATTGTCGAGAGGAAGAATGGGTTTATGATTTCGTCCCCAAATTCTCGTCTATATATATAATATATATAATAGAGAAAACAACAATAAAAGGGCAAAAATGGCATTAAAACTTGTAGGAGGACAAAATCATAAATAGCTAAGAATGGGAGGACGGAATCATAAGTCTGTTAGGCTTGGAGGACGAATAATTAAGCCTCCCAATCATCAAATCCAAATTTTACCCAAATATATATATTTTTTATTCTTAATGGCATAATGGTAAATAAAGTAGAGCAATCAAAACCAAATTCACTTCCCCTAGCTCTCTCTCTCAGACCGTCCCTCTCGACTCTGTCTCTCTTCCTCCTCCTCTGGCCCACACCCACAGCACCCCTCTCTCTCCCTCCGAACCACCACCACCGACCCAGCACCACTACGGCTACGAGAAGCCCTCCGCCATCCAATGGCCCTCTGCCATTGCCGCCTAGGCCCAGTCTGGCACTGGCAAGACCTCTGGCAAGGTCGTCGACACCATGTCCCTCTCTCTACCTAGCCATTAGAAAAATGGGTTAGTCTTTTCTTGTCTCAAATTTGGACAAAGAAATGGGTAAAACTCAAAAATGGAAAATGGTTTGGATTATGATTGGAGATGGGTTTATGAGAATTTTGCCCAAATTTTGAATTTGAATCTTAAAATGGGTCAAGATTGAAGATGCTCTATGTACCCCAATTATTACTTTTCTTTACTTTACGACTTTTCTTTTTTTTACGATAATGATGGCTAATCCGCTGAAATATTATCTTCTTCTTTTTCTTTTTCTTTTTTATATATCAGGAACTACAATAATATCTCAACAGCAAGTCAGCAACCATATATGAAAGCTACATTCATCATTTCTTCCTTCCATTCACAATATAGATATCCCCTCAAGAGAACTTCCACTACCATCATTTCTTCTTTTTGGGTTTTCAGTTTTCAAGTGGAAAGAAGGACGGGAAGAGATGTCTAGCACTGTTGCCCAAGTCATACGTTGCAAAGGTTTGTCAAAAATACGTATCTGTGATGTTGATTATCCCATTGATCTTTCATCTTTTCGCATATTATTTTTGTGCTTCTTTTACTGGTTAATCACAGATGGGTTTGTTAATCAGGTGTTAAATGATGGTGATTTACCGGCAATGGACAATTTTATAGAAAACTGAGGTTTTTTTATTTATTTCCCAAACTATGCACATTTTCTCTACTTAATCTTTAAACTATCAATTTGACGATTATGTCCCCCAACTATCATGTCGTTACCTACTTAGTCCAATAGATAACGGAAGTTAGGAATTTAGACTGAAAATGCTATGTAAGGCCTGTTTGGGATCTTGTAGAGCAAATATTTGATAAAAATTAATTATGACTCTTTAGGATAAAATGATCAGAAAAATAAGACCTTCACACTGGTCTCAATAGATTGAAAATTGGAACATTTAATATTGTAACCATATTTTTAGGGTATATAAACCTTCTAAAAAAATTAAGTGCTCGAATTTTCAATCCATTTGTAATTGTACGAAAATCTTATTTTTCTGATCATATTATTCTAAATAGTTATGATTAATTTTTATCTCTAGGGCTATCATAATTAAATATCTGTTTTTTATTTGGAATCCTTTAGAACAGATACTTGATTATTAGAGATCTAGAAAGAAAAATTAATTATAACCTTTTAACATAAAATGATCAGAAGAATAAGATCTTCACACCGGTTCACACGGATTGAAAATTAGAACGCTTAATTTTTAACCATATTTTTAATATATAAAGAGCCTAAATTCTATATAAAGAACTGTCTTTTTTTTTTTTAAAAAAAAGGTACGTGTTAGTCTCTATAAAATGCCACATAAAATTCTAAGATATGAACCTTGTAAAAAAATTAAGTGCTCCAATTTTCAATCTGTTTAAACTGATGCGAAGGTCTTATTTTTATAATTATTTTATCCTAAAGGGTCATAATTAATTTTTATCTCTAAAACTCTCATAATCAAGTATCTGATTTACAAGGTCACACATAGGGCTTTACATGACATTTTCTATCCAAATTTCCAATTTCTGTTATCTATTAGCCTAAGTACATAACGGTATGATAGTTGAGGGGATGAAATCATCAAATTGATAGTCTAGGGACTTAGTAGAAAAAATGTTCATAATTTAGGGGATAAAAAAAAAACTTGACTAGAGTACATTGAGAGAAAGAAAAAAAAAAAGAGAGGACAGGCATGTATATCAAAACTAGGCGGTAGGGGTGTGCAAAAAACCCATAATCCGACCAACCCGACCTGACCCGAAGGGTCTTGGGCGGCGCCGAACATGTGGTTCGGTCGAGTATGGGTTCATTTTATGTTAAAAATCAGATTTCGGTTCGGGGTGCTGTGTTTCTTACCCGACCCGACCAAAACCGACCAATTTGTATAGATTAATTCGGTTTTGGTCGGACCCGACCCGACATAAAAAATTTGGCTCGCGGACGGTTATTCCCACTTCCAAGGTGCACGGGTCGGGCGGATCGGGTTCAGCCTTGAACCCGACCCAACATGTCGGGTAACACACCCTTGGATTTTCAAACCTAGGTTATCATCTATCAACACCAAAGAAGTTAGATTAGCACCTTGGAATATGAGTTGAACTTTTGAGAACCTAGCGCCTCCTAGTGCCTAAGTGCTCCCCTGATGCCATTGGGATTGGGCCAAAGGCCTATCGGCATTTTCTGGTTCTCCTGCATGTAGGTTTTATGGAAAATCAATTGGCTAACAATCATGCCTTATGTGTATCATCCCTTTATTTGATCCTTCACATATTATTGGTTTTTTCTTTCATCCCTTTGATTTCATTCGCTTAACTCTTATAAATCATGTACGGGGTTTTGTCAATCTGGGCTATTAAATGATGTAGCATTCATGTCTGACTTGAGAACATTGAGATGTGATTTAGTTTAGATTCAATGGGGATCATTGAGATTTGAAGACTATTAATATGTTCTTTGAAGACTTTGTCTTTTCTGATTTACGACTTGCGCTCTTTTTTTTTTCCCCTTTGGCAATGTACTGCTCCCATTTGTGCTTCCTTTCCATGTGGGTTTTGTGGAAATGGATTGGCTCATAATGCCTTCTTCATTTTGGGTTCCAGCTGCTGTGGCATGGGAAGCAGGGAAGCCATTGGTGATCGAAGAAGTGGAGGTGGCGCCACCGCAGAAGATGGAGGTTCGTATGAAGATCCTCTTCACCTCTCTCTGCCACACTGATGTTTGGTTTTGGGAAGCCAAGGTAACGAAATTTTCATTTCATATTAATTTCCCGGAGTCATAATCTCTTGACTTTTTCCATGATGTTTCCTTCAATCTCCCTATATATATTTCAATGATTCATGCTCCCTTGTGACACCCAAATCTGTTTCTTTTATATGTTACAGGGTCAGAACCCTTTGTTTCCTCGAATCTTAGGACATGAGGCAGGAGGGTGAGTGGATTTATCTTTACAAGAAAGTTCCAATCCATTAACATATCTTGAGCGCTCTCCAATCCTTTTCTAATACTCCATCAAGCATAGTTCAGAGCAATCCAATTCTGAACATTTTTTTACCTCAAATTCTCTTTAAAAGGTTTCTAACATATTACAAGAACCTTTTTAAATAGTTTCTCATAAAACAATACTACCATTTAGAGAGATTATCTATTTGAGCAAACGTAGGACACTAGGAATTGGATTATACCTCGATTTGGTGCAACTTGGTGAAAGGGCTGGAGCTCCTTGTTTCCCTTTTCCTTCAAACTTGCACATGACAGAGGATTCAAAGTGCTTGTCATGCCTTAAAGGAACGGTTTCGCTGATCATGATTTTTTTCCCTATAGGATTGTGGAGAGTGTTGGAGAAGGAGTGATGGAGCTGGCACCAGGAGACCATGTGCTTCCAGTATTCACTGGAGAATGCAAGGAATGTGCTCACTGTAAGTCCGAAGAGAGCAACATGTGTGATCTTCTGAGGATTAACACAGATAGGGGAGTAATGATCCATGATGGGAAATCAAGATTCTCTATCAATGGCAAACCCATTTACCATTTTGTTGGGACATCCACCTTCAGCGAGTACACAGTGGTCCATGTTGGTTGTGTTGTCAAGATCAACCCGCTTGCTCCTCTCGATAAAGTCTGCGTTCTAAGCTGTGGAATCTCAACAGGTACCAAAAAATGATAGTCTAATTCGAGAAGGAAATCTGTTTGGTGATGTTTACATTTTTCATTGTTCGAGTGGGAATTTTGAAACTACTTGTCATTGTCATGTTGTTCACAACAATGTGCGGAAGAATTTTCCAAAATTATGAAAACCAGCCATTCTGATGTTGCCTAAAAGTGGGCTGTTTTCAAGAAACTTAAGCATAAACAGTAGCATATTCCTGTTGCCAAACAAGTTTTCTGTCTTTCCTAATACGGGGAAAATCAAAATAACTGAAGATCTGCACAAAGTTTTGCCTGGTGCCTTTGCTGAATAATCAATTTATTTGTTGGGGTTTTGTTTGGATAGGCTTTGGTGCAACTGTGAATGTTGCAAAACCAACAAAGGGCTCAACGGTGGCAGTTTTCGGATTGGGAGCAGTAGGCCTTGCAGTGAGTTTCTCTAAGTGCCATATACTTACTTGGAGTCTGTTATCACAATCTATCAGATATGTAATTATGGTAATTTCGATTGAATAGGCGGCAGAAGGAGCCAGAGTTTCCGGTGCTTCAAGGATTATTGGTGTGGATTTGCATCCAAACAAATTTCAGCTAGGTTGGTGATCCTTGTAACAGTTTGACTTATATTTACTTTACTTGTAACACTTTGCTGTCGTCAAACCAAGGAGTATTTCTTGATTGATGACAAGAAACAGGACTGGATAAATGCATCATATGAGAGTATAGCCCACAATCGTTGTGATTTATAGACCTTGGTTTCTCATATGGCTGTTATTTGTATAACAGCAAAGCAGTTTGGTGTGACAGAGTTCGTGAACCCCAAAGACTATACCAAACCAATTCAAGAGGTATTTTCCTGCATTTTTAACCATTCCCTTCCATTATTTAGTACTTTGGTCAAGTTTCTTACTGTTCTTGACTTTTTCTTCAGGTCATCGTTGAGATGACTCAGGGAGGAGTCGACAGAAGCATCGAATGTACTGGACACACTGATTGTATGATTTCAGCATTCGAATGCGTCCACGATGTAAGTTTCCCAACCTTGAGTCGTACATTATCTGCACCAATGTATACAGGGAAAGGACTGGTTTGGTGTTCTTCCCCTTGTAGGAGGCTTGTAACATTACTTTCAATGCCGAAATTGTACCCAAATAAACCACTTCAGTTCGTCATCTCTTCACAACTGCTTCAAGTTTGTTTGTGAACTGTTACAAGTTTGGTTTCTTGTGGAATTCACAGCTCACTCATTTAACGAATACAGCTTTGCATATTTGTGTATATGTGAACATCTTTTTTCATTTTATCAATGTGAGAGTAAAGTTGATAAATTACAAATTTACTGTAACAGGGCTGGGGTGTAGCTGTTATAGTGGGAGTCCCCTCCAAAGATGCTGTATTCAAAACACACCCTATTAATTTCCTAAATGAAAGGACTCTAAAGGGCACCTTCTTCGGAAACTACAAACCCCGGTCAGACATTCCTGCAGTCGTAGAAAAATACATGAACAAGGTGAATTTCAAAATTCCCACTTCAGTTCAAGGATATCTATTATCCGTGATCTACTTCCTGAACTTCTTTACATATGCAGGAACTTGAACTGGAGAAGTTCATCACTCATCAAGTTCCTTTCTCGGAGATCAACAAGGCCTTTGATTACATGCTTAAAGGGGAAGGCATTCGATGCATTATCCGCATGGAGGATTAGAATGAAGGGAATCCATGGCATCCGATGCAATAGAGTTTTTTATCCTTTGTGAAATGATAATGAAAAGACTTTTGTCTGGGTTCTTACGCGCATTGTAGGTTTAAATTTACTCTTTGTAAGTCTATGTTCGGGTTTTTATCTATCTTCTGGTTGTTCATATGCTTCCTTTACTTCCACTGTTTGTCCAAAACGAAGTCTATGTTCGGGTTTTTATCTATCTTCTGGTTGTTCATATGCTTCCTTTACTTCCACTGTTTGTCCAAATTTTGGTTAATCAAAGATAATGCTATGAAATAGTATCTGTTTTACGGTCTAGCCTCGGATTCTCTACATGCACAAATTTAAAAGGACGACCCAACAAAAAAGCTTTCCATCGGCATCCCTGATGACACTTCGAATCACAAAAACGGGATTAATTCTAATTGGAGATAAGGTTGGCATACATCTTTCCCTATTTGCGTAACATTCAACTATCCAACATCGCCAAACTCCGGAGAGAAGATAAGAGAGCATGAAATATTCAGTAGTCGCTACGATCAGGGGTCGTTTGCAATCAATTTTTGCTGTAACTCTACCCGGATGAATCGACAACCATAGAATCTCAAAGACTTGATCCGACAAATGAGCGCACAATGGAACATAGGAATTGAGAAAATTGGGTTAAAAAAAAGAATCCTCGTCCCCCAGCCTCCATTGAGAGTGCCCAAAACGTTTAAAGTAGTGCACACTTCGAATTGCCATTCAAAACTTTGTGTCAATGGGAGCCAAAGCTATAGTGCAAAGAAAATACTATCTGCAACTGAGAGAAACGTCCTAACTTAGTCTCTTACGCCTTCGTTACCGATCGCGGTTAAGCAAGTTGGACCACATTTCTATTACTACTAGTCTACTACATATCAATGGGACTCCCATGTACTTGAGCGAAAACCACTGAATTTAAGCAAAACCATCACCAAAAACACATATATCCAATACGTTGGTAGTTCCATTGCTGAGATACAATTCTAGAAATGAGACCACATTTGAGGGAAAGATAATTCTGAAAACTAAGAGGAATTGTCAAAATCTTAGTCCTACATGCATGGCCCACTAAACATGTCTGTTTTGTAATTGCTGCAGGCTTGTTCGCTTGAGGGATTCAAAACCACTGCTTATGGTCCCAATAAATTTTTTCTATTTATCTCTCTTCACTCAATACTTTTGAAAATCTCCCTCAAAACCCAAATCGAATAGGGTCTGTGTGTCCAATTGTTGCTCTAGGTTGGGCTTTACTAGGCCCATCTCCAACGATCCATCGGCACTTGGATTTTAGGAAAAGAAAGAAAATGAAAGGACAATTAGAAAAGATTCCCTCCCTTTGCTTGGTTTGGATATGAAGTGAGAGGAAAACTAAAGTTTTGAGTATTGGATATTTTTCCACCTACTTTCCTTCTTAACCATTATCATCTTTCTTTTCCTTTTCATAAGTTTGAAATGAAGCTGAAGGGTTTGTTTGAAATTATGGAAATGAAAGGAAACTAAAAAAAAATTCCTATTCTGTTTGGGGAGAGACAAGGGAGAAAATAGCAAATTCAAGTTTTGTGCATGGTAAAATTTTCCTCCCAATTTCCTTCTATTTTCCTTTCCTCCTTTTCCTTTTCTTTTCTCTCATTTTCCTCAAATTCCAAACGCAACGCAAGTTTCATGGTAATGCAAGGCCCGAGTCAACTTGTGCGTACCTCGAAATAATTCTTACAGCCCCTTTCATAACCATTTCACACGTTTACGCATAAGGGTGACGTTTCCACAGAGTTGCCAACAAGTGGAATTCAAATATTCAAACTCGTTGAGCACCTGCATAAGAATTTATGTTTGTATCACTACAAGAAAATCGTTCAATAGCAACGGTCGGAAGTGTTGCTGTTCGGCTCCGAAATGGCTCAAGGATTGAGCGGGCATGCCAAGACTTGTCGCGTCTAACGTAAAGGACTGGATGCCCCTTTTCTGACTTCGTAACTGTACGGCGAAAGTGCTGCAAACCTAAGGGTTAGATTGCAGTGATGGTTCGTGGTTTTGCCTCAACGAGAGAGGACTTAGCTATTTTCTAACCGTGTAGGAAAAGAAGTAACAACGTGAAAGTAAAACGAACTTTATTAACCATGTAATAAAGTTGGGTACAACGGGAAAGTAAAGAACCCGAATTACTTGAAGAAGTAATTGAGTTAGTACAAGAAAAGTAAAATAGTTGCTTCGCTAGGAAGACTTTGGTTTAAGCGCTGGGCTTGATTGGTATGGAAACCCTTTTTTCTTCTTGTGAACTAGTATTTATAGGCAAATACTGCACTAGTCCAGATCTGAGCTAAGTTTCCCGCCTTCACCACGAGTTGACAAGTGTCCCATGTTCACTCCAGATGTTGCCAAGTGTCCGAAATAACTTCCCATTAACATATTTAGTGAGATCATGGGTGATTATTTGGGAGTTCCATATATTACCCATGTATTATTTGATCATGGGCAGTTAATGGAATAATGGGCCTATTTCTCATCCCTTTTTCTTGGGCTAACAGAAACTTCTAGCCATTTGACTCAAATGGCTCTTTGCAAGGTAACAAATACTTATCCACCTTCCACTTTTCATGAGATCCACGGGTAATGGTCCATTTAATTAAATTAAATGGCCGCTTATATACTTTACCCACAAAAATGCTTCTAGAGACATAATCAACTTTCATGTAATCAACTTTCATGGGCTATGGGCCCCCCTATTCTTTCTTACATATATAAGCCCATGACCAAATTAAGTTAAAATTAATCGGGCCCAATAAATATTATCTTGGCCCATTAACTTAAACCCAATACATTTCTATTTTTTGCCCAATTTAATCAAATAATAATTAAATGGCCTTCCAGCGCTAGCTCAGGACTGGGTTACCAAAAACGGGTGTAAACAGTCGCTAAAAATGGTTGGTGTGGCATGGAGGAGAAACTGAAGTGAGCGGCATTTTAAGTGATCGATACACCAGTGAGAGAAGAGGGAAAGACTTGGGGCTTATTTTGTGGGGAAATTATCTGGTGGTGCCCGCCCCAATGAAAACATTTTTAATTTGGGGGAAATAAACGGACTATAGTAACGGTCCTCAGAAAGCCGTGGCAATAGAAAGGGGATATAGCAACGGTTCATTGAAAACCGTGGCCTTATTATACCTTCTTTCGGCAACAACTTGAAAACCGTTACTAGATCTAATCAATACCGACAGTTTTTTGAATTTGAACCGCTCCTAAAAAAACCATTGGGAGATTACGATTCTCTTTTTTTTTTTGATCGGCAATAAAAAGATTCATTAACTCATAACACAAAGTACAGAGTTAATAGGGTATTGGGTACACCGGCCTGACCACCAAATACCCTCATCTCCTAAGCACATGGAGGTATTGATTTAGACCCAACAGTCCAAACCAAGAGGAAAAAAACACCTAAAAGCCCAGGTTGGTAAGGAACCAACACAAAAGGCAAAGTCCAACAGATAAAGCCCACAAAAACAACCCCAAACCCTAACCCAAGCCGTCAACCACCAGCATCACAGCATCACCGACCACCGCCGCTGCCACCCAAACCGAACCCACCACCACCGGCTCCGCTCCCCCGCCGTCCGAGACCCACAGCCACACCCACCACCAACAGCAGCCACCAAAGCCGAAAAAGACGGCGATGCACGCTCGCGCCCACCACCAAAACATCATAGAGCCACTGGACGACACAGAAAACAGAGACGGCGACGATCACCGCCTCACATCGCAACCAAACAGAAAACCCCTCATCCGAACCGCAACAGAACTCCACCTGCAAAATAAAGACAAACCAAACCCAAGCCACAAGTATCACCACTCCAAACCGAAAGCCCCCTCCTCGGCAGACACCCAGCAACCCTCCGACGCCGACCACCAAACATCCACAGCAAAGCCAAACCGAAGCCCGAGCAAACACCACCCGCCACCACCTGCAGCCACCAAAGCCAAATCGGCGATGCACGCTCGCTCCAAACCACCTGACAAACAGGGCAACGGAAGGATCACGGAATGATGACGACCGGAGAGGGAGATCGCCAGGGATGCGAATCGCCGCCAAGTCGTTAGGCGTACCGAGGCGAGGCCCAAGAACCAAGTCGGAGGGGGATCGCGCATCATCGCCACCCACCGCTTCCGTCGCGCCTGCCCGTTAAGAAACCGGAAACCCACAAGAAGGAAACCGGCGGCGAACGGAAAAACGGGAAGAAACGAAGCAGACACGAGAAGGAAGATGAAGGCCGGAGAAGGCAAAACTCAGCTCAGGAAAAGGGTAAACAAGGAGGGAAAACAAGAGAGGCCTGGGGGGAGGAGGGAAGCGCCTCCCCCCCCCCCCCCCCCCCCAGGCAGCGGCGAACTGGAAGAAACCCTAGTAGAGAGAGAGAGAGAGAGAGAGAGAGAGAGAGAGAGAGAGAGAGGAGGCTATTTTTTTGTTGCTGTCTTTCTTTGAAAACCCCTTGTTGCACATGTACATGTAGAATTTTTTTTAGATTACGATTCTCTTGTAGTGACAATACATGGAATTACATGACAAGACTAGTGCTCTCCTATATGAGACAAACTTTGACAACATATAACTGAAAATGAGTAAGATTCAATTGAGAAAGATGCTACATACACTGCCTCCTTTCTTTTTTTTGGGTCAATCGGAAACTTACACTGCCTCCTTTCACAAGACTAGTGCTCTCCTAGATGAGACAAACTTTGACAACATATAACTGAAAATGAGTAAGATTCAATTGAGAGAGATGCTACATACACTGCCTCCTTTCTTTTTTTTGGGTCAATCGGAAACTTACACTGCCTCCTTTCACTACATCATTCACAATATTTTTTGTGGGATTCATTTCAGGTCTCACAAACATAGAGAAAAATTACCATAAATTTTAAAATAATGTTTTATGAGGCTCTGTAAAAAATCAGTTCCAACAGATATCGGTAAGTATTATTTCTGGATTCTTAGGGGCGCAGCGCAGTTTCGACCTACGAATCCAAAAATAATGCTTACCGATATTCGTTGATTCCAGAAAACATGTTTTCTTAAAAACAAGAAGAAAACAACTGAGGTCGCAAATGAGAGGGGGGGATGGCTGGAAGTGTTGGGGAGGGAGGAGAGAATGAAAACATATTTTAAAAACAAGGGGAAAAAAAAATTCTCCTTCTTGAACTTTTGAAAATTTTGGAGACTTTTCCGCAAAACTGAATTTGACAAAAAGTTCACACACGACGATTCAAGAAAGACATAAAAAAGCCAGTCTTTCTCAAATAGCTAGACTACCGTTGTAAATGTATAGAAGACGTGTTTGCGACAGATGGAGATACATATTTTTAGAATTTAGCTTCAGATTTACTTGTAGATTCTAGATTCTGAATTTTAGTAGAAGTTGAGAAACATGTTTGAATGGCTGCAAGATTATGAAAATTTCATTTTTTTCCTTAAAAATTTATGCTGTAGAATCTCCAAAGCTACCCAAACACAGCTTCGAAATTTTTTGAATTTCTTTCCTTTTTTAGGTTATTAGAATCTGTAGAATCCCGAAATTTTTTTTATTTACCAAAAAAATTCAATTTTATAGATTTTTTGACAAACATTCTAAATTGATTTTTGGAAGCTAGAATTTAAAAATCTGTCAGAATAATTTTTCTAGCCTAAGAATGAAATTCAACTGTCCTACAGTTTGGTAAATTACAATGACCTCTCCTTCCTAACAAATACACTGACCTCCATTTTAGTTTCAGAAAACACTTTAACCTCCCTTACTTTTGACTTTTTGAAACTCTTATGAGAAACTCAACAATACCAAGTCCCAAAACACTGAATGAGGCTTTAATGGCATGTTTAGGCAATCACTTACCATATTAGCAATTGGCTCAACTTTAATTTATCAAGCAACATGACCCTAAGGTGTTTGGCCGAGTTGGCATAAGGAAGCAACTAGTGTTTGTCATCCAAGAGGTCAAATCTTCGAGTTCCACGGAGGTCGAACATTTCAAACCTTGGGGCCACTGAATTGTCTGTCTGGTCGTTAACTTCAGGGTTTGCTCGGTTGTCACATTAAAGGCCCCCAGAATTAGATGGGGCACGCAAGTTGGCCCAAAAATCCCGATCCAGAAAAAAAGAAACTTATCAAAGGATCATGATGCGTGGCTACGAGCCGTGAGTTACGCATTCTTGTCGGATCACTTAAACCATTCGTACAACATTTATGCACATGAATTCACCTTTCTACTCTAAATTTGATTTATTCATCCGAGCATCATACTTCAAAGAAAAACAGAAAGCATCACTGTTGCATCAGTGCTATGAAAGAAATTTGTATTCACAAGTTTGATTTGATTTGAACACTTCAATTTGGTAATGTGGGTGTAGCTTTCGTATATGTGTCACCTTCCAAAGTCTACAGTAGCATACATAGCATTCAAATTCCTGATATATCGCAATCTCATTACATTCATAGTGATGGGGTTATTTAAGAGAGACTCAGGAATCAAGTGTCAGCTTATGCACACGTTCGACTAATTTAAAGGGGACCAATCTCATAGCCCACTTGGGGGATACGATTAAATCCAGATAGAAAGCTCGATACTGAATTGGCTTTGAAGGGGTTGATTTCGAACCTGAATCCTGATGAAATGAGCATAACCCTTGAGTCTCAAGCCTGGGAATAACAATTTTGGCATGCGTAGATCTTGACATTGAGTAGAAGGCTGATTGATAAAATTAAGCGTTGAGCTTGACAAATTGGTGTGTGACCACCCAAATATTTCTTTTGCCACACTAAATGCATGGTTTTTGGTCGCATGCAGTGAGAGTGTACCATACACTCTCACTGCATGCGACCAAAACCATGCATATGGCATTATTCTAGTCTAGAAACGGATAAATGTTGCCGTAAATACTTGAAATAATGACAGTGGCATTATCCTTTGCGAAACAAATTCCACTTCATGGGATCATGGGATAGTGGGTAGTTATTTAGAAGTTACACAAGAACGTGGGTAAATAGTGCACTGGTCCAGATCTGGGCCAAACTTCCCATCTTCATCACGAGCTGCCACGTGTCCCGGGTTAGCTCCAGATGTTGCCACGTGTCCCAAGTAACTACCCACTAACAGATTTTAGTGAGATCATGGGTTGTTATTGGAAGTAAATATCAATTACGTACCCATGTGTTTACTTTGATCATGAGCCGTTAAAAGGTTGAAAAAGGCCAATTAAGGTGATGGGCCTATTTTCTCTCCTTCTTTTGTGGCTGACAAAGAACCTCCAGCCATTTGACTTGGTCAAATGGCTTTCCAACAGGCAACAATTCCCTTTTTTCTCTCCACTTTTCATGGGCCATTCGAGTGATGGGCCATTTAATTAAATTAAATGGCCTCTAAACATTTTTAACCCACAAAAATACTTCTCGAATTTAACTAAGTCATGGGCCGGCTGAATTCTTTTTGTAAATGGGCCCACGGCTCTTCGCACTTAAGCCTGAATCCAACTAGAATTGCTTGGGCCCAGTCAGCATGGGTTTGGCCCGATAATTTTGATCCAATACACCTCTATTTTTTGGCCCAATTTAATTAAAAGATAATTAAATGGCCTTCCAACGCTTGCCAAGGACTGGGTGCCAAAAACAGGTGTAAACACACATTCAAGGCCCTCAGAATTAGTTGGGGCACGCAACTTGGCCCAGACATCCCGAAAAAAAGAAACTTATCAAAGGATCATGATGCGTGGCTACGAGGCGTGAGTTACGCATTCTTGTCGGATCACTTAAACCATTCGTACAACATTTATGCACTTGAATTCACCTGTCTACTCTAATTTGATTTATTCATCAGAGCATCATACTTCAAAGAAAAAGAGAAAGCATCACTGTTGCATCAGTGCTATGAAAGAAATTTGTATTCACAAGTTTGGTTTGATTTGATTTGAACACTTCAATTTGGTAATGTGGGTGTAGCTTTCGTATATGTGTCACCTTCCAAAGTCTACAGAATACATGCATTCAAATTCCTAATATCGCAATCTCATTACATTCATAGTGATTTTTTATTTATGATAACTCAGGAATCAAGTGTCAGCTTATGCACACTTCGACTAATTTAAAGGGGACCAATCTCACAGCCCATTTGCGGGAGTTCCAATTAAATCCAGAAGAAAGCTCTATATGAATTGGCTTCGAAGGGGTTGATTTCGAACTTGAATCCTATGACAGAGCAAACCCCTGAGTCTCAAACCTAAAATAGCAATTTTGACATGCGTAGATCTTGACATTGAGTAGAATCTGATTATAAAATTAAGGAGGAGCGACAAATTATGGGACCACCCAAATATTTCTTTTGCCACACTAAATGCATGGTTTTTGGTCGCATATACACTCTCACTGCATGCGACCAAAAACCATGCAATATGGCATTATTCTAGTCTAGAAACGTATAAATTTCCGTAAATACTTGAAATAATTAAGTGGCTTATTTTGCGAAACAAATTCATGTAGTGAAAGGCAACAATAGGAACCTAAATAAGCGCTAAATGATTTTTTTTTTTTATCCAAATCACATTTCATAAAAGCCAAAAAATGGCAAAATACAGCGAATCCATCCGAATACAAAGAAAGGGCAAATGGGCAATAAGCCATCATAGAAGAAAAGTTATGAAAATAGGTGAGAGATGGACACCGGCAAAACCAACATAAACTAGAGGACAAGCTTTAGCACGTCTCACCACCTCAAAGGATCGGGTCATGGGGGGCCCTCAACGTATCCCCTAGCTACCCCGGCTTGAGGCACACACCTAGTCAGAGACAAACTAAACCGAACCGATGGAAACAAGAATAAACAGCAAACAAGGAAATAAACACAGCTAAATGATGATCTATGTTGAATCTGATGCCATGGTATACATTGCAACACATGGAGCAATAGGAAAGAATTTGCCAAATTCAATGAAGCTAGCAGAGGGATGAGGTTGAAGATAGAGATTCAAGGTCTCAGACTTGGGGATTTTAATTCCTTCAACGGTCTCGAGTTCGAAGTTTTCCAAGTGCCATAAACTCCGTTGGGGTTGGCCGGGGCCAGTACAAATGGCGTATTTGCTGTAGTTTTAATTGGGGCCCCGCTAGTCTAGGATGGAACCAGGAGTAGTTAGTAGCGGCAGCCGCCACGACAAGAATTTTAAAAAATACGATTATTATATAAAAAAAAATTATCTCTAACTTGTATAGTCTAGATTTTTTTTCCTTATTTGTTGTTATATACTAGTCCTAAATTCTCTAATTTTTTTTTAAAGAAAGGAAATCCAAAAAAGTATTTCAAAACTAAATTCAATAGGCCAATGTGAAATAATATAAAATATGAGGTATAATTAAGGGGAAAAAAACTCCACACTTTAACCCTAAAATAACTTAACCTAAAAAATTAAACAAGTTAACCTAAATATATACTCGGCAGTATTGTTGTAGTGGATTTTTTTTTTTTTTTTTTCGATTCTCAGTTCCAAATTTCCGATGGCAGCACTGTGTGGATTTCTCGTTTAGAGCAGTGGTGGACTTCCGAAACGTTATAAAACCATTTATTGTTTTACCTTTTGTGTGAATTTCTCAAACTTTATTGGGAAAAGATATTAGGTCCTGTTTTTGAAAGGGAAATAATTACTTATTTTTTAAAAATGTAATTTCAAACTCAAAAATTAATTGCTTACACAAATAATTTTTCTATCAATATGGATCTTGTTTGACAAATCTCATTGAAATCTTTTATACGGTGCAAAACAAATGAAAAATTGTTTTTCATTTACATTATTTTTGAGTTTGAAAATGTGAAATAAGTACTTATTTTTTAAGAATATGTTCTGAAACGGGACCTTAGTCTTCTTCAATTTTTCTATATTCAATTGATGTTAGAGAAATTATTGAATGTTTTGAATCCCTTGTTGAGCTTGTCTTAGCAATGGATGGTATTTACACTACATTGAAAAAGTATAACATCATGAACTATAGTTTTTTTTCATATTCCATGTGCAAATGACAAACACCATTTACTATATATAGTTTTTGTTATGTTATTTTAATTTTTTCTAGAGTCGATGACTATTAATATTGTAATGCATTTTTTTTTGTTTTTTTAGCATACGTTTCACCACTGCTAGGATAAAATCATGGTTCCGTCACTGCCGCTAATGGATAATAAGATTGTCCTTCAAGATTAGCTGAGATTGACGAAAGCTGGCTCGAACACTTGAATTATGAAAAAAAAAAAAAAAAGGCTATTCAATGCCACATGATTAATAGCGTTTCAACACCAAGAATCTAGCACTTCAATTTATCCAAGCACTTTTCCTCTTTATTTCGTCTTTCATTTCACTCGATCTGTTTCAAGTCATAGATTAGCCTAGCCTAGTTTATTTCCATTTTTTCACAACGGTTGGGAATTTGATATCCTCTTCGCGGAGCCAAATTGTGCCTTAACCCTTGAGCCAATTCATCATTTTCTTTTAGGCTATGTTTGGTTTGATCGATGGAATGGGAAGTGGGATGGAATAGTTATTCCTATGGAAAATGCATGCGGACCCGGGGGCTTTGCTGCCTCCATGGCACAGCAGCCGACAGTTTTGGAAAGGAAAAAATTCTTGTCATTCTATTTGCGATCCAATAGATCAGAAACGTGATTTTGAGAGTTTTAAATACAAAATTAAATTATGTCTCTTTAGAATAATATGATCAAAATAATAAAATCTTCGCATCGGTTCTAACGGATTGAAAATTTGAGTACTTAATTATTTAACCATAGTTTTTAATATATAAACAATCTAAAAACAATTAAGTGCTCGAAATTTTAATTCGTTTGAACCAGTGTAAAGATCTTATTATTTTGATCATATTATTCTTAAGGGAAATAATTAATTTTTGTCTTTAGAGGTCGCATAATTAAGTATCTTCACTTTATTTATGATCATGTAAAGCAGAAACGTGATTATGAGAGTTTTAGAGACAAAAGTTAATTATGATCCTTTAAAATAATATGATCAGAATAATAACATCTTCGCACATATTCAAACGGATTGAAAATTTGAGCACTTAATTTTTTTAGACGGTTTATATATTAAAAAATATGGTTAAATAATTAAGTATTCCAATTTTCAATCCATTTGAACCAGTACAAAGATCTAATTATTCTGATCATATTATTCTAAAGAAACATAATTTAATTTTGTCTTTAAGACTCTCATAATCACGTTTCTGCTCTATAGGATCGCAAATAAAATGACAAAATTTTTTCCTTCACAAAACGTTGTCGTTTATGGGGGTGGGTAGAGGCTGCTATGCCAAGGAGGGCAGCAGAGCCCCCGAGTCCGAAAAATGTCTACTCCGGTGGTTGGTTCACTAAAGGTCCGTTTGATTAGAGAGAAAATTATAATGGAAAGTGAAAATGAGAGAAAGTGAAGTAAACAAAAAAAAAAAAAATCTCACATCAGTTAATTTAAGCTTTGTAAGGTCGAATCTCAGAAGGCCAAATGTTTCAAATCCCGGGTTACTGGAGGTTTGTCATGCCATTAGCCTCTGGGTTCTGAAATTAATCGAGGTGCATGCAAGCTGGGACTAGACACACCACCAACAACAATAACAGAATCCATGTAGTCCCTAATCATTGGGGATATAGGCGGGGGAGGATTGAAGACAGACCTAACCTTGTCAATATACACAAAGTGGCTGCTCTCAAAATACCACTGACAATGCCCCCATATACCTATTTTGCTGCAGAATCATGCCCCCAAATCAAAATCGAATGTCATCAGAAAGGACAGACTTAAAGACCCAATTCAATTTTTGTGCATATTATCATGCTTCCTTCTAGACACACCATTAATTACAAAAAAAAAAAGAGGGCAATTCAACCTTAATATTCTTCTCTCGCTTTCTCAAAGATCCTACGTACGGAAAATGAAAAGCACTGAAAAGTACAAGTGATTGAATTCTTAAATTAAATTAATGAAATGAAATGAAATCCCACAAACGCTGACCAAGAAGGCCCTGCGAGTTTCTTCCTCACTTAACGTTGCTTTCCAAAGAGATGGTGGAGGGTTTGGGGAGGAGTCTATTGTTTTTTTCCATAAGTATACTAGATATGACCAAACAAAATTCTCTCCTTTAATTCTAAAAATAAAGATCGCATTGTTCTATCTTCAAACCAAACCGCCTGTCGATCGAAAAGACAATCTTCAATTGCCTAATGGAACCAATTTTGACGACCCATTTTATTATACTCCACTTTTTATAGAAAACAAACAACCTAAGGTCAGTTCTTGGCCTGAACGCGATTAAGAGCTCTTTTGGGGGAAAGTGTCGCTCTTGACAGTGTATTTATCATATATGTTTTTCATTTATACTTTATTTGTATTAGGCTTGATTTAGTTACTATCCTTGACTAATTTGGAGAAGATCATTCTCACTATGTGGGGGTTTCCATTAAGTCGGGGTAGAGCCCTATATATGTGCGCTCACCCCGCAAGAGTTAGGGCCTGTTTGATAAAACTGAAAACTGAAATTGAATGCTAAAAAATTAAGTACAGAAAGCTGAATGCTGAATTTTTTAAGCTGAAAAGCTGTTTGGTGAATATATTAAGTACTGAATTAAAAGAATGATAAATTAATTTTAGGTCCGATTCTCTCTTAATTTACTAATGGTCACAGTGTATTTATAATAATGGTGGAATGGTGATTGTTGTGGTGGTGGTGGTGTGTTGGTGGTGATGGAGTGGTGGCGGCGGCGGTGGTGATGGTGTTGGAGTGGTGGCGATAATAGTTTAACGGTGGTAATAGAGTGATGGTGATTAAATGGTGGCAATGAGTTGTGGTCAAGGATGGGATCAGGGGGGGTCTAGTGGCGGTGGCCATCACGATAAGAATTTTAAAAAATGCAATTATTATAAGAATTTTATCCCCAACGTATATAGTCTTGCCACTGCTAGGTTTTTTTCTTATTTTTTACTCCCTCTGTCTCAATTTATTTGTCCAATTGTCGAAATACATGTCTTTCAAAATTATACTTATATCTTGCATTTTATAATTTTTTTTGTGATTTTGAAGATTTTGTAGAATAAAACTAATTGAAATCAATCAAACAAGATGCATATTGCATATTAAAATATTACGAATTGAAAATTATAGCCAATTCTTTGAGTAGTCAAACGCTCTCAAAAAGTCAAAAAGGGGACAAACAAATCAGGATGGAGGGAGTATTATATACTACTCATAAATCTTCGATTATTTTTTTTTAATAAATGAGACCCAAAAAAGTATTCTAAATCTAAATTCAATGGGCCAAAGTGAAATAATATAAATGATGGTGTATAATTAATAAGAAGAAAAAACTCCACATTCTAATCCTAAAATAACTTAACCTAAAAAAATTAAGGGAATTTAATTATAATGCCACTCTCCAAATTTATAATGTCATTCCCAAAAGTGAGTGCGGTTATCAATTTAAGAAATCTATATAGGGATTTGGGGAGTGATATTATAAATTTGAGGAGTGACATTATTTTTGTGCATACCGATACTCTATACTATCTAAGAGGAAGCATGATAATGTGCACATAAATTGAATTGAGTCTCTAGGTCTGCCATTTCTGATGTCACTTGGCTTTGATCTGGGGGTATGGTTCTGCAGCAAAATAAGTATATGGAACTACTGTTTAAATGATATTCTTATAGCAGTCACTTTGTACATATTGCCAAAGGTTAAATCTATCTCCAATCCTGCCCCGCTCATACCCCCAATGATTGAGGACTACATGGATTCTGCTGTTATTTTTGGAGTGGCATTATCGATACCCAAAATTAAAGTCAAGTGTTTTTTCATATTTCATGTGCAAATGAAAAACATCATTTACTGTAGTTTTTGTTATGTTATTTTAATTTTTTTCTGGAGCTGATAACTATTAATATTGTAATGTATATTTTTTATTTTTTTAATATACATTTCGTCACTGCTAGGATAAAATCCTGGTTCCGTCCTTAGTGGTGGTGGTGGCGATTGAGTGATGGTGTAATGGTGACAGTGAATAGTGTTGGTGGAATAATAGTTGTGCAATGGTGGCATTGTGGTGGCGGCGGCGACGACGGTGTGGTAATGGTGGTGGTGGTGGTGGAGTGATAGGGGAGTGGTGGGGGTGGTGGAGGAGGAGTGGTGGTGAAGTGGTGGTGGTGGTGGTGGAAGTGATGTTGATGGTGGTGGAGTGGTGGTAATGGTGGTAGTGGTGATGGTGATGGTGATGGTGGCGAAGTGGTGGTGGTGGTGGTGGTGGTGGAAGGGGTTGTGGTGATGATATGGTGATTAAATATAAGTACACAAGAATTCAGCTAAAATTAAATAGCTCAAAGTTACTTAATTTTTTTCAACTTTTTAGCCTACATTTTAAGTAGCACTTAATTTGTTAAGCAATGTATCATGTCGTTATCAAACCTACTGAATCACTTATTATTTAATTAATTCAGTTTTAAGTACTGAATTTAGATTATCAAACAATCCCTTAGATAGCATCTAAAGTTTAAGTTTTGAACTTGAAAAGTAAAAGAGAGAAAACCCTTATACCAAACATTGACCCCTAGGCCAAGAACTCTTTCATCTATCGACCAAGTTCTACTTTTGCATATATATATATATATATATATATATATATATATATAGATATATAGGGGACGATTCTAGAGACAATACATTTGACAATACTTTTGACAATGCATTTTTTGAAATCCCGCATGGGACCTTCAAACAAATAATCGGAGTCGCTCCATTTATTTAAAACATATTTTTAAGGGGTCCCGTAAAAAATTAACGCATTTGGATATCGGTAAGGGCTTGATCAGCTCATTTAGTTGATTCCTGTCAAATTTGATAGGATAAAATTGAATGAGCCAATCAAGCCCTTGTCGATATTCAAATGAGTTGATTTTTTACAGGAACCCTTAAAAACATGTTTTAAACAAATTGAACGGCTCCGATTATTCGCGTGAGGCTCCGAAAAATATATTGTCAAAAGTATTGTCAAATGTATTGTCTCTAGAACCGGCCCCATATATATATATATATATATATATATATATATCTATCGTGACTTTCTTTTAACGTAAACTGCTTGACATACCAGAAAATTCTATTGCTTTTGTGAGAAAAGGTTTCTTGAAATAAGTTTGCCGTATCAATTTGCAACTAGCTTCATTTTCATTTTTAATTTGTTTTTGTGGTGGGTTAAAAGAGTATTTATCTGAACTTTTTTCACCATGGAAAATGGAGGTGGAGGGTACAGAATTATGGAATGGTCTCCCAGTAGAGCAGTAAGGAGCTGCTCTACACCCGCTCAGCAGCATCCCCAAGTCTCAAAATTATTACCACTTGATTCTACTCCTAATGAGTAAAGTCAAAGAGAACTTTCTTTTTCTTTTTTACGGATAAAACAAATTGAACTTTTTTTCCTTTTTTTTTTTTGGGGGTGAACAAGTCAAGAGAACTTTGGGTACAGTTTTGTTTTGGTTTGCATATGCAATTGGGTTGGCCAGTGATACGATTTCTGATTGAATCTCATCGCCGGGGCCCAGCACATGTAACTGGATACTAGTACTGGAATGACTAATGAGGTCAGCAACGGGTTCGGGTGGGTCCGGAGATGCTGTAGGGCGCTCTTTGTAGTTCACCTTATAAGGCAGATTCGGACTGTCCATCTCGCCAATCAATGTTTGAGATTTGTCGAAACATTCTTATCAGTAAGTTAACTCTTATTGGTTAAAGTTAACAAAGATATTTAGAATCATTGATTGTTGAGATGGACGGTCCGAATTTATCCTACAGGATGCAATACAAGGAAGTTCTACAAGATCCGCAATTCCGGTTCAGGTGGGTAGGAGCCCCCAACAAAGGTTAAAGCTTCGTAAGAAAAATTATCCATTAAAAAAAACCATATATCAATATTTGAATGGCGGATCAAATTTAAACCAAAACATTTAAAAACGAATAGTATAATTTTGAGAATATATTGTCAATTTTCTAATATTCGCTCCGTATTCTAGTTTTATTTATACTTTTTCAACTTTTTTTTGCACGAATTTAAGATATCAATTACTTCTTTATGGTGACGAAATTTAAAAACTATGCACAACAAAACATTACTCTTTACCCAAAATTTTTAATCAAAAATTACTAACACGACTTTATGTGGTACTGGATTACACTTATGGAAGGGAAGTAATTAATCAATAATACTCATTAGTATTATTATTGATATCCAATAACAAGTTTGTCTGGATTTAAATTAGGGCCTTCGCTAGTAAATAGTGAAATTAGTGATCACCAGAATATCAGTCGAGCTGTGCGTACGTAATTAAGCTAGTCCGAAAATCTTGATCATTTTCAATCAAGCGCATAATCCAAGTATGATGGTCTATACGAAACAATTACAATATCTTATGAAAGAATAACTTCTACATGCATCACACAGCTGGTACAAATTTTACAATATTCACTCACGAAACGATTTACTCTGTACTGGAGTTACCAGCTGTGAGGAGAGGCGTAGCAAAAGCTTAAGCAAGTTACCTGTGTAATCTCACCCACTAATCTTATCATTCCCCTTTGGCATATTGTCTAAAATTCAGCCACACACAGAGAGAGAGAGAGAGAGAGAGAGAGATTTATTCTTGGACACTTCAATAAGTGAATTTCTTGGTCGGTCACCAAGTTGGCATTCCAATCCAGATCATTAACGAAGAAATTTCCAATTGTGTAAATCTCGATTACATAATTAAAGAGAAGAAGGTAACTTCCTAAAGCAAATTGGGGGTTCAATTGGCAACTCAGGTCTATTTCAACCATAAATGGTTAAAAAAAAAAAATTGAATTAAAAAAATTTTCGGATCGGATTCGGATTTTCAGATAGGATCCGGATTTTTTGGATTCGGATCAGGATTAACACTATCGAATTCGAGTCTTATCGGATTCGGATCAAATCCGACCCATTGACAGGCCTAAGTGAAAGGCAACAATACGAACCTAAATACGAGCTGAACGATATTTTTTTTTTATCCAAATCACATTCAATAAAAGCCAAAAAATGGCAAAATACAACTAATCCATCCGAATACATAGAAAGGGCAAACGGGCAACAAGCCCTCACAGAAGAAAAGCTATGAAAATAAGTGGCAGAGGGACACCGGCAAAACCGACGTAAACTAGAGGACAGGCCTTAGCATGTCTCACTGCCTCAAAGGATCGGGTCACGAGGGGTCCTCAGCGTATCCCCTAGCCGCCCCGGCCTGAGGCACGCACCTAGTCAGAGACAAACTAAACCGAACCGATGTAAACAGGAATAAACAGCAAAAAAGGAAATAAACACAGTTGAATGATGATCTATGTTGAATCTGAAGCCATGGTAAACATTGCAACACATGGAGCAATAGGAAAGAATTTGCCAAATTCAATGAGGCTAGCAAAGGGATGAGGTTGAAGATGGAGATTCAAGGTCTCAGATTTGGGAGTTTTAATCCCTTTGGCGGTTTCGGGTTCAAAGTTTTCCAAGTGCCATAAACTCTGTTGGGGTTGGGGCCAGTACAAATGGCGCATTTGCTGTAACTTTAATTGGGGCCGTGCTAGTCCAAGATGGAACCAGGAAGAGTCTAATGGCGGTGGCCGCCACGACAAGAATTTAGAAAATACGATTATTATAAAGAAAAAAAATATTATCTCTAACTTATATGGTCTCGTTACCGTTAGATTTTTTTTTCCTTATTTGTTGCTATATACTAGTCCTAAATTCTCTATTTTTTTTGCTAAGGAAGGAAATCCATAAAAGTATTTCAAAACTAAATTCAATAGGCCAAGGTGAAATAATATAAATGATTAGGTATAATTAAGGGGAAAAAAACTCCACACTTTAATCCTAAAACAACTTAACTTAAAAAATTAAACAGGTTAACCTAAATATATAGAATCTGACATCTCAAGCCTAAAATAATAATTTTGACATGCATAGTGATCTTGACATTGTAGAATCTAATTATAAAATTAAGGAGGAGCGACAAATTTTGGCACCACCCAAATATTTCTTTTGCCATACCAATGCATGGTTTTTGGTCGCATGCAATGAGAGTGTATGAGCCATACATTCTCACTGCATGCGATCAAAAAACCATGCAGTATGGCATTATTCTAGTCTAGAAACGTAAAAATTTCCATAAATACTTAAAATAATTAAGTGGCTTATTTTGCGAAACAAATTCATGTAGTGAAAGGCAACAATAGGAACCTAAATACGAGCTGAATGATTTTTTTTTTTTAATCCAAACCACATTTCATTAAAGCCAAAAAATGGCAAAATATAGCGAATCCATCCGAATACCAAGAAAGGGCAAACGGGCAACAAGTCATCACAGAAGAAAACTATGAAAATAGGTGACAAAGGGACACCGGCAAAACCGTACCGACGTAAACTAGAGGACAGGCCTTAGCACATCTCACCGACTCAAAGGATCGGGTCACGAGGGGCCCTCAGCATATCCCCTAGCCGTCCCAGCCTGAGGCACGCACCCAGTCAGAGAAAAACTAAACCAAACCAATGGAAACAAGAATAAAAAGCAAACAAGGAAATAAACACAACTGAATGATGATCTATGTTGAATCTGAAGCCATGGTATACATTGCAACACATGGAGCAATAGGAAAGAATTTGCCAAATTCAATGAAGCTGGCAGAGGGATGAGGTTGAAGATGGAGATTCAAGGTGTAAGACTTTGGAGTTTTAATCCCTTCAGCGGTCTCGGGTTCGAAGTTTTTCAAGTGCCATAAACTCCGTTGGGGTTGGGGTCAGTATAAACGGCGCATTTGCTGTAGCTTTAATTGGGGCCCCGCTAGTCTAAGATGGAACCAGGAAGAGTCTAGTGGCAGCGGCCGCCACGACAAAAATTTTAGAAAATACGATTATTATATAGGAAAAATATATTATCTCTAACTTGTATAGTCTCGCCACCGCTAGATTTTTTTTTTCCTTATTTGTTGTTATATACTAGTCCTAAATTCTCTATTTTTTTTTTAAGAAAGGAAATCTAGAAAAGTATTTCAAAAAACTAAATTCTTGAAATAATTAAGTGGCTTATTTTGCGAAACAAATTGATGTAGTGAAAGGCAACAATAGGAACCTAAATGCGAGCTAAATGATTTTTATTCTTTTTATCCAAATCACATTTCATAAAAGCAAAAAAATGGCAAAATACAGCGAATCCATCCGAATACAAAGAAATGGCAAACGGGCAACAAACCATCCCAGAAGAAAAGTTATGAAAACAGGTGAAAGAGGGACACCGGCAAAACCGACATAAACTAGAGGACATGACTTAGCACGTCTCACCGCCACAAAGGATCGGGTCACATGGGGCCCTCAGCATATCCCATAGCCCGCCCTGGCTTGAGGCACGCACCCAGTCAGAGACAAACTAAACCGAACCGATGGAAACAAGAATAAACAGCAAATAAGGAAATAAACACAGCTAAATGATGATCTATGTTGAATCTGAAGCCATGGTATACATTGCAACACATGGAGCAATAGGAAAGAATTTGCCAAATTCAATGAAGCTTGCAGAGGGATGAGGTTGAACAAGGAGATTCAAGGTCTCAAATTTGGGGGTTTTAATCCCTTTAGCGGTCTCGGGTTCGAAGTTTTCCACGTGCCACAAACTCTGTTGGGGTTGGGGACAGTACAAACGACGCATTTGCTGTAACTTTAATTGGGGCTCCGCTAGTCTAGGATGGAACCAAGAGGAATCTACTGGCCGCGGCCGCCACGACAAGAATTTTAGAAAATACGATTATTATATCAAAAAAAAAATTATCTCTAACTTGTATAGTCTCGCCACCGTTAGATTTTTTTCCTTATTAGTATTATATATATACTAGTCCTAAATTCTCTATTTTTTTTTTTAAGAAAGGAAATATAGAAAAATATTTCAAAACTAAATTCAATAGGCTAAAGTGAAATAATATAAAAAATGAGATGTAATTAAGGGGAAAAAAAACTCCACACTTTAACCCTAAAAGAACTTAACCTTAAAAATTAAACAGGTTAACCTAAATATATAGAATCTGACATCTCAAGCCTAAAATAACAATTTTGACATGCGTAGTGATCTTGACATTGTAGAATCTAATTATAAAATTAAGGAGGAGCGACAAATTTTGGCACCACCCAAATATTTCTTTTGCCACACCAAATGCATGGTTTTTGGTCGCATGCAGTGAGAGTGTATGGGCCATACATTCTCACTGCATGCGATAAAAAAACCATGCAGTATGGCATTATTCTAGTCTAGAAACGTAAAAATTTCCGTAAATACTTGAAATAATTAAGTGGCTTATTTTGCGAAACAAATTCATGTAGTGAAACAATAGGAACCTAAATACGAGCTGAATGATTTTTTTTTTAATCCAAATCACATTTCATTAAAGCCAAAAAATGGCAAAATATAGCAAATCCATCCGAATACCAAGAAGGGGCAAACGGGCAACAAGTCATCACAGAAGAAAAAACTATGAAAATAGGTGACAGAGGGACACCGGCAAAACCGTACCGACGTAAACTAGAGGACAGGCCTTAGTATGTCTCACCGACTCAAAGGATCGGGTCACGAGGGGCCCTCAGCATATCCCCTAGCCGTCCCAGCCTGAGGCATGCACCCAGTCAGAGACAAACTAAACCAAACCGATGGAAACAAGAATAAATAGCACACAAGGAAATAAACACAGCTGAATGATCATCTATGTTTTTTGAAATGTGAATGATCATCTATGTTGAATCTGAAGCCATGGTATACATTGCAACACATGGAGCAATAGGAAAGAATTTGCCAAATTCAATGAAGCTAGCAGAGGGATGTGGTTGAAGATGGAGATTCAAGGTCTCAGACTTAGGAGTTTTAATCCCGTCAGCGGTCTCGGGTTCGAAAATTTTCAAGTGGCATAAACTCCGTTGGGGTTGGAGCCAGTATAAATGGCGCATTTGCTATAGCTTTAATTGGGGCCCCGCTAGTCTAAGATGGAACCAGGAGGAGTCTAGTGGCAGCGGCCACCATGACAAAAATTTTAAAAAATACGATTATTATATTAAAAAAATTATTATCTCTAACTTGTATGGTTTCGCCACCGCTAGATTTTTTTTCCTTTTTTGTTGTTATATACTAGTCCTAAATTCTCTATTTTTTTTTTAAGAAAGGAAATCTAGAAAAGTATTTTAAAAAACTAAATTCAATAGGCCAAAGTGAAATAATATAAAAGATGAGGTATAATTAAGGGAAAAAAAACTCCACACTTTAACCCTAAAACAACCTAACCTAAATATATACTCGGCAGTAGCGTTGTAGTGGATTTTTTTTTTATTTTCGATTCTCAGTTCCAAATTTCCAATTGCAGCACTCTGTGGATTTCTCGTTTAGAGCAATGGTGGACTTCTGAAACGTTAAAAAACCATTTATTGGTTGACGTTTTGTGTGAATTTTTCAAACTTCATTGGGAAAAGATATTAGTCTTCTTCAATTTTTCCATATTCAATTGATGTTAGAGAAATTATTGAATGTTTTGAATCTCTCGTTGAGCTTGTCTTAGCAATAGATGGTATTTACAATATATTGAAAAAGTATAACATCATGTAATATAGTTCTTTTTCGCACTCTATGTGCAAATGACAAACACCATTTACTATATATTGTTTTTGTTATGTTATTTTAATTTTTTTTAGAGCCAATGACTATTAATATTGTAATTTTTTTTTTAGCATACGTTTCGCCACAGCTAGGATAAAATTATTGTTCCGTCATTGCCGCTAATGGATAATAACTAATAAAATTGTCCTCCAAGATTAGCCGAGATTGACGTAAACTGGCTCGAATCTTGAATTATGAAAAAAAATAGGGCATTCAAAGCCACATGATCAATAGCGCTTCAACAACAAGAATCTAGCACTTCAATTTATCCAAGCACATTTCCTCTTTATTTCGTCTTTCATTTCACTCGATCCGTTTCAAGTCTTAGATTAGCCTAGCCTAGTTTATTTCCATTTTTTCACAACGGTTGGGAATTTGAAATCCTCTTCGTGGAGCCAAATTGTGCCTTAACCCTTGAGCAAAGCATTTTCTTTTAGGCTATGTTTGGTTTGATCGATGGAATGGGAAGTGGGATGGAATAGTTATTCCTATGGAAAATGTCTACTCAGATGGTTGGTTCACTAAAGGCCTGTTTGATTAGCAAGAAAATTATAATGGAAGGTGAAAATGAGATAAATTGAAGTAAAGAAAAAGAAAAAAAAAATTCTTGCATCCGTTAATTTAAGCTTTGTAAGGTCGAATCTCAGAAGGCCAAATGTTTCAAATCCTGAGTTACTGGGGGTTTGTCATGCCGTTAGCCTCTGGGTTCTGGAATTAATCGAGGTGCGTGCAAACTGGACAAGACACACCACCACCACCACCAACAAAACTCTCGTAGTCTCCAATCATTGGGGGTATGGGTGGGGGAGGATTGGAGACAGACCTAACCTTTGACAACACACACAAAGTGGCTGCTCTCAAAATACCACTGAAACTGTGGTCCCCTTATATCTATTTTGCTGCAGAACCATACCTCGAAATCAAAGCACCAAGAAGGCTCTGGGAGTTTCTTCCTCAGTTAACGTTGCTTTCCAAAGAGATGGTGGAGGGTTTGGGGAGGAGTCAAAGTATACTAGATATATGACCAAACTAAATTCTCTCCTTTAATTCTAAATAAAGATCGCATCGTTCTATCTTCAAACCGCCCGTCTATGGAAAACACAATCTTCAATTGCCCAATGGGACCAATTTTGACGACCCATTTTATTATACTCCACTTTTTATAGAAAACAAACAACCTAAGGTCGGTTCTTGGCCTGAAAGCGATTAAGAGCTCTTTTGGGGAAAAGTGTCACTCTTGACGGTGTATATATGTTTTTCATTTATACTTTATTTGTATTAGGCTTGATTTAGTTACTATTCCTCAACTAATTTTGAGAAGATCATTCTCCCTATGTGGGGGTTTCCATTAAGTTGGGGTAGAGTCCCCTACATATGTGTGCTCACCCCGCAAGAATTAATAGCATCTAAAATTTTGAACTTGAAAAGTTAAAGAGAGAAAACCCTTCTACCAAACCTTGACCACTAGGTCGAACTCTTTCATCTATCGCCGAAGTTCTACTTTTTGCCAATATATATATATATTTTGTGACTTTCATTTAACGTAAACTACTTGACGTACTAGAAAATTTTATTGCTTTTGTGAGAAAAGGTTTCTTGAAATAAGTTTGCCCTATCAATTTGCAACTAGCTGCATTTTCATTTTTAATTTGTTTTTATGGTGGGTTAAAAGATTATTTATCTGAACTTTTTTCACCACGGAAAATGGAGGTGGAGGGTACAGAATTATGGAATGGTCTCCCAATAGAGCGGTAAGGAGCTGCTCTGCACCCGCTCAGCAGCATCCCCAAGTCCCAAAATTATTACCACTTGATTCTACTCCTAATGGGTGAAGTAAAAGAGAACTTTCTTTTTCTTTTTTACGGATTAAAAAAATTGAACTTTTTTTCCTTTTTTTTTGGGGTGAACAAGTCAAGAGAACTTTGGGTACAGTTTTGTTTTGGTTTGCATATGCAATTGCGTTGGCCGGTGATACGGTTTCTGATTGAATCTCATCGCCGGGGCCCATCACATGTAACTGGATACTAGTACTGTATTGAGAGCAGCAACGGGTTCGGGTGGGTCTGGAGTTGTTGTAGGCCGCTCCTTGTAGTTCACCTTATAAGTCAGATTCGGACTGTCCATCTCGCCAATTAATGGTTGAGATATGTCAAAACATTTTTATCGGCTAAAGTTAACTCTTACTAGTTTAAGTTAACAAAGATATTTGAATCATTGATTGTTGCGATGGACGGTCCGGATCGATCCTACAGGATGCACTACAAAGAAGTTCTACAAGATCCCCAGTTCCGGTTCAGGTGGGTAGGGGCCACCGACAAAGGTTAAAGCTTCGTAATAAAAATTATCTATTAAAAAGAAATCAGATATCAATATTCGAATGGCAGATCAAATTTAAACCAAAACATTTAAAAACGAATAGTATAATTTTGAGAATATTTTGTAAATTTTCCAATATTCACTCCGTCTTCTAGTTTTTTATTTATACTTTTTCAACTTTTTTTTGCACGAATTTAAGATATCAATTACTTCTCTCTGGTGCCGAAATTTAAAAACTATGCACAACAAAACATTACTCTTTACCCAAAAATTTTAATCAAAAATTACCAACACGACTTTATGTGGTACTGGATTACACTTATGGAAGGGAAGTAATTAATCAATAATACTTAGAATTATTATTGATATCCAGTACTAACAAGTTTGTCTGGATTTAAATTAGGGCCTTCGCTAGAGAATGGTGAAATTAGTGATCACCCAAATATCAATCGAGCTGCGCGTACGTAATTAAGCTAGTCTGAAAATCTTGATCATTTTCAATCAAGCGCATAATCCAAGTATGATGGTCTATACGAAACAATTACAATATCTTATGAAAGAATAACTTCTACTTGCATCACACAGCTGGTACAAATTTTACAATATTCACCCATGAAACGATTTACTCTGTACTGGAGTTACCAGCTGTTAGGAGAGGCGTAGCAAAAGCTTAAGCAAGTTACCTGTGTAATCTCACCCACTAATCTTATCATTCCCCTTTGGCATATTGTCTAAAATTCAGCCACAGAGAGAGAGAGAGAGAGAGAGAGAGAGAGAGAGAGAGAGATTTATTTTTGGACACTTCAATGTGAATTTCATGATTGGTCAACAAGTTGGCATTCCAATTTAGATCATTAATGAAGAAATTTCCAATTGTGCAAATCTCGATTCCATAATTAAAGAGAAGAAGTTAACTTCCTAAAAGCAAATTGGGGGTTCAATTGGCAACTCAGGTCTATTTCAACCATATATAGTAAGTAGCTTGATAGCTTCCAACTTATTTCCACCGCCCAAATAACCGGCCGTTTCCAATTTGCTGAATCCTTAGCTTACCTAGATATAGAGATACTGGAGTATAAACTTATCTACCTATTTGGCATTGATTTTAATTTAGGGACGTGATTTTTTTCGAGAGAGCGCAATTTGGAACGGTAAACTTGCCACGGTGTTAATATAATAAGAAATTCGTCATTTTGTGTAACCCTCCCAACAAATTTGGCATGTAAAAAATTTGCAATTTCCTTCCTTGAGTGAGGGAGTCGATGATTTCGCATGAAATGAAAAAAATCATTATCCAATTTCCTTCCTTGAGTGAGGTGAGCTGTGTGAGATCTAAGTTCGATAAATATATATATATATATATATATATATATAGAGAGAGAGAGAGAGAGAGAGAGAGAGAGAGAGAGAGAGAGTTAGGTTCCGGTGAGGGATCCCTCATTTTTTTAAAATAAGGGACTCCCATTCCAGATTGAATTTCGATGATCCGAGCCGCTCAAAGTGATCAGAATGTGATTTTAAGGGTCCTCGCGAGAAATCAGCAAAAAAAATGACCGGGAAGGGCTTCATCCGAGCAGTTTTCATTGAACGGTTCAAAAAAAACTGCTCGGATGAAGCCCTTCCTGGTCATTTTTTTGCTGATTTCTTGGAGGTACTCTTAAAATCACGTTCTGCACACATTGAGTGGCTCGGATTTTCAAAATTTGATCGGGAAATGAAAGTCCCTCATTTAAAAAAATGAGGGATCCCTCACTTGAAAATTCCTCTATATATATATATATATATATATAGTGTAGTACAATACTATCAATAATGCTTTGGTAGCCATGTCTGAGTACCACATTTTGGGTACTGTGTGATGTGTCACACTGTATTGGTAAAATGTGTCCTATTTGTCATGTAGTGAAGCATATTCTACCAATGCAATGGTAACACTTCACATGGCATAAAAAATGTGGCACTGAGACATGATCACCGTAGCATTGTGGGCGCATATTTTTTAGCAGATAATAAGTCAAATTTTGTGGAATCCGCGACATTAAAGTTAAGATTCAATATCAAATTCTGTATAATCGGACTCACGAAATTTTAATATGTTGGCCCCCCAAAAAAATTAAATTGTATGAAAATGACAGAACTGTTAACGAAGGAAATTGAAAATACTGAAATACGAATTCGGTGTTGTGGGACCCAATGTTAAAATACATATGGACCATGAAGGAAATAACATATATGTACAACAGTACAAGTATTAGAAGTGGGAGACATTAGCAATTGAGAAAATTAAACAACTTAAAATATAAAAGGGAAATGATTATGGCGTTAACAAAAAAAGGGAGTGACAAAATCACGAGCCTAAAATATTTGTCAAGTTTATGAGTCAAAAAGAGTATGACAAATACTCCATGCTGCCACTGGCACTAACCGAGAGGATTTGACATTTTTGGTAAAAAAATGCATGTGCTAATTTTTAACAAATTGGAACCATGCAATATTTTTCTTGATATGCTTGGAATATTAAGAATACATGTATTATTCAGTAGTCCCGAAGCATAGGCACTCAAGTGGCGCTCCGATCATTTCAGCACCCTACATAATACAATAGTCATGGATTTTCACGAGAATATGTGGCGTCGGAGTAGAGAATATGTGGCGTCGGAGTACTGTTTCGAAGCATCACGTGGCGGCGTTCCGGAAGAGTCAGAGTGAACTGGCTGCATTAAGCAGATACTTCTACTCAGTACCCGTAAAACCCCAAGCACAGACGGATAACGATGAAAGCCGGTAAATTTACCGCTCCAAGGCATCACAGTTGGTTATCTCTCTCCCCTCTGTTTCTATATAAACCTCTCTCTCCTCTCTGTTTCTATATAAACCTCTCTCTCCTCTCAATACACTGCCACCTCTCTCTCTCTCTCTCACACCCCTCTCTAACACCCATTTGTCAAGAACTCAACACCTGCTTCCCTTTCTTGATTACTTCCGGCCTTCTTCGAACTCCAGAGCGTTTCTTGATCTGGGTTTTGGTTTTACTTTTCGGATTCTGTTGTTTTTTGTACGGCAAGGAAGGAGAAGATTAGAAGAATTTCGAGAGAAATGGGGCATGATGTTGTGCATTCCGTGTTCGGAGTCTTTGGTGGGTCATCGTATATAGTTGATTTTCCTTTCTTGCGCATTTTTTTTTCTCCTCTTTTCTTTTCTTTTTTTGTTTCAATTCATTCCTAACCGACTCTTTGTTTCTTTGTCTCAGGAAATATCAATGGGTTGTTGCTGTTTTTGGCACCGACGTAAGCACCCCAAAAAACGAAACCTCTCTCTCTCTCTCTCTCTCTCTCTCTCTCTCTCTGCACAATTCAAGAACATAACTTCTTCGATAGTTAGAGTACTTCCCGACTTCGTGTAGTGTTAATTTCTTCAAGAAAGTGATCAAAATGCTTAATAAATGCAGTTTAGTTCATCAATGGAACTAATCAGTTACATGTATGTGTAATATTTTGTTTGAATTGATGGTTAGGATTACGTTTGTGAGGATAATAAAGAACAAATCCACGGAGGAATTCCCAGGCTTTCCCTACGTCATGACCTTGCTCAACTGCCTCCTTTCTGCTTGGTATGTTCTTGAAATTGCTTAATTTCTAGTGTATTTTCTTGAAAATGTCTCAATATTTATTTATTTATTTTTCTTTCATGCAACTTTAAGGGGGTGTGTTCAAAATTGGAACGAATACCATTTTCAGAACTTCTGCTTAATTCTTGGTACAGTTCTGCCCTCGGGTTACGAGGCAAATTACGAATTTACCCTTTGGTGAATGAAACAGGTACGGCATGCCTTTTGTCTCGGAACACAACATGCTAGTGTCAACAATCAATGGCACTGGTACAGTAATTGAGTCCATCTATGTGCTGATTTTCCTCGTGTATGCGCCAAAGAAAGACAAGGGCAAGATCCTGGGGCTTTTAACCTTTGTGCTCTCTGTATTTGCCTCGGTTGCCTTCATTTCCAGTTTCGCCCTTCACGGCAACAGCAGAACGCTCTTCTCTGGCTTTGCGGCCTCTATCTTTTCCATCATCATGTACGCTTCGCCTCTCTCGGTCATGGTAAGCTCTTAAAACTCTGTTTTCTCCTAGTTCAAGTTTGGTCTCATTGTTTTCTGAGCCGAAACGAGCTTTGTTCGACTCCAGCATGAGTCAGTTAGTAAGTCAGTTTTTTGTACAATCAGTGAGTTTGTATACGCTTACCATTCCGAATTTCAGAAATTAATGGGCTTCAGAATGGGTTAAGCTTCTTAACGTTTTCTAAAAAGTTTCCAGATGGGATTCTTATTGTGCTCCAATGGAATTCTTATTGTACCCCAATGTACTTCAATGTCAGATATCTTGCCGGTGAGTTGATGAATTGGGCCAAATGCGTTTCCGATCAAAAAGAGAAAAAAAAGAAAAAGGTTTATGAAACTTGGTTCATAGGTTTTGCCCCATAAAACTCTAAACTCAGATAGACTTCTGTTTAATTTGGGATATAATTGTGGCAAATGGTGTTTTAACCTAGTTTCATATTAGAATCTCTAGTTAACATGATACAGAACATCCCCTCTGTAGCTTCATACTTCTGCCCCTATTTGTTTGAGGCAAAATAAGTGTTTCAGGTTATGAAGCTTAATTAACATATTGATCGTTTGTGTGGTTTTGTTGATTGACCCTTAATTGTGCAGAGGACAGTGATCAAAACGAAAAGCGTGGAGTACATGCCGTTTCTCCTGTCACTGTTTGTGTTCTTGTGTGGCACATCCTGGTTCATATACGGACTTCTGGGAAACGATCCTTTTATCGCTGTAAGTACTAGTATCTCAATCTTGAGTAACTGTTCTAATCGAAATTGGTCACGAAATTGCCATTATGCTGATTTGGTTTTAAGTTACTATCGTTTACTCCAGCTTCTGCAGTTCAAAACTGTTGTGGATCATGGCTTTTCGCCTTTTGTTTAGACTTCCAGCTTCATCTTTTCGCCTTTTCTTTACATGTTTGCTGCATAACCAAAATAAGAAAAGGGACAACATTACCAAAACACCGGCCTTTTCTGTTGCAGGAGTCCATCAGTCTTACTTTGTAACTCCATGTGGTGTTAGTTTGATGAGTACATCAACTGAATGTGCAGGTGCCTAACGGGTTTGGATGCGGTCTGGGAGCCGTTCAGCTGATCTTATATGCCATTTACCGAGACAAGAAAGGCGAAACCAAGGAAGAAAATGACAACGGATCGTTGGAGATGGGGCTGGGAAAGCCCAAGCCGGAGAAGCAGTCGGACATGCAGCCATCACAAAACGGACACGTCTAGACAACAAGTTTATGTAGGGACCGCATTTGAAGAGTTCTACCTTTTTCCCTCAACATCTCTCAGCTTCAGCCCTCGTGTTCTTCCTTTTAGTTCTCGGAATTTAGCTCCGCCTTGTACCCTTTTGGATTGGGTTTTAGTAGAACTGGTCTGTATTGATTCCGAAATATGCAATTCAATAGCCCAATGAAAATTCTTCCGGATTTCCTTTCAAAACCCTAGTTGTCTTGAAAGTATAGGTGCGTTTGCAAACGAGCTGAGCTTTGATCTTTGACTCATTATAAACTTGTTGATCTCGAGCTCGATTACCTAAGAACCATAAAACTTTGTCACGAGCTGAGCTTGATCAAATGAGCTTTTTATGAACCGATCTCGAGTGTGTTCGCAATTTCTGGTCCTAGCTTGTGGCTAGGATTGAGTGTACTATATCTCAAATTTTTTCCTTATATTTATGCCTGCCATTAACGCCAGCTGACAGAACAGAAAAAACCGTTCGGACACACCCAAATTAACTGCTGACATAACAGCAAAAATTTGTTAGTACCACAAGATCCTGGGATGAGACCAAGTAGGGCGTACCAGCATTCACAAAATCCAATCCTTTCCGGTACAAAATCTGCCAAACAAGCTCTGATTTTTGCCCCATAAAAATCACACCAATCCCATCAAAGGGGAATCACGAAGAGGCCCGAAGCCCTATCCCAAATCCGCCGTACTGATATTTATCATCTTCTTTGCCGTTCAAGAAAAAAAAAAGTATTTATCATCTCGGTGTAGTTCGCTTAATTCTCAAAGCATTTACTTCTCTTTCAATAGAGTTGGGGGTAAAGTCTAGTAATATAGTGGTGGGAACTTCATTGGGTGGTATGGTTGCCAAATGTGGTGATGTTTCGTGTTCGCATAAGGTGTTTGATGAAAACGCCTGAGAGAAATGTGGTCACATGGAATGATGATAGGTGGTATATAGCGAATGGGAAAACGAAATGGGCATCATTTTTGCTTGACCGGAAGAAGCTCTGGATGTGAGTAACACTGGCAAGTGCTTTACATATCCACATCTGCATAGTTAGGGTTATTGGATGTTGGGAAAGAAATCCACCAAATGATTTTTGACAAGGAGATTAAACCCAACCACTTCGTTCTAAATGTGTTGATTGAAATGTATGCGAAATGTGGCGATTTAAGCAATGCAAGATTTTTTATTATTGAGAAGATATCCGAGAGGAAGGATTGCTGTTGGAATACTATGATATCCAGTTATGCTAATCGCAAATTAATTTTTTGAAATGAAATGAAATTCACACATTAATTTTGGAAGAAACTATCGAAAAAATATTCCGTAAGAACAATGCGTCAATGTCACATAATTCTCCAACAGCATGCTCTCACTCATGCTCTCAATTTTCGCTTCATACGGCTCCTCTTAATTAGTCCTCTCTTTTAAATTTTAACCGTTTTGAAAAGAGGCTTTTGCGTTCATAATTAGCGTTTTTACTCACGCACGCACGCACGAGCACATTATGTGACTTTAACTTTGGAATTTGGGTTGCTGCCACCAAGACCCCTCTCTCGTCACCTTTGCCAGTTGTAATTAGTGAGGTTTAAACCCTCCGTAATAAAAAAACGGTGCATAGCTACCACTTGACTTCCAAATTAGCAAATGCGTTAGCTGGTGACACGATTTCTGATTGGAATCTGATCACTGGGGCCCATCCCATTAGGATTGACAGAATTTAGTTCAGGGAGTATACGATTGCCACCACCAACCATCCATGAGCGCAAGTGTTATTACTCCTAAAAATAACAAAGCTCCAAAAGAGTTCACATGAGAGGATCTGGACTCGAATCTACAACAATCTTACCGGCCTTGATAATTCAAATTCATCATTTTGTGTAATCCTCCAAACGAAATTCGGCATCTAAATTTTTTTTCGTTTGACGAGACATTTCTAGTAGCTTGAGCAAATCACACGTTCCCACACAAAAGGGGATACCCTAGCAATATCTATCAAAATATGATACAGAATACATTTTTTTTTATGCGCAGAAAAGGTCCTAGAGCAAATGACTGCATGAGAGCAATTGGTTAGAGTAGAAGTTATTTTGCGCAAGCATTGTGTGCCAAACCGGAACTGAACGTGGTTCGCAGATTGGCTTGGTTCAGTTCTTAGGACTTTTGGCTTGGACATGGTCTTCAATTTCTTGAAGCCACGAGTAACGGTTGGTCACCAAATTCGTACGGAATTGGACCAATTCGTCGTATGCGCCACTACCATTAGCCCGAAGCACACACCAACAAGGGTGAGAGTTGGTAAATTTACGAACACGGAGCCCAGTTGTGCCTTCTATTTGTACAGGCTTCATCCTAAGTTTTAAAATGTGATCTAAATTGTTCATTTTGTAGAACTTGAGACACACAATAGCGTATAAAAAATAAAGTCAATTGGACATCGTTAAGGGCTACCCAACGGATGGACCGATCTGCTCAAACCGAACCGCCAATGAACCAAACCGAGGTAGTCTATGGACAGATACGGATCTTAATATAACAATTCTGGCAAATGTGCATCAGTTCGGTTGGTGGTTCAAACCGTACCATCCGCCCAAAACAAAACAAAACAAAATTAAAAAACGCAGTAAAAAGAAAAGACAAAGGCAAAAGCAGACTGAAAACTCTGATTTAAAAATCTAATTGCTCGGACAGACTCACCCATTAGCCACAAGTTTTCGCTCCCCCTCTCTCCCTCCACTCCATTCTCAATCAGGCTTGTGAAAATATATAATGAACAGTAGCTAGCATATTTAAAACTTAAAACTTAAAACGGAAATACTAATCGCAAGAAAGATTTGCAGAGAATCACGTAAGAAAAAATTTGTTTGGGTCCATTTTAGATCTCATAAAAATCTAGAAAGATATGCATAAATTTTTGAATGTTATTTTATAGGACCCTGTAAAAAATCAGCTCTAATGGACATTGGTAAGTATTACTTTTGGATTCATATGGGCAAAAGTATTCTAGATTTTTGTGGGATCCGAAATAGGCCCAAACGAGTTTTTCCTTGCGTAATTCCCTATAAATCTTCCTTGTAAATAGCAAATTTAAAATGCAAAAACACTTCCGACACAGATGTTTTTAGACATACATTGCACAGATTTTTTGTGGGGCCTACTATGGGGTCCCACAAAAATGATCTGAACCGTTCATTAATTTTAAAATATTTTTTTAATGGACCTTGTCAAAAATTAGCTCAATACGATATACATAAGTGTTTGATCCAATCTTACAACTTTCATTCAGAATTTTAGTCCAGAATTCTGTATGAAAAGTTGTAAGATTCGATCAAGCACTTACATGTATCTTATTGAGCTGATTTTTAACAATTTTTCTTAAAAAAATATTTTAAAATTAATGAACAACTCAGATCATTTTGTAAGATCCCTTAGTGGACCCCACAAAAAATCTGTACAATGTCTGTGTAAAAACCATCTGTGTGAGTAGAACGGTTCCTTAAAATGCCATGCTTTTGAAATTAAGAAAGGAAATCCAAGTGAGTGATATGCTACTGGAAGATGCTTAATTAGCACCCAAAATTTTGAGACACCCAAAAATATTTGAGTATAACATTTAGGGAAAACGATTACTCCTATAACTTTCTTTCTGTGGGGTGAAAGGGAAAAACATCTTTGCGGAGCAACTTGTAAATAAAGTTTAAGGTCTCAAACTTGTGCATCCAAAAATATTTTAGACGGTCCAGATTTTAAAAAAACTATTCGCTAGAATAGTTAGCGAATAGTTGTACTATTCCAGCGAATAGTTTTTGTTAAAATCCGGACCATTGATTTCTAAAACGAACGGCTGAGATTGCGTAGAGCCGTAAAAAACCTGTTTACGGCTCCGCCGTGAATAAGTTTCTCTTGGGTACAAGTCCTGCTTTCTAACTTGTATTATAAACATCACACCATCGCAACATTTTTTTTTTTTTGTTTTTTTTTTGCAACAGCAAAAGAAATTTATTAATCTTTATAAAATATTACAAAGATTAAACGGAACAAGGGTATACCGGCAAGAAGCCGCCCGAAACCGAAGGAAGGCAAAATGCCAACCGAACCAAAAAACAAAAAAAGACACCACGAAAGCTAATGGACTTTACGTGCATTTGAAATTCAATGAATATGTTTACATCACGAAAAGCTAATGGAATTTAGGGTGGATAAATGTTTAGACTAGTTTGAACTTGTTTAGATTTTATTCGACTTGAAGTTTTAGGACTCTATTTGTTACTATAATTTTTTGGTATATATAAAATAAATAAATTGCATGCTCAAATCCGCATAAACCGTCCAAACCGATCCGTCAAACCACATCCAAACCAAACTGACCAAACAACAGTACTCACGGACGGTTGACAGATGGAGAAAACGACAATCCGTTACGAACGGGTCAGATTGGGACCCAAATCGATCCTTTCTAAACCGATCCGTGGCCAGCCCTAAACATTAACCCAGTAAACGAAACACATTTTTTCTAATACTCTGCCACCTCTCTCTCTCTCTCTCTCTCTCTCTCTCTCTCTCAATTTCTATATAAACCTCTCTCTCCCCTCAATACTCAGCCACCTTTCTCTCCTCCTTATTTCGAGAGGAGAAATGGATCATGACATTGTGCGTTTCGTGTTTGGAGTCTTTGGTGGGTCATCGAACAGAATTGATTACTCCAATTTCCTTCTTGTATATTTTTCTCCTGATCATTTTTGTTTCAATTCATTGCTAATTGACCCTTGCTTTTTCGTTTCAGGAAATATCAGTGGGGTTTTAATTCTTTTATCACCGACGTAAGCAACCCAAACAAAACTTGCATCTCTCTCTCTCTCTCTCTCTCTCTCTCTCTCTCTCTCAAAGAAATCTCCCAATACAATTCAAGAACTTAAATTCTTGGATGACTTTAGTACTTTCCCAACATGCGTGTAGCGTTTCTTCAAGGAAATGATCAAAATGCATGCTTAATTAACCGTACCATAGTTTTTTTTTTTTTTGAAGATGTCAATGTATCATTTCATAACGTCATCCGGCAACGATTACATCAAAAGACAGAATGAAAGCAAAGCTACTAACAGTCTATAGTTCATGAACGGAAATGTATGTCATGTAATATTTTGTTTAAATTGATGGGTAGGATTACGTTCATGAGGATAATAAAGAACAAATCCACAGAGCAATTCTCAGGCATTCCCTACGTCATGATCTTGCTCAGCTGCCTACTTTTTGTTTGGTGAGTTCTTCGAATTGCTTTCTAGTGGATGATTATCTATCCCATATGTATTATATTTATATATCTATATATATCGGGGCGCTTCCGAAGACACATATTTTGATTAAAAAAATGGAAACCACCTTGAGTGTTGCGGTTCTGGGGACACATATTTTGATTATAAAAAAAAATGGAAACCACCTTGAGTGAGACCCATTTTAGAGTCCTAAGCAAATGATTGGAGCCTTTCATTTTGTTTAAAACATATTTTTAAGAGTTGTTATAACAAATCAACTCATTCGGATATCGGTAAATGCTTAATCGGTATTTTTTCATAAATTTGACAAGATAAAAAATGAATGAATCGATCAAGCCCTTATCAATATCCGAATGAGTTGATTTTTCATGAAAACTCTTAAAAACATATTTTAAATAAATTGAACGGGCCCCAATTATTAGCGTGGACTCTGATTATTTTTGTGTCAAAATATTTATCATACTACACCCCTTAAGTTTGAGAATGATTTTGCCTATCAAAAAAAAAAAAAAACAAATTTGAGAATGATTTTGTTCACCCTCCCTAAAAGATGGTGAATATTATCCTCTCTCTCATTGGTTGAAATAGTGTAGAAACCACAAAAATTCTATTGTCCTTGCACCAAAAAGTGTAATGATTGTGTGGTCCCTACACCATTTCAACAAACGGAGCCAGGAAATGAAATCGGAGGGGGCCAACTATGAAAGGAATCTTTGTTCGGTGAATTTTCAAGACTAAATCCAATCATTAATCAAGTTTTTATTGAACGATTTTGATAAATTGAAGAATTAATCTCGAGTATTGTTGCTATCATATCATTCAAAAACAAGCAATGTCATTACCACACAATCTCATTTACATAAACTATGGTGTTCAAAATAAAAAGAAATTGGGCTCTATGGTAGCATTTGTTAATTCTTAGAGATATCAAATTACTATGAAAGAATGAAGTTTAAACTTTAGCTAAACTTTATGCTTACTGAATGCAAAAAGTTGGTATTCAAAACTTTACGTCGTCAACCAATAAAATGTTGGTGTTCAAAGCTTCCTTAATTGATATAAATAAAATATAAGGTAAATATAAGATAGTCCAGAAATACAAGAAGGTAAATATAAAACTTGTACCGTATCTGTTGGACAAACGTAAGAATGAAAGGAAATAATATAAGAGAGATACTTATTCATAGAGCTGCTGTAAGGCGGATCTTTACGGAAGCGTTCAATTTCGGCCGTCCAAAAGTGTTTTAGACAATCCGGATTAAAAATAATCTATTACTACCAGTAATAAATTGTTCATAATCAGGACCATCTAATACACTCTTGGACAGCCGAGATTGAGCTTCGTAAATTTTCTTTACAGAAAGCTCCGTAAAGAAATTTTTCTCATAATATATTATGTTGTATGCTGCCATATTTTCCCCTTTTTATGCTGTCGGGTGGGGAAAATAATAGTGAAGGTTAAATTACAAATTTACCCTTGATGAATGAACAGGTACGGCATGCCTTCTGTTTCCAAACACAACGTGCTAGTGTTAACAATCAATGTCACTGGTGCAGCAGTTGAGTCCATCTACGTGCTGATTTTCCTCATATATGCGCCACAGAAAGAAAAGGCCAGGATCCTGGGGCTCCTCGCGCTTGGGCTCTCTGTAGTTGCCTCGGTCGCCTTCGTTTCCGTTTTCGCCCTTCACGGCAACAGCAGAAAGCTCTTCGCTGGCTTTGCAGCCTGCATCTTTTGCGTCATCATGTACGCTTCGCCTCTCTCGATCATGGTAAGCTCTTAAAACACTGTTTTTCACCTCATTCATTTAATAATGTGCTTTATGAGTTACGGTTTCATTGTTTTTCAAGCCGAAACAAGCTTCACCAGTATGAGCTTATATATGTTTTGCACTGGTGATGAGCGCTTAATTGTGTAGAGGACAGTGATCAAAACGAGAAGCGTGGAGTACATGCCATTTTCCCTGTCACTGTTCGTGTTCTTTGGTGGCACGTCCTGGTTCATCTATGGACTTCGGGGAAATGACCTTTTTCTCACTGTAAGTATTAAGTAGCTCTAACTTGGGTAACCGTTACTATTGCAGCTGGTCATGAAACTGAAATTACACCAACTCTTTTGTGCCCAAAAATTCCAGCTTTTTCCGTTCAAGCTACTGTGGATCTTGGATTTTTGGCTTTTTCTTGAACTTCTAGCTTCTTCATTTTAGCACTAATATTTCAACATTCGGCATTTTTTGGTTTTTGTTTTTTTTTTTTTTTTGTGACAAAATGCATTTCACAGTAATTTCAGCTTCAAAAGTAGCATTCTTTTATCCGCAAAAGAAGAATTTATTAACTCGATAAGCACGTGGTACAACGAGTTAAAAGATCGTAAGCCCAAAAAGCATCATCGGCAAAAGACTCATCCCAATTAACTAGGGGTGCAAACAAGCTGAGCCTAGCTTTGTAACATTCGAGCTCGGCTTGTTTGTAGAAGAGCCGAGCCTGTATAAATAGGTTGAGCCTACGCAAACGAGTCAAGCTTTAGAGTGTTGAGCTAGACTCATTTCCTTCACGAACCTAAAACTCGAGCTCGGCTCGACCACTAAAAACGCTGAGCCCTGAGCTAGACTCATTTCCTTCACGAACCTAAAACTCGAGCTCGGCTCGACCACTAAAAAAGCTGAGCCTTGAAGAAGCCGAGTCTCGAGTTGCTCACGAGCAGCTCGGTTAGTTTGCAGCCCTAATCCCAACTAGGTTGGCATAAACTCCATAATCACTCTAACAACAAAAGGGAAAAAGTAGTAAACAGGTTTTCGAAAGTTTTCAAGAGTTTAAGAAACAGGGGACGGTGTTTTTTTCCTTCTTGTTTTTGAAAACATGTCTTCATTCTCTCCTCCCATCCCATTGTCCCCAAGACCTCCAGCCATCCCCTCTACCATTTGTGACATGATCAGTTGTATTTTTCTTGTTTCTGAAGCATGTTTTCTTCATAAGTGAAAACAGAAAATGGACATGCATGCAACGCAACCGAACAGTCGAACACCACCATTTTCTGTAGTAGAGCTTGTCTCATAGTTTGATGAGTACGTGAAACGATTGCGCAGGTGCCTAACGGGCTTGGATGTGGGTTAGGAGCCGTTCAGCTGATCTTGTATGCCATTTACCGCGACAAGAAGCAATCAGACACGCAGAGATTGCAAAACGGACACGTCTAGGAGCAGTTTATGGACCACCGCATTCGAAAAAATTCTACCCCTCTTGGCTTCAGCGCCCTTGTGTTCTTCCCTTTAGTTTTCGCAATTTGTAAGCTTTGATAAAACTGTCCCTCGTGTCGTGTCGTGTCGTCGACGTTAATATAACAAAACGATAAAACATTAGTATTATCTAAATTTGATTACAAAATATGCAATTCAATAGCCTAGTAAATTCCTTCCGCATGCGTAAACTATACTATACTATACTGTGACTCCATACGAGAAGGGAAGAAGGATTTTGGTAGAGAAGAAGTAAAGGCCTTAGATCTTTCAAGGTTGAGGGTCCTACTTTTTCTTCAACTTCTTGAACAGGAGATATTCTCTTTTTGTGTCCATATCCTTCCCGGTGGTGATATAGTTGTGTTAAAAATATGGACAAAATGGGAACGTTTGCGAACTAGCTGAGCTTCGGAGTTGATTCATTCTAAATTAGTGGAACTTGAGCTCGAGTCAAGTTTAGGTAATCTAGCTCGAGCTAGTTAGCATGCAGAGAAACTCAGCATTTATAAACTAACCGAACTCGAGCTTCAAAAGAAAATCTAGCCTAGACATTCGTTAAAAATGACCAAACAAATTGATACTATATATATAGAATGTATTTAGTATATTTTATTTTATTAACCTATTTTTGTGTTCACGAGCTCTTCTTTTTACAAGCTGATGTCGCGCTTGATCGCAATTTGTGGTCCACTCATAGTTACTGTCCAATCCAAATATAATGAAAATCAGGTCTAAGGGGTTAGTTCGATTGGTTGGTTGGTTTGCTCCCCACACAATTTAACAGGTTCAACTCTTGGGGTGAAGCCGCAAGAAAGTAATGTCTTGTGAATCCTCTAGTTTCGGAGTAGACAGTTTGCCTTCGATTGGACCAGGGCATGGATAAAACGAGATGTGTGTGGCCTAGCCCCGACCGTCGAACAAAAAGAAAAGTCGTGCGACTATGATTGACTGGTGCATATATCTCAAAATTCATCGTTATATTTTTGCCCGCCAATAATGCTAGGTGACAGAATAGGAAAGATCGTTTGGACAGACCAAGGTAGGATGCTCTATGTCAAAAACCCATTGCCCCTGAACCGAAAAAAATTTCCGCCGTTAGATTTAAAATATAAAAACAATCACACAATCTAAACGGTGGAATAATCTCTCGGGCACAGAGGAGTAAAGATTTTCGGAACAAAGAACATCAACCCCAAAACCAGGTGACACATAACTGCAAAAAACAATTTGGTTGGACCTGCCAAATGTGTCTGAGATGAGACCAAGTAGGTTGTACCAAAATTCACAAAACCTAATCCTATCCAATCCAACATCTACCAAACAAAGCTCTAATTTTTCCCCCCTTTAAACTAACTGATGCCAATCTCATCAAATTTGTCCAGTTACATAAGACATTATATCTCTCAGGGGAGTCACAAAGAGGCCCTTCTGGCCTATACCCAATTCCGCCGTACTGGTATTTATCATTTCTGTATAGTTCCATTAATTCTCAAAGCATGTGCTTCGCTTTCACTGATTCGCCATGGGAGGGCTTTGCGCTGTGAATCACTTAAGATGGGGGTAGAGTATAATGTAGTGGTGGGAACTTCATTGTTTAGTGTGTACGCCAAATGTGGTGATGTTTTGTGTTCGCGCAAGGTGTTCGATGAAATGCCCGAGAGAAATGTTATAACTTGGAATGCAATGATAGGAGGGTATACAGTGAACGGGAATATAAAAGAAGCGTCGGTTTTGTTCGAACGAATGGGGGAGCGTTCTGCGGTAACGTGGATTGAAACGATTGATGGGTTTGCTAAGAGTGGGGGGATTGTGATTGCAAGGGAATTGTTCGAGAGAGTTCCGGTGGGGATGAAGAATGTGGCTACTTGGACTGTTATGGTTAACGGGTATGCTCGTAATGGGGAGATGGAGGCTGCGAAGGAAGTTTTTGATGCGATGCCGATAAGGAATTTCTTTGCTTGGTCTTGTATGGTTTCTGGGTATTGCAAAAGAGGTGATGTTGAGGCAGCCAAAGCAGTTTTTGATAAGATTCCAGAGCGGAATTTGGTGAATTGGAATTCATTGATTTCTGGACTTGCTCAAAATGGGTTTTGTGAAGAAGCTTTGGATGCATTTGCAAAGATGCAAAGTGAGGGTTTTGAGCCAGATGAAGTTACACTGGCAAGTGCTTTATCCGCCTGTGCGAACTTAGGGTTATTGGATGTTGGGAAAGACATCCACGAAACGATTGTTCACAAGGGGATTAGACTCAACCATTTCATTCTAAATGGGTTGGTTGACATGTACGCGAAATGTGGCGATTTAAGCAATGCTAGATTGATGTTTGAGAAGATATCCGATAGAAACGAATGCTGTTGGAATACTATGATTTCAGGCTATGCTATTCACGGCCAATTTAAGGAAGCTCTAGAGTTGTTTGGCAGAATGGAGGCCTCGAGTGAGAGGCCCAACGACTTAACGTTTCTTTCTATTCTCTCGGCTTGTGCACATGGGGGATTTGTGGAGGAAGGTATGGAAACTTTTGCGAAGATGGAGAAACGTGGACTAACAGCCAGCATTAGGCATTATGGATGCATAATTGACCTTTTGGGAAGGGCAGGAAGATTGAAAGAGGCTTACGATTTGGTAAAGAGGATGCCGGTGACACCAAACGACACAGGTTGGGGAGCTCTACTCGGTGCATGTCGAGTTCACTTGGACACGGATATGGCAGAAAGGGTACTGGAAGAGGTTGGTAGATATTCCGACTCTGGTTCTTGCAATGATTCACATCATCTGCTATTGACAAATATTTATGCAGCTTCTAATGAGTGGGAGAAAGCTGAAATGATGAGGACAATCGTGTTAGAAAACAGGTTTCAAAAGGCACCTGGGCATAGTTCATACATGCATAACAATCTCGAGATGAGTTTTTGCGCCACCATTACATGATCAGCCGGCAGTTAAAATGCAAGCTCCTGAACAGAAATGTCTAGCAAATGGATTCGTATTTGCTTTTTGCTTGTTTCACTACAAAAGAACGATGTGTTCCAAGCTGTGAAGTGGGAGAGAAGTAAGGAGCCACAGTCATCCTACAGATCGCGTGGTGTATCGAAAGTTGTTTTAGTTTGCAACTTACCTGGGGTTGGACCAGACTTGGGTTACATGGCATTCTATAGAAAATTGGTTGAGTGGTCCCCTCTTGCTTAGTAGGCTGTTAAGGTTTACAGCCATCTGAGCCTTGATTTCAGGCAGTGCTCAACAATCTCAAAAGAAGCAATTGGATTGGAGCTGAACTTGTAAAAATTGTTCATGAACTAAACCAGAAGGATGGCCTTGTATTCATTTGTAAATTAGTAGTTTGGAATGAAGCCAGTTCGGTATTTGCATGGTTTTGGTTCTTTTTTTGGCTGTGTATTCTATGGTAGGCCGAGCGAGAGTGCTTGCGCCGTGCGTAAATGAGCCGCGCCATTTACTATCCTCAGAGCCCGATCCGTTCCTGCTATTTTGGTACAAGGTTCGGCCATGCCGACGGTATTTCATCAGCACACGTCCTTCTCTCTGTTGATTGGGATGGTTCCGTCGGGACCGTTAGTCGTCGGCTCCACGCTCGGCGTTGAACGAACGTGGGCCATGCCTCCAGCTCACCCACGTGGTAGTAATGGTTTCGGTTGTGACGTCGTCCTAATGATTGCCATGGATGGCGTGAGGGCACGTGAAGGTGCCAGCTCGTTACCCAGACGGTTACAGAAACCCCAATATGACGTAGGGGTGAGGTCAGCCGACACGTGTCATGCATCGGTGCAGCCTTGGAAGCCAAGCTAGGAAGTGGTTATAAATATGCCTTCATGCCTCCTTGAGGAAGGTACACACGCTATTCATTTGAAAACCCTAGCTGTTGGCTCTTCTCCTCTTAGAAGCAATCCTGATCCTTGCACCGGAGGGCCATTCCGGAGGACCTCCGGTGTGGTCTTTAGTCGTGCTTCATTTTGCAGGACGAAGAGCTGGATCTGGACCAATTTGTGAACCAACCGGATCGGAGTCTCCACAATTTGGTGAACCCGACGTGAATCCCTCTTTTTGTACGCGGCGGCTCCTCCGTGTTTCCTCCTCTCCATATTTTCTTTGAACCCTCATTAACACCCCTTCACCGCCAAAATGGGCGGCCCACCACCTCCTTTCCACCCCCCTCCGCTACTCCATTCCGAAACTGGAGTAAATACCGTTTCCCCCTCCCATCCTCCCGGCTTCACGCCTCCAAAAGCTAGCACCTCCATTCCACGTCCAGAAGGCCTAAGTGACGATGCTCTGGCTTATGTCCAAATGTTGGAACAACAGCAAGAGCAAACGAACGCGGATGTTGCTATTCTCAAAATGGAGATGGCCCGACTCAAGGCAGCTAACCGTCCAGCCGCCTCCCATTCTGACTCTCAGGGACGTCGCCGACGGCGAGACCTGCCTCCACCTCCTCCCCTTGGTGAAAATGATAACCCACGTCGTATCTCGGTCCACGATCGTCTGGATCCACCCCTCACGGCCAATCGGGTCGAAGGCGCCGCTCGCTTTGGGCAGCAGCGTCCTTCGATCCACAAACGCCTAGGTGGTGGAATCAGCTTGGGTGGAACGGATGGAAGACGAGAAGGCAGTACCCCATACCGTATACTCCAGCTCAACGACTGGGGACGAATACTCGCAGGGTTCCCAGAGCTATGATACAGTTGAGCTCCTGGACAATCCCCAAGCACTGGTTCCCTACGAATCGGGACGGCGAAAAAGCCGAACGTCTCGTAGGAACGGGAAGGACCCTATAGGGTACGCCGCTGAACCCGAAGAAGCTCCCAACAAAAAGGGCACCGACAGACGCTCCACCGATTCTCGAAGCACACAGCAGCTACCTCGAGAAAGAAGTATAAGCATAGTTGTTCGGCAAAACAAAGATCCATGCCGCCGCAGGGTCTATCGTACTGAACGACAGCCTGAGAACGCCCAACGGCAGTCGCCTGAAACGGGTAGACGCGACTCAGGTAGGCGTCGGTACGAGGATACGACAGATAAGGATGGGGATCATCACCTTTCCAAGCGACACCGCAACGACCGCGATGGACGTCCTCCAAGGCCGACGCATGAGTACCAGTTGAGAAAGTTGACCGAATCTCCATTCTCTGCCAAAATTCAGGCGACACTGCCGAAGGTCGGTATGCACCTCCCAAAATTTCAGAAGTTTGACCCGAGCACGACGGAGGCCTATACGCACCTCATCAGCTACCGCAGTACCATTTCCTGCGTGACCGATGACGACGCTATTATGTGTAAGGCCTTTCCTTCCAGCTTGGGCCGCCTCGGCTTACTATGGTTCAATCAACTGGAAGCAGGGTCCATCCACAGCTTTAAAGAACTTGAGCGCGCCTTTAACTACCGTTTCATTACAAGTAACAAGCAAGCAAAGGAAGAGGATGCCCTGGCACAGATGAAGAAGCGACCTGGCGAAACGCTTCGGAAGTACGCCGAGCGTTACTGGCAGCTTTTCAATGAAATACCGAGTGTGGATCAATATTGGGCCGCTAGGAACTTCAAAAACGGGCTGGAGACTGGGAGTAAGATTCTGGACGAACTCGCGATACGGGCACCCCACGGAATGAACGAGCTCATGCGGACGGTCGAGCAGTTTTGCTCTTACGAAGAATTCTTGGCCGAACGCGAGCTGCAGGGCGGACAGTCATCTACTATCTCTCCGAGCCTTCACGTCCCTACACCGCAGTTGGCTGTTCCGAAGCCGGCAGTCCCGTCACAGCCGAAGAAGCAAGTGAATACCGTCAAGGTTGCAAACAAGAAGGCTCCAAAGGCTCACGACTACGTTGCCAAGACAACGGTTTTCAAAGAGCCGATCTATTTCCTCCTTCGAACTCTGGAGCGGGAACCCTTCTTTGTCTGGCCGAACCCCTCCAAGTTGAACACCGAGGACGGCAATGACAACAGTCGGAAACGGTGTTCGTACCACAATGAGCTCGGTCACTACACGACTGCTTGCGCCCCTTATAAGGCACTGCTGGAGAACTTAGCAGCCCAGGGGCTTCTTGACGATCACATTGATTGGACAAAAACGCCGAGGCGACAACAAAATGCTGGCGGCCAAAACCCAATTCCTCGGCCCGTTGGAGTAATCAATGTAATTCACGGGCCAGCAACCAAGGGAGTCATCCAAAAGATTCGGCAGGAACTAGACGTCGCCAAAAGCTCTCCCCAAATTTTCTCTGTCAGTAATGCCCCCAAGCGACTGAAGACACTTGAACGCCCTTGGTCAATCACGTTCACGGAACGAGACCTCCAGCGCGTCCAACAACCTCATAACGACGCCCTTGTCGTCACGATCCAGATCTCAACCCATTCGGTTAAACGGGTACTTATAGATCAAGGAAGCTCGGCCGAAGTAATGTATTTACCGCTATTCAAGGAGCTTAATCTTCCAGAGTCTTCCCTCATTCCAGCCGAGGTCCCACTAATCGGCTTCAGTGGAACACCAGTTTGGCCCATCGGCAAAATTAGCCTTCCTGTAGTTACAGGCTCGGTTTGCTCAACCATGGAATTCGTGGTCGTCGACGCCCCAAGCCCGTACAACGCCATACTTGGACGCAATTGGCTCCATACCATCAAAGCCGTCGCTTCAACCTTCCATCAGGTGGTACGTTACATCGGAGCTGATGGCCGCCAGGAAGACCTTCTGGGTGATCAGTTGCAGGCCAAACAGTGTTTCGTGTCTGCCGTCGGCAAAGCACCGAGCCCATCCCGTGTTCATTGGGTTGAGGTTCCTGACAAACCCGTCCTTGAAGACGTTGGCTGCCCTGCCGAACAAAAGTCCATCGAAGATCTCGAAAAAATTCCGATTAACGAAGATTCGTCGCGGTACTTCTTACTCGGCTCCGAGCTGCCCGCGGACGAACGAAGGGAAACCTTCGACTTTTTGCAAAAGCACATCGAAGTCTTTGCATGGTCGCCATATGACATGCCAGGCATCGATCCACAAATCATTCAGCACTCCCTCAGCGTTTCAAAGTCTGCGAAACCGGTGATTCAAAGGCCCAGAAGATCCGCCGCTTTCCATGCCGACGCAGTTAACGAAGAGGTTGATAGACTACTTGAAGCGGGGGCCATCAAAGAAGTTCAGTACCCAACATGGCTCGCAAACCCCGTGGTGGTAAAGAAGAAGAATGGCAAGTTACGCGTCTGCGTCGACTATACCAACCTCAACGATGCCTGCCCGAAGGATTGTCTTCCACTACCAAAGATAGACCAGTTAGTGGATGCAACGGCGGGCCATGCTCGGCTCAGCTTCTTAGATGCTTACCGGGGCTACCACCAGATAGCAATGAACCCTGAGGATATGGAAAAGACGTCCTTCATTACTGCCCGGGGCCTTTTTTGTTATCTCGTGATGCCATTCGGCCTCAAGAACGCTGGGGCTACGTTCCAGCGAATGATTTACATTCTGTTCGGCCTTCTCATAGGGGAGATCATGGAAGCGTATATCGACGATATGGTTGTCAAAAGTCTCAAAGCAGAAAATCACCTCTCCCACCTCGCCGAAGTGTTTGGGATATTGAAAAAGTACAAGCTGTGCCTCAATGCCGAAAAGCGTGCGTTCGGCGTTAGCTCAGGAAAATTCCTCGGCTACTTGGTGACCAGGAGGGGCATCGAGGCGGACCCCAACCAGATCGCTGCCATCCAGCAGCTGAAAGCCCCATCCACACCTAGGGAGATCCAAAAGCTGACTGGAATGGCCGCGGCCCTCAACCGGTTTATCAGCCGCTCATCGGACAAATGCCATGTGTTCTTCCAAACCCTTAAGAAGCAAAGCCGACGAAGCTTCAAGTGGACCCCGGATTGCGACACGGCCCTCGTCGAACTAATAAATTATCTGGGCTCCTCCTCACTTCTTGTCAAACCCCATTCCTTTGAGATGCTGTATCTTTACCTCGCCATCTCACCACATGCAGTCAGTTCGGCTTTAGTACGGCGTGAAGGGGCCGACGACCAACCCATTTACTTTACCAGCCGAACACTGCTGCCTGCACAGACACGGTATCTCCCATTGGAAAAACTACTCCTCGCTTTGGTCACTGCTGCTCGGAAACTCCTCCCATACTTCCAAGAGCATCCCATCACCGTTCTCACCGAATTCCCTTTAAAGAACCTTCTTCGTAAGGCCGACCTTTCCAGTCGAGTCTCCCAACGGGCCGTCGAACTCGCCAATTTTGACATCAACTTCGAACCTCGGACTGCCATCAAAGCCCAAGTCTTGGCCGACTTCATTGCCGAGTTCACCCCCGGTAATCCAGACGAAGAAGCTCTTGTCCGGCCTGAGTACGGAATGTTAGAGCAACATGAGGCTCGCAACACATGGAATCTATTCAGCGGCGACGTTTGGAAGTTGCACGTCGATGGGGCTTCGAATAGCAACGGTTCTGGAGCTGGTGTCGTTCTCGTCACCCCCTGCGGCGTGATTCACGAAAGTGCTATTACACTTACTTTCCCAGCAACAAACAACGAGGCCGAGTACGAGGCTCTACTAGCAGGGCTACGAACCGCCGCTCGCTTACAAGTAGAGGACCTGCATGTCTTTTGCGATTCCCAACTCATCGTAAACCAGGTGACAGGGGACTATGAAGCTCGGGATCCCAGAATGCTCAAGTATCAAGCTACCGCTCTGGACCTAATTCGGAAATTCAAAGGATTCGAGATCGAGCAGATCAGCAGGGAGAAAAACACTCATGCCGACGCTTTAGCAAGTCTCGCTTCGGCAAGCAAGGCCTCGGATTATCAAACGATTAACCTGGGCGAAATATCTGAACCGAGCTTTAATGAACCCGACGCGGTGCTCAGCATAACCCTCGGTCCCAGCTGGATGGACGAGATAGTCTCTTTTCTGAAAACCGACACACTCCCTTCGGACAAAAAAGAGGCCCATCGTGTCCGCAGTAAGGCGGCATTCTAGTGGCTTTCAGATAGTGGCCAACTTTACCGACGCAGTTTCACAGGTCCATATCTTCGAGTCGTTCACCCTGCCGAAGTCTCTTCTGTTCTAACCGAACTTCATTCCGGTAGCTGTGGGTGTCACTCAGGCGGCCGATCGCTTTGCCAACGCGCCTTGAGTCAAGGCTACTTTTGGAAAGGTATGAAGAAGGATTGTGAAGAAATCGTTCGGAAATGTAAGCCTTGCCAACTTTTCTCTCCAATACCAAGGCAGCCCGCTCAGAACCTCACACCAATTACCAGTCCTTGGCCCTTTGCCCAATGGGGCCTAGATATCGTCGGTAAACTCCCAACAGCCCCTGGGGGTTTTAAGTTCTTGATCACAGCCACAGACTATTTCTCGAAATGGGTGGAAGCCGAACCTCTTGTCACTACAACAGAGGCAGACGTTCGGCGTTTTGTTTGGAGGAACATTGTGACCCGATTTGGCGTTCCCTACGCGATCGTATCCGACAACGGTTCTCAGTTCGTCGGTAAGGAGCTTACCGGTCTTTGTGCTGAATTTGGTATCCGTTTCTTCAACTCTACTCCGTCCTATCCTCAGGGGAACGGTCAGGCCGAAGCCTCAAACAAGACAGTATGCGCCGGCATCAAGCGCCGACTTGACTCCAAAAGAGGACGATGGGCCGAAGAATTACCTCGCGTCCTCTGGGCTTATCGTTCCACTCCACGTCGCTCCACTGGCCAAACCCCCTTCGCCATGGCCTTCGGAATGGAGGCAGTCATCCCTCTGGAATCCAGATTCCCAACACTTCGTACTGAGACCTTTGATCCACAAACTAATGATGAGGCCGTAGCTACGGAGCTCGTCTTAGCTGAAGAAAAGAGGGACGCCGCCCAGCTCAAACTTGCCAATTACCAGCAAGAGGTCGCTCGGGGTTACAACCGAAATGTTCGGCTGAAAAGGTTCAGAGTGGACGATTGGGTATGGCGGAAGGTGGTCCGAGCTAATCAGAAGACAAAGTTCAGGCCCAACTGGGAAGGCCCCTACAGGATTGTCAAAGAACTAGGAAATGGATCTTACAAGCTGGAGGACAAAGACGGTCAGCAAATTGAAAACCCTTGGAATGCTCTGAACCTTAGGAAAGCCTACCTCTGAAATCGTCTGCCTTGGTTTTTAGATGGATACTTCAGTCATCATTTCTTAGCAACATCTTGTGTTCCTCAACTTATTACTTAATGAGAAATTTCTCCTATTGTTGTTCACTTCTCCCACTTACGTATTCATCCTTTCACGCTCAACGTTCCGATAACCACGCATATGTTCGGATTCATAATCCACAAACAAACAATGGCCCCGAGCGACTTGATGTTCGGCCATCTCAAAGATCAACAAACTTATCCGTTTGTTCTTGGTTCGGCAACGTTCACATTTTTTACTTGAACAAATTTGCCACTTGCAGCATTTACTTAGCATTATTACCTTGCCATAAGACTGGCATTTGAGCCAAGCCTTATGACAAGGCAGGGGCTATTAAGAGTAAATAACATGGAAACACGTCAAAGTTTTTGACCTTTGGCAAGTCAGTCCAAATATTTCTAAGGCATAAGGAAATGTTTAACTCGTTCAAAAGACAACACAACAGAAAAACTGTCTACAGCAAACCACAAGAAAACTGGACAAATTTTCAGCAAAAAGAAAAGTTGTTCAACAGAAACATTAAAAGTCTGGTAATACATCTGGCACGGTAAACTCCTGATGTTCGGAGCCGTCCAATCCAAAAACAAGTACGGTTACCAAAATTCAGGAAAAACAAAAAACTTAAAGCAGACAGAAAGGTTAAAGGTCTTCTTCTACGGCAACCGATCGACCACCTTCGGCGCCTGCGGGTCTTTCCTAACTTCGGTCAAATCTTCGTTTGCTCTTCAACGGCATCCTTCTCCATTGTCCCTTCAAGGCCAACCTGAGCTCCAGCAACGGACGCACCAGTGATCCCCTCATCATCTTCCTCAGGAGGCAAGGGTTGGCATTCTTCCTCCGTATAAGGGAGATCCAGGTCAGGAACCGTCGGCTCAGGAAGCTGCTTGAGGAAGCCGGACTCAGGTTGTATGGCCATCACCCCAGCCATAGCGTCGGCACCAGCTGCGTATCCAAGCTTATAAAAATCAGGAAGCCGAACTTCGAGTTCGTCATTCACCATCTTATGGGCTATCTGGGTGTACTTCAAAGCGGCTCGTTTAATGCCAGCCTCATAGCCCGTGGCGTCCGCAACCCTCAGCTTCTCCCCCTCATCCTCTTTGGCCTTCTTCAAATTTTCCACGGCAGCAGCAGCGGCTTCTTTTGCGTCGGCTAATTCGCGCTCCAGCCTCTCTAAGTTTGCTTCTGATTCCTTGAGCTGGTTCTCCAAAATCCTGCTCTTGGCCCGGTAAGAGTCACGGTCAGAACGGTACCGCTCTCGCTCGGAGGAAACCTTGCTCGCTTTATCGTAAGCCTTCAGTGCAGCTTGGCCAGCCTGATGAAAACACAAAGGTTAGAAGCCAAAGACGAACCAAAACATAACAAAATACTAAAGGTCAAATTGAGATACGAACCTGCACAAGATGTGAGCACATTTCTCCGAGCCCTGGAAGAAGATCGGTAGGAACCTGATCGTAATCCCTCGGCAAAGCCAACCCCTTGAGAAGGGTGACTGCCAGATTTGGTTCTTCCTTCACCGAGTCGTTCAGCAGCAACACTCTCCCATCGGGCATAGTGTACGACGGGCTGAACTGTCGAAGGACAGCCGCTTCAGTCTCCGGATCGGTGAGGTCTATGTGAGGCCCGGCTGGGACTTCCACCTCCTTCTCCTTCGATTGAGAAGCATGAACCTTCTCGGCAGGCGATTGCTGGACTGAGCCGGCTAAAAGAGCGTCGGCGTCGGTCTTCTGTCTCTTCTCTCTCTGCTGCCCTTGGTCTCCCGTGGGATCTCTAGTCCGAGCGGGGTTGGCTGTTTTGGTTGGGATCACAGGCCTCGGGATATTTCGGCGAGACATCTCTTCGGCGGAGGGTTCAACGATTTTAAGAGGAGTGGGGATCTCTTCGGCGTTGAGCGGAGTGAGCCACTCCTCGGCAGTATAACCAATCTTCGGCAGCCTCACCCCCCGCTGTCGCTTTTCCTGAAACCCTCCACCGTTTGGTCCCGATTTTCTCTTCTTCTTCTGAGCGATCGTTTCGCTCGGCTTGTCCTTCTGGTCGTTTTGCTCGGCCCTCCTTCCTCGCTCTTCTTCCTTCCTCGGAGTACTCCCTTATATGACGGTTTGTATTCGAGGAGCGTTGGAGCGTGCCGACAGATCTGTGCGAGAAGTGTTTCGTTAGCCTTCTCGCGGGAGTTTGTGTTTAGCCCCTTTGAGATGGGTCCGAGCTCTGTAAAAAAGAAAAAGCAATCGTCAGTTAAACTCTTCAGCAAACTAATCGCAGAAAAGAGGCTCACTATAAAGAGGCGAGCTCGTTCGGTTGCATTACCTCTTGTATCCTTGATCTTCGGAATTGCAAACCGACGGGGCCCCTCGCCAAACTCGAAGTTCCCATGAACTTCGAGATAGAAATCGGCCCACTTATCCGTATCGGACAAGCCGTCGATCAAAGGAGTCTTTCTGGGGCGCGTTGTCAGGTATCGACGCCCAGATTTGGCGTGGCGTGACATAGTATACGTATAGAAGAGGTCCGTCGGCGTGAAGTCCAGATTTTGGCTCTCGATCAGAGCAATTACCGACATGATGATGCGATAACTGTTGATCGCGAGTTGGTGAGAGGCTAGGCAAAACTTCCACAATATCTCCCTGAGGAAAGGGTGAAGAGAGAACCGAAGACCGGCCTCACAAATTGCCATGAGAGGCACGGTTATGTGTTCGGGCCGGTGCCGCCGTTGGTCCCTGATCTCCGTACTCTTCACCCGATGAAGAAGCACGTCGTCAGGAATATGGTATTTCCGACGGAACGCCTCGTACTTTCCCGGCGCGCCACTAAAATAATGGGCATAAGGGCATAAAGAACCCTTATCGAAGAGGTCAGCGTCGCTCGGAGCAGATGATGAGGCCTCCGCTCCCGACGCGAATCGAGACTCGGCTTCGGCTCCCATCCTGGGATCGGCTTCGGACTCCGTCTCCGGGGTAAAGACGATCTCCGGGTCAGTAAGGTACTCCTCCTCGGCATAGTCGTGTACTCGCTCGGCGTTGGAATCGTCGGACGGTGGAGATGTGGCAGACATCCTTGTAGAGATTGGGGAATGGTTTTGGCTTCGGCGTCGGTGTCTCTCGACAAGTTCGTTGATCACCTGACGGTCGGATTCGGTCTCCGAACAACCTGAATCCGAAGAGACCTCGATGACCTCGTGAGCCAGACCTAAAGAGAAAGCAAAAAGGAAAAATAAGCAGTCGGTCTCTTCGCCGGTAAAGCAAAGTGGTAAGAAGGTTCGGCGTACCTATTGGCTCACGAGTCGTTTTTCTATCCTAGTGGCGGTCAGTACTATTCCTTTGGGTGATTAAACGTCAGGATTCCCCCCGAGGAAAATCATGCACGGATACTCGTCCTCTCTTAGTTTTCGTTCGGAAGAACCCTAAACCCGTATAGAGGCTCGGAGAAACTAGTGGGTTGCAGGGATGAACATCACTGTTCGTCCCCAGAACTTTGAGACACGTTTCTAACAAGAACTTTCCAAAAAACCCTAAAAAGACATGGGAAAAGCAGAGAATGAGTGAAAACGATTACTTACTTGAAGGTTTTTGTTGTTGAATCGACACTGCAGTTGTAGATCTTGGACAAAATCGAGAGCCGGGGCGAAGATTTTAGAGAGAGAAGCTCTGGAAGTAGAGAGAGAAACGTAAAGAACTTTCTCTCTCCTCATTCCTCGAAATTTATAGACCGCGTTGGGTTTCGAATTTCCCGCTCCATCATTTCATCGCCGAACCAGTGGCCAATGACGAGGCGACACGTAGCCCTCCGTTGTCAGAAGTCTCTTCGCCTGCCTGGGCGTCCTTTCAACTGACTTCCCAGCTCAGAATTTGACAGATGTCCCCCTGTCGTTGGGACTCCTATCCGACCGTCTCTTCTCATATGATGAATCCTCGTCGGCTCGTTACTGCTCGGCCTTATTTGAAGTCAATCCCTGCCGTGTAAAAAGCGTCGGCAGTAATTGAGGGGCTATTGTGGTAGGCCGAGCGAGAGTGCTTGCGCCGTGCGTAAATGAGCCGCGCCATTTACTATCCTCAGAGCCCGATCCGTTCCTGCTATTTTGGTACGAGGTTCGGCCATGCCGATGGTATTTCATCAGCACACGTCCTTCTCTCTGTTGATTGGGATGGTTCCGTCGGGACCGTTAGTCGTCGGCTCCACGCTCGGCGTTGAACGAACGTGGGCCATGCCTCCAGCTCACCCACGTGGTAGTAACGGTTTCGGTTGTGACGTCGTCCTAATGATTGCCATGGATGGCGTGAGGGCACGTGAAGGTGCCAGCTCGTTACCCAGACGGTTACAGAAACCCTAATATGACGTAGGGGTGAGGTCAGCCGACACGTGTCATGCATCGGTGCAGCCTTGGAAGCCAAGCTAGGAAGTGGTTATAAATATGCCTTCATGCCTCCTTGAGGAAGGTACACACGCTATTCATTCGAAAACCCTAGCTGTTGGCTCTTCTCCTCTTAGAAGCAATACTGATCCTTGCACCGGAGGGCCATTCCGGAGGACCTCCGGTGTGGTCTTTAGTCGTGCTTCATTTTGCAGGACGAAGAGCTGGATCTGGACCAATTTGTGAACCAACCGGATCGGAGTCTCCACATATTCCCTGCAGAAATTTTGCCTCTCAAGCTGAAAATGTTGGAGAGAGAGAGACGCCCAAAGTCATGCGGAAACCAAGTAGATGCAAATCATGGTGGCGTGAATCAAGAAATAGCTACGAAAAATTTACAAGTACTTGTGCCATTCAAGTTGCTCTGTCGAAGTGTACAATGTGTATTCTTGATCTCTATACATGACATTCAATTCAAATGACAAACAAAAAAAAAAGTGTAACAACAGAATTGCTCCACATTTTCAAACGCCCCCCTTCCCTGCTGCCTCCAAAATGAAAATAAGATGAAAAAATGGAATGTTAATTTAGATCAACAGCAACATCGGCAAGCTCAAGGCAAAGGCATGGGAGGCTTCCAGTGACTGAATTCTACTAGGTTTCTATTCACTATAGACCCATTGTGCAGCCAGAATGTTTCGGCTGACTGGTGGAATTGCCTCACTTTTCTCTGAAGTTCCCACATAATTCCGTTAAACGCTGAGCAGGTTTCTGATTCAGGAGCATAAACCCATAAGCATCTCACCTGTCTGCCATGGGTAATCATCCTCTCTATATCTTTCTCTGAGAAGCAAAACAAAAGTCATTGGCCATGAGTCATGACGCTACAGGTTAGAAAAAGCACATTCGATGAGCGTAGTGCTGGAAGTCACCTGGTACTGATTCTAGGTACTCCAACAGTTCAGGACCTATACGGTTCCATGGCCATTTGATTGAAAGCTGTGTGTAGTCAATAACATTCTGAAATGGCAACTCTGCATAATCAGATATGATCACTGGGACACACTCCTGTTAAGTCAAAGCAGTTGCAGTATTTTAGTTAGCTCATCCTATCGAGCCATTAGTGTGGGAACGTCTTTATATATGTATGCATGTGCGTGTGTGTGTGTAGAGAGAGAGCGAGAAAGAGACCACAAAGAATGACTCGTAAAACCGAAGAGTCCATGAAGATTCGCCACGTGGGGCCAGGCAGAACTTGGCATTTCGGAGGTGCTCGAAGTAGTCTATCTTTCCCAGTTTCTTGGGGCCACTGAACATCAACTCTGGAGATTCCAACTGCTCAGAAAGTCAATACTCGCATATTTTGAAGGAAATACCTCTTTAAATAAGACAGAAACCCAGAGAAACAATAGACAGCAAATATGAGAGATAAAGAGAATTTGACCAAGATGCAATGTCTGCATGCATGGGCAAGACCACCGTTCAAGAGTGGCATGCAAAAAAACTCCATATGTAGGTTTTCCCAGAGAATTTCACTCATAATCATAGTATTACAATTCACAGCAAAAATGGTTAATTATGGAGCTGAAAAGAGTAAAAATGAAACTAATGCAGGTGGTGATCTTAGCATAATGGTTTCATTGTGTAAGAGTAACAAACTTTGTCTGCATCACAATGGACAAAGAAATATATTAGTACTGAACAAACAGGGCCTCTTCTAGACATCCACTTGCAACTTGCCAATTCGCAGCAATTAGGCTTATATGTACCTAGGGGTATCTGAATCCACAGATCTTTTGGATCCACAGACCTCACTCTCACATGGATGAGGGGCACCATTGCAAGAGGAGAGTACGGCACCAAATAACGAATGTCGATTAAACAATTTCCGAGAAAAATATGCCCTATGTATTGTAAATGCCCATGGAATACTCAACCAAAGATTATACTTCTTACGCAATTAGCAGAGCACCACACATGACTACACATATGAAAGACAACTGTTAACATTTAGATCCAGAGAGCACTAAGGTACTTAACAGAAAGGGAGAAAAAACATCAGACAGCACTACAGCGAAAACTTAATACCAAAAACAGGAAGAACTGCAAAGAAGCTAACTTCCACTGAGACAACCATGAATCTAAAGGGAAGGCATACCTTATCTGGGTACTTCTTTCCAAGCTCTACCAATTGAAGACGACCTATCTTTCCTTGTGCTCGACCTAAGAAGTTCGCCAAATACTTCCTCTTAGATAAAGGCAAAGGCTGGACCAGTCTATCCCCATGTGTGGTCATCCCATCATCAACATTTCCAGGGATGATGATATCTTTCCATGTATTAAAGGAAGTAGTTTCTCGCTTGTCTGTGCGATCGCCCTGCCGTCACACAGAGTTCCAACGTTCTTGAAGTCAATAAGAGGCATGCAATGTATCATCATTTTAAAGAAATACTCAAGAAGCATCAAATAACAGTTTCCGTTGCCTAATATCATGGCAGATAAATATCACCAGACCATATAGAGCACAATGTCTTGGGGAATTCAAAAACACAATTCTGAGGGAAAATGGCTACATCCAGCAATCTAGAACTTGCTGAGCCCATAAGAACGTGAACAATTCCTAAAATCTTAAGTGTCAAGTCACTCCAACCAAAAAAGGCAGGAGGGCTATGGCACCTTATGGTCCAGCCTTTGTTCCATCTTTGATCTTCTCAACATTTCTCTATCATATACAGGTTGCATGTTCTTGGTGCCTAAATCATATTTTCGTCAATAGAACAAAGATCTTCCAGTGGAAAAGACAAAGTAGTATTCAAGAGATAAAAACAAATGGAAGAAGAAGATAAATATCACTTTATAAAGCAGTAGATTATTTCTACCATCAAATTGACAGTAATACACTTTAAATGTCACAGAAAGCCCCAAAAATGAAAAAATAAAAATATAAACTGAAGACTGACAGGCAGCAATAACACAGTCTTCAAAACTTCTTGTATTTCAAGATATTAAAAGGGTCAATCTCTACTTTCTAGCATGCATTTGCTTTCCTTATGACTCATCATCAAATATATGAATGCCTTTACAGTCACACTCTGCCTCACCATAAAAAAGAACACAATGATCCCTAGTTTAGAGATATTATGGAAAGTAAGCTCATAGTCATGGAAACAAAAAGACACGTGTTTTCAAAAATAAACCGGTTCCGCACAATATACGAGGGAAAATTAAGTGTGCTACCTCAGGAGTAAGTATAATAGAACGATTCAAGTATGTAGCCCAAGATCTAAAAAAAGTTGCACCAGCGCCACTGCAATTGTGAGAAAAGAAGCATACAAACAAATTAGTGAAGGCACATGGATTGTAAGTATTAAAAGAAGTTAGCTGCCGCTTAGAGCTGTTACAAACAAAAGTAAAACTTGACATACATTATACAACATCTGTAAATTGTCGGAAAGTCCATAATTAGCTTTTCCAAAATGTATATCCATTATCCAATCAAGTGTCCATAATTATGTTTGACAATCCGTTCATGTTCATCTTGGAAAGGAGTGATTGTGAAGGAAATAATGATACAACTCCATACCTTGGAAAGACAAATATGTGATTGCGGCCACCAGATAGCCTAAAATGTGGCATTTGACTTAGCACCTAAAAGCAAAACATAATAATGTTACACAACTATCGCACTTTTTCTTTGGGTAGACTGGATAGTGCAAACCAATTTCAACTAAAAGCAAACCAATATGTAAAAATGGCCACAAAGACAAAAGCTCGTGCATGCTTTATTTTCTAGCCTTTTAACATGAAATAAAAATAAATTCAAAATTACACTATGACAATGATAAAAACCGATAATCGGCTAATTATTATACATAACCTGACAAAAGACTTTTTTTCCTGATAAGAGAAATATTACTAGTGAAAGCAGACTTTCAATCACTCATTCACTCTAAACTGATGGTTTTCAAGCTTTGAAATGAAGTATCACCTTCACATATGTCTGATTAATCTCTTTATCGCTCAGACCACCCATCATTCGGACGCACTTCACGTAACTTGGCACAAAGAAAAGATCCGCTTCCCCTTTCTTTGTTGTCCGAAATCTTGACTTCAAAAGCATCCTGTGTATTTTAACCTACAGTTCATAATACAAACATCCACATAAAACCTAGCTTACCTACTGAAATGATATATAAGCAACGAAGGCAGAAATATGTATTTCAATCCAGGCACTAATAAGGCTCTGATTGGTAGCGATTGCTTATTCGCTTATTTTGTTTTGTCTTCGAGTCTTTACTTAATTTGTATCTTGATTCAGAGCCAAAAAAATCAAATAATCAATGGGCCAATGGCAACCAAGTGGGCCCTAAATGGATTAACAATGGATGAAGCTTCTAAGTTCAATTTCTGAACTTCATGATAACAAGACAGCTTATAGTTTCAATTATCAGCTAATGAGAAAGGATATGTAGAACAATTCATCCTACTGGCCTAAGTAGCATGGACACAAACATGGGACACAACACACTGCATAATAAGTATTCTACAGATTCTTATATCTCGAATTAATGAATATACCATTCATAGATCATGAAAATTTATCGCATGGGGTAAAATTAAGACCATATATTCCATAACCTAAAAGACCAAGTGATGGATGAAAATGAATGTCTTCAGAATCTGGAAGAGTGCATTTCATGTGCTCCTAAGTGAATCAAATTTCCAAGTACCTGTAGAGTGTCTGGTTGTAAAATCAAGTGAGGGAAGAGTGTTTGGTTCTAACAAAATAAAAAATCACAGTAAGACACATTTGGATGTGCGCCCGGTTCTAAAATCAAGTGTCCTAAGAGTGTTCAATTCCAAAACAAGTGCCCAACATGGAAATCTCAAGAGTGTCCGAAGAGTGTCGGTGTTCAACACGATACACAACCTTCTTTTAAGTGTCCCCGCTTCTTAGCTATTGGCACATGAAGTTCAAATTAATAACGTCCGATGTCTAAACGCACAATGACTTAATTAAATGACGAAACCAATACACAGTACCACCTAACCAAATACTCTTAACATCAAAACAGAAAACCAAATCCCACGTGTCTATTAACTTAGTATGTAGTGTCTGATAGCATAGTTCATCTCGATCACCACAAAATTGAACAGCGAAAACGTGATAAGACTGAAAAATTGAACAGAACATTGAACCTAGAAATCGGGAGAATTCTACCTGAGTGCCCCACTGGCCTTTAACGCATGCGTCGGGGGAGATCTTGCCGTCGCGGCCGTACATTAAGGGCCCGAGGCCGTCAATCTCGAGCTCATCGTAGACGTAGATCTTGAGGGAGAGGTGGGAGCCGTATCCCCTTTCGGGCCACGAGGTGGGGCCGCCGTCGACGACGGTGGAGAGAGAATAGGGGTTGCAGGAAGAGGAGGGGTGGTCGAAGAGTCTGGTGAGGAAGAAGGTGGCGGCGACGAGGGCTAGAGCTCCGATCTGGTGCGTTCGTGTGCAGGGAGCGCTGTGGTGGGGTCCCATCAGCCTACTGGGTTTGTTGCTTGGGCTTCCCATTTCCAGTTAGTAATCGGAGTACCTTGTACAGAGCATGAGCTTATGAGGAAGACGATGAGGCAAGACGAGGTCGTTTCGTATGGGTCGAGAGGCCGATATGCCAGAGACCTCATTAATAATAACATTTGTTAATGTTGAAAATGGCAGGTATTAATTATCAAAACAAGTTTTGAGAAAATGATAGCTCAGGACATGTTTTGATAATTAATACCCGTCAAAGGCATGCTAAGAATATTTATTAATGCTGAAAATATTTTTGATGGGTATTAATTATCATAACACGTACTTCGCCGTCATTTTTTCTTTGAGCATCACAATGAATAGACTAATCACATCTCAAAACAAAAAGAGAGACTAATCAAAATAAAAGGCCGATAAGATTAGCAATATTCGCTCAAATAAGTGTTCGCATTATAAGCACAAGTTTGACAACGTTGAAATTTTAATGTCTGCCCCCCACGTTGAAATCATGCGTCAGTCCTGGTGATAAACGTTTTGCATTGGTAAAAACGTCGAGCATGTTTGCTTGGGAGAGGATTAAAGGGTGTGCTCATACGTTCTAGTTCTCTTTCCCGAATCATCTTCGTCTGCGTAAGTCGGTAAAAATAATTTCCATTTCAAATTCTTAATTAAATTTTTTCCCTTTTTTCCCGATTAAATTAATGAATCCATCTGCCATTTTGTAGGAAAATTTTTGGGGTAAAAAAAAAATTTGAAATTCTTCTTAAAAATAAACCCCTCGGGAGGAACAATTTAAAAATTTTAATTGATCCTCTTTAAGCCAAGATTTTGTTCCAAATTTAGAACCCCAAATTTTGGTCGAAAACAAAAACCGAGGCTTCCATTGGCTAAATCCCAAAAACTGAGGTTCAACTCGGCCTCCTTTAATTTAAACCAAGGCCAAAGCCGGAACGTTAAAAAGCCAACTCGCAAATGGCCAAAATTCGGTTCAGCCCTACTTGCCTTCTAAAACCCCAACTTAAAAATCAATTGCAAATCCTTCCTTAAAAATCTTTCCAAATTCAATAATTGCACATTTTTTAAAAACTTTTTGGCTTTTAAAAATTTAGAAAAGTTATTGTTTTAAATTAATAATGCGACAGTGAAATTTAATATGATTATTAAGAAGGGAGTAATGACTGTGAATACGCATGGGGATATAGGGTACAAGTAGGGACCAACTATTGCTATAGAAAAGCTATTGATAGTCATTACTCCATTCGTCTCTATTTGTTGGTCCCATTTTCTATTCCAACCGAATAAAAAATTGGTTATAGTTTGTAAATACAATATGGATATATCTTTATATCTCAAGCAATTCTATTAAATAATTTTTTTCAAGATCTCATAAAACGTTTTAAATTACGAGATATAAGCAATTGAAAAATTAAACGAGCTCTCAAAAAAAAATTAACAAATTGGGACAGAGGGAATATATATATATATATATATATATATATATATATATTTATTTATTTATTTATGCAGCATTTAGAAACAGAATAATTATGTGATATTCAGCTTCTCTCTTACCAGATCATTAAGGGAAAAAAATCTCAGGATACTCCATGTTTTTCAAACAGTATATACTACAATTTTACTCAATTTAGAATCCCTTAATACAACTTTTGATTGATGAGGGTAGACATGGACATGAACTTTAGTGCTATGTTTGGTTCCTTGACTTCGTGCAGAGAATGGGAAAAGATAAGAGATTTTCCTTCACAAATTATGTCTTCTTTTTTTTTATTATCTCTTACCCATCTTCTGTTTTCCATAATAAAATTCAAGGTTCCAAACACAGCCTAAACCTCCAAATACTTCTCTATGGTAGCAGTGAGTGTGGACTTGGGCACAGCACCGATAATGCTCTCTTTTCTCTCCCCGTTCTTGAAGAACAGCACGGTCGGGATGCTCCTGATCCCGTACTGTGTCGCTATGCTCGGGCAGTCATCGGTGTTGAGCTTGAAGCAGGCGATCTTCCCGGTGTACTCCTTGGCCAGTTCGTCCACCACCGGTGCTATCATCCGGCATGGCCCGCACCAGGGCGCCCAAAACTCCACCAGCACCGGGTTTTCGCTTGCAATCACTAGATTGTTCCAGTTTGTATCTGTGACCACTTGAACTGCACATAACACACATGTAAGGGTCATGCTATAGGAACAGAATACACAGAACGAAAACGTTTCATGACGTTTTGATGCAGGGCAGAACTATGAATCGAAGAACAAACGTGCAACAAGGACAATCACAAACGGGATAGATATAGAGAAACTCTCTTTAGACACTTTGTCAATCAATAATAATCAAAAAACTCCGCAGCCCTAAGGCTTACAACTCCTTAAATACGAAGCAAATCAACCCTACTAGGAAAGGGAAAAAATACCAATTTCGAAAAATTAATTATTACATATGCTGAAAATATAAGAAAAAACAAGACTTCTCAAACAAGAATGGACGTTATTGGATTTTCCTACCAAAAGTTAAAAGTAAAAAGATTATTTCCTAAAACGGCAAATTTGGCCTTTCGGAGCCCTAAAAGTCCGAAAGCGGCTAAAAAACACACGACACATGGCCAAAAGGGCATGTGTCTTGACCGTTGGGCCGTTTCGGATCGAACCCAAGTGAGCCCATAGCCAAATTTCCCAATCAGTTATTTTACGAATATACCGACTCATAGGCCTTGGAATGCTTAAGGTGGTACTCCTCCTCTATGCGCACTGCATCACGTTTCCTTTTTCGGATGTTAATCATCACGGTGGGAAATGAACATTTTTTACAGTATCACTTTCTCTTAGTACCAACACGTTAGGATCTTGAATTTTTCATGGGAGGTGAAAATGAAAGGGAAATGGAGCCACTAGCACATATTTCACACGTACGTTGTGCACAATCATCGAACAATCGATTTCTCGCATGCAATTTATTTTCCTCACCTTATCCTAACCGTAACCGAATGGGAATATCTCTGCTTCTCCCTCTTCAGTTTCTTTTCCTGCCTTTTCCTCAAGTAAATTCCAGATCGAAATATAGCTCGTTTGGGCGTGTTTGATTCAAGTAATTAGTAATTAACTTTAGCAATGATGGCTTCTACATTTATGCATTTAGCCGTTTAATACTGCAGTCATTCTTCATGGAAAAATCACACACTAGTAAGTCATCAGATTTTTCTGTGTGCTCAGCGACAAAATGAGGCATATTTTGCTCAAGCATTCGTCTATCGAAGACTTTAAGAAGGGCCTAGCTAGGGAGGGAAGCTTACCTCCATCCACGGCTTCACGGGCCTTGCAGATGATGCGGGAACCGCGATTCGACGAAGGAGAAACTGATAGACTGGAATGTTTGTTGGTTCCTTTAACATTTGGGAAATGAAGCTTTTCCTTGGAACAAAATGGGTTTCTAGAGTGTGCAACACCAGCTCTGCCTGCTAACACTGTGCTCACTTTAAGAGAAATCTCCACTGCCATTTTGCCTTTCTCTCTCTTTCTCTCTCTCCCAAAACTCTCTCTATGTGCTTGTGTGGAGAGGGAATGTGGCCCTTGTTGATTTGAATGGGGGGATTTTTTTCTTCTTCAGAGTTCCAAATATTCTTGTGTTTGTGTGATATTTATCTATTATGGATAACTCTTGCTAGATTGTGAGGTTTTTATGGTACTCAAATTCATGTGGATGATATATCATGCCTTGTACTGCTGCTTTTTAGCTTTCTGAGATAGGGGGAGGGGAAAGAAACATGTGGAAGAAAATTATTGGAGTGAACCCATTCTATGGGAATATTCTGAAATGACCAAAGTGGGCATGTGTGCAGATCTTTGCACCTTGGCGACCCTGTACCAGCTTAGATTGTATATGGTTTTTTAGGGGGACATTCCTGGTATAGGAACCGCACCATGCAGTTGGCTGATTGTGGGCCCATTTTGGGTGATTGGAATTGTTCATCTTGTAGAGCTCGTCACGAAATTCAACCATGCCAAAAATCATGTTAAGCAGGTAGTATAATTGATTAATACCTTATCAGAGTGCATTCATGTTTCTGAAAATGAATTTTGCCACTGGATCAAACTCATCAAAACCATTTGAGCACTAAAACTTCATTTTGGAGAATGCATGCCCCTCAACCCATCTCCATTTGAGGTCTCCAAAATGGAGACTCAATTCTCATTCTCCATATTTGGAGGTTCTCCTCCTAAATGGAGACCCATCTCTATTTCTCTTCTTCACTAATATTCTATTTACTTTTTTGCTAGAATTTCCTCAATTACATATAACTTTTACATTACACATCCTTTTTATATAAAATTGGTATTATTGGAAAGATAATAATAATACCTTCTAAATGAGTCCAATATATATGTAAATGCATTTTGAAACAACATCAAATGTAAATTCAAATCATTTGAACTCATAATATTATTTTTTTCTCATTTACACTATTCGATCATTGTATTGGTTTGAATAATGAGTTGGAATGAGAAAAAAACATGCATCTAATGAAAGGAGAAAAATTAACAATATCAAACAATAAATGGAGAAACAATTGGGGGGAGTTTTGGAGGTGAAAAATGGAGAATTGGGTTGGAGTTGTTGATTCTCCAAAATTACTTTTTGAATAGAATATACTTTTTTGAGTCTCCAAAATGGAGAAAGAGTGAGAGATGGGTTGGAGATGCTCTAATATAGAACAAATACACTCCAATCAGGTATTAATCAGTATCCGATTAACATGATTTTTGGCATGATTAAAGTTTGTAGCAAGATCTATAGCATGAACGGCTCCTATCATAAACGTGAACCCGGCATGGGCCCACAATTGGCCAATTGCACGGTGCAGTCCCTACAAGCCTAGTCCTTTTTAGGGTGCACAATTTAATGGGGATGATATTAATGGACTGAAACCATAAAATGGAATACACCAAATGACCAAACTGGCCATATGCAAAGGCTTTTCTAGCACCTTTGGTGACCCCATGTCATTGAATCCAATTAATCCCAATATCCGTTTGGAGGATGAGAAAGTTGGTTAGATCCTGCACACAAAGAAAACGGCAGTCTACTCCGTCAAGTAGATGAAAAGGTCCATAACTAATGTGTAATAGTTTGTTTTCCGAAATGTGCAATGGCTTTTTTCGTAGCATCTCTGTAATTGATAGAAAACTAAAACGGGTTAGGATTCAACTCATGCTCACAATCATGTGGATTACGATGATTACAAGTATCCGGTATTTATCTTACAGGCTTACGGGAGGGGTTCGGAAGTGGCCCTAGCTGGGAGGATTCCTCATTGCCCAAAAAACATGCGGTTAAACACCTTTACGCAGCCTCTCCCGATTGAGGATATTCAGAATCAAGAATAGTTTACAAAACTACAGTCATAAAGGACCTAAGTAGATGCCGTCTGTGAATCAAGAAATATCCACCAGTGTTAACAAAACTATGTACAATCAGCACTGTCGTTGTATGTCTCTCTAAACTTACGGTGCACATGCCCGGTCTATATACGTTAACCACCGACAGGTTCAAGAAAAATTAAATGAGCTGTGCAACAATAGAAAATTCTACTCTATTAAAGTCCCCAAAGAAGATAAACAAAAAATGACACTAAGAGGGTACAGTTGAACGTTGATTTGAGTCAAAAGTGAGAATATCCTCAGCAAAACTCAAGGCAAAAGCATTGGAGGCTTCCAGTGACTAAACTCCACCAAGTTTTTATTCTAAGTAGACTGATTAGACCCATTGTGTAGCCAGTATTGTTATTGCCTCACTTTCCTCTGAACTTCCGCACAAGATTCCGTTGAACCCTTAGCATGGTTCTGATCAGAAGCATAAGTGCATAAGCATCTCACTTGCTGGCCAAGGGCAATCATCCTCTCTGGATCCCTATCAGGGAAGCAAACCAAAAGTCATTAGCCATTGCACTACAGGCTAGAAAAAGCAAAGAGAAAGCAATGCATACCCAAAAAAATGATTAGAAGATTGTACAGAGAGATCAATGAGAAGATTCATCTTGGAGGCTGTCTCTGCTACACCGGGGTGAATCTCGACCACCCATAACCCATTAATCTTTCTCTGTAATTTTCTGCACTTTTGGGCGTTCCTATCTTTTTCCAAAAGCAAAAGTAAGATATTGGCGCTCCATTTGATCACCTGGTATTGATTCTAGATACTCCAAAAGTTCAGGACTTGCATAGTCAATAACATTCTGAAATGCCAACTCCAGATAATCTGATATGATCAAAGGGACAGGCTCTTGTCCAGTGAAAGTAGTTGCACAATTTCAATTAGCTCGACCTATACCACCCATTCCGAGCATGCACGTGCATCGCATGTCATTTAACTTTATGTTGCATAGGTCATGCTATTTGTTACGCGTGTTGTGTTATCATTCGCATATCATTCATTAATTGTTTAGCGATACATGATAAAATTTGAGGGTTTAGTTAAGTTTTAAAAAAAAAAGGATTAAAATTTGAGGGTTTACTTAAGTTAATTAAAAAGGATTGGACTTGGTCGGTAGAATGAAAGGTAAGGATGAGTTATGACCCATTTGAACCCATACACCAAACCTCATGGGATAATTTTTCCCTTGATAAACATTCTACGTTGTTTCTCGTTTCCTTCGTCCACCTTTTCTGTGTAACGTAGAGAGAGAGAGAGAGAGAGAGAGAGAGAGAGAGAGAGAGAGAGAGAGAGAGAAGAAGAAGAAGAAGAAGAAGAAGAAGAAGAAGAGAGGAAGAAGAAGGGGAAAGAATTAGGGAAATCTAATTGAAGGTAAACCCTATATTACACCTAATTTATGTTTTGGATTTTGATCAAACATGTATATACCTGCATATTCTTGTAGTTTAAATCCTAATTAGGTCATAAGAGAATGGATTTAACCTAACAAATTCGTGTGACTTATGGGCATGTCAATTAGAGCTTAAACTTGACTGAATCTGTCATGTTCTTAACAAATTTTTCTCACTGACTTGCCGAACTTGTAATTTTCTGAAATTTTTATTGGAGATGGATATGCATGTCTAGTTGATTGGATAAAATTTTCAGAATTTATTTCAAAGAGGAAAAAAAGTTAAAAATTACGCACCGAACTGTTGCTGTGAAACTCGCATTGCTGACTGCTCTGACACAAGTTGGGAAAACAGTCATATCTCTTAGCTCGAGACTTGAAATCACATTCCGCTTGCTTTGCTGAAAACTAAACTTGTAGGGCTTTCCAACGGTGCAACCCGTGCGCTATGGTTATGCCCGAGTAATAACAGATTTGCTGTTAAAGTTTACTCAAAATCTGTCTCTGCACCAGTTTTAGTATTTGTTAAGTTATAATCGCGAGGCCATAGTAAGGTTACCCGAACTCCGTTTTTTTTTATTTTTATGAATGACCTATCGATTCGAAGAATGAGAAGTCTATTTTGCAATGGTTTAAGTGTCATTCTTAAATTCAAGCTATTTAGTTGGGTATGGTCAGAACAGTACACGTTGGCCATGGACTAAGTCTTCATTCTTGGAAATCCTTATTTCTAATCTCATTGAGTCATCTTTGGGGCATCGAAACACACCGTCCATCATTTTATTGCATTGATTGCATTTGGTTCTATATTAGGGATGGAGATTAAGACTTAAAAGTGGATGTTAGGTTGTTCATGCATTTCCATTGCATTACAGCATAAATTGAGCATGAGTAATACTAAGTATAGTGTCATTCATATTTAAGGTTCGGGGGACGTGTCTCTACCTCAAGATTGAGAAGGCGGCTTTTCGCTTTTGTCTTTTTGGATCCATAAGGTGAGCGTGCTGTTTCATAGAAGTGGCTAGCTAAAATTAACCTTTTACTTTTTCTGCAAAATTAACCTTTTACTTTTTCTGCAAATGTTGAAATATTTTGACGATTGTGGATATGGATCAAGTTGTTTGAAACACATATTTTCATTTCAAAAGCATGCCATAGCGGCAATGTTGGTTGGATTTGTTTTCTTCTTGATGTACACAAGAAGGGTATAAATTGTCTGTTTGCTGTACACAAACAAGGTATAAAATGTTGGAAGTACCCTGTTCACAGGGTCACGGTACCGTCATAACTCCTGGTTGCGAGGGAAGCAACCCTATGGCTTCTTGAAATATTGTTGTTTACCTAATTGTTTGTGAAAAATAGTATGTTCTTGCTAAGTATGATTAAAAGCATTACTCGATCCATGTTTGCTCTTGTAAACCATTTTTATGCTCTCCGTTTGAATGAAGCAGTAACACTCACTCCCCTTTCAGGTATTTGAAGTAGAGTTTTAGTCCACTACTAGTCTGACAGGCTTTAGGAGTTGAGATGAGAGTTGACTTGGAGTCCTTATAGACCTTGTGCATATTGTGATATATTTTTGAGGAAAAGCTTGTACCATTTGGACTTATGGACGCATAATACATCTTGTAAAGCTCTACATTGTATATTTTGTTTTAGAAATTGGTTGAAATATAATTTGTTGATCATGTTTTGTATTAGTGGAGAAAATTTTGATTTATCAGGTAGTTTTGGACTGGTTAACCTAATCGTCCTGGAGTGGGTCGTTACACGTCCTCTATCAGACCCTAGTGTGTACGGAGAGAGAGAGAGAGAGAGAGAGAGAGAGAGAGAGAGCCATAAAAGTGAAGAGTCCATGATGACTCGACATGTGGGGCCAGCCGCCAGGCAGAACTTGGCAATTTTGTAACACCCCGCTATTTGCTAAAAATAAACTCCAAAATACACTGTATTTCAAACACTTTTAGGCCCCTATTCTCTCCATAAATAAATTACATCACCAAAATAATCTTAAGCCGCCAGCTAAATAATCTTCTAAATACTCCAAAATTATCAACTCTTTCAAGACCTCTCCAAATTAATCCTTATATGCTCTGATTCAATTTCCACTAATCCAGCTCCACTCTTGAAAAAGAAATTATCCGGAAAATATACGATATAACAGAATAACAAAGCTCATATTGAAGTGGAATCAATAAACGATAATTGACCACCAAGTCGAAGCAACAATCACAAGGGACCTCATGCCATGTCCTCTTCAGTACATGATCAGTGACCCTCCCCCAATACCTTCCTCACCAAGTCATCCTCGACCCATCCTGGATATTGGATAGGCTATTGATGAGTTCACTCGATCCATGTACTAAACAATTCTATAGTACTCAATCAACAACATCATACTCGATACCAATTATTCCACTTTGCAACGATATACACAAGATTGAACAAATATCACGAGATAATCAAAAGGAGTACAAAAATGAGAGTGAAGAAAGGATTCCAAAAGTGGGAAGCATAACGTATACTCCCCGGATTATCTCAAATATGACCGACCGTTTTGTTTACTAATCAATGCCTTCTAATATTTTTCCCCATTTGGACTAAATACACCACTAGCCCACCAATATTCATTATTCAAAACATCACTAACTATTTATAAAATAAACTTTCAAACTTTTTCCCTCTTCTCTTTCTCCCCTTCTATTCTCTCTTTCCTTTCTCTATTTACTTGGTGGGTCGGTGGGTGTGGTGGTTGGAAGGGAGATGGGCCTATTTATACTTGTACACTACAAGTTCTAGAATATCCTAACATATCTAGCCATATCTTATATTATCTAACAAAATCTAGAATTATCTAATAAAATCTAGAGAAAATCTTATATAATCTAAGACAAATCCAAGTATATCTATTAAGATTTAGAAATATCTAATCCGATTCTTTTTGCCCTGCGGTGACTCGTACCTCATTTTCGTGTCAAGATGCTATTAATAGGGTTGAAGCGATATCTACAAAATTAAAAAAAAAAATAGATGCACCGAAAATACTCCAATTTTTATAAATCTTGAGTTACGACTTAGTATACTCTTTAAATCCTAAGGGTAAGTGACTTGCTAAATGTTAGCTCCTTATTACTATTATTATTTTCTTCTAATTCTTTCTAGCGTTTTATTTGTTTATAAAAGTCAGAGTGTGATAAGTATTAGATAACCTCCCAAGGTCAGCTCAGACCAGGAAACCCAACACAACACGAAGGGCCATGTAGGAGACCCAATGATGCAGAGCTTAGCTTGAAGAGTTGAGCTCAATGGATCAGCCTAGGGGCAAAGGTCATCCCAAGGTCAGCCCAGACCAAAGAGCTCATGGGCACAGCTAGAGTCCCAAGAACATGGAATCTAGCTTATAAAAGCTAGCCTCTATTAACCAGTTCAAGGATGGAGGCCAACTCACGAGCACAGCTCATAGAAAGATACTGAGCTCAGCTCACCAGTTGAGCTCAGCAAATATGACAAACCTGCAACCAGACTTACAAAACACTCCATAAGAGAGGTTCGTACAGTCTAAGGGAGAGAAGAGTCAGACTCTTATTCCCTTTCTAGAATAGCTAAGGCCTCATCCCAAGGGATGAGGCTGTAAATCCTAAGGGATCTGTAAATCCTATGGGATAACCGTGAGAAACCCATGCACAAAGGGAACTTAGAGAGCAACCATAAGCTTTATCTCCTCAGAAGAGATCAAGCTACGGTCCATAAAGGATAACCACAAAGGTCCGTGTACCACGAGGACTCCTAACCTTGAAAACAATCACAAAGTCCAAAGGAGAAGAGAACTCCTAAACCTGATAAGGACCAAAGAAGTCCTAGGTAAAGAAGACACTCCATTACCAACCTATTCCCGTCATGTTCGGATGAGCCCAAGAGGTCCCAGCACCGTAAGGACTCTTAACCTGACAAGCAAGTACAAGAGTCCAAAGGTGAAGGGACTCCTCAAACCTGATAAGGATCAGGGGAGTCCTAAGGTGAGGAGGACACTCCAACACCTATCTATACCCGCCACGAGCGGATGAGACTTAAGAGTCCCGGTCCCAAGGGATTCCTCCCAAAATGCCTATATAAATATCACACATCCACCTCACAAAGGTACGCAATGCAAACAATATGAAACTCATACTCAGTCCATTCTCTCCATGTCTCGACTGACTTAGGCATTGGAGGGGCGATGGCGACAGCCACGCCGGTGCCCATAGTTTACCGTTTCTGTTTTGCAAGTCGTTAATCGAGCACGCCGGAAGCCGCTTCATCCGCTGGAGGATCAAATGGACGGTTGAGGAAACCCTCCTCCAGAGGTGACCAAAAACCGCTTCATCAGGGTGTTACAAATTCATAGGTACACAAAATATTTTCCACTTCCCAGTTTGTCAAGTAACTGAACTTAAACTCTGGAAATTCCTAGGCCTTATTCATTTCCAAATTTTACTTTGTTTTAATTTTGTTTTCCAATCATTACTTTATATATTTCTCAAATCATTACCCTATTTCTTTAATTATTAATTTCATTTATCTCTTTCTCTCTCCACTCATTACCCCTCTCTTCAATCATTATCATATTTCTCTCTCCACCCACTACTAAAACTAAAATACCCAAAGTTACAAAACGAACAAGGCCCTACTGTTTATAAAACAGCTTCTTTTGGAGGAAAATATCTTGAATAAGACACACCAAATAAGAGAAACCATATAGAGTACGATTTGAGGAAATTTGCCGAGGAATGTATGAATTTCTAATGATGACTCTGACCATTCCAATTTGGGTTAGGATCAATTGATTCGGAACTACACCTTTCAATGTCATCGGCTCCCACAATAAAACCTAATGCACTCATCCGACAAAGAAACCGAAAGGATTGCAGTCCAAGCAAACACATTCGGTTGCCACATTTTGTCGAACAGAAGGCGGGCTGGTTTCGAATCCCCACAATCTGCACACATTTGGAGGTGATGAAAAGGCCTTGGCCTAGCCCGTGGAGAATGACCCATTGATCGGTTTGTCATTGTAGGTACGGTCAAAATCATTAACCTTTGACCATAGAAGATCATTTGACCTGCCAGTCGATGATGGACACGTGGCAGCAGGGGCTGCATGGAAGAAAAGTCTTGGTCAAACCTCGACCTAAAGAAGAATGGTTGACTACCCAATTAAGAGGAAACACGTGTACGGAGTTCAAAGAGAATTCTCGCAGAAGGCTTCCGCGAGAGTCGCGGTATCCTCAGAGGTCCGCTTAATCCACGGAAGAGAAAATGGATTCCAATACAGCTTAGTAGTGGAAGACCACGGACGAAGCCCCGCAAGCCTCCAAGATTTCGCAACTACAAGAAAAGGATTTGATTAAGAAGTCTCTAGAGTTTCATCTGGGCCATAAGGCAGGGTCCGACAAGAGCTCCGCGATGAGGAAACGATCGCCGCAGGTCGCGACCTTGCTCCTATGGGAATAAGGGAGATTCTTGCAGCCTGGTGGCTTGGGATGGAGGTTGCATCGCGGGAATTCAAGCTCTCCCGCGGAAAAGAGTCCGCGAGGGAACGAGTTTTCCCCAAGACCCAGAGGTACAAGAAGGACACGTGTTGGGGTTTCATAGGATCGTGTCCTGTGCCTGACCTAGGCCCATGTGCCCTATAAATACCCCTGACATTCTCCCTGATTTGACAGAGCGGACTTTTTCTGGATACGGTGTGTGAGCACTGAATTTGAGAAAGGAGAACATTCTTCCCCAGAGAAAGGTGACCTCACCTATTCAGTCCTAGAAAAGTCAAATGTTACCCCCGCGGAAGGAAACAATGGACATGCTGCCTTTGCCTTTTTCTGTACCTTTTGCTATTTTCCTCACCCTACAAGATTACTCATCTTTTCCCCTTTCTAATCATCGACCAATCGCACCTTCCAGCTTACACGTATCTACACGTAAGCGTACCCCTGCGGAACCCTTACCTACAGTCATCATTGTCCTTGGTTGCTGCAAAGTTCAAGTAAATGGCTGAGTTCTCGCAAAATAGACTGGTGAATGATGATAGAGAACTGATCATTATTCGAAACGTATGTGGTCTTCTCTTGTTTGATCAGTTGATCGATCGAGAGAATCGAGTTCGATGCTCAGCTTCTCCGTAGTACATTCCGTTGCAGCCCCGTGTTTTTTGTGTGAAGAAAAAACAAGGAAAGGGTGAGACGGAATTATGCTTCTAGTTTTTCTACGGCCGTAGTCTTTTTGTCTATGGTCGAAACACGTTTCTATTTTAGTTTAAGGCCGCACTATTGCGTAAAACGACAGCACGCTTATGTAGTAACCGTAATTGACAGCCAGTCAGCCACACTTACATAGAAGAAACTCGACAATTTTTTCTTTTTTGTCCGATGGTAGAGGTTAATTTTTAGTTGTCACCATTGGAGTCGAGCACCTCCTCTATGACGGTTTGAACTTAGGATGTCTCTCTCATAAGTCCCTCTAGTAAGGGAGAGTAATGAACCAACCACACAATAGGCGTGGTGTTCAACTTGACAATTGTTAGATGAGCAAGGATGGGATAGGGGAGTCTAGTGGCGACGGTTGACACGACAAGAATTTTAGAAACGCAATTATTATATGTGAATTTTTTTTTTATCCCTAATTCATATAGTCTCGCACTGCTAGATTCTTTTCATTATTTTTTAATTATATACTAGTCATAAATCTTCTATTTTTTTTCAAGAAAAGAGACCCAAAAAAAGTATTCTTAAACTAAGTTCAATTGGCCAAAATGAAATAATATAAATGATGATGTGTAATTAAGAAAAAAACTCCATATTAATTCTAACCCTAAAATAACTTAACCTAAAAAATTAAGGGAATTTAATTATAATGTTACTCCCCAAATTTATAATATCACTCCCAAAGGGGAGTACGGTTATCAATTTGGAAAATCTATATAGGGATCTGAAGAGTGACATTATAAATCTGGAGAGTGGCATTATCTTTGTGCATACTGATTCTCCGAATTATCAATGAAGAAAATATGGTAATGTGTACATAAATTGAATTGAGTCTTTAAGCATGCCCTCTCTGATGCCATTTGGGGGCATGGTTCCACAGCAAAACACGTATAGGGGGCTTACTGTTTAAGTGGTATTCTGAGATCAGTCACTTTGCATATATTGCCAAAAGTTAGGTCTGTTTTCAATCCTCCCCCACTCATACCCCCAACGATTGGGGACTACATGGGTTCTGTTGTTGTTTTTATTATTGTTGGAGTGGCATTATCGATACCCAAAATTAAAATTTTTTTTTCATACTCCATGTGCAAATGAAAAACGTCATTTACTATAGTTTTTATTATGTTATTTTACTTTTTCTGGAGCCAATGATGATTAATATTGTAATGCATCTTTTTATTTTTTTAGTATATATTTCGCTACTGCTGTAGTAAAATCCTGGTTTCGTCCCTTGATGAGCTAAATGTAAGTTATGTCTAAAAATTCATTATTTTTTATTATAAAACTTAATAAAAATTTATCAATTTATTTTGAATCAACCTTTTTTTTTTTACCTCAAGGGATTGGCTAAGTGATCTTGGCCTGAAACTTAGGTGTTTGCACTATCCTAAGATCTCAGGTTCAAATTTCTTTGCCAATAATTCTTGGGGTCACCTCACCCCCACGCGTAAGCATATGAAACGACAGTGGGAAAGGCTGTAGGGAATAGAGATTATTACGAGGTGCGCGTAAGCTGATTCGAGACACCGTGCATTATCCCAAAAAAAGGCCCTTTTTTTTACTCATTGGAACAACTATTTTGATTAAAATTGGTAAATTTTAGTAATAACCCTGTTTCTTTTCCCGCTGAAAGAACCATTTTGGTCAAAAGGACAAATTTATTATTTTTGAATCCAAAAAATTCAAGAATATTTACATTTTCATATATTTTATTATAAAGGGTGAATTTTCAGTACCCTTTTGACTATTTTCATCATGTGTTTTGCCGAACAATCATTGGTTGGGTGCCATGCCATGACAATTGACATTAAAATCACGTAGGGTTTATCGATATTTCTCTTTTCACGAGGGGTATCTTACCCTAATTAAATTGTATTAGAAAACTTAAACGCAACGCAATGAGGGAAAAAGAGGGAAGAGGCCTGCGAGGAAGCCAAAGATTGGCGGGTGTTTTTTTCTCTTAATTTTCTTTTTGTTTTTTTTTTTAATGTGAGTTTCTTTTTGTTGTCTGTGTAGGTAAGAATTTAATACACAATCCACGGCTTATTGGCATTTTTGGTCCCCAAAGTATTCAATCCTTTCCGCTTTGGTCCCCAACGTATCAATTCACAGATTTAGTCCCCAATGTTTTCAATTTGACTTTAAAGGATCCCCAAGGCTCACACCGTTTCTTTTCCCCCGTCAAATTGAGGGGCAACCATGGTATTTCACAACCCCTTTTCACGTGAATATCACGTGCACGAAGATTACCCACCCCCACTCCCACCCTCTCTTTTGTACGTGATCTGAAAAATCCTTAAATAGCAGTAAAGAGGAAGAGACTATTGCACTGTAGTCGCCTTCTTAACTCGAACTGAGAATGGATTTTGAGGAATGGGATGCAACAATAGCAGGTACGATTCTAGGCTGAATAAAAAAGTTTTGAGGTCGGACTATGGTTGGTTTTTTTTTTGTTTTTTTAATTATTATGGTCTACTAAATGAGTGCGTGAAAATCTATGTCCATGACTCCATGTACACACGGACTCGGGGGCTATGGTGACCCAAGTCGCCACAGGGTTGCAGTGCCTAAATACGGTGACATTTTGCGTCTACGACTTTCTTAGGCTAACCAACAAGAGTCTTAGAGTCAAAAATTAATTATGACCCTTTATGATAAAATAATCAAAAAATAAGATCTTCTCACCGATTCAAATAGATTGGAAATTGGACCACTAAAATTTTTAACCCTATTTTTTAATATATAAATGGTCTAACGATTCTTGCAAAATTAAGTGCTTTAATTTTCAATCCGTTTGAACCGATTTGAAGATCTTAATTTTCTGATCCTTTTATCCTAAAGGGTCATGATTAATTTTTTACTCTAGGACTTCGTTGGAACTGCTATGGTTATGCTTTGTTTTGTAAGCACCAATGGTTTGACTGAACTTGTTTTCCCGGTCCTTGGGCTAGCATTGGTGTTGTGCTTTTGGATTCAATATTACATTGTTAAAGCTGGTCTGTTTGGCTTTTTTTTTTATTCTTGTTCAATTTTTTTTTCGTATTTGTTAGTTTTTCGTTAATTTTTTGGGAATTATTGTTTCATTGTGATGAGAGAAATCTAAAAAGTAAAAAATTACGATCGAAACCTAATTTTTTTGAATAAAGATAAAAATAAGCTAACAAGCCAATTTTTTTGTCTTTATTAAAAAAAAATTAGATTTCGATTGTAATTTTTTACTTTTTAGATTCCTCTTGTCATGAATAAGCAATCATCTCTAAAAAATTTACAAAAAACTAACAAATGCGAAAAAAATTTGAATAAGGACAAAAAAAAAAGCCAAGTTGCTTATTTAGCCGAACAGCCCCCAAGTAATATTTGGAACTCCGAGGCTTCAATCGGTCCAATTAATCATAAAATTGGGCCTCCACGTGTCCTACGTCAAAGTTTTTATCTTCCCAAGGCTCCCACAATAGCAGAACTTTTTTTTTTATCAGCACAATAGCAAAACTGACTCTCCATTTTCTTCTTCTTTGTTTTTTTTCCTTACTGTTTTGCTCTGTTTTTTTCATGCCAAGTGTCTGATCAATTGGCAGGACATTTTCCCTCCAAAAAGATGGGTGGTGACATACCATTGTTGCCCCTCAATTTGACGGGGAAAAGAAATGGTGTGAGCCTTGGGGATCCTTTAAAGTCAAATTGAAAACATTGGGGACTAAATCTGTGCAATTGATATGTTGGGGACCAACACGGAACAGATTGAATACTTTGGGGACCAAAAATGCCAATAAGCCCACAATCCACACAACCATTGAGTCAATTTGCGTAATTAATATTTTATAGAATCAAGAGAATTGTGAGCTTTAATTTCATTTGTTTACAATCACGAAAATCTTGAACATCAAAAAATGTGAAAACAAGAAACATTTTAGCACTTCAAAGTGAAAGTAAAGCAAATGATAATTCTCTGCTACCCACCTTAATGAAATTTTTTTCCTCAGTTTTGAATAATTACGCGGCCATACATCAAGTGCACTCAATATTTCTTTTTATGATTACTATTTAATGTGACACAATTATTTAGAACCAAATAGAAAAAATCTACATATCTATAAAAACGCTTCAAATTAAATATTAACAGTATCAAATATTGGCAAATGGCAAGTAGACTAACGAGTGAAGATTTACTGAAGTTTTGTTATCTCAATAATTACGTCCAAAAGCTGCAATTTTGAGAGGCTAGAAAATGGTCTCACCAAAAATTCATCATCATGTCGAGTGAGCTCCTACCATTTTGCCAAAGTGAAACAACTCTTATCATTATTTTCTTGATAATTGGATGTTTGGATTAATTCATGTGCACCTCTACGGTTCTACTGATCCCAAAGCACTTAAGCGGCTCTAAGATTTAAATGTTCGGCCCCATTAAGATTCGATCTTGCAATATCTCTTAGAGATAAATCTTTAGATACAGTCATGCTCATTCACCATTCAACCAAATCCTTGGTTAAATCTTGCATACACTCATCCACATAATAAGGGAGAATAATTTTTGAATCTTATCTCTCTATAAATCCTAGCCATTAATTTGCTCTATAAATCCTGTGGCTCTCCCTCTCTCTCTTAAACAATATTAATTGCATAATTGCCACTAATTAGATCTCACGTTGCGTCGTGCTTTCAGGCACAGGCAAACTCTAGTCTACATAATAAGGGTTAATGGTTTTTGAATCTTATCTCTTTATAAATCATATATAACCATTGATTTGCTCTATAAATCGTACTGCTCTCCCTCTCTCTCAAACAGTGGTAATTGCACAATTGCTACTAATTAGATCTCACATTATACTATGCCTTCAGGCACGGGCAAACCCTAGTTTTTTAACAAAAGAAAACTCCCATCTATCTAATAAAACACAATGGTGTAGGCCCCACACAAACACAAACACATCCAATGGCTCAGGTTTATTTGATCCAATGGTTGTGAGGCATTCTTCCAATTCTATTGAAGTGCCCTTCGTTTTTTCCTAAATTGCAAAAATGCCATGTCTCTCCCTTTCACGTTTCAAATTACGTTTCAAATTTTCAGATCGGAAAAAAAAAACCCCCTCTTTCAGCTTTCTCTCTCATCCCTCTCTGAGACACAACGAATACAAAATCCGGAAATCCATCGCCGACTCTCTCATTCCCTGTCACCGCCGCTGCTCTCTCCCACTTCGGCCACGCCCTCTCCCTCAAAAATACTTCTGCTACATTTTTCCCTCCTGTCAATGGAGTAATTTCTTGGATTGGCTGAAGTTTGAGTTTTCTGTCGAAATCGTCCACATGTACGCACTTGCATCTTACTTTTGCTTTGTTTTCTCCTCCAGTCAGTGGAGTAATTTTCTGGATTGGCTTAATTTCGTATGTTTTGAGAGGTATTTTTTGTTGTCTACCATGTGTTTGTTAAAATGCATATGGGAAAATCCGTACCTCTCTTCTGTTGCCCACCACGTGATTGACTTTGTAGACTATTCCCTAAATCTATTCCGAACTATTATGATAGTGGCTGCACTTATAGCCACGATCACTTTTGCAGCCGCCTTTCACAATTCCAGGTGGCAACCAAGGTCTAGAACGGCCAAGGTATGGCAATCCTAGCAAGAGCAGCAGCTTTTAAAGCATTTGTCATAACCAACATCATAGCCATGCTATGGTCCGTTGTATTCTTCACAGCCAGCGAAAGCTTCTGAGCGTTACCGTTACCTTTACTGCTATACGGCATCGCTGGTTCTTATTATAGTTTCCATGTTTTCCCTGATGATAGCATTCATCACACACAGAAATTATCATATTTCCATGAACTCTCAAAAATAGTTTAGAAGAAAAGTGCCAGGGATTTTGCAGCTTGAACTTGCTTTTGAGAGGTATTTTATGGGTTTTTTTCCCCTTTTTGAACGATGTATATTCACTTACTCTTGAGTTGTTAATTTCTCTACTACATTGGTTGTATGTATTGAGTCAAACTTAAGTGCCTCTCTGTCTGAGATCAACTTAAGTAGTAGTAAAGCTAAACTTCTTCTGCTCCTCCACCCAAGGGGTTTTTTGGGCTCTTGAAAAGCCATTTCCAAAACTGAAGTTACCCATCATTATAACCTTTGGGTGACCTTTTTGTACCCGACTTCTTCATAACCATCTTTCCCAACGTTGGCACTGAGGGTAGAAAATTAGTTTTAAGGCTCACGGACAAACACTCGATCACTGTAGAAAATTAGTTTTTTCCTCATCTTTTGTTGGGACTCTAAGATTAGAAGCGTTGTGCTAGGAAATAGTGGCTTCTGGGGTTTAACCTTTCAAAATCACTTTGGTTTCGCATTACTGCTATGCAATCGTTCTTAATGTTAACTTATTTTTTCTCTTTCCAGGTAATTGTATGGGATAGGGGCAAAAGTATAATCGCCCTCTAATACTTTCATCATCACCAAGATTGGAAGCTTGACAAAGCAACTTCTGTCAAAATCATGGGAGAGATTCTTCAAAGAAGCCTATTTGCATTGTAACTTTTTGTTGATACTATGGAACTGTACATTGTTGTTTGGCTTTCGTGCACTTTTTTTTAATGGTGTTGCATGGGGACTAAGTTTGCTTTGAAACACAAATTATTAGCAAGAATCCTTCTTCCTTAATGGTTTTAACGCTATGACAGTTTTCTTTGCCTGAGTTTGTAAGGAAGATCGGTGAATTCTATTTATTTCAGTGGGTTGCTTATGTGGTGGTTTGGTGGGTTTCTTTTTCTTATCATTTTTTGGTCTTTTGTTTTCAGGTTTTGACCTCCATGGTCATGCGTGTTTGAAAACCGTAGTACTATAATGATTCCCTCCTTAAGATGATTTCTATTTGCGTTTGCCAAGGTCCAAGGATATGAACCTTCCATTTCTCCAGTTCCACGTACAGCTAAATTTACCATTGGTTGAGCCGCATGTTATGAATATAGGTTGGCTTCTTTGTGTAACTGGTGTGTAAAAACATGCAATTATGCCAGTGTCTTTAATGTGAAATTAACATTTGTTCTTTCTTTTTACAACAAGGCATACGATTTCAATTTATCCGTAGGTAGTTGAATTGTATTAGTCGGGATCTAAATTGATAGAGGGGTTGGTTTAGTTATAGTTACGATCGATATGTTGAGTTATATCTCTCAATTAGCTCTCTTTCGCGCCACTAAGAAGTGGAACAAATACAATACACTAATTGCAATAGCGATGCGTAGTGCCGTAGGCACGGGCAAGCGCTAGTCTGTATATAAGATCGAAAAACAATCAAAAAAACAATAAATATATTACTCCCTCTTGCCCACTACTCTAGATTACGAAATAATATATCAATTACTTTATACTATTACAGCCTCTTCCCCAATGGATTAGTTCCTGTTTTAGGGTCTGTGGCGAGTCTGGTGACCCGTTTATATTATTGTAAAATATTTTTTTATTATAAAAATCATTATAAATATTTTACGTACTTTTCAAAAAATTAACTTGCGGAGGACTCGTTTTCTCTTAGTATAGTGATTATTCAATGCTGCTGGAGTATCGTTATGTGGTTCTCTAAGACAAATATGAGCCCTAATGAAGGACTCATAAGCACCACGTAGCGGTGCTCATGAAAAAATTAGTAATTTATCCTAAATGTAGGTTACATGGTTTTACCCTTTTTCCTATGTACTCTAGGAGAGTTTTCAACGGTCACGATTAAAAGTTTAAACATTTCATGCTGCGGTGCTAAGTGGCCTATTCGGTTGTTTATCGGTTCGGATCTTAATCCAAGCAATGAACGATTTAGATTTTTATGCACTTAAATCAAATCCAAACTATCTATACCGAGATGAGTGCTCGACACTGTTAGGGTGCTTGACAGCATCTCCTATTCCACGTACACCCCATTTTTAATCTGCGTGTACAATAGCTTTCTCGAGGAAGAAGATTACTTCATTTGAGTTTCATTTAGCCATTGAAAAAGTAAAGAAAGAGGAATGACGAAAATTCAAAGGATTGGAATTCTCTGCAGCAGGTTTCATTTATGTAGCTTTCTGTTTGTAGCCCCATATGGATGATCACATGATCAAAGCACATCTCATCTTGCTTTAAAAAAAATGAAATTCGTCCCCCAAAAATTGTCCCATCCGTAAACGAGAATTTTAAAAATGTATTTTTATCAAAACAATTCAAATTATTGAGTAAACTAAAAAAACTCACTTGTATTTCTTTTTATAAACGAGGAACAACTCTACATCCGAGACACAATTGGTCAATTAGACCTGACTGCACAACCCAAACTTCGAACTTCGAAAAAACTAGCGTGGCCACACCAGTCACCGCCTTCCACTTACTATAAGGGTATTCACTTGTATTTAGTAATTAATGGGAAAGTTTATAAATTTTTTTTGGCAAAAACCGCATTATTTTTAAATTCTCGTTTTGCGAACTAGACAATCGTTTTTAGACGAATGTAAAATTCACCATCTTTAATTTCCAAAATTTAAAAGTTTATTTCAATCGTGCAATTATAGCTTGATGAATTTGATTCTATCTTATTATTCTTTCCGTCCCAAATTGTTTCCCTACTTTTACCATGAGAAACCTTTTAAAAACCTATCCATATGATCCAATTTACCATAATTTTAACGAAATATGCAATTTTTTTTTTTATAGATATCAATAAGTTCTATTAGAAATTGGGAAGTGCTACAATATACACTTTTTTATTTGGGTGTGTATTATATGCACCCTTATTGAAACACACTAAAATATTATGATTTCCAAAATGTTATGAATCTATTGATAAAAAGTTACGAATAATATTGATGAAAAGTTACCAAGTTTTAGTATAAAAGTAACGATACGAAATAAAATGTTATGAATGACGAGTCCTACAAGTAATTTTTTATGGGATGACACAATATAAACCATATAATAAGTGCATATGGTACACATCTTAAAGGGATGTATATTGAAAACTTTTTCAATAAAATTTTGTTCAAAATTATAATACAGTACAATATACTTGCGAATCGTAAAATATAAATAATTTCATGAATGAGACATGTATGTCGAAATTGGATAAACAAGTCGAGACTCTTTTGGCAAAGCTTTGAGAGAAAACAGATCCAACCATTCAAAGGGGGACCAGTAGCGGCCCCGAAAAAAAGATGCATCGTTCAGATGTCAAACGAAAAGCAGAGAACCCCAGCCCCAGAATTCAATCAGATCGAATCCAGATTTGACGTCCGCGATAGAACACATTCTCTCTCTTCCCTCTCTCTCTCTCTCTTCTCTCTCTCTCCACGAAGAACTGGAAACACTCCTCTGCCTTTCTCTAGTCCTCGCCTCGTCTGATACTTTCAATACTTAAAGAAGACTTCGAACAAAGATTTAGTCCAAAAGCACAAAACCCTAGCGAACAACATCTCACCGGCATAGCCTCACCTCTGTACACTTAAATGCGAGCAGAACAGAGCAAGTTCAAGGAGCAGAAGAGTTACAGTGGATTGTCTCCAGTTTTCGCCACTTAGCTCGTTTCTTACCGTGGTAAGTTATTAATCTCGTGTTTTTTGTTCAAAGATTCCGTCTTTGCTTTGAACCGTACGGTTTTTCACTCATTTAAGCTCTGGATCGAACTCCGAGCTCTCTTGAGAGGTTGGATGATTTGTTTGTTGTTTCACTTTTAGTATTTTGTGGCATTTTATTTGGGAAATATCTTTATTTTTGGTAATTTGTTTGTTTGAGGTCTAAATATCTAGTCTTTAGTTTTTCTTTTGAAATGCTGGGTATGTGAAATTTAGAGATTTGGTCCATTTGGGATGGTGTTTGTTAAAGACTTCATTTTTTAGTGCCTGGTTTAATATTATTTTGGAAAATCTTTCTGTTTGAGGTCTAAAGAGTGCATTTTTTCTGTTTGGGGCCGGTCCATATAGAGCTTTGTTCTGCCTTTAATTGGGACCCGCAAGTGGGTGGTGAGGACATGGGACCCGCAAGTGGGTGGTGAGGTTAGTCCTCAGATTAGTTGAGGTGCGGGAAAGCTGGCCCGGATACACGAGTTTAAAAAAAAAAAGAAATAAAAAGTGAATTTTTAGCTTGAAAGTGTATCATAGTTTGTGAGGTGTCTTGGATTTATTGGAATCTCAGAGTTAGTTTTGAGGGCCTGGAAGCAAGGAAAGAGGTCGACGACGGTGGTCCGAGGTCCGGGGGCCGGAGATATCACCAGTCCGAGGTTTTGTTTGAGAATTGAACTTTGTAATCCGTGTCGCGCATTATGTTTTGTTCTTCCTCTCCCTGTTGACGAAGACTCAATGCTGACTGCTGAGCCACGAACTCCATGTCCTTTCGTGTGGTGTGATTGTCTCATCCTTCTTTACTGTTTGTGTGAATTGAAATCATCGTATTCGTGCATGACACTAGTTTTTTTTCCCCCCTTTACGTTTTAGATTTTCGTCAGGTTGTTGAGTATTTGTTCAAGACTTTTGAGGCTGTATTGGATGAAGGATTTGTGGAGGGCGTTACTGAGGGAAATTTAGAGGTGGGAGAAACAAACTGGAAACCTGTGAAGCAAAATCCATCTTGTTTTCTTTTTCCGCCTCAAATCTCTATGAAAATTCTTAATCCAAACACAACTTAAGTTCTTTTGATTCTTTTTAGGAGGGTTTTGGGTTTCTGTATGTGGGCACTAGGTACAACAGTGCTCTCTTTTAGTTATCAAAGTGGTAATTTGTTTATTTTGTTGGCTTCTTCCACAATGCTCTTGCGATAAAGCCTTTCTTATAGTTGTCAAATTATGCAGAGATTCATGTCATGTCCAGCCAAAGATTGTCCCATTGGCCTTTAGCAGAGCTAAGGGACTTCAAGGAAGTTCAAAACCATAGCTTGTTATTTGCTTCTGGTTTACCTTGGCAACAGATTCGTGCTTGGTAAAGTTCAAAACGGTATGCTCAAGCACAAGGGCTTTCCTTTTCTATCGGTGCGCAATAAAGAGTTTGCAATGTCTACCCTTGGCTCTGAATGTAGGATGCTTTTTGGGTTGATTAACAAATTGGGTTCTGTACACTTTGCTGTGTAATAGTTGTGCATTTGAGTCTCGTACCACCGAGTGCCAAATTGCTGTTTGTTTAGGTAGTGTTGTGCTTGGTAATTGTTTGCAGATTGGACTTTTAGAAAAAAAAAAATGGTACCAACAGGGCCTTCTTCCACTCAAATGGGTGGTCCCCACTCCCAGCCCGTCCCACCTTCGCTACTGCGATCAAATTCTGGTTTAATGGGTGGCGGTCAAGGGGGTTCAAATTCTCTTGCATCACCTCGTACACAGTTTTCTAACATGAACATGCTTGGCAATGTGTCCAATGGTTCATCCCTCCTCCCTCAGTCTTTTGGAACAATAGGCCCGAATTCTGGATTTTCTGGAGCTGAATCTGACCAAAACCCCACACTTGGAAATGGAATGGGTTTTACTTCGTCTCCTCCATCCTTTGCACCGTCAAATATGGCAAACCCTAGTTCATCGGTTGAGGTGCAGGGACAGCAGTTTCCTTCGGGTAGCCAGATGCTGCCAGATCAACAACAGTCTCAACAGTTACAGCAGCTACATTCTTTGAGAAATTTGGGCCCTGTAAAACTGGAACCCCAACAAATTCAGACCATGAGAAGCCTGGGACCCGTCAAGATGGAGCCCCAACATTCAGACCAACAAATCCAGACCATGAGAAGCCTGGCACCCGTCAAGATGGAGCCCCAACATTCAGACCAGTCATTGTTTCTGCATCAACAGCAACAACACCACCAACAACAACAGCAGCAGCAGCAGCAGCAGCAGCAGCAACAGCAGCAGCAGTATCTTCACATGTCACGACAGTCTCAGGCTGCTGCCGCTCCGCTCAATCTTTTGAATCAACAGAGAATTTTGCACCTTCAGCAACAGCACCAACAACAGCTTGCCTTGAAATCCCTTCCCTTACAACGATCCCCATCACAGCAGCTGTTTCAAACACAGAATTTACCTTTGAGGTCCCCTGCAAAACCAGTTTATGAACCTGGGATGTGTGCCAGACGGCTGACACGATATATGTATGAGCAACAACACCGACCTGAGGTGGGATTTCCTTTGTAGAAGATTTCCTTTGTAGAAACAATCTTTCATTAATTAGATGTTTCAATAATCTTACTGGTTATAATTATGGTAGCTTTTTTATTTCAGGACAACAATATTGAGTTTTGGAGGAAATTTGTGACTGAGTATTTCGCCCCTAATGCAAAGAAGAAGTGGTGTGTTTCATTGTATGGAAGTGGGCGCCAAACAACCGGAGTTTTCCCGCAGGTGTGCATTTGAAAACCGCCTGGCAATGCTATTCTACGATTAGGGTCATGGCTATTTAGTTGTCCAAATCGAAAATGTCAGCTTAATGCTGATATTTGGATATTGGATGGTTCTTTGAATAGTGGATGTATTTTATTTCCTCGATTATCTACTTAATGCTGTTTTTGTAGTTCCTAGTGTTTCATGTAAGTTTTTCCTTTTTTTTATTTTTTATTTTTTACATTTCAATGTCTAAAATTGGTGTAAACAAAGTAATTGTTGGTTTCACACTTTCACTTATGCAGGATGTATGGCACTGTGAAATATGTAACCGCAAACCCGGCCGCGGATTTGGTATGTTTTTTCTGCTGCGCTTTAGAAAGTTGTTTAATGGTGAAACTTGTATTTTTTCCCCAAGTCTGAAGTCCTAAGTTGCTTCAAAATGGTGGAGATTATATTTTCCCGTTGCCTTTTGAGATCCATTGGCTAATATTGTTGTATGGAGACCTTGTAGTCCAATTTTAGATGCTTTAAATTGGTCTCCAAATTATTGTTTGCCGTTTCTTTTCAGAACCATTGGCAACTTGGAGCATTGCTCAGAATCTCTTTTGCTCCCTTGCTCCATGTTGGGCAGTTGTAAAATTGTGGAGTGTATTTTTGTGCTAGTACCTAAAATCTGTGTTCTTTCAGAGGCAACGGTTGAGGTTCTTCCAAGGCTTTTCAAAATTAAGTATGAGAGTGGAACTTTGGAAGAACTACTTTATGTTGATATGCCCCGGGAATATCAGAACTCCTCTGGTCAAATTGTGCTGGACTATGCAAAAGCCATACAAGAAAGCGTCTTCGACCAACTTCGTGTTGTGCGGGATGGTCAACTTCGGATTGTTTTTTCACTAGACCTGAAGGTTACATTTTGATGGTGTTGGTTTCAAATGTTCTAACTTCAGGAGGCATCACATTCTTACTTGTTTCTTTGTCTTCTATTCTGTGCTAGATATGCTCTTGGGAGTTTTGTGCTCGGCGTCATGAAGAGCTCATCCCTCGAAGATTGCTAATTCCTCAGGTTATTGAGCGCATTTCATTTTAAGATCTTTATTGTTTTTATTAGTGAGGTATATATGAGCTGCTAGGAAGCATAGGACATATAGCTTTCCTCTTATTTCAAAATCATAGTTTGACAAATTGTTTGTGAAGTTGTCTCTCATTGGATTTTTTTAAAATCCATTTGGCCCTTCACTATTTCCCTTCTCTTTATGTTTTGCTTCTTTTTTCCCCATCCAATTGTAGAGATGTCACTCTTTGCGTGCGACTTTAATGGTGCCAAGAACACTTCTTCATGAAAACGTCAAGTTTCACGACACTTGTTGAAATTGTAAGGATATTTGGAGGTGAAATTTCCTAATTTTTAGAGCCTGAATAATGAACAACTCTTCTTGGAGACTTGGATCAGCCTCCACACTACCTGCTGTGTCTGCCATTATGGCAGTGCAATTCACTAGCCCACAATGTGTGTGAAATTATTCCTAAACCAACATGATATACGTGTTTAAGACAAAGTCCACGTTGGACTCATGTTACAGCTTAATTGGGTGAAAAGTACAAATGAAAGATTAGACTAAGTGTAGAAACATGCATGATACTTTATGGCACCTCTCTGTCCTCATTTGTAGTTGTATATACAGCTGTTCCGGTAATGAATTTTATTATTCATATTCCTTGTTTAAGCTACATAACTTTAGAATTTAGATATATAGCATCAATATGCAATCGTTTTATTGTTGGGCTTGTATCCTATGGATTCTATGTGTTAACAAGTCTGGTGTATGTCTATGTTTCCATTCTCTTGAGATAGATACTCATCTTGATTCTACATTGGGTACAAAGATTTAGCTTACATATTCATGTGAACTAGATTGTTGCTTGTTTCAATTTTACCCTTATTACTCCTCTGCCCTTGTGTCTTGGTTTAAATTCAACTGAGCCAATATCATAGGGATTTAATGTCTACTACTCCTCTGTCCCATTTTTTTTGCTTCCTGCGGGAGATTGTGTCATTTTGACCTTCAAAGATGAAATACTGTCAGATTTAAAATTTTTTTTTTTTGCACCATTCAAAAGATCTGAATGAGTACCATTCAAAAGATCTCAATGAGTACTTTTAAACGGTGCAGAAAGTTTGAAAATTTATTCTTGGAAGTAAATTTTTTTTCGAGGTCAAAATGGCACAGCTTTTTCGTATGAAGCAAACAAAAATGGGATGGAGGGAGTATCTTTTTTGCTGTATAATTTTTTTTAGATCTCCCCAGTGTCTTCTTTTTGTTTCACGTCTTTCCCAGTTGTGTGTACTGCCCATGTTGCTAAGGTTCGGCTCAGATATTACTAAAGTTCGACACCAATCATATTTTCCAATCTGCAGTTGATTTTTCTTAGTGTTCACAGATGTGCACTCATATAAGGACAGTGAATTACTGATACCTACCACTGTTAGCACTATAATCTGTATACTCTAGTTGTACAAATTCTTAGCCGCCCCTCTTCTACTTTAAGAAGAAAAGAAAACTATACATGTACTTTTAAACTAGTTATGAACCCTCATGAACTAGTAGGTGGTTTAGAATTTCTCGGTATAGGTGAGTCAATGAATTGCACTTTATTTTCTATTGTTAGTGTCCATGCTGTGCATTTTATTAGCCACGAGCTCTACTCCTAGTACAAGCAAGAATAGAATCAAATATGAACCTTTTCCCCTTGTGTCTGTTTGTTGCTGTTCTAGTGTATGTATCAGTGTCAGATTCATCTAATTCAGTTATCCAGGACGTGACAAAATATGTTCATGTTCCTCAATAGAGGTCTTGTACATTCTATTGTAAATGGTGTTTTCATGGACAATATAATATGAGAGTTTTAAGCATTGTTCTGCATTAACCTCCAATTATAAATATGTTTCTTGGGTGACTGCCTTGCTAAAAATGTCCGACAGATGTTCCATGCCCTTAATCTATGTAGAGTGCCAATTGGGGTACTCAACCCATTTAAAACAGAACATTTAATGGGGTTTTTGGCCATTAAGATTAGGTCTCAAGAGCAAATGGCACGACCAGTCTTTCGTGCTATTATCTGTGGAGTGGCTACAGCTTCCACTCCTTGTACGCTAGCTAGATGAGGCCAAAAAGGGGTCACTTCAGCGTGTCTTTTTGTTTTTGTTTGTTGTCGTTTTCTGTGTGTGTGTGTGTGTGTGAGTGTGCGTGCTCGCGCTGTGTATGTGAGTATTAAAGCAACTAGGACTCCTTTATTGTTTTGTGACCTATTGGATGGACCCTAATTTTCTGGTGGATGTCGTGTCGCATGTGTTATAAACAGGATTCCAGTTTTGCCAATTGTCGGGCATAAGTATATAATTAATTTATAACTCTTGAATATTGTACTTTGTAGGTTACTCAGCTTGGCATTGCAGCTCAAAAGTACCAGGCTTCTACTCAAAATGCATCATCCAATTTGTCGGTGCCTGAGTTACAAAGTAACTGTAACATGTAAGTTCACTATACCTCTGTGGACTGTTACCTCTTAACTTAAAATTGCTTGGTCCTTGGAGTTTGTTACACCTATTACCTTCTATTTTTGGATTCTTTTTTAGGATTATTCCTCTTCATATATCATTAATCAGTGTAGTTGTAAAAAGGTACGGAAGAATTAGCATTTGTTCACGAATGTGTATCTGGGATGTGTAGGATTTGTCCACCCATTCGTAATATGTGGAAACTGGGGCCCATATAATTATTGATGTACATTGATTTGATTTGGTATCATAAGAGTCCGGATGCTACTTGGAGCCCAATTTCTGAGGGGTGTTAATCATTGTATAGGGTTGTGATTCTTTGAGCTTACCTCTAAAGAGGACTTATGGGTAACCAAGAAAATGAGAGAGTGAACAATGAGGGAAAATGTAAAACATAAGGGAGAACAAAATTACTGCGAGTGGAACTAGGGCTTGGGACTCAGAGACGTGGGGGTTAGTAAATGGCTCGGGTAATGGTGTGGGTTGTGAGTATTTTTCTCTCACTTGCCATCTTACAGTTTGCCAGTGGATTAATCTCTCTCCCCCGTGGATGAGGCAAGTTGGGCTGAACCACATGAACTTGGTTTTCTCTTTTTTGTATTTGTGCGTTTCTCTTTTATTATGGGTGCTTCCTATGGCATGGTGAGATGGCAGTAAATATCTCAACAAATGGTATTAATCTCAAGGTATCATAGGGCGGTTTTAAGAGGCACAGTCAAAAGCACAGAGGAAAAAGGGAAAACCGGAACGATAAACAATTTGTTGCTAGGCTTTGCCATGGGAGTATCTGTTGGGTAGTGAGGAAGAATTGCATTATTTGGTGACTGGATAACACAAACCGAGGTAGCATTTATTGAACGGCAGTAACCAATTTGGACCGGTTTTGTTTCTGTTGCATGTCTTCCTTGATTTGAGGGTCACATGGAAGAAATGAAAGTTGGTTGCTTTGTTTGTCAATCCAGTGATCCAATGTGTTGGCATTGAAATCGGCTGTCCAACATTTTCTGCAGTATGTGAATTAGATTGAATGAAGGCGAGGGTGTTCCCAAGATTTGCTGGTGCTGCCAATTCATCGGTGGTGTTGGAAGAATTCTGGTCAAATTTGTGGGATTCAATCTACGGGAAGACCAGGTATTTATGAGCAGATGCTTGGTTAACTGTTTAGGATATTGGGAATTGTTGTGCGAGGTGGAGCAGCTGTCAAGCATTAGATCACACTAGTCGTACAAGTGATGGGTTAAAAGTGCGAGCAACCATTGCAGACATTAGGTAGAAAAGATGAGAACTGGGTTGCTGATATTCACTCAAAGGAAGTTCCAAACACAGCAAACGAGATGGATACCGCAATTATTAAGGTGCATCAGGGATGGTTTCTTTCTATGAGGCTTTGGTTCGTGGCGATGAGATGCCTTAAGATGAAGATGCAAATTTCTTACAGTGGACTGGAGCATCAAAGGGAAAGATTGAACCACCATGGGCATTCTGTGTTGAGGTTGGAACGAGGGCGTTAGAATGAGGGCGTGAGGTGTGTGTCTAAGGTAGATTGAGTAACTGAAGGTAGTCCAGGATACCAACGAGATCCTAAGGCTCGGGGTGCCGATGGCAGAGGAGGAGAGTGCCCAAGGCAGATCCTAAAGGGAGAGGGCGTGACAGTAGAGAGGTTAAGTAATGCCCTATGTGTTGTATCAATGAGTGGGTTTGGCCAAGAGTGAGAGAGCCTCTAGAATGCTGGGGAAGTGTCCCTTATATATGTGACGAGAAGGGTTTGAAGTTCAGCTGTCTAAGGATAGGTGGAAGGTCCCTAGAGGTCGTAGACCTTAAGGCCTAGGGTCAAACCTATGAGGTTGACTGTCAGAGGTTCAGATGGTAGGTAAGTTACACCTCCCAAGATCTGAGGTATTCAGAAGTTTAGAAGGTAGGTATTATACACAGATTGAGGAAATGTCCTTCGCCTTTCTGTCAAGAGGTCTGGCCCTCTCTCTAAGACTGGTCTGGACCTTTAGACGATTCCTTGAGCTCAAGCCTCCAATCCACGGTCTTCCTTCGATCCCGAGCAACTTGGGCCACCTCAGCCAAGCGTAAACCATCGACCTCAGGGGTGGGTCGTGTTGTACCTCGAACTCAGGGTTGTCCCTCGGCCAAGGTGACTTTTGCCCTAGAATTACTTTGTCTCCTTCAATTCTTGGAGCTCGGTACCATGTACGTACAGACATCAATGAAGTGGATTATGTAAAACTGTTATGTGCTTAGGGATGCTTGGATTATGACTTGTTCAAGTACGTTAGGAAAAAATGGAAGTCAATCGGGATTGATTCATTACAGCCTTGCGACCTAAACTACCCGTCGTTCAAAGCATCTCTTCGACCTAAAGCCTACACATGTCTTTAGGAGGAAGTTGAAAGATGTGGGTCTCCCAGAAACGAGAGGAAAAAATATACAGCCCATGTGTGAACTGTCCCAACAAATGCGTTCTAACTTTTGATGCCAATGAACTGGTCATTCAGGACAAGGAAAAAAAAATCGTACACTTCCGCGGGTGCAGTAACAATGACTCACACCCTTTTCAAGTTGCTCTTTCTTCTTCTCCAAGGTCACCTACATCTCTTCATTCCTCGTGTGCGTCTGCTGAAACGTGGCACTCCAGGCTTGGGCATCCCTCCATCTCTTTTCACTCGCAGGGAATTGCGCCTTCTTGTTGGATGCCAGGAACTCACATGCATCTCAAAGCTTCTTTCCTGGCATCCAACAACAGAGCGCAATTCACTGGGTGTGACTTCGATCTCAACACCCTTGGGACAGTTCACATGGGCTGTATTTTTTTTTATTTTTTTTTATCTTTCATTTTTGGGAGACTCACACCTTTTAACTTCCTCCTAAAGACCTGTGTAGGTTTTAGGTCGGAGAGACACGCTTTGAAGGACGGGTAGTTTAGGTCACAATGTTGTAATGAATCAGTCCCGATTGACTTCCATTTTTTCTCGACATACTTGAACAAGTCATAATCTGAGCATCCCTGACCACATAACAGTTTTATATAATCCACTTGATTGATGTCTCTTGGTACATGGTACCGAGCTCCAAGAACTGAAGGAGACAAAGTAGTTCTAGGGGCGAGGGTCGCCTTGGCCGAGGGACAATCCTGAGGTCTATGGTTTATGCTTGGGCTGAGGCAGGGCCCAAGTTGCTCGGGATCGAAGGAGCAACGTGGATTGGCGGCTTGAGCTCAAGGGATCGTCTGAAGGTTATTACCTTCAAACCAGTCTTAGAGAGAGAGAGGCAGACCCTTTGACCGGAGGATATCTCATTGGTGTCTATCATACCTCCCTTCTGAACCTCAGATCTTTATTGGTGTAACTTACCTACCATCTGTACCTTTGACAGTCAACCTCATAGGCTTGTGGCCTTCAGGCTTGAATTGTGTCCTTTTGGAGAAAGTTTGGATTTGAACATCTTTGGCCTGTGATACCTAACTAAATGCTGACGTAAGTCCCTACTCTAAATCAGCAAATGACAGCTTTAGAAGGAGAAAAATATTGTCTTTGAAGATTTACTCCAAAATTTTCTAGCTCTAGGGGGTGGTCCTTTTGGTAGGATTTGAACCGAGATGGAGTTCCGATCATCTGTCACAGGAAACAGGATGGATGGATCTTGTAGGATTTTCCCAGGGATTTTACTTCTGTAATTCTCTTTATGTATCTTGAGAGATCTCCAAAACTTCTTCATTAATCACTTACTTTTTAGTACGATTTTCTATTAACATGAGTCAAACTATGTGCCAAATAATGTTGTATTCATGTGAATAAGACTTTAACTCTTTGGCCTATTTAGCTCTGGGCCTAGTGGCCCAATCCCTTGATACAAAATCAGTTAAAACCCTTCGATAGCAGCCCATTGTTTTGTCACGTGTAGCACCGTTGTTTGAAGCCCATTAGACCCAAAAGACCCACACTGCTGGGATATTTTTGATTCTATGCAGTACATTTCTTCATGTCAGAGTTCATCGACCATTGGGGCATTGGTAGAATGCTCCGTTCAGTTTTGGGATTGGGAAGTAGTTTGGATGTGTAACATGCCATCATATCGCTATTGATAGCCAGCTGAAACACACCATTGTTATATTATTCTCTCAAATACCTTGCAATGAACCAAGAACCACCTTTGTGCTTTACTTTTCTAAATTATTCTTCTTCGTGGGTACTCTTTAATTTTGCAGCTCTCTTTATATCTCTCTGACATGCGACAGCGTTCATGTTCTGCTATTTGCTGCTCTGCTAGAAACAAGCATGGCATAGAGTGAATAAATAAAGTCATCATCTAGCCATTCTTGTTTCTCATGGCGTTTCTTGTCTGATCTATTTACACTAATAACATTTATCTATGTTTCAGGTTTGTTGCCTCAGCTCGTCAGTTGGCAAAAGTGCTGGAAGTGCCATTAGTTAATGATTTAGGATATACGAAGAGATACGTGCGCTGCCTTCAGGTAATACAGTTCATTCTGCAGTTTCTAGTCTGGTCCCCAACTCTCTTTGATTGATTGCATAGAGTGTCTGATCTTGTAAAATTGGATTGTGACAGTTGCAGAGTACATTTGGGAAAATAAAAATTTTCCCCTTATATTTGAAATGTATTCTTTATTCTTTTATACTTTCCCAACCATGTGTATAAATATGTTTTGTCTTGCATTTATTTTCTTTGCCATTCCGGTTGTCTGACTAGAAGCCTATATACATTGACTGACTGCATCATGCCCCATTCATATAGCTGTTTTTTGTTACCTGTCAGCTTCCATTATTATTATCCACATAGAAGTTATAATTTTTATATATAATCTATTCCATACTTGATTCATCCCTTCCTTGAAATACTTTTCTTGTGCATTCTTTGAAGTAAATGGCAATTACTGCAGGTCCAATCGATTAGTTTTGACTCTGGGCGTTATTATTGTTTTAGATGGGCAGGGTGCCTTATAAAAAATGAAAAGTCAACCTTGAGTCTGGCCCGATGAAACATACGCGTCTGAAAGTTGAAACTATAATTATTGGAAGCACACAATCCACTTCTCAGGGGGTGGAGTAGTTCAGCAGAGACCTTTGATCCACTGTCACCCCCTATATCCATTCATGCATGCAGACTTCTATAAGATGAAAGATAGACAGCGTACTCCTATGGTTTATGGCTACTTATTTTTTAAACAGTTCCATGACTTTGATGTTTGCTTCAGTGATTTATATGCAGTACTGCGGCCAATGGGCATTGTTTTTGTGATCCTACTAGTGAAGGATTATCAGACTAGGGGTTTCTCTGAGCAATTTCTAATTATACATGGTTTATGCAAGGCTTATCGATAACATGAATTTTCCATGTTTTTTTTGGGATACATTACAGATATCTGAGGTGGTCAATAGTATGAAAGATTTGATTGATTACAGCAGAGAAACTGGCACTGGACCTATGGGTAAGTTTGCTATTGTTTATGCTTTTCATTGCTCCCAATTATCACTACTTTTCAATGGGAAAAAAAAAAGAAGGGTTGGGTCTAGTATCAAATTTTTGTTTCACGATAGTTCTGTGAGCTTGGTAAAGGAAACTTTTTGGCATCATTCTGGAAATGTTTTGGAAACATGACAGAAATGTCAAGAATTTGAAGTCTATGGAAATGTCAAAAGAATCTGGGAATGTATGGAGATGTCGTCGTTATTTGAAAGATGTTTCTGGTCTCCACGTTTCTGTGTGTTTCGTGGAATTTAGACATGGTTCACTGTGTTTGGTGTGTGTTGGTGGAAACATTGGAAGTTTGGGATTCGACTAATGTTTCATTTTTGTGTCCAAGGAAACAGATATTTTTGGCAATTTTGAAGGAAGCGAAATACAATTTTATGCCTTGGTCCTGTTGTCACTGAATGCCACATGGTTGATTTGTTTTGCCTTTTATTTTCTCAGAAAGCTTGGCGAATTTCCCTCGGAGGACAAATACGACATCTGGGTTTCATGGTCAACCTCAACAAACGGAGGAGCAACTACGCCAACAACATCAAACAGTGGGTCAGATCTTAAACAATGATCAAACCTCTGTTCAAGACACATCGATGCAAGTCGCTACTACTAATGGTGTGCCCAGTGCAAACAACCCTCTTAACTTACCATCCAACCCTTCCTCCACTAGCTCCGTTGTTGGGCTTCTCCACCAGAACTCAATGAACTCTAGACAACAAAACCCTACCAACAATCCTGCGAATTCCCCAAATATCCCTGTGCAACAACCCGCTCTATCCGGTGATGCTGACCCAAATGATTCTCATAGTTCTGTTCAGAAAATCATCCAAGAAATGATGATGACTTCGCAACTGAATGATGTGAAAAATGTTAATGGGATATTGGCGAGAAATAATAGCATGGGTCTTAATGGTGGAGTTGTTGACGGCAATGTAGGAATGGCTGGAGGATTTGGCGGCGGCATAGGTGGTGGTGGTGGTGGAATTGGCCAAGCAGCCATGATAAATGGGCTCCGAGCAGCTATTGGAAATAACTCTATGATAATGAATGGAAGGGTGGGGATGACATCTATGAGTCGAGATCAAAATATGAACCATCAACAGCAGGCCTTGGGGGACCAGCTGATTAGTGGTCTTGGAGCTGTAAATGGGTTCAATAATCTCCCGTTTGATTGGAAATCATCTCCATGAAGTTTTCGGGTTTTGAGTGAAGTGATTAGATTACAGCTGCTTGGGCAGGAAACTGCAGAATTGGCTTTGGCCGTGGTGAAGATTGCATAACGATGAATTGGTTTAAGGGCAGAAGAGGAAAAACGTAAAGCATTGCGTTTTCGTCCTTTGAGATGTTTTATCAGCCTGAGTTTGCTTCATTTCCTTCTAACGATATTCTATACCCAAATCTATGATTCAATACAGCCGTCTTTCCGCCCCACCCCCCCACTCTGCTAACAGCCTTGGAATGAGAAATTCAGGGTGTGTGCATGTTGTCCGGTGGAGCTTTCTTGAAATTTAGCTTTCTTGAAATCCACTTACCGTGTACCTTTTTTCGCGCCATTTGTAAACTAGAGTGTCCTGTCCTGTCCTGTCCTGTCCCCTCTCTCTCTCTCTCTCTCTCTCTCTCAATCAACAGGCGAGTGTATGTATATCCTAAGGTTGGTTTTGGGTGAAAGTTTAATGTAATTACTTAAGAGCTCCATAGGTTGATTTTCAGTGGTTTTAGTATTGGTGTTTGCTGCTGTCATTTATTTACTTGTTAATTGGTATTTCTTTACTTGTTAGTACTAGCAAGTAAAGAAATACTAACAAGTTATGGTTGCCCTCGAAGTCCCAGAAGTTTCATGTTTTTCGGTCACTGCTTGTTCTGTTGTGAATGTGGTATATTGTGTTTCGGCCATTTAAAGGATAGCCCCCTGAATTTGTATTGAAGTGTTTGATATTGTTTACAAGTCAGTCCCTCCAATCCTCCATGTTTCCTGTTTGAGGTCCCTGGACCCTAAGGAAATTTAATCCAAACATTAGCACTCTTCTCGCAATCGAAAACCAAGTGTTTTTTTATCCCCGTTCTCTCTCCATTGCATCTCAGGCACAAGTTGATATCGACCAAATTACAGATTACACGATGATGATTGGTAAGGAGTTAACCATGGATGCAAAGCCACACAAAACATTTTAGCTTGGCTGGAATCCAGATCCACTTCCATTGGCAGCAACATTGTTAATACCATTTGAGAATCAAAATGCGAGCAACGCCGTTAGTATCAATGATAACATTGGCAGAGCAACATGGTTAATCAGATTCATGTCCCATTCTTTCGATACGGAGATATAATCAGCCAATCGATCTGAAGGAAAATCCAAGAGGTTTTCTTTCACCTAAAGGACTATCACCACCTCCACCAATCGTGCCCAAAAGAGATATTCGTAACATCCCCAACAATCCGTTTGGGATCACGTTCGGTAAGAACTCTCCAACCAAGTTTGCAAAGGAGTGCCACATTAGTATCCTCAGCCTTACGGATGCCAAGACCGCCATAACACTAGCTCTGCAGTTGCGCACAGTATCCCAATTCACAAGATGGATTTTCTTTTTATTGCCGTTGTCTAGGGAATTTTTGAAAGATGTACACTACTATACTGGAATATCCTAGAAAAACTGTTGTATAAAGAGAATTCTTATAAGAGATTAAATAATTTTCACCTCAGGTGTAAAAACCCTAATTTTCACCACCCATTGTGGGCCCCACCATGCATTCATTGTAATAATCTGAACCGTTTATCTTGTAGGACTCACATAATCGTATGTCTACGTCAAAAATCAATTTAATCGGACACAGATAGGTAAAATTAAATTTTAGTTTATAAGATAGATGACCATGCACAGTTTAATTTTAAAGAATCAAACCTTCCATTTAAGTTGCAAAAAAAAAAAAAACCTGCTCTTCGTAGACGGTAGCGGTAAGGTCGATCAGTGACAGTGGGACAGATGCGTCGGGCGACGATCAATCGATTGAGAGAGAGGTAGGTTGTGTATGGGTGTTGAATTTAGGGAACAGGTGATTGGATTATGTTTTATAGAAAAATGTGTTTTATTTTAATAAGGGGTTTTTTTTTTTATAATAATTTTGAATGCCAAACCAACTAGGGGAGTATTTCTATCCAAAGGACTAATATTAAAGTTTTCAAAAAAAAATTAGGGAAAAGATTTTGCCATTCATTTTTTTTAACGCTACTTCCCTGTAAGTATATTTTTGGTGAAAAATACACTTATAAAAAAGTAGCGTTAATAATAAAAAAAGAAGTGACAAAATCGGGAGTAAAAAATTATGACTCAAAATTTTAGAAAGTCCGAATAAAAACAGGCCGAAACTCAAGCGAAAGCTGCGAAACCAAACGGAGGTATAAAAACACAGGCGCAGCAAAGTGGGGACGAAACCTACACTAGGCCCCCTGCAACTCTCTCTCTCTCTCTCTCTCTCTCTCTCTCTCTCTCCTCTAACCCATATGATTATGCGTTCTGAAGAAGAGGAATCGACTAGTAAAAACAGCCACTCTAATTTCTTTGACGTCTACGGTCCACAAGTACTCTCTCTCTCTCTCTCGAACTCATTCACGGAGTTGTAGTTTTATATTAGCATTTTGATGATTTGTTTTGGCACATATGTTCGTTATATAAAAGTATTGGTAGGAGTGGGGTTCGGAAAAAAAAAAGAGAGAGATAAGAATTCACGGTAGTGTTGGTATATGCTCTGTAATTATTTGTTTTTCGCCTTTATATAAGTGGAATTAGGTTGCGAAGTGTGAAAGAGATGATTTTCTAGGATAAATTGGCTCTGTTTTCATTTTGTGCTTATATGTTAGTTGTTGATTAGAATTAGTGTATCAGTTAAGTGGGAGGATGAAAGACTCTGAAAAATCAGAAGCGGGAGCAAAAGTAATGAACTTTTTTACAGTTGAGTAGGGATTTACCGACGGACAACAAATTGGAGGAAAATGTATGAAATAACGTTTAGGTTACGCATTTCATGCCTTCTTATCTTTTCTAGTATTTCCTTTGTCTTTCCCATGGGCCATATAGATTCCTCCTCAAATCCATTAGCCATTAGCGTTTGTTTGTAAGTTAGGGAAAAGAAGAGAAAGTTGAAAACTTTTCTATTGATTGTTTGGATTGGGAAGAAAGAGGAGAGAAAATAGCAAATTAAAGATTGAGCGTAGTCAAATTTTCCTCAACACTTTCCTTGTTGGTTATTTTCTCTTCTCTTCCCTTATTTTCTCCAAGTTCCGAACAGAGAGCAAAGCCTAATTGGGGTCGTACACAAAATAAAAGCCTAAAGTGATTTATTTCATTTTTTTGTCCTTCAACTGCTGTTAGATTTTGAGTAAGATGTATGCACTTACGTGTGAGTATTTATAGATGTATGTATGTCCACTTGAATCTCTTAGTAGAAGTTTCTAAGTTTCAGCCCGGAGTTTATGGAAAGCTAGTATGTTGAAACCATCATTGTATGAAGTGGCAACTGTATTTGTATGGCAATGGGCTGCAAGCTTAACCTTGGCTTATTAAGTTAAATAAATTGTTCACAGTTATGTTATTGTGGTTTGGTTGCATGTAAATTACACTCTAGTTATGCTTGTCATGCAGGCGAAAGCAGATGTTATTTTTAAGACACCTGAAGCTGACTCAACTTTGAATCTGCAAGTGGGTAGCGACAACTGTTTTTCTTTTTTAGCTCCAGTGATATTAGATAAGTTTGATTAGATTTTGCATGATGAAGCAGGACATTCAGGGACTTGTCATGTGGATGTTAGCTGAAGGATTCATGCCATCATGGGTGTTTATCAAAGTAAGGAAAATATAATTTTGCTTTGCCTAACTCTGGTCTTCATTTTAAGCACCTAAATACTTATGGTATGTGCTGTCCAAGATTTTAACTTATCCCCTTTTCTTTTCTTTTTTGAACGGCAAAGAAAACTTATGACATTTTAAATCATATGTATTTTATTCATTTCTATTTAGAAGGATTATAATGTTCCTTCTACATATCAATCCTGTAATGCTCTAAACTTTTATTACCTTTATCCACCACATGATCAATCTAAGGACTCCCGTTGCTGTCCTGCACCATTTGATTCTAATCAAACACTTGTTTGGACATTATTGAGTGTTTTGCACTTAAAACTCCTGATATTCATCTCTTGTTTAGTCTGGGATGGAAAGATTTGTGTTCCATGTTTACTTGAATGGAAGTGAAGACCAAGTGTTGTTTCCTTTTGATTGCCGAATAAAACAAGCATTTGATAGAAGCGAAGAATGTTTTCTGTTGCATTCCTTACAAAATACAATGGACACGGTGGCTATGTTTCGGTGTGTGATTTACACATCAAAAAAATGTTTTGGGGTGTGATTTACAAGAGAAACAATTTTGAACTTTTACATATACTGAAATAGAACTATTTTGATATGCAGAACAAGCCCCTGATTCCAAAAGTGGTTATGCTTTATGTCCCTGGCCTTGATGCAGCTTTGTACTTGTCACAGTCTAAAACACTAAAAGGTTTAAAGCAATGCTGTGGTATTCCAAGGGCAGTATTAGCTCTAAGGTTGGTGATTACTATAATTCGTTGTCTTTAGACTGTTTTCTAAATATATTTTTTTCTTATGCTCCAATTATTTTTTGGTGTTTCTGTTGTCCTAGCTGTGTATCAGATGGAATGCAGACTGTAGATGCACTCCTCACCCTCAGGCTTAAAAGGAAAAGGAATGAAGCTGATTCAGTTTTGAGGAAAGCTGCCCAGACATCTGAACAAGGTGTGTCAGCAGTTTCATTAATCATCACCCTTTTTGGGGACTGAGAAAATTGATGACCACTCTGTGAGATGAAGGAAACTTAGAATGTTTTACAGCCATGAAGAATTATGTTTTTTACAGGGTTTACTAGTTTTCCATTACTGTTTTGTAGGATGAGGCCCCCAAAAAGGCTGTCCTGCAATCAAATACAGTGGACTAGAGATGTTTAGGGTTTTTGTTTTTCATAATTTGAGGAAGTCAGATTGAAGCATATGATGGGTTTAGGGTTGAATTTAATCAATAGATAGGCTGGATTCTTCTATGAAATTGGATGTTAATGATTGCAGTAACTTCTGAACAGCAGATATTCTTGGTTTTCAGAACTACAATGGTAGGGAAATTAGACTTCGGTGTTCTAGAAGAAAAGACAAGGGGTTGGGAACTAGTATTGGCACAGCCGCACAAGCATCATTAGTGTCGCTATTGTCACTCTCATCAATGTCGATATCATCAATCAGAAAACCTTTAGCCTTGTTATCCAGGATCTTCGTCAAAAATAATGTAAGAAAGGAACACAAGAGTTTGTAGCCAAGTATTTGATCAAATAAGATCGTCAGTTCCTCTTGGATCTCTCTGCAATACCCCTAGTGCTTCCCAGGTTTCTAGAGGTTTTTAGTGTAGAGAAGTCTTGAAAATTACTAGAATTTAAAACGAAGCTTGCAATCTTGTAAAGGTCTTTTGGAGTCTTGTGTAGAACTAATCAATGGTAAAAAGAGAAAAATCTGCAGCTAAAAATATCTGGTCTACTTATCTAAGTCGATTCCGTGCCTGAATCCTATTAAACAAAGGTACCCTAAAACTACAATCTAGGCTATCTAGCTACTTCCAAACAAGTGGAGGACATCAAAAAACAGCTGAAAGAACACAACGTAGGAACCCATGCATGGAATGGATACAAAATTACAGAAATACACATAATTTGTAGTCACAAAGTTACCACTGGTATTACTTATATGATATCCTGCACAACGGGAGTTAAAATCACATGGGTTTGGCAAACCCATCCAGAAAGAAGTCTTGGGTGAGGCCACACTAATGGTGGGACCCATTCGTCCATTGTGTTTCCATGTGAGCTTTCTTTCTTCTCTTTATTTCCAATATTTTATTGTGAAGTGTTTGATCACCTCATCACTATCGCAAGGTATTACTAGCAATTAGGTGTAATGTAACTTCCGTGGTGTTATTGAATTTGGAAATCTGGAGAGTAATTTCTAGTTTTTAATTTGGTAGGTTTGCCAGACCTATTGCATGTTAAAATGTTGTATGTGGCATTGTGGCTAGCATTTAGAACGTTAGCTTGTTATGGCCCAAATCTAGATTATGTATTTCAAAACTGACATTTTCTTGAGAAATAAAAGGTATTGGTACAAAGTGAACCAGAAATTCTAGAGAAGGGGGCATAGATAAATAGATAGAGGAAGGGAGGGAGAATAACACTAGCCATCGTTTTCGTTATCTTTTTTAAAAATGGAAGTGCAATCTGACGGGGTTTGACTGGAATCGAAGCTGCATCCTGTGCCTGTTTTCATGCGAGAGATTGCTATTGCAAATTATTGGAAAAACCAAAAAGGGATCGCAATGTTGTATGAATCAATTATATTTTGACATGTGGTTTGCCATTCCAAGATGTTTCAATTTTATGTTGCTCGTGATCAATAATTTCTAACTCTCGACATTATGCAGGAGCTTTTGGTTCTAGTCCAGAGAATCTATCATTTGCCGATCTTGTGAAAGATATACCATTCCCTATTACATACTATACACTTACAACAAAACAACTAGAAGATAATGGATACATTCATGATCAACCAGGTGACAGGAATCTTTCATGTTGTCTTTTTATGTTCGTAAATGTGATGCATCTTTTGTTTGTATATACTTTTGAGTAGTCAGGAGATTGACCCTTTAGTTGTTATCTACTAATTGCAGATTTTCTTTCAACGCTTCCATCTCCTTCAGAAAAACCTCCTCATGAATTGTTGGCACTTGACTGTGAAATGGTAAGCCAACAGATACAATCAACTTTTCTAGAAGAATAAATTTCAAGGCACAGAAGTTTCATGTCCAGAAGTCGTTCCATTTTTTATCCTAGAAATGTTTCCTTTTTTTGATTCTTGAAATGTTGCTTAAAATTCACATAGTTGTTGATGTCCCTTACACTTTTCTCTTCCTTCTAATTTTTCCTATACTTTGTTTTCCCATCTTCATTTCCGTTTGATTTCTCCCATGTGTTGCATATGCATGAATGTTTTAAATTTATAACGTAACTAGGTTCGATTATGTTATGTAGCTACTTTGTATGGTGATATCCTCTTTTGCATTACTTTTAGTATATCAAGTAATAACTAACTGACAAGGAAACGTGATTGTGTGGTGGACTAGCATATCGAGGTCTTCATCAATTTCAAAAGTTAGGTTGTGAAATCATGCGTTTGTTCATCAAATGCAGCTTTCTTAATTGTTTTTATTCCTTTGTCGTCAACTAAGTCAAGGAAAAATGGAGTAATCAGAAGTTGAACCATGTTTGTCATTTTTCTCGTGTAGAATAACTGCTGCTCGTTGAATTCACTCCTCTTTGTTAGAAGTTAAAAATAGATACCAATGGGCAAAGAGTAAATTTTCTTCGCTAACGAACATTTTCCATCATTGTACTTGAGAGAATGATTTACTTATCTCACATGTTTTGATTTAGTCATCATATTTCGTACTTTCTCTTTTGTTATGGTTGTTGGTTTTGTTATTGTTAATTTCCTCACTATTTCCTGTTGTTTTAGTGCGTGACAAATGAGGGGTTCGAGCTCACAAAAGTAACACTGGTTGATATTAAAGGGCAGGTATGCCAAACTAATTTTCCTCTGTACCTTTATCTTTTTCCATTGCACTATTTCTTTTCTTGCATTTGGTGGAGGGGAATGAGTATGAGATTCTTTCCTCCATGTTGTTTTCAGTTTCATCTCATAACACTAGGTGTTACCTGTCCTGTGGAAGATGGTGTATATGTATGCTAAATTAGCAAATATAAGTTCATTCCAGTCCAACAAATTTTCTTTTCATCTAATGTGTGGCTTTAATATCATTGACTCATGCCTTCTTGTACAGAGATTTTGTAAGCTTTTGAAAGTTGTTTGTCATATCTTATTGTTGAAACTCCGCCAAATCCTTACCACCACCCCCACCACACCAGCTTTGTTATTCTCAGCACTACAATTGTTGGAGTGAATCTCTAATGAGGGTTTCAATTGCTGCATAATTAGTGTTTTTTGGGCCTTTTGGCTAATCCCAAATTTTTTATTTCATACAGGTACTGTTGGATAAACTGGTTAAACCAGCAAACAGTATTGTTGATTACAACACCAGGTAAATGTTTAGTTTACTTTTCATTAGATGCACAGCAGTTGTCTGTTGATTTGTTCCCTTCATTTCCTGGGATATCTGTTTATTTTGACTACTAAAATTTGCGGGCGCTGCTGCCCACGCTGTACATTGAAATATGGTTGCACTGACGTACACTTCCCATACCCAATGGCAGTGGTCGAGGCACTTTGGTGCTCCATAATTCATCGGGAGTCTATTTTCCAAGAATTTACCTAGTTTAGTTAGGTTCTTTAATTGTAGCGTGGGCTATATAAATTTGATATTTGAACACGTTGTAACAATTTCATACGGCCAGTTAAATTTGGGTAAGATGGAAATTTCTGTCATCTTTAAAATAAAAGTACTAATATTCTTTAACATTGGATACATCATTCACCATTGTGAAAAAAAGCCTTCTCTTTGAATTTTCATTGCTTGAGATAATTTCTGCATCTGACTTGTATTCATGATTAATCTTTTCCAATACCTGTTGATGTAGATGGACTTGCATTTTAACCTATAAATTTTGCATCTGTACTCTAGTCCTTTGAAAGGTTAAGTCTCTGGTGTCCGAAGGAGTAAAGTAGAAACATGAAAGTCTATTGGCATCACTTGAAGAACTCAATCCAAGCTCCCTTGTAATCCCATCGATAAGTCTTCTTGGAGTTTGTCGTTCTGTATAGTACTCCCTTCGTCTCAATTTATTTGTTCAATTTTGACATACTTGCCCTTCGAAAAATTGTCTATATCTCACAATCTATAATGTTTTATATAATTTTGAAAACATCGTATTATAGACCTAATCGAGATCTATCAAACAAGATCCATATTGTATATACAAAACATTATATATTGAAACATATAGACAATTTTGTAGGAGGTCCCAAATAGTGAAAAGGGACAAACAAATCGGGACGGAGGGATTTATGTACAATAACATTGACCATTGATCCACATCCATTAAGATACCAGCCAAGTTCAAAGGCTCCATAGCAACGAGCACAGGTTTTTGTGGAAGCTTATTCTGCGAGGATATTGGGACAAGTTATTCCCGTGGGTACTACCCTTTCATAAACATTCTTCCTGTAGTCTGTGAGGATGTTGGCACATGTTCATAAACAAGTTGATTGTCCATCTGTATACTTGGGTATTCCCTTGTCATTTAATATCTTATAAATGCAGGGCGGGGTGGGGAACCAATTATTATCCCCAAACGAAACCATTTGGTGATTCTTTATCTTACTATTATTAGTTACCCTTTGGGGGAAAGTAAGCAGAAAACCGCCCGAAATCCCGATATAGCCGGAGTATGGTTGTTATCCGACAAGTCGGGAAAGTACGTAATCCAAACTCAAAGAAATTAGATATGATGTTATCTTAGGTAATAGGTATTGATTACATCATGTACTGACTCATGTAGTCTTTCGTGGTTGAAGGCTGTAGCATTCCAATGTCAGCTTATTGATCATAACCTTATTGATAGGCTTTAACCTTCTATTGTTACATTTTAACCATAGAATCAAACTTTGGTACGGTTTTTTACCATTGTGTTTCTTTTTTGTCTCTATTTCTCTCTCTCTCAAAGGGGTGTATTTTTTTTTTTACAATTTAGCACATTGTTGTATTATGCAGATATAGTGGAATTACGTGTGAAATGTTGAGTGGGGTGACCACGACTCTTAAAGATATCCAGGTTTGCTATCGGGTCCTTTCTCCTTGTTTTTAAGCTACATTAGGTACCATGTTTTGTCTCCCTGCACAGCAAGTACTAGAAGACATAGACACTAATAAGGTGCAGAATACATGTGTTCGTGTGCTATATGCATATAATCCTCAATCCTCGGGTTTTTGGTACTTTAATCCATGTTACTATTTTTGTTTGATATGATAATGTTGTCATGGATGAAAGGGTTTTCCATGTATATTGTAACTTCCCATTCCACGCAAGAAAAATAGCATTCTGTTGCCTGTGGCCCTGTGTACATACCATTTCTATTGTACACATGGTACTCCCATTTTAAATTCCACTTGAAACGAAAATTTTCCAAACAAAAATAGTAACATGGATGAAAGAGTTTTCCATGTATATTGTAACTTCCCATTCCACGTAAGAGAAATAGCATTCTGTTGCCTGTGGCCCTGTGTACATACCATTTCTGTTGTACACATGGGGTACTCCCATTTTAAATTCCACTTGAAACGAAAATTTTTGGTATAGAGATGCCTTATTCTTTTTAGTCTATATTGTACTTGAATGTTTCACTAGAATGGGGTTATATTATATCAATGTCTCTGGCATGTCGGATATGTCCCTAAGAATATGAAAGAAATTTTAATGAAATTTTAGAAGTTGGAGATCATTGATTGTTTGCTTTTAGGAAGTCTTAGACATGCATCTAGGAATCCAGAGGTATCCAACTATAAACAGACTGAAAATACTGATGGTACTCCTTTTTTTTCCAGTGTCTGTTCTTTTTTTGATGTCGGGCTCTTCTACTAGCCGCCTAACCGGGCATCCGATAAGGAATTAAATAATAGTTTCCCCTACCAAGACAGCCATGTGCCCACCTTCTGTTCTCTTTCAACCTGCTTCTACACAAAACCTTTTAAGCGTCTCTTATTTCTGTAAAATGACAACTTTAACCTTCATTTATTCTGCACACTAAACTAAAACATTTTGGTTTCCTCTCTCTCACCCTTCACCATGCATTAACAACTCTACAATGAAGTCATTTCTGAAGCCCCCCTATACTTCTTTCTCAAAATTTTCTACAATGTGTCAAGCCATATATCCACGTTGTTGATGGTTGGTCTGATTTTTTTCTTCCAATTTATGGTGTAAAAGATTTTTGGTTTGGATTTATATGTCTAAATGGCACAGATGTACATAGATCGGGAAATCCAGAAAAAAGAGCGAAATAGAGAGAACCCATCTACCTCAACACAATAAAACTGCCATTCACGATGAAGAGGTATTAAAACTTGAATAACTTCTCCTTTGTGGTTAGCACAAGAAAGGTGGATTTGAAGTTATTGGTGCAACAAGTTCAACAACGACGATGGGGACCAAAAATCATTCAAATCACGAGAGCAAAAGCCCCAAATAATAAACCTAATCATATTAATTTTTTTGGTATTTTCATATTGATTAACAGAACCAGTTCAAAGAATGATAGTAGTGATGGTGATGTGGAAGGGTGACAATAAAAATGGTGGTAATGGGCTCAAGGTAGAAGAATTTAGTGGTGACGAAAATTGGAGAATGACGGCAAGGCAATTGTTGAAAATGCTGTTACTTATAGCCTTTTAAGGCAGCTACACATCGGTTAAGACTCACACGACAGTTGATACTCAGCATTTTGTTTAGCCTGCAATACCAGTAAGGGGAACGGAACTCTTGTTTGAGAACTTTAGCTACAGACTTGGGTTAGCTAGCTCAGCTTCTCCTATGGCTATAAGGATTAACGAACTATGGTAATGCTAAGACAAAGAAGGCCTAATAATGGTGAGTCGAATCAGGCGTGGCAGCTGTTCCAAGAATGGGCAGTGAGAGGATGATGTGGTGGTTCCAATCTTGTTCCAAAAAAGAAGAGCTAGAAAGGGAAAGGAATGGGTCATGAGAGAGAGGGAGGGAGGGAGGGAGGGGGGGGTGGTCATTTTTTGTCATTTGGGTTTGAAAAGTTCACATTGCACTGACATGCATGAGAAAGCTGTGCTATTATTGTCTAGTGGACCCGCCTTGACAGACGCCCTTTGGTTGGTTTGTTGAATTTGATATTTTTTGTTTACTGGTGTTCTAGTGATCAATTCACTATGTTGAATGTCGTTTCATAATTCATGCACAGTTGCATCTTATATTCAGGAAGATTTTCTAAAGTTGGTCTACAAAGAGACTATTCTAGTTGGGCATTCGCTGGAGAATGATCTGTTGGCACTCAAGATCTCTCACAATTTGGTGATTGATACAGCAGTGTTGTACAAGCACCCCCGTGGTGGATCCTACAAAAGTGCACTTCGTGTACTAACCAGAAGATTCCTTTCCAGGGAGATACAGGAGTCAGAAAGCGGACATGATAGCGTTGAAGATGCAAGGGCTGCTCTGGAACTAGCACTGCTAAAGATTAGGCATGGCAAGTGATCTGCCTTTTTTGTTTATTCACACCATTAAACTTTGCTTAGTATTGGGTCTCATGGTCACCTTATACTTTGAGTAGACGATTGGTGACCTTTATGAAGAATTTAGTCAGTGCTTAAAACAATGCACAAGATCGGCTGATTACTTGTCTTTGGATTGTACTTAGATATTGGAGGCATCAATCAATGCGCAGCACTAACGGGGATGACTATGGAGTCGATGTTTTTACTATATATATTTTCTAAGGGAACACATGTGTATGCATCCAAATGATGGTGTTTAGCATTGATAAGTCATCACTTAGTTACTGTCTGCCTTTTTGAGATCATTGACAAATAAATTGTTCCCCATTTATGCCCCTGTTAAAATTGTCCGAGACATTCTGATTAACTATGGTTCCTCCATTTGATACTTTGGACCTCGCTTTTCTTGAACAATTAGTTCAAGCATCAGCAGCATAAATGTTTCCTGCTACAGTGCTACCTCATTTCGTGAACTTTTGACTATGTATCATGCCTTCAGCTACTCCTTCTTGCCCTTGTAGGCACACCTTTAACTTCTGTATGTGTTAGTTGAACTGTACATGGTAACACATGGTAACAAAGACAAATTAGAGTAACATAAGGAGTTGAAGGGAAACAATCTCAAATCCTTCTCAATAGCTATATAATTTCCCCCTCCCCCAGTGAAAACCAGGAAATGGAGCATAGTTTCTATTATGAAACTAATCTCCTTTGTTTCATGTGCTTTTAACTTCTGTTTCCTAGAATAAATTTCTCAAGAGGTGTCTTTGGTTCTAATATTTGGAATTAGGACCTGATTTTGGTTCACCTCCATCATATGTGCGGAAGAAGCTTCTTTCATGTTTAAGTGAGTGCGGTAAAGCCTCAACTTTGATTGATAATATCTCCATAGTGAAGCGATATGCTTCTGAGTCATCCCATGCCATTCCAGTATGTTCGGATGAGGAGGCTCTTCTGAAGGCCAGAAAAGAGGTAAAAGTTTTGCTAGTTATGTTTTTCTTATTAAATTCGTAAGGATAGGCTGAAAAGATGACATAAATTGAGTGGAAGTGGTGGCGGTGGTGCGTTGGGGGTGGTTATGGACAGGCTACGTGCTTATACTTTCTCTCCTTTCTTGCTGTAAAGTAGGTTGCAAATGACAAGGTACACTTTGTCTGGGCCCACTTCTCAGAATTAAATTCCTACTTCAAGAAACAAGCGGAAGATGTCGAAAGTTTAAATGGAAAGCTTGCGGAGATGATATCATTGCTGACGTGCGACAAGAGCTCTACCAAAAACAAAGGCATCAAATACAGTGTAACCTCTGAACTAAAGGACATATTAACTCGCTTAGATGCAAGAATCAGACGCTTGCACTCCAGCTTACCAATGAATGCTATGCTTGTTATCTGCACTGGACATGGGAACACTGCAATTGTTCACAGGTATGTTCTCATTCTTTCCAAAGTGTTTATTAATCGGACATGCTGTGTTATCATTTTACTGTCAACTCAGCTGTTTGATTGGAAAAGAAAGTGTAGATGGACACAGGTCAAGCAACTGCTAATGTTTATAAAATTTATTTTTATGAGGAATATGACCTGTTGGTGCCGCCTTATATTTATCAAGTACATGTATTGATGAGTACAGTCTCTTGTCCCATATTTTTGTTATTTTGTTGTATTTCTCTTAGAAGAAGCAATCATGCATTCTTCCCCATATGCCCTCATCTTTCTTTTCCGTTACAGTAACGCCATTACATAGAAGCATATTTGGTACCACTGCAGAACAACAGTTACATGCAACCAATATGAGCATAACTGCAATTGCTAGCTCCCATGATTCGAATACATGTTAATTTTTATCAACTAATATGCTTGTTGTCTTTTGATTTCCTTTCTCCAACTACTAATGATGCACCTATTATGTCGTTTTGCTTGAAGAAATCTAAAGTTTATTTTTAGTACGCCTTCCATTATTACACCATAATTTCATGTGTAATCTTTATATCGTCTTGCCGTTTTACTTCTTCCTTGTTATGTGCTAATGAATACCAGCTTGCCTTAACATTTCTTGCAACAAATTAACAATGGTATGACGTTCGAGCAGACACAAACACATGCTAACACGAAAACACTTAAGGATTACATACAGTACCGCACCTATCCATGTAAACCTGTTTATTGATTTTTGTTTCTAATTTATTCAAGATTGACCGCACTTTCATACAATAACTGTTTTTCATTTTTGAGAAAAGATAAATATTAGCTTTATTAATAAGACCATATCAGTCTAAAGAAGAGTAAGAGGTGCGACCCACACTGGACTGGTACAATGAAAAAAAAGTTCATTGGTTGTCTTCAAGAGTCGATGTTTGTTTAGTCGATTTTCCATTGATATGGATCTCCATACTATTGTGTTTGGTTTCTCTATGTAGTTGTCGAGTCCCCTGCTTAAGCCTTAACCAGCCTCTTGATAATATTTATCTTTGCATTTAGTTTAGTGAGTCACTTGGGTGGTTAGGAATTGGTCTCTATGCAAACTTGGATTGTAGGCACAACTTATTACAAACTTCACAGCTGATTACAGACATCCAGTGTGCTAACATTTAAGTTTGTACAACAAACAAAAAAGATTCTTCTCTAATCGTATGTTCGGTTGTTAAGGTTTTCTTTATCCATTGTGCATTGTTCTTTCTTTACTGGAAAAACACTTGGAGTGGGGTGGCAGCAAGTCACCTTTGGCCTACTTGGCTTCTATGGTTACTCTCTAAGTCTCTATTATGAGCAGTCTCTTGTTCTTCCATGTCTTTTGAGTTTTGAATATTCAATTTGGTTGTAAAGTTTTTATTGTGGTTCTCTTTTTGTTGTGCATGGATGAAGACTGAGGAAAATGCTTACGGAGCAGACGGATACCACTTTGTGCCGTGAGAAACTTGTCAAGGTCTTGGAAGATCTGCAAGCCCAAGCTGAAGTAGGTTTGTGTTTTGTGGGTGTAAAGCATTGAGTAGCTCTTGTTCTTTTTTCTGCCCATCTCCCGGTGAGCGCATGAGGGATCGGCATTCGGCACTTCTATTTATTGCATATGTAATCCTAGCAACAATGTATTAGACGCAAAGCTGCTATGCACAAATTTTGCATTTGAAGTTCTTGCTTGTGTTTGTATACTAGTCTCTGTGCGCTTCATCATCTTCTTCCAATTTCTTTTCATTCACAGATAGATAAGCATGTTCCTTTGATGTCTCCAAAAACTTTGACAACGGATTGGATAAATAAATTGTGTGAAGTTATCAATTTTCCCAAAAGTTTAGCTCTTGGGAAATGATGGCCAAAGGAGTTTTTCCATTCCAAGGCTTTGAGTACGAGATTGCGAGGCTATTTCCTTGGAATTTGTTTTGAGAAATGATTTTGCCACTCTCTTTTTTGTTAACACCACTCCCCTACAATTGTATTTTTGCACCAAAAATACACTTGCAGGGAAGTGACGTTAACAAAAAAAGGAGTGGCAAAATCAGCAGCCTTTGTTTTTCTCGTAATAGAGTTGAATAGACTTCTGCTTTCTTTCTTACCAAGGAAAGTTGTCGCTTACTCGGTTAGATTCGGGTTTGAGTGTCACGCCCTTGGCCTCCTTTCTTTGCTTATGTTTGTTGCCTTCCAGAAAAAAGGAATTTAGTTTTAGACACGAAAAAATATGTCGACCGATATATCTATTTCTTCCTTACGAGGGAAAAAAGAGAAGGAAAATATTGAAGTCAGGATATCTGACTTCAGGATGTGTATATTGAGACGTCAGACGCTAGGCTTCTGTTTTTTTGTACTTTTTTGGTAGATTATTTTGATAACTCCTGTTAGAGTGGTTGATAATGGATAAAATGTACTGGCATTTGGTCATCCAATTATGGACAATTTGGCTGGTTACCTCGTTCCGTATTGCAGGAGCGTAATTGGATCCACCAAACCAAATTTCCAGAAAACAATGATGGTTAGCCCACCAAACAAAATTTCCAGAAAGAAATGATAATACTGACGACGGTTTAGTGAAACTTGATGGAAATGTGAATCCTATCCCAGATGCATTAATCTTTTTTTTGAACTGCATTCCAGAAGCATTGATCGACAACAGTGTTCATGCCATTGTACACAACATGCTAATGTAATGTTGCTTCATTAGCTGCGGCTATTTTTCAATTTCCACCATAGGAAAAATTATTTTAAGTGCTCCTCGAGCACAGTCTGCTCTAGGTCTCTTCCCCACCACGCATTCGTATGAGCTTAGCCACAGTGCGTGCATCTCACACCAATGTGTGTAACGGGAGAAAACCCTAAAGGACCATGTGTCGCCACGAGGAGCACTGTATAGTCATTCATGTTAGTAGTCTGTAGACTTGCATTGAACCTCATACAGTTGCCTGGTTGCAAGTTTTATTCTGTCAAGAGGTTTCTGTCTGTCTTCAAGAGATTTCGATCAATGGAGACTGGAGAGGAACTTAGATTCCATGGACCATGATAAAAGTAGTTGTAAGTCAATAAGTACAGACCCCTTACTTCTGGGCTTTTCCAAGATAATTAGAGAGCCAAACATCAGTTTCTATTCCATATCAACATAACAGGAAGTAACAAGAGTTAAAAAGAAAACAGAAGTACAGTAAATAGAAAAAAAAAAGAAAAAAAGGAGAATGGCTATTAGGCATTTACATCCCTAAATCCTACTCAAACAACTTACATAGTCTACAAATTCAAATAAAAGTCACATTAACAAGTTCTAGTATAGCTACAAACAGACAACACTTGTTCAAAGATAGAAAAGTTACTAAATAGTTTCAGGTTTCAACAATGCCATTAATTACCTCCAAGCCGAAGCGACAATCAAGACTCTATCTTCCCATCCAAGATGAAGCGCGCCCATTTCATCTTTCACCTTGAACCGGTCAGAATACTGCTTTATAAGCATCCGAATTGATTCGTTCACATTCGAACTAATCGGACACGAGGTAAAACCAGCCATCATCATCCGCGCTCTCCATTTCCCATGAACTTCATACCTCTCTATCCTTTCCACTCCCTCACATGCAACGATATTCACAAGATCACGAGCCAAACACCCCTTCTCCACATTCAACCTCTCCTGACTATCCCTCGGAAGAGTCGCATCAAGAGTATCAAAAACAGCCGCGTAGTAATTATAAGCTTCGACAAACCTAGGCAAAAAGGGGGAAGTGTTTGTGTTCATATCTTGTTCAACAACTGTAACGAGCTTTGGGTTTAAGCTCTTGACCATACGAAGAAGCTGGTCCCGTTCGTTTACAGTGGAAACACTCTCATCGGGCATGTGATGAAGCTGAAAAGCAAAGTTAACAATAAGTGCTTCCCCAGAGTGGCAGTTAAGAACTTCTGGAGCGACAACAGCAGCTTTTGTAGCCACAACTTGGAACTCGAATGGCACATCAAGATCTTCAGCCAGTTTCTCAAGCCTTTGGAAAATGAGGTTTAAACCCCCGATGGATCGTTGGACCGATTCCGGGTCATCAATCCCGGTAATCCTCAAGTGTGGCCGCCGATTTTTGGGTAGTTGTTTTGCGAGAGATTGTATCAGTGTTAGGTATTGACTCCCTTGGTTTACGTCAAAATCGATTATATGAATCCGTTTTTCGTCTTTAGATGCCTCAATAATTGCACCGTTTGCTGCCACAAATCCGAACCGAAAACAAGGGCACACCTCAAAAAGGACTTGCATTGCTGATAAACGGTCGTTGGAGGGGGGTTCTTTGCATTTTAAAACTTTGTAAATGCCTTTTCCCGAGGCAGCCAAACGAGCCGTTAGGGCTTCCACCATGTAAGCGGCAATTCTATCAGTAGGGTCCCCTTGGATCGAGACCCTCTGTCGGAGATCATTTATCACCCTAGATGCTTCCGCAACGTTTCCCTCCGATATCATCACTGCGCAATCGAACAGCAGCTGCTTGTGGCTCCCGGGAGAGTTTCTTGGTGATACCTCTTTCGTGCTGCTGATGGTGCTGAGAATAGAATCCGAGGACGTAGACTCCTTTGGTGAGTCGTGAAGCAATGGACCACAGAAATGTTGGCGGGGCCATTCACGGTCGATCTCCATGCTTTGATCGTCATCTTCATCATCGTCGTCGTTATCATCGAGAAGTGCTCTCTCCAGTTCTCGAAGCTTTAATCTCATCTTATCCTCATCGTAGTCTATCGCATCTGGACTTTGACTTTCCAAGTATTCTGACTCAAAACGGTTAAATGGGAATGGGTTTTGTTCAATCCTGGAAGTACTTCGGATTCCAGGGTGCAAACGGTTTACCGACTCACTAGAGAGTGCAGAATGTATAAATTCTTCGGTGGGAGAGTCGAGGAAGTACTTAGGATCGGAACTCTCACTGCTACACGATTCAGAGTTGAATATTGGAGTGGAAATGCTGGAGCTTTCATTGCTCCCATTTAGTGTGTAGAGTTTGGGATTTCCATATGATCTGGGATATCTATCTTGGGGTCTAATTAAAGCCATTTTTACTTCTAATTCAATCAATGTTTAAGGAAGGATGAAAGTATCAAACAATCCGAGGGCAGTGACACAAAATGGCAACTGTGGAAACCAAACGTCCTTTGGATTTCCGTCGCAGAAACAATAGCCAAGTATTTGATTAAGCAACTCGCAGCTGGAATACTTGGATGATGCCTGCAGAATAGAAAACATGAAGCCAAAATACTAACAACTAAGAAGTCCGCAACAGTCTAACTTGATGCATTCCTTATGAACACAAAGAAAAACAGTAGAAATTCATACATTTTACAACTTACAAACATTGCATGATACCACAGAGGGAAAGATCGACCCAGACACAGAGAACAGCTAAAGTTTGAGAATGAATCATGGGCTAGCGAATTACCGTCAATACATCCCTTACACACTTGTAAAACTACAAATACACCACTTCACCAACTTCATTTTCCAAGGCCATTTCAACGTATCCGTTTACATTAAAGAAACAAAGTTTTTATTCAGCAGTTTTCATTCAGTGAAACTACTACAGCGTACATCCTTGCACATGAGGCCTCTACTTTCCTACAGCTGCAGCATTTTTGCCACTGTGTTAGCTTGAATGGTATATTGAAACCCTGCTTAACCAAGCATGTTATCTTGGAGACGGAAATGAATTAAATTTTAAGCTCCCTCAATTCTTTTGACGCAACTCTTGTTGCAACATGCCGTGTACATCTAAGGCTATTTTGAATGATGGGAATTCCCTTAAAGAAAATGTAGATTGATCTAAAAAGGAGAATTATGTTACAATTTACAGATTCACAAAAGATTGACATAGGAATAAGCATTCTTCCAACACGGTCTACGTCAAAATTCATTTCGAAGATTATATATTGTTGCTCATCCTCGTCTATTGATCATTAAGGAAATTGACATATAGCCATCAGCTGGATCCTAAATGTCATAAGTTCTAGTGTTTTGGAGATCAATCAACATTGTACTTTGATTTGCTTTTTGAGCTCTTAAACAAGAAAGCACCAGCACCTTTCTCTTGTACTGAATAAGTGCTTCAAGTATGTTGTGGATGTTCAATTAGACAATCATGGAAAACTGCATCTTCCATTAGCGTTTTGGAAATCTGTTTAACACGTTGCTTTGGTAGGTGATTTTTGTGCTCTTCAACAAAAAACCACTGGCACCTTTCTCTGATACTTACATACAAGTCATGTATAAAGACTATCTTCAATTAGCTAATCATGGGAAATTGAATTTTACATACCACACGGGAGGAGAGAAACTATTTGCAAATATTGTCAGCTTATATGTCTGCGTGCTGTTTATGTGATTCCAAGAACTGGGGATGGATTAAATGACTCATTGAACAAAAATTCCATGGCTTTTATTTCCATATAACCATGTATCAATGGTTCAATAGCAATGAAAAGATTTAACATGGAGAAAGGGGGTGAACTAGAAGTGAGATTATAGAACAAGAATCTTGCAAACACTGATCAACAAGAAAATTGACCGACAAAAACTTGATCGTAGAAACAAACCAACAAAAAATGATGTTTTACAAAGCACTTATGTTCCGATCAATCAAATTAGGACACAAGCACAATATGTCATATGAGCAAGAGAGATATTTAGCAACCATGCCCTGATATCGACAAGACGACAACCAATTTCGCCAGAACACTCCAAGAACAACAACATGAGCAAATTGAGAATGACAATATAGCAAATTGGGAACTTAAGAGTACATATTTAGGTTTGACTACCTACAAGCATGAAGCATCAACTCAGAGGAATCTAAAACATTTGACCATGGCTAAAGTTCATAACAAATTCAGGTAAAGATTGGCTAACACATAAGAGAGAGAACTGAAAACTAAAAATACAGGAGACAAACAAAAGCAAACATGTCCATACCTCAGCCAAGAGCAAGATATCTGATAAAAACCAGCAATTCAGCTGATACCCAGATTGAGATGAACCTCACAACCAGCTCTGATCTTGAAGGGAGGGGGTAAACCCTAATATGTGTTGACTCAAATCACCTCTTTGTGCTATCTGTTCTTCAAAGGAATTGCAGATTTATGAGGTTAGGTTGTTGGTCCAAAAGCAACAAAGTACATAAAACAATAAACTAAAAAGAAGTCCACAGAAGACCAAACTTTACACACAGAATTGTACAGTAAAACAAGAAAGAAAAGAGGAAAAAAAAAAATACCCAAGAAATCTTTTGACAAATATACTACTAGTATATGACTGCTACCCAACCAAGAATATGAACAGATCAAAATTCCAAGACCCAGTTGCAAAAGGAAGACCAAAAAGGCATGAAATCCTATCTAGGTTTCTGGAATATAGGAAAAATGGGGTAAAATTTCATTTGCATAGAAACTTCAGGGAGGGCCTCATTTTTCATTGTCTTACTTTTCCTCCTTGTCCACACCAACCTCTCTGACCGACTGGGTTGTTTGACAAGTTCACCGTCGTGTCAAAAGGACATATGGTTGGTATATTGGGTAGGGGGGGGTCCCCCACTTCACCAAAAACAATCCTGACCGTTCAAATCTGTGGATTACATATTGACTCTGATTTGGGTCGGTGTTGATAAATGTAGCGTAGAATAATTCAGGAGAGTAGTATAACTCGATACCTTCAAACGGGATCAAAGAATCCGCGTTTAAATGATAAAAAAAAAAAAAGAATCCGCGTTTAGCAGTCCTGGACTATTTATCCTGCAAATAAGGCTCCGTTTCAGAATATTTTTTTAAAAAAATAAGCATTTATTTTATATTTTTAAATTAAAAAATAATGTAATTAAAAAATAAATTTTTAATTTTTTTGCACCTTATTAAAAATCTCAATAAAATCTATTAAACAAAATCCACATTGATAGAACATTTTTTTGAATAACCACATAATTTTTGAGCTTGAAATTGCCTTCTAAAAATAAGTATTTATTTCCCTTTTGAAAACTTTCGGAGTCCTACATATATTTCAGGCCTATAATTTCTTTTGCATAATATACGAATCTTTTTGAGCGGCACTCTTTGACTTTTTGGATAGGATAAGATCCAGTAAGAAAATGCCTGATGGAATGAACTTGAAGTTTAGATAAGTAAATGAGAATTTTAAATTGAGTATTCTCCCTTCTTAAACTTTTATCTACGCAAAACAAAAGAATCCATTGATATCCCTTAAATTGATAAAACTGCAACTTTTTGAAGACATCATTTTACGGACAAGATACTTATTTTTGATTCATTGCCGGACTATGTTTCCTCCTTTTTAAGCACGCAACGGTATTGTGCAACCTTTGTAGGCTCTTTTCGGATGAGACCATTTATTAGATAGATTATTTCAATGAAAACAAGATTAATCCAATATTAAAAGCCAATTGGCCATAGTATATTTATTTTGCAAAAATACATGACAAGTACTTTGTTAGATAAAATGACGATGGTCCAATCATGTAAGCCCTAATATCCCATCAGTCTAAATAATTATTGAACGAGCCACGTACAAAAGAAATAGTTTGAATCACATTGAAAGCGAGCCGATCTGGTACCCATCGATAATTTTTTTTGGACACTCAAACTGGCCCGGTCGTAACAGGTTTCTCCACCGGACCACCCCACCCCCATTCCCAAAAATAAAAAAAATCAAAGGAGCTCCATTTTTATGCACCACTTCAATATTAAAGAACACATTAACACTATATATTTTTCATTTACAACTTATAAGACCAAAATAAAGAGATTCTAACAAATACAAAGACTAGAGTCTAGAGAGAGTAATTAAAGAGTAGGAATATAATCGATATATACTGGTGATATCTAACCACAAAAGTTGTTTGAACTAATTTGCACCTTTAATTACTTTCCTTCTTGGAAACATAAAACCATCTTGGAAACACAATTGGTTGATATCTCAAGAGAAGCATTTTTTAGACGGTTCCGCGGACAACTAATTAAACACCTAAAAAAATATTTCAATCTCAATCTCATAGTTTTCGATCAAATTTTTATGATCCAAACCGTTCAATGTGTCAAGAATGTGATTTTAACATAAACCATGACCGGAAAGTGCTTGTTTTGAGCAGTTTTTAATTGAATCGTTCATCAAATCTAAGCTAAAAATTGCTCAAATCAAGCCATTCCAGATCTTTTTTTTAGCTGATTTTATCCCAGTATCCTTAAAATCACGTTCTGATCATATTGAGCGGCTCGGATCATTAAAATTTGATCACTATGAGGTGTTTTTTTAGGTGTCTAATTATATATATATATGTATATACATATATATATATATTGTTTTCTTTGCTTATTATTTTCGTTGGTCGTTTTTTAAATGAGGAAATTTGGTACTTTCTTTTATTTCTCTCACCTAAACTTCAAAAGAATCTTTAAGCTAGATTTTCCCCACATAAAAGTTATTGTACATAAATAAACAACACAAAATTGAACGAACTTCGTTAGCTATCAAAATTCTCTTTAGAGTTACCCAAGTTCCAATTTTTGACTATGCCACTCCATGTGAAAGATCCCATCATCGGTCGTACAAGAGGAAACCATGTACAGTGGTAGATGAGTGTGGTCTGTAATGCTGGGAAACAGTGGTGGCATTCGAGCCATCAAGTTCGCTGAAGGACGACTCGAATGCCGCACTGTAGCTACAGGGCCTGCATAACAGGATCCACGGGTTCATATTGCCGACATGGTTGGTGACGTTGGATTAAAGCATGGCACACTGTTACTAGTACATTACTAGTAAATATCGCTGTTATCTTTGCCGCATCAAATCATGGCACCTTTTATCACAAAGTCAAATGTTAGCATGTCTTCCACTTGTTATTAGAAGAGAAGAATACGTCAAAGGCGCGTTCAGTATTATTGGAAGACAGAAATGCCCCGAGGCTTTTGGGACAAATATTTCTTATAAGGATCACTTTAACTTGTCAAAATGTGAACCTCCTCTTTCTCGATCAAATATTAATGATCTAAGCCGTTCAATGCGTCCAAAATGTGATTTTAAGGGTACCCGCGAGAAATCGAAAAAAAAAGAGACCGGGAAGGGCTCTTGATCTGAGCAATTTTTTTCTTAGAAAAGAAGAAGATATTTTACGGTTGAACAAAATTGATAATTTTCAATTTTTCATAGTGATTTTCAATGATTGATATATCTAAATGAGGTTACATGACACTTAATTATGTTATTAATTTTCTAGTTTACGAAAGAGTTCAATAAATCTATTGATTGAAATTAACGTATACGTAGTTGACAAATCAATTTCTTTTATACACATGTTACGTACTTTATTTTGTCCTTTTTAAAGCTGTCTCTCTCTCTGAGGATTGAGAGATCTAAAACACTTTTATTTGAATATTTTATTCATGCACTTAACAGAGAATAATAAAGAACAGCCCACTGCCAAATAAAAAAAAATAAATAAACAAAGGGCCAATGAAGTCATTTGACAAAGTTAGTTGACTGAATGGTTAAGAACAACTATGGGATGTTTGATTTTAACTAAAAAGAATTAACCATTATGTACTCTTACGAAAGTTCCTTTCACACTAAAGGGAGAATGGCAATTCTGCCCTTGTTAAATGTTAAATGTTAAATGTCAAATGTGAAATGAATCTTTTATGGTATCAAACCAAATAATAAGGACGAGCAGAATTTAGGGGTTTTCCTGGAAAGAACCATATGCGCCAAATAATATCTACAATATATAATTATATATGTACCTTAAGAAGGTTTTGTAATTATTCTGCCTAGTCATCCATACTCTTTAGTCTTGTATATATCCATAGTTCACCTTATCCGGTTATCCCCATATAGAATAATTAAGCCAAGTAATTATTCAAGGAATTGACTAATTCGTTCAGGACTTCGAGTTGGTGCTGTGCAGTGAAGAATCTAGCAGCGTGTTGCGTATTTTCGAGTCGTCGGATCGTGCATCCGATGGCTCAGATTTTATCTCGGCAACCAACAATTAAGAGTCGTTTATTGCCGAGATGAGATTCGAGCTGTCTGATGCATCATCCGACGGTTCAGAGGGGCGCAGCATGGTGCTGCGCACATCACTGCACAGCACCATCCCCCAATTCTGACTTATTGGTTCAGGCGGCAACAAAGGGACGGTGTTGTGCTCGTCCAGATTCGCTATGAATTTCTTTCCCTCTCCTACTCTTGGGCCGAGAAGAGGATAAGAAAAAGCAACGCAAAGCGCATCGAAGTCGCAGGCCCGGCTCCTATTCCGCGGCAATTGGACCTTTTCTTCTTGTCCGACGTTGCTATCTTATTTGAGAAATGGTTAACGACCAGAAATGTAGACTTTTTTTTTGGGTAACGAAGAAATGTAGACTTTCATTTAACATATAGGCTTTTTTCCTCACAATTAGTATAAATTACGGTAACTTCTGGTCTTGATGGATCAAACCGTAGTCCTATCTGTCTGCCTCTTCACGAAACTTCTTTGTCGCGATCTCGTGTGGCACTAATTTTTCATGTCACTTTATGTACTTTAAGTTGTTTTGTCGAGATCTCGTATGGCACCCGTTGTTCATTTCATAAGAAGAGCATAATGATACATGCCGAATGCAATGAATTTTACCAATACTAATTTGGTTAACCAAAATTTAATTGATGGGTTTTGTAGATCATCATCAACTGAATAAAATCTATGTCTAGTCAGAGCCTTGGTCTAATTTTTTCCTGGTACGGACATGATTGGATTTGAGGCTAGTCAAAGCTTCCATGCATGCTTTGGCAACCTTTTTTCCTCACAAAACAGGGGCGACCACAGAGATGATCACAAAATTCCACTTTGTTACTGTTATGCCCAAAGGATTTGAAACCAAACCATACACACCCATAATTACACCACACAGATTTATGCGGTTTTCCAAAGAAAAAAAAAAAAAGAAACGGGTACATCGACGGGAACAACAAACATGATTATTGTGGTGGTCCCGAAGGATTACAATATCACTCAACACTTAGCCTCACTCTCACACTTTTGATCACGTACTCTTCGTAGTCTCTATTGTTGATACAGAAATACAAAACAAGAGGGCAGAGGCGGTTCCGGGATTTTGGTTCAGTGGTGACAAAATCGTATAGAAATTTTTTGTGATGCAAAACTCCATCTTGAATAAAGTTTTTTATTTGATTAATATACTAACAAGTTGAGCCTGATTTATCTTGTTTTGTTGTCATATATTATCTGTTTACTCACAAATTTAAGTAGATTGTCACTTACGTTGGCGATTCACGATTGAACCAGCGCACACAATAACAAAGAGAAATCACATTTTATTATTTTATAAATTTTTAGTTCATTTTTGAAAACAGGAGGTTCGCTTGAACCCTCTCAAACACTTGTAAAGCCGCCCTTGCAAGAGGGCCCGATTTACAGGCATGGAAGTGAGTTCTGTTTCCTTTTTTCCATGCCAGACTAAGGCATCTCCTTAGCTGCTGAAGAAGACTGGATACTGCTGCTGGAACCCTTGAAGGAGGCTGAGGGTGAAAACTTGGTGTTGATCAGGTTACTGTAATTTTACGAATGTGATTTTATTAATGGCTTATTTGTACGGATGGTCTCCAAAGTATTTTTAAAATGTCAATTTGGTCCCCAACATACAAATCGTGACTATTGCATCCCTAACGTTTAAAATGCGTGTTTAAATGGTCCCCGGAGCTAACTCCGTCCAAATTGACCATTAAAGGCAGGGTTATTTTTGTAACTTCCTCTTTAAATAACCATCACCTTCAATCTCAAAACCCTAGACCTCTCTCTCTCTCTCTCTCTCTCTCTCTCTCTCTCTCCCTCCCTCCCTCCCTCCCTCCCTCCCTCTCAAATGGGAAAACGTTCTAATAAAACCAAATCCTCCAACAATGCTCTCCTCCGTTCCCACCTCTGATCCCTAACCACCCCTATAAGCCAAACCACCCCAATCTCCATCCAACCCAATTACCCACCACCCATTCGACATAACCTCCAAACCAAAACCATGGACCGAACCACCACCACCACCACCACCACCAGCAGTATTCTTGACTCAATCGGCCAAGAAATCACCACCATCATCTCCCCGGTCTCCATTTGCATGCTCCTCCTCGTCTCCTCCCCCACACCCATCCGCTCCACCACCACCCTCGTCTACCTCGAAACCCCCACCGACACCCCCTCCCAAAAACTTATTCTTCAATCTTTGGGTTCTGATCGGGGCAGGGGAAGCTACCTCCTCTCCTCTCCCTATTTCACTACCACCGATTAAAAAAAAAAAATTCACAGTAACCCCTCCCCAAACCCAACTAGCCTTCTGCGATTAAAAGAGATTATTTTTAGAAAAAAAAATGAGAGCTTTCAATCTTGCTGGTGCTGGATTTCGTGTTGTAAACATTCAAGACTTTTAATGCTAAAGAAAATCCCCTGTATTTATGGAGTTTGATGTTTTGTAACTCCGAATCTGTTGGAAAGAACTCTCAAAATAGTAAGCTAGCTTTTGAAATCGAAAATGAAAAAATAATTGATTAGATGTTTACACTTTGCTGTGGAGTGTTTGAATCGCCCTAAGCCCATCTCACACGAGCAGTGGCTGTGGCGTCAATGGCAATCCGGAGGGTGGGCTGCCGGGGAATTGTGAGTATGCGAGCCGGATGGTGGGCTGTGGCGTCAATGTTGGTATTCTAGTGTTGATCGATTTACGCCGTGCGAGGTTTGTTTATGTTTGAGATTCTGTTGTACATTTTGGGTTTAGGTGGTGGCCGGTGATTGGCAAAGGGGATGTGGAGGTTGAATATGGAGGGGTGGTGGTGGTTGTGGAGGTTGAAGGTGGTGGGTGTAGAATTTGTGACGGTGGGTTGTTGCCGGAAAAGAAGGTGGTGGTAATGGGTGGTGACTAGCCCAGGAGTGGAAGGAGGGTGAGTTTATAATATTATGATAGAGTTCTGAATATGCCCTTGCAAGTGACGGTAGATATGGATGGAGTTAGCTCCGGGGACCATTTAAACGTACATTTTAAACATTGGGGATGCAATAGACACGATTTGTATATTGAGAACTAAATTGACATTTCAAAAATACTTTGAGGACCATCTGTACAAATAAGCCTTTTATTAATTTACTAAAACAAAGAAGGAGAAAAGGGACAATTCAACATTTCTCATTGTATTTTCGTGAGCTGAGAATGTGCGATTGGTCGATGATTAGCGGTGGAAAAGGGGAAATAAGTCTTGTAGGGTGAGGGGTAGAGCAGGAGGCACGAAGGGGACAAAGGCAGCGTATTCCTGTTGTTTTCCATGGGTGTCCGGCTTTTCTTTGGGTTCGAATGCGTGTGGTCACTTCTTTTCTCTGAGGAAGAATGTTCTTACACGCGCTCTTTTCCCATTGGGTGGTCAACCATTCTCTTTAGGGTGAGTTTTGGCCAAGGCCCTCGTTTCCCGCGGGCCCCGCTGCCACGTGCATGTTTGTAATTGAGGGGTCAAATAGTCTCCCTTGATCGTGGTTTAATAATTTTGACCGCACCTACATATGGCATAATGTCTTTTGAGTTTATCAACTTTTGAAGGCGTAGGGGCAAGCTGCTACTTTTCAGAAGTAAAATTTTCTAGAAGGAAGTAATTAATTTATTCAAATATATATATATATATATATATATATATATATATATATATATATTTCCCAAACGTTGTTCCAATCAGGGAGTCCACATCAACACCACTATGTAACTCAAATATTCAACCCTTCTTTTACATGTGGGGTGTGCTTTTTTGTTCCAAGAATGGGAATGCAGAAAATAAGTGCGGTAAAAGCGATAGCCACTAGTTGAATGCAATCATATTCTCCTCCTATACAGGGTCCTCTAGTGTAGGTGCACTACAGAGTTGTGCCGTTCATTTCATCAATCAATAATTCAGATTTAAATAAAAACTCTTTCATGGAATAGTATTTTCTTCTCTGCTAAAAGAGTTATTCTTTTATCCGGTCCATTGAAAATACTGTTGGATGGCTGAGATTAATTAAACCATACAGTCCTGTAGTGCACCCCGCGTCAATTGCCCGACTTTCTCTTTACTTCCTTCCTGCGTCAATTGCCGATTCTTGGTGATTGAGATTCATGGGCGATTCGGATATTTATTTAGGGAAAACCCTCCCCCGCCCCCTTTTTTTTCGAATCCGCAGGAGGAACAATGTTGCTTGCTGTTCACCTCTCGTGAGCAAACCGTTAGGGCTTTCCTCTGGCATTGACTCTTTTCATTTTGGTCACAAGAGGGCCCTTCTTTGATGAGAAAGCTGGGAATGATCAATCTCCTTCCCTCCTATAGTTGGTCGCACAACTTGCAAATGAACAAATTCAAATTTGGAAAAGGATTATGATTTCTTGAAAGCAGAGATGTTATGTTTTTGTGTTTGATAAACTTCAAAAGAAATATATTTGAGCATAGGTTAATAAACAATAATAAAATGTATTGGAGTACTCAGTGCACAAAGCTCCCACACATGTGAAGACTACAGAAAGATTGATGTGCATTGTCTTACTCCTACAAGTAGAGAGGTGGTTTTTTTAGAATTAAACTCGTGATCTTCAGGCCACAACAAAGCGAATTTACCACCGTGTCAGGTCTAACATTCTATTCAGTCCACCACAATCTAATACTCTCTCCGTCCCTTTTTAAGTGTCTTGCTTCGTAACTCCAACTTATTAAAAAGACATTATCATTATACCTTTCACATTAACTTTTTCCTCCACTTTCTCTACTTATCCATTATCATTACACTTTTACTCACTTACTTTTTAAAATGGCATCTACTTTTAGGGACAAAATAGATAATTCACCAACTTTTACTCACTAACTTTACAAAATGGATACTTATTAAGAGACAATCCAAAATGGAATACCGGACTATAAATAAGGGACGGAGGGAGTAGATAAAAAGACTCAACGCTACCTTTCAGACTTACTTCCGATGAAGGAAAATGATGTGCGATCGATTGAGTTTCTTTATTCAAGTGAGAGAGTGATATATGTCATATTATTTTTATTTTTTATTTTTTTTCATAATATGTGTTAGGTGCAGTGAAAAACATTTTTGTTTGATACTTAAAAGGTATAATCTAATTTTCCTTTGTCAGGAAATAAGTTTCCAAAATAAAATCTTCCTGTAATTTTTCAAAAGAGCTGGAGATAAATAGTCTCACAGATATGGCCCATGGGCAGATATCTTTGTCGCAAAAGCCCACACGGAAATTTCACAAGGCTTTGCTGTCCAAGCCCATTGACACGAGTTTCTATGGGGTTGGGCTTGGCCAGTTCTAACAATTAAAAATGCACATAATTGGAAGCTATGTGTTTTTTTGAAATCAAACAATCGCATGCTCATATAGAACAGGAAACTGCCCGAAGGTCACAAACGCCTAAATTCTGGAGCCCTCCGTTGGATAAGATGACCTCAACTTTTGGGTTATATATCCATGTGAATTGGATAGGCTCTTACCAAATACATTGAAAAAATACCCACATCGGGTAGAAAAATTGAAAGCTATATATGTTGAGTAATGGAAATAAACAAGGCTTGCCAAACTGTATACTAAATATATATTTATACATATACGTATATATAAGTGTAAAATATGCATGTAAATATGTGTACACTTACATGAATATAAACTAAAATGCCACCACATCCAAATGCAGCTATTCTAATAACATGAACACAAATCTATCATATTGCAAACAAAAATGGCGGGTAGGCAGTTGCGACAAAAGGTCTACTTTGTTATTCAGAGGGTACAATATTTATTCAAAATTCCTTGTTATTTTACTTTTAATTTTTTGTTGTAAGATCAATTATGTGCTCAAACAAATTCTTTGAATACCGAAATGCATTATATAGTATGATGATTTGGTACTTGAAGAATGCTACGTACCATGCAATATGTCAAATTTGAAAAATAGAAACAAAATTCGGAGGATGGATCTATTGGTGTTTGAAGAGTCTCCAAAACCAAAAAATACCTCATTAACGCTAGGTACCAAAAAAATTCTCAGAAAGTACGCTGAAAAAGAAAATTAAGGGTCCAGATCATGTTTTGAGTGAATCAAATTAGACCCTTAATTTCTATTTTCAGAGTACTTTTTGGATAAGTTGTTTGGATACCTAACTACCTCCAAATTGGAAGTTTATGGTCGAGTTGCTCTTAGCCTCTTAAATACTTTGAAGAGTTTTGTGGGGTTGTTCTTGTAATTGTATCACTTTCACCTTCATAATGGAAAAAGCATCTTTTATCTGTTCTATAATTACTTTGCGATTATGTGGCTTTGACTTGTCTCCAATTTCATATGTACATATTTAATCTTATTTGGCTGCTTATTGTCTAAAATTCTGGACTAGGTTTTGGTACACCACAAGTGTTTTTCTGCGATCAAATCCTTTCATATGTGGAACTGATCAGTTATATTTAACAAACTTGGTTAAAAATTAAGTCGTATGAACTGAACGACTTCGATCCTCAAAGTGCAGCTCCGCGTGAGTTCTGTACTTGGTGCGTAATATTCACCCACTATTTTTGGGCAGGTGCATAAAATTGCACTCCTCTTGTAAGCCCCAAAAGTAACGCTAGCAGTCTCTCAATTACGTTGTTGATTGAATGCTAATATTTGGCCTTTCAAATCCATCTCCAAAACCTCTGAAACGTATACTAAAATAACCTTGTACCTGATCACACAGAAAAATATTCTTACACTTGAATTTCTAAATACGTCACCACACGTGCGTATTTTTGAAAGCCGCCATATACAAAAAAACACATATATGTGGCAACCAAGAAGTTTGTCTAGTGGTCTAGAGCCTAAAGTTCTTTTCGGTTTGAGTTTTGGGAGATGTTTTTTAGAGTAATGAGTGAGCAATGGCAGAGCCAAGATTTTCGATAAGTAGGGTCAAATATTTGAACTATGTGTAATTCATGAATGGAACCCTTGATATGTTTTGAGGAACAAACATACTAGCGCTACGCTAGAAAATTTTGTGAATGGAGATTCTATTTTGACTCCTTTTATCTCTAAGTACAAAACCCTTATATGGGCCGGGGCAAAAATAAATTTTAAAATGGGGTCAAATTCATAAAAATGGGGTAAAAATTATACCTATCTCTTTGAAAATTTGACAGCCAGTGGGATCGCCTGCCCACCTTTGTTTCTATGTCCCTTCGCCACTGAGCCTAAGACTTAACTACCTCTTAAGATCTCATGCAAGTTCGAAATCTAGCTCGTAGGTGCTTTCAAATCTTTGAGATCCCACTTCATACAAAACTTTACTCTGACTTTAGTTGGGACTACCGCAAGTGAGATTGGGATTTGTTTTCCAAATTAGTCAATGTGCGTGTAACATGACCCGGGACCCGAGTTATTAAAAAAAAGAAGGAACACATGTATGGCCGATTGGATTCATGTCCAGGTGAAGTGTTTGTTAATAGAATTATCCAACCACCGTTCCAACTTGGCAACGGAGTATAATGTTACAAAGCTATATTTAGCAAGCAACCAAAGCCTAGCCATCGATGATTAGGATGTGAGAGCCTCTAATTAAGTTGCTTAACCGAAAGGCGGCCGTAATCAATAGTTGTACAACTAATGCCTACCCAAATTTTAAACGTAAATGTTGTCGATCCTAATTTGTTGATTGCAAGATAGAGAGAACACAATTTTTAGGTCCCACCTTAGGCTCACGACAATGATCTGAACTAAAAATGCGTACAGAACAATATTATGCAATTTGCTATTGCACCCATCGATATTTGATCTGGTCGATTTTATACGAAGACATGCGACATTCAGCATGAACTGTGAGATAAATGACTAGCTGCCATAATGAGCTCGGCCCACAAATGGTGGTTTAATTAGAGAAATACAGAAGGACGATATAGGGAACCTACGTAGCTGATCGATCCCTAGCCTGCAAGTAAATCTAAGAGAATGAAGTTGGGTAACGGGTAAAAAGTTTCTGGATAACGGCAACCAAGTTGCCGGATAACCCTGGGTAACGGTTAAAAAGTTGCTGACTAACAGCAACCAAGTTGAAGTTGCCCGGTAACGCTGGGTAACGGCTAAAAAGTTGCAAAAAAATTTGTAATTCGGACCCTTATGACGTATTCAATGTCGGCGAAAAATTTATGTATCACTTGATAATATCTAGAAATTTTTTGTCATTGTGCTCTTATTAGGAGATAGTCACCCGATGATGATAACCCCTTTTTCTGGAGAAAACTCTTGACACAGTCAGAGAGGGGTTAGCTAAACTGTCATTTTCTTGTGCCACTTAGTTTTTTCGGATTGATGGCTCAATGGATTTCTTCACTCGATCTCGTTTGCCGAAAACGAAAGCTCGATTATTAATTAATCCAGAGAAAGGCAACTAAATTGTACTTGACCATATATCAACGCATTATGATATTCTAATGGGGATTTAATGGGATTAGTTTTGGGGTACTTAAGAATGAACTGAACAAGAAATCGCAATACACAAAACGCATACATTCTTGAGGGATACTTCACTTCGCGTACGTACATTGTGTAGTATAACACGTCACCTCGTTCCAAAAGCCAAACAAAATATTTTTTTTTTGGTTGCCTAAAGACCTGAGTAAATTGCTAACTGAGGCTGCTAGAAATTAATTGACATGTTTTTTTTTTTTTTTTTTAAACTTTTTCCTTTTGTGTATCTTTTCTATTGTCGATCGGTAGGAGAATCATAGCGAAATCACTGTAATGAATAGTTACCATGGTGGTACTGTATTATGAGTGCTTTGCTGACTGAATATAATTACGAACAGAGATGCTGACAAGCAAGTGAGGCTTGTCCTTCTCTTCATGCTTTTGAGCAAGATGTTGAGTGAAAATGGCTAGAGGAGTTGCATGGCGTCGATCAAATAGGAACCCGACGACTCTTTCTCCAAAATGTGACAAAATAAAATTGATGAACAGTGAATAATATTGATGAACAGTGAAAAATTCAATTTTATTATTCATTGGTTGACTTTTTGACATTTTTATGCAAATGTTTTAAGTTTTTAACCGTAAATTATATGGGTCATTTTTTTTTTTTGAATTAACTTCAGTAGAAGATGCTGTAGTGGACTCATCGATATGAATCTTCTACATCCACCTCTTGTTGTTCTTAGTCAATTAGCTGGAGTCATAGAATATGACAAATTAATAGTATATAGTGATATCATAAGCAGTATTCAAAAAGAAGGCATAAGAATGTGTATAGCTATGAAAATTAGCAAACAAGTTATCAAAGATAGAAACAAAGCTAAATATGAATTAGGAAACTTTCGCGAACAATATGGTCTTCTCCCTGTAGCACCATCAAAAAGAAAACACAAACACAGTAAAACCAATCAAAAATATAAAAGACATTTTAATAAAGGTAAAAAATGATTCTCAAATAGTAATAAATTTTATGAAAAACCTAATTAAACACACCAGTTCAACATATATCTATAAGAAACAACTCTCCAAATCTTTATCAAGAATTATTATTGATGGATACTGGATAGGTGTCAAAGGTAACACTAGGGGGATGGTTAGATAGCATAGTTTCTGGGTACGTTTGAGGGTTATGCTGTCGGCTTTCTCTTGTCTTTTTTCGGGTTAGTCTCTTGCCATCTTTTCTCTGGGTTTGAGTGGCATATGATTGTCAGGGTATGTAGGTGTCAATTTGGGATCTATTTTCTTTGCCGTGATGCCATAGTGCCTTCGATCCTTTTAATCTTTGTATGTTCCTTCAAAGATCAATAAAGTTTTTTTTGCTGTTCGAAAAAGATAGCATAGTTTCACATTGATAAGGTATGGAATGGTGACTCTTGGGCCTAACTCAAGCTGTACGTAGCTCCCCTTTGGGAGTGACAAGTTGTGGGTTTGACTCACCCTTTGTGGCAATTACTAACAACTAACTCTACTGATGTATACTGTATATATGACAACAAAAATAAGGTACAAAATGGTAATCACTTGATATTGTAATACTGAGATTTCACCACCTATTATATTAAGTTTTGGTTCGATATAAGGCTTTTGGAGATATATGTTCATTACATTCACTACTTTCTACGTAGTTTGCTCCATTAATACGTGACTTTCTGAAAAGAGATCATTCATTGTCTCGGGCACATAGTGACTCAGGCCCCTCCTCCACCATCCCCCGGACACCAAATAGACTTTTTAGCTAAAGCCTTTTACAAGAGTGATCTCTCTCTCTCTCTCTCTCTCTCTCTCTCTATATATATATATATATACCTAAATAAAGGGTGTATATTCTATATAACACTCTTGTATATCCATCATCACCTCAATAAACGATCCTATAGCTAATTCCTAACCATGTATAATGTATTCCTCATTTGGTTGAGGTAGTTAGGGCACGTGTACATTTGGTACAAAAATTGGTTTAGTACTATATATAGTGTTCTTGGATCATTAATTAATATACTCTTTTTAGTAAATGTCTTGTACATAATTGGTTGTGAATAATATTGGAGAAGCCAGAGGGTTGGATGGGAGTAGTCAAAGTTGGTTTGTTGAGGTTTTCCAGGGTTGGTTGGTGACTGTTTGTGTAGCTTAATTGGGTTTCTTGGGAAAGTGAGATGAAAGCTGATTACAATTGTTTTCGTATATAGAAATACATTGAGTAAGGGATGCTTTGGTTGTTCAAGCAGCTAACTAAATTGGTTTTTGAATTACTGTTTGAAAGGTATATTTTGAACCTTCATTCCTATTCACGCATAATCTTTCCTTCAGTAATCCTGTGGCATGCATGGTCACATGACGCATGACGACCCTGGCCAACCTAATTGTGTGGTACTGGTTAAGAGTCTTGAGTGCCATGTGAACATGTCGCTGGCTAGAACACCTAGCTAGCTCTTCGACTCAAGCAAAGAGAGAGATACGATGAGTTTGTACGTATGATCTTTAATTAAATTTTAAATCTTGTTTGGCTACTCCTTAACCGTCAGCATTATAAAATTGATCAGTCAATTTCATTCATTTTCAAGGTATATAGTGCCTGACCTAACTACTTTGTCCTTCAAAGTTATTTTTATGAAGTTGCTTCTCACAAGTTTTTGTTATTTTGGGCATAATATAATTGAATAAACGGTTTTGCTATTGTCAGCCCACTGGGCTGATGATAAGTACACTAAAAAGCAAGAAAAACTTATAATTTTGTGTACTTTTTATACCACCATTTAATACATATTTACACACTTATTATTATCAGTCCCTTGCGCTGATTTCAGAATTTTCCTTGAATAAAATATGAGAATGGATCAGATCTCAGCAAAAAAAGTATTGGTACGTAGGATAAAGTTAATTCTCGAAATGAGAATAACTTACACAATTTAGAAGTTTCTAAATTAACTGTTTTAGCAGTCTAAATTTGAACCATATCTTTACGAATGAGTCAAACGGATACACTATACATTGGAGACAGTTTCTTAGGCCTGCATGTGCTGTACAGGAGTAATTTGGTCATTTTAATGTACATGGGTAATACGGTATGGTCATTTAACACACTGGTTGCTTTAGTCATTTAAATATTTAATATATGTAATCGGGTTAATAAATAGGTCGGAATTACTATGTCTAAAGTGTCCCAACAATGGGCATGAATTTTAGGGTTCACTACAAGAAATTGCCTAGTCTACGGCTGGACGAACATGGTTGGTGTATCCGTACACCTGAGCAATCGTTCGAAATGGTTACCCATGATGACATGATTATGTTACAATTATTTTCAAGGACGCTGGTATATTTTGATTGGGGTGAGCATAGACTGGATTAATTTGGTCTTATGCAAAACGAAAAATCAAATCAATTTTTGCAGATTGAAGATTTCGAAAACCAAATTAATGGCCATGAAACTCCTAGAATTGAACCATTCTATACTATTGAACTACAGTTCGATCCAGGTTTTGAACCACGATTCTCTTCAAGTTAAAATCGTACTTCTCTGTCCCAATTTGTAATCCATTTTGGAGAATCCAAGTGTAAGTGTTTTGTGGCATGGTGACTGGTGCTGCGTGGTGGTGGTGGGGGCTCGGGTGGTGGCAGGCACCGGTTATGGTCGTAGTGGTAGTGGGCTTGATTGAGATGCTTGACGGTGGCTATGCTTGTGATGCTTTAAATATGGTTTTTAGGCCTATGTTTGTTTGTGCTGTACTATTTTATCTTGGCGTTTGAGGCCTTTAAATGTTTGGGCGTCATGACCCCAAATATTTTTCGGGCTTTTGCCCGTTAGATGTTTCCGTCCAATCTTTGATTGGATGCTCGATGTACCATTTGTCGAGTTTTAATAAATTTTTGCTGATCAAAAAATAAAATAAAATAAAGGAACACAATTTACATTTTAAAATTTTAAACTTTCTAAAAAAACGCTATTAATTCCCTTCAAATTAGACTGGTCATTTTTTATTTTGACCCGAAATTAGACTTTTCATTTCAACTCTTGAAATAAGGGTAGCAGAGGAAATTCATATAATTTTTGCTTTGATTTTCTAAAATGGATAAATAATTTGGGACATGGAAATGTAAAAAAGGGTAGAGCCAAACTCGTTTGGTGCCATTTATAGCAGTCTAACATTTTATAAAACAACTAGTGCTAGTACATGCCTACGGCACTACGTATCCATGTTGGAAGGGGATGGTAGTGGTGTAATTTAGGTGAAAACTATTGGCACTTAACCTGGAAGTGGGATGATACACTAAGGCCTTTGGATCAAATGAATCAAAGCCGTTCCAACAATTTGTCCCCACACTCTTTTGTTTTATAATAGAGATTAAACCAAACTTGTTTGGTGCTAGTTCATACATAGTTTTTTTTTTCCTTTACTTTAATTGAAGCTTAGTCTTGCAAGATATATTAATCGACATGTGCATAAGCTAGTTCGAACACCTAAATTATCGAAAATGTTTGATTGAAAGTTCAACATCGATACAAAAACTTGTACTTCCTCCGTCCCAATTTAATTGTCACTTTTGGGAGTTCGTGCCACTTTTCAATTAATTATATCTTGTAATTTATAATGTTTTAGGTGATTTTGAAAACATTGTATTATAGAACAAATCGAGATCTATCAAACAAGATCCATATTGGATATAAAATTCATTACCAATTTAAAAATATAACTATTTTTTTTATCCAGTTAGAATAGAACTAGGATAAGTAAATTGGGATGAAGGGAGTATTGAATTTTTGTTGCCGATAAAAAAAAAAATATAATGAATTTTTACAAAAAGTCATGCCTTGAAGATTAGTCTTGTGAATTTTCGTTCATAGTTGATCATACCATACACACTCAAATGAAAAAGTGTGTTTTACGGGCCATCGAAGTAGCTAGCCAGGCCTCGCGGCCGCCCTATCGAATTCCAACAACACGCGCGGTCCAGTTGGCCACAGCCACTAGAGAAACAATCCAAGTCCAAAAACCAACATTAACCAACAATATGTCCTTAATGCCAGACATCATAATTCCATTGCAAGATTTTCCAAAATTCATGAACTTCCAAAAAGTACTCTCTCTCTCTCTCTCTCTCTCTCTCTCCACACACACAATATCTTGAGAGTTTGAACAAGTTGGTGGTTATTGGTTAACCATTTAACAAGAAGTACATCCAATTTCGGTTAAGTGTAAGGACATAATTCCCATATTGATTGGATGGCTGGTTTTGCTGATAGACAGGCAATACCCGCGGGGTTAAAATTTAAGACCAGATACCGAAATCACACCCACCGTTGGTGATGTCTTGTTTGCTTCATTAATGTTTGATGTTAATGGATAAGCTACATACAAAAAATAATATTCCAATTTCCAAAACCATAAACATGTATACAAAATTTTGAATTGGCAGGTTCGAAACTTCTGAGGTGTTATCAACTACTTTGGGTTCATTCCATTTGGATGAGATTCGGCTTCGAACTTAATTGGGCTCCCAGCAAGTAGGCGGTGAAATTCGGTTCATAGGACTAATTCAGGTGCACGTAAACTGGACCAGATACCCGAGTTATATATATATAAAAAAAAGACTAGCTAGCTAGGTGTTTGATTTCGTGGGTTATCAAATATCAGTCAGTTAAGAAATCAATTTTAATATTACATTGCACAAAATCTTTCAGCGTTTGTATTTGACTTGCCATCTGCATGCATGCATAAATTATATAGTATGTTCTGTTCAACAAATTATATAGTATGTGGGTAAAACAATAGGGACCATGAGTGCAATTTTTTCCAGAAATGCGACAACAAACATGTTTATTTGAGTGTGCACAATATACCCTCGTTTAAATAACCCTAAATTTATGATACTTTGTGTAAAAATTCATCATGTTATTCTTGGTTTCATTTTTGTAAACAAAGTCATAACATCAAACATTGAATTCAGATATTTGTATATTTTGTGTCTATTTCCTAATGATATATTTTTTTAAGAAACTGTTATAAATCTTCAGGCAAATTCATATTACTATAAAATTTTATTCAAGTGTTAGGAACTTTAATACCCGCTGAGGATATAAACGATAACAGCTTAAGTTGTTAGAGAGAGTGGTAACTGTATTATTCATTTTCTCAACAATACAAATATACTGAATGTTTTATGCAAAATAGTACGAGTACTCAACGGGGCACATATTATATACACTACAAATAATAGGGATGTGTACGTATTTTAACAGTTTCTATTTCACAAAGGTATAATAACTAACTAATATGTAACCCAAAAAAATGAGTCACAAGAGTGGGGAATTTGTCTTCTTAGTATATATATATTTGTTCTTCCAACTACGTACGACAGAAGATCGGGTTAAAAATAGGCATAAAAATATAGAATTTAAATTGATGAAAATGAAATGAGGATCAAAATAAAAGGTCCTATATATATTAATATAGTATAGTAACTTGTAATCTCGGAAACATCTTTGCCGGATTATTCTCAACAAGGTTTTATTTTAAGCAAGAGTTATTTTTTTCCGAATGAAGCAAGCAAAAGCGATCTGATCACGACCAGCAAAAATCGACAATGGTGATTTCGAGTCTTGACAGGGATTTTTAAACACCTACTAGTGAAATTACTTCTTGGAGGGAAAGGACTTCGTCAAGTAATTAATTAAATCCAAAATTTCAAATTTATACCATACCCATGCGTTTTAGTCACAATAATTCACACAACAGATCACATCAAAATGGAGTACTGCATTAGAATACCGTTTTTAACTTTTCCTACACCAGGTAAGGTGGCGTTCCGCCGAGCACTTTTTGGGCTTTTTCTTGTTTTGTCCTTATTTAATTAATTTTTTCTTTTTGCGTTTGTTAATTTTGCGTCTCGCTTTTTTGGTTTTTCGATTTGTGTCGTTAAGACGAGTTGAAAAAGCAAAAAATCATGAATTTTACCTAAATATTTTTTGAAAAACCCAGGATAAAGCCAACTTTTTGGGCTTTTTGGAATGTCTGATTCGTCTCGTTGAAACGCATATGTGCCCAGCCAAATTAGTGTTTTCAGCACAATATTAACCTTAGACGAGTATGACTTTCATTCAAACGACGCATTTGTGGTTCTTTTGCGTTCCTGCATATATTTCTCGACTAATTTCTGGGAACCAATTTCAGCATCGACTTAAACTTGGGTGCAACTTGAAGAGAGAGAGAGAGAGAGAGAGAGAGAGAGAGAGAGAGAGAGAGGGGTTAATGGGGCAATAGCAAACTAAAGAACAAAGGGGGGGGTAAGTGGGTAATACTAATACTTGACATGAGATGAGAAACAAACAAAAACAAATGGACTCGCTCAAATGTTAGTGTCGTGTGAAACCAACAAAAGTGACTGCCCATCCACAACCCTAAAAACCCAACCCAACCACTTTCTTATATCCCCCACATTTTCTTCTCTCCTCCTCCCTAAATCCCTGATCCTCCCTTTAAAATCTTGCTCTCGACTCTTGTCTGTTGCATTTGATGTTGTAGAAGAATTCCTGTCCCTTGCCCTAGCTAGCTTGCTAGCTACATATATAGTTGGTGGCCATGGAAGAAGCTTGCGGCGGCGGTGGCGGCGGATCTTGCAGTGATGTTGATGCTAGGACTTGTCCGCGTGGCCACTGGAGACCCGCCGAGGATGAAAAACTCCGGCGGCTTGTGGAGCAATATGGTCCCCAGAACTGGAATTCTATTGCTGAGAAGCTCCAAGGACGATCGGGTATGTATTTCTCTCCCAGAGCTGCCGAAAAAACTTTGCACGCGCGTGTGTGAGAGAGAGAGAGAGTTTCTTAATTGGATCATTCTCGATCTAACAATTAAAAGTATAGGATTGAATATTTACTATGCGCAAATTAATCACCGATTTTCAGATGCTAATTCCTCAGAATTCCAAATTCTATTAAATTTAGTAATTATCAAAGTGAACATGTGGATTGATAAAATAGTAGTTTAAAACAGGATAAAATAGATGAGAAAATCATATGGCCGGGGAAGATCTTGAATCAGAAAATTAAAAATCTAGCTAGCATGTGAGATCACTCATTAATAGATATAGCGTCACTGCATGAATACCTACATGCTCCCCACATGAAGAAACAAATTGAGCGGTTTTTTTCAAGATGAAATTAATTAATTGAAATGCTTCAACTATATAATAAACATATTTTTATACCCATATGTACGCATGTATTTCATCCAGTGTAATTTATGTCCACCAAACGGGTAAATAAGTCCCGATCGATCGAGGATAACGAACTGTGTTTTAGGAATTCTAACTAGCACAAGTCTCCGATAACGATGTGTACCAACTATTACATTTGGTAATATTTCAAAGTGTTCTTGTATTTGTATGCAATTGTCAAATTTATGATAACTGCTATACGGCGCCGTATTATACTTTCGCTATTACACTTAATTTCTTGTCATTATTTGAAGAAAAAATAAACTGTTCTAGGTACAGAATGATATGGATATGGTTCCAATAGGTGAGGCCGGGTCACGTAAATGTAGGATAACCAAATCTTTTCTTCTTTCCAAAGTTAAAAATCTCAATGAAAAATCCCTCTATTCGTATGGCGAAAACGGATACATATATATAAGTACGTTTGTGTGTGAGTGTGTGTATGTCTATATTATCTAATATTAAGATATGGGTTATGATATATTTCGTTTTCTATTTAGGAAAAAGTTGCAGATTGAGGTGGTTCAACCAACTTGATCCAAGAATCAACAGAATGCCATTCACAGAGGAAGAGGAAGAAAGGCTCCTTGCAGCCCATCGCATACATGGAAACAAGTGGGCTTTGATCTCCAGGCTCTTCCCGGGTCGAACCGACAATGCCGTGAAGAATCACTGGCATGTCATCATGGCGAGGAAAGAAAGAGAAAAATCCAACTCCAAGCTGTGCGGCGGGAAGAGAAGTTTCCAATTCTCTCTCGGCGAGCACGCCACCAATGCCCCTTCTTACGACTTCCGGAGAAGGAACGCCAGTCCCGTGGAGAATCACAGGTTGAAGAACGTGTTCCAGAGTTTCGGATTTGTCGAGTTCCAGACTCCGAACGAAGAAAGCGCATCTACTTCTTGGACATTTACTAGACCGCCCGATTCGGGTGCGAAACATCCGTTCAAAACGGACTTGTTACGACGAGAATTAGGGGGAGATTGCTTGAACCCCAGTACGTATTACAGCACCAAAGAGAGATCAAATAGTTTTAGCCAACCTCTTTGGAGATACAATTTGAAGGATTCTGCGCACGCAGGGTTCCGCGACTTTGGTCCATTAGGGTTCCAAAAGTGCAAGAGAGTTAACGTTCCAAGTTCATTAGGGTACTCTAAATTACTCGGCAGCGGCGGCGGCGGCGGCGGCGGTGATGCAACAAATGGAGTGATGATCAAGAAAGATTTGGTTAGGTTTGGTGATAGTCCACACTGCCCATTTGAAAAGATGAGAGCAGCTATTTATGAGAAAAAGGATGGAGATGAATCTATCAAGCACAAGGATGTTCCATTCATAGATTTTCTTGGTGTGGGAATCTCTTCTTGATTAAGTTTTTCCAATAATATTTATCTTAGTAACATATACATTAGCGTGTATATGCTTATTTTCCCCTTATTTCCCTTTGTAGTTTTACATCTGAATTTTATTATGCATGCATGGGAATGCCATGCAAAATATGATTCTGTATTAGGGTTAGGGATTGGTTTAGATGTTATTGTAATAACTAGGATTTCAAAATATATACTATAACATATACACCATAGATATGTGTTGAAGAACTATATAGTGGCATGAGTTTACAGATAATGAAGAAGGTGGGGTAATGGATTCTTAGTTTTTGTAGGTTTGAGGTATTGAAAATTTCAAGAGCAGGAATCTTATGATATATTGAGAATCCTTTATGATAATCATCCGCGTTTGAAACGTGTCTTAATGCCTGAAAGTTGGATTCACGTAAATGTTATATTGCTCGTAGTTTTTATGAAATACAAGACGCTCGTTGAATGATAAGAAACTAATCTTCACTTTGAAAATTCTAGAATTGCTGATATTAAAGGATTTTACGTTCTGTTCTAGATTAAACGAAAGTCAATGATAACTTAACAGAAATGGAATCTATATTAGGGTATGAATGAGCCAAAAACAAAGGAAAATTTAGAAGAGATACTTATTTCGGATGATACGAGTTCATAAAATAAACCAAACGAGTTCTGCATCATGAATTTTGTACTGTGCGTATCACTTAGACGTACAGGTTCCATAAATTCATCTCTGCATCATGAATTTTGTACTGTGCATATCACTTAGACGTACATGTTCTATAAATTCATCATGTAGTAGGGAATGAAGAAATAGAATAGGAACGAAAATGCAAAGAAATGTAAAAAGAAGAGGAAATACAGTCTAAAGTTTTTACTTACCTTGCTGAGCAAAAAAAAAAAGTTTTTACTTACCTGTCTAGAATCTATTCTTTATGACAATAGTCTACCACCTTCGACAACTCAGGTGTCTGGGTCAGTCCCATGCTAATGCATGGATATAACTGCATGGCAATCTTGAACTATCCATAATTAACGGGCTGAAGTCCGGAAGAAATGAGTTGGATCGTTAATTTACTATCCATAATTCCATAGTAGATGAGCTATTTATCTTGAACTATTTATTCGGCGTAAAACTCAATCCGTTAACGGTAATTTAGTTACATATCTACTTTGGAGTTTTAAATGCGCGGTTTTGCTGCTTCGGTTTCTATATGGGGTTTTGGTCTTTGTCCGTTGTTTGTTTCTTTTGTGGTTCAGGTGTGTTTGAAAGTGTTTGATCTTGTGTGTTTCGGGTGTGGGTATAGTTTGTGTTTTGTCTCTATTTTGGGCTGCCTTTGCTTGTAGTCGTTTGTTGTATTTTCTTTTTTTTGATTGGCTCGTTTGGCGTTTTAGGTTTTAGGTTTGCGGGTTTGTCCATTGTGGTGTTTTCATGATTTTAGGTTTTTTTGGTTTGGTTGGCTTCTTGCCATCTTTTGGTGTTGGTTTTCGGGTGGTTTTTTTGCTGGTGTGTCCGAAATCCGTTTAATCTTTGTTATTTTCGTTAAAGATTAACAAAAATCTTTTTTCTTAGTATAATAAAAATAAAAATTACATATCTACTTTTACAGCAGCCTAACAAATAAATATACTTGTTCATGCACACCAAAATAAGGTAGTCTGTCGTAAGTAATTTTGGCATGACATTAGTAAAATTTGTTGTGGAGTTACTGATTTTGGTGTGACAACATGCAACGGGTTTTGGTGTGGCGATGGTAAATATGTTGCGGTGACAGTGAACGTACTGTGACTATGGTAATTTACGGTCTTATATTAAAAAAAAAAAATCAATATATGGTAATATTACTAACCCATGTGATTTGATTTGATTTAATTTAGCAACGCGCCCATTCAAGAATCGTTTGATAAATGTTAATGAATCCCATCTCTCAGTAGGTTGGATTTGCGTGGATATATATGGAATAGATACTGAATTTCAATGACGGAATCAAAAATTGATTCTACTCTGGATTAACCCAAATTTTCTTTAATGGGCCAAATTTAACTTCTACATTGCATTCACCGCATCCTATACCGTATGATGATGACAACTGAAATATAATTAGACGACGAGCTAGCAATGAAATGAGAGATTAATTGAAAGTCGAGTCCATATATATGAAATACAACCCACCTACCGGTTTAACCAACCTAAAAGAGGGTCTCTCTCTCTCAGTTAACCAACCTAAAAGGCTCTCTCTCTCTCTCTCTCTCTCTCTCTCTCTCTCTCTCATAAAGTTGCTGTTTGAGCTAATTTATGCCCACCTCGACTAAATTAATCTGGGAGAATAAGCTCATTGTCTACTATCGAGAGGTCCAATATAAAGTTGGGACGAAACCCAATATGAAATGGCTCAAAAGAATTTGATGGGGCCTGATAGATTTCGGGGAGGGTATTATATTTTTGATGGCTAAGGATCGTTTTGTCATTGGTTCATGATACTTTTCCTTTTACGATGAACTCTTCCCACATTTTTTTTCAGGACAGAGATTTTAATTTCACCAAGCAATTTCTTGTTTCCGATTGACTTACAGCATATTATAACATCTCAATTGGTTAATACTGGCCGATCTAAAAAAAAAAATGGTCAATACTGGTTTTACTTAGTCGTGCCCCGTACGTTGCACGTTCATAAACCCTTTATAGTTATGCTAAATTATGCGTAAAAAGTACTCCTTCCGTCTCTAAATAAGTGTCTGGTGCGCAAACCCAGGCCTTCAAAAAGATGCATTTGTTTCGTTAAGAAAATCTATTTTTTTCTTCCACAAATCAATAGATAGTAGTGAGTTCTATTAAATTGTGAAAAAAAATTAAATTTTTTAATAAAAAACATGCATGTTTTGTGAAGCCTAGTTTTGCGCCGGACACTTATTTAGTGACCGAGGGAGTAACTAAATAAAAAATACAATTATTTGAAAAATGATTGTGGAGGTTCTAATGGATTGTGCTAGGTTTGTCTACTTATTGTGGAAAGTACTTTTTTTAAAAATATTAAGAAACCATGCAGTTAATATAGAATAAAAATTCAAAATTTGTGAGTGATTTTGATATGTCTAAGTTATAGATTGAGTCTCGTCCAACAAAAAGTTATAGATGAGTTTCAGAAAAAGTCAATATGATTGATTGGCTACTAAGGAAATATATGACAGCAGAGATGGATCTTCTTTGGTTTGGAATAGAGACATGGACGGTCTAGTTTTGCTAGTTTGTAGGTCTTTTTTAGGCCGATTTTGATGAATCGGTCCATTAGACGGTTTGCATAATTAATCAAAGTGCATCCAAAAAGAACTCACAAACGAGCAAAAACGGACTGTCCATTCCATTTCATGGATTGGAGAAGGTCCTTCTCCATTAGATTTTATTATTTATTATTTTTTTAATTTTTTTTGTCAAATGAAAATTCCATAGATTATGCCAAAAGGCGAGAGATAGAGTATCAACATAGCGTAAGATAGAACAAGGCAAACAGATGCCAATCAAAAATTAAAGTAAGAAGGTGTCCCGTGCCTAAAGCGTCAGCCAAAACAAACTCCCTAGAAGCCAAGGGAACATTTGATGTAACGTGCAATGAGGTCTTCATCTTGTTGAGATCCCAGTCTTGCCAAACAATCGGCAATTTGATTCACTTGTCTGAAAATATGGGCCACAGTAACTAGCGTTGTTGGTCTTTGCCGCAATTCTTCTAGCTTCCTCCACTACGTAACGTCGAGGATGATCAGGGGGTGTCCCCTCATTGCAAAAACGTACCGCCTCACTGGAATCCGATTTGACTTTGACATTAATTGTACATTTCCTTCTCGAGGATAATAGTTACGCCCCTATAAATTGCCGAGCGCTCAGCTTCATATCCGCAAGTACTTGTGGCCTTCCCATAGAATCCAAGAATCCATTTGCCACTGCTATCTCTGAAAACTCCACCAAATCCTGCCTTCTTGTTAAATTCATAGTAGCATCCATCCATGTTGAGCTTTATTTCACCCCTGAAAGCGGAAGCAGCCTATGAATAAGTCTCAGGCAAGACTGCTGGCCCTTAAAAGCCCCACCAATCTCCTTAGCATGGGCTAGAGGAATCTTGAGGCACTCGGTGTCTGTTGTGTCAATATTATCATAACTTTTCCTATTTCGGGCCTTCCAAATTTGCCAAAGGGAAACAACAAACAGTAAGTTCCAAGATTGACTTGTATCCACATGATCAGTAGATTTAGATTTTCGATTGGTACGAATCCAAAATAAAACTGGCATATTGAGGCTCATATCAAACCACTGAGGATTATGGATACTATGCCAGAGCTCTTTAGCTTAATCTGGTACATCCACAAAAAGTGTGAGTTAAATCCGCAGGTGCGTGTCATCACAATGGGGACAGAAATCCATGGGAATAATACCCCTCCTAGCTCTTCGGGCTTTAGTAGGCAGACAATCAGGGAACACAAGCCCAAAAAAAATTGAAGTTAGCAGGAATTTTAAGCTTCCATATCCACAACCAGTCAGTGTTCTCCCTTTCTTCATTATGAGTATATAGTCCTATAAGCAGAAGCAGAAGTGAAATTACCGTTGGGCGAACCTACCCGAGAAGGATGATCTGGGATATTAGCGTACCTGGGAACATTAATACTAGCAACACCATTCAAAACACGATCATAAACAATATGAGAACTAGATTCCAGATTCCAGTCACTGTTGCTATCCGATATATCTCTGACCTTAATGTTGTCAAACCCCCGGGCAATGGAAAGCTATCAATAAGCGGACCATTGCAATACCACCCATCTAACCAGTCTGCTAGGGATAGTAGAAGACACAGATTGAATCATAGCGGTACGGCCAGCTAGATTGAATCATAGCGGTACGGCCAGCTAGATTCGAGGTGTTATTCACCCAACCAGTCAGCTTACTTTGGACCCTTTCAACAATGTTGTTAAAATGGGTTTTGTTCACACGACTATGAATAAGAGGAATGCCCAGATACTCCCCTAGATTACGAGTCGATTGAACACCAACAATCGCGCAAAGTCAATTAGCTCTTTTTCTCGAAGCATTAGGAGAAATCCATTAGATTGTTTTGAAACATTATCTCAGATTTGCTTTTCAGAATAGTTGGATATTTGGATTACTTTGCTAAAAAGATTTATGATCCAACAACGAGGGCATAACATTGGCAAAGTTTACAATATAAGATTTATTAGTTATTCTTAGGAGCGGAGAAAGAGGGAAACAAATCCCATCGTCCACTAACGGAGTAGCCAATTAAAGTAGGGACTAAATTCCTTATGAAGTGGCCCAACGCATGAGTTAATAGTAAGCGGCCGGGGAGGAGTGGAACTCCAAATCAAGACCAAAAGACTTCTGAGACCCCTGATTGCTAGGTGATTAACACTTGGGCAACTTCCATGTTCGCAAAGAAGAAACTGAAAACTTGGAAACAGAGGCATCTGAACTTCGTGGGGAAATTGACACTTATCAAATCTACTCAAAGTAACCTTCCAGTGTATTATATGTCCTTGTTCAAGATTCCAGTGCCTGTGGCAAAAATTCTTGAAAGAATACAAAATCAATTCTTACGGGGTGACTCTGTGGAGAAGAAGAAGGTGCATCTTGTCAATTGGAGTAAGATTACAAGATATAAAAGATATGGAGGGTTGGGTATAAAGAGATTAATTGAACACAATGCAGCTTTGTTGGCTAAGTGGTGGTGGAGATTGCGTAAAGATAAGGATGCTTTATGGGTAAAAGTGGTATCAAGGAAGTATGATCTGGGGGATGATGAATGGCTTCCTAAAAATCCGAATAGAGGTCAACCTTCTAATATTTGGAAAGATATTTGTTCTGTTTGGGAATTCGAGCAATAGGATGGGTGATTTGCTGGCACAAGGGTTTAATATCAAGTGCAAAGTCCACTTTCACCCTTGTGATATGAGCCATGTGTAGATACAACCCTATGGTTTAAAAATTTGCACATAATCTCCTGTGGTTTTGAAAATATGCGGATAGATCCCCTGACGTCATGTTTTTCATCCATATTAATAGACACAACATTAAAAGACCGATATACCCTCATCATCTTCCTTGATTCTTCTTCTTTTTTAAATCTAACCACACCATCCTCTATACCAAAAATTGAATCCAAACCGTTGATATTGTAGAGTTTCACGGGTACTACATCTATTCCAAAATTCAAGTCAATCAAAAAATAAAAAGTTCATGGTCGAATCGATTTTGTTATGAAATTAAATTTTCCAATTTGAATTTATCATAAATTAGATCACTGGGTTATTGATGCCTGATCGAGATGAATTATTACAGAGATACTCTATTCTTTATTTAATGCATTATGAACGACTCAGATTACATTCTAGAGGCGTGTGAGATACACTTCTGTTAATATGGATGAAAAACATGACGGTAGTTTAGAAGAATTCTATTTGGTCAAGACTTTGTAATCTGTCCACTCAGAAAAATGGCATGGTTGTGAAGCTTTTGGTAATCTGCAGTTTAGAAGAATTCTACTTGGTCGGGAGGCGGAGCAATATCAGCTGATGACAAATATTCTGGATACCATTCAACTGCGGGAATCTGGTACAGATTGTGTTCAATGGAAATGGAGTAATGATAAGGTTTTCTCAGTCAAATCAGCTTATTCCAAGTGGGAGCAACAACAATATATGGAAGATAAGGCATTATTTTCAGTTTGGAGGAACATATGCCCTCCCAAGGTTGAACGCTTCACATGAATGGCTATGCAAGGTAGCATTGCGTCCAGAGCTGTGCTTGCCAGCAGAGGAATTCTCTCTCCAAGCTTGGATCAATGCCCTCTGTGTAGCTCTAATACAGAAACTCCAGATCATTTGTTGCTACTTTGTGAGAAAGCTTGGGAAATCTGGTCTGAAGTATTAAATTAGTGGGGTTTATCTTGGGTGTGCCCTGGAAGCTTAGGTGGCCATTTACAGTTGTGGTGGGATGTCAAGTACAAAAATTTGGAGAGTTGGTTAGCTTGCTTTTATGCAGTCCTATGGACTATTTGGTCAGGGAGGAACAGTGTCATATTCCACTATAAGAATTGGGACAGAGATGAGATGGTTGATTTGGTGAAGACAAGAATGGCACTTTGGATCAAAGGAAAGTATAACATTAAGGATCTGTGGAGGATTTTAAGAGATGCCTTGAGGGGATCAGGAAAGTTGTGTTCTGATCCATCTATTCTATTGGTCCCTGTGTGTATGTGTGTTGGGTGTAAGTGGTGTGTCTGGTGTTGTCTTGGTCTGTGGGTGTATTTGTGTCAGGTGTGTCTTGGTCGTTTGGTGTTTTTTTTAGTGGGGTGTTACTTTGGTCTGTGTCAGGTGTTTCTTGGTGTCAGGTGTGTGTGTGTGTGTGTTTTTTTTTTTTTTTTTTGGGGGGGGGGGGGGGGGGGGGGTGTTTGTCTCCTGGGTGTTCGTGTCCTCCATATTTTTTCCTTTTGTTTTGCCATATTTTTTGTGTCTGGCCTTTTTTTTTGGGTGGGTGGTGAGAGGGGTGTCTGATGTTAGTGTCCTTGCTGGATACTTGGTTTCTGGTTCTCAACTCTGATGATGGAAACTTTTTTCTCTTTCAACTCCAATACTCTGGAGGGCTAAGAGGTTGTTGATGGGCTGCTGGTCATACATTTTCTCAGATGCAACTGAATTCTCCATTTTGATATATTTATGTTGCATTCCTGTGATTCTCTACGTTTGGCACACTATTTCTCACTACATTTGGGTGCTGGGGATGGAAAGTGCTTCCTCTTCTCAACTCCTAACCTTGGGAGGGCTAAGAGGCTTTTCGACGGTGTCAGTCATGGAGGGTGCCTGTTTTTTCTCCAGTTCCGCGTGCTTCCTCTTCTTGATGAATGTCAAATTCGAAGCCTATTTGATGCATTCTTTCTGCGCTTTCATAGCCTAGTAATCATGGAAGGCTAGTTGATTTTGGGTTACCATTGTACTCTTAGTAACTCCTATTCCTATACTTTGGAGGGCTAAGAGTGGCTGCAGTATCAGTTGGAGTACTGTGGGGCTGGAATTTCATTTTGCTCCATCTCTCCTTGCTCTCTGAATTTGGTTTGGAAAGGCTGAGTTGCTTTTGGTGGTGATAGCTCTAGTTACTGCAGTGATTACTACACAAGTGAGGTTGCTGAGATTTACATATTAATATATTTTTTGATGTAGTTGGGGTTTCTCTCTCTTCTCAACTTCTTGTTGGAAATTTTTTGCTCAGTGAGGATGCAAGGCCTGCATTGCAGCTTCTGTTTGGGCTCTTTTTTCTTTTTTTCTCTCTTCTCCCTCCCTCGATGTACCCTTTCGAGTTCTCTAATAATAATATTTTGCCGTTTCAAAAAAAACTCCCGTGTTCACAGAATTCAATGGTCTACAAATTATGTAATGACAATGTAAAGATTAATGCAACGTTCCATCCATATAACCAACAACATATAGGAATGAAAAGCCATAGCATGATCCAACTGTATGAAAACTTCCTGTGTAAAAAACCAATCCCTACGATCGATCGTCAATCTTTCTCCCACACACTCTCACAATCCCAAACTCTTGCTCATTTTTTAAAGCTCGGAATACTTCTTTTCAAGCTCCAAACAGGACTCCAAACCCAGCAACTGATTAAACTCCTGAAAAGAAGTCACCATTTCCAGGTGATCTCTGGTGGTCCCATTCTCCTTCAGAGCCTTGAGAGCATCGAGCATTGCGCGAGCAGAAGCATAGATGGAAGTGAAGGGGTACACAATCAGATGGAAACCCATTGCTTTAAGCTCCTCTGGCGTGTGCAAAGGTGTGACCCCACCTTCTAACATTGTGCAAGCTTTTAAACCGTTGATCTTGCCTCCGATTTCCTTCAGATCATCGTCGCTTCTTGGCCCGGCCACAAAAATGGCATCGGCTCCAGCCTAGCAACAAAATCACTAACAAATTATTCTACCATAACCAGTTGGGGAAATTTGGTTCGAGTTTGTCTGATAAAGAAAATTGTTCTGAGAGTGAGTCTAAAAGATAACGGCAAACAAAAATTCTATCTGTCAAATGTTACTCGGAAGACTACTCAGAATTCAAGTGTATGGTACATGCTTCAGATTCAGCTTTGATGTGTTGCGAACTACGCTTAGTTAGCTTCGTAACTTGTAAATTTGTAATGAAATCAAGTCAACTTTAAGTATAATTTTGTTTGTCGCACAAATGGGATTAACATTCTTAACCACGAGTTTTCTACGGCCTGACAAACTAGTATCTACGGTTAAAAATGAAGATACTGTAGGATACTCTTGGTCTCAAGAAATTTGATCTTCAACTTTAAAATGTGCAAGAGACTACTCAATTTCGGGCTAAAATTATCTGAAGCGACAATATTATTTATAATTTGTCCATACTTCTTATATCCCGTGAGATTGCATTTCCATGGTAATATGCAACACCTAGCGGAGGACTAAATCACAATCCATGGGACAATCAATCCCACAAAATATGAAACATAAAGAACCATTGGAGACGTGGTATTATGTGAAATGTGAATACCTCCAAGTAAAGATTGGCCCTAGAAATGGCTTCAGAGAGACCATGTTCTACTGAAGTTGAACGCGCATCTGTCCTAGCCACCAGAAAGAAGTCTGAGTCGCCGATCGCATCTCTTGCTGATGCTATTTTTGCAGCATGCTCCTCTGCCGGTATCAACTAAAAAGCCAAATATACAGAACCCATAAACCAGATCCCTTAAAAAGCATTTACTCCATGAGAAGAGCATAAGGATTCTATTGTAAACAAGAATCAAAATAAGTCTGTAGCTTTAGTACCTTTTTGCCCATCATATGCCCTTGTTGTATATTCCAGATTAAACAGAAACAGGGAAATTGTTAAGTACCATTTGAATAGAAATAGACGGCGAAAGAAAAGACACCATTTGTAGTATTAAGAAGTTGTGTTTAATAAAGTCCTACCACACTTCTTTGGCCATGCCTGATCCTGTAAGGGAAATAAAACCATGGTCAGAATACTTGGGAAGCATCTTATTTCAAATTGAAATGGAGTGTTCTGATAATAGTTGGTCCAGTTAATTATTATCTTTGAAAAGAAGCAGAAGATTTAAGAAGCCGATTCACTTTTCGGGGCTTTTTTCCCCTTGGATTTCATCTGAATGCAAAATGAAGGTCGGATCACATATCTGTTGGACAATACAACACATAAAAACGAGCAATATTCTATGCTGCAAAAGAGTTGCTACACTGCTAATCCAGTGTCGTGCGATTAAAACGTGACTACGTATTCCGCAACATTACGTATCCCCTCGAAATAGCTAGTCGCATCAATTAAACAGGCTGCACAAAAGGAACATTTACTTTTCCGTCTGACATTCAAGCTTTGGTGAGTATGTGGTTTGCAAACAATTACTCAAACCTGGAAAAGTATTGCTGGGAAGCAACCCTTTTTGCAGGTCTCTGGACTCTGGTCTATCTGGCTTGCTAGGAACAATCTAATCTTTAACAATTCTATTCCATGCAAGAATGAGACTGGAGATTTGGTGAAAATCAGGGTTGCTGTATGGATGAAATCCACGTTCAAGATTAGTGCCTACTCAGTGGAAGATTTCAGAAGTAACTTGGATGGAATTCGACGCATCAAATATATGAGGATGAGGTCTGCGATTACAATGGGATGGAGGAGTGGTAACTGGAACAGGATTTACCACTTGGATGATGCACTGGCTGCTTACTCTATTATTTCTATATCTGTTTAGTTAGTTTTGTTGTATTTTGCTCCTGGTTGGTTTCTCACCAACTTGTCTTGGGTCCTTTGAGGCATATGATTGTTGAGGGCTGAGGTGCCAATCTTGTTGGGATGTCATTTTTCCTCATCGTGATGCCATTATTCTTCGGATCCTTTTAATCGTTGTAACTTGTCTCAATGATTAATACAATTTTGTTTGCCGTTGGGAAAAAAAAAAAACTTTTACTTTTCCCTTTTGTATTTTTGAACAAAAAAAAAAGAAGAGATTATCTTCTTAGAAACTATAGCTATGGCTCATGATTCTCTCGATGCAAGATTGTCTGTCATAAAAAGGACCTAATAATAAGATAATCTTAGGCAGAAAAACCAAGTTCTGGGATCTTATTTGGATTGGAGAGGAGCCTCTTAAAACCCTTTTTCCTAGGCTCTACAACCTATCTACACATAAAAACGAAGTGGTGGTTGAAGTGCTTGCTGATACGAGATTTAGCAGAGATTTGTTTGACAGGGAAAAGGAGCAATTACAGATACTTATGACCCTGGTTGGCAATGTACAGTTATCTGAGGATGGGGTTGATTGTGTGCAATGGAAATGGAGTAATGATAAGACCTTTTCAGTAAAATCAGTTTTTACAAAATGGGAGCAGCACCAGTATATGGAAGAAAAAGGTCTTTTCTCTCTGTGGAAAAACATATGCCCTCCAAAGATTGAGCTTTTCACCTGGCTAGCCATGCAAGGCAGCATTGCATCAAGGGCAGTGCTGGTCAGAAGAGGTATTCTGTCTCATACCCAGGAGCAATGTCCTCTATGCAACTCAAATGCAGAAACACCTAATCATTTACTCCTTCAGTGCATGTTTGCTTGGGAGATATGGTCTGAGGTTCTCCTTTGGTGGGGTTTGGTGTGTGTGTGCCCTACTAATTTGGAAGGATTAAGGCAATTATGGTGGGATGCTAAATTCAAAAACCGGGAAAGACTTTGCTGGTTAGCATGTTTCTATGCAGTTTTATGGTCCATTTGGACATGCAGAAATGATGTTGTTTTTAACAATAAAACGTGGGAGAAAACTGAGGTGGTTGATCTGATCAAAACTAGAATGGCACTTTGGATCAAAGGAAAGTACAACATTAAAGATTATTCTGTGAAGGACTACAAAAGTAATCTTGATGGGATCAGGAAGATCAAAATTTGAGGTCTTTTTTTTTTTTGGTAGGGTGGTGTTTTTTTTTTTGGGTTTGGCTTGTGTGGGTGGGGTCTTGTAGCTTTTTATATTTTATTTTGTGTCATGTTTTTTCTTGTTTTGGGATGTTTTGTTTTTTCTCCCTGTTTTTTGGGGTGGCAGTGGGTGTTTGTGTCTGTTTTGGGTTGGTTGTGTCTGCTGTGTCTCTTTGGGTGTCCCTGGGTTTTTTTTGGTCTGTGCTGTCTTGTGTCCTGGTGTGTGCTTTGAGTCCGGGTGTTGGTGCCCTGTGTCCTGAGTCTTTTTCTGGCTCTCTTGCTGGTTTTCTTGCTGGCTCTGGTGCTTCTGTGATTTTCTCTTATGCAACTCCTAGTTTAGGAGGCCTAAGAGCTCTTTGAGCTGTTTTTCTGGCGTTTTGGGTTGCTGTCAAAATGCAAAGTGCTATGTTGTTGCGGGAAATCTTTCAAATGCTATGTTTTTTGAGGGCTTCGAATCTCTTCAGGTTGTTAATCTATGAGTTATATCATCTCTTTCAACTCCTAATCTGTGGAGGGCTAAGAGATCATTGGGTTGCAACTCATTTTCAGTTGCATATTTCTGTCCACTCTTTCAACTCCAACTTTTGGAGGGCTAAGAGCTGTTTTTGGGCTGCTGTTTATAGGATTAAACTTTTTGGGGGCTGTTCATGCTAGAAGGCTGGTATGTTTATTTCCCCCCCTGTGTGGTAACTGAAGGTTTATGTCAGCAACTTGAACGTTTTTACTCTCTTGTCAACTCCTAATCTATGGATGGCTAAGAGAAGGTGATATATAATCTGTGATATGCTTGTGATTCTGCGGATTTTGTGTGCTGCTGTTTTTCCCATCTTATTGCTGATGGCTGAGGATATTGATGATACTGGATGTCCATCGAAACTATTGAAGTATGCTGACAAGGTTTTGATACTGAATAATGAGGTGGTTATGCTGGTTTTTGGCCTCACATACAAGTTTCAATCAATCCTTGCTTTCATGGAAGCTGATCTCTTATAATTGAAGGATGTTTGAATTGGTGCACTGTACCCAGTTTTGTTGTTTTTCTTCTCAACTTCTTGTTGGAAGTTACAACCGCCCCCGCCCCCCCCCACCCCCCCTGTAGTGGGGCGAAATATCCGAAGGTCCAAGAGGTTCAAAATACTCAGGGGGCTTGATGTGCAGTTCCTGACCAGTTGTCTCAGTTCATCTGTTCCACAAGGAACCCAGATACGTCGGTCGTACGCGTTATCCGAAGGATAAAATGTCTTGAGGGTCCCGGCCGAGCTTCAATCGCGTTCCGAAGTATGATGGACCCGTTTGTTCGGATATGATAGTAGTTAGGTTTCATTCGTTCGGTGAGATACGTCAACTCTCACTTCTCGTTCCTTCGGACCCGATAACTTCACTCGGAGACCACAGTTCCAGAACCTTCGAGAAGGTTCCACAGAAACGTGGGAAAGCCTCTCTGATAAAGGATGGGACGTCTCTGGATGACGTGACCCCCCCTTTATTCTGACTGGGCGGCTCCCCTTTTCCCAACAGGCGGCGTTCAGTTAATGCTCCTGACTCGTGACGTCATCCGAGCGTCATCGAGCACGTGGGTGACAGAAACAACCCGTTCTACACTCTTCCTCTCTCCGCCTATAAATACTGAGGTACCTCCTCCAAGTAGGAGGTAAGCTCTCTAAACACTCTTTACTCCCCTAACATATATTTTCTTACCAAACTTCTTCCCGGCTCCTTTTCTAATTAGAGCGTCGGAGCTTTTTCCCGGAGGAACAACCCCCTCCGGTTCTGCAGGTACCTGACATCCGGTGCCACGTCATTCGGTTCAGAAGGATCAAGATAGAGGAGAAGAAATCAGCCCCCCCACAATTGGCGACTCTGCTGGGGATCATCAACCTAGCATCGTGGACCTGATTTCTATCTCCCTTTCCCCTTTTCACACACTCACCTTCTTATGGCTCAACATGTCCCTCCTCCGGGCCCGGAGAACTTCACTCTGGGGTTGTCCGAGTATGGATCTATCAACCCTGAACAAGAACACACAACACTCCAACACCATTCAGTCTCTCGACGGCTTTCATTTCCACCAACAGAGCTGGATATTGCCCTGGCAGAGCAAAAACGCCAGGCAGCGGTGATAGCCATGTTACAACAATGTTTAGAAGAGCGGGACGGTGACCAACTTGTCACTCCTGTCACTAACCATCCCGCCGGACCGAGTCAACCGGCGAGACGCCGAAAAAGAAGCAGACGGACCCACCATAACCGAACCATAGATACAGCAATGCCCGAAAGACGAACCGTTTTTGAGCGCCTAGAACCCAATGCTCGGCCACAACAAACTGGTTCACGACCGGGGCTGGAGAGTCTTGTCCGAACGGAAAGCACTCGGTCTTCGGCAACACACTCCACCGCAGGAACGCACCGAACGGGAGCACCGGGTCAAGAACGTCAAACGTACGGACATTACTCGGATGTACGAAAGGAAAAACAGCCCGTGGATCTGAATGATTCACCTCGGCGAAGCTATCGTGGTGAATTTCCCGAGCGATCCGTATCACCATACCAAGATTCCGCGTATCGCCGTAACGGATAGCTAACGGAAGGATCACGAAGTCGTCTTATGTTTCCAAGTCAGGAAGTACGTTCGGAAAGGGCGAAAACCATCACCCTTTACGACCAATTCACTGGACTTCCGACAGTGTATCAACCGGTGGCTGGTCCTCGGGAACGTCAGCAGGCTCGACATGAAGAGTCCAAGCGGGCCCTTGACAGCATAGGGGAACAGAGAGAACGACGGGGAAATCGAGCCGAACATCCTCGGCAACGATATCATGAACGTCGGAGGACGCCCGAACCTCGCCCAAACATGCCGCCCACAGTAGTTCAACCGAATCCCGTGCCAGAGGACAATTCGAAGCTCGGGAAGGCGAAAGCATCCCCCTTTGTGGATGCAATACAGCGAGAGCGACCACCGGATCGGTTCGTCATGCCGAAGCTCCAGCGATACGAAGCTAAGGAAGACGCAGTCGCGTTCGTCTGCCGCTTTCGCCAAATGATGAGCCTCCACAATTTCTCCGACGCACTTATGTGCAAGATCTTCCCACTCTCGTTAAGTGAGCCAATCATGCTCTGGTACAATCAGTTGAAACCAAAGTCCATCACCTGTTTCAACGAACTTGAGTTGGAATTCACGAAGCGGTTTGTAACCAGCAACGTCCAACCGAAGACTCTCTCAATGCTGGTGAATATGCGGAGGACCCCGGGAGAAACTCTTCGGCTCTACACCGAGCGATATTGGGAGGTATATAATCTAATTCCAGATTGCGATCAGGGCGTGGCTGCTGAATCATTTATGAACGGCCTGGATCCAAACTCGGCAATGTTTCGGGATCTCTCAAGAAATCCACCAAAAAGCATGGGAGAATTAATGACCATTATCGAGAAGGATTGCGTACATGAGGAAGCAAAGGCCGAACGTCATGTTCCGAAGGTAACGGAAACGGTCAAGGCACCTGCGGCTCGGAAGCAAGTGGCCAACGTCGGTCAAGCCACGAAGGTAGGTCAGCCGAATAACCGAAATCGACCCCAGCCGCACCAACAGCAAGTGGTGCAACAGAAACGGGAACCGAGGCCAGACGAGTACGTTGCCGAGCAAACAACATTTACGGAGCCCATTTACAAGCTTCTCTCCATCGTCGGAACGCTCCCCTTTTTCTCTTGGCCTACGGGATTCCTCGGCACGGCTGGCCAAGGACCTGGAATGTGCTCGTACCATAAAGAGCGAGGGCATTACACGACCAAGTGCCAGCCATTTAAAAGGTACTTGGAGGAGCTTGCCGCGGCTGGGCATCTCAATCCTTGGATCGACACTCGGAAAAGTCCACTTCCGCCCCCACCTCCATTGCTCGGTGGCCATGTCAGTGTAATTCAGGGGGTCGCTTCGGAGGTACGTATATCCGAGCTACAGACGGAGATCAACACAGTCGTCGCCGCTTTGGCAGTTTGCAATGTCGGAACTTCGGCCAAGCGGAAATTTGAAAATCGTAACTGTGACAGCCCACTTACTTTTACCTCTGAAGATGTGAAAGGCGTTCAGGTGCCACATACCGACGCCCTTGTCGTTACAGTGATCATTGACAAGTCCACAGTACAACGGGTGTTGATCGACCAGGGAAGCTCGGCGGATGTGATGTTTTATTCAACTTTCAAGAGCCTCGGCCTGTCCCCGAATCAGCTTCGGCCAGCAACAGCACCGCTTGTTGGGTTTACAGGCGCACCGGTTTGGCCGCTGGGAGCGATCAATCTCCTTGTGAGAGCCGGTTCCCGAGTGACTGACGTTGAGTTCATAGTGGTGAGCTCTTCTAGCCCCTATAACGTCATCCTCGGTCGAGCCTGGCTACACGGGATACAAGCCGTGGCCTCAACCTACCATCAAGTCGTGAAGTTCATCGGGTGGAACGGAAGACAAGAAAGCCTCCGAGGAGATCAAGTGCAGTCCAAGAAATGCTATATCAGCACAGTCACGACGAAACAGAGCTGCTTGGAAGTGCAGTGTGTGGAGAGTGGGGATATTGATGTGCTCGAAGATGTTGGACTACCAGCCGAGCAAAGGTCATCCGAGGAACTTATTCGCATGCCTATCTCGGAAGATGGCGCCCGGTATTTTCTCATCGGCAGTTCTCTGACTGAGGAGGAGCGTAATGACATGTTTGATTTCCTCATGCGACATATTGAGGTATTTGCTTGGACCCCGCAAGAAATGCCGGGTGTAGATCCCTCGTTTGCAACCCATTCTCTGAACGTCGATCCGAATAGAAAGCCTGTGGTGCAGAAACTTCGGCGTTCCTCCGCCCTTCATGTTGAGGCTGTGATGGCAGAGGTGGATCAATTATTGAAGGCAGGGGCAATCCGAGAAATACTTTACCCCACTTGGTTGGCTAATCCTGTTGTGGTTCCGAAGAAAAATGGGAAGTTGAGGGTTTGTGTGGACTACACGAACCTCAATGATGCCTGCCCAATGGATAGGTTCCCCCTCCCTCGGATCGAACAAATGGTGGACGCAACGGCAGGATGTGAGCGGTTAAGCTTTATGGACGCCTACCGAGGATACCACCAAATCGCCCTCGCCAAAGACGATCAGGAAAAGACGGCCTTTATCTCGCCTCGCGGCGTCTATTGCTACAATGTTGTCCCGTTCGGCTTAAAGAACGCCGGGGCTACCTTTCAACGAACGATAACGTCCATGTTCCCCGGGATGCTCGGACGGATTCTGGAAGCTTATATCGATGATTTAGTATGCAAGAGCAAATTCGCTCGGGATCATCTTCGGGATCTCGGAGAAGTTTTTTCCGTCTTGAAGAAACGAAGGCTGCGACTTAATGCGGAGAAGTGTGCGTTCGGGGTCAGCTCCGGCAAATTCCTTGGTTACATTGTTAGTCGCCGAGGCATCGAAGCAGATCCGACGCAACTCACCGCCGTGCAAAACCTTCGAGCTCCGACGACTATTAGGGAAGTGCAACGTCTTACAGGAATGGTTGCGGCGTTGAATCGGTTTATACGACGTTCGGGAGACCTCTGTCGACCGTTCTTTCAAGCTATCAAAACCAGCCGCCGAAGATTTGTTTGGACCGAGGAATGTGAGCAGGCGCTGCAATCACTGAAAGATTTCTTGTCCCATGGTCCTCTCCTCGTCAAGCCACAGCCTGATGAAGATTTGTACCTTTACCTCGCTGTCTCAGATCATGCCACCAGTTCTGTGCTTGTTCGGAAAGAGGGGATAGATCATCAACCGATTTTTTACTCAAGCAAGACGATGACGGATTCTCAGACTAGGTATCTGCCTATGGAAAAGTTAGCATTGGCTCTCGTTTCATCTAAAACGAGCCTTTTGCCCTACTTCCAATGCCATAGGATTGTGGTCCTTACTGAGTTTCCACTCAAGGCGGTGCTTCGGAAGACGGATTCCTCGAGTCGGATTCTCAAGTTCTCTCAGGACTTGGCTAATTACGACATCCAATTCGAACCTCGGACGGCGATCAAAGGGCAAGCGTTAGCCGACTTCTTCGCCGAGCTTACTCCGGGCTTGCAGGACGAAGCAAACGCCTTGGACCTTGCGGAGACCGAAGCTCGGATAGCTGCGACCGAGGCCCACATGGAATGGAGCCAACAGCTAGCCGACGCACGTCACTCGAGATTTACACTCGGCACAAAGCGGCCTGCTCATGAATGGAACTTATTCTTTGGAGATGCCTGGCGGATGACTGTGGATGGAGCGTCAAACATCCATGGGGCTGGGGCTGGAGTAGTTCTTGTCTCCCCCGAAGGAACCGTACACGAGCATGTTGTATCAATCAGATACCGAGCGACGAACAACGAAGCCGAGTACGAAGCCTTAATTTCCGGGTTGCAAGTTGCCCTTCGGCTAGGTGCTGATTCTGTCCACGTGTTCTGTGACTCTCAGCTGATTGTGGGCCACTTAAATGATGACTATCAAGCCAGGGATGAACGAATGAACGCCTATGTAAGCCACGTTTTGGCTCTTCTGAGACAATTTGGACGGGTGGAAGTCGAGTGGATCGCTCGGGAGCATAATGCTCATGCTGACGCCCTTGCAGGCCTCGCTTCAGTATATCGAGCCTCGGGCAGTCACACAATAGTGTTTGACGAAATAAACACTCCGAGCTTTGAACTCTCAGATGCTTCGATCGCAGCCATATCGTTCGGCTCCAGCCAGTTAGATCCCATTGTCTTGTACCTTCAGAATCAAACGCTACCTGCAGACAAAAAGGAAGCTCACAAGGTACGATGCCGTGCTGCCAATTACTTTTTGGATGCCAGTGGAAGTCTCTACCGAAGAACCTTCACGGGCCCAGATTTGAAAGTGGTGTTTGAGTCCCAAGTTGACGGCATCCTGGATGAGTTACACTCGGGTAGTTGTGGGGCTCATTCAGGTGGACGAAGCATGGCGCAACGAGCTTTGACTCAAGGGTACTGGTGGCCCAGGATGGTGAAACAATCCGAAGACTATGTGAAACGCTGTGTTCGGTGTCAGAAACAAGCTTCCCTTATTCACCAATCAGCATTTCCACTGAAGATGATCACAAGTCCTTGGCCTTTTGCAGTATGGGCTTTCGACATTGTGGGCAAATTGCCCAAGGCTCCTGGGGGTTTTGAGTATTTATTGACTGCCACAGACTTGTTCACTAAGTGGGTCGAAGCCAAGCCAATGGTGAAGACGACTGCAGGTGATGTGGAACGGTTCATATGGAAGCACATCATCTCGAGGTTCGGAGTTCCATATGCTATTCTTTCGGACAACGGCTCACAATTCGTGGCTGCTGCCCTCAAAGCGTTCTACAAACGACGAAAGATCACGATCCAGAATTCTTCGGTCGCGTATCCGCAGGGCAATGGTCAAGCCGAAGCGTCAAATAAAACCATCACTCGGGGGCTTAAGCGTCGTTTGGACAGGAAGCTCGGATTGTGGGTCGAGGAACTCCCTCATGTCTTTGGGCCTATCGTACTACGCCTCGGCGTTCCATGGGACGCACCCCGTTTTCAATGGCCTACGGCATGGAGGCCGTCCTCCCCCTATCCACGTTGATTCCCACAGCCCGTACGGAAAATTTCAACCCAGTGGCTAACAATGCTCTCGTGGGTTCTGAATTGGACTTTGCCGAAGAACTTCGCGATAATGCTAACCTTCGGCATGCTGCGTATCAACAAGAGGTGGCGCGAAGCTACAACAAGAACGTTCGGTCACGGCCATTCAACGTCGGGGATCTCGTTCTTCGGATGGTTGTGGAAGCAAAAAAACTGACGAAACTTAAGGATCCCTACGAAGGTCCTTACCGAGTGGTTGAGAAGATCGGTCATGGGGTTTACAAGCTAGCTGAGATGGATGGTACTCTCATACCTAATCCTTGGAATGCCCAGAAGCTCCGGAAATTCCATGGCTAGCTATTGTTTCATGTTTTTGCTTTTCTTCAATTGTTATTTCTGTTAACCTTTGTAAGCCTTTGGGCCGTGATAATAGAAGTTGCTTTTCTTCTCTTGTTTGTTTTCTATGTTTTCTGTCCGTTTTGGGTATCTCACCTAGCCCGCTATTAAGCCGTTGGGCTCAGCATCGTATTCGTTTAAGCAAACTCCACTTAGCCCTTGGCAGCTTATTCACTCAGAATTGCAACGTTTCCCTCGGCTACTCGATCGTGTTTGGCTTTCCCTCGGTTCACTTTTCGTGTACTATCTGCTTGAATTACCGCCTTTATCCTTCGGTAATCCTCGCAGCTAGGGGGCTATAATGGAACGCTATAATTCTGGGAAGCTATACTAACACATGATGGAACGTGACCAACAAATTTTGCCAACAAATTTTGCAACATCAATTCACAATAACCGAACAACAATACTTGAACCGAACAAAAATACTTGTAACAATTTCATTCATCAAAATACTTGTAACAATTTCATCACAATTCCAACAACTTGCAACGATCTATTGTCTTACATGCCAACTGGCGAACGTTTGTTCAAAGTAACAAAACAGGCAATAAGAAGAACAAAACAAAAAGAGCAAATCGCCCAACAACTCAAGGGGCTGGAGTGGGGAAAAGAGGCAGAGTAGGGTCATCTGTCAGAGGAGCTGGAGTGGTGTCAACTTCGGTAGATGCACCGATGGGCGTTACGACAGGGTCAGGCTGCTCCTCAGCCTCGGGCTGTTGCTGTGTATCCTCGGCCTGTGGCGCTTTGGCTAGACTACGAGGGGGAACCTCAACAAGCATCCTCCGCTCGTCGTCAGCTTCCACGCCGGCGTCATCGAAGCCTGTATTGTAGCCCAACATAAAGTTCGCTTTATGCTGTTCTTCAAGCATCTCAGCCTGGGCCTCAGCAAGTTCTTCGGCTGCAGTTTCTTCGGCCTCGTAGTAGCCCTTGTCGTACCCCTTGCTGTATTCCTTCTCCAGCTCCACCTTCATCTCCTCCCGGCCAAGAGCTCTTCCCTCGGCCAAGCCCTCGTCCTTCCCCTCCAACCTGGTTTTTTCAGCAACCCCCTGCATGCCTTTTACCAGGTCGTTGAGGTTGAACACCTGAGCCTCGAGCGCTTTGCATGCTGCCTCGGACTCCTCCCAGCTTTTCTTGTATTCATCAGCTGCATCCTTATTCACTTGTAAAGATTGCAGCAGCAATTTCTTCTTTTTCTCGTGCTCTGTGAGATGGAGGTTGACACTCATAATGGACTGGGAGGCCTGAGGGAAAAGCACAATTTAGTATTTGCAAGGAAATAAAGGAAGAAGCGGAAATGTTAAAGTCGAAGAAACTCACCCTCGCAGCATGGTAATAATACTCGGTGAGCGCAGCCTTGAGCGAAGGGGGAGATTGGACATCCCTAGGCAGGCCCACCCCTGACAGTAGTGTCAGGGCGAGGGAAGGGTCCTCCCGAAGGCTGTCAGACTTCAGGACCTGCTTCTTGTCGGGTGTGACGAAGCTCGGTGCCCATGGAACATTTTCTTCGGTTGTCCCCTTCCCCTTGGCCGCCTCAGGTGCTCCGCCTTCGGCCTCCGTCTGCACCATTTTTTGTTTTTTGCTAGCCGGGGCTTCCTTCGGTGATAGAGGAGCAAGAGGAGCACGTTTCTGAGTTGAGGGGGGAGGCACCTTTTTACTCGGGCCAGAGCTCGTGGCCTCTGGTGCCCCGGCTTTCTTTGAAAGGCCCCTGGCCTTGCCTTTTTCAGCTACCTCCAGCTTCTTCTGCAGCAAGTCTTTCATGCTTCTTGGAGGCATGTTCTCTTCTTCGTCGGGGGTGGAGTCTTCGGAAGGTTCTCGGATAAGCCCTCGGAGAGGCCTGTCTTCGCTCGGAAGTCTTTCTTCGGGCAGCTCTTCTGATGTTTCCTCTCCCTTGTCAGCTTCCTTCCTTCGGATCTTGCCCCCATATGCTGCTTTGTATTGGAGGATCGTGGGAGCGTTTCGCTCTTCCCAGGGGATGGTGAGAAGGGTGGCAGCAAGCTTGCAATTTCTTGCAGCTCTCAACAAGGCCTTGTTAATCCTGGTTGTAGCTGTTGAACAAAACAAGTAAAACATCATTCCGAAGCACAAAAAGTATTGGACTAAAAGGGACGAAGCGACTTAAATTGAAGAAAGCAGCGAAAAGTTATGAGTTCTTACGAGGTTTGCCCCTGCGTGTGGCAACTTCGAATTGCCCATACTCCGTTTGGGGAAACTGAAAATTACCCCGAACTTCGACGTAGTCCGAGGCCCATTTCTTGGAATCGTACATCCCTTCTGGAATTATTTTTGCCATGTTCCTTCGGGAACACAGGTAGTATCTCGAGTATCTCACGTTGCGAGACATCGTGTAGGTCTCAAAAATGTGATGGGCTTCAAGTGGGTACATTTTTAGCTCGGCGAGCTTTATTATGGAATGGATGATTCTAAAAGAATTAACGCTCAACTGGCAAGGAGTGAGCGAGAAGAGAGAGAGGACCTCCCTGAGGACCCTGTGCATCGGAAACCTCAGGCCACCTTCGGTAATGGCCATTAGTGGAACCGTGATGTGTTCATCACTGAACCTAATCCGAGGGCCAGGAACTGGTGTGATGACCACGTCATTCGGGATTTTGTAATCCCTTCGGAATGACCTCATGCCTTCTTCGCTCTCGAAGGATTTCCAGTACGGGCATGGGTCCTTTCCTGTTCGGTCAGGAATGACGTCAGGGTCCAAGGGGACTATCTTCCTCCTCTTCTTGGGAGGGTTGGATGAAGATCCTGTGGCTCCACCCATAACCTCGGTACGGCTGGATGAAGCCATGGGCGTTCCTCTCTCAGATGTTTCCCGTTCGGAGACTGTTTCCTCGGCATCTTCAGCGCCTTCCTCTTCGTCGCCTGCCTCTAGATCAACGATCTCGCTGTCCGGTGGCATCGTTCGGAGAGGAGTGACGCTTGCAGGGATGTCAGTTCCCACAGAATCTCCAGAGTCCCAGTTCCCCTCCCGAACACGGTAATTCCGAGCGAGGTTGGAAATGGCATCTGATATCGCTAGGTTTTCACCTCCGGCTCCTAGTGCCGCGCTATCAACGGAACGAAACGACTCTCCGGATGAAACCGAAGCAGAAGTAGCCATACCTAGAAGCAACAGTGCAAGGGGAAGGACCGTTAGCGAATTGCATGGTCAACTCTTAATGTGCCTATGTTCGGTGAGATGAAACTCCAGGGGAACCAATCCCGCCGAGAGATGATTAGTCAGAGCAGAAGTTCCAAATAAACATTGCAAATTGGTAGGGAAATCGTCCTATTTGTGCTCGGAAGAACACATGTTGAAGACTCATCTACGTTCGGAAGAACAGATGAATATCTTCAACTTTTTCTACAGTGCACAGGCGGGAAAACCAGGCAAAAGGCAAGAAAAACAACCCAGAAAGCGTGCAACGACAACTGAGACATAAGAAGAGATCAAGAAAGCAGAAATATACCTGGAAATCAAAGAAGAATCTGAGTCGAAGTCTTCAAAATTGTCGCAAATCTTCAGATGGCTTGAATTTCTGGAGGAGGGGATGGCCTGTGCTATTCAAACGTCAGAAAGGAGGAGAAAAAGTGATTTTCTCTCTCCTCTCGTCGCCTCTTATACCTAGGGCGGGATTCGAAGCATCGCCGAGCCCCTAGCCGTAGGATTTGGGCGGGAGATTGATGTGACCGTCGATGGGTGACACGTGGAGACGTACGGGGTGCGCCGTATCGACGCCCAATGACGGCTGGACGCGTGGTCACTTCTGACGCTGGCGGTTACAGAGGCATTAAATGAAAGGTACAGACCTGACGATTCAATATCTTTATGATGTTTGAGTTGGCACTGACGTTCGGTAAGCCCTGTCAACGGTTCTGGTTCGGTGGCGGTTTTTTCTTCGGCCACTACTGATGTTTCAACTCCTCCTTCCATTCCGAGGGTTTACAACTATGGAAACAGGAGTTGAGGGGCTATTGTAGTGGGGCGAAATATCCGAAGGTCCAAGAGGTTCAAAATACTCAGGGGGCTTGATGTTCAGTTCCTGACCAGTTGTCTCAGTTCATCTGTTCCACAAGGAACCCAGATACGTCGGTCGTACGCGTTATCCGAAGGATAAAATGTCTTGAGGGTCCCGGCCGAGCTTCAATCGCGTTCCGAAGTATGATGGACCCGTTTGTTCGGATATGATAGTAGTTAGGTTTCGTTCGTTCGGTGAGATACGTCAACTCTCACTTCTCGTTCCTTCGGACCCGATAACTTCACTCGGAGACCACAGTTCCAGAACCTTCGAGAAGGTTCCACAGAAACGTGGGAAAGCCTCTCTGATAAAGGATGGGACGTCTCTGGATGACGTGACCCCCCCTTTATTCTGACTGGGCGGCTCCCCTTTTCCCAACAGGCGGCGTTCAGTTAATGCTCCTGACTCGTGACGTCATCCGAGCGTCATCGAGCACGTGGGTGACAGAAACAACCCGTTCTACACTCTTCCTCTCTCCGCCTATAAATACTGAGGTACCTCCTCCAAGTAGGAGGTAAGCTCTCTAAACACTCTTTACTCCCTTAAAATATATTTTCTTACCAAACTTCTTCCCAGCTCCTTTTCTGATTAGAGCGTCGGAGCTTTTTCCCGGAGGAACAACCCCCTCCGGTTCTGCAGGTACCTGACATCCGGTGCCACGTCATTCGGTTCAGAAGGATCAAGATAGAGGAGAAGAAATCAGCCCCCCGACACACACCCCCCACATTCTCTTCTTTCTTTCTTTTCCCCTCGATGTACCCATTATCGAGTTTATCCTTAATAATATTTTTGCCATTCCAAAAAAAAAAAAGGGTCCTAATAAAGTTACAAGTGAATACCTCCAGAAAGCAACCAGCAGCACCTGCAGCCATCAGATCCTTGATGGTTCTTTGAACATTCAGAGCATTGCCACCCCCAGTATCTGTAATCAAAGTGAACATGCCGTAAATATGACAGATTTTAGAGATAGGTCTGTGAATATGTACATGAACAGGGGCCTAATTAGTTTCGTATGCTTCGCGTATCCAACAACATGAGTTAGACATTGGAAACTTTCCTGCATCGGCGATAAAGGGTATGAGTGGAGTGGCTGCACAGATCGACCGAGCAGTTTCTGCCATCTCAGGTTGCCTGTATTCCAAAATTAATTCGCAAAGTGAGAAGCCAATGAAATTATAACGATGTGAATAGTCGCACATCAAAAAAGAACTTATTGTACTTGTCTTCCCATTAATCAAAACTAGCAAAATAAAAGAAAGAAATGAATATGAAGTCATTGTGGAATCCTTTACGTTTTGTCACGCTTCAACGACATATAAGTATCTTATGATACCAACGAGGATTGTTTAGATATCAGAGCAATTTTATCCTGATTGGACATTGATAAATATATCAAAATTTGAATTTTGATTTATAAAATGAATGGTCTAATTTTGTATATAATTTTAAAGTTAAATTTTCCAATGACCGTGCATTTTATTTATCAAAACTCAATTCGGATATACTATCGATATTCGATCAACCTAATTGTGTAAATAGTCTGCGCCCCTCCTATACAATGAACGATTTAGATTACTACAATAAACGCACGATAGGCCATAGTGGCGGTGATGGAAACCATGGTTTCCACCTGTGGCGGAAAGAATGTACTCTACCATTGCATTGATCACCACATCAAAGGAACCAAAAACATGGTCAAATTAGCATTGTTCAAACTGAAAGGGAAGAGCAAAAGAAAAACACGGTGCACGCACGCAGAGAGAGAGAGAGGGGCCTACGTCAACAAGCCGATATCGGGTTTGCCAAGGAGCGAAGCTGAGAGAGTGGAGCCGGATATGAAGCCGGCGGTGAAGCCGGTTTTCTCCACAATAGCGGCTGAGAGCGCGTCATAGCAGCCGGGCATCAGCACAGCCCCTTGATCTTCGATCAAACGGTGTATGCGCGTTTGAATCCTCGCGGCTTGATAAGTCGACTTTTGCCCAACAGCTTTTCATCATCAACGACATTTTTCAAACCAATTTCAGAGGGAGAGAGGATTATGATTAAGAGAGAGGATTATAGGAGTATCATCTGTTGCTTCTAATTTAAATTTGAGTTTAAATTCTTGACAACTCACCATTTTAATTAATTGCATTTAAAAGGAAGAGAAAATCTGTTACTAGAGGGAATGCAATTAATGAGCAGTAAAAAACATTCTTTTCCAAATAAACACTTCCATTTTAACCTCCTCTTATTTTTCTCCAATATATCAGAGCAGTTGGTGCCTATAAATCTAATTACGTTTATTTGGTTTAGTACACAATCATATAACAGCTAGCCTTTGCTCTATCAACAGAGACACAACCAGTGCTAAATCTACATGCACCTATATCTCTTTCTCTCCCCTGCTTTGCAAACATACAAATTAAGTGACCAAACGTTTTTTTCCACCTACTGCTTTTCGGCCATCACCTTTCATAGTTGATGTGTTTGATTTGCTGCACCGAAGAGAACTTGAAGGTTGTTGTATATTGGGGAAGAACACCATCCAATGACATGCAGAAGTGGTGTATCATTCTTTAGAAGGGCGTCATCATGTGCCTCGACCACCCCACATGTCATTCTTACTTTTTCTCGTTAATATTTATTTGCTGTACTTGGTTGTTATTATTCTTGTTTAGGCATTTAATTTCTAGCAGAAATATCCTAATCATATAATTTTCCTAACATAACCACCACTACCGCCATTATTACCACCACTGCCACCGTCACCCCGTCACCATGACCACTACGCCATCCTTGCCACCGCCATTACCACTCCATGATTGCTAAAATTTCTACCACCACCAATCGAGTGTCATCACCACTACCACTAACCACCACTATCATTACCGCCACGACCACCACCGTGGTGACCAAATTTTTATTAATCTTCATTAAAATTTCAAATATAGTTAAACAATTTTTGACATATTGATATGGAATGAAATAAATTTTGCAAAGAAGCTAAGGTGGATAAATCAAGTAACTAAAATTCTAGGGCACCAGAATCCATTACATACATCCTATGTATTATACTTATGTCTCTTAATTCTCCAATTTATCAGCACAATAAGTTGGCGACAAAGCTTTCTAGACAATCCTTTTTTTTCAGTAACTTTAGAAGAAAAAAAAAGTTCTTCAGTCAAATGAATGGATAAAATCAAATCATTCACCGAATCTATCAAAACACAACTTCTATATGCTTTTCACAAATCATAACTACAGAAACAAAATCCAATTCTAACGTTTGAATGAAAATAAGGAAATGAATGAATAAGAAAAACTTAAATCAAGCAAAAATTGTTGCGTCAAAGGAAAAGCCTTCCCCCCCTTCTACCTCCTACACTCCTCCAAAGTCTATGTGGACTTGGTTGTGGGCTGTTCCGACGGCTCCAAAGGTACGTTTATTCATGCGGAAAGTTGTTCAGAAATGGGTAGCTTGCAAATCGAATTTGTATCGAAGGAAATGTACCCAAGTTCCTCTCTGTCCCATTTGTGAAATGGAGAGCGAATCTATTGAGCATATTCTCTTTCGATGTTCTTGGACTAAAGCAGTGTGGTTTGGCAGTGGCAAAGCCTTTCGGGTTTTGGAGAATCCTATTATTTCGGCTGATAGGTGGATGGAGGATTTACTATGCGGTACGTTAGCTAAAGAAACAACACCTGAAATAGTTGGGGCGATTTTCCAGATTTGTTGGGCAATTTGGAAGTCAAGGAATGAGTGTATCTTCCAGAGCAATTTGCCAAATCCGATAACCACTATCCATAAGGCTGAGATGGCAAATGGGGATTACTTGCAAGTTGTGTATATGGCTGGAAAGATTGCGGTGTCCAAACAAAGGGATGATTCAACTTGGTCCCCTCCCCCTCCTGGGGTTTTAAAAGTCAACGTAGATGGAGCGTTTTCTTCCTCTCGCGGCATTGCCGCCTTTGGTGTTATTGCCAGAGATAGTAGTGGAACTGCTCAGTTTTGGCGGTGTGGGAAAGTGAAGGTTTTTTCAGCTTGTGCGATAGAGGCTTGGGCTCTACGGATAGCTTGCATTTCAGTAATTGAAACAGATTACTCTCAAGTGATTTTCGAGTCTGACAGTCAAGTGGTAATCCAGAGTGTTCAAGGAAGAATTAACTGTCCATGGGAGATCCATACTGTGGTGGAAGATATCAAGTCCTGGGCAAAAGGAAAGAAAGAATTGGTCCTTCATCTGGGTTGGTAGAATGAAGAATAAGGCTGCTCATTGGTTGGCTTCTTATAGTATTAAATTAATAGTTGTTCTTATATTCAGTTGGGTTGTATTCGATCCACCCGAATTTGATTTTGTTTTGCGTAAAGATTGTAAGATTCGGTTGCCTTTTAATCAATGTGACATGTTCAAAAAAAAGAAAAAGAAAAACTTAAATCAATCAAAAACATGCTTTTTATATGGAAAAATTAAGTCACACAAATAAAACAGGAATTTAAACATGTAATTTCATCCTAGCCCTAGCAATTAATTTAGCCTTACCTATCTAAGCATGAAATGAAAAGAGTGAATTAAGGAAACTTACTTGACTCCATTGAGTAGAACAAGCTCACGAACAAAACAATGGAAAAAAATTGTACAAGAAGAAAGAAAATGCAGATGAAATAAAGGAGAGGGAAGAACCCTTTTCTAGCTAAATCCTAGTACTCCTGATGCCTCCTAGCTCTAGCTCCCAACTCATCTTTTGTAGGACCATATTACACGTGTGCAAAAATAAAAGACAAGGGATCTGGCTGGCCTAGCTACCACTTGTTTGAACCAAATTCCGTTTAGAATTCTCCCAATGGTACAGAACCCACGTTTTTAATTACAAAACTCTATTTAGAGAAACTTATTTACGGAGCTCCGTGAACGCACAATCTCACTCATTTATTTTCGCAATTAATGGTCTAGATTTTAAACGAACTTATTCACGGAAGTCCCCCCCATCTCTTCTTTCTTTCTTTTCCCCTCTTCTTTCTCCCTCGATGTACCCATTATCAAGTTTATCCTTAATAATATTTTTGCCATTTCAAAAAAAAAAAAAGGACCTAAAAAAGTTACAAGTGAATACGTCCAGAAAGCAACCAGCGGCACCTGCAGCTATCAGATCCTTAATGGTTCTTTGAACATTCAGAGCATTGCCACCCCCCAGTATCTGTAATCAAAGTGAACATGCCGGAAATATGACACATTTATCAATATCCTATGGAAATGTATTTGAGCCCCACAAACCTCCAAACTCCCATTCCTAATTTCCGAAATTTTGACTTTTTTTAAACTCTATAAATTCCACCACTTTACACATGTCCCACCGAAAGGCAAAACGATTAAAAAAAAAAAAAGAAAAGAAAAGAACCCCATGTCCTATCCCACCCATTGGCCAAATGCAAAAAAAAAAAACACACACACACACAAACTCCACGTTCAAAGGCTCACATGGCAGTTATGAGCAGAAAAAACCGGAAACAAAACATAAAACAAAAACCCCTCCCACGTCCACACTATCCCCACTTTTTCTCTTCTGCCACTATTTAACTCTTCTCATGCAACTCCTCACTTTTCCTTGCAAATCCTCAATTTTCCTCTTCTACTATTTTAATCCTCACCATTTCCGTGTATAATTTTTTCCCAACGCACATTCAACCAGAATTTTCCTTACTCAAAGGTAAGTCTTCATTTTGTAATTACCTACTTACAACCGAATCACATTTCATTTCTTAATGTTGTTTATATTCTTTTTCCCAAGGTCTTGATTCCAGAAAGTCGCTACCTTCAATCAAGCCAAAGATTGGTTCAAGCTTGCCTCCTTAATTTAGGTATGAAAATTTGACAGACCGATTACCAATTGCTTAAATATTGGTTTTCAAGCAAGTTGTTGTGTTCAATCAATTATGAGCATTGTACCGAACCACACTACTTTCCAATTTGCTACAAGAGTTAGTTTCACATGTTATATATCTGCGTATAATTTGGGTTTACATGTTACTTATTATGCCATGTACATATACGTGTATGTTTATCTCACTCATGCATGTTGAACTAGAGTCGTTCCCGATCGATGAACGGGTTGAACGCTAGAACGGGTTAGTTTTGCCCCTGCATACAATGGGTTAGTTTTACCCGTGCATAGAACGGGCACACACGCTAGTTTTAGAGATAGGTCTGTGAATATGTACATGAACTGGGGCCTAATTAGCAGCTGAGAGCGCGTCATAGCAGCCGGGCATCAACACAGCCCCTAGATCTTCGATCAGACGGTGTATGCACGTTTGAATCCTCGCGGCTTGATAAGTCGACTTTTGCCCATGCAGCAGCTTTCATCATCAACGACATTTTTCAAACCAATTTCAGAGGGTGAGAGGATTTTGATTAAGAGAGAGGATTATAGGAGAATCATCTGTTGCTTCTAATTTAAATTTGAGTTTAAATTCTTGACAGCTCACCCTTTTAATTGCATTTACAAGGAACAGAAAATCCGTTACTAGAGGGAATGCAATTAATGAGCAGTAAACAAGATGGGTTTTCCCGCCCAGTCTTTTTACCACCACACCCATTCACACATCCGTTTACACATCCTCAATCACAATAGGAGTGGGGCCCATTTATTGTGAGTGAGGGTGTGTAAATGGGTGTGTGAATGGGTGTGGTGGTAGACTTATTGTTTCCCGACTGGTCCGGATAGAATTTAAACTCCTTAAAATTTGAGAGAGACTCCAATTCCCGACCTGGGGATCCTGACCGAATTCCCGACGCCGCGCCCGGCCCACTCTGGCCACAGGACAGTTGATCGGAGCAGACCAAAAATTCTAAAAAAAATAAAATTGAGTGGGTCTTCGCGAGAATCAACGACATCCGATGTGTATAGGTGAACGATCCAAACACTCTATTTTTTTGTTTACATTTACCCGGCGCGACGTCGAGAATTCGGTCGGAATCCCCCGGTCGGATGCTTAGACTTTCAGTTAAAATTGTACTAGTAGTAGTACGTATCAATACTGTACAATTCTATCATCTCAAAGTTCCTAACTCCATTTAGGACTCTACGAAGTTACGAACGCCTTCTAATTAAACGTAACTAACTAATATTTGAAATTCGTAGACCACATTAATTTTTTTGTATCCTGATAGGGCTTTAAACAACTTCCGAAATCATCGTCACCACCACCATCATGCCACTGTCGTCGCTACTACCCCACTACTACTATTTCATCGTCGCTACCACTGTTGGTTTAATTTAATATTTTACTTTAACGTTAACTTTGATTACGTGGGTTTGAGGACGAATTATAGGTGTTTATAGTTAGAGTTAAAATGAGAGTGTTTTAGTTGGAAACCATTTTGACTGAGCATTTCTATTGTAATAAGCAAATGAGTGTGGATAAGCAAACTTAACAATAATACTCAAAAAAACATCTCAAATTATAATAAGCAAAGTTACAAGTCTTTTAGTAAATAACCAAATTGTATTCATTCCATAACCAAACTTAATAATCACTCCGTCCCTTTTCAAGTGTCTTGCTTTGTAACACCAAATAATTAAAAAGACATTATCATTATACTTTTCACATCAACTTTTTCCTCCATTTTACTTACTTACCCATCATCATTACACTTTTACTCATTAACTTTTCAAAATGGAATTTACTTTTAGGGACAAAATAGATAATACACTAACTTTTAACCATTAACTTTACAAATGGACACTTATTAAGTGACAGTTCAAAATGAAATACAAGACTCTAAATAAGTGACGGAGGGAGTAACTTTTACCAATAATCAACACTTTATAACCAAACTCAAAACTCAATAATTAAAAAACACCCTACGTTGGAATCTTTTCATCGAGATGAATAATTTGGTATGGTCGGGTGCGTGATTGGAACTTATTTTCGATTGGACATATGTGCATTGTATGTTGTGGGGTTTTTTTGGGTTAGAGATGCAAAAATAACCAATGTGGAGGTAGAGTTTGTTGAAGAAGAGTTTTTCCCTCTCTATCTCTTCTCTCGCTCTCTTTTCTCCCAAGGCTTCCTCTTTCGGCCCCTGCCGCTGTGGGGTGGGGGGGTGGGAGAATTGCCTCCATCCCTCCTCCCCTTGAGCTCCCCCTGTCCTCTTCCCACCCTCACGTTCTCTCTCTCTCTCTCTCCTTCCTCTACCTCTTCCGGTTTCGAACCTTTCCCCTTCCTTTGTCGTTTGCATTTTTGGGTCGCCACTCTCCTCTGTGTGGGAGGGTGGGGCGCCGACATGTAGAGACCCGGAAAATTTTTAATTTTTTTTTGAAAATGTATATTAAATGCCTAATTGGGAAAAATAGAATTTATGTGGTGATTGTTTGAATTGAGGATTGAAGTGATAAGATGGAAACATTAGGGTGTGTGTGTGTGATTTGATGATAAAAAGGATATAGAAGGGGAGTGTGTGGTGTAGAAGATAATATATCTCCATATATATATATCTCATCCGTTCTCTCTCTCTCTAGCCGGCCATATCTCTCTCTCCTGCTCTCACTCAAAAACTCCATTCAATCTCTCAAGAACTTCAAGAATCACCAATCCTCCGGCCTTCAAATCGTGTTCTTGAGCTTGGAAATCCTTGGGTCAAGCTTGAATCGAGGTTTTGAAGTTCAAAGAGGCTAGGACTCCTTCAAATCTCATAGATCTTGGTTATCGTCGTGAGGTAGGGACTTCTTTACCTCTTTTATGTATTTGTATGTTGATTTGGTGTGGAAGTTGAACCTTGATCGTCCTCTTTCGCTCTCTTTGAAGTCTGTCAAAAGCTGCAGAAATCGCCCAGGGTTCGATCCCCAAGTTCAAAACTGGATTTTTCCCTATGAGGATCGATCCCCATGAGAGGAGGGATCAATCCCTCCCCTCTCTAAAAATTCTACCCGTCATCTGGGTTTTAGCCTAACTTCAAACGGCTATAACTTCTTCGTCCGGTATCCGTTTCATGCAAATTTTATACCAATTCAAAGGTCTTGAAGTTAGATTTCCATTGCCACCAGAATTACTTCAAAAATCCTAGTACACAGAAATTTATGATCATTTGAGTGGAGGTGTGTTAGTCTATTGAGGTATATGGTTAAGCCTAAGGTTGTTTTCGTTCCATGTTATGATTCCCTATATAATTAGAAAATATTTAAGTCACTCTTGAATATGATTACTTCAGACGTCCTAGAGACTCATTCTATTTTGTTTTTTGGTGTTCATTAGGGTATAATATTAGGATCTTTGGATAGGGAATGTACCACAAGGTTGATGAGAGTATCGTGGACTATAAGGGGTAATGTGGTGAGTGTTATGGGTAGACATGAGCTTGTTTAGTGATCTAATGGATAGGACTATGACTTGTATCCTCGTACTTCATCTTGTTGATCTTCCTAAGTTCCTTTGACACTCGTTCTGTAAGATTTTGGTTTAGAACTTAGCAGATGGTGTGTCGTGGAGTCATTTATGGGTATGGTACGAGATAAAGGGTGTTGTGATAGACTCAAAGGATTAACGTGATCTTAAGACATTTATTAATGTACAATGTGATAATTTGATAATTGGTGCCATATTATATAAGGGGTGAGTTGAGATAAAGAGTTTGGGAACAAAACGAAAATACGAGTTAATATGTGAACTACCTACCTAATATCAATACCTCTCTCCTATTTACATTCTTGAAATTAGAGTCTTGGATATACGGGGACACGAGTACCCGGAATGTATTATGGGTATATGGGGCCCTAAGAGCCGGAAAGTAAAATGGATATACGGGGTCACGAGTACCCGGAACGTATTATGGGTATATGGGGCCCTAAGACCCAGAAAGTAAAATAGATATACGGGGTCACGAGTACCCGGAACGTATTATGGGTATATGGGGCCCAAAGACCCAGAAAGTAAAATAGATATATGGGGTCACGAATACCCAAAACGTATTATGGGTATATGGGGCCCTAAGACCCGGAAAGTTTCTTAAGTTCACTATTTGATGAGTCAATGGAGAATGAACTACTTGGACTCATGTTGGAGATCTTTGGGAGGCGTACAAGGTTCTCAAGACCCGAAATGTAAGTCCATTAATACGGTGACTCTTGTGTATTATACAGCAACGCAAGGGATAGAAATGCCGATGGTGAAGGTATGCGATAGTGAGTTGTGTAAAAGTTGTTACTTGCTTGAGTATTGTGAACCTTATGGCAAAATGTGATTATATATAGCATATCTTAGAATGATAGTCTTGAATGTTTGGCACATCCTTGAGTCGATTGTATTTTGTCGTTGAGTTATATCCTCTTGTTTTCCTTCTCTTGCCCTTATCATCATATTTGCATGTAAGATTGGTAAAGATTTTCCTACTGGGCTAGTTTAGCTCAACCTAATCTTTCTTTTCAGGTTTAAATGCTGGACAATAGTTTGCATGCATTTATGTGCTTGGATGTGGAAGACTCTTAGAAACTAATTTCATTGAGTTACTTAATCGGCTTTGTAATGACTTCCTTTTGATCAAAACGAGTTTGTAACTAATTATCAAAAAATTTCTTTTGACTAAATCGTTTTGTAATTTAGTAATTGGTTGTCCCTGTATTTGGACTAGTTTGGGGCCGGATTGTATATTTTTAAACTTGGGGATTTGTTTGTAAAGTTAAGCAGGTGGTAACTCTTTTGAGTATTATTTATCTTATGCGAGGATCTTTTATTGAAATAGATTATTTATTTATGTTGAAAATCGAGCGCGTGATACGATGGCTGTTGTCACCTCCTACCGGAGGTCTCCTTGGTCTCCTCTGGATGCCTAGCGGCGTTGGATGACTCATCTTGTGCGGAGATTGGCGGTGGTGGTGTTTGGAGATGTAAATCAGGCCGGGGTGTGTGGTGATGGAGGGCGGCGGTTTATTAGAACTGTGGCTCATATGTTAAGTATGAAAAGATATTAAGGAGTTTTAGAAAGAAGGCCAAATGTCGTCACTCTACTACGCTCCACTCGTTGCGCGAACATCACCGATGATCTAGTGAAAGTAGATTGGGCCAAAGGCCTGGGTGTTCTGTAATTTGGGGGATGCGGGGGTTGTTGCCCCCCCATGGTATGGTACGGCATCCTACAAGAGTATTTTTGGGATACAGATCAAATACTAGGTTAGGGTTAGAATAGAGTAGGTATAAATACTTTATGTTTTAAACCCTATTTCGTACTGTGATAATAAAGAATAGCCGCTCTTACTCCCGTGGACGTACCCGGTTTTGGAGAACCACATATATCTTTGTGTTGATTTCTTTACTGTTTTATACTCGTAAATCGTGCGTGTGTGTATGATGATCCTAATAGGGGTTTTAGAGGTGTAGTGACTAAACTGAAAGAATTAGGGGGTCTTGGCATTAGGAGTTTATACTCCACTAATTTTGTTTCCATGGCCAAACTCAATTGGAGATTTTCCCAGGAAAGTGACGCATTGTGGACACGTATACTTCGTGGAAAATATTCCAATCCGTCTGGAAATCATCATTGTGGATCCATCCCCTCTCTGGCGCGGTATGCGCAAAGGCATCCCTCTTCTGGTGGAGGGTACTAGGAAATCCATTCGTAATGGGAGAGATATATACCTTGTTCTGGGGGGATAATTGGTTGGGCTGTTGTCCCCTTAGATCCTATATTGAGGGCCCCCTTTTGCCCTATGAATTAGATCTTAGAGTTCAAGATTTGTGGTCCGATTTGAGTTGGGATTTTAATAAAATTTCTTTCATTCTCCCTCCTAACATTATTGAAAAAATCATGGGGACTGCTATTCCTTGGTTTCATGGCGGAAGTGATGTTACTGTGTGGAATACTAGCTAGTTCGGGTACATTCTCTTCCTCTTTTGCTTATTCCCTCGACAAAAAGCCTTTCCCTACTCCCTCCCCTTGAGAACTGGACCTGGATTTGGAGGATCAAATCTCACCCAAAGTTTCGCCATTTCCTATGGCTTTCTATTCTCGGCCATATGGCCACTAAAAAATTCTTGTTCAAGCACCACGTTTCGGTGGACAATTTGTGCCCTCACTGCCCCAACCAAATAGAAACTGCACTCCATGCTCTTCATCAGTGTAGAAAGATAAGCTTGAGTTAGAAAAAACAAAACGTGATTCAACTGTTCTTTTATAGGCTAGCTTGCAAGTGGAAGAGAAAGTCTGCATCAGATTTGAGAAAAAGAAAAATGTGAACCAAGACTTTGGAGCTTCCATAATCTACTTTAGGATTTGCAAAATAAATGAGAAATTATTTCATCTTTATTTTTTTTCCCTTATTGTTCTCCTTATAAATAGGCTTATAAATCTAATTGTTAAAAGTATGAGTAGAGTAGAAAAGAATCAGAGAGATAGAGAGAAGTAGAATTTCCTCCTTGTATTTTCAGATTGAGTGAGTTCAATATATCGTGAGTGTGTTTGTGCAATTCTCTTATAGTTTCATACATTAGAAAGGTGTGATCAATACTCCTCCACCCAACAAATTGGTGTCAGAGCTCTAGGCTCTTTTGGAAAAAAAATTCTCTCTCAAAAATACCTTCGGCCTGCTATTTTCCAATAGAAATTTAGCTCCCTCAAAATCAATTTTTGAGTGCAAAGGTGAGGTCCTTTAGATCACGCCAATGCTGCCAAATAATTCGGTGACGAAAATCGAGCAACCACTATTTCATTCGAAACCCAGAAGTCCTCGGCTTCATAGATTGATAAATTTTTGTTTTTGGTAACTTAACCATTTAATTGCACGCAAACAAACCCAAACATAAGGCATAGCCTTTACAAGAAGCCAAGCCAAAAAAGCCAAAGCAAAGTAATAAAGCAAACAATGCTACAAGAAGCAATAATACTCAACTCCTATGCAAGACTAACTCAAAGCCAGAATACTAGAATGCACATTCCAGCTCCTGACTAGCAGTCTATTCTCATCGTTGGGCTTTATCTTCCTCCAAGAACACATACAAACTCTGACTTCATCTGCAATCTTGGACCACAAACTTTTAGCAAAAGTGCTAATTCCTTGGAACACCCTAGCATTCCTCTCCATCCATATCCAATAGATGGATGCAACTAAGGACAGTTTATAAGTCCTTTTGGTATAAGAGTCTGTGCTCATATGAGTGCATAACAAATCAATTTCCCTAGCCAGCCCATACGAGTCACACATGCTTGGAGTAATCGCAATCAAAAAATAAGTGCTCATGAGACTCATATTCCAGGCAACAGAGTACACATGTTGCATTCACACCAAGACCCCAACTTAGAAGTCCATCTTTAGTGGACAATCTGCCTAAGAAAGTTGGCCATTCAATAAAGGCCCAACGAGGGACATTGTGAGAGAACCACACACCTTTAGCCCATGGGATACACAGTACGCAGGACATTCCATGCAGATTTAAGTGTAAATTTTCCACTACCATTCAGAGACCAACGCACAGAATCAAAAACATCAATATTTGGGATCAAGCCATGGGAAGTACCAGCCATGATCTCCTTGGTGATTGCATTTCTAGGGCGAGATCATTTCCACATGCCATTCTGAATGATAAAATCCACTTTAGCTTGGAAGGATCTTCCCAAATTAAAACAACACATTTGCCAAATCTCTGGTATAAAGGCCCAAGAGAGTGCCAATTATCAAACCACAAAGAAGGTAGCCCTGCCATCCCCAATTACGCACTTTATCCAAGGCTGGACATCAATTCGGAACTTGAAGATTTTCCTAATGGTCCATGAAGCTTCACGTGGTATCTTAAGCTTCATGTGGGATCTTCCCGAATTAAAAACAACAGATTCGCCAAATCTATGGTATATAGGCCCAAGAGAGTGCCAATTATCAAAACCACAAGAAGGCAGCCCAGCCATCCCCAATTACACACTTTATCTAAGGTTGGACATTAACTCGAAACTTGAAAATTTTCCTGATGGTCCATCAAGCTTCACAGCTTGATCTTTGGAATCTGTTCGCCTTTCCAAGACAATCAGATCAAGGTCTCGCAGTTTTCCAGTCAATCAACCAACAGCTCCGATGACCACGATTCAGCTGAACAAAGAATAAACTTTGTTTTTTCCTCCATTGGCCAAGGTAAAAAATAAAAAATCGATTCGGTCAAAAACCAAATGTTTGAGCACCCCACCACTTGAGTTATTTGTGTGTCTGATCGAACTTGCCATTGCTGTACTATTATGCTCGAATCATGGTGGTGGCAAATCAAATGAGGAGAAATGGCGAAGCTCTCACCGACAGGAGAGTTATAGAAAAGATCTTGCGATCTTTGGATACGAGATTCAACTTCAACGTTGTTATGCTAGAAGAACTTAAAGACGTTTCAACCATGTCTATTGAAGAGCTCGTGGGTTCGTTGCAAGCCCACGAACAGAAGTTGCACAGAGATGATGATAGAGCCCTGGAGTAGGCTCTATAGATGAAGTTATCCCTCAATGAATGAAGGCACGATCAAGGGGGGACATCTCAAAGGGGACGAGACTATGGTTCCCATGGAAGAGGCTCTGGAAATTCAAATTCCAAAGACAGAGGTGGCAAAGGACTCTCTAGAAGAGGGAATCAAAATCATGCTCTAAGAGGAGGTGGACAAGGCAGAAGAGGCGATCGAGAACAGCAAGGTCATAATCCAAGAGGAGGTGGGCAAGGCAGAAGAGGTGGTTACAACAACCATTTGAACGTTGACAAAAGTAACGTTCAGTGTTACAATTGCGAAAAGTATGACCATTAAAACAATGAGTGCCGGCATCTGATCAAGTTGGTGAAACAAACAAACAAGGAGCCAGTAGGAGGAGATTCAATGAGTCTCATGGTACACAGTCCTATCGAGCAGGATCAAGGTACATTGTTTTGATTCTAGAGCAAGTAATCATATGACTGGCTCAAGGCAGCTTTTTATTGAACTTGATGAAAAGGTTCGGGGAGATATCTCTTTTGGTGATCTCTCTAAAGTCCCAATTTGAGGGAGATGTGATATTGTAATCAAAAGGAAGAATGGAGATCATGCATTCATCTCCAACGTCTATTATGTTCCAGACATGAAGACTAATATTCTTAGTTTTGGACAGCTCCTGGAGAAAGGCTATCAAATTAGCCTGAAGGATATGCAGCGGACGTACGATTGTAGATGCTCGAGGGAAGTTGATTACTCGAGTAATGATGGCGAAGAACAGGATGTTTCTGCTAACTATTCTTCATGACACGCCAAAGTGCCTCAATGTCATTATTAACGACAAAGATTGGATATGGCATCTCAGATATGGATATCTCAAATTTGAAAGCTTGAAGCTATTGGCAAATAAGAAGATGGTCAAGGGCTTACCTCATATTCAACGTCCAAATGAGATATGCAAACGCTGCATTCTTGGAAAACAACACCGCAATAACTTTGGAAAGCAAGTTGATTGGAGAGCATCCATGCCACTCAAGCTAGAATACGTATGTCTGTGGTCCGTTGAAGCCAATCTCAATTGGTTAGAACAGATACTTCCTCACATTCATCGACGACTATAGCAAAAAGACGTGGGTATACTTTCTGAAATTGAAGTCAGAAGTATTTGAAAAGTTCAAAGAGTTCAAAGCTTTTGTTGCGAATACACCGGAGATCAGTTTGAGGAATTCCTTAGGCAACAAGGAGTCAAGCACCAGTGCACACCAGCCTACACCCCTCAACTAAATGGTGTAGCTGAAAGGAAGAATCGCAGCATTCTCAACATGGCCAGGAGCATGCTGCAAGATAAAGACATGCCCAAGAGATATTGGGCCGAAGCAGTTCAATGTGTAGTCTATTTACTCAACAGGTGTCGTACGAAGAATCTGAAGTCAAAGACACCACAAAAAGCATGGACCACTCGCAGACCAGGTGTGGGTCATCTCAAAGTATTTGGTTGTATGGTCTATTCCAAAATTCCAGAGGCAAACAGAACCAAACTTGAAGACAAATGAGTGAACTGTATCCTTGTTGGATACGATGACAGAATGATGGGATACAGGCTATACAATCTTGTCACTCAGAAGGTGATTTTCAGCAAAGATGTCATCTTCGAAGAAAATGAATTCTGGAGTTGGGACCAGACATAAGTTACCAGAAATATGGAGCTGGAAGAAAAAGAACGAGATCAACCATCATCACCACAAATAGGTGAGCCATCTTCTCTAGTTGCACAGGAGTTTTCAGACATGAGGCCTAGAAGTACACGAAGCTTAGATGATCTATGCCAGAATACAGATCTGTTGGATGCAAATTTCACTATGTTCTGTCTACAAATAAGCTGTGATCCAGTTAGTTTCGAGGAAGCTAACCAAGAAGGCAAATGGAGGAAGGCTATGGACGAAGAGATTCATTCCATAGAGAAAAACAAAACATGGGAGCTGACCAGTCTCCCAACAGGTCATAAGGCGATTGGAGTAAAATGGGTCAACAAGGCCAAGAAGAACGCTCAAGGAGAGGTCCAAAGATACAAGGCAAGGCTTGTTGCAAAAGGATACAAGCAAAGAAAAGGCATAGACTATGGTGAAGTATTTGCCCCCTATTGTCAGGATGGAGATGATCAGGCTAATGATCTCATTAGCTGCTCAGAAAAGATGGAAGATCTACCAACTGGATGTCAAGATAGCATTCCGAAACGGATTTCTAGAAAAAGAAATTTATGTGGAGCAGCCACCTGAATATGTGAAGAAAGGTTGTGAAGACAAAGTTGACGAAGGCTCTATACGGGTTGAAGCAAGCGCCTTATGCATGGAACACCAGGATTGATGCATACTTCCAGGAGAATGGATTCAAGAAATGCCCTACGAACATGCACTCTATATGAAGAATGAGACTGATGGATTCTTTATGGAGTTAGTCTAATCAGCTATGTTTGATTCTTTCAAACAAAGTATAGTTCAAGAGTTCGAGATGACAGACATCAGACTCGTGGCACATTTTCTTGGAATCGAAGGGATGCAAAGAGATGAGGACATTTTCATCTCTCAAGCTAGATACGCCAAAAATGTCTTCAAGCATTTTGGCATGGAGAAAAGTAATCCAGTGATTACTCCAGTTGAAAGTGGAGTAGAACTCAGGAAGAGTGAGGTCGGAGATGTTTATCTGACATATTTCAAAAGTCTGGTAGGAAGTCTTCGCTACTTGACGTGCACAAGACCAGACATACTATATGGAGTTATTCTAATCAGCCGATACATGGAGACACTCGATCAATCCCATCTAAATGTAGCCAAGCGGATTTTGCGCTATGTCAAGGGTACAGTCAATGATGGATTGTTGTATACATCAACTAAAGACTTCAATCTTGTTGGTTATTCTGATAGCGATTGGGGAAGAGACCTGGATGAAAGAAAGAGTACTATTGGATTTACTTTCTTTTTAGAGATACAGCTTTCACATGGTCATCAAAGAAACAAGCGTAGTGACGTTATCATCTTATGAAGCTGAGTATATAGCAGCCACCTTAGCAGTTTGTCATGGCATATGGGTTCGGAATATGCTAAATCATTTGGGGATATCTCAAGAAAATCCCACAAAGATCTACATCGACAATCGTTCAGCAATTGCTTTCGCAAAGAATCCCATCTTTCATGAATGAAGCAAACACATTGATACGAGGTATCATTTCATCAAAGAGCATGTCAAGAATAAAGAAGTAAAGCTGGTCTCTTACAGGACACAAGATCAGGCTACTGATATTTTCATGTAGCCCCTTAAACATGAAACATTCATTAAAATGAAGATAAATGTAGAGACTCGTATTTTACGAAAATGGTTTAAAGGTTTTATAAACGATAAAGTAGTGCATAAATGAGAAATTTGAGATTTTATTTGATTTGGGGTTTAAATGATAGGATTGTTAGTTGAGGGAGTGCAAGTGTGATTTGTGTATGAGGTAGTATAAATATGTAGGTGTGTGTGTAGGGGGATTAAAAAAAAAATCCCATCCCACTCTCTCTCTACCTCTCGGCTCTCCCTCCCTCCGTCTCTCTCATCCGACTCTCTCATCTCTCTCTCACCTTCTCTCTTGAAACTTCACCTCAAAACCCAAAACCCATGGCAATCAACCTCCGTTCCACCCTCTAGACGTGATTTCAAGATTGTGGTTCGTTGCATAGAGCTTGGAGAGGAGTATTTTGGGCGTATTTCAAAGTTCGAGTTCAAGAGTTCTCGTGGCCAGATCTCTTTATGTGCTTGCTCTCTAACTTTGAGGTAGGGATTCTTGCTCTTGTTATGTGTTTATGAGTTGATTTCATGTAGAAATCGTACCTTGGATCGTTGGTTGTTTTGTTGTATTTGCTTTTAAGTTTTCTGCACAAAATCGCCGTTCGTAGTGTCCCCGTATCGATACGACTCCTTGCGTATCGATATGCTGAAAGGATCTGCATTCCAGTAGCTTTAGAAATCTGTCGTAGTGTTTCCGTATCGATACAGTTATTGGAGTATCAATACTCCAGACTCTGGAGTATCGATACGGTTATTTTGGTATCGATACTCTAGGGCTTTCTGGGCAGTTTTGCCCAAGTTGCTCCGATTTGATTATTTTGAACCCCGGAGACTTCTAGTACTTTTTTAACACCTCCTAACCTTTCTCAAGCGTGTTCAATTGACTTCTCTTGATTAATTGATGTTATCCCCTTTCCGTTGGTTTTCCGTTGTTAGAGAAAGCATAGCGTCTTACTAGAAAAAGACTTAATCGAAATGTATTCATGGGATTGATGGCACTTGAGAGTCAATGTGTTATGAGATGATGTACACTATAGGTATGTTAGGTGCTATGACTTGACATGGTGAACGATAGGATGAAGGAGGTATCGTAGAAAGGTTGTCGGGTATAGTAGGGTGTAAATTATGGCATAGGGCGCGTGGTCGGTCAATGAGGGTTTGCCTAGTGGTTCGAAAGAGAATAGGGTGACTCGTACCTTCGTGCTTTGTCTCGATTGATCATCCTAGATTCTTTTGGCACTCGTTCCTTGAGATTTTCGTTTCGAAACTAACCGGTGATGTGTCGTGGAATCGTTGTGGGTCCGGTACGTGGCAGAGGGCGATGTAATAGATTTAGAGAATAACGTGGAATTAAAGTATTTATCAATGTGCAATGGGGTGTGCTTATGAGTTTGTATACATTGAATGATGTTGAATGAAAGATTGTGACTTTGGAAAGTGTTGTCATTTGTGTTCGGATTGATGATGCATATATGTTGTGTGAGTTATGAATGTTGAACTAAGGGTCCTGCAATGCAAGGTGTGGTAATGCGGAGATTCTAGAGAGCCCGCAACGCAAGGTGTGGTAATGCGGAAACCCAGGTGGAGAGAATTCACTGTAACGCAAATGGTGGTAATACAGTTGAATGTCTCGCATGATGACGGAAGTTATGATTGAATAAAGAAATTCATGTTGTCGTTGGGCTGTTTCATGCTTGAGATTGCAAGTGTTGAGAAAAGGAACAAACGATTGAATTTATCGAAGTTTTTGAAAAGGAAGGCACTAGGTTTTGGAAAAAAGATTTTTATGAAAATCCTCTGGCTATTCCTGAACGAATCAACGGATTCCGGTATTCGAGCGAATCAACGGAGTTTGACCCGTAAGGGTCAAAGAGTTTTCTCAAAACTACTGTGGCAATCAAAAAGGCATGTTTTCTTTTACGAAAAGAGGTTCAATGGTAATTGGTAAAAAATGAGGAATCTTATAATGGTTTGAGAAACCATCATGGTTTATTTAGATACATGTGTATTTAATGTTACCTCTAGTTTGATGTACAAATGGTTGCGAATGATCTTTAAGAAGTATTGAACTCCGTAGTCGTAGTCCATTGATTCATTGTGGTGTCCCTTTTGTAACTTTTGTCTGTTTCTTTGAAATCAATCACTTTTGTTGCATGACTCATCGCATTTACATATAGCCTGAGTATAGAATTTCCTACTGGGCCAGTGTAGCTCAACAAAATCCTTCTTTTCAGGTTTTTATATCAGGCAGTGGCTTGTATTGTATTGCATCGCATGCTCAGTGAGGAAGACAACTTTGGAAGCTAATGAAGACTAGTTATTTAATCATCTCCGTAAATCATATACTTTTGTTATAAATGATTTTGTAACTAATCCATCTTGATTTCTTGTGGCTAAACCATTTGTAATTTAATAGCTTGTCGTAGCTGTATTTAAGTTAATTTGGGTCGTGATGCCAATGTTGTATTTCACTAAACTTGGGGACTTCGTTTGTAAATTAATCAGGCGGGAACTCTTTTGGGTAATATGTATAACATGCGAGGCTTTTTTATTGAAATGTATTACTTAATTATATTGAAAATCGAGGGCGTGACAATAAAGCTCGGAATGAAGAATCTCTGAGACTCAAGCTTAAGGGGGGATGTTGAACGATAAGCTTGAGTTAGAAAAAACAAAACGTGTTTCAACTATTCCTTTGGAGGCTTGCAAGTGGAAGAGAAAGTTAGCATCAGATTTGAGAAAAAGAAAAACATGAACTAAGACTTTGAAACTTTCGTGATCTACTTTAGGATTTGCAAAATAAATGAGAGATTATCTCATCTTTGTTTTTTTCCTCATTGTTCGGCCTATAAATAGGCTTGTAAATCTGATTGTAAAAAGTATTAGTGGAGTAGAAGAGAATCAGAGAGGTAGAGAGAATTAAGTAGAATTTCCTCCTTGTATTTTTAGATTGAGTGAGTTCAATATATCGAGAGCGTGTTTGTGTAATTGTCTTGTGAGTTTCATACATTATAAATGTGTGATCAATACTCCTCCACCCAACAATCAGGACTGTGGTAAAGCCAAGGATTTTTGGCTTTCTTTAGGTGTTGGTCATAACTTATCAATCCGAACTCTTTAGGTGTTGGTCATAACTTTATCAATCCGAACTCATCTGTGGAGTATTGGATTCGCACTAACTCCTCCAAATCCCTTTCATGTGTCATGCACTTCTTGGAGTAGCATTTTTCCCTTGGGTTGTTGGTGTATTTGGATTAATCGCAATCGGAGACATTTTAATTCCTGTTGCAACCAAAATTTCCCTTTGTTTTCTCTAAAAATGATTGTCTTGCTCGGACCTTCGAATGGGAAGCTTGTTGCAATCATATTGATTCCTGGAAAACCGTTCAGACCTCCCTTTTTGATCGGTTGGACCCCCCCTCCAGATAATTGCTACAAGCTTAATACGGATGGAGCTTGTAATAAAAAGGGTATTGTTACAGCACGGGGACTAATCCGAGATTCCCATGGAAAGTGGATTAAAGGTTTTCAAAAATGTATTGGGGCTGGTAATAGCCTGGGAGCCGAGATGTGGGCTCTTCGTGACGGTTTAAAAATGACAGCTGATCTCAATCTTAACAATTTGTAAGTGGAAATGGATGCCAGTCTTGTGGTTGGGCTCTTCGTGACGGTTTAAAAATGGCAGCTGATCTCAATCTTAACAATTTGTAAGTGGAAATGGATGCCAGTCTTGTGGTTGGGCTCTTCGTGACGGTTTAAAAATGGCAGCTGATCTCAATCTTAACAATTTGTAAGTGGAAATGGATGCCAGTCTTGTGGTTGAAGCTTTAAATTAATTCTCACAGTGATCGATGTTTCTCATGCATTGGATGCAATTATTTATGACTGCAGGACATTATTAATCCGATGCCATGTTTCGAAGATTTTTTCAAGCTCGCCGAGCGGAGAATAGAAGTGCAGATTTATTAGCCAAGGATGCTTTTAATCTTAATTCTTTTAGTTGTAATGTTTTATGTACGCTCCCTTCTTTTATGTTGCAACAACTTCATGATGATGCTGTAGGGGTTAAATCTCTCTTTTTATTTGAATCTCTCTTTTTACCAAAAAGAAAAAAAAAAACCAACACTTTGGCAAACATAACCCACTTTGAAACAAAACGATAGGGACTATTCATAGGACCAATGCGAATTGGTAGTTTTCAAATTAAAAATATGGTTTATTTGGATATTGTTCTAGTAAACTGATAGGTTTGATATGATTGTTACGTACAGGTGTTAATTGCTATATTTCGTCCAAACTCTACCGAGGCCGAATACAACACTGAATCAGCTCTATTCTTGTCTGCTTACTTTCTGGAGCCTGCAGCCTGCTGGACAGTATTATGGCCGGAGTGTCAATGCGACTTCTGCAAAATTCATTCGCCGATGATCTGTGATCTTCCGGGCTGAGGAGGATGACTTTGGTGGATCCAATATTCACTTGTCCTCGGTAGGACTCCTTATTTTCTGGGCTGATGCCCGCCCGCCCACCACCACCCCCAACCCTCACAACCCAACCCAACCCCACCACCACCCCATCCGCCCCAACCCCCCCTGTGTTGGGTTGTGATTTTGATATTGTATCAACTCTGGTCTGAGCAGCATATGATTGTCACGGGACAGGGTGTCAATTTAGTTGGGATGTTATTTTTCTCAGTCCTCTTTTGTACTCGATTTTCTCATCAATAATTTTTTTTGCTTTTGCAGTTAAAAAAAAAAATCGTCCTAACTCACGGGTTCTTGAAATAAAAAGTAAACATAAATTACCTAGGATAACCAAGAAAAATAGAGAGAAATCTGAAAAAAATTAATTGATTGGATTAAATCGTCATATGCCGGCAAAATTAAATCCCTACTCATATAAATAATAAAGGAACGTAGTTCTGATGCTAGTAGGTAAATAAGAGATAAGAAAATTACCAAAAATAACACTCTTATTCTTGTAGATCATGAATCCAAATAAAATAGGAAACAAAATCAACCCGATTCAGGAACGAAACTATTCTAAACTAAAAATAATTTTCCTAATTAAAATCTATTTTCTTAATTAAAAGTGTTCGTAAAATATGGAACTCCTGAATCTTTGTCTTACATCAAACAAATCAAAATGTAGTCAAACACAATCTTGATGAAAGAAAGATATTATTTTTGTTGCTAAAGTTGAATTAATTTGTGAAGATCCATTCATAATAGAAATCGTCATAAAACCATCCATACTTTCTTTCTTGAATTACCTATGGAAATTCAGTGCCGGCATCGATACGTATGATTCTCTATAAACAAAAGTACCACACATTACTTTATTCTTTCTTGAATTATTTGTGGATTTCCATACGCATTGATGCCGGCACAAACATCGGCCTGCTCTGAGTACGAGTAGCACACACTTTATTCTATTTTCAAACTTGCCAATCAATCACTACACCACCATAGTGCAAATTTGTCACACTCAATTCTCTATCAAATTTTGATTGTAGTTAATTTCCAATATTGAGCATAAGAAGTCCAATCATATAGTGGCCGTTGTCTTTAACATGTACTAGCTTTTGTAGTTATAATCTTGAAATTGAATGTGAAACAAATATTGAGAAAGACTTCGATCTCTAACTCCACGTACTGAGGTCGATTATTCCTAATCTCATTACCTATCCGTTTAGTATTCTCTCTCATAATTGTGGACCGAATAATGTGCAAAGATACGTACGCATGTTTCTCTTACAGTTTTGCCTTGATTCTACCTCTCTCCAGTGGAATCAATTTCTAATATGGCAAATAGCTTCTTCAAATTGTACGGCAAATATTGCAAATTACAATCTTGGTACGTATTTTATGCAACAACCAAACGTGTGGCTAAAATGTCAAGGAATTTCTTCCTGTAAAAAATGTCAACAAAGTTTAGCTATCCTATCTTCAAAACATAAGTAATTGATTTGATGTGAAAATATTATGGACATTTCTGATTTTTGTTTTGGTGGTGGTTTAGCAAATACGGAGTAAATTATAAAGAGGCACAGGGGTATTGCTGTAATTTTTGCGATGACAATGGTACTTGCAAAGTAAACGGATGGCCATGCGGACTCGTCCAAGGGGAGACTTATGAAAATGACGCCCCAATTTTAAACTTCTACACAAACTTCTCCTCCCCTTTAAAGTAACGAAAGTGCTATGTACATAACAATTCAAACACAATATCAAACACAATCTCTCATATATATATAAGATCCACATATACTAGTTCATGTGGCCCCACGTGACGACCTAGTTGTTGCCGTCTTTCAAGGTTTTCTTCGAAAACACCCCCAGCATGTTCGAGTAACTACAATTATGCCATTTCCTCAATAAATTTTTGTCCCTCTTTTTCGTATCCCACTCCTTCCTCTTCTATTCTTTTTCTTTTTTTCCCTCTCTCACACCCCTTTTCTTGACGAACAAACTCTAACGCTGTGTTATATTAGACTTTAACTTATTTTTTCCCCCTTATGAAACTTAAATGAAAATAAGTTAAGTTCATCCATTCTTCTAAACTTACACTTAATTGCCTAATGCACACACAATTACAAATAAGTTAAGTTTAAGGATAGAAAATAATTAGTTAAGTGTAGAGGAATAGACTGAATTAAAAAAATAAGTTGAGTTTATGTTCAATTTAAAAGAACGCATGCAGCCTAGAATTATGCACGTTATGTCGAATCGTTTGAAGAAAAAGATAAGTACTACATTAATAGTAGGCAGAATATTAAAAAAAGATACAAAAAGAATTAGTATCTTCACATTGTTGAGGTATGGCGTGTAAGTTTAGCATTCCGGAGCTAGCAACTCAACATTTAAATGAATTTAAAGTACTTTGATTCCCGCTGTAATCACTTGATTGGAGTTTACTGCGCTGGTTCAATCCAACGTAATCTACTAAAAAAAGATTCTCATCTATCACCAGTATCGCTATGCAGAAGGATTCATATATAAAATCTAAGTAATACTCTTAACAATTAGTTTTAAAACAAAAGCAAGAAGGATTATGCTTGGAATTCAAAGTTTTTATTTTTATTTTTATAGGCCTTGGAATTCATATATAGTTAAAAAATGAATGGTCAATTTCTTAGTCCAAAATAGATTAAAAAATATGTACAAAGAGAAACAAGGAGTACATTCGTTGTTGACTTTGTAGTTTCATTGAAGACTACAAAACTCCAAAACCAATCTCCCGAATTCTAAATATATAAAATTTCCTCAACAACTCCCCTATCTCTCCCCATTTCATCTCACCTTGCCTGATATTCGCTCCTCATCTCTCCAAGCCAAAAATCATGGATAGACAACGAGAAGACATGCAATTTCTAGACCTCTTTGGCATCTACCAAGAGTCCTACAAGATCATCTTCAACTTCAGAAGAACCTTCAGCAAGATAACCCTAGCCTTCATCCTCCCCCTCTCCCTCATCTTCCTTGCCAACATTGCGGTATCCGACAGCCTATCCTCCGAAAGGGCCGCGTTCTGGCTCGTCGAGTTCGTCTACTTAACCTTCCTCCTCGTTTTCTCCGTCCTCTCCGCCTCCGCAGTGGTCTACACCGTCGCTAGTGTTTTAACTGGCTGCGATGTGACGTTTGGAAAAGTCATGAGAGTGGTTCCCATGGTGTCAAAAAGGCTCGTGGTGACTTTCTTGTGTGCTTTTCTATCTATCTTCCTCTACAACGTGGTCCTTGTACCCATAATCCTTTGGATTGTCACCATTAATCATTTTGACATATCTGCTATAGTTTTTTTGCTTGCCCTCGTGATCTTGTATGTCGTGGGGCTTGTTTACCTGACCGTGGTCTGCCAGCTGGCGGGCGTCGTATCGGTGTTGGAAGACATCAAAGGGATCAAGGCCATGACCAAGAGCAGAAACTTGATGCAGGGCAAGATGTGGATCGCCATAGTTATCTTGTTGATGCTGAATTTCGCTCTCTTAGGGATACGAGCACTTTTCGAGAGCCAAGTCGTTCATGCCGGGTTGTTCGGCTTTGTGGGCAGGTTAGCATTCGGATTCCTGTGCTTGTTGATGCTCTCCGGTGTGTTTTTGTTCGCAATCGTTATCGAGACGGTGATCTACTTCGTGTGCAAATCGTACCACCATGAGAACATCGACAAGTTGTCGCTGTCGGATCATCATGATGAGGTTTGTCAGGTCGAGTTTGTACCTGTGATCAAGGTCAACGATGACCAGCTTGAAAAATTCGATGTGTGATATTCGACTCTTTGTTCTTGTGTGAGAGCCAAACCAATATGCGGTAGAAAAAGGCCTCGATATACTCCAACACATCATGTGAACATATATGTGGTGTTGATTCTCCGTCCTCCCAAAAAAACAGGCCCGTCAAAAGTAAACGTTTAGCAAGTTTTTATTTATTTATCATAATGTCAGTTATACCTCTTATTTCAACCTCGTGGGATGTAATCTTATTTCTTTGGCCTCCGGCTCTTTTTTTTTTTTTTTGTACTTTTCTCTTCTCTGTAATTAATGGTATTTTTTCTTTGCTGATTAAAAAAAAGAGTAATTAATGTCTCTTGCTTAATTTTATGGCTTGGGTTTGGTCCTTAAAAGGCAACCAGAGAAATTGTGAAGCTATTCAGTTAGTGTAAGGCAAGTAGTCCTTGTAATGATCACAACAATGGTCTCCTAATCAACTAGTAATTAAAGCCATCTTTATAAAAGTTTCTTCTTTTTTTCCCTCTTTTTAATGAGAGAAATCTGTATATATAAATCAAAGTTAAAACAAGAATGTCACCCGAGCCAAAAAAAAAAGGTAATTGCTGACCCACTTTGAAACAAAAGATAGGGACAATTACTTCACAGGAGCAACACGTCGAAGATATTTCGTAGCAATTTGTATGGTATTTTTGGATATCGTTCTAGCAAATGATAGGATAGATGTGGTTGTTACATATGTGTGTTTACTCTTTGATTGAAGTTATAATATCATCTATTATGGCAAAAAAACAACTAAATACATGGAGAAATTTGAAAAATTAATTGATTGGATCAAATCGTCATACGCTTGCGACCTTAAATCCCTATTCATATATAAGGCTATCCACAATGACATAATTAAAAGTAATAGGTTTCTGAAGTTAAAAATGTTGGTGCAAAATATGGCTCACAATGGATAATCAAACTTAGCAACCTTCTTAGAAATAATCAAATTTTAAGTTTTGAATAACCATAATTAGTAACCTTTTTCCAATAATAAAATTAGTGGAACCCACATATTTTCAATCCAATAAATCCATCATTACACAAAAGCATTCTCTCTTCATTTTTTTTTCTCTATTTCTTTTTCAACAAATTTTTACCAAAAAAAAAAAGCTTTAAAAAAAATTTTTATTAAAATTTTTTTTAAAAAAATTGTTTTATTTTTTTCTCAAAAATTATTTTTAACTATTTTTATACAAAAAATACAATTTTTTTTTTCAAAAACTGTTTTGTTTTTAAAACTCTTTTTTTTTTCAAAAACCTTTTCTTCTATAAAAACTATTTTTTTTGAAAAACTGTTTTGTTTTTAAAACTCTTTTTTTTTTAAAAACCTTTTCTTCTATAAAAACTATTTTTCCAAAAGCCGTAGTTTTTTTTAATATTTTAAAAACTATTTTCTAATTCTAATAAAAACTAGTTTTTATTAGTTTCAAAACTATTTTCAGAAAAACTCAAATTTTAATTTTCTTTTAGTTTGAAAATGTGATGTGACAAGTTCTGATTATCCCATTTTAATTATGTCATTTTGGAATTCTACATTGCTAATTTTAGCAATCTCTTAAATTGATGTGGCAATCTCTTAAAAGTCATAATTTTTACTTTTTTGGTTGCTCTCGTCGAGACAAAGCTATATCACATAAAAATTTAGCGTAAAACTAATAAATGGGAAAACAATTTGAATAACGACAAAACTAAAAAGTTGTGCTGCTGCTTAGCCTCCGAACCTCGCCTTCCAATAAGGTTGAAACACCCCAAGCGTAGGGCTAGGTCGTCGATAGCATAATAACCGGAAAGTCCGGGATCGTACCCACAGAGAATTCGAATATAGCTTAATCGGATTGTAGGTATTATATGGTGGAATCCGGCGTTCAAAACGGCCAACTTGGTTTTGCTTTAAAAGTGAAAACTAAAGAAAAGACTAGAAATGAGTCTAATAAACTAAAAGAGGCAAGTCTAGGGATCGTCTTTCCCTTGACAAAGGCCGCTATCGGTTCTCAATTATAACTCAAACGAGAGACACGACCGCGCGCTCTCGCTCGGAGGATTTAGCTTTAACGGTTTCATTTAACAAAAGATGTGATTAAACGGAACTAAACCAACCTATTTTTGCTAATGTATCTAACACGTAGGAGGCCACAAGCCCTCGGTACGTCGCTTGCCAAGACCGCTTGACTAAACGACGTACTAAGGAGTTAACACCCCTTGCTTAGACCGAAATGGCTAAGTTAATCCAATTCCGAAAATCATGATTTTAAGCCCGAAGGTTTGAGAACCAAATAACCACCTAAGTCATCGGGAAAGATTGCCCCGAGACTTACCCGAGAAACTACTCACACATAGCTAAAAGACTAGAAATTATGCTAGGAAATGAAAACATGATTAACCGATAAAAACGGAAATAAACTTGATTTATGTAAAGATCTAGTCCGTAGCTACAACATTAATAAACGGAAAATTAACAAACAAGAAGTACTTACTTGAGTTCTTAAGGAAATTAACTAAGAAAGCTTGGAAGACAACAATGGAACTTAAAGCCTAAACTAACTACCTCCCTCTTTACAAGTGAGAGAGAGAAGAGTATTTATACAAAAAGACTACCTCTCTCCTCCAAAATATCCATAAATACACCAAAAGTAGAAAGTTGCCACTTATGGAAAGTTAAAAGCTGTCAAGAAGTAAGTCGGTAAGCCTTCCGTATCGATACTCCATATCCGTATCGATACTGAGCTGTCTTGCTCTGAAACCCAGGATTCTCCGTAGACGACCCGTATCGATACGCTCAGAACCGTATCGATACGCTGAGATCCGTATCGATACGCTGAAGGCTGGAAAATCCACTGTTTTAAAACCGTATCAATACTCCAAGAACCGTATCGATACTCCAATAACCGTATCGATACTCCATTGTTATCTCTGCATTCTGGCCTCAGCTTCAGCAGACAGCTCCCAGCAGCTTCACAGCTCTTCAGCATCTTATTTTCATTCTCTAAACTTAAGTAAAGGCTACATTTTAAACATTTCTTTTACCTTTCCTTTACTTTAATTTATTTAATGAAAATAAGAAAGTACCCCCAATTTGGAAACAATGGCATTACCAGAATTTCAAGATTCTAATTAAATCAAAATGTTAACCCCTCACTTTTAGTGTAAAATGGAAAACTGCACGTTTTCACAAGAGAAAATGGCTCAAAACACGACCTTGCTTTTCAAATAAAACCTTGCAACTTTGTAGTTGCTCTTAGAAAAATTCAAGGATCAATTACCGCCATTTTTTATCTCGAAAATCGAAACTTTTTCAGAAAGTCATTGTTCCATACTTAGACAGATTTTAAGTTTTTAAGGGGCCGACAGGGTCTTCGGGTACTTGGAAACACTTGGGAGCATCCATGGCGCTGAAAAGTGCCTTATTTGCACGTTTTACCTGAAACACACAAAAACTTACCTTACGTGCAATATCGCTATAGAAGCTAAATAAATACAAGTTAAAATAACATAAAACGGGACTAGTCGCACCAAATATCTACAACATTGGGTGCTCATCAGCTGCATAAGTTAATCACTAGCGTGAACACCCCTGTTGTCTTTAAGGGGGCCAGCAAACACCTTCTACTCGAGACCCCCCCTGCTGGCGTGGGGCAAGCGTATTAGGAAGACTAACTGCCTTCATCCGTTGGTGTTGTATGGAAAGCATTGTGAAGCCCCTCATGTCCGCCTGCTGCTAAGTGTACGGTTCTGCCCTGCCTTTTAAAAATTAAATTGTGACTTCCCGTAATAGCAATTGCTTTTAGGTGAGTTAGTTAACACCTGATCCAACAACCCCACATAAAAAAAACGACGACCTAGTCGTACCCGTCTTTCAATAAAATATTATGCCCTTTCCTCAATAAATATTTGTCCCTCTTTTTTGTGTCCCACTCCTCTTTTTTGAGCTCAATTATTTTCTTCATTCAGTTATAGATTGGATCTTACACCAGACGTGGACCGCTCCAATTGGACACCTGTGCTGTTGGCGCAGGTTTCTCAATCCAATCATTCAATGAGGGAGCTTGCTAAGGAGACTTGAAGCAGTACATTTCGGAATTGAATTCAACAAATGAAGGACGATCTACGTACAGAGAGAGCGTCGAAAGAAAGGTTGTTCTCGCCGGATAGCCAAAACTTCGCTCCCAAGCACTTCCGGGGTTTGTAGTGGGTGGTCCTTAACCCGCGTAGAATGGAACCAGACAGAAAGATTTTTTTTTTCTCACCCCCCTTTTCTTGACGAACAAACTATAAGTAGAATTATGCACGTTATCTTGAATCGTTTGAAGAAAAAGATAAGTACATTAATAATAGGCACAATATTAGAAAAAATAAAAAAAGAAGAATTATCTTTACGTTGTTGAGATGTGGCGTGTAAGTTTAGCATTCTGGAGCTCGCAACTCATTTAGGTGCATTTCAAGTACTTTGATTCCCGTCATCACCAATTGATTGGGGGTACGTCGTTTCTGCATTGGTTCAATACAACGCTCTATTAAAAAAGAAGATTCTCATATATGACCGTATCGTTGTGCTAAAGGATTCGTAAATAAAATCTAAGTAATACTCCTAACAATCATTTTTAAAAACAAAAGCAAGAAGGATTATGCTTGGAATTCATAGTTAAAAAATGAAAGGTCAATTTCTTGGTCCAATTAATAGTCTAAAACACAAAATACTAAAATAGATAATAATAATTAAAAAAATACTAAAGAAGAGAAACAAGGAGTACAGTCGGAGTTGAATTTGTAGTTTCATTGAAGACTAAGGGTAATTCACTACACAAAATTCCAAAACCAATCTCTAAAATTCTAAATATGTACTAAAATCCTCTCTCCCCCATTTCATCTCCCCTTGCCTCTTCTTCACTCCTCATCTCTCCAAGCCAAACACCATGGATAGAGAACAAGAAGACATGCAATTCCTAGGCCTCCTTGGCATCTACAAGATCATCTTCAACTTCAGAAGAATCTTCAGCCAGATAACCCTAGCCTTGATCCTCCCCCTCTCCCTCATCATCCTCACCAACATCTGGGTATCCGACTTCATCCTCTTTAAGATCTCCGACAGCCTATCCTCAGAATGGGCTGCTTTCTGGCTCGTCCAGTTCGTCTACTTAATCTTCTTCCTTGTTTTCGCCGTCCTCTCCTCCTCCGCGGTGGTCTACACCGTGGCCAGTGTTTTCATTGGCACTGGCCACGATGTGACATTTGGAAAAGTCATGAGAGTGGTTCCCAAGGTCTCGAAAAGGTTCATGGTGACTTTCTTGTGTGCTTTTCTGGCAATCTTACTCTACAACGTGGTTGTGGCACCCACAATCCTTTGGAGTGTCACCATTAAGCATGTTAACATAACTGGTTCAGTTTTTTTTCTTGCCATCGTGATCTTGTACATCGTGGGGCTAGTTTACATGACCGTGGTCTGGCAGCTGGCTGGCGTCATATCAGTGTTGGAAGACATCAAAGGGATCAAGGCCATGAACAAGAGCAAAAACTTGATACAGGGCAAGATGTGGATCGCCATAATTATCTGGCTCAAGCTGAATTTCGCTGTGTTTGGGATACAAAAACTTTTCAAGGGCCAAGTCGTGCATTACGGGACGTTCGGCGTTGCAGGCTGGTTCGCATTCGGACTCCTTTGCTTGTTGATGCTCTTCAGTGTGCTCTTGTTCGCACTCGTTATCGAGACGGTGATCTACTTCGTGTGCAAATCGTACCACCATGAGTACATCAACAAGTTGTCACTGTCGGATCATGTTGATGAGGTTTATGTGGGCGAGTATATTCCTATCATGGCCAAGGATGACCAGCTTGAAAAAATCGATGTGTGATATTCAAATTTTTGTTTGTGTTAGAGACAAACCAATATGTGGTAGAGAAAGGCTTGGATATACTCCAATACATCATGTAAACACATATATGGTGTTGATTTTTCGTCCTCCCAAAAAAAGGGCCCGTCAAATGTAAACGTTCAGCAAGGTTTTTTTTTTTAATCATATTGTTCAGCCAATTATGTCTCTTATTTCAACCTCGTAGGTTGTAATCCTTATTTCTTTGGCCTCGGGCATTTTTCGTGCTTTTCTCTTCTCTGTAATGATATTTCTTTTCTGCTGATAGAAAAAAAAAAAGGTTATGTCTCTTACTTTTATGGCTTGGGTTTGTTAATGGAGAAAATATCTCGGGATAATGGAGAATAATATCCCGGGATTCCTTATTGTATATTATTTGCTTTGTTTCCCGACTTACAGCTAGATAGTTTCCTTATATAGTTAATTAGCTACCTAGTCTTTAGCTTTCCTTGTATTTTTTTCCAGGATTCTTGTGCTTTAGTTTTGGCCATCAATTATGTAACATCTCTATATATATGAAAAACGTTCTTTTGTTTTCTCCAATGAAGAGAACACCAAAATCTGCCTCTTTTATTTTAACATAGTATCAGAGCGGATTTTGATACTTGCTTGATTTTTTTTCTTCTCTTTCGACCACTTTCTTACCAGCAATTCCCATCATAACAGAAGCTGGGAAAAGCAGCAACAAGTCCAATATGTCGGAGGAATTAAGAGTAGATGATCCATTCTACATCTCTCCTTCTGAAAGTCCAACGGCTGTATTGGTATCGCCTCCTCTAAATGGAGACAATTATGGATCATGGCTCCGCACAATTACCATGGCTTTAAGGGCCAAAAACAAAGTTGGATTTGTGGATGGATCCATAGAAAAACCTGGGGAGGACAAAGAAAAAGAAGTATCCAGGTGGGAAAGATGCAATGATCTAGTTGCATCATGTATTCTCAATTCTGTCTCTGATGAAATTCGGAGTAGCATTCTCTATGCCCACACTGCAAGAGCCATATGGATTGACTTGCAGATCGATTTTTGCAGTCCAATACTCCTCAAATTTATCAACTAAAGCAATCCATATTGGCACTACTTATTTTACAAAACTCAAATCGCTTTGGGAAGAGTTGAATTCACTCCAAGCTTTCCAACCATGTACGTGTGGAAGTGGAAAGTTTTTCTCTGAACAACTCCAACAAGATAGGGCAATGGAATTTTTACTAGGTCTTCACGAGCGTTTTGGTCCACTTCGAAGTCAACTTATTGATGGAGCCTTTATCGAATGCAGCAAAGATATATTCTCTTGTTCGACAAGAAGAGAAACAGCAAGAGATTCAATCTTTATCGACTCCTATTCTAGATGTTGCTGCACTTAACATCACAACAAGGTCGAATAACTACAATTCTAATCGACTGAAGGATGGTTGAAATAGCCATAATACAGATGGAGGAAATCGTCCACATCCAGGTAGTGGAAATCGACCATATTCTGGAAACGGAAATAGCTTCCATTCTAGTGGTGGAAATCTGATGCAGGGAGGCGTGTTGAAATAGAAGAACGCACAACAAGGACAATCACGAATAAGCATGAACTAGAGGTACTCCCTCTACAAACACACGATATTGAGAAACTTCTCAAATTTTCATTAATAATTCATAAACAACTAATTTGCCCTAAGGCTTACAACCTTATTTATACTAGTAGCAACCCTAGAACTAAAAAGGAAACAAAAATACTAGGAAGCAACCCTAATTCTTGCCAACCAAGGAAACAATAAAAAGAAAATAAAATCAACCTAAATAAGAAAACTAAATAATTCTATGTTAACATTCCTAAATTATAAGATTCCTAACAAAATACTAAAACTAAAGCTATAAAATAAATTACTAATAGAATACTATTTTCCTAAAACCCAATCTGCATCATCCTCCCTGGCTTGAAGAAACTCGTCCTCGAGTTGATACAGTTGAATACCCCGAACCTTGTCTGCATCAAGCTTGTACTTCAAATTGATTTTTTCAAACTTGGCTTCAAATGAAAAATCTTGATCAATAATGAAAGGGACAGTTTGCGGCATTAGAAACGAAATCCACGACCCCGTACTTCCTTTGTCTTCAATAGATTCCCAAAAAGGATCTAAAAATTTAATTTTCAACGCCAATGTCGTAACAACTTTTTTTTGCGATATTTGTTTATTTTCTCCATTTGTAATTTTCTCCACCGATTCTTCGTCAAAAACTGGTGGCTTATTCCAATTCACTACTGGATCTGGAATAATATCTGATGTGAATGGCCACTCGATGGTAGCTTCATCCACTTTTGTCCTCCCCCTCGACTGATGGTTACCAGCCAAAGGTTTGATGATAAAAATATCATCCGACACCTCCTCCTCTTTTGGAAACCGAGGTTGAACCGGACGATAGCGAAGTGGGTTCCCCCCAACAGCCATGGCAGCCATCTGATTGGTTAGGACGCCAATTGCATCCATCACACGCTGCTCAAGTTGTTGGAACCTCTCCTCCATTCGTGCTTGTCGTGCAGCTTTACTTCGTTCATACACATCTTCGGCAACAGCATAACGACCATAACGGAATCCTTGTTGCGCCATGATCCGGAATCGAGCGCAGGCTCTAATACCAACTGATGCAGGGAGGCGTGTTGAAATAGAAGAACGTGCAACAAGAACAATCACGAATAAGTATGAACTAGAGGTACTCCCTCTACGAACACACAATAATGAGAAAAACTCTCAATTTTGATTAATTCATTCAAAAACAACTCCCTTATAATATCACCCTACAACTTATTTTATACTAAAAACCTAAGACCGAAAAGGAATCAGCAAAACAGGAAGCTGAATCCTGATTAATCGCTACTTGACTCAATATTACCAAAATCAAAAGATTTGATCTCAAATCTCAATACTAGGTAATAAAAGAAAACTTGTCAAAACAAATGGCACTCAAAGCGGAATATTCAAAAGTATTTTATAACCAAAATAATAAAACTATATATCTATTTCTTAAATAATAAACCATTTCCATTCTGCATCATCCTCCCTATCTTGAAAAAACTCGTCCTCGAGTTTATAAAGTTGGATTCGTCATAACCTGTCCGCATCAATTTTGTATTTTAAATTTATTTTTCCCAACCCAAACTGTAAACAAGAATTCTGGTCAACTTCACCATCTTCGAGCTTTCCATAAAAATAGAATCGAATTAATTTTTTGCCCACTCCAGAGAGCACGAACAAGTTGGCTGCATGTAGGCAAGCTAATGATTCCACCACCATATCTTCATTATCCAATTGCACAGCACAATTAAATTCTGAAAATTGAAATCTTGAGACCTTGGATTTACCCACCATCTTTTCTAGCCACACCAACAACGTAACTATGGTAGCAGTACCTATCGAAAAATCATGAATTGAAATTGTTCCGCCTAATGCACGATGATTAAGAAACTGCACTTTGTCAGTTTCCAACAATGCCAATAATGTAGTCTTTTTTGATTTTCTTCTTTTTGTAATTTTTTCCACCGGTTCTTCATAAAAAATTGGTGGTTTACTCCAATCCACTACTGGATCAAGAATAATATTTGATGTGAATGGCCACACAATGGTAGCTTCATTCATCATTGTCCTCCCCCTCGTCTGATGATTACCAGCCAAAGGTTTGGTGATAGAAATATCATCCGAAACCTCCTCCTCTTTCGGAAACTGAGGTTGGACCGGATGACAGTGAGGCAGGTTTCCACCAACAGACAAGGCAGCAATCTGGTCGGTTAGCGCTCCAAACGCCTCCTCCATCTGCTGCTCAAATTGTTGAAACCTCTCCTCCATTCGAGCATCTCGAGCAGCATCATCTCGCTCATAGACTTCATCAACACAAGCTGTATGACCTCCTCTTCCACCGTGACCTCCAGCACGTCCTCTGGCCATAGTCAGGATTGGAACCTGGCTCTGATACCAACTGATGCAGGGAGACGTGTTGAAATAGAAGAACGCACAACAAGGACAATCACGAATAAGCATGAACTAGAGGTACTCCCTCTACAAACACACGATATTGAGAAACTTCTCAAATTTTCATTAATTCATTCAAAAACAACTCCCTTATAATATCACCCTACAACTTATTTTATACTAAAAACCTAAGACCGAAAAGGAATCAGCAAAACAGGAAGCTGAATCCTGATTAATCGCTACTTGACTCAATATTACCAAAATCAAAAGATTTGATCTCAAATCTCAATACTAGGTAATAAAAGAAAACTTGTCAAAACAAATGGCACTCAAAGCGGAATATTCAAAAGTATTTTATAACCAAAATAATAAAACTATATATCTATTTCTTAAATAATAAACCATTTCCATTCTGCATCAAAATCGCTCAAACCCTGGTGGTGGAAATTGCACATATACTGGTGGTGGAAGCAATTCATCCAGTGGCAGATATAACTCATATTCTGGTGGTGGAAATAATTCTAACCGCAAGGTTAAATATCATTGCGACCATTGTGACAAGGATGGTCACTCCACAGAGCGTTGCTATAAAATCATTGGGTATCATCCAAAGCATTCAGAGTTCTCTAATCTTTCCACTAAATCTGCAAACAAAACGAGTCTGGCTGCTGTAATTCAAGAGCAATATGACAAGTTATTAGCGATGCTCTCCTCAGGTAATATCCACCACAATTCCAACTTAGCAGGTATTGCTCTTTCTACTCCACCCACCTTGGTTTGGATCATTGACACAGGAGCTACAAATCATATGTGCTCATCTTTAACCTTGTTCACTACCTATAAATCATGCCCTACTCAATCTTTTGTCCAACTACCTGATGGTTCTTCTACTCAGATTACTCACACTGGAACCATTAAGCTTTCACCCACATTAACACTGGAGAATGTTTTTCACATCCCATCATTCAAATATAATTTGCCATCTGTGAGTCAACTTGCACGAAGCAATAATTGTATTGCTATTTTTTCTCCCCTTTCCTGTTCCTTTCAGGACCTATCAACGAGGAGGACGATTGGACAAGGGAATATCCAGGAGGGGCTCTATTACTATCAGGCATCACAGATGGCTTTGACAGTGGTCGCGCCATCCTCTTTCGACCTTTGGCATTGGAGGCTTGTCCATCTTTCCTCTAGCTCCTTAAGCACTTTAATTAAAGATTTTTACTTTTTTGGTTCCTCTCGTCGAGACGAAGCTATATCACATAAAAATTTAGCGTAAAACTAATAAATGGGAAAACAATTTGAATAAAGACAAAACTAAAAAGTTGTGGTGCATAAGTTAATCACTAGCGTGAACACCCCTATTGTCTTTAAGGGGGCCAGCATCCACCCTGTACTCGAGACGCCCTCTGCTGGCGTGGGGCAAGCGTATTAGGAGAACTAACTGCTTTCATCCGTCGGTGCTATATGGGAAGCATTGCGAAGCCCCTCATGTCCGCTTGCTGCTAAGTGTACGGTTCTGTCCTGCCTTTTAAAGATTAAATTGTGACTTCCCGTAATAGCAATTGCTTTTAGGTGAGTTGGTTAACACCTGACCCAACAACCCCACATGAAAAAACGGCGACCTAGTCGTACCCGTCTTTCAATAAAATATTATGCCCTTTCCTCAATAAATATTTGTCCCTCTTTTTTGTGTCGCACTCCATTTTTTTGAGCCCAATTATTTTCTTCGTTCAGTTATAGATTGATCTTGCCAGACGTGGACCGCTCCAATTGGACACCTGTGCTGTTGGCGTAGGTTTTTCAATCCAATCTTTCAATGAGAGGGAGCTTGCTAAAGAGACTCGAAGCAGTACATTTCGGAATTGAATTCAACAAATGACAGACGATCTACGTACATAGAGAGCGTCGAAAGAAAGGTTGTTCTCGCCGGATAGCCAAAACTCCGCTCCCAAGCACTCCCGGGGTTTGTAGTGGGCAGTCCTTGACCTGCGTAGATTGGAACCAGACAGAAAGAATTTTTTTTTTCTCACCCCCTTTTCTTGACGAACAAACTATAAGTAGAATTATACACATTATCTGGAATCGTTTGAAGAAAAAGACAAGTACATTAATAATTTGCACAATATTAGAAAAAATAAAAAGAAGAAGAATCATCTTTACGTTGTTGAGGTGTGGCGTGTAAGCTAAGCATTTTAGAGCTAGCAACTCATTTAGATGTATTTCAAGTACACTTTGATTCCCGTCATCATCAATTGATTTGGGGGTACGTTGTTGCATTTGTTCAAAATATAACGCTCTATTGAAAAAGAAGATTCTCATCGATCACCGTATCGCTGTGGTGAAGGATTGGTTCAAAATATGACGCTCTATTGAAAAAAAAGATTCTCATCTATCACCGTATCGCTGTGGTGAAGGATTCCAAAATAAAATCTAAGTAATACTCCTAACAATCATTTTTAAAAACAAAAGCAAGAAGGATTATGCTTGGAATTCATAGTTAAAAAATGAAAGGTCAATTTCTTGGTCCAATAGTCTTAAACACAAAATCCTAAAATAGATAATAATAATAATAAAAATACTATAGAAGAGAAACGACGAGTACAGTCGGTGTTGAATTTGTAGTTTCATTGAAGACTAAGGGTAATTCACTACACAAAACTCCAAAACCAATCTCTAAAATTCTAAATATATAGTAAAATCCTCTCTCCCCATTTCATCTCTCCTTGCCTCTTCTTCACTCCTCATCTCTCCAAGCCAAACACCATGGATAGAGAACAAGAAGACATGCAATTCCTAGGCCTCCTTGGCATCTACCTAGAGTCATACAAGATTATCTTCAACTTCAGAAGAATCTTCAGCAAGATAACCCTAGCCTTCATCCTCCCCCTCTCCCTCATCATCCTCGCCAACATCTGGGTATCCGACTTCATCCTCTCTGAGATCATCGATACGATGTACAATAGACACCGATTCCAAAAGGGCACGTACGACTACGCTGAGCTCTCCGACAGCCTATACTCCGAATGGGCCACGTTCTGGCTCGTCCAGTTCGTCTACTTAACCTTCTTCCTCGTTTTCGCCGTTCTCTCCTCCTCCGCAGTGGTCTATACCGTGGCCAGTGTCTTCACTGGCACTGGCCGCGATTTGACGTTTGGAAAAGTCATGAGAGTGGTTCCCAAGGTCTCGAAAAGGCTCATGGTGACTTTCTTGTGTGCTTTTCTGGCTATCTTACTCTACAACGTGGTTTTGGTACCCACAATCCTTTGGAGTGTCACCATTAAGCATGTTAACATAGCTGGTTCAATTTTTTTCCTAGCCATCGTGATCTTGTACGTTGTGGGGCTTGTTTACATGACCGTGGTCTGGCAGCTGGCGGGCGTCATATCAGTGTTGGAAGACATCAAAGGGATCAAGGCCATGAACAAGAGCAAAAACTTGATACAAGGCAAGATGTGGATCGCCATAATAATCTGGTTCAAGCTGAGTTTCACTGTGTTCGGGATACAAAAACTTTTCAAGAGCCAAGTCGTGCATAACGGGACGTTCGGCGTTGCAGGCAGGTTCGCATTTGGATTCCTGTGCTTGTTGATGCTCTTCAGTGTGCTCTTGTTCGCACTCGTTATCGAGACAGTGATCTACTTCGTGTGCAAATCCTTCCACCATGAGTACATCAACAAGTTGTCACTGTCGGATCATATTGATGAGGTTTATGTGGGCGAGTATATTCCTATCATGGCCAAGGATGACCAGCTTGAAAAAATCGATGTGTGATATTTGACTCTTTGTTCTTGTATGAGAGACAAACCAATATGTGGTAGAGAAAGGCTTGGATATACTCCAACATATCATGTGTACATATATATGGTGTTGATTTTCTGTCCTCCCAAAAAAGGGCCCGTCAAAAGTAAACGTTCAGCAAAAGGGGTTTTTTTTCTTTTTTCTTTTTTTATCATAATGTTCAGCCAGTTATTTCTCTTATTTCAACCTCGTGGGATGTAATCCTTATTTCTTCGGCCTCGGGCTTTTTTCGTACTTTTCTCTCCTCTGTAATGATATTTCTCCTCTGCTGATTAAAAAAAAAAAAAAAAAGTTATGTCTCTTACTTTTATGGCTTGGGTTTGGGCTTAACGGCATCCACAAAAAATTGTGAAGCTATTCGGTAGTGTAAGGCAAGTTGTCCTTTGTAATGTTCACAACAATGGTCTCCTATTCTACTAAAGCCATCTGTATAAAAGTTTTTTCTTTCTTTTTTTTTTTTTCCTCTTGAGGTTCTGTTTAAATTAAAAGTTAAAATAAGAATGTCACCGGAGCCAAAAAAAGAAGAAGTAATTACTCTTTAATCTATGACCCACTTTGAAACAAAACGATAGGGAGAATTCACATGAGCAACACAGCGTAGATCTTTCGTAGCAATTTGTATAGTAATTTGGATATCGTTCTAGTAATTGATAGTCAGATGCGGTTGTTACATATGTGTGTTTGCTACATTTCCTCCAAAATTACGGGCTCTTAAAGTCCCAAGAAAACAATAAATCACCTAGGATAACTACTAAATATATGGAGAAATTGCACCCACAGTGGAGGTGTTTGTTTGGATGGCGGATCAAGACAAAATTGCTTCAAGGTCAGCTTTGGTAAGCAGAGGGCTAATTTCAGATGAATGGGCGCAAGAATGCTCCCTATGTGCAGAGGCCTGTGAAACCCCAAAGACACCTACTTCTCCATTGCAGATTCTCATAGGAAGTGTGGACGTGTATATTGAGGTGGTGGGGTGTACTCTGGATCTATACTCCAACAATCATGGACTTCATAGCTATGTGGTTTAATAATTCCTTATAAAACCTGGAAAAGAAATGTTGGGAATCAATCCTGTGAATTTGCAGGTTTATGGTCAATTTGGATTGCTAAAAATGAGGTTATATTCAATAACAAGCATCTGGATGTAGATGAAGTGTTGGACTTGATCAAAACTAGGGTAGCGTTTTGGATCAAAGCAAAGCATAATGTCACGGAATACTCAGTGGAAGAATTCAAAAGGGGAATAGAGGTGATCAGGCGCATGAGGATATAACTAAAATTACAGAATTTCGGGAGTTAGTACTTTCTGTGTTTTGAACTTCCAACCAACTTGTTGGAAGTCCCTCCTCTGTTTTTTTCCAGTTTGTTTTCATTTTACCATTTGGTCTCTTGCGCCATTTTTGGGGCGGGACATAAGTGGCCTCTTTTCTCGATGTACCCTTGTCAAGTTCAATAAAATTTCCCTTTTGCCGAGAAAAAAAAAATATATGGAGAAATTTGAAATATTAATTGATTGGATCAAATTGTAATACGCCCGCAAGCTTAAATCCCTATTCATATATAATAGTAAACTCGTAGTTCTGATGCTGATAGAGATTGGTCAAATTAGAGAGAAGAAAATTACCAGAATAAAATTTTAATTCTTGTAGATCATAAATCCAAATAAAATAGGACAACAAAATCAACCCAATTTCGGAGCAAATCTATTCTAAACTAGGAATAATTTTCCTAATCAAAATCTACTTTTAAAATACTAAATTAAAAGTAAAACTATGATACTCCTAAATCAAAATATATGTAGTCAAACACAATCTTGCATGTACTAGACTACTAGTAGTACCACCCCAAGTCGCACATTTTATTCTATTTTCAAACTTGCAATCAATCACTACACCACCATAGTGCAAAATTTTCACACTCAATTTTCTATCAAGTTTTGGGAATAGTTTCCAATTTTGAGCATAAGAGAAGTCCAATCATATAGTGGCCTTTGTTTTTAACATGTAGTACCTTTTTGTAGTTATAATCTTGACATTTAACGCGACTATAAAGAAAGACTTCTCTAACTCCACGTACTGAGGTCTGTTTAGTATTTTCTCTCATAATCGTGGGGTGGTGTTTGTCTATTTTTGTTGATAGTCGATGATCGACTAAGAAATACGAGATTATGGTGTAAACAAGTGGATATTGTGCTGAGATACGTATGATTCTCTTACATTTTTTATCTTCATTCTACCACTCCTGTGGAATCAATTTCTAATATGGCAAATGCCGTCTTAAAATTGTACGGCGAACATAGCAAATTATAATCTTGCACAACAACCAACCGTGGCTAAAATGTCAAGAAATTTTGAGTAAGAAATTCAAGAAAGTTCTTCGTAAAATAATTGATTTGATGTGAGAATATTGAGATTTCAATTTTTTTGTTTTGTTTTTGGTGGTGGTTTTAGCATATGGTAAATTATAAAGAGGCACGGGTATTGCTGTAATTTTGAAGTGACGTCACAATGGTACCTTTTTTTTTTTAATCATAAAAAAGGTGAGAGGAGGCGATCAACGTAGCAACTCCCCTTGGGCGTGACCATAGGGGCTCCCTACTTGCTAATAGAATGTCCGGTTTGAGCCATAGGTACCGTCCGGGAGGACGGACCGTCACCACAGCGCCATTTTAGTGCACAATTGGTGAAAACTCTCCCTTTTAATCTGCAGACGAGGTTCGAGTATCTGTCGGGACTCGAACTCCCGCCTGTCTTAATTAAGGGAGGTAATGAGCCTCAGCAACTGTGCTGGGTTTGGTTGGGGCTGTTGTTTGGTGGTGGTGTGCTCCCTTGCCTTGAGTGTAGCGTACTTTATTGTCGTAGGCCGATTTTCGCCGCCGGTCTTTACATCTATGAGGGGCTAGCTCAGCTTAACAGCAAGGCTGGTTTTCCGGTGGTTTGTTCGGTGGTGGAGTATATATATAGCGTTTAGGGTTTGGGGTGTTGGATTGGTTGGACCGGATTTGAGTATTTTGGGCTTTAATCTGTTTTATTTAGGTGTTGGGTTGTGTTGTATTGTTTATTTGTTTGTTGGACCCTTGTAGACCTTTGGGTGTTTTCGGCTTTGCCCTAGAGGTGTTTCTTCCAACTTTTTGTTGGATCCCCTTTTTCTTTCCCCGTTTTTTAATAAAATTTCATCTGTTGCCTATAAAAAAAAACTGTGCTACACAATAGCACTTCGCAAATTTAGGGACTGTTCCGGTTTCTTTAAAAAAAAAGCTTTTAGAAAAGGAAGGTAATTTCAAGTTCAAAAATCATATGTTTCCACAAATAATTTTCTTACCAATATTGATCTTGTTTGATAGATCTCATTAAAATCTATTAAACGGTGCAAAAACAATTAAAAAAATATTTTTCATTTTCATTATATATTTGAGTTTGAAATTACATTCGTTTAAAAAAAAATATTTTTTTCAAAAGTGGAAGACCACGTAAACGGACGGCCGTGTGGACTCGTCTAAGGGGAGAGTTATGAAAGTGACCCCCCAATGTTAAACTTCCAATTATTAAAAAAAAAAAAAAAACTGTGCTACACAATAGTGATGCTTTGCAAATTAAACGGACGGCCGTGTGGACTCGTCTAAGGGGAGACTTATGAAAGTGACGGTCAAGTCGTTGCCGTCTTTCAAGGTTTTCCTCAAACACCCCAGCATGTTCGAGTAACTACGATTGCGCCATTTCCTCAATAAATTTGTCCCTTTTTTCTTGTGTTTTTTTTTTCTTTTCTCCCACACCCTCTTCTTGACGAACAAACTCTACGTAAAATTATGCACGTTATCTCGAATCATTTGAAGAAAAAGATGAGTACATTAGTAATAGGCAGAATATTACAAAAGATAAAAAAGAATTATGTTTACGCTGTTGAGGCGAGACATGTAAGTTTGGGCATTTTGGAGCAATTTAAATGTATTTCAAGTACTTTGATTTCTGTCGTCACCAATTGATTAAGGGTTGCTGAGTCGAACCGCTCTATTAAAAAAAAAGATTCTCATCTATCACAATATCTCTATCTCTGTATTGAAAAATTTGCAAATAAACTCTAACTAATACTCCCAACAATTAGTTTAAAACAAAAGCAAGAAGGATTATGCTTGGAATTCATAGTTTTTTTAAAAAATTGTCAATGTCTTGGTCCAATAGTCTTAAACACTACAATATAGATAAAGAATATAGAAGAGAAACAAGGAGTAGTTATGATCAAAAAAATAAAAATAAACCGAGTCATTGTTTACTTTGTAGTTTCCTTGAAGACCAAGAGTAATTCACTACACAAAACTCCAAAACTGATCTCCCAAATTCTTTATAAATCCTCCCAACAACTTCCCCATCTCTCCCCACTTCATCTTCACTCATCATCGCTCCAAGCCAAACACCATGGATAGAGAACAAGAAGACATGCAATTCCTAGGCCTCTTTGACATCTACCTAGAGTCCTACAAGATCATCTTCAACTTCAAAAGAATCTTCAGCAAGATAACCCTAGCCTTCATCCTCCCCCTCTCCCTCATCTTCCTTGCCAACATCTGGGTATCCGACTTCATCCTCTCTAAGATCATCGATACGATGATCAATAGACTCCTATTCCAAAAGGGCACGTACCACTACGATGAGCTCTCCGACCGCATATCCTCCGAATGGGCCGCGTTCTGGCTCGTCCAGTTTGTCTACTTAACCTTCTACCTCGTTTTCAACCTCCTCTCCACCTCCGCGGTGGTCTACACTGTGGCCAGTGTCTTCATTGGCATTGGCCGCGATGTGACGTTTGGAAAAGTCATGAGAGTGGTTCCCATGGTCTCGAAAAGGCTCATCGTGACTTTCTTGTGTGCTTTTCTAGCTATCTTCCTCTACATCGTGGTCCTTGGGCTACCCATATACCTTTGGATTGTAACCATTAAGCATGTTGACATAAATGGTTTATTTTATTTCCTTGTCATAGTGATCTTGTACGTCTTCGGGCTTGTTTACATGACCTTGGTCATGTGGCTGGCGGGCATCGTATCGGTGTTGGAAGACATCAAAGGGTTCAAGGCCATGATGAAGAGCAGAAACTTGATACAGGGCAAGATGTGGACCGCCATAGTTATCATGTTGATACAGGATATCGCTATCTTCGGGATACGAAAACTTTTCGAGAGCCAAGTCGTGCATACCGGGACGTTCGGCGTTGCGGGCAGGTTCGCATTCGGATTCCTATGCTTGTTGATGCTCTTCAGTGTGTTATTGTTCGGACTCGTTATCGAGACGGTGATCTACTTCGTGTGCAAATCATACCACCATGAAAACATCAACAAGTTGTCGTTGTCGGATCATCTTGATGAGGTTTTTCAGGGTGAGTATATTCCTACCAAGGCCAACGATGACCAGCTTGAAAAAATCGATGTGTGATATTTGACTCCTTGTTCTTGCGTGAGAGCCAAACTGTTATGTGGTAGAGAAAGGCTTGGATATACTCCAACACATCATGTGAACACATATATGGTGTTGATTCTCTCGCCTCCCAATAAAAGGCCCGTCAAAAGTAAAACGTTCAACAAGTTTTTTTTTTTTAAAATGTTCAGCAAGCTATGTCTCTTATTTGCCAACCTCGTGGGATGTAATCCATATTTCTTCGGCCTGGGGCTTTTTTTTTTTTTTTTGGTACTTTTCTCTTCTCTGTAATGATGTTTCATCTTTGCTAATAAAAAAGAAGCAATGTCTCTTACTTTTATGGCTTGGGTTTGGGCTTAAAGGCAACCAGAGAAAATTGTGAAGCTATCCAGGTAGTGTAAGGCAAGTAGTCCTTGTAATGTTCACAACAATGGTCTCCTACTCTAATAAAGCCATCTGTATAAAAGTTTTTTTCTTTTTCTTTTTTTTCTTTTTGATGAGGATCTGTACAAATTAATGTTAAAACAAGACTGTCACCCGAGCCAAGAAATAAGTAATGACTTTTTACTCTATGACCCACTTTGAAACAAAACGATAGGGACAATTCACAGAAGTAACACAGCGAAGGTCTTTCGTAGCAATTTGTATGGTATTTTTGGATATCGTTCTAGTTTTTTGATAGGTTAGATGTGGTTGTTACATATGTGCGTTTGCTACATTTCATTCAAAATTACGGGCTCTTAAAGTCCAAGAAAACATAAATCACCTAGGATAACAACTAAATATGTGTAGAAATTTGAAAAATTCATTTGATTGGATCAAATCGTCATATGTCTACAAGCTTAAAACCCTATTCATATATAATAGTAAACACGTAATTCTGATGCTAGTAGTGATTGGTCAAATTAGAGAGAATAAAATTAGCAGAATAAAATTTTGATTCTTGTTGATCATGAATCCAAATAAAATAGGAGAACAAAATCAACCCGATTTTGGAGCAAATCTATTCTAGACTAGAAATAATTTTCCTAGTCAAAATCTACTTTTAAAATATACTAAAAGTAAAACTATGATACTCCCTGGCCTAAATCAAAATGTAGTAAATAAAACACGATCTATTTTTTTTGAATAGCAAAGAAAGTTTATTAATCTTTGGAAACAAATTACAAAGATTAAAAGGATCTAAAGCACGAGGCAATAAGTAGAGCAAAAAAGAACTCCGACAATCGTATGCCACCAGAAGCCAGAAGGAAAAATAACCTCCCTTAGATGGCAAATAGCCACCCAAGGCCTAAAAACCCAAAGGAAAGACAACACAACCAAGACCCAACCAAAGTCAAAAGGCACCTAAAAGAAGACCTACTGCTCATGAGATGACCAAGGATCAATCGTTATATTGAGAACCCTGAACTTTGGCCCATGCGTAATTTTTTTCATCCGTAATCATGTATTTACTTAAAACTTCCTCATCAACACCCAAATAAACTTCGCCCAAGATTTTCTCTCAATAGACCGAGCAGGCGAGTAGCCTTTGCATCATCAAGGTGAAACCTGTTAGTGCCTTCGGAAAAAGCACATAAAGCCGCAGCAACAACTGCAGATCTAAACACAACGCATTTTCCTTTCTTTCTTCCCACTAATTTATTCTTAGATTTAGGAATGCCAAACATTTTCACCACCGACTTCTGCTTCCAATTTCCTTTCACGGTTCCTTTAGCCTTATCAAATTTTGGTAATAGCTTCAAATTTTAAGCATAAGAAGTCCAATCATATAGTGGCCTTTGTCTTTAACATGTAGTAGCTTTTTGCAGTTATAATCTTGAAATTAGATGCGAACAATGTTCTCACATCAAATCAGTTATTTTATGAAGATATGAGAGCTAAATATTCATGACGTACGTACATTTTTTACAGGAAGAAATTTCTTGACATTTTAGCCACGGTTGGATATTGCATAAAATACCAAGATTATAATTTGCAATATTTGTTGTACTATTTAAAATAGATCAGCAATGAGATTAAGGAATACTCGACCTCAGTACCTCTCTTACGAGAAGAAATTTCTTGACATTTTAGCCACGGTTGGTTGTTGGACTCACCTCATTTTATACAGCAATGAGATAAAAGGAATACTCAATCTCAGTACCTCTGTTTTTGGTTTTTGGTGGTAGTTTTAGCATATAAATTATAAAGAGGCACAGGGGTATTGCTGTAATTTTGCAGTGACAATAATACTTGCAAATTAAATGGACGAGTAATTTTGCAGTGACAATAATACTTGCAAATTAAATGGACGACCGTCTGGACTCATCTAAGGGAGAAATTTTTGGGTGCCGGTAGGGTACCAAACATGTGGTACTCTGCTAGCGATTCGGACAATCAAACGTGTTTTGAACGGTCTGAATTATAGAGAGAGAGTGGTGGGATGAGGGGAGAGAGATGGAATACACTGGACCGTTCAACACATATTTGGATGGTCTAGATCACTGACAGATACGGCTACGTGATACCTGTCCGGCACTTAAAAATTTCTCCATCTGAGCCCTGAGGGGAGACTGATTGTGAAAATGACGCCCCACTTTTAAACTTCCTCAGAAACTTCTCGCCTCCGCTTGAAATAAACGATGACATAGTCGTAGCCGTCTTTCAAGGTTTTCTTCAAAAACACCCTAGCACATTCAAGTAACTACGATTATGCCTTTTCGGCTTTTCCTCAATAAATTTATGTCCCTCTTTTTTACGTCCCTCTTTTTTGTGTCCCACTCCTTCTCTCTTTCTTTCTTTGTTTTTCCTCACCTCCTTTTCTTGACACGAACAAAAATTATAAGTACAATTATGCACGTTATCTCGAATCATTGGAAGAAAAAGATAATTACATTAATAATAGGCAGAATATTAGAAAAGACAAAAAAAGAATTATCTTTACATTGTTGAGGTGTGGCACGTGATTAAGTTTAGCATTCTGGGACTAGCAACTCATTTCGATGTATTTCAAGTACTTTGATTCTCGTCGTCACCAATTGATTGGGAATTGTTGTGCTGGTTCAATCCAATTCAATTTATTATAATAAAAAAAAGATTCTCATCTATCACCATATCACTGTGATAAAGGATTCGTAAATAAAATCTAAGTAATACTCCTACCAATCATTTTTAAAAACAAAAGCAAGAAGGATTATGCTTGGAATTCATTGTTAAAAAATGAAAGGTCAATTTCTTGGTCCAATTGTCTTAAACACAAAATACTAAAATGGATAATAAAGAAATACAGAAGAGAAACAAGGAGTACAGTCGTTGACTTTGTAGTTTCATTGAAGATTAAGGGTAATTCACTACACAAAACTCCAAAACCGATTTCCCGAATTCTAAAAATAAAACCCTCCCAACAACTCCCCTATCTCTCCTCACTTCATCTCCCCTTGCGTCATCTTCGCTCATCATCTCTCCAGCCAAACACCATGGATAGAGAACAAAAACACATGCAATTCCTAGGCCTCTATGGCATCTACCTAGAGTCCTGCAAGATCATCTTCAACTTCAGAAGAATCTTTGGCAAGATATCGCTAGCCTTCATCCTCCCCCTCTCCCTCATCTTCCTTGCCAACATCGCTGTATCCGACAGCCTATCCTCCGAAGGAGCCGTGTTCTGGCTCGTCGAGTTCGTCTACTTAACCTTCCTCCTCGTTTTCTTTGTCCTGTCCTCCTCTGCAGTGGTATACACCGTGGCCAGTGTCTACATTGGCTACGATGTGACCTTTGGAAAAGTCATGAGTGTGATTCCCCAGGTCTGGAAAAGGCTCATGGTAACTTTCTTGTGTGCTTTTCTTGCTATCTTCCTCTGCAACGTGCTTCTTGTGGTACCCATAATCCTTTGGAATTGGAGGGTCACCATTAAGCATGTTGACAGGGATGGTTTTGTTTTTTTCCGTGCCGTCCTGATGTTGTACGTTGTGGTGATCTTGTACGTCGTGGTGATTGTTTACATGACCATGGTCTGGTGGCTGGCGGGCGTCATATCGGTGTTGGAAGACATCAAAGGGATCCAGGCCATGACCAAGAGCAGAAACTTGATACAGGGAAAGATGTGGATCGCCATAGTTTTCTTGTTGAAGCTGGAAGCCGCTATCTACGGGATACAGATACTTTTCGAGAGCCAAGTCGTGCATAACGGGTCGTTCGGCGTTGCGGGCAGATTAGCATTCGGATTCTTGTGTTTGTTGATGCTCTTCAGTGTGGTTTTGTTCGGACTCGTTACCGAGACGGTGATCTACTTCGTGTGCAAATCGTACCACCATGAGTACATCAACAAGTTATCGTTGTCAGATCATCTTGATGAGGTTTATCAGGGCGAGTATATTCCTATATACCAAGGCCAACGATGACCAGCTGGAAAAAATCGATGTGTGATGTATGACTCTTTGTTCTTGTGTGAGGACCAAACCAATATCTCTGTGGTAGAGAAAGGCTTGGATATGTATGACAGGGTCATTAAGAGTGAGCCAGCTCAGCTCTAGTTTTCCAACTCAGAACTTAGAAGTGGTCAAGATTCAGCTCAACATTCAATGGCCAGATTTGCTTTGTATTCTGTTGGGATTTTATCTGTAATATATTGTATTCTGTTTTGTATTCAATTGTATTGTACGGTATTCAGTTGGGGATTTTGTTAAGGAGAGTGGAGAGGACACGATATATAAGCTCCTCCACCTCTCTTCTGTTGTAATCAGAAAAGTAGAGGAGAGAGAGAGAGAAACAGAAAATGTTCTTGGATTCTTTACATGCATATCTTTGTTCTTCCATATGGTATCAGAGCGGGGTTCCACCCCACATTTTATAAAAATTCACAATCCACACCCCGCGATAATAGACCAGCGAAAAGGCTGCACGATGATAGGACCCAAAAGTGGCCACACGTAACAGACCTCAAACGCGGCTGCACGTGAGGGGGGATGTTAAAGAAATGAATCCCACATTGCTTGGGAGTGGAATGGGTGATCACTTAATAACATCTGGGACCTCTCCACTCATTGCCAATTGGTTTTGAGATGGATATAATAAGCTATGATATGGCATAATAAGCTAGGTCATCCTAGTCCTTCCTTGTTTCAGTCTTTAATTAAGCAGTTTAATCTTCCTGTTTCTTTTCATGGTAAACTCGATTGTTCATGTTGTCATATGGCTAAAAGTCATAAGCTACCATTTCCTTTATCTGATTCTAAAACCACAACACCATTTCAACTTGTACATATGGATGTATGGGGTCCTTCCCCTGTTGCTTCTAATAAAGGTTTTAGATATTTTCTTCTGGTGATTGATGATTTTAAGAGATATACTTGGCTGTTTCCTTTACATTATAAATCTGAGGTTAAGACTGCCATTACACATTTCAAAGCTTATGTTGTTACTCAGTTTCAAACCTCTATACAAACTGTCAGAAGTGACAATGGAGAAGAGTTTGTGAATCATTTTCTGCTTCATTTGTTTCTTTCTCATGGTATTGTGCATCAAACCAAAGCTCCTCACACACCTGAACAAAATGGTGTCGTGGAAAGAAAGCATAGGCATCTCATTGAAACAACTATAGCTCTTCTTTTACAAGCCCAACTTCCTACTCTTTTTTGGTTAGAAGCCCTTACTACTGCTGTGTACTTAGCCAACAGATTACCTCACTCTTCCTTAAAATACCAGGTTCCCTATGTTTTATTATTCAAAGTTCAACCTCACTATTTCATGCTGAAGCCCTTTGGTTGTAAGTGCTATCCCTGGTTTCGACCTTATGCCACATATAAGTTGGAACCAAGGTCCCATCCTTGCATTTTCTTAGGATATTGTTCTACCACCAAAGGGTATAAATGTTTTGACCCTATTAGTTCTAAAGTGTATATCTCTAGACATGTGCAATTTATAGAACATGATTTTCCATATAAAGTGCTTACTGGTTCCACTATAGATTCTATCTCTTCCCCTACTTCTTTTCAGGTTCCTCTTACTAACTTTGATGATCTTTCTGTCTCTGTTTCCGTACCTCCTATTCCTTCTATTGTTCCTTCTGATGTTTCTGTTACAGTTAATGGTCCAAATTCTCCCTTCATCTCTGATTTTCCTATTTCTGTTCCTGTTCCTCTCATTTCTTCTTCCACTGAGTCTCTTTCAATTCAAGATTCTCCATCTTCTTCCTATTCTGAATCTCTTTCTACTTCTGTACCTTCACCTTCTTCTACAACCATATCCTTACCTATTTCAGGTCATTCATTTCATTCTATGATCACAAGATCTAAAAATGGGATCTCCAAGCCCAAACATCCTTTTGTTCTCTCTGTTGTTCCTAATTCTGAAGTTATTCCTAAGGTAGAACCTTGTCATTTCTCTGAAGCAACTAAGTATTCAGTTTGGAGACAGGCTATGGGGGAGGAATTTGATGTTCTAATTAAACAAGGCACTTGGGAATTAGTACCACCTCCTCCTCAAGCTAATGTCATTGGCTATCAGTGGATCTATAAAATCAAAAGAAATTCAGATGGTAGTGTGGCTAGGTACAAGGCCAGACTTGTTGCTAATGGTAATCAATAGTATGAGGGTCTAGACTTCACAGAAACCTTCAGTCCTGTGATAAAACAACCCACAATAAGAGTGGTTCTTAGTCTGGCCATTCATAATCAGTGGAGCATTCGTCAGTTGGATGTCTCCAATGCTTTTCTACATGGGGTCATTGAGGAAGATGTGTACATGCGACAACCTCTTGGTTACAAACATTCAGATAAACCTCAGTATCTGTGCAAGTTGAAAAAGGCCCTCTATGGGCTAAGACAAGCCCCAAGAGCTTGGTTTTCTAGTTCAGCAAGGTCTTCAGAACAGCAAAGCATATGCTTCTCTATTTACTTTGAAGAATGACAAAGGTATTACTTTGATTTTGATCTATGTGGATGACATAATTATCACTGGCAGCAACTCTGAGTTCACTACAGACCTGATCTCCCATCTAAGCACAAGATTTGCTATGAAAGACTTAGGTTCTCTAAGCTATTTTCTTGGCATTGAAGTTCATTAAACAGGTCCTAGACGTCTTTTGTCTCAATCCAAATATGCTACTGATCTCTTGAAAAGGGCAGGCATGCTAGAATGTAAACTAAGTCTGTCTCCATCTTCCTCCAAACCTGATTTTCTTGACCCTGACCCACATGTTTCTGACCCTCATTGGTTCAGAACAATTGTAGAGTCCCTTCAATATCTTACGCTTACCAGACCGGAGTTGTCTTTTGCTGTTAATTTGGCATGCCAACACATGCATGATCCAAGGCAAAGTCACTTTGTGGCAGTCAAACGAATACTTAGGTATGTTAAAAGAACCATTCATCAAGGGCTCCTTTTTGTTCCCAGTTCTCTCAAGCTAACAGCCTTTTCTGATGCTGATTGGGCTGGGGATCATGCCACCAGAAGATCCACTACAGGTTTCTGTTTGTTTTTAGGCTCAAATCTGATATCCTGGTGTGCTAAAAAGCGGCACACGGTTGCTAGATCATCAACAGAGGCTGAGTACAGGGCTCTAGCTCAGTGTGCTGCTGACATTAGTTGGGTTCATCAATTGCTTCAAGATCTACAGCTTACCCCTCAAGTTCCTCTTTCCTTATGGTGTGATAACCAGTCTGCAATAGCTCTTGCATCCAATCCAATTTTTCACGCTCGGACTAAACATGTAGAGGATGATTATCATTTCATAAGAGAAAAGGTTCTCAATAAACAGATTGTAGTTCATCATGTTGGTTCTCATCATCAGATTGCTGATATCTTTACCAAATCCCTTTCAGTTGATCGTTTCAACTTCTTAAAATCCAAACTCATGGTAGTGGACACTCCCATGAGTTTGAGGGGGGCTTTAAGACAGGGTCATTAAGAGTGAGCCAGCTCAGCTCTAGTTTTCCAACTCAGAACTTAGAAGTGGTCAAGATTCAGCTCAACATTCAATGGCCAGATTTGCTTTGTATTCTGTTGGGATTTTATCTGTAATATACTGTATTCTGTTTTGTATTCAATTGTGTTGTACGGTATTCAGTTGGGGATTTTGTTAAGGAGAGTGGAGAGGACACGATATATAAGCTCCTCCACCTCTCTTCTGTTGTAATCAGAAAAGTAGAGCAGAGAGAGAGAGAAACAGAAAATGTTCTTGGATTCTTTACATGCATATCTTTGTTCTTCCATAGGATATACTCCAACACTTCATGTGAACACATATATAATGTTGATTCTCAGTCCTCCAAAAAAAAAAAAAGACCTGTCAAAAGTTAACGTTTTTTTTTTAAATATTCAGCAAATTATGTCTCTAATTTTCCAACCTCGAGGAATGTAATCCTTTTTTTTACTCTTCTCTTCTTTGCAATGGTGTTTCTTCTTTGCTGATAAAAATGAAGTTAAATCTCTTCCTTTTATGGCTTGGGTTTGGGCTTAAAGGCAACCAAAGAAAATTGTGAAGCTATTCGGGTAATGTTCACAACAATGGTCTCCTATTATACTAAAGCCATATGTATAAAAGTTTTTTCTTTCTTTATTTTTTTCCTCTTGAGGTTCTGTATAAATTAAAAGACAAAATAAGAATGTCACCTAGCCAAAAAAAAAAAAAAGTAATTACTCTTTACTCTATGACCCATTTTGAAACAAAACGATAGGGACAATTCACAGTAGCAACACGGCGAAGATCTTTTGTAGCAATTTGTAATGTATTTTTGAATATTGTTCTAGTAAATTAATAGGTCAGATGCGGTTGTTACATATGTGTGTTTGCTACATTTTCTCCAAAATTACGGGCTCTTAAAGTCCCAGGAAAACAATAAATTAATCACCTAGGATAACTACTAAATATATGGAGAAATTTGAAAAATTTATTGATTGGATCAAATCGTCATATGCCCTCAAGCTTAAATCCCTAGTCATATATAATTGTAAACACGTAGTTCTGATGCTAATAGAGATTGGTCAAATTAGAGAGAAGAAAATTACCATAATGAAATTTGAATTCTTGTAGATCATAAATCCAAATAATTAAAATAGGAGAACAAAATCAACCCAATTTCGGAGCAAATCTATTCTAAACTAGAATTAATTTTCCTAATCAAAATCTACTTTTAAAATACTAAAAGTAAAAGTATGATACTCCTAAATCAAAATATATGTAGTCAAACACAATCTTGCATGTACTAGACTACTAGTAGTACCACCTCAAGTAGCACACTTTATTCTATTTTTAAACTTGCAATCAACCACTACACCACCATAGTGCAAATTTGTCACACTCAATTTTCTATCAAGTTTTGGGAATAGTTTCCAATTTTGAGCATAAGGGAAGTCCAATCATATAGTGGCCTTTGTTTCTAACATGTTCACTACTTTTTGTAGTTATAATCTTGAAATTTAACGCGACTATTGAGAAAGACTTCTCTAACTCCTCATACTGAGGTCTATTTAGTATTTTCTTTCATAATCGTGGGGTGGATATTGTGCAGAGATGCGTATGATTCTCTTACATTTTTTGTCTTCATTCTACCTCTCCTGTGGAATCAATTTCTAATATGGCAAATGCTGTCTTTAAATTGTACGGCAAACATTGCAAATTATAATCTTGCACAACAACCAACTGTGGCTAAAATGTCTAGAAATTTCAAGTAAGAAATTCAAGAAAGATCTTCGTAAAATAATTGATTTGATGTGAGAATATATGAGATTTCAATTTTTTTGTTTTGTTTTTGGTGGTGGTTTTAGCATATGGTAAATTATAAAGAGGCACGGGTATAGCTGTAATTTTGAAGTGACGTCACAATAGTACTTTTTTTTTTAATAATAAAAAAGGTGAGAGAGGGCAACCAGCGTAGCAACTTCTCTTGGTCGTGACCGACCATAGGAGCTCCCTACCCGCAAATAGAATGTCCGGTTTGAGCCATAGCTAACGTCCGGGAGGACGGGCCGTCACCACAGCACCATTTTAGTGGACAACTGGTGAAAACTCTCCCTTTAATCCGCAGACGAGGTTAGAGTACCTGTCGGGACTCGAACTCCCACCTGTCTTAATTAAGGGAGGTAATGAGCCTCAGCAACTGTGCTGCGTTTGGTTGGGGCTGTTGTTTGGTGGTGCTATGCTCCCTTGCCTTGAGTGCAGTGTACTTTATTGTCGTAAGCCGGGTTCCGCTGCCGGTCTCTACATCTGGGAGGGGCTAGCTCGCCTTAACGGCGAAGCTGATTTTTCGGTGGTTTGTGCGGCGGTGAAGTATATAGCGTTCAGGGTTTTGGGTGTTGGATTGGGTGGGCCGGTCCTTGGTTGGACTGGATTTGAGTGTTTCGGGCTTTAATCTGTTTTATTTAGGTGCTGGATTGTGCTGTATTGTTTATTTGTTTGTTGGACCCTTGTAGACCTTTGGGTGTTTTCTGCTTTGCCCTAGAGGTGTTTCTTCCAACTTTTTGTAACTACGATTATGCCATTTCCTCAATAAATTTGTCCCTCTTTTTCGTCTTGTGTTCTTTTTTCCTTTTTCCTCACCCCCTTTTCTTGACACGAACAATAATTATAAGTAGAATTACGCACGTTATCTCGAATCATTGGAAGAAAAAGATAAGTACATCAATAATGGGCCGAATATTAGAAAAGATGAAAAAGAATTATCTTTACATTGTTGAGGTGTGGCAAGTAAGTTAATTAGCATTCTGGAACTAACAACTCATTTCAATGCATTTCAAGTACTTTGATTCTCGTCGTCACCAGTTGATTGGGATTTGCTGTGCTGGTTCAATCCAATGCAATTTATTAAAAAAAAAAAAAAAAGATTCTCATCTCACTACAAGAAAATGCGCTATTAGCGACTAAATTTGCCTACGCAACACAAATTTCTTTGCTAAATATAGGCTTTTGGCAACGACAATTTGTTTGTGTTGGCAAAGAATCCAAATCGTTAAACTTTTTGGCAACGTATGCTCTTTTCGTTGGCAAAAGCTATTGGGAAAAGTAGGCTCATGGAGGGAAAGATTTTGCCAACGCCCAATTATTCTTTGGCAATGCATTATGCATAGGTAAAAGATGAAATCTTCGGCAACGAGCTCTCCATGTTGGGAAAAGGCTAGACCCATATATTTCATACATGGACCTTGTTCTAGCATAATTTGTCCTATAGGTCATTTGAATATTTTTTTGTTTTAAGTGAATCTTTTTTTGGCTCGTGATCGGAACGTTTAATATTTTTTATTCCTCTTTCGAAGAAGTGGAAACTATGAAAAATTTTGATTTTTTACTTTAAAGAAGAAATTAAAAGAAGCAATACGAAAAATGGGAACTTTTTTTTTTTTTATCAAACTATCACCTGATTTACTCATAAAAATTTGACCAAAGAATAAAAAAATAACAAAAATGAATTTCATAAAGAGTAAATCACGTAATACAAAAAAGATTCATGAGTAAATAAAAAACAGACCCCATGGAAAATAATTGAGCCCCGCTATGGGTACACTGTTTGATGTACACCAAATACACATCGCATTAGTGGGATTCATTTTGGGATTTCACATAAATGATCAGAGACACTAAATTTTTTAAAAATATTTTCCAAAGGTCTCCGCATAAAAATGAGCTCATCTGAATATAGGTAAAAGTTTTATCAATTCTTTGCTCAATTTCCTATTAGTAGATTGGATATCAAATCAATCAAGTCTTTACCGATATCAAGTTAAGCTAATTTTTAGAGGGGAAAAATTCAAAATACCCCCCAACCTATACACCCAAATTCAATTAGACTCTCAACCTTTTAAAAACTTCAATTTTACTCCCAACGTTATATTCCGTTATCAAAATGGCCCCTTCCGTCCAAATTACTAACGGATTCCGTTAAAGGCTCAGTTAAATAGTATTTTAATCGAATTTCGATGATCCGAGCCGCTCAATGTGTTTAAAACGTGATTTTAAGGGTACTTGCAAGAAATCACCAAAAAAAATGACCGGGAAGGGCTTCATCTGAACAGTTTTTTATTGAACTATTCAATAAAAAATTGTTCAGATGAAGCCCTTTCCGGTCATTTTTTTTGTTGATTTCTTGAAGGTACCCTTAAAATTGCGTTATAAACACATTGAGCGGCTCGGATCATCAAAATTCGATTGGAAAAGGGGAGATGTGGATCGATCCCGATTTTATTCAAGTATGGACGTCCGAATTTTGCTTCGGTTTGTACCTCCCCTTTTCCGATCGAATTTTGATGATCCGAGCCGCTCAATGTGATTAGAATGTGATTTTAAGGGTACTCGCGAGAAATCAGAAAAAAACAAATGATCGGAAAGGCTTCATCTGAACAGTTTTTTATTGAATGGTTCAATAAAAAACTATTCAGATGAAGCCCTTCCCGATCATTTTTTTTGCTGATATCTCGCGAGTACCCTTAAAATCACGTTTTGAACACATTGAGCGGCTCGGATCATCGAAATTCGATCAAAATACTATTTAACGGAGCCTTTAACGGAATCCGTTAGTAATTTGGACGGAAGGGGGCATTTTGATAACGGAATATAACGTTGGGAGTAAAATTGAAGTTTTTAAAAGGTTGGGAGTCTAATTGAATTTGGGTGTATAGGTTGGGGGGTATTTTGAATTTTTCCCTTTTTAGAGGACCCTTGAAAATTGTGTTAAAAAATTGAGCGGCTCTTATAGTTTGGTGTGCAATGGTATATCCACAGTTTTATTGAAAATTTAAAACTAATAAAAACAGAACCGGCGCTAAGTTTTCGCGTGTAAAATTGGCGCTCTGATATTTCCATCCGTTCCCAGCATACGCCCACCACTTCCTCTTCTCTAGACAGTTTCTTCCACTTTCTGTTTCCTTCTTAAGATCTGTTCCTCCTTCTTCTTTCAATAGTAAGAAGGTTTATTCTAGGGCTCTTTTACGAGAAGCATACTATAAAGGTAAATATTCTACTCTTAAGTTTTGTGTTTCTGTGAAGACCTACATGTCGATGGTGCATAACTGAGATCTCCATCTCTCTGTGATTTAAGCCTTGTAATCGGAGAGTGATTCCACCCAATGGATGAACGATTAAGACTTATGTGTTGCTAGTTGTTGACAATTCTTACAGAACCGTCTCATGGGTTATATGTAGGTTTGTCTTGATTTATGCCCTAATAGTTTGATTATTATTTCCCAATACAGTTACCATATCACTTACCAATTGATGGATTCATTACCTATTCTGAGCACTGGTTAGTGATTCTCCAAGATCTGTTGGGAGCATAGTTTTTAATATCGGCCGGTACGAACCGTATCGGCCGGTTCGTACCGGAATTTCAGGGTTCCGGTTCGGATATAAGCCGGTATAACGGGGAGATTGAAAATCGCATGTGAACCGGCCGATTTCCGATACGTATCGGTATGTAACGGATTTTTCGGCCGGTTCGTCCGGTTCAGGCCGGTTCGGCAAAAAAAAAAACAAAAAAGAACAGAGCTTTTTTTTTTTTTTTTGATCCACAAAAACAGACCTCCTCCCACGCATCAAACTATCATCTCCTCCCACTTTTCACAGCATTTTCCTTAAAATTTTGGATCTTTGTTTAGGAAAATAAGTAAATAACACATAAATTGAAAGTTGAAACCCAAATCCGATCCTTACCTGCCGTTGGCTTTTTTATCATCAGATTACCCATCATTTTACCATTTAATATGTACCTCACCTGCTGCCATAGCCGCTAGTGCTCGGACGGCGGCTTTGAGCTCAACCCGTGAAGAGATCGCCGGAGAGAGACCGGCGTTGAGAGAGAGAAGAGGCAGAGGCGAGAGGGGGGTTGATCGGTGGGGGTGATTTTGCAGGTGTGAGAGAGAGAGGGGCTGAAGTCGGCGGCGGCATGATTTGCCGTCTGGGTTTGTTCGTTTCTCTGTTGGGAATTTGGGGTTGGGGCTGAACTTGAGAAGAAGAGTAAAGTTAGAGAGAGAGAGAGAGAGAGAGAGAGAGAGAGAGAGAGAGAGTGAGGGAGGGTGGGTGGGTTGGTGCAGTACACTGGGGTATAGTTTCCTTTTTTTGGCCGTTTATCTTTTTTTTTTTTTTTCAGAATATTTTTTTTTTCAGAATAAGAGAAATAATATTTTAATGGAATAATTTAAAATGTAGAGAGTCTGGTGCAGTAGATATTTTAAAAGTGAGTAGCTAAAGTAATAAAGTGACTTTTTGCTCTCTAATTTGGTCCAAAATTTAAAGATACTGATATTGATAATAGATTTTTTATATTCTCTTCTCTTGTTGATTTTGCATGGCATGACTCACGAGAGTAAAAGTTACCAAACCAATTTCTTTATTCACCACCTCTGTCAAGGACTGGAGCAACTATTATATAATTTCTTTTAAAAGAAAGTAGTTTAGTACGTTAGTGACTTGAAATGGAAAATCTTATTGATTTACGGATTTTGATAAATTATCGGATATTTCACATGAAAAGAATGAGCTATTACATACCTTAAATTAATTAAAATGTGGTAATTTAAGCCAATGTTGGGAGGCAAAAGTATAATTTTCAAGTTTTATACATGTTGCTGATGATTTTTAAAAATTCACGACCGCGACACCCGATTCCCGCGACGTATCACCGATACGGTCCGATACCGATATACCGCGACCGATACCGCGACGGCGACCGATACCGCGATTTAAAACTATGGTTGGGAGTCTTGGGACATAGTGCAATTTTCTCGTTTGAATCAATTTTATTTGGGTATGTTGATCTCTATGAGGTTTGCAGTCATTTATCAATTACGAGGGGTGATGTAATCAGTTATTAGATTTCCTTTTCTTTTCTTTTTTTTTAGTTTCTTGTGCTTGCAATTGTTTGTTTGTTCAAACCCCAAGGGGTTGTCCTAGTGGTCAAGGCCTACCACCTAGGACTCAGAGGTTTGCTCCCTCCTAAGATCTTAGGTTCGAAACTTTTTAAGTGCTATCTACTTCTTTGGGTCAGTCCATACAGAGCTTTCCTCTCGCTTTAATTGGGATCAGTGGGAAGTAGGATTGGTCCCCGGGATAAATCGAGGTGTGCGTGAGCAAATCCAGATGCCTGAATTATAAAAAAACATTTTTTTGTTTGTTTCTTTTTTGTTAGTGTTATTATTCATTGCTCGTTTCTCCATTTTGCCTCGTGTCATTATTGCAAGTAAATGTGAATCTCATGCCCATTATAGTTGGACATGAGTTGGATATTGCTTTCTGATAGATTTAGTGAATCATTTATGGATGGGGTGGACTCCTTTTCCTTTATCGAACTTGCAAAGGCGCATTCGCGAAGATGTTGCATCTTCTAGGTTTCAAGCAAATAAGTTAATGTGTTTGTGCAAAATATTTGGACTTACTCATCAAACAATGGTCATTTTAACAGTTCTAATCATTAAGAATCAAACATTTGAAAGATTATATTCCTTTCCTCTTTGGGGCATGTTTGCAGGTTATCTTTTCAATATGGCGACTGTTGTGTTTGCTTGGTTTAATTTATATCCATTATCATTTTCCTACTGTCAGACTATGTGCCTAACATCGTCAGTGGGATTAGCTATAGCTTTTTAATAAATATTTTATGGCAGTTTGCTTTCATTTATATCCATTTTCCTTTCCTCTTTGCACACATTTTTTTAGTTGGGATGTCTATGTACATATATCATAAGCTTACAATTTTAAGATCGACAGGCTAAACTGGAAGCTAAGCTTAAAGAACAATCACAAGCCAATGTCACTGATCTGTTGTCCAAAGAACATGTTTCCGTCAGTGTGCTTGGGAAGCGATCGGTTTTTTTGAAGGAATACGGGAGTCCCAAGAACACTCCCTCATCTTTCGAAAAGCTTCAGGCACCTGATTCTGAGGTCATTATTCTGCAACACCAGGTAGATGAGCAAGCTAAGGCTTTGGCTGAGCTATCTAAGACATTAACTAAGCATACTCGGACCATGGCCGTATTGCAAGACATAGTTCGTGTGTTGGCTGTGAAGGCAGCTGTACAACGGACATTGTGGAATTAATTGAAATGAGCAATAATGAGGAAGGTGCATCAGACAAAAGAAGGGATGCAGCTTCTATTGGATTAAGTAAAGGTAAAGCCTATGTTTTACTATTTTGCTGCTGTCTCATTTTGCCTTATAGAGCATTAAGCCGTCCACTAGAGGACAGATTAAGTAGTCATGGTCATGAACTCATTTAGTTTAAGTTATCAAAGTCATATTTATAAAAGCCTATAGGCAAAGTAAGCTCAAGTTTAGAAGCGAAGAGAACATTTGTGTATGGCTTGAGAGTGTATTTGAAATTTATTTTGTAATACTTCATTAGTTACACTGTTACAGTATGGCTTCTAAGCTATTTTTTCATCAAATGACACGCACACAAAGTTTTGAATTTTGATAGAGACAGGTTTTTTGTGGGGAATGTGGGATTCTAGCAGTTGGTTTGGCGTGATTTTACAAATTTACCCAAGCAATTTTTTTGTGGAGTGCTTCGGAAAAGCAAAAAAACAGTTTTCTATGAGGACAAAAGTCGGAATCACTTCTGTGATGGAGCTTTAAAATAAGGAGACACCAAAAGGTGCTCTCCTTTTATATATTGGAATAAATGTATGTAGCATCTCAAACATCTGTCATTAGTTGTTGAATCAAGGGCACTCGGCCATGATTAGGACCACACCCAAGAACGACTCCCAGCTTGTGGTTCTATGCACTCTAGGTCTAAGAAGATGGGAGTAATTCTTCAATTCTCAAAGTTCATCCAGACATATGAATACTATGTTTATGCATAATTTATGTTGTCTAACAGAGTTCATGCCGATCTAGTAGGCTGCTTGTGTGTTATGTTCCTTTATGGAATTCACTTATTCGATTGACTCGTTTTATTTTTTTATAAGCATTCCACTTCTGCAATTGCAAACCTACATACTGTTGTATTTCCTCTATGTGCAATAAAAGTAGGTACTATTGTTTTCACAATTACAATAGTAATTGCATTTCTCATTGATTTTTTTTTTTTTTTTTGGATTTATTGTCAGGGTGATGATGCATTGGTTTGGCAAGGCAATGCAATGGAATCATTTAATGTTTTCGGATCATGTTTTTTTTTATTTTTTTTATTTTTATAATAGCTTTGTTGTTAGGATACTTGGATATGGTAGGTTTGGTAAATTACTCTTGGATATTTTTTTGCTCGGCAAAAGAAGAATTTATTATCTCGAAAGGGGTACATCGAGAAATTACTCTTGGATATTGAAATGCATTGACATAGCTAGTTTCTTTTTGGATATTCTAGAATGTTAGTTGCTTTTGAGATATACTTAGATACATATGGGATTGATTTTGTTGAAATTTTGTAATAGATTCGTATATTTGTTTTTAAGGGATTTGAATGGAATATAGACATCAAATGTTAAGAAAATTGAGCTCCAAATTCAAATTTATGAATATATGCAAGAACTTTGCCAATGCAATTAACTGTTGGCAAAGGTATGGAACATACAATATGAATTATTTTTCCCACACATTTTAGTCGTCGGCAAAACTAGTACAGGAGAAAAATAAAATTATAATTTAGTGCAAAAGGTGCTCTTGCCAACGAGCAATTTGCGTTGGTAAAACTTGTCCTTTGCTCACGAAGAAAGTCGTTGCTAAAGTTTCTCCTTGCGTTGGCAAAAGTAAAATGTTGTCCCTATTTTTCTTGATTTTTGCAAACGCACAGCAATTACCTACATAGCTTGGACCTTTTGCCAACGCTGAAAGTAGTTGCTAAAACTCATTCATTTACCCACGCATAGACTTCTCGTTGGCAAAAACTTTTGTCGACACACCTTTGGCCACGCCTTAGCCACGCAACAAATTTTGTAGGTAAAATCCTATGCCAACGAGATTGAACTTTTAGCCACTTTTTTAGAAGCGATGGCAATACTGTTTTTTCTTGTAGTGTCTATCACCATATCACTGTGATAAAGGATTCGTAAATAAAATCTAAGTAATACTCCTAACAATCATTTTTAAAAACAAAAGCAAGAAGGATTATGCTTGGAATTCATAGTTAAAAAATGAAAGGTCAATTTCTTGGTCCAATAGGCTTAAACACAAAATACTAAAATAGATAATAAGGAAATATAGAAGAGAAACAAGGAGTACAGTCGTTGACTTTGTAGTTTCATCGAAGATTAAGGGTAATTCACTACACAAAACTCCAAAACCGATTTACCGAATTCTAAATAAAACCCTCCCAACAACTCCCCTATCTCTCCTCACTTCATCTCCCCTTGCCTCATCTTCACTCATCATCTCTCCAGCCAAACACCATGGATAGAGAACAAAAACACATGCAATTCCTAGGCCTCTATGACATCTACCTAGAGTCCTGCAAGATCATCTTCAACTTCAGAAGAATCTTTGGCAAGATATCGCTAGCCTTCATCCTCCCCCTCTCCCTCATCTTCCTTGCCAACATCGCGGTATCCGACAGCCTATCCTCTCAAGGAGCCGTTTTCTGGCTCGTCCAGTTCGTCTACTTAACCTTCCTCCTCGTTTTCTTTGTCCTCTCCACCTCTGCAGTGGTCTACACCGTGGCCGGTGTCTACACTGGCTACGATGTGACCTTTGGAAAAGTCATGAGTGTGATTCCCAAGGTCTGCAAAAGGCTCATGGTGACTTTCTTGTGTGCTTTTCTTGCTATCTTCCTCTTCAACGTGCTACCCATAATCCTTTGGAGGGTCAACATTGAGCATGGTGACATGGATGATTTTGGCTTTTTCCTTGCCATCGTGATCTTGTACGTCGTGGTGATTGTTTACATGACCGTGGTCTGGTGGCTGGCGGGCGACGTATTGGAGTTGGAAGACATCGAAGGGATCCAGGCCATGACCAAGAGCAGAAACTTGATACAAGGCAAGATGTGGATCACCATAGTTTTCTTGTTGAAGCTGGAAGCCGCTATCTACGGGATACAGATACTTTTCGAGAGCCAAGTCGTGCATAACAGGTCGTTTGGTGTTCCGGTCAGGTTAGCATTCGGATTCCTGTGCTTGTTGATGCTCTTCAGTGTGCTTTTGTTCGGACTTGTTACCGAGACGGTGATCCACTTCGTGTGCAAATCGTACCACCATGAGGACATCAACAAGTTGTCGTTGTCAGATCGTCTTGATGAGGTTTATCAGGGCGAGCATATTCCTACCAAGCCCAACGATGACCAGCTTGAAAAAATCGATGTGTGATATTTGACTCTTTGTTCTTGTGTGAGGGCCAAACCAATATCTCTGTGGTAGAGAAAGGCTTGGATATACTCCAACGCTTCATGTGAACACATATATAGTATTGATTCTCTGTCCTCCCATAAAAAAAAAGGGCCCGTCAAAAGTGAATGTTCAGCAAGTTTTTTTTTTTAAATGTTCAGCAAATTATGTCTCTTATTTTCCAACCTCGTGGAATGTAATCTTTTTTTTTGTACTTTTCTCTTCTCTGTAAAGACGTTTCTTCTTTGCTGATAAAAAAAGAAGTAATGCCTCTTACTTTTATGGCTTGGGTTTGGGCTTAAAGGCAACCAAAGAAAATTGTGAAGCTATTCGGGTAATGTTCACAACAATGGTCTCCTATTCCACTAAAGCCATCTGTATAAAAGTTTTTTCTTTTTCTTTTTTTCCTCTTTCTGATGAGGTTCTGTATAAATTAAAAGTTAAAATAAGAATGTCACCCGAGCCAAAAGAAAAAAAAGGTAATTACTCTTTTCTCGATGACCCACTTTGAAAAAGAACGATAGGAATAGTTCACAGGAGCGGCACGGCAAAGATTTTTCATAGCAATTTGTATAGTATTTTTGGATATCGTTCTAGTAAATTGATAAGTCAGATGCGGTTGTTACATATGTGTTTGCTACATTTGCTCCAAAATTACGGGCTCTTAAAGTCCCAAGAAAAAAATAAATCACCTAGGATAACTACTAAATATATGGAGAAATTTGAAAAATTAATTGATTGGATGAAATCGCCATACGCCGGCAAGCTTAAATCCCTATTCATATATAATAGTAAACACGTATTTCTGATGCTAATAAAGATTGGTCAAATTAGAGAGAAGAAAATTACCAGAACGAAATTTGAATTCTTGTTGATCATAAATCCAAATAAAATAGGAGAACAAAATCAACCCAATTTCGGAGCAAATCTTTTCTAGACTAGAAATAATTTTCCTAATCAAAATAGAATTTTAAAATATACTAAAAGTAAAACTATGATACTCCTAAATCAAAATGTAGTAAAACAAGCACGATCTTATTTTTTGAATAGCAAAGAAAGTTTTTTTAATCTGTAGAAACAAATTACAAAGATTAAAAGGATTCACAGCACGAGACAACAAGTAGAGAGAAAAGAACTCCGACAATCATATGTTGCTATGAACCAGAAAGAAAAATAACCACCGTTAGATGGCAAAAAGCCAACCAAGGCCTAAAATCCCAAAGAAGAGACAACACAACCAAGACCCAACCAAAGTTAAAAGGCACCTAAAAGAAGACCTACTGCTCCTGAGATGACCAAGGATGAATCGTTATACTGAGAACCCTAAACTTTAGCCCATGCGTCATTTTTTAAATCCATAATCGTGTATTTACTTAAAACTTCCTCATCAACGCCCAAATAAACTTCGCCCAAGATTTTCTTATTAGACCGAGCAGCCTTTGCATCATCAAGGTAAAACCTGTTAGTGCCTTTGGAAAAAGCACATAAAGCAGCAGCAACAACCATAGATCTAAACACAACGCATTTTCCTTAATTTCTTTCTTCCCACTAATTTCTTCTTCGATTTAGGAATGTCCAACATTTTCTCACCGACTTCTGCTTCCAATTTCCTTTCCCCCAAGGATGGAATCAGGAGGGGTCTAGTGGCGGCGACCGCCACGACAAGAATTATAGAAAATACAATTATTATATGTAAAAAAAAAATTATTCCCAATTTATATAGTTTCGCCCCTAGTAGATTTTTAAAAATACATTTCGCCACTGTTAGGGTAAAATTCTGATTCTGTCCTTGCTTTCCCCGTTCCTTTAGCCTTATCAAATTTTGGTAATAGTTTCCAATTTTAAGCATAAGAAGTCCAATCATATAGTGGCCCTTTGTCTTTTAACATGTAGTGGCTTTTTGTAGTTATAATCTTGAAATTTGATGCGAATAATGTTCTCACATCAAATCAGTTATTTTATGAAGATACTAGTGATTGCCCGTGCCTAAAGGTACAACACAACACGCCAATAAAAAAAGAAGACACAACACAACACTTTTTTATTACAACTTAAAAAAAATTATCCTTTCCTTCTAGAGATCACAACTTAACAAACCCAAATGGAAAATTTTATAATTTATTTTTTAAAATTCTCTTCAAATAGGATAAATTGAACTAATTTCTTCTAAGAATAGTTTCACAACAAATAATACCACACCATTGAAAAAGTAGGAGCATATATATACCCATATGATATTTCTAATTACCTTATGCACAATCATTCATTAACAGCAATCACGATCAACCAATACTTATATCACACCCGTAAACAATATGGTTCAACCAACAACTAATCCAAAAAAAAAGAAAAAAGAATCGTTTTAAAACTCCACTTCGATCCCATAAGTTAACGAATGTTGTTTTTTCTTTAAAATTGAAATGATTTCTTGCAACTGAATGCTAGAACTTGAGTTAATTTTCCCCTTTTCAAATCAAAGGAATGCTACAGACCTACAGCTGAGACAAATTATCAAGCACAACTGCTTCGAATCATGCATTCAGAAAATATGTGAAACAACTTGTTATTGAAAAAAACTAAATTTATTCTTTTGTGACTAAAGTTTCTATAATGTTTTTCTATTGTTACCTCAGCTGATGGAAGAAAGTAATTGAATAGAGTTCTCTTATGGATGAGTGGACATGTACAACGCACAACACTACAATAATAGAGTTTAAGATTAACGATAGGGATAAAAAACTTTTTGATAATAAAAGGCATGTTGTTAAATAAAGAAAAAATATGTCTATCTCCAAAAAAGGCAACGTTGCCTAAGAAGTAAGGAAAGAGGGAGAGAGAGAATAAATTTATTAAGGGAGTTGATTGGACGGCTATAACCTATTGAAAATTTGATCTGACGGCTGAAGATATGCTCTTGTTTGTATGTGTAAACAAAAATCCGCTCTATCTATATAATCTGGGAGGGTGGTTTATATTTTGAACCGTTGGATGGTACATATTTTTCATCATTGGATTGGAAATACAATTCTGACCGAAATCAAAATACATACCATGTATAATACAAATTGCATAAATCTCCACCCTTGATTTAATCCAATAGTTTGAGTTTCTTCCTTTTTTGGGTTCCTATAATCTTCCCTTGATTCCATACGAGTATTTGGCAATGATTTTTCAGTTTATGGACATAAAGAACTTATTTTTGGTAATGATAGTTGGGTTTCTGCACTAAAACAAATTTTGAGTAAAGAAAACAACCAGTTATCTCTCCTCACTCTTTTATTTGGCCAAATCATTTCCAAATCAGTGCTTTCACGCATGGAATTAAGCCTTAAGTGATTACATTTCACGCATGGAAACAACATTGACATAAGGGAATTTGGTAATGATTTTACAAGTTTTCTTAGCCAATCCAGTTTTCTCCCTCTCTCGCAAATGACGAAGAACAAGACCAGAGTCATCAGACTCGGACTCGGCGTCCACATCCGATACTGACGCCGAGTTTTCCCTTGAACGTTGATTTCCCTTGAACGTTGATCTTTCTGGGCATTTCCTATAGTTTTCATGCGCTATGCAATTAGTAGTGGTATAATGTGGTTCATGGTTAACCTACTAAAAACCAAGTTCATGGTTAACTATAGTTGCTGAGAGAAATTAACTATGAAGTTGTGCCCAAGCAGGAAAATTACTTGAAATTGGTATATGCAAGGGTTAATCGTGTAAAGCTAATTGATAAAATTGATTTAATAGTGGCCGGCCCAAGCCCCCAAGCTATTCAACTGTATGCTGCCAATATTTTCCTGATTTTTTGTTTTCTACTTTTGTGGAGTTAGAAACTCAAAATACCCTGTATACGCTTAATTCTTCTACAAGTGTGAGATCACTAATTTCAAGTAGCATGTCGTTGGTGCTTCATAGGTATTGGACATAGATCTTTTTGGACCAGTACGTATCGTTGCTAAATTTAACTATTTTCTGTTTAGTTTTGGTTAGAGTTTAAGAATGACCTAAAGAATTTCACGGCCTTTGTTTTTTTTTCTCTCTCTATAATTTGGAGTCCAATATCCTCATATTGTTAATAAGGTGTTAATGTGTGTATCTTTATGATATTGTGTTTTGATTTGTATTATAGATGTTTACTAGGGGGATTTTGGTTTAGGTCAGACAATATTTTCACCTGCCTAAAGATTTGAAAAGCATTGTATGTATATCTTTTTTCCACTTTTTATTCACATATCATTGTAGTCCTTTGATTAACAAGTTATTTGGGTTTGCCTTTAGGCTAAGTTATGTTTTTTTTTTTAGTTCCCTAACCTTGCATATTTTACGCTGCAGTGGGTGCTAAGGGGATGGGATATTGGAGAAATGAGAAGGAAGGCTCTGCAAGTAGGCGGTGGATTTAGTTGGTTGTGACTGGTTTAGGTTGTTTGCCCAACATGTAGAACGTTGGTTTTTAGATTTTGAAATCTAAATGGTCTTATTCTTTGAATGTAAAAATCCTTTTTGTTTTTTATTTGGTTGACTTAGCTTCTTATAAATTAAATCTGTTTAAATATTTCAGAACTGCACTATAACTTGAGGGAGAGTCATGTTGGTTGGACAAGGTATATCAGTTGAAGGACATGGTAATTGTCATAAATGAGTCTGAACGGCGGCTGGCACATCTTCAACATTACCTTACTCCCACTGAACCGTTGCTGATGCATCTCATCAGAAATGCTTCTGGTATCGTTCAGTATGATGGAGAAGCGAGGGAGCTGAGCATAAAACTCTGTACAAAATTCTTCGCATTTTACTTGAAAGATCTACTCCATTTATTAGAGGAGTTTAATTCAACCTTTTCCTCTATATCTTCTCCGCTCGCATCAATGATGGCTTGGGGTACTAAACCTCTATTGTGATCTGCGAAATCCACGTCGTTTGTTTTGATGATTGGCATGTGTTTTTACTTTACTAAACAACCATGTAGCGTAATGCAAATGTAACATGTGAACATAACCTTCTTCTTCTTTTTTTGTTAACTCCCATATCTTATCACACCTTCCTAAGCATTCTCAGAGCTGCATTAAATAACCAAATCCTTTGAGCCGTGCCTTTAGGCACGGGCATGCGCTAGTTTTATAATATAGATGAGAGCTAAATATTCATGACGTACGTACATTTTTTACAGGAAGAAATTTCTTGACATTTTAGCCACGGTTGGTTGTTGCATAAAATACCAAGATTATACTTTGCAATATGTGTTGTACCATTTAAAATAGATCAGCATTGAGATTAAGGAATACTTGACCTCATTACCTCTCTTACGGGAAGAAATTTCTTGACATTTTAGCCAGGGTTGGTTGTTGGACTCGACCTCTTTTTATACAGTAATGAGATTAAGGAATACTCGATCTCATCAGTACCTTTGTTTTTTTTGTTTTTGGTGGTAGTTTTAGCATATAAATTATAAAGAGGCACCAGGGTACTGTCGTAATTTTGCAGTGACAATAGTACTTGCAAATTAAATGGCGACTGTCTGGACTCATCTATGGGAGAAATTTTTGGGTGCTGGTAGGGTATCAAACATGTGGTACTTTGTTAGCGATTCGGACCGTCAAACATGTTTTGAACGGTCTAAATTTTAGAGAGAGATAATGAAGAGAGAAAGTGGTAGGATGAGGGGAGAGAGAGGGAATACATTGGACCGTTCAACACATATTTGAATGGTTCAGATCGCTGACAAATACCGTCGCGTGATACCCGCTCGGCAATTAAAAATTTCTCCATTTGAGCCATGAGGGGAGACTTGTGAAAATGACGCTCCACTTTTAAACTTCCTCATAAACTTCACCTCCGCGTGTAAATAAACGATGACATAGTCGTAGCCGTCTTTCAAGGTTTTCTTCAAAAACACCCCAGCACATTCAAGCAACTACGATTATGCCCTTTCCTCAATAAATTTATGCCCCTCTTTTTTTGGGGTGTTCAAGAAAATCGCGTGAACCGTAAAATCGGTCCGATCCAGACCAAACCGTCCTATTTGGTCTGGTTCTGTGGTTCTGCGGTCAAGTTATGGTTCCAAAAAAATAAGAATCGTTAATTTTGGTTCGGTTACTGGTTCTCAATTAAAAAACCGTGGTTAGAACCGGATCAGACCGTTTAAAACTAATATATATAATTATATAAAAATAAATATATGTGTGTAATTTGGTAGGTTAATCTCTTTCTTACTAAACTTACTTGATTTAGAGATGAAATCTCATTTGTTAGTAAAGTTTTTATTTTCTTCCTTTTTTTTCTATTCTAATAGATTACCTTCTTATTCTTTCAATTCTTTGCATCCTTATTTAACGGATTAGTCTTTATAATTTCAATCTCACGTCTCTCTTTCTCACACACTGGTGATAGGTTTGGAAGCTAATTGGATAGAATCGGAACCGGAACCAAACCAAAATCGGACCGATTTTGCGGTTTGATTTTGGTTAGGTTTCACTCATATATTAGTTAGGTTCTGGTTCTTAATTTTCTAGAACCGTTTAAAATGATCCAATTACTGGTTTGCTAAAAAACCAGACCAATCCGGACCGTGTACACCCCTACTCTTTTTTGTGTCCCGCTCCTTCTCTCTTTCTTTTTTCTTTTTTTTTTCCCTCGTCCCCTTTTCTTGACATGAACAAAAATTATAAGTAGAATTATGCACGTTATCTCGAATCATTGGAAGGAAAAGATAAGCACTTTAATAATAGGCAGAATATTAGAAAAGATAAAAAAGAATTATCTTTACATTGTTGAGGTGTAGCGTGTAAGTTTAGCATTCTGGAAACTAGCAACTCATTTCAATGTATTTCAAGTACATTCATTCTCGTCATCACTAGTTGATTGGGGGTTGCTGCTCTGGTTCAATCCATTGCAATTTATTTTTTTAAAAAAATTCTCTTCTATCACCGTATCACTGTGATAAAAGGATTCGTAAATAAAATCTAAGTAATACTCGTAACAATCATTTTTAAAAACAAAAGCAAGAACGATTGTGCTTGCATTCATAGTTAAAAAATGAAAGGTCTGTTTCTTATTCCAATAGTCTTTGTTGACTTTGTAGAAGAGAAACAAGAAGTATAGTCGTTGTTGACTTTGTAGTTTCATTGAAGACCAAGTGTAATTCACTACACAAAACTCCAAAACCGATCTCCCGAATTCTAAATAAAACCCTCCCAACAACTCCCCTATCTCTCCTCACTTCATCTCCCCTTGCCTCATCTTCACTCATCATCTCTCCAAGCCAAACACCATGGATAGAGAACAAAAGGACATGCAATTCCTAGGCCTCTTTGGCATCTACCTAGAGTCATACAAGATCATCTTCAACTCCAGAAAAATCTTTAGCAAGATATCCCTAGCCTTCATCCTCCCCCTCTCCCTCATCTTCCTTACCAACATCGCGGTGTCCGACAGCCTATCCTCCAAAGGAGCCACGTTCTGGCTCGTCGAGTTCGTCTACTTAACCTTCTTCCTTGCTTTCTCTGTCCTTTCCACCTTTGCAGTGATCCACACCGTGGACAGTGTCTACACTGGCGACGATGTAACCTTTGGGAAAATCATGAGTGTGATTCCCCAGGTCTGGAAAAGGCTCATGTTGACTTTCTTGTGTGCTTGTCTAGCTATCTTCCTCTGCAACGTGGTTCTTGTGGTACCCATAATCCTTTGGATTGTCACCAATAAGCATGTTAACATAGCTGGCTTAGTTTTTTTCCTTGCCATCGCGATCTTGAACATCGTGGGGGTTGTTTACATGACTGTGGTCTGGTGGCTGGCGGGCGTCGTATCGGTGTTGGAAGACATCAAAGGGATGAAGGCCATGACCAAGAGCAGCAACTTGATACAAGGCAAGATGTGGATCGCCATAGTTATCTTGTTGAAGCAGGAAGTCACTATCTTCGGGATACAGATACTTTTCGAGAGCCAAGTCGTGCATACCTGGTCGTTCGGCTTTGCCGGCAAGTTAGCATTTGGATTTCTGTTCTTGTTTATGCTCTTAAGTGTGTTTTTGTTCGCCCTCGTTATCGAGACGATGATCTATTTCGTGTGCATATCGTGCCACCATGAGAACATCAATAAGCTGTCGTTGTCGGATCATCTTGACGAGGTTTGAGATCAGGTCGAGTATGTTCCTGTGATCAAGGCCAACGATGACCGGCTTGAAAAAATCGATGTGTGATATTTGACTCTTTGTTCTTGTGTGAGAGCCAAATCAATATGTGGTAGAGAAAGGCTTGGATATTCTGCAATACATCGTGTGAACATATATATAGTGTTGATTCTCCGTCCTCCCAAAAAGAGGGCCCGTCAAAAGTAAATGTTCAACAAGTTTTTTTTTTTTTTATCATAATGTTCAACCAGTTATGTCTCTTATTTAAACCTCGTGGGATGTAATCCTTATTTCTTCAGCCTCAGGCTTTTTTCGTACTCTTCTCTTCTCTGTAATGATATTTCTTCTCTGCTGATAAAAAAGTTATGTCTCTTACTTTTATGGCTTGGGTTTGGGCTTAAAGGCACCCGGAGAAAATTGTGAAGCTATTCAGGTAGTGTAAGGCAAGTTGTCCTTGTAATGTTCACAACAATGGTCTCCTATTCTACTATAGCCATCTGTATAAAAGGTTTTTCTTTTTTTTCTTTTTCCCCTCTTTCTGATGAGAGGATCTGTACAAATTAAAAGTTAAAATAAGAATGTCACCCGAGCCAAAAAAAAAAAAAGAAGTAATTACTCTTTACTCTATGACCCACTTTGAAACAAAAAGTTTGGGACAATTCACAGGAGCAACATAGCATAGATCTTTCGTAGCAATTTGTACAGTATTTTTGGATATCGATCGTTCTAGAAAATTGATAGGTCAGATGCGGTTGTTACACATGTGTGTTTGCTACATTTCCTCCAAAATTACGGGCTCTTAAAGTCCCAAGAAAACAATAAATCACCTAGGATAACTACTAAGTATATGGAGAAATCTGAAAATTTAATTTTTTTTTCGATCAAAAGTGGGAAGATTATATTGATAAATGCCCAGCAACACTTACAAAATAGATAACTGGAACAAAGCCAAACTAATTATCTAACAAATACAAAACAAGTAAATTACAAGGCAATCGATGTCTTTCATCCTAATCCAGTCATGACATAACGCAATAGCGACACTTTTAAACTGTTTAATATCTAATTAGGAGTCTCAAACGAGAAAAAGTACAAATTTAATTAAGTACAAAAGACACCAAATACCCAAATGATCGCACTCCACCCAAATATGAACGCACCAATAAACTCCCAAGAACTACTGATCTGCCAAGCTGCCACAAGTTGCCTCGCCAAAGACATCTTGTAGAGATAGAACGCGGAAGCACAGATATCGTTGTAAAGCAACAACAATTGAGAGAGTCTGATTTGTATTCAAAATTCGATCGAAGACGAAACTAATAACTCTAGTTAAACGAGAGACAAAGCTCTCATAGGTCAGATAACAAGTCGTAGATCTGGAGAGACGGGAGAAAAAAAAACACAAAGAAATGGAGTTGATAGTACCATGGCCTCTCTCCCGCCACCACACACGAGTATGAAACCCACGAGGGTGAGGGGAAGGAAGAAGATCAAGGAGTTGTAGTGGCTAGGGGTGTGTGTGTATGTGTGTGTGTGTGTGTGTGAGTGTGTGTGAGAGTGAGAGAGAGAGAGAGAGAGAGAGAGAGTGTGTGTGTCACGTCCTCAATTTTTAACGTAAATATAAAAGATTTTTATAATAAAAATCCTCACGATATTCCATACAATACACAAAAGATTATTCTATTCTCATTCCATTTCTCATTCCCATAACTATACTTCCAAGTTCACAAGGTTCCAAAATTTACACCATCGGCTCGACGGCCCCATATTAACATAAGTATCATTTTTTTGAAAGAGGATTAAGGGTTACAATATTCCATGTCAAAAGGATTATAACTCAAATTACAAAATATATCTCTCAAAAGAAATTTACTAAGATGAATGAGTAACTCTTTTGGTTAGCTTTCAAAAAGGTGTGTCCACAATCCAAGCACTCCAGTCATGTGCTTCGATTCTTCCGATATAGAAGAATAACGCCCCAAGCGTAGGGGTTAATACGTCATATGAAGCATAATAATCCGGAAGACCGGGATCGTACCCAAGGGAATTATATTATGACTTGGCTCGGATTTGTAGAGTAAGCAAGGATTTCGGCTATTAGGTAGCCAACCGAGTTTTACTTTGAACGGTAGAAATTTAAAAGGCTAAATTGAAAACGAATAAACTAGGAAAAAGATAGGCTAGGTCTAGGAATCACTAGCCCTCATGACTCGGGCTAAATCACATTTCTCACCAATTCACGCGATTTAAAGTACACAATTGTAGGTACCTAAACCGGGAAATAGAGATGGTTTGAAAATCAAGCTAGCTCTAGAACTCATTTGGTAAACACCTCGAGCGACAGAGCTCTAAGCATCACGTGTGGTGAGTAGTCGATGCTCCCACCTACACGTGATCAAAGAGGTTAACACCTCGGTAATTTACCAAACGAATCCGAACCTCACATCAATTTTCAAATCCAAAGATTAAAACTTTATTGGTGAAAAATGCAATTTTTGCCCAAGCCATGGGATGCTAATCATCCCATGACCTAACCCTTGAAACTACTCACACATATCTATGAAGATAAGAGCAAGCAAAAATCTACTTAGCATAATTGAAAAGCAAGACTAGAAGAAAATTAGCTTAAACAATAGATCGGGAATTAAGCAACAACTTTAATTAAAGCAAGAGTAGCAAAAGACAACTAATAAAAGCAGGAAATTGAGAAATAAGTGCTGAAAAATGAAGAACAAAGCAAGAACAATTCAAAAGCTGAAAAGTAATCTAAGCTAGATCTAGAAATGTACTAAAAACGTTCTATTCTAATTGTTTTTGGATCTCATACATCACTCTATTTATTCCACGCCTGGAATATTCCCCGGATATGCTCTCAAAATCCACGCTATGGTCCTTGGCATCGATGGCAACAGGCATAAGCGGGGCCACTAAGGGGCTCGGCATCGATGTCAAGGAATATAACCCATCGATGCCGAGTGCCATAAGGGACTGCAGTACTAAGATGCTCGGCATCGATGTAAAGCATTAAGTCCCATCGATGCCGAGGGCCATAAGGCCTTGCTCGCTGCTTGGCTGCTGGCCTGCTCGAGCGGTGCCTTGATCTGCTCGGGCGTCGCCTGGTCTTGCCTTGGCAATTCTGCTTCTGCCTTGGCGCTGCCTGCTTCTGCCTTGGTGTTGCCTTGGCTGGGTAGTTTCTGCCCGGGCTGCTCCTCTTGCTTTCACAGCATCTTATTTTCATTCTCTAAAGTTAAGTAAAGATTGCATTTTAAACCTTTCTTTTACCTTTTCTTTACTTTAATTTATTTAATGAAAATAAGGAAGTACCCCCCATTTGGAAACAATGGCATTACTAGAATTTTGAGATTTTAATCCAATCAAAATGTTGACCCCCAGCTTTTAGTGTAAAACAGAAAACAGCACACTTTTTTATCGAATAAATGGCTCAAAACATGACCTTAATCTTTGAATAAAACCTTGCAATTTTGAAGTTGCTCTTAGAAAAATTCAATGATCAATTACCGCCATTTTTTATCTCGAAAATCGATACTTTTTCGAAAAGTGATTTTTCCATACTTAGACAAATTTTTAGGGGCCGATAGGGTCTTCATTGGTTCCTCGGGTACTTGGACACACTCGGACCTTCCATGACGTCAAAACATGCCTTATTCGCACGATTTACCTGAAAACACTAAAAACAAATCTTACGAGTAAAAGCAGATAAAGATAACTAATTAACAATTAAATTAAATTAAACCTAGACACTAGCGCACCCTTTCATTACATTTCCAGGTGCTTATCATCATGCAAGCTACTGTTCCGGATTAGCACTTGAAAATGATATAAGGCTTGAGCTACACTAGCCCAGTAGAAAAGTCTACGCAAACTCTATATGCAAATGAGAAATACAGAAGAACAAATGATAGAAACCCAATGACAACGGAGATATGCGTAACTATCATGATCATGTATCCAACTATTGCCAATCCACCTTCTCGTGCCACATTCTTTCCCATTTCTCCTTCGATCATTGTCGAACCCTTTATCATGCGATGAAGTATGCACCAAACGCGATGAGACTCAACAAGCGAACATGAAATACAATAGGGGTTACCAAAATGAACCGACTAATTTAGATTTCGAGGTTTTGGACGTCTTAGAGATAACCCTACCCTATCACACGTCAACTAAAACCAACATCTAAACTCATATCAATCCAACAAACTACAACAACTATTCAACCATTTAATAACTTTTCGAATGAATACCATAAACAACTTCCTCATTCCATACCATTCACCGTAGAGCCTAATTTCATAAAACCTTCCTTTTGATTTCCAAAACAATTTAGAGAAAACTTAAGACCATTATAGGCCGAGCTCCGTTGATTCGGGCGGAATACCGGAGTCCGTTGATTTGTGCCCAAATACCGAAAATCGTTGATTCGCTCAAGAATACCGTAGGATTTCCATCAAAATCCTTTCATTTACTTCATAAACCAATTACATGTCGTTAAGAGTCTGAACCGAAACTCCTGTCAGGAATTTACTCGATAACGAGCCCTGAAAGCATATGATTTGAGCATTTAGCTCCTGCCAGGCATTTACTCATTCAAGAGCCCTGAAAGAATATGATATGAGAATTTAGCTCCTGCAAGGCATTTACTCATTTAAGAGCCCTGAAAGTTCTCTTTGTGTCTATTTGTCATTCATTTTCATTCCATTTCACATTCACAAACATCCAGTCGTTCAATCGAATCCAAAAGTCATCTAATCGATCACATGGTATAACAAGACCAACAATCTATCATATCGCATATAATCAAATACATGCGTCCTCACCGTACCTCTAAGTACACCTCCGTACTTTCACATACCACATATCGACCCACGACTGGACTCTGCAATGCCCGGTGTTCTAGTTTCTATACTTGGAGTCCGTAAAGCATATGCTAAAGGAATCTAAGGAGTTCTATGAGTCGAGAGAAAACGAATTGCAATACTACTCATTGGATCCCTACACATATTCAGGTGTATCGTTCGTATTTCAATGTGTAATAACGTCCATTTCTCATTTCTTAACACAATGAGTTCACTCTAGTTCGTTGGATACAACTATAAGTGAGAAACAAGTAATACTCTCTAAAACACTTGAAAGAATGTGTAAAAAAAACCCATTAGAGTCGATGAAAATCCTCAGAATGTGATTTAGAAGACGTAGGTAAAGCAGCTTAAAGACACTATAGCAACTCAACCACCTACTGGTAGATGAATGAATCCTACCGGTAGAAGAGAAAATTCGGCACTTAACCTACCAGTAGATAAACAAGTCCTACCGGTAGATACTGCAAATAGAAGAGCCAACATTAGAATTCGGCGCTTAACCTACCGTTAGGTAAACAAGTCCTACCGGTAGAAACTGCAAATAGAAGAGCCAACATGTTGAACGAAACAACCTTGTACTTGATCTACCGGTAGGTAAACAAGTCCTACCGGTAGGTGGATGAATACGGTTGAGCAACTTTTGAGCTGCTGCAATACGTTTGAGATGCTTGAGGGAAAATTCCTTACTTATACTACAGGTAGGTGAAAAGTTCCTACCGGTAGGGAGAGTGTTTTTCTGGCGATTTTGACAAGATTTTTTAAATTTCGATCTAATCTCAATAACAACCAAACGTACATTTTTTACAGGAAGAAATTTCTTGACATTTTAGCCGCGGTTGGTTGTTGCGTAAAATACCAAGACTATAATTTGCAATATGTGTCGTACCATTTAAAATAGATCAGCAATGAGATTAAGGGATACTCGACCTCAGTACCTCTCTTACGGGAAGAAATTTCTTGACATTTTAGCCAAGGTTGGTTGTTGGACTCGACCTCTTTTTATACAGCAATGAGATTAAGGAATACTCGATCTCAATACCTCTGTATTTTGTTTTTGGTGGTAATTTAAGCATATAAATTATAAAGAGGCACATGTGTATTGCTGTAATTTTGCAGTGACAATAACACTTGCAAATTAAATGGACGACTATCTAGGCTCATCTAAGGGAGAAATTTTTGGGTGTTGGTTGGGTACCAAACATGTGGTACTCTGTTAGTGAGCCGAACCGTCAAACGTGTTTTGAACAGTTTGAATTTTATAGAGAAAAATGAAGAGAGAAAGTGGTGGAATGAGGAGAGACAGAGGAAATACACTGGACCGTTCAACACATATTTGGATGATCAGATCGCTGATAGATACCGCCACATGGTACCCCCTCGGCACTTAAAAATTTCTCCATCTGAGACCTAAGGAGCGACTAGTGAAAATGACGCCCCACTTTTAAACTTCCTCAGAAACTTTGCCTCCGCTTTAAAATAAACGATGACATAGTCGTAGCCGTAGCTGTCTTTCAAGGTTTTCTTCAAAAACACCCCAGCACATTCAAGCAACTACGATTATGCCCTTTCCTCAATAAATTTATGTCTCCCTTTTTTGTGTCCCACTCCTTCTCTCTTTCTTTTCTTTTTTTTTCCTCACCCCCTTTCTTGACACGAACAAAAATTAAAAGTAAAATTATGCACGTTATCTCGAATCATTGGAAGAAAAAGATAAGTACATTAATAATAGGCAGAATATTAGAAAAGAAAAAAAAGAATTATCTTTACATTGTTGAGATGTGGCGTGTAAGTTTACCATTCTGGAAATAACAACTCATTTCGATGTATTTCAAGTACTTTGATTCTCGTTGTCACCAATTGATTGGGAGTTGCTGCGCTAGTTCAATCCAATGCAATTTATTAAAAAAAAAGATTCTCATCTATCACTGTAAAACTGGATTCATAAATAAAATCTAAGTAATACTCCTAACAATCATTTTTAAAAACAAAAGCTAGAAGGATTATGCTTGGAATTCATAGTTAAAAAATGAAAGGTCAATTTCTTGGTCTAATAGTCTTAAAAATAAAATACTAAAATAGATAATAAAGAAATATAGAAGAAAAACAAGGAGTACAGTCGTTGACTTTGTAGTTTCATTAAAGATTAAGGGTAATTCACTACACAAAACACCAAAACCAATCTCCCGAATTCTAAATAATTAAAACCCTCCCAACAACTCCCTTATCTCTCCTCACTTCATCTTCACTCATCATCTCTCCAAGCCAAACAACATGGATAGAGAACAAAAAGACATGCAATTCCTAGGTCTCTTTGGCATCTACCAAGAGTCCTACAAGATCATCTTCAACTTCAGAAGAATCTTTAGCAAGATATCCCTAGCCTTCATCCTCCCCCTCTCCCTCATCCTCCTTGCCAACATCGCGGTATCCGACAGCCTATCCCCCGAAGGAGCCGCATTCTGGCTCATCGAGTTCGTCTACTTAACCTTCTTCCTCGTTTTCTCTGTCCTCTTCACCTCTGCAGTGGTCTACACCGGCTACGATGTGACCTTTGGATAAGTCGTGAGTGTGATTCCCAAGGTCTTGAAAAGGCTCATGGTGACTTTCTTGTGTGCTTTTCTAGCTATCTTCCTCTGCAACGTGGTTCTTGTGCAGGTACCCATAATGCTTTGGAGGGTCACCATTAAGCGTGTTTACATAGCTGGTTTAGTTTTTTTCCTTGCCACCATGATCTTCAATGTCGTGGTCGTGGGGAATGTTCACATGACCGTGGTCTGGTGGCTGGCGGGCATCGTATCGGTGTTGGAAGACATCAAAGGGATCAAGGCCATGACCAAGAGTAGAAACTTGATACAGGGCAAGATGTGGATCGCCATTGTTATCTTGTTGAAGCTGGAAGCCGCTATCTTCGGGATACTGATACTTTTCGAAAGCCAAGTCGTGCATACCGGTTCGTTCGGCATTGCGGGCAGGTTAGCATTTGGATTCCTGTGCTTGTCGATGCTCTTGAGTGTGTTTTTGTTCGCCCTCGTTATCGAGACGATGATCTATTTCATGTGCAAATCGTACCACCATGAGAACATCAATAAGTTGTCGTTGTCGGATCATCTTGATGAGGTTTGAGATCAGGTCAAGTATGTTCCTGTGATCAAGGCCAACGATGACCAGCTTGAAAAAATCGATGTGTGATATTTGACTCTTTGTTCTTGTGTGAGAGCGAAACCAATATCTCTGTGGTAGAGAAAGGCTTGCATATACTCCAACGCTTCATGTGAACACAAATATGGTGTTGATTCTCCCTCCTCTCAAAATAAGAAAGGACCCGTCAAAAGTGAATGTTCAGCAAGGTTTTTTTTTTTTTTTTTTTTTTTAAATGTTCAGCAAATTATGTCTCTTCTCTGTAATGATGTTTCTTCTTTGATGATAAAAAAGCGATTATGTCTCTTACTTTTATGGCTTGGCTTTGGGCTTAAAGGCAACCAAAGAAAATTGCGAAGCTATTCGGGTAATGTTGACAACAATGGTCTCCTATTCTACTAAAGCCATCTGTATATATAAAAGTTTTTTCTTTTCTTTTTTTTCCTCTTTCTGATGAGGTTCTGTATAAATTAAAAGTTAAAACAAGAATGTCACCCGAGCCAAAAGAAAAAAAAAAGTAATTACTCTTTACTCTATGACCCACTTTGAAACAAAACGATAGGAACAATTGACAGGAGCAGCACGGCAAAGATCTTTCGTAGCAATTTGTATAGTATTTTTGGATATCGTTCCAGTAAATTGATAGGTCAGATGCGGTTGTTACATATGTGTGTTTGCTACATTTCCTCCAAAATTACGAGCTCTTAAAGTCCCAAGAAAAAAATAAATCACCTAGGATAACTACTAAATATATGGAGAAATTTGAAAAATTAATTGATTGGATCGAATCGTCATATGCGCGCAAGCCTAAATCCCTATTCATATATAATTAGTTAGAGCATCCACAGTAGAATAAGCAAAATAAAAGGTTGCTAAAGTTAGCAATGTTTACCAAAAAAAATGCTTACATTGAAATAACCAAACTTAACAATCTCTTAGTAACTCATCAAATTTTGGCTTTTGAATAATCAAACTTGCAACATTTTACCAATAACCAAATTTAGTGATCCTCACATTTTCTCAATCAAATACATCAATCATTACACAAAAATCTTCTCTTTCTCAACAATGTTTTCAAAAAAATAATTATAAAAAACTATTCTTACTATTCTTTTCAGAAACTTTTTCTAAAAAAAAAAAAAAAAAGCGCCTTTATATGAACTTTTTTTAAATTTTTTTTATACAAACTGTTTCTTCAAGTTTTTTTAAAACTATTTTTTTTAAAATTGTATTTACACAAAACTGTTTTTTTACACATTTTTTTTCATAAACTATTTTTTTTATCCAACTTTTTTGAACTTAAACTGTTTTTTTTCCTTACAAAAACTGTTTAATAAGCTGTTTTTTTTTTCAAGAACAAATATTTTTTTATAAAACCTGTTTTTAACATAAACTAGTTCTTTCAAAAACTAGGTTTTCAAAAGATTTACGTGAAATGAATGAGAAAAGTTTGGAAAAAATTTTGGGAAGGAAGCAATGGTCCCATTGGTTTTGATTATGAGCAAAAAATAACCAATGTGAGACTTGACATTGTTAACTTTAGTAACCTCTAAATGGATAATCAAAATATGATGTGCCATGTTTTGATTATTTGCTTTTGCTTATTCCACTGCGGATGCTCTAAACACGTAGTTCTGATGCTAATAGAGATTGGTCAAATTAGAGAGAGAAAATTACCAAAATAAAATTTTAATTCTTGTAGATTATAAATCCAAATAAAGTAGGATAACAAAATCAACCCAATCTCGGAGCAAATCTTTTCTAAACTAGAAATAATTTTCCTAATCAAAATCTACGTTTAAAATAATAAAAGTAAAACTATGATACTCCTAAATCAAAATATATGTAGTCAAACACAATCTTGCATGTACGTACTAGACTACTAGTAGTACCACCTCAAGTAGCACAGTTTATTCTATTTTCAAACTTGCAATCAACCACTACACCACCACTGTGCAAATTTGTCATACTCAATTTTCTATCAAGTTTTCACAATAGTTTCCAATTTTGAGCATAAGAGAAGTCCAATCATACAGTGACCTTTGTTTTAACACGAAGTAGCTTTTTGTAGTTATAAACTTGAAATTTAACGCGTCTACTAAGAAAGACTTCTCTAACTCGTACTGAGGTTTGTTTAGTATTTTCTCTCATAATCGTGGGGCGTAGGCCTGTCAATGGGCGGGATTCGATCCGGATCCAACAAATCCGAATCCGATAAGACTCGAATTTGATCCGAATCCGATAGTGGTAATCTAAATCCGAATTAGAAAAATTCAGATCCGATCTGAAAATCCGAATCCAAACCAAAAACTTTTTTACTTCAAAAATTTTAGCCAAAAAAAATATTTTTTTCAAAAAAAATATTTTCCAAAAATAATTAAAAATAAAAATACAACTTCTTAAACATTTTTTTTCAAAATAAAAAATTTACAGTTTAATTAAAAAAATTCAAAAATAAAATTGGAGTTTTTAAAAATTTATCCTCAAATCTCATCCCATGTAAGTATTCATCCCGGTTATTTTGAACAGTTATGTTTTCATTCTTTTAGATGGTGAATTACCTATCGTACCCCTTTTCAACAAGATATCTATAAGTGTGTATATTGCCTTCCTAAATTAGTGGAATTCAACCATTTCCTAAATTAGTGGGATTCAATCATTTTCTAATTTAGTAGATTCAATTATTTTTTAATTTAGTGAGATTCAATCACAATAATTACGAGAGATAATTACAAATGAGAATTTCTTAATTTAAAAAATTCAAAATAACAAAATCCCACCAATTTATGTTTTGGAATCGACCATGTTTTTCATGAATTATTTTTTACAAATAATTCATGGAAAATATCCAAAGAAACATGGAATGTTACGTAACAATGGAATATTCCGAACTAATCAGAAAAATGACATTTTACGAACAAATCGAAGAAATATGGAATGTTATATAACTATTACATGATTCAAAACAATAAAAACATGACCTATTTAGAATATGTCGTAATTCAGAAACATGGAATATTTCGAATCATGATTGATCAGAAACAAGACATATTTCGAACATAAAATCAGCAAACATGACATTTTAGAACATCAAATTATGAATTCATGGAATCAGAAAAACAACCAAAAAGATCCAATTTCTGTTGTATTACGTAACCATTACATAATTCAAACACATGGAATATTTCGAACCATGATTGATAAAAAACATGGCATTGGAACATGAAATCATGAATTCATGGAATTGGCAAAACAACCAAAAAGAACCTATTTAGAACATGACATATTTTAAAACATGAAATCATGAATTTATGGAATCGACAAAACAACCAAAAAGAACCAATTTCTGTTGTGCCAGTCAGATCCGTCTAAAACAAGCCCCGTCCACATGGATTTTGCCGCCCGGTCAAATTCATGGTGGTGGGCCCGAAAATTAAAGCAGAATAATCCACCAGAATCCAAAGTCAACTGGGGCTACTCTTCCAATTGCACTCTTGCCGAAATCTGCTTCTACAGTATCTATTTTACAAACTGGGTCATGAAGAACTCTACTAGTATTAAACAAAACAAAGACTCATTCCTAAGTCACAGTTTCATGTGTTAGAATTTTGGTTCACAAATATCATTTTATAACAATAATTATTGGACCACATAAACATAGAAACACAAATAAGAAAAACATGAGAGTACAAAAATAGTGAAAGTAGGAAAGATGTTGCCTGTGAGAATGAGAGTCGTGTAGTCACTGTCTTAAGGCTAATATTCCTCCCCTCGTGAAGGTTCCACCGGAGTGTACTAGCCCCAAGATTAAACTCAAGAGCTCACAAGCATTCCTCGTTGCTTAGCCTCCGAACCTCGCCTTCCAATAAGGTTGAGACACCCCAAGCGTAGGGCTAGGTCGTCGATAGCATAATATCCGGAAGTCCGGGATCGTACCCACAGAGAATTGAAATATAGCTAGTTTGGATTGTAGGTTTATATGGTGGGATTCCGGCGTTCAAGAAGGCCAACTTGATTTTCCATTTAAAAGGTGAAAATTAAGGAAAAGACTAGAAACGATTTTAAAGAACTTAAAAGAGGCAAGTCTAGGGATCGTCTAACCCTTGACAAAGGGTGCTACCAGTTCTCGATTATAACTCAAGCGAGAGTCACGACCGCATGCTCACGCCCGGAAGATTTAACTTTAACGACTACGTTAATCAAAAGATGTGATTAATCGGAATTAAACCAACCTATTTTTGCTAATGTATCTAACACGTAGGAGGCCACGAGCCCTAAATATGCCACTTGCCAAGACCGCTTGACTAAATAACATACCAAGGAGTTAACACCCCTCGCTTAAACCAAAATGGCTAGATTAATCCAATTCCGAAAACCATGATTTTAAGCCCGAGTGTTTGAGAACCAAATAACAACTTAAATCATCGAGAAAGATTAGCCCAAGACTTAGCCAAAAGACTACTCACACATAGCAAAAAGACTAGACATGGTAAGAAAATGAAGCGAAAGATTTAACCGATAAAAACGTAAATAAACTTAATTTATGCAAAGATCCGAAGCATAGCTACAACATTAATAAACGAGAAATTAACATAAGACAAATACTTACATGAGTTCTTGAAGGAAATGACTAGAAAAGCTTAAAAGACTAACAATGGTGGAAATCCTAGAGAGAAGAAGACTAAGGCCTAAAAAAGACTAGAAATGGCCATATTTACCATATATGGCATATAAGCCTATCTATAGGCAACTAAAGTTAAGTTACAAAGGACCAAAAAGTCCCCAAAATATCCCAAAAACATTACACAAGTGGAAACTTTCCATAAATGGAAGGTAGAGAAAGTAGCAAAAACGTGGCTCAGTTCTGCAGTATGAACCGGTACAGCCAATTCCCAGTACCGGTTCATGTCTTCCAAAACTCTGAAAAAATGTGAACTCTGGACAGCATGAACCGGTACTGGGAATTCCCAGTACCGGTACAAGCTTGACAGCTTTTTTTGGGCAACTTCGCGGGCTCACTCCGGACACTCCCGAACTCGGATTTAGGCGTTCTTTGGACCGTTGGAAAGCTCGTTGAGTCTACTTTCTAACCCAAGTGGTTTGGATCAAAAGTACGTTGTACACCAAAAGTTATGACAATTCTACCCTCAGCACGCCGGAAGATGAGTAGCTTTGGTAAAATCCTCACTTCTCCTTCAATTCCCATGACCCTTGGGCGACCCAAGCAACCTCCAAACCATCTTTCGAGCACCACAACGGGGTGGCATGTGGCATTGAGTACTTGGTTGCGCCCGGAGCATTCCTTGGCGTTCAAACGCGCCTTATTTATACGAATTACCTGAAATAACCAAAAACACACCTTCCGTGCAATATCACTATAAAAGCTAAATAAACATAAGATAAAACAACATAATACGGGACTAGTCGCACCAAATATCTACAATATTGGGTGTTCATCACGCCCCCCAACTTGAGCTTTGCTAGTCCCTAGCAAACTAAAACAAAACACATTTAACTAAGCTATGCAATCCCCCAAAATGAAAATACAAAAGCTATGCTCAATAACTACAACTTGGCAAGAGTCCAAAAACGCCCCTTCAAATCTGATCAAGTGCAATCCACGCATAAACAGGCCATGAACTAGGATGAACAAACTATGCCATATTAGAGCAATCACGCATTCATGCACCACAACGAGTTTCGCTCCAAAACTCACAAGGATACGCTCTTATTCGACTTTTCACACAATGAGATACAAGATACATTCCATGACAAGCGCTAGCGAGTAAATGCAATAGCCAGAAACAAAAAGCTATGCAAGCTTTCAAAAGAGCGCTAAGAAAGAACGGAAAGCTAATTATTGACAAGTATAGAAAGACTAGGAATATCACAACTTAAGCAATAATAGATATCGACCATGCATCAAATGGAGTTAATTAACGTACAGAAGATCAACGGAGGACTTTATTAGCTTATAACGACCTTGGATACAAAGAGAAAGGGACTACAAAAATGTAGTGGCCAAATACTTGCATGGTTCATCTACCGTTGGCCACTACCGACCCTAAACTACCAAGGCATGGCCTCATATCGGCCAAAAATCAAACAAAATTACGAAGAAGAATAAAGAAAAACTACTACCACCGACTTCACCACACATAGTCGTCATCCTCATCCCGCTCCTTTTGGTATTGAGCATCGAGCATCCCCTCCTTTCCATCGGACTCTTTCTCATCCGGAATGTAAGCTAGCCCGAAGGTTACACCAATCCTCTCATCATAGTCTTCAACCCTCTTTCAAATATGATTTTGCTCTTTCATAGCATTTCTTTGAGGAATAGGGTCATTTGAATTGAGATTTTTAGCGAGAGAGATTGAGGGGCCAATTTCGAGAGCTTTGGAGAGGGAGATAAAATTTGGTCTTTGATATTTGTAATGGGAGAGGAGAGAAAGGGAATCGCACACAAAATCTTTACTTTTTTGCATCCCAACCACTTTTGTCACATTCACACCACCCCCAAACCTCCTTGAAACATTGAAAACGCACTTCCACACAACCCTCCAAACATCCGCTTACCTAGGTTTGAACAATGGAAGAGACTCGGACTATGGTTCAAAATAAGGACAAGGAGACTCTTATGTGGTTTAATCAAGCAAAAATGCCTTGAATCATTTCCTAAGTACGCTAACAACTCCAATAAGATGCATAAAAGATATATACACTACATGAGCATGAACAAAAGATGTTATTTACGCAATTGTAGGAAATGAGAACAAAAAGCATGGGATGCTTAAGAAACGAATCTCTACTCGAGTGATGCACAACACTTGACTTGACTTGACTTTTAGGCTCAACTTGTTCATTAAAATTCATGTATATGCATGCGACATAGATTCACACATATAACCAAATTCGACGGAATACACAACTCTTGCCATTGACACAATTGAGCATAATTAAAGTATTTAGCAAGCCAAATCACTACTAACAAGGAAGGATTGCAAGTAAAAGCAAAAATTTAAAATTTTAGCAAAAACAAACAAAAAGAGACAAGTATCAACGACATATAAATAGCATATATATATCCCTCCCCCCAACTTAAACGATGTTATGTCCTCATAGCATGAAGAACAATAGTATTGAGAGGAAAGAATAAAAGATTGTACCTCCGAGGGAATGTCAACCCCCGTATACCTCGACCAAGTGGGAGGCGTTCTTGTCATTGCTTCCCTTTGTCATTGGAACTGCTTCCAAGGCTCACTCTTTCGGCTCCCCCATCGAAACCACAGCTAGTCACACAAGGTCATCGCCAGGGCTTTCTTGGTCTTACAACCGCGACACGTAATCGCACCCATGCTTAGGGCTCCTGAATGCCTCACTCACCCTGACTTTTGGACCTAAACCACCAAGGCTGGTGTGGTAGCATGCTTACCCTACAAAAGACTTAAGAACCAACTACCTACTAAAAAGCAATTGACATTAGAACCGCCCGGCTCGTATTATCCGGGCCCAACATCTGACAAGTAAAATTAAATCCACCAAATTGTCACGTGATTACACGGGTACTACTTTTCTCCCCATTGCCCAAGCGAGAAACGGGTGGCTATACCAGACCATCAAAAGAGGAAAAGAAAAGAGATAGAGAAAGAAAGAGTTTATGTATGTTCAGTCAAACGCGGGCTTCGAACATTTATCATACCATCAAAAATTATTACAATGAACATACAACTCAAATTTAAACTCCTAATCAAGAATTGAATTCGACCATGCCATAAGATAAGATACTTGGAGTATAGTAATTGTTGAATTCGTTTCAAAAACTTGCGTTCCACCAAGTGCATCTTCCAAAATAAATCAATTTTCAGACTGTTGACAAAATCCACAATGCAACGATGATAAACTAAATCAAATTCATCAACACCAAGAAAATCAATCAATTCGACTCTTAAAAGCTCTTGCAATAGGGGAGACTCAGTAGGAGGGGTGGCATCATCTAGAGCCGAGACGATTTGATTGTTTAGTGCAACTATTGGCAATGACTTAAAAGGTATATAGTTGTCACTAACGACAAACGGCTCTATTTGCTCATTTTTCCTCACATCAAAATTTGTATCCTCAATGGTAGGATACCCATTCTTGGTCTCGTACGCTTTGTCTTGCTCTTCTAACAAAGAGTACAAATAATCTATCTCTGCGTCCATCTCTTTAACAGTGAGAAATTTCTCTCCCGGATCATCACACAGAAGGAGATCCACAGGGGGAGAACACTGGACAATAGGTTCATCATTAGGCTCATCACTCCATTCAGACTCTGAGAAGCTTTCATCACCTAAACTAACATCTTCAACAAAGATATGTGGCTCAATTTCCATGACAATTGAGTTGGACTCTTGACAATGTTGAGCATAGACATGAGATTGTAAAATTGCGGCCAAATGATCAAAGAAATCTAAGGCTTGAGCGGGTTCTTTTTCAAAAAGTTTGCCATCGCACATCATGTCTAAGAATCGTTGACTCTTTTGAGAAAGTCCATCATAAAAATAGTCAGCAATTTGGAAATTATCATAGCCATGATTCGGGACCGCCTTGAGCAAATCCTTGTATCTTCCCCAACATGCATAAAATGACTCATTTACTCTTTCAGTAAAAGTTTGAATTTGATTCTTGAAATCAAACCAATTGGTAATGGTCATACAACTTTTAAAAGCATTGACGTCATGAGGGGCTATGCAAGAGGGTGTGAAAGTTTGATTGGGACATAGGTAATCCCGCAAAGTCTTATGGGGCGTTATAATTTGATTGGGACAAAGGTACTCCCCCAAAGGCTTGTGGGGCGTTATAATTTGATTGGGACAAAGGTACTCCCCCAAAGGCTTGTGGGGTATTATAATTTGATTGGGACAAAGATACTCCCCCAAGGGCTTGTGGGGTGTTTCCCAATTGGCCGCTGCCATTCTATTAGATAGATAAGACATAAAGTAAACAGGCCAGAGGGGCTATGCCGCCATCTCTTTTCTCAAAATAGTCTCGTGGGGTTATGCAACCACCACGGTTATATATGTGCAGTAATAATAAAAATAGTAAAAGGCAATTGACGCTCAATCTAGCTTCGTTAAACCTCAAGTCGAATTGGTGGCTCAGTTAGAGGTATCCGCTAAGTCGAGTTCAAATTACACAAAGGAAAAAAAAACGGAGTACTTACAGTGGTTTGTCGATCCTCCAAATAAGCTATATTAAGATTCCCCGGCAACGGCGCCAAAAATGCTTAGCCTCCGAACCTCGCCTTCCAATAAGGTTGAGACACCCCAAGCGTAGGGCTAGGTCGTCGATAGCATAATATCCGGAAGTCCGGGATCGTACCCACAGAGAATTGAAATATAGCTAGTTTGGATTGTAGGTTTATATGGTGGGATTCCGGCGATCAAGACGGCCAACTTGATTTTCCATTTAAAAGGTGAAAATTAAGGAAAAGACTAGAAACGATTTTAAAGAACTTAAAAGAGGCAAGTCTAGGGATCGTCTAACCCTTGACAAAGGGTGCTACCGGTTCTCGATTATAACTCAAGCGAGAGTCACGACCGCGTGCTCACGCCCGGAAGATTTAACTTTAACGACTACGTTAATCAAAAGATGTGATTAATCGGAATTAAACCAACCTATTTTTGCTAATGTATCTAACACGTAGGAGGCCACGAGCCCTAAATATGCCACTTGCCAAGACCGCTTGACTAAATAACATACCAAGGAGTTAACACCCCTCGCTTAAACCAAAATGGCTAGATTAATCCAATTCCGAAAACCATGATTTTAAGCCCGAGTGTTTGAGAACCAAATAACAACTTAAATCATCGAGAAAGATTAGCCCAAGACTTAGCCAAAAGACTACTCACACATAGCAAAAAGACTAGACATGGTAAGAAAATGAAGCGAAAGATTTAACCGATAAAAACGTAAATAAACTTAATTTATGCAAAGATCCGAAGCATAGCTACAACATTAATAAACGAGAAATTAACATAAGACAAATACTTACATGAGTTCTTGAAGGAAATAACTAGAAAAGCTTAAAAGACTAACAATGGTGGAAATCCTAGAGAGAAGAAGACTAAGGCCTAAAAAAGACTAGAAATGGCCATATTTACCATATATGGCATATAAGCCTATCTATAGGCAACTAAAGTTAAGTTACAAAGGACCAAAAAGTCCCCAAAATATCCCAAAAACATTACACAAGTGGAAACTTTCCATAAATGGAAGGTAGAGAAAGTAGCAAAAACGTGGCTCAGTTCTGCAGTATGAACCGGTACAGCCAATTCCCAGTACCGGTTCATGTCTTCAAAAACTCTGAAAAAATGTGAACTCTGGACAGCATGAACCGGTACTGGGAATTCCCAGTACCGGTACAAGCTTGACAGCTTTTTTTGGGCAACTTCGCGGGCTCACTCCGGACACTCCCGAACTCGGATTTAGGCGTTCTTTGGACCGTTGGAAAGCTCGTTGAGTCTACTTTCTAACCCAAGTGGTTTGGATCAAAAGTACGTTGTACACCAAAAGTTATGACAATTCTACCCTCAGCACGTCGGAAGATGAGTAGCTTTGGTAAAATCCTCACTTCTCCTTCAATTCCCTTGACCCTTGGGCGACCCAAGCAACCTCCAAACCATCTTTCGAGCACCACAACGGGGTGGCATGTGGCATTGAGTACTTGGTTGCGCCCGGAGCATTCCTTGGCGTTCAAACGCGCCTTATTTATACGAATTACCTGAAATAACCAAAAACACACCTTCCGTGCGATATCACTATAAAAGCTAAATAAACATAAGATAAAACAACATAATACGGGACTAGTCGCACCAAATATCTACAATATTGGGTGCTCATCACTCGTCCGATGTTCACGACCACCGAGAGGTTTAAACGAGTCACGAACCGAGTTGCCCAACTCTATAAAAATAGTATAAGAATATTCTAAAACCCTCTTTCATTATTTATACTCTCCAAATACTTTCTTCATTTTCACTCCTTTTCACACTAGTCAAAACCCATATATATATAGACGTTATTGGATTAAGACCCATTTATTGATATATATAATGATAGGAATAAATATCACTTTTATGTTTTTGTAACCGACAACATTTATGCACTAATATTGTAACGGAAAAGTAATAATAGGTAATAAGTATTTTAATTTATTTTTATTAAAATCTTTCAATGTTCCAACAATCCCCCACTTTTAATAAAAATAAATGACATATGTAATTTTTATTTTTATTTTTTAAATGCAACATATTTAGTATACGTAATGTATAAGAAAATTTGGGCAACTATATACTGTGCAATAGGTGTAGGTGTCTTCCGGACTTGAACCTCACTTAGTGTTAATAGTTTACCCCTGAAGGATCATAGTGAACTATGTCTTGAACTAGATCCTTTGAGTCAGAGTTCAACATATCACACGCACAGTACCGGTATTGGACTTCAGTTCGCGGGTTAGTGCTATTAATGGCTGTGCACTAAATCTTGATTCTCATGAGGGTTACTAGAGGTCAGTCCGAGCCTCATAGTCGCGGCCTCACGACAACCCCAACTTAGGTGATTCCTTCGAGAGTACAGTGACGGAATGTACCTCGCGAGAGATTCCTTGCCTCGGAGTCATTAAGGGTTAAAATTCATCCTCAACCTGTCACTTCTTCAGCACTGTGCCTTAGGAATGAGCAGGAGAACAACTCTATATGGTGTCTCCTAATTTTTCTTTAGTGCTGGTATCAAGTCATGCAATATGGATTGTTTTTACCCATTGAATCTCTTTCATGGGATCTCCAGTCACAGAGATTGGGTTACCTCCCCAGATGACTTCCTATAGGCTTTGCTCATTCCCCTCGACAATTTTTAGGATCTAGCCTCGTGCTAGTCCAGAGGCAATAACTCCTCTTGGGAGTTCAATATATGCCTCAATATTTTATTTTACTTTGCATGCATGTTTCGGCTTCTCAAGCCTTTATTCTCCGTATAGCGGCGCAAATCTCAAACTTCATCTCGCAAGCTAAAAATGCACCTGTACAAATTTCAAACACAACTTGCCCACACAAAACATTAGTATTAAGAATTTCTCAATAAGAAAATCCAACCAATATTTTCACAAAATTAGAACTCCCGCATGCATTACCCATTTCACTTAAAAGGAAAGCAAGGGCAAGATAATATGACCAATTAAATTACCATTAACTTATAAATAAAATTCACAAACTATTAATATGCCCCCACATAACACTAGCAGCGTACTTATAATTTTAATACCCACGTAGCAGGTGTATTAAAAAGAGTGTTGTGATCCTTTAAAGATTTTGGCCAATACATCTCCAATAAAACTCTAACACAGGGTTTGTATTATATGCAAAATACAATCACTCCATAACTCCTATGCAACTGAAAATTTTTTATTTCATAAATAATATTAGATTAACTAACCAATTATTTCATCACAGAACTATGACACAAGAGTTTTAACGTACGTAAGGTATACACTACTCTATCATATGGTTGGTGAGTAATTTTCAACAAAACTGGAAAAGAGACATGGCTCGATCTTATGTATTTTTTCAATTACTCAAAGATAGTAGAGAGCTTTATGAAATTACACAAATTTATCAAAAATACAGAAGCCACTTTTATTCATAAATAACCCCCACATTTCCATCCTTTTTTTCTTCCCCCCTTAAACATAGGTATACAACCAGCTTTTAGTCAAGTGAAAACTTGATTACTGACAGTACTGAAGTACTATTTCGAGCACACATATAATGGTTTTAAAAGTCAATAAATTCACATAATAAGTTTTGAAACTTACACCAAATAATGAAGTTTGACCATCCCCCACAAGTTTCAAAACTTCAACCAACCAATGAAACTCATATTAGTGATATGAAAGAAAATACACTACTTTATTACAAAAGCAATTTAAACATATGCTCACAAACGGTCACAAAATAATAGGAACATTTATAACCACGGTTTAAAATCTAATTAGTCCAACACCAAGAAGTTGCAACTCATTGAAATGGCTACCAACAGAACTTAATTCTTATACTTATTTTCACTTTCCTAGCACAAAACATATTTTTGAAAAATTGATCACATATTATGAACTATTAATTCTGGATCAAGAGCCTTTTGAGAACACATATTGGTAATGTAAGCATCACATATGCAAGTATAGCTAAATAGAACTTCAAGAATATGTCAATAAAACGGGCTTGACATTTGTAATGCGATAGAGTATAATTCCTAGGCCAACATAATAGAACGGGTAAATGGAGTACTAAAATATTACATGTGCTTCATCAATATATTACATCAATAGTGATGAATTGATCTAGCTATATAATAATACACCTAGTCTTTTATGAGGTCACACGGCCTCAGGGCTCTAGCTAGCATAAATTGTTCTTGAGAATCGATCGGTACAAAAGAGAATCACCAGTTAGCTATTTATATGCAGTACAAAAAACAATTTTTTTTTCCCATATGGTAAGGGATCAAATAAAATTTGAAACTAGCACGAAAGAATAAATGCTATTCAACAGCCATAGAACAAGATCAAACGTACCGTAGGATTTCCATATTTGACATCAATGGTTCCCTAGAAAACTTGGTCATAAGGAGCTAGTCGAACATTACACAAAACAAATTCGTTAATGATGATAAACTAATTATTCATCATGCAACAAACAACATTAATTATGTTGACAGTTATTTCACGGGTGTAGGAGTCATGGTGTCTATACTCACCACAATAGAGATATTTGGAAAATCATCGCATTGTAAAAGAAAACAACTTGTTCTACTATGATTCATAATGGGTGTTGTGCTTTCCTCTCCCCTTTATTTTCCCAAGAAGGTTTTCAAGAACAATATCTTGAATTAAATCAGGGCCTTTGATTTTCCTTCCAGCTCGGCCAGACTACTACCTTCTTCTTCTTTTTTTTCCTCCATAGAAACTTATCAACCCAACGTCAAATCAATTCTCATGATTCTATAACAGTACTATGTTAGGCTTTACGAGACATAGGCCCTTAGAAAGACGAAACAAATGCACACTCAAGATTGAAATAACTCATGCTATCCACTGAAATGACTTCTTTTCTGTTTCTCCATTTTCCCTTTTCTCCTATGGCTGGGTTTAAGCTGTTTTTTTTTTCCCTTTCCCCCCAAGACATTCACTTGGATAATGTTAACCAAACAACGGAGAGAGGTAGTGAGGAAATTCACACAAACGGTAACAATAAGCAAACATCAACTATCATAACTGAAATTATTTTCTTAAGACAGTTAATATTAATTTCAAGTTGCACCGGTAATTAAATGATACAACACTTGTGTATGTGTAATAGAAAACTAATTACACTGTTAAGTTTATAAGCGTATGGTTCAACCTTTTCAGGATACTTGTGAGTCACAAACCACTATGATATAAGAAATAAGTTATGAGGTTCAAAAACCAAAGTGATAAAATACTAAAACCCTGAAGGAAGTAGCTGCAATAGTATTTATTTCAAGGCCAAATCACACCTCGTTATTTATTGTGTCATACTTCTTATTTCACATATGGCTAAAAATTTTAAACATAAATCAAAGAAATCCGTGGCTCCGTGGTACCATACACAACGAGATGAAGGGTCACATCAATTCTCCAAATTTATTTTGCAATAATAAATTTGGATAATTTCAGCAGAAAACTTCAAACTTTAAGAGATAAAACTAATTAAAATAAATCACTCACAGGTCAGGTCTTATTTTCTTTACTCAGAATGAGATACTCTTTTCTTACCCCTTAGACCAACTTTTCCCAAAAAATACACTAGGAGGAACTATGAATTGACTTCTTCTTCGTTTTCCCAGAGAGTTGATTACTCTGTTCTGTTTCTTCCCTTTTGGAAGACTAGCCTCACCTTGGACTAAACCAAATCCTGAATTGTTCTCTTCCAAATATGGTTTCAAACCAACTCATGTTTGTTCGCCGGTTGAGTTGACGAATTCAAAACGATCTAATACAGAAAACAGAGTTCTTCCTTTTAAAGGGATCAGAAATAATATAATTAAATTGTGTTCAAATATAAGAGAATTGATTCAAACTATAAAAATTGGTTTTCGTCTCCAAACTGTTGATGTAAACGAACATAAACCGTTTCTTTTTCCTTTTCCTAGACAATGGAACATATCTCTTCAGAACAATTTGTAAATACATATATGACCAGGATTTAAGACCACTACCAATTAAAACTCCTTGATTCTTTAGCAACAAAACCACTATAATCTAGTGTTCGCCATTTGCTTAGCAACGACCACGTAAATATTGTTTCGGTCCGGCAATAGGTAAAACCCACAAAATCATTCGGATATGCATCTCAGTTACTAGTTGTATGGGATGTTGATAGAAATTTTATTTTCTACAAAACAATCAAACACATGCGAGCATATATGGAAGACTCATAAATGTCAATACGTGCGTACTGACTAAAGGCCAAAATCTATTCAGTCAAACTCCCAAGCTAAAATTAGCGTGAATTTCCCAATTTGTTGTGGAGTTAAATATTAGCCTTAAAACGTTAGAATTTTGGTTCACAAATATCATTTTATAACAATAATCATTGGACCACATAAACATAGAAACACAAATAAGAAAAACATGAGAGTACAAAAATAGTGAAAGTAGGAAAGATGTTGCCTGTGAGAATGAGAGTCGTGTAGTCACTGTCTTAAGGCTAATATTCGTCCCCTCGTGAAGGTTCCACCGGAGTGTACTAGCCCCAAGATTAAACCCAAGAGCTCACAAGCATTCCTCGTCCGATGCTCACGACCACCGAGAGGTTTAAACGAGTCACGAACCGAGTTGCCCAACTCTATAAAAATAGTATAAGAATATTCTAAAACCCTCTTTCATTATTTGTGTATACTCTCCAAATACTTTCTTCATTTTCACTCCTTTTCACACAAGTCAAAACCCATATATATAGAGGTTATTGGATGAAGACCCATTTATTGATATATATAATGATAAGAATAAATATCACTTTTATGTTTTTGTAACCGACAACATTTATACACTAATATTGTAACGGAAAAGTAATAATAGGTAATAAGTATTTTAATTTATTTTTATTAAAATCTTTCAATGTTCCAACATCATGTTAAATGAGACTAACACAACAGCAGAGATTCTCCGTCATCGGTAGACATGCGACCAGTAGTGGCGGCGAAGGTGATCGAATCGATGGCGGCTTTTCAGTCGTCGTCTCTGTCTTCCTCCCGCTGCTGTTACTGTCAAAACCACTACTCTGCCAACGTGGATGTGGCGTACAACGACAGGGATGCAAGCAGCGAGGACGGGGATGTGGAGGACGTGGATGGGGATGCGCAACGAGGATCGATGGGGGACGAATTTGTGACGAGGATGGCCGTCGGAGGGATGGGAGACGTTCTGTGGAGACAAATCTCTTTTGAATTTGGTGATAATGGAAAGGGGTTTCATCCCTCAGTGAGAATAATTGCACCAGATAAGGAAATCCTAAAAATTTGGCGAAATTTAGGAATTGAATGGTCGTTGGTTCTTTCACGGGAAAAGGAGGTGGTATTTTTCAGTCTCAAATTCCAGTGCCATATATATATATACACACACACACACACACATACATACTAAGGGCACTTCCGGAATTAAAAAAGAGTGAGGATGAAAACACAAGTGTCAAAATTGAGCATGATGAAAACCTACGGAGAGTGGGTTCTGAAGATATATGATTCTTTAAGTACCTCAAACTAAAATTTCGGATCAGATTAATAACGGATTTAATTGATCCGATCCGTATTTGAATTACCGGATTCGGATTATTGGATCGACGTTATTGGATCCGAATTAAATCCGATTCGTTGACAGCCCAGTGGGGTCGATATTGTGCAGAGATACGTATGATTCTCTTACATTTTTTGTCTTCATTTACTTCTCTTGTGGAATCAATTTCTAATATGGCAAATGCCGTCTTTAAATTGTACAGTGAACATTGCAAATTATAATCTTGCATGGTAACTTACACAACAACCAACCGTGGCTAAAATGTCAAGAAATTTCTTCGTGTAAAAAATTCAAGTTCTTCATAAAATAATTGATTTGATGTGAGAATATTGAGATTTCAATTTTTTTGTTTCGTTTTTTGTGGTGGTTTTAGCATATAGTAAATTATAAAGAGGCACAGGTATGGCTGTAATTTTGCAGCGACGTCACAATCATACTTTTTTTTTTATAATCAAAAGGGTGAGAGGGGCGACCAGTGTAACAACTCCCATTGGGCATGACCATAGGGGTTCTCTACCCGTCAATGGAATCCGATTCGAGCCATAGGTACCATCCGGGAGAACGGGCCGGTGCCACGGCACCACTTTAGTGCACAACTGGTGAAAACTCTCCTCTTTAGTTCGCAATGAGGTTCTAGTATCTGTCTGGACTCGAACTCCCGCCTGTCTTAAGGGAGGTAATGAGCCTCACCAACTTTGTGCCACCTCGGTGGTTCACAATAGTACTTTGCAAATTAAACAGATGGCCGTGTGGACTCGTCTAAGGCCATCCACAGTTGTATAATTAAAAATGGATAGCCAAAAGTTTACACATCAGCTTTTGATTATTCATTTAAGAGGTTACTAAGCTTAATAATGTTGAAGTTCACAATGATCGCTTCTAATCCATAACCAAAATAAGGGGTCAACAACAATTTCACACACTCTCTCTCCCTCTCTATTTTTCGCCATTCACTCCCTTTCATTTATGTTTTTTTGGGCAAAAATATATCAATTCTCTCCCTTATTTTTGGGGAAAAAATCGGTGATTTTCTTCCCTCTTATTATAATTTTTTTTTTGGGGGGGGGGGGGGGGGGGGGGGGGGGGGGGGAATAAAAACGGGAAAGAAGAGTGAAATATCTTAATACAGCAACGATGGGTTAAATTGTTTGTGGGTGAAGTGAAGAAGATATAGAGTAGGCGAAGAAGAGAAAAAGAAAATACCAATTGAAATAAACGTGTATATAAATTTTGGAACTAATTAACTTATGTGATATGGGGTTGATAAATTTTGATTATTGAAAAATGTTGATAGTTTTGGTTATCGAAAGTCTAAAATTTAATTATTTTTAAGGATGTTGCTAAGTTTGATTATACCATTGTGAATTATATTTTGTACAAATATTATTAACTTTAAAAATAATTGACTTTTGCTTATACCATTATGGATGGCATAAGGCGAGACTTACGAAAGTGACGCCCCAATTTTAAATTCCCTCAAAAACTTCGCCTCAGCTTTAAAATAGAGCCCTGCTACACACAATATTATGTGCACAAATTGTGCATAGATTTCATTGTGGGGTCCACTATGGATTTTACTCAAATAATCCAAATCGTTCATTAAATGAAAAAACAAGTTTTTGAGGATTCTCATAAAAAATTAGCTCAATTCGATACCCATAGATACTCAATCAAATCGTCTGGCTTTTCATTATTCTTAAATCTGAATGAAAAGTTCGACAATTGAATCGATCATTTTTAGATATCAGATTGAGCTGATTTTTTTGCGAGAACCCTTAAAAAAGTGTTTTACATTTAATGAACGGCTTAAATTATTTGTGTGGGACTCGTGGTGAGCCCCTCATTAAAATTTGTGCACAATTTGTGCACAGATTGTCTGTGTAGACTTTCTCTTTAAAATAAACGACAGCCTAGTCACTGCCGTCTTTCAATGTTTTCCTCAAAACACCCCAGCATATTCGAGTAACTACGATTATGCCCTTTCCTGAATAAATTTGTCCCTATCTTTTGTCTTGTGTTTTTTTTTCCCTCTCACACCCTTTTCTTGACGAACAAACTCTACGTAAAATTATACACGTTATCTCGAATCATTTGAAGAAAAAAGATGAGCACATTAGTAATAGGTAGAATATTAGAAAAGATAAAAAAGAATTATCTTTACACTGTTGAAGCAAGACTTGTAAGTTTTGGCATTCTGAATCAATTTCGATGTATTTCAAGTACTTTGATTCCCATCGTCAGTCGTCACCAATTAATTAGGGGTTGCTGCGTCGGAACGCTCTATTAAAAAAGAAGATTATCATCTATCACCATATCTCTGTATTGAAAGATTCGCAAATAAACTCTAACTAATACTCCTAACAATAGTTTAAAACAAAAGCAAGAAGGATTATGCTTGGAATTCATAGTTTTAAAAAAAAATGTCAATTTCTTGGCCCAATAGTCTTAAACACTACAATATAGATAAAGAATATATAGAAGAGAAACAAAGGAGTAGTTATGATCAAAAAAATAAAAATAAACCGAGTCATTGTTTACTTTGTAGTTTCATTGAAGACCAAGGGTAATTCACTACACAAAACTCAAAAACTGATCTCCCAAATTCTTAATAAATCCTCCCAACAACTTCCCTATCTTCACTCTTCATCTCTCTAAGCCAAACACCATGGATAGAGAACAAGAAGACATGCAATTCCTAGGCCTCTTTGATATCTACCTAGAGTCCTACAAGATCATCTTCAACTTCAGAAGAATCTTCAGCAAGATAACCCTAGCCTTCATCCTCCCCCTCTCCCTCATCTTGCTCGCCCACATCGAGGTATCAGATTTCATCCTCTCCAGCATCATCCACACAGAGCTCTATAGAGACCGATTCCCAGAGGGCACATACCAATACGCTAAGCTCTCCGAGCGCCTGTCCTCCGAGTTCGCCGTGCTCTTGCTCGTCAAGTTCGTCTACTTCACCTTCTTCCTCATCTTCTCCCTCCTCTCCACCTCTGCGGTGGTCTACACTGTGGCCAGTGTCTACACTCGCCGCGATGTGACCTTTGCGAAAGTCATGAGTGTGGTTCCCAAGGTCTGGAAAAGGCTCATGGTGACTTTCTTGTGTGCTTTTCTAGTGTACGTCCTCTACAGCTTGGTCGTTGTGCTAACCATAATCCTTTGGAGTTTCTCCATTAAGCATGCTGACTTTGTTGATTCACTTTTTTTCCTTGCCATCATGATCTTTTACATCGTGGGGTTCGTGTACACGATCGTGGTTTGGGAGCTAGCGAGCGTCATATCGGTGTTGGAAGACATCAAAGGGTTCGAGGCCATGACCAAAAGTAGAAACTTGATAAAGGGCAAGATGTGGATCGCCGTAGTTATCTTCTTCAAGCTGCATTTCGCTAAGTTCACGATACAGATACTTTTCGAGAACATCGTTGTGGATACTGAGTCATCGTTCGGCATTTTGGGCAGGTTAGGAATCGGATTCTTGTGCTTGTTGATGCTTTTCAAGGTGTTTTTATTCGGACTCGTTATCCAGACGGTGATCTACTTCGTGTGCAAGTCGTACCACCATGAGAACATCGACAAGTCATCGTTGTCGGATCATCTTGAGGTTTATCTGGGCGAGTATGTTCCTCTCATGGCAAAGGATGTCCAGCTTGAACAATTCCGTGTGTGATATTTAGCTCTATGTTTTTGTGTGAGAGCCAAACCAATAAGTGGTAGAGAAAGGGATATATATGCTCCAACACATCATGTGAACACATGGTGTTCATTCTCCGCCCTCCCAAAAAAATGGCCCGTCAAAAGTAAAGGCAACAAGTTACGTCACTTACTTGCCAACCTCGTTGGGATGTAATCCTTATTTCTTCGGCCTCTGGCTCTCTTTTGTACTTTTCTCTTCTCTCTAATGATATTTCTTCTTTGCTGATTATAAAAAAAAAGTTATGTCTCACTTTTATGGCTTGGATTTGGGTCTTAAAGTCAACCATAGAAAATTGTGAAGCTATTCAGGTATTGTAAGGCATGTAGTCCTCATCATGTTCACAACAATGGTCTCCTTAGGTCCCGTTCCGCTTTCTCCCAAAACTTTTTTTTCAAGAAGAAGGTAATTTCAAATTTAAGTATAACGAAAATGAAAAAATGATTTTTCAATTTTTTTTGCCCCGTTTAAAAGATCTTAATGAGATCTATCAAACAAGACCCATATTGGTAGGAAAATTATTTGCGTAAACACATGATTTTTGACCTTGAAATTATCTTCTTTTTTCAAAATCCTTCCTTTTCTTAAAGTGGAACGGCTTCTAATAAAGCCATCTGTAGGAAAGTTTTTTTTCATTTTTTCTTTCTGAAGAGGATCTGTATAAAGGTTAAAACAAGCATAGAAATGTCACACAAGCCAAAGAATAATAGTTGGGAGTACTTTTTACTCTATGACCCACTTTGAAACAAAATGATAGCTGGGGACAATCCATAGGAGCAAACGCGGCGAAGGTCTTTCGTAGTAATTTGTATGGTATTTTTGGATATCGTTCTAGTAAATTGATAGGCCATGATGCGGTTGTTACATATGTGTTTTGCTACATTTCGTCCAAACTTACAGGTTCTTGAAGTCCCAAGAAAACATAAAGGGAAAATGACGGCCCATGACGTGTTTTGATAATTAATACATTTTAAGGACATGCTAAGAACATTTATTAATGAACAAAATGTCTTTAGCGGGTATTAATTATCAAAACACGTCCTTAGCCGTCACTTACCCAAACATATTAAATCACCTAGCTAGGATAACCATTAAATATATATATATATATATATATAGAGAGAGAGAGAGAGAGAGAGAGAGAGAGAGAGAGAGAGAGAGAGAGAAATTCGAAAAGTTAATTGATTGGATCAAATTAATCGTCATATGCCCGCAAACTTAAATTCCTATTTGTATATAGTAGTAAACACGTAATTCTGATGCTAGTAGAGATTAGTCAAGTAAGAGAGAAGAAAATTACCCTAATAAAATTTTAATTCTTGTAGATCATGAATCCAAATAAAATAGGAGAACGAAATCAACCTAATTTCGGAACGTAACTATTCTAAACTAGAAAAAAAATTCCCAATCAAAATCTACTTTTAAAATACTGGAAGTAAAACCGTGAAACTCCTAAATCTTGTCTCCTACTTCTAAAAATTCAAAATGTAATCAAACACACACTATTCAACGTTTTGGATATACTTTCTTTCTTGAATTACCTATGGATTTCCATTCGGATATTCCTATACTGGTAGGGTAGTACCGGAATGGGAGAAGTATATTTCTGTAGAGCCGTACAGAGCGGTCGATCCAACGGTTCATCTTAGCAATCGACGACTCAAATCTTAACCGAGCAATGAACAATTCAAATTTGTATGTGATTTGTAGATGATCATATTTGATCCGAGCCGTCCGTGCCGAGATGAAGGTCGGATCGACCACTCTACACCCGCTCAGCAAGAAGCAGCTCGACAGCATCCCCAGATTACCACCTCAAGTAGCACACACTTTATTGGATTTTCAAACTTGAAATCAACCACTGCAACGCAGAATCAGTGACAATTACCAGACCACCAATAGTGCAAATTTTGTCACACTTGTAATTTTTCTATCAAGTTTTGGTAAACTGTTTCTAGTTTTGGGCATAAGAGGACGACGTGCGGCACACCAGACTCATCTCTCTTCTTATATATAGTAGCCTTTGTCTTTAACACGAAGTTATAATCTTTAAATTTTACTTTGAAACGAAGATTAAGAAAATATCTATACCTCCGCCTAATGATGTCTGAGTATTTGCAGTAAAGATAGGAGCACAGCGAAGGCTGTACAGCAACCGCGTACAAATCTCTTTTGCGCTCGTCTCAGATCCTACTAAGATGATCAGAGTCGATCATTTTGTTCAAAATATTTCGTTTAGGATTCTTGTTGAAAATTATCTCAATCCGATATCGGTAAAGGTGATTACGAATAATCCAACTTTGCTGCAAACTTTGATGATTCATAAACCATACGTCTCGACAATTAATGGTCCAAATTGCACGGTGTTGTGTGTAATCTCAAACGTCCATCCGTATCGACATTTCGGACCATTGATTGCTGAAACGGACGATTCGGATGTACACGGTGCGCACAACATCATCCCCAGTCCAAGAAGATAAAGAGGCACAGGGGTATTTATGTAATTAATCTGTGATAATTGTGCTTGCGCAATAAATGGACGACCCACCAAGTAGTTTTTGGTGATGAGCAGGTACCACGTGAGGCACCAATCGGCGATTCAGGCCTTCCAAACGTGTTTCGGACAGTCTAGATTTATTTTTTTTCTCTCCCCTCACCTCACAACTCTCTCTTCTCATTTTCACTCTCTAAAATCCGGACCTTTCAAAATACGTTTCAACTGTCCGGATCGCCGACAGGTACCACCTATGTGGTATCCTACCGGCATGCACCCAATATTTTTTCCGACCGTGTGGACTCGAGCAATGGAAGTAGACTTTGTGAAAATGACGCCCCACTCGAACTTCATCAGAAACTTCGCCTCCGCGTGAAAATAACCGATCGACGACGTAGTCGTCGCCGTCTTTTGTGGGAGTCTTTTATTCCAAAAACACCCCCCAGCATGTTCTAGCAACTACGATTATGCCATTATCTCAGTTAAATTTCCCCCATCTTTTTCGTGACGTCGCACCCCTTTTTCTCTTTGGTCGCACCCTTTTCTTGACAAACAAAATATAAGTAGAATTTATCTTATACACGTTACCTGGAATCATTTGAAAAAAAAGAAGAAGATAAATACATTAATAATAGGCAGAATATTACAAAAGGTACGAAAGAAAAATATGATTACATTGGTGAGGTGCGACGTGTAAGTTTAGCATCTATAGCGAATTAAGCCAGTTCCGCCGCGGGAAAGGTTTCTAAGAGAGTAAGCAAGCTATCGCTGGCTTTGAGGAGTTAAACTAATGGGAAATTTAGCATGTCTTCTCCTGCGATTGGAGTGCCCGAGTGAGTTATCGAGTTCGAAGTGTGAGTTGGGATCACCTGTTGTTATGCCTGAACTCTTGCTACTAGTGCCTGCCGGGAGAGACTAGAGCTAAGCCAGCCTGATTGAGTTAGAGCATCTAAGTCAAGCAGCGAGAGGTAGAGCGCTATGAGTGAAAGCGTAAGAGATATCTACTATCAATTCCGAATCTTCTGCATCATGATAATCCACTTCCCGAAAGTACGAATCCAGTTCCGAGTTCAAGAAGAACAATTCCTTGAGCAGATCTTCTAGCTTTTCAAAATGATAAATACTACATTAATAATTGGCAGAATATTCGAAAAGATACGAAAGAAAATTATTTTTATATTGATGAGATGTGGCGTGTAAATTTGACATTACGGATCTATCAACTCATTTAGATCTCTTCAAGTACTTTGATTGTCATCATCACCAGATAATTGGGCAATTGCTGCGGTACAATCCAATCCATCCTTGCAGAGGAAAAAAAACCCCCAATCATCACCATATCAATGTGCTCAAAGAAGTAGTTAAAAAAAATAAAAATAAATAAGTAATACTCCTAACAGTTAGTTTTAAAACAAGAGCAACAAATATTAAGCTTGGAATTCATAGTTAAAAAATGAAAGGTCAATTCTTTGTTTTCTTGGTCCAAAAGTCTTAGAACAAGAATAAATAAAGTATGGAAGAGAAACACGGAGTCATTGTTGACTTGTAGTTTCATCGAAGACCAAGGACAATTATTTCACTACACATAAATCCAAACCAATCTTCCTAACTCGTAAATAAAAATCCTTCCACAAACTCCCCAATCCCCAATTCAGCTCTCTCCCCTTACCCTCTTCTTCACCACTCCATCTCTCTCCATCCACTCTCATCAGAGCCAAACCACCATGGACTCAGAACAAGAAGACATGCAATTCCTGGGCCTCTTCGGCATCTACCTGGAGTCCTACAGGATCATCTTCAACTTCAGAAAAACCTTCAGCAAGATTACCCTGGCCCTGATCCTCCCTCTCTCCCTCATCTTCCTCGCCCACATCGAGGTATCCGAGTTCATCCTCAACAAGATCATCCGCACGGAGTACTATAGATACGGAGTCCGAGAGGGCACGGACCAGTACGCTAGGCTCTCCGACCGCCTGTCCTCCGAGTGGGCCGCGTTCTGGCTCGTCAAGTTCGCCTACTTCATCTTCTTCCTCGTCTTCTCCCTCCTCTCCACCTCCGCGGTGGTCTACACCGTGGCCAGCATCTACACCGGCCGCGACGTGACATTTCGGAAAGTCATGAGCGTCGTTCCCAAGGTCTGGAAAAGGCTCATGGTGACTTTCCTGTGCACTTTTCTAGCCTTCTTCCTCTACAACGTGGTCTTTGTGGTAACCGTATTTATTTGGAGCTTCACAATTGGGAATGTTGACATAGTTGGTCCAATTTCTTTCGTTGCCATCTTGATCTTGTACGCCGTGGGGTTCGTGTACATGACCTTGGTCTGGCACCTGGCGAGCGTCGTATCAGTGTTGGAAGACATCAAAGGGTTCAAAGCCATGACCAAGAGCATAAACTTGATCAAGGGCAAGATGTGGATCGCCATAGTCATCTTTTTCAAGCTGATACTCGCTATGGCGGGGATACAGATACTTTTCGAGAGCGTCGTTGTGCAGAGAGGAAGGTTAGGCATCGCGGGCAGGTTGGGGTTCGGATTCCTGTGCCTGTTGATGCTCTTCAAGGTGTTCTTGTTCGGGCTCGTTATCCAGACGGTGATCTACTTCGTGTGCAAATCGCACCACCATGAGAACATCGACAAGTCGTCGCTGTCGGATCATCTCGAGGTTTATCTGGGCGAGTATGTTCCTCTTAAGGCCAAGGATGTTCAGCTTGAACAATTCGAAGTGTGATATTTGACTACTATTTGTTTTTGTTGGGTATAATTATATGTTTGTATTAATGGTTTTTCTGGATGATTATATGACATCAGCATATGAAATACCAGATTATATACGTAATTAAACTTCTAAAGAAATATGGGTATGGAGCAATGACTACCTAATGGCAGAGTTTTGCTACTTACTTTACATTTGTGGTCTATTATGGACACTGGAGATGACGTAGTTAATTGAGATGGGAATAGCATTTCTAGACGTTCATTTTTTATTCCTCCGTTTTAACAGTCAGATGTCTAGGCCAGTTTACGCATATTTCAACCGTTTTCCTCTGCGGTTCGGTCAAAAACATAAGTACATAAGAATTAGGAACATAAGTGTTTATTTATTTTTTTTTTTTGAGGGGGGCGGCAGGGGTTGTGATAAATACTTTATTTTAAAAAGCTCAAACTTAAGATACAACACTTTAATTAGGGTGCATTCTCCATATTTTTCGAAAGGTAAAGTTACCAAAGCAAAGAGTGTTTCTTTTTTCCATCCTTCCAACGAAACATATCGAAAACAGAGTCTCATTTTTGCTTTGTTGTTTTGTTTTTTGTTCTTGTTTTATAAATATGAAATGATCTGTTGTCGAGTTGGCTGTCTTTAAAAAAAAAAAACCCTCACGTTGTACCGGATAGAGACAAATTTCTATACCTGATTTACATAGTCCCATTCATTGATGAACTTGTGCATTTCCGCATTGTTGTTTCTTTTTGAACGCCAAACCGAAGATTTTATTAATCAAATGTAATGGATACAAGAGATTAAAGGGACATAAAAAAGTGGCATCACAACAAGAAAATAACGTCCAAACTAGATTGGCATCCTAACCCCCTAAAATCACATATCTCTCATGGCCAAAGAGAACAAAAAGACATTGGCAAGAGATCAACCAAAAGAGGACAAAATATACAGGGGATAGCAAAACAACAAATCCTTAGCATCTTAAGCACCCTCACCTGAAACACTTGTCCATTAGCATGTGCAAACCTTAATCTTTAGCATAGATCCATCGTAGACCAACATCAGCAAAACAGCAACAGCAGCATAGAGAAACATGGATAAAGTAGCCACTTTGGCTCGTGTTTAGGATCTAGACACTTAATTTGCATCTCTTTGTCCTTGCATTTCTTGTGTATTTTTCTGGGTTGGGTTGGTTGTAGTCTCCCTTTCATTGTAGTCAGATGGATTTGCTGTAAGTGCTGTTTGGCATTTCAATGAAATGTGTTTCGGATAAAAAAATAAAACAGTAGCCAAGCCATATTGGATGGAGTAGAGCAAAAATCACAGCTGCAAAACCTTATTGTAGGATCAATATCAGCAGACATCAGCAGGTCTTGGATACCTTGGAAAAACAGAGAGTTCGAACCAAAATTTGTGAAGCAACCAGGCCCCTGGTATCAGCAGACATCAGCTGGTCTTTGCTTGGATTCTTGAATAAATAACACCTCCACCCTCCCTTTCTTTAATCAAATCTTTGTCATATTTACCCAGACCCCTGATATTCCAAGAAGGGCACTTCATTGTTTCACCAAACTTATCACCCCTTCCTTGGATTACAGCTTTTGAAAATGATTAGGCCGCATGAGCGATTGTTCTTGCGGTCTTGCCTCATTTTCAGCTTCAATTAATGCGATTTTGCTTATAACTTCTTCCCCATCACACTGTATCCGATGCCCGTGATTTTGTCGAGTGCCCAGACTACTTGAGCTTTCATTCAGTAGAATTCTAATTTCTATTGGCATCCAGGGCATGGAACAAAAAGGATAAACAACAGAAAAAGGAGTCCTTGTTTACTTGTTTAATTTCTTGGTTCAATAATCTTAAAAACAAAAAAAAAAAAACTAGTAGTATTATACAGAAGACAAACCAGGAGTCTTTTTTGTTGACTTCTGTAGTTTCATTGAAGACCAACGGTAATTCAATACACAAAACCCAAAACCTATCTCCTAGGAAAAGTCTACAAACACAACTCCCCCTCCCCATTTCATCTCCCCATTGGCCTCTTCTTCACCACTCCATCTCTCCATCATCCTCTCAACAGAGCCAACTGCTTGACGATTTTCTAATCCTAAATTAAAGGGTTGCCCCAAGTATAGGGCGGAGATCGACGTAGCATAATATTCGATAAGTCCGGAGTCGAATCCACAGAGACAGTGATGTGTGCTGACTAAAAATTCGGGTTGTTACTAATTAAACTGGTTCTTAGGTAGCCACCTCTTGACAATTGATTGAGATTAACTAAAACCTAGAAATTGATTGTTCTTTTCAAATAGTTAAAAGGAGGTACGGTCGTAGGATTCATAACACTCGCAACTAGTTTCGGACGTCTGTTCGGTGTTCTTAAAAACATTTGATTTTAGAGAGAAAAAGATACCCCAAGAGATGCAAACTTTTATGGTCGCCGTTTACCCATGCACAACGGAGAATAAGTTTTGGTCCCCCATGCTCCCGTTAATATGGGCTCCGATAATGTTCGGGTTTGTCTAGCGGATGTTCTTTACTAACCTAAAATTGCCTTTTCATTTTTATTTCAAAACAGGAGCAAAACATGTCCAACCTGGCCACGGTATGCTAATCACCCTGCGATCCTACTTATACGACTATTCACTATGCATTAAACAGGAAATGCGAGAAACACTAATTTGAAACATGCTTCTAAATACGAAATAAACAAAAGATACAAATTAAACAAGTACCAACGAACAACTTTATTAAAGAACGAAAATTAATATGAAATATCGGCGTGCAAGTAATTAAACAAAACATCAAAAACTTAAAAGGAAAATAGCTATGAAGAAAACTACGTAGTCTAAAACTGCAAAAATCATGTTCGGCACAATCTTCGTTCCGCCTCGGCAGTCCCGTTCTCTGTTCGTCCAAAAAGATGTTCCGCAGCCTAAAAGCTGCTAAGTCAGTAGGGTAAAACATTGGTTTTATATTTGATTTATAGTCCATTCATTGTTTAAATTGTGCATTTCCGCATCGTTGTTGTCGTCATATATGGCTATAGCGAGAAACGGATCCAAGAATATAATCAAGTGGGTCGCGCATCTATTAATCATAATAGAGAAAATTCATTTTTTTTTAGTCAATCACAATAAGATCGTACAAAATTAAGGCATATATTACTAACTAAAATGTTTATAACGCGTACTTTAAGTTAAATTAGGTAAAAATGATAATAAAATCTCAGGCAAAATTTTAAAGTTTATTTTAAATGAATATCGACAAGTTTTAGAATGATCGAACTAGTTTTGTTAATGACATTATTTTGAAATATTTCTTCCAGATGGTTAAAAATAAAGAAAATCAAGACAGAATAGCTCCAAATAGACAAACAACTCGTAAAGGAACAAGTAAAAATTTTTCAAAATTTTTAATAAAAATTTTCCTTCTTGATGTACCCATTATCGAGTTTCTAATAAAAAAAATTTTACCTATCAAAAAAAAAACCTCCTAAAGCAACAAGTATAAATTTATCATATGATGAAATTCAGGCATAATACTAATTCTACACGTTTATTTTCAAGATATATGCAAGTATGTATGTTTATATATTAGCACACTTTTATAATTATGCTAATTTATACAAAAATATTTTTAAAAAATTTAATTTTGAGTGGGGGCACGCGTTTGAGTGGAGCACGTGCCTCCGCATGCCCCCTTTGTGTCCATCCCTAGCTATAGCACTAGCAAATACTACATACGGAAGGGCTGCAAACGAGTCGAGCCGGCTCAGCCAAGCTCGGCTAATTTAGTGAAACAAGCCAAAAACTTGAGTTCAAGCTCTACTCGAGCCTTAACCGAGCCTTTAACGAGTCAAGTTTAGTCATTTACTAAACGAGCCTCTTTAATTGAGCCGAGTTTTTTTCCAACGAGGCAAGTGGATCAGCTCGTTTACTAAACGAGCCGAGCTCGCGTGAGCTGCTTTGTTCAATTACAGCCGAGTACGTATTTTATAAATCATTTCTTCATAGAATGTGGTTGCGTTTTTATTTCCGTGGCTCTTCACCTATCTTTTATTAGTATTTTTTTGGCCCCTTCTTTCTCTTATGTCATCCATGGTTATTATATTGGACAAGTACTACACAATGTGTGAAACTATTTCAAAAAGCTATTGAGATAATGGTAGACAAAAGGAAGCGCACACAAAAATAAAAATTGCAAGACAAAAGGTGCCAACTGCTCCTGTACATATGAAATGTTCGGTGCCCATCAATTCTAGAATGGTCTATTACTTAACCATCAATCCATTTTTTAGGAGCTCATTCGGATCAATTAACACGCATCTCCTCACTAAAGCTAACTAACTACTTACTACCATGTGACTTTAATTACAATTGGGTCCTCGTATAACTGTGTACTGGATTATTGATAAGTTAAATACAAAAGACAAAAAAAAAAAAAAAAAAACGCTAATGCACATTTACCCTTCTTAATATACTTTTTATATATTTCTATACACTAGTCTTCACACTTTTAACATATCTTTCCAACTTTAATAACAATTTAATGGACTAACTAAAGCATTTTGCTTTAGAATTTAGGGATCTTTTCGCTTTCCTCTTTAATTCCTAGGTGTGCTATCAATCCTGCCAAGGGTCACTTTTTTTGGGTGTGGCGGTCAGGAGTGTTCGGGGACAACTTACGCACACCTCGACTAACTCTCCTTCATGTCCGATCTAAGGCACTGCCATCTATACATTCACGAAAAATGGAGTATTTTATTGAGGCAACACTTCTCCATTCAGTGGTCGGGAATGTTACATGAAAAATTGATTTTCAAGAAAAGTGAAGTAAGGTGACGTGTAGGAAAATAAATTTTGACAGGAAATCTTGTATGTGTTCTCTTGACAAGAAATCTTGCAAGAAAAAAGAATTCTTCTTTTTCACAAGACCTACTTTGTAGGAAAGTGTTATCCAGTAGAAAAGTTGAAACTGTGAATCTTATAACTTTTCTGGTAATTGAACATACAGAAAGTTAAAGGAAAGTTGATTTTCTCATACTTTCACATCCTTTCCGTGCAACTAATCAGAAGATAAGAGTCGAACCCTGAACATTTGCGTGGGGATGAGCACATACTTTGACAAACAAATGGTGAAGGAAATTTGATACAGTGGCCCCCGCGATGGTTTGAAAGTTTTTTGGCCTACTCAATTGTTGTAGCTAGATGTGAGTTTTAGCCCATGTGATTGTACTTCTTGGCTTTCCAACGCTCCGTCTGGGCTTCGAGTGAATAGAGAGATGTGAACCCCTTTGATTGTTCACTTATTAATTTTTCTCTGAATCTCAACCGATGTATACAACATTGGTAAAAAAAAACTATTGTAGCTCGAATATTGGAATAACAATGATCTAAAGGTACCAAAATATATAGAGTATGTTCACAAAACCATAATTATTTTGACCTTCCCAACGTTCTTCCTCTGCAACGTGGTTGCTGTGCTAACCATAAATAATATATAGATAAGTATTTCTGTTTATTGTTTTTAAATTGAGAAATTTATGTAGGACATTATTCCACCACTTAGCTTAAGGCATCCAAATACCTTGGACCGGCCCTGGTCATTGTGATGAAAGTATCGTTTGGCCTAGCGGGCAGGTTGGGGTTCAGATTCCTATGCTTGTTGATGCTCTTCAAGGTGTTCTTGTTCAGGCTCATTATCCAGACGGTGATCTACTTGGTGTGCAAATTATACCACCATGAGAACATCGACAAGTCGTCGCTATCGGATGATCATCTCGAGGTTTATCTGGGCGAGTATGTTCCTCTTAAATCCATGGATGTTCAGCTTGAACAATTCGCAGTGTGATATTTGACTACTATTTTGTTTTTGTTGGGTATAATTACTTAATTGTTTGTATTAATGGTCTTTCTGGATGAATATGACGATATACTAGATTATATACGTAATTAAACTTCTATTAAAAAAATTATGGATCTGGTGCAATGAATAGCTAGTGCCAGAGTTTTGCTACTTACTTTACTTTTGTGGTCTATTATCGACACCAGTGATGAGGTAGTTAATTGGGATAAGGTAGCTGAAAGTCATGGTTTAATTTATTGAGATGGGAATAGCATTTCTAGACGTTCATTTTTTTTCCCTCCGTTTCAGCAGTCAGGTGTCCGAATCAGTTTACGTGTACCTCGACCGTTCCCCTCTTCCGGTCAAAGACAGCTCATCTATATATATTAATTACACTACAACAAATTATAGTTCTTGCTACAAAAGTAATTCCTACAAAATTAATTTTGTCACAATATATTCACTTGTTGTGACAAAATCTCATTTTGTAGCATCAAGCCACAGGAGGTAAAGTTATTTTGACAAAATCAATTTCGTTGCAACGTTTTGTCGCGACAAGTATGGTGGGAAACTTTCTCGTGACATAATAATTTTGTCACTATAAGTTTGTCACAACAAAGGTTTATTTTTGAAATATCGTGACGAACTCGTTTGTCACAAATGGATATTATTCTTACTACAATTTATTTTGTTGCAAAAGGTTTGCGATTGCACTTATGGGGACAAAAAAAAATTCGTGGCATTGGTATAGGTACTTGCAACAAAATTATTCGTCACAATAGATATTGTTACTGTGACAAAATTCCCTTTGTGACAACAAGATTAAAAGGAAGAGCTATGGTGACGATACTAATTTCGTCACGATAGTTAGTCCCAACAACCATGGCAGGAATCACTACAAGAAAATCTAGATCTCCCAACGGTTTTTTAGCAACGGTTGCAAAAACAGTTGGTATAGATGGGTCTATAGTAATGGTTTTTAAAACGTTACTAGAAACAGGACTATAGCAACGGTTTTTATGTGACCGTTGCTAGATTACAACACTATAGCAACGGTTTTCAATAACCGTTACTATAAACTAGCCTATAGCAACGGTTTTCAATAACCGTTACTATAAACTGGACTCTAGCAACGGTTTTCATTAACCGTTGCTTTTGTTATGGCTATTTTTCCTAAATTTTTATTGCAATATTTTTTCCGATATTGTTTATTTAACGTATTTTTTTAGCATTTTGTGGTAATTTTTGAAACTAATCATTCATTTTGGGATTAATCATTCATCTTAATAAGAATAAAAAAAAGTATAAAATTGTGGACTGAAATTGAAAAAAAAATCATATAAGATGACATTAATACAAAAAATGTTAGTTGTTTGATATTTTTTCACCCATATTGATTTTTTATGCTTTTAACGTATTTTTTTAGCATTTTGTGGTAATTTTTGAAACTAATCATTCATTTTGGGATTAATCATTCATCTTAATAAAAATAAAAAAAGTATAAAATTGTGGACTGAAATTGAAAAAAAAAATCATATAAGATGACATTAATACAAAAAATGTTAGTTGTTTGATATTTTTTCACCCATATTGATTTTTTATGCTTTTAACGTATTTTTTTAGCAGTTTGTGGTAATTTTTGAAACTAATCATTCATTTTGGGATTAATCATTCATCTTAATAAGAATAAAAAAAAGTATAAAATTGTGGACTGAAATTGAAAAAAAAAATCATATAAGATGACATTAATACAAAAAATGTTAGTTGTTTGATATTTTTTCACCCATATTGATTTTTTATGCTTTTAACGTATTTTTTTAGCATTTTGTGGTAATTTCTGAAACTAATCATTCATTTTGGGATTAATCATTCATCTTAATAAGAATAAAAAAAAGTATAAAATTGTGGACTGAAATTGAAAAAAAAATCATATAAGATGACACTAAAGATAACAAATGTTAGTTGTTTGATATTTTTTCACCCATATTGATTTTTTATGTTTTTAATTACATTTTTTAAATTTTTTAGACTCATCTCATAGTAATGATTAACCAATCAAAAAAATTTATGTGAATCTAACAAAAATTTAGAAACGGCAAAATTAATATTGAAAAAAAAAAGGAAAACAGAGAGGGTTTTTTTGTTTTTTTTGGAACCTGGTGCATGTCAATTTAATTGATGATGAGTGAATAATAGAACTATTTTTTAAAAAATAGATGCTTCGGATCGAAAAGAAAAATGAAACTAGTAAGTATTTGCATAGTATAAACCGAAAATTTAAAAAAAGGATAAAAAAAATCCGGCTAGTATAGTATAAATATTAAAAGGTGTATTATTTTTCACAAGTCATGAGCTAGCTCAGTTGATTCGCGCGCGCGCGCGAAGACGGGAGGTCGCGTGTTCGACTCCCAGCAGGTGCAAAGATTATTTCCCCAGCCACGCGGGCGCCACGTCAGGCGCCACGTCAGCTCCACGCGGGCGCCATGTCAGCGACACGTGGACGCCACGTCAGCGCCACGTCAGCTCGTGTGACACGTGTCAGTGCCACGTGGTGGCTTACGTCACACAGTTGTTTATTTCCCCAGCCACGCGGGCGCCACGTCAGCTCCACGCGGGCGCCATGTCAGCGACACGTGGACGCCACGTCAGCGCCACGTCAGCTCGTGTGACACGTGTCAGTGCCACGTGGTGGCTTACGTCACACAGTTGTTTATTTAAAAAAAAAAAAAGAAAATAGCCTTTAGCAACGGTTATAACCGTTGCTAATGGAACCGTTGCTAAAAAAAATCTGTACCAACGCTCGGTAAAACCGTTGCTATAACCCTACAGCAACGGATATATTGCAACGGTTTGGCCAACGGTTCTAAAACCGTTGGTATAGACTAAATGGGTCTTTACCAACGGTTTTTTCATTTTTTGGCAACGCTTTCGACCGTTGCTATAGAACAATTTTCTTGTAGTGAATTTTATTGTTCTTGGCGGAATTGAGTCTTGCTACATTGTTTTTCTGTCACCATTAATTTTGGGAAATGATTTTGCCACTCACTTTTTTGTTAACGCCACTCCATTGCAAGTGTATTTTTGCACCAAAAATACACTTGCAGGGGAGTGGCCTTAACAAAAAAGGGAGTGACAAAATCAACAGCCTTAATTTTTGGCATTAAAGTTTAACTATAAATAGACAACGGAATATTTTGTCGCTGATAAAAAAAAATTGGTATTTTTTTTCACAATAGGAATTACTATTACGACAAATTATTACTCTAGTTAACGATCGGTCAACATTTAATTCCTTGAAGGGGAATATACTATTGGTCGGCATCAAAATTAAACATAATCGCATACCGATAGTCATAGGGAAATTCTGCAGTGCAGCCCGCACGACAGAGATTGTATGGCCGCCAATCTGGTTATCCAATTTGATGCCAACAGCTTGGATTTAATCCGAGTTAATATTGATCCGAACTGTTTAGTGTTCTGATTAAAATCGGAGCCATCCATTACCAAAATGGATAAACGGATCGCCCCGTACAGCCCTGCAGTGTGCAGTGTGGGCTGCATGACAACAATGATTCAATGAATGAAGTGCGTCTCTGATGTGGGGGGACGATACCCGATGAACTTAAAATTTTGCATGACTTATGTTATTAATGGACTCAACAAAATGAATGGTCTTATTGTATAGGTTGTATTGCAAACATGTGGCTACTACACATTTAACTTGCAACACAAGACTTATGTTCAGATCACATAGGTCAAATGTACGAATACTCAACATCGTCGGTTATTTGATTTTGGGAACCGACTATCTGAAACGTTAGGATTTTATATCTTACCGAGCATAAAGCCAAATCAGTCCCGTCGTCGTACACATGATTGTGACACGTTTAGTGGATTCACAGAATCACATGCATTACACCCTAACCACTTATGCCTCATCGAGGCATTTGTTTGCAATCTAAACCATTTATCTTATACTTAGTATGGATCAGATCATTCATACAAACTACAAAATATAATTGTATAGTGGCATGAGTGATCATTCATACAAGGACCTGAATTTATTAATTGAAATTTGAACATGATGTTTTGTTCAAGACCACCCGGAAACTAGTGAACAACCTGGAGTGGCCTCCCGTAGCCATTGGTGCATGATCTACTCCCATGATTTTAAAGTATGGGTGGCTGGGTGCCAAATTTTGAACCTATGGGCGATCCACTATTTTCAAAATTTCTCAATACTGGGGGGAAAAACTTTCGTTTGCCTCTTTTGTTTTGATTTTAGCGGGCTACGGAAATTCGGATTGGCGGGATACAAAAAACAAAAAGGAAGTGCTATGTTTGTAACTGCACCGTGTAAAAATAAATCCAACTCCTATTTCTCTTCCGTCTTCAAGAAACCTTGTTCTCTATTGGCCGTTGGCCGGCATGCCGTGAAGCCCAACTCTCCGAGCCGGTTTTGCAGCAACACCGAAGCACCGCAAGCTCCCCAGGTACATCTTTTCTACCACTTTCCCTCTCTCCCTCCGCCAATTTCAAACCCAAAATTGAAAGGTTTGCCCTAATTTTCTTACCCTGTATCTTGTTAAATGTATACAGGTTTGCTGTAATTTTTGTATTTCTTTTTTCTGTGAAGTAATCGCATTTCAGATATGGGGTCCTTATCACTCGAATATCGGTGCCCCTGATTTTGAAGGTAACTTTCTATGATTCTCAGTTTCACACTCGTCATTGGTATTCAATATTTATATTTCTCATCCGACGTTCTTTTTTGGGATATGTTCTTTCTGGTTTGAGATTCGGATTTCATATTAAAAATCGGCTTTCAGGCTTGAATGACCTGTTGTTTACGATTTACGATTTGAAATTGGTTCTGATTTTCATGGGATTTTTATGCCGAATGAAGAAACTACCCATTTAGTTTGGATTCGACAATAACCTGTATATTAAAGTGTACATTCTGGGGCTTTAGAACTCTCCCATTTCAATTCCCAATTTGAAGTTTGACTGTTCATTTGTTAGAAGGGGGAGAAACTATGGGGGAATTTAAACTTCAACATATGAGAAGTGTACAAAGCAAAATGCTACTTCATTGGTGGGGTGAGTTGTCGTCTTTGTGAACATTCATTTCACTTGAGATTTTAACTGTGTTCCCATTTCTATTTGCATTCTATGTGTTCGATAGAATGCTAGAGAACATTATACCTTCACCATGCAGATATTTTTTGCTAACAAAATCTCCATACCCTCCTTTGAATGCTCTTTTCAATCGTTTGATGCCTTTTAGGTCATCCCATCCTCCTTCCCCTCACATCCCAGTTCTAATTGTGTCTATTCGGGACATTTTGGAGGCCTTCTTTTGGTATTTAGCCTTGGAGCATCAACCTTTAATATTTCACTTAATTTGGTTTCTGTGCTTTAGAAAAGCCAACACTTACAATGATTCCACTAGGATTGTTTTTTCGGTAATAACAGAATTACAAGTTAATGGTTTAAATTTGAAAACCAATTGTGATTAACAATTTCGATTTAGCAAGTTTTTGTCGTATGAGTGTGCCATCACAACGAAGTGATTCCTATTTGTTTATACGTTAACATATTGCAAGCTATGTAATTGTGATGGAGTCATCTTTGATTCGTTGTGTTTTACATAGTTGATATTTCATTTCATGGTTGTTAACTTAAGTTAAGCTTGACACTTTTTATTGCAGGTGGTTGAAAATTTGGAGAATGGCTACAAGTTGAAACTGATCGTTTGCAAAGAATTCAAGTCTTTATGTTGTATTTGGTGTCTTTACGTTTTAGTTCAAACAATTTTTTATTTTTATTTGTAGTACTTGAGGCAATCATCATATTGTTTATGATTAGGATAGATGACTACTATTCCATAGCTTGCTTTGCTTAGAATCTCTTTCGTGCAAATGTGTTCTTAGGAAATACTTGTTTAACACGCATTGTTAATTTGTGTTTGGTGAATCGAAGTTATGAGATTGCTAATTATGTACGGCTTTTGCAACGAGCTTGTGAGTTAGTCGTGAACTTGTATAGTTGAGACAATATTTTTATCAATGGAAGGTTTTGGTAAAATTGTCTAGCATGTCTATTGCAAACTAATTGTCACAAATGGTGTGTCTTGACAGAACTTTTTGTGACAAACTTGTTTTAATAGAGGTGAAATTAATGATGATATTGCGACAAAATTATTGTGACCATAGATCCAATACTTCTGTGATGAATGACTATTTTGTCACCACAAGCTTATAATGACGAAATTAGACTACCACTTTTAACAACCTTGGTTCGTCTCAATAACGTTCTAGTCACAAAACTTGAGTTTTTGCGACAAACTCATTTGTCACAATAATATTTTTATACCTTGTATGAATATTTTATTGTGACAAACTTCAATCTAATGGCAACAAAAGGATTACATATTGTGACGAAATATTTTGTCACTACTATTGAAACTTTTTGTGACAAACTCTTATTGTCACTATAAATTTTGGTTTGTTGTAACGAGTTTGAGATTTTGTCACAACAAACTTATTGCTACGGGCTTATTGTGACAAAAGGGCGACAAATTTTTTTTGTCACCATTACATTATTGTGACGAAAAACTAACATGTAGTGACAAAAGTTTTTGTAGCAAAACCTAGAATTTGTTGTAGTGTTAGGACTAGAGGATTCACATGAATTGTTTGGGAATCAACTGGATGAGCCCATTTCAACTTTGACTTGATAAGATTAGCTAGCTAGGAAGCAATGCATATGGCTTGTTTTACATTTTCGAGTAGTTTATTTTTCTCATTTTCCACCAATCGCAATTTTAGGTCGTTTGACCACTTTACCGCTTCGTAAATTGAAACTTTCTACACAAGTTGGTTGTTTGTCTTATCCCTGCAAATTGCACTTTCTTGCTCCCTTTTGTCAATTCTTCTTCTTGCAATTAAGAAAATAAATCATAATTAGGAATTAGCAGTTAAAGAACACAGGAGTAGACCCAAAAAAAAAAAAAGAGCATGTAGATCAAAAACGAAAAGAGACCAAAAAAAAAAAAAAAGAATTTTTTTGGTTGGGTCAAAAAGGAAATGAGAGGCCAGGGCCCATTGAGTTGTCAGAAAATGATAGGAAAGAATGAGAAAACTTGTATTTTTTTGTTGTTCACTAATCAGGAAAGTTGTGAGAACTTTTTCATAACTTTTTCAGTACAATTTGTTTTCCCTCAAATTTCATCCTGCAAAAAATACAAGATCTCTTATTTTTCAACTAATTTCTATACTTGATTTATATACCATTCATTCATTAACTTGTGTAATATATCCACATCGTTGTTATGGTCCTATACATATCAGTACCAAATACTACTAAAAAAAGTTTAGTATTTTCTAATGATCATTTCTTCGTATAACGTGTATACTTGGTTTTCAAGTCTCCAAACACAACTCCCCCCACCCCCCCGACCTTCACTCCTTATCTCTGTCCTTCCACTCATCAAAGCCAAACACCATGGATAGAGAACAAGAAGACATGCAATTCCTAGGCCTCTTTGGCATCTACCTAGAGTCCTACAAGATTATCTTCAACTTCAGAAGAATCTTCAGCAAGACAACCCTAGCCTTCATCCTCCCCCTCTCCCTCATCTTCCTCACCTACATCGAGGTGTGCGAGTTCTTCCTCTCCAAGATCGTGCACACGGAAAACGAAAGAGACCGAGTCCAAGAGGGTACGAACCGGTACGCTAAGCTCTCCGGCGTACTCTCCTCCGAGTACACCATGTTTAATTGTGTCAACATCGTCTACTCCTACTTCTTCCTAGGCTTCTATCTCCTCTCCACCTCCGCAGTGGTCTACACCGTGGCCAGTATCTACACTGGCCGCGACGTGACCATCGGAATAGTGATGAGCGTCGTTTTCAAGATTGAGAAACGGCTCATGGTGACTTTCGCTTTGTTTTTTCTATTGCTCTCCCTCTACACCGTGGTTCTAGTTGCCGTGCTAGCCTTAGTTGTTTGGTGCCTCACAATTGAGTACAAAGTTGGTCTAGTTTTTTTGGTTGTGATCGTGATCTTGTGCACCGTGGGGTTCGTGTACACGACCCTGGTCTGGCAGCTGGCGAGCATCATATCGGTGTTGGAAGACATGAAAGGGCTCAAGGCCATGACCAAGAGCAGAAACTTGATCAAGGGCAAGATGTGGATCGCCGTAGTCATCTTTTCCATGTTGAATTTCACTATGGTAGGGATAGGGATACTTTTTGAGAGCCAAGTCGTGCATACCGGGTCGTTCGGTGTTGTGGGCAGGTTGGGGTTCGGATTCCTGTGCCTCTTGTTTCTCTCCAAGGTGTTTTTGTTCGGATTCGTTATCCAGACGGTGATCTACTTCGTGTGCAAATCATACCACCATGAGAACATCGACAAGTCGTCACTGTCAGATCATCTCGAGGTTTATCTGGCCGAGAATGTTCCTCTTATGGCCAAGGATGTTCAACCTGATATTTCACTATTTTGTTTTTGTTAGGTATTAAAGTAATTACTTGTTTGTAATGGTTTTTCTGGATGATTATATATATGACGATCAGCTTACGAAATACCAGATTATATACGTAATTAAACTTCTAAAGAAATATGGATATGGAGCAATGAATATATACCTAACGGAAGAGTTTTGCTACTTACTTTACTTTTGTGGTCTAGTAACGACACCGGAGATGAGGTAGCTTTTTTTTTTTTAATAACCGGATGTTCGGATCAGTTTGCACTCAACTCGACTAATTCCGGGACCCTGAAGATAACGACCGAGTATGACCCCAGTGGCCCCAAGGTAGTTAATTGGGATAAGGTAGCTGAAAGTCATGGTTTGTTAATGTGGAATTAGCAGTTCTAGACATTCTTTTTTTTTTTTTCTTCGTTTCGACGGTCGGGTGTCTGGATTAGTTTATGCGTACCTTGACTCTTTCTTTTTGCGCTCCGATCAATAATAGCTCATCTATATAACCATATTAGAATTAGAGGATTTACGAAAGATGTTTGTGAATCAACTGGACGAGCCCGGCCATTTCAACTTTGACTCGATAAGATCAGCTAGCTAGGAAGCAAGGCAAATGGCTTGTCTTAATTTTTAGTTTAATTTTCTAATTAAGATAAGAAATGGTTCCACCAATCACAATCTTAAGTCGTTTGACCGCTTCGTAAATTGAAACTTCCTGCATATATTTTGCACAAGCCGGTTATATGTCTTATCGCTGCAAATTGCACTTTCTCGCTCCTTTTTGTCAATTCTCCTTCTTGCAATTAGGAAAATAAAGTAATTAGGAATTAGCAGTTAAAGAAAACAGGAGTAAACCCAAAAAAAAAATTGAAAGAGCATGTGCATCCAAAAAAAAAAAAAAAGCGAGACAAAAACAAAGAATTTTTTGGTTGGGTCAAAAGGAAAATGAGAGGCCAAGGCCCGTTGAGTTGGCATAGGAAAGGATGAGAAAATCTGTATTTTTTGTCTTTTTGTTCACTTATCCGTAAATTTTATTAGGAAAGTCTTGAGAACTTATTCATAACTTTTTCAATACGATTTATTTTCCCTCTGTAGACACCCCAATCTGGGCTTCCAGATTAGTTTACTTACGGTTTTTGATTCCCCGATGATGAAATGGATCAAGAACACCCCGGGAATGATAGCGTGCTTGAGCTTTGAGTGTTTGCAAAACCCTTGAACCTAACCTAGCCTAAGCCACTTCAAAAACCAAAAACCTTGCTGGTCCGCGCCAGGGCGCAACTATCCCGCGCCCGGGCGCACTATCGCGCGAGGGTTCCACTCCATCGCGCGACAGTGCGCCAGGGCGCACCATCGCGCGACAGTCTCACTCCGTCGCGCGAGGGTCCAACCTACCACCAATCTTTCTGAAGGAGGACAGTTAGCCACCAATGCAACCTCAGCCAGGCCTCGTGGACTGGCTGAAGGCCTCTGTTTCCAACCAGATTCACCCCCTTTCCCTATATATATCCCCATTTGTTTCTCTTTCAAAGGGTTACAAAAATTCAAAAAAACTAAGCACAAGCTCTAGTGCTTTTTCATCCATTTTCACACCTCAACCAAGAACATAGCTTGTTCTTCCTCTTCCATCACACAACCATTCAAACACCTCATTCAAGTTTCAAACCTCAAAGCTCAATCATCCGTTCAAACTCAATCTAGGTATAGCATACCTACTGTCTTTCTGTTCTGATCCCTGAGGGGGGCTGGCAGGGCCAAGGCTGGTAATCAATACCAGTTCTGGTCCTAAAGCTGGCGAGGTTTCAAAACTGTTATGGCAAGAACCAACGCGCGATAGAGCCACTCCCTCGCGCGACGATTTCGATCATCGCGCGACGGTTCTCGTGGGGATTGGTGTCTTGCTGTTTTGTGCTTTATTTATGTATAGATCACTGCAAGCATGTTAAAAACCAGTTTACTGCTTTCCTTTGTTAGAAATGCTAGTTGTACTTCAATATGAGTTTCTGTTTTTTGGAGTACCCTGGGAACATTCTGGATCTGTCCCAGAACCCAGAAAATGTGAACCAAGCACTGGTCTGTCCGCGCCAGGGCGCAACCATCCTGCGCCAGGGCGCACCATCGCGCGACAGACTCAGTCCATCGCGCGACAGTGCGCCAGGGCGCACCATCGCGCGCCAGGGCGCACCCTCGCGCGACAGTGTGACTCCATCGCGCGATAGTCTGCTCCGACCAGTGACTGGCCTTGCACGGGTAGCTTGTTTTAGGCCATTATTTTGTCCCCACACTGTTTATGGGGTGTTTTGTCAATTTCTAGGGCTTTTAAGCCTTTAAACTGTATATTATGCTGCCTATAAACTGCGTGGTTTGTCCTGGGTGTGCACTGGTCCTTCCAGAGCCCAGAAGGTTTGAGAATAAGAGTTGTGGGTTTAAGCTCACCGGCGCGCGCGTGTTTTGAGTTGTGCGCGCAAGAGTGAACAGCATGCAGTGACTTGTTCAGTGATGCTGGTTTCTTCCTGCGCACGTCACTCCAAAACAGGGCTTCCCAGTTTGTTTAAACTCCCACAGCAGTCTGTTCTCATCCTATACTAACTGCTCATCCATGCTATATCCCACATTCTGCAAACGTGTTACAGTTTTAATCTCCTTTAAACTGTTCCCCCGCCCTAATTGGCTAAAAAATGATTAATCAAACAGAATCGCAAACAAATAACATTTTTGCAAATGCCTAAGTAGAGACCGATCTCCGGATTGGGCGAGAGGGGTGCCATAAAACCCTTCCCCTCTCGTAACCTGGCTCCCGAACCCAGATATGGTTATGACGGACTGGTTCCTTAACTTTTTCAAATCAAACAGCGCGGCAAGTGCTTCAAAATACGGTTCCTTGGGTGTCGGACCTTCAAACCCGAGTGGCGACTCTGTATTTTCGCGAGCGCTTGTCGTCCAGCTTAAAAGCGCTCCCGCGAACCGGCAGCATCTCTCCTTTCTCAAAAGGGTGGGGAACGGAATCCCTTCCCTCGGAGGAGAGAAAGAGTCGGGGCAATTCGCATTGCCCACAGTGGCGACTCTGCTGGGGATCGAATCGATATTAGTCTATACTTAGAAGTTAATACGCTTGGGAACAATCCCACAAAAGCCTGTCAAAACGGTGAGCTTCGCGCTGCCGAAGAAAGGATTGGTGATTTAACAGGACCTCGTGTCCGGCCATCCAATCTGGGGCTTTTCCGATTGTTCTCTCGCGTAGTTTCTTCTAAGTATTAATTAATAAAGAGAGCCAAATTTGAAAAGGCATTTGCGAATTTGCGATTCTATTCTATTAATCAACTTTTTAGCATTCTCATTTGCATCGATGTGGGATAAGCCTCGTTGGATCGTTTTGGCAATCCGGCACGGTTTACCGGAGCCCGGGGACCCCGAATGACCAACAACCTTCGACGATGATGAGTCATTCTACCGTTTGACTGTTGCTCTACGGTTACGCGGGCAGCGGGAGGTATATCTTGGCTCTAGTCCGAGGAACCTGTTACAAGCCAAAACCAGCCTTTGCATATACAAAGCACTAGAACTCTCCAAACTAGGACAGGTACCTACAGGGTAAGATTACTTGCATCTAACCCCCATAACTGTCTACGTGTTACTGCTTTCCCTGTCGCATGTACTGTGCATACATTATTCTGCATAGGAGCATGCTTAGAGCAGTTCTTTCTCTCGAGTTTGTCTTGCGCAATCTAAGACGTTGTTGGACCCGATGAGGAGTCGTTCATTTTGTCGAATGTTCGTTATCAATCGCGAAGTCCTTAGTTCAATGAGACTTTGAGAAATCAAAATTTACTACATCCTTGGCTCATGCCCGGTTAAGAATTCAACTGAAAATATGGAACAACAAAAGTAGTGATGCCGTGTCACTGGCGCCACCCAGGTTGAAGTGCGAAGTCACTATACACCGTCGTGTTCAAGGTTAAGGTGCCATGTCATCACCACCGAGTTGTTCCAAATTCAAAGTTGAACCTTCAAATGGGACTAGTCGAAGATTTAGTCTATTTTGACATCTTTTAGGATCTGACGATCTACTCAAGGACACATGGCCGAAAAGAATTCTGAGGATTCTGGCAACGTCTGAAATTTGTGAGGCAAACTCGTCTCTGTTTTGTACATACATACCATTTTGCATAGGAGCATGTTTAGGGCGGCTTCTAGGTTGTCTCTCTTTCGAGTCTGTCTTATGCCTATTAGGACGCTGCTAGGCCCGATGAAGAGTCGTGCATCTCGATGGTGTACGTTATCAATTTTCAAAGTCCTTAGATAACGAGACTTTGAGAAATCAAACCTTTTTAAGCCCTTGGCTCATGCCTGATTGAAGTTTCAACCGAAAATAAGGAACCACAAAGTATGGATGCCATGACACTGGCACTACCCAGGTTGAAGTGCGAAGTCACTATACACCGCCGTGTTCAAGGTTAAGGTGCCATGTCATCTATACCAAGTTGTTCCAAGTTCAAAGTTGAAACTTCGAGAACGGAATAGTCAAAGGCTTAGACTGTTTTGACATCTCTTAGTGTTAGTCGATCTATTCAAAGGATACACCTCGAAAAGATTTCCGAGGATTTTGGCAGCGTCCAAACATCATAAGACAGACTTGTCTGTAGTTGTAGAGTCTAGGAGGACACCGACGATGTCATGTACATTGCATTCTAATTGCTGCAGGAACGTCACTGAGCTTTCAATTACTTTACTGTCTAGTTTGGAACCATTGCACCGAACAAGAGAGTACCGAAAGGAAGAGCCAAACCTACTTGGGAACGTCTGCGCCGGAATCCGGTTCAAAGGCTTGTCAGGCTAGATTCCCTGTCAATCGCAACGGAGGCTTCTCCAGGTTCACTGTTGGCCGCCCTACAGTTAGGTTCGCCATCGATATTGCAAAAAGCCACGCCGCCGGCTTCCCTATCTTCAGCTTCTTCATCAAGCTCCGTTGAAAAACCTGTGATGGCAGAGCAACCGCTCACTCTGGAAACCATGCTCATGAACCTCCAGAACAGTATCACTGCTATGCAACAAAGAGCCACTCAGACGGATGCCTCCATCTCCCGTTTGAATGACCTTATCAACACTCGTCTTCCATCAGCAGCCGAAGAGGAAGGCGAGGACGATGAGGATGTTCATGCAGAACCTGTCTTTGTCGAGGATCCAAACCATGCAGGGCGTCTCATTGTTCAGCCCAACCCTAGAAAGGCTCGTGTGCCTGCTCCAAATCCAAACCCCGCTGTTGTTAGGCCTGTTCAAAACCCTGACATAGCTGTTCTTATGGCCAAGATGGCTAAGCTGGAAGAAGCTGTTTCAAAATCCGAGAAGATCAGCGCATGGGGAATTGACCTGGATCGTCTCTGTTTGTACCCTAATGCTAGGCTTCCTGACAAATTCAAGATGCCTGACTTGGTTAAGTTCGACGGGAGCAGTGATCCCAAGACTCATCTTTTTGGCTACCATGCTGCAATGAAGTTGTTGGTGTGGAAAGTGAGGCCATGTCTCAGCTTTTTCCTCAGACTCTCTCTGGGCCTGCCTTCCATTGGTTCATGTCGCTCGACATCTCCAAAAGAAGAACTTGGGAGGATATTGGGGCTGCCTTTGTTGCACAATACAACTACAACTCTCAGCTCAAGATGACTACTCGTGAGTTGGAGTCCACCAGAATGGAAGCAAATGAGTCCTTTGCGGATTTTGTTAAGAGGTGGAGAGCCAAAGCCGCATTGATGACTGATCGCCTGAGCGAGAGGGATCAACTTCGCATCATCTCCCGCAATCTCCAGCCAGATTATGCCAGGCACCTGGTTCTTGTTCAAGCGTCTGCTAACTTTGAAACCTTCTTCGACTCTGGCCTGGCCATTGAAGATGCACTGCAGAGTGGAATTCTGCCTAGGGGAGAGTCTTCCTCACAGAAAGCAAGCCCGGCCCTACTCTGGAAATAGTAGCACGTTGTTCGGTAACAGCAACTACTAATACTACAAGGGGAGCGATGCTCCGGCTTTTGACTCCAATCGCGCTGCCGATGTCAATCATGTTCAAAACGCCCAAAGCTACCGGGCCCGAACCCAACCTCGGAGTTTCTCTGCCTTCGAGGCACCTCTGTCCGCAGTGATGGAAAAACTTGTCAAGTCTGGGCATCTCAAGCCTTTGACCCAACTTCCCGCCAAAAGTCCTACCTTCTGGTTACAAGCCTCATCTCTTCTGTGCCTTCCACCAAATGCCTGGCCATCCCACTGATGCATGCTATCGTCTTCGACATGAGATTCAAGATCTCATTGACAATGGCACGGTTCATGTTCCACCAAAACCTAACGTCATTTCCAACTCCTTGCCTCAACACAACTCTGACCCTCTGGTAGGTCAGATATCTATCATCTCCACTCAAATCAACCCTAGCTCCACTATATTCAACCCTAGCCACTATATCATCCCAGAAAGCCAACCCAAACCAATCGTATCCATCCCGTTTGAACCGGAGGTTAACATGATGGCTGTAGGTTGGGCAATTGAGGTCTTCATTGCCACACCTGGATTGACAGTAATGAGGGGCTTGCAAAGGAGGAGACTGACCGGCTGAGGTCCATTATTCAAAGGAGCACTGAGTAGGTTTGGTTGAAGAAGCCGAGTAAGCTGAAGTGCTGTTGTTTGGGCCTGACACCCGCTGGATCCTACCTCTTTTTGTGAAAGCTAAGGGTAGCTGTTAAAATTGCATTTTCAAACCGCGTCTAGTTTGCATTGGCGTTTTGTCTGAGTCTGACACAGAGTCGTTTGCATTTGTCTAAGTCTAGCTCTAAGTCGGAGGTTGTGCCTCTTGGCCCTCCATGTCGTAGCTTCTATTCGAGTCTTTTGCTGTACTTGGCAACCCCGAGGGGCTTTCTTTATGATATGCACTATCTTGCTTCTAAGTACTTTGCTGACTTTTGAATAAACTGTGTCGACCCTGATGACGAAGGGATAGATTTCGATGGGATCATTCCCAAGGAAATGTGTTCCCTCGCCGAAAGGGGAGACAAAAGGCATGCTCAGCCTATTAATTGAAATAGTAGTTTTCAAATAAATTTGAAAGACAAGGACAACCTCCCAATGGTTCAAATTTGGTTCAAAGCTGTTCCCAGAGGAGCATTGTGTCCAGTCAGACAGGCTCGAAGAGTTCAACAATGTTTTGGCAGGGTCTCTCAAATGACATGTCTAACGTTGACCCTGAGATAAAGGAACATCAAATCCCCTTGCTACTAGGCGCCAAACCATACAAAGCAAAGCTCAAAAGGTCCAGCACCTCATACCATCCTCAAATTTGCAGGAACAGCGTTCCGCCAAGCACAAATTGGAAAGTTCGAAAGTGGCCTGTGCAAGGCATGTCAACTGAAGCACTTTGGACCTTGCATCCATTTCATCTGGGCCTCCGGCCATTTCATCGACCTCGACGGCAACAAATCCAAGACCTTGGTCAACCTAGATCATTTCAAAAGCCTTTTCCCTGAGAGAAGCTCGTTGGGCTGAAAACCCCAAGGGTGGGCAGTTCCAAGCAAAAATTAGAGCAGCCTGCTAGACCAAAACCTATGAAGGAGGTTTAGGCAAAAATAAAGGCAAAATTTGAAAGCTCGCTAGACCGAAAACCCGAATGGGCGGTTCTAGGCAAAAGTTAGAGCGTAAAAGGTGAGGTAAATACTCGAGTGAACCTTGGCCTGAACTACGTTTTGACCTGATTCCCTAGCTTGGGATACGTAGGCAGTTTCTCCTTGAGACTCGGTCACAATCTATCAATTGGATCCATGGTTGACGTTTGGTACACATCAAAGGTCGAAGAGGATCAAACATCAAGCTGCATGGGAGGCGTCTGAAAGGGGGAAAACCTTTGTCTTTCAGTTTTATTACAAACTACTAATTCAATTTCAAAGCTGAGCATAAAGCCTTAAAAGATTTTAAGCATCAAAAACAGAACGAAATGCTGGCGAGGCCTAACGGCTCACAGTTTATTCTAAATTCAGCGAAGTCTGATGTGAGCAGTTGCAGTAGCTTTGCAGTCATATGCGCTAGTTTGAGGTTCACGCGCACTTGTTCATAGTTATTTGCATTGGTCTCAACCCTACGCACACTTTTTCAATTCGTATAGCAATCGATAGCAGTTGCCTTTGAGTCCTATTCAAAGGGGCTTTTGCCAAGTTTGGTCATACCGTGTAGACTTAATGTGACTGCACGGGGGTGTCGGTTTCAGTCCGGGCCTATACGAGTCATCATTTGCGTCTTATGTCCATCTTTGTGGCATTTTTCTAGAGTTCAATCTATTGTCGTGTCGAGATGCTATTCTCGGTTCTATTTGTTTGTTCAGGTCATTGTACAACTATTTTGACCTCGCAAGTGTCAGTTTCACCTGTTTAGGAATGTCGTGAGTTTTGGCTCATTAATGTCCAAAATTTCATTGTATTCCATGTGTCTAAGGGTTCGCATTGTTCCCTGGGGCTCTTTCCTCCTTTTCGTTCGAGCTGGGCGAGTTCGTCATTGATATCCCTGTGTCGACTCAATTCATTTATCAATGCAAATTAGATATTAGCGGTCAGTTTTTGTCCATAAACTGCGGAAATGTAATTTTTACATTGCTACCCTAGCTTTTATGATCTACAAGCAGTAGAGTCCCATCATCAGCAAGGGCACGTCCGCCCAAGGCCAAGCAAAGCATCTCTCTGGGGCTTATCCACCCAAGCATCGAAGAAGGGGCATGCAGGCCCAATGCCACACCGCTCCTAAATGTCAACTGGGCACGTCAGCCCGCTCAAAGTCTCTCTATCTGGATTCACATCTCAGAAGCAAAAGACAGTAAAGTACTGGGGCTCAGTGGTAGTCCTTAGGCATTGTTGTCCTCCTAGGAGCCGCCCTTAGCTTGCATTTGCATTTTCAATTTGTGCATTTTGTTTGTATACATCTTTGCATATTGTATATATCAACTGTTGAAAACAGGAAGGTGGCCAGAATGGTCGCCATCAAAACTTTGTTTACCGAAGGATGCGATGCAATCTCCTGCGGTGTTGTTCTATTTGTTAGCGGAGGCGATGGAAATCTCCCTAACTCTCGGTTTGTTGGCCGAAGGATGCGATGCAATCTCCTGCGGTTTTGTTCTGTTTGGTTACTAGAGCGGATGCGAAGAAATCTCCCTGAATCCACGATTTGTTGGCCGAAGGATGCGATGCTATCTCCTGCGGTTTTGTTCAGTTTGTTAGTGGAGGCAATGGAAATCTCCGTAACCCACGATTTGTTGGCCAAGGGATGCGATGCCATCTCCTGCGATTTTGTTCTGTTTGTTAGCGGAGGCAATGGAAATCTCCCTAACTCTCGATTTGTTCGCCAACGGATGCGATCGAAAATCTCTTGCGGCATTGTTCACATGGCAGGATGCGATAAAATCTTCTGCGGAACCGATTCAATGACAGCCGGTCCTGTCCAATCTTCAACGGCTCGATCATTTTGTATAGTGATCCGCCCTTTCAAATCAACGACAGCCGGTCCTGTCCATTTTTCAACGGCTCGATCATTCTGCACACTGATCTGCCCATCTCAAATCAACGACAGCCGGTCCTGTCCATTTCTCAACGGCTCGATCTTTCTGCACACTGATCTGCCCGTCTCAAATCAACGACAGCCGGTCCTGTCCACTTCTCAATGGCTCGATCATTTATACTGATGATTGTCCCATCCTGTCTTCAACGGTTCGGTCATTTATACTGATGATCTTCCCCTCCAGACTTCAACGGCTCGATCATTTATACTGATGATTGTCCCATCCTGTCTGCAACGGCTTGGTCATTTATACTGATGATCCTCCCATCCAGACTTCAACAGCTCGATCATTTATACTGATGATCCTCCCATCCTGTCAAATTCCTCAGCGGTTTGATCACTCAGCTCATTGATCTCTCCGTCCGCACCCACGACAGCCGGTCCTGTCAAATCCATCAACGGTATCTAGCCATATCATCCATACAATCCACAACGACGATCAGATTATCGTCCGATGGTTTGTTCAATGGTCCACCATCTGCAACTAGTTGTTCCCCAGGAGAGTCCGCCTCGGCCTGCCCCAAACAACTACCTCTACTTCAGTCTAGCTTCACGCGCATCTTCCAGCAGGCTTATTGCTCTGTCTCGGATGGTCTTTGATAAGGAGATTGGCTCTGATTCCCAACAGATGGAATTCAACCTGCCTGACACGACCTACCCGTGTTTGTTGGAATACTTTGTGCCGAGGATAGCTTGATCCCCAGCAACGACGGCCTGTCCCGTCCACATCTGCAACGACAGCCTGTCCTGTCCAAATTTGATCAACAAGCGGTGATTCGCTCGTCCACTTCTACTTCCATCCCTGGCAATGGACTTGCCTGTCCATTCCACCAATCAGGTTCTTCAAGTTTACTTGTCTACTTTGCTAGTATGCTTTGCTCTGGATTGCCTTGAGGGGTGTCTAGAATTCTTTGACGTTACTTGTACCAAGTCGATGGTGCTTCAAGTGCCGTCAAAGAGGGGCTACTGTAGACACCCCAATCTGGGCTTCCAGATTAGTTTACTTACGGTTTTTGATTCCCCGATGATGAAATGGATCAAGAAACCCCGGGAATGATAGCGTGTTTGAGCTTTGAGTGTTTGCAAAACCCTTGAACCTAACCTAGCCTAAGCCACTTCAAAAACCAAAAACCTTGCTGGTCCGCGCCAGGGCGCAACTATCCCGCGCCCGGGCGCACCATCGCGCGAGGGTCCACTCCATCGCGCGACAGTGCGCCAGGGCGCACCATCGCGCGACAGCTCACTCCGTCGCGCGGGGTCCAACCTACCACCACTTTCTGAAGGAGGACAGTTGGCCACCAATGCAACCTCAGCCAGGCCTCGTGGACTGGCTGAACCTCTGTTTCCAACCAGATTCACCCCCTTTCCCTATATTATCCCCATTTGTTTCTCTTTCAAAGGGTTACAAAAATTCAAAAAAAACTAAGCACAAGCTCTAGTGCTTTTTCATCCATTTTCACCCTCAACCAAGAACATAGCTTGTTCTTCTCTTCCATCACACAACCATTCAAACACCTCATTCAAGTTTCAAACCTCAAAGCTCAATCACCGTTCAAACTCAATCTAGGTATAGCATACCTACTGTCTTTCTGTTCTGATCCCTGAGGGGGGCTGGCAGGGCCAAGGCTGGTAATCAATACCAGTTCTGGTCCTAAAGCTGGCGAGGTTTCAAAAACCGTCATGGAAAACCAGCGCGCGATGAGCCACTCCTCGCGCGACGATTTCGATCATCGCGCGACGGTTCTCGTGGGGATTGGTGTCTTGCTGTTTTGTGCTTTATTTATGTATAGATCACTGCAAGCATGTTAAAAACCAGTTTACTGCTTTCCTTGTTAGAAATGCTAGTTGTATTCAATATGAGTTTCTGTTATTTTGGAGTACCCTGGGAACATTCTGGATCTGTCCCAGAACCCAGAAAATGTGAACCAAGCACTGGTCTGTCCGCGCCAGGGCGCAACCATCCTGCGCCAGGGCGCACCATCGCGCGACAGACTCAGTCCATCGCGCGACAGTGCGCCAGGGCGCACCATCGCGCGCCAGGGCGCACCCTCGCGCGACAGTGTGACTCCATCGCGCGATAGTCTGCTCCGACCAGTGACTGGCCTTGCACGGGTAGCTTGTTTTAGGCCATTATTTGTCCCCACACTGTTTATGGGGTGTTTTGTCAATTTCTAGGGCTTTTAAGCCTTTAAACTGTATATTATGCTGCCTATAAACTGCGTGGTTTGTCCTGGGTGTGCACTGGTCCTTCCAGAGCCCAGAAGGTTTGAGAATAAGAGTTGTGGGTTTAAGCTCACCGGCGCGCGCGTGTTTTGAGTTGTGCGCGCAAGAGTGAACAGCATGCAGTGACTTGTTCAGTGCATGCTGGTTTCTTCCTGCGCACGTCACTCCAAAACAGGGGCTCCCAGTTTGTTTAAACTCCCACAGCAGTCTGTTCTCATCCTATACTAACTGCTCATCCATGCTATCATTCACATTTGCAAACGTGTTACAGTTTTAATCTCCTTTAAACTGTTCCCCCGCCCTAATTGGCTAAAAAATGATTAATCAAACAGAATCGCAAACAAATAACATTTTTGCAAATGCCTAAGTAGAGACCGATCTCCGGATTGGGCGAGAGGGGTGCCATAAAACCCTTCCCCTCTCGTAACCTGGCTCCCGAACCCAGATATGGTTATGACGGACTGGTTCCTTAACTTTTTCAAATCAAACAGCGCGGCAAGTGCTTCAAAATACGGTTCCTTGGGTGTCGGACCTTCAAACCCGAGTGGCGACTCTGTATTTTCGCGAGCGCTTGTCGTCCAGCTTAAAAGCGCTCCCGCGAACCGGCAGCATCTCTCCTTTCTCAAAAGGGTGGGGAACGGAATCCCTTCCCTCGGAGGAGAGAAAGAGTCGGGGCAATTCGCATTGCCCACACCCTCAAATTTCATCTTGCAAAAAAACACAAGATGTCCTTATTTTTAAACTAATTTCATTAGCAATCTAACTATCATATTTCAACTTTCCTGCAAACAAATAAACACATACGGAAAGTTAACTTTTATTTTCCTCTTCAACTCACGTTAATTATCCAGAACTATCTTTCTGATCACTTACTTTTCATGCTAACTAAACCGAGCCTCAAATACCACCTCTTGGGATAATAAACTTCACAAAAAGGAACACAAGGGTGGGTGGCCCTAATGCCACAAATACTTTTGTTAGGGCCACGGCATTTTTGGACTAATTGACCATTTAACCCTTATTAGTCAAAGCCATTGTTAGACGGTGCATTCAATGCACACTCTCTCTCTCTCTCTCTCTCTCTCTCTCTCTCTCTCTCTCTCTCTTCGTTTATACACAGAACAACTACCACGGATTGCCACCCCGTTCAGATTATCACTCCGATCGACGACAATAATTAACAATTGCAAATAGTAAGTGCGTTGGCTAATAAATTAACTTACCCAAAAAATATGTTTCTTCAATCCTCGAGACAAAAACATGTAGAAAATCTGTAATTTTTACTCATCTCCGCACATTCAAATAAAAGATGAAAATTGAGAGAATGACACTAAGGTGTTGCTCGATTCGAATTTTACTCTGTTGCTGTCATGCGGAAGGAGGCATATCGTCAACAATTTGGGCGATCTTGTGAGGGAGCCAAATTGGGGGAGATTTGCGAAAGTATATTAAGATTGGCGACCAGTTTGAGAATTTCAATACTATAGTTGAATTTCAATTTTGTTATTCGGACTCGAATTTATGATTACTCCATGGCGGATAGAGAGAAATACAACGAGAGATAAAAGTGGTGCAAGGAAGACAGGAAAATAGTTGAAGCAGTAAGGGGGGAGACTTTTTTTTTTTTGGGTCGAAAGGTGGAGACTGTTTTGCTCTTTCCTTAGAGCATGTACATCAACAGAAATGTATTTTAGCTACCAATAGTGCTCTTTTTTGTATTTTAACTACTCAAACATTTCTCAATCTCACATCAATCCCCTCTATTATCATCTCAATCGTGGGATAATAATAAAGTAAGCAATTGTTGATGAACAGTGCCTCAGGGAATTAAGCGAGGTTTGGTGGCTAAAGGTAGAATACCTAAGCTTTACCGAGGCTAGTGCAGTGCATCTTTTTTGGTTTGCCTCTGTAAAATATCTAAATGCATCCATTTACCTACTCTTGTGTACATGCCCTTAGGGGGGTAGAATAGAGAGTGCAAACAAAATATCGTGGCACTAAAAGAAACCCACGTGGCATTAGCGCCACCCTTTTTTTATTGGACAAAAATACTTTACTATAGGAAAAAGTTCAAACTAAAGATCCAACACTTTAGAGCATATATACTCAATATTTTTCAAGCGGTAAAGTGAGCCCGTTCCAAAACAATTTCTTAAAAAATAAGTATTTATTTCACATTTTTAAACTCAAAAATAATGTAAATGAAAAATAATTTTTTATTGTTTTGCACCGTATAAAAGATTTCATCGATATCTTTCAAACAAGATCCATATTGCATATTTTTAGATTTCATTAAGTCCATTATTTTTGAGCTTGAAATTGTCTTTTTAAAAAATAAGTACTTAAAACTCGTTTCGGAACGGGGGCCAATGAATATTACTTCTTCTTTTTTACCATTCGAAGGAAATATAGCGAAAATAGAGTCTCATTTCATTTTTGTTTTGTTGTTTTGTTTTCTATTTTCTGCTCTTATTTTATGCATATATATGGAAGGATCTGCCGTCGAGTTGACAGTCTTAAAATAAATAAATAAAACCTTACGTTGTACAAGATTGAGACAAAGCTCTATACTTGATTTATATATAGTCCATTCATTCCTAAACTTATGTATTTCCATGCCACATCGTTGTTGTGGTCCTATATCAGTACCAAATGCTGCTAAAGTTGAATACGTGAGTATTTTCTAATCATTTCTTCATTCATAAAACGTATCAGAGTAATTATTCAAAACATCCCAAACTTTAATTTAAAGCACGCTCGCTCTCTCTCTCTCTCTCTCTCTCAAGTTTCAAGTAAAATCTAGGAAAAGTCTACACTTTCCGACTCTTATTACCGATTTCTCCCCCGATGCTAAAGAAAAAGAATTGAGTGTAACCTGCTCTACTATCGCCCATAACTTACTCAAAATTACAGTTCAGACCACAAGTTTCAGTAGTTTTAAGACAAATTACAGTGCCTTTATAAACTTTACCAGAATTTCTAGATATTCACAGTTAAGACCTCTTTGCATTTCTTTATATCTAATACTTATATTTCCGCATTTTATTTTTACCCCGGCCAGTATAACAGTATGGATATGGCAAAGAAAAAAGAAAGAAAAAGAAAAACAAATTCTATAAATATCAGAAGAAAGCCAGTAAATACCATAAGAAAATAGCCTAGACAAGAAAATATAATTATGGTTACCATAAACATGGTTATTATCCTAGGAAAAGTTAGTCTTACAGGCAAGCACCTAGCAAACAACGATTTCAACCTAAACCTAAAAAATATTTTAGGAAAAGAGTTCAACCAACTCAGACCCGTAAATGTATATGCTTTATTTGTGATTTAGAAGATCATCTAGCAAACAGATGCCCTAACAAAGGGAAAAATCAAAAAAACACAAAAAAAGTAAATCTCATAGTAGAATTAGAAGATTTTGATAATATTGAGTTTGTAGAAATAAAATTAGAAGAAAGTGATACTGAATCAATATATAGTTTAATCAGTACAGAACCAGAAAAAATAAATTTCTTAGGAGAATTAGAAGATAGTGATAGCAGTAGTAGTTCAGAAGATAAACTTCCTAGCTATTTACCAGAATATATTTTTATGATTAAAAATTCTAGTATAGAATGTATACACCAGTGGCAACATAATATAGGACAAGATAGTGAACCTTGCTCAGAATGCAATGGTTATCCTTTTAGGTTATTTAGAAGTATATGTAATAACTGTAAGAAAAATGTTTGTAAGTATTGTCTAAAAAAAAATCACCAGATAGACAGAGATTTAATAGATCTAAGTGGCAGCATACAGCAACTTGTATTGAACCAAACTTCAAAATTAGCTCTCCAAGAAGCTAAATTAGAAGCAGCCACAGTTAGGTTAGATTTAGATCGAACCAAATTCCAGTTTGAAAACAGGTAAATGAATTAGAAAAGAAGATAGAAATTTTGTCTATAGAAATAAAAACATACAAAATAGAAAACAGTAGATTAAGAAACCAGTTATTCAAAAAGAATCAGCCTTTAAAAGAACCAGAACTTATAGAAGATCACTGCAACATTGTAGAGTCAGTCAATAGAATAGGAGAAAATAGTCTTATTGAAATAAATTGTGAAATTCTATTACCAACTAGAGGGAAAAATTCAGGAAAAACCATAGAACTCAAAGCCATGATAGATACAGGAGCCAGTAAGAGTCACATTAGTCGTGATCTCATACCAATGGAATACTATACCAAACCAAGTTATATAGCCAGAGCTGATCTCATGAACAATACCAGTATTGTGAATGATACATGCCTTATAAATAGCAGCATCAGATTTACCAACAGACTCCAACAGCAACACACTTATCCATTACCCATGGTATGGATAGGGGAAATCAATCATAGCTATAAGTTTATCTTAGAATTAAACTTTATGGGCAGTATGAATGGAAACATCACATTTAGCAAACACTTTGCAACATTTCACAATCGTAGTTTACAGGTGGAAACTTTACATGCCCAGAATTTAGAATCAGAGTTGTCAGCAAAGCGTGGTGATAAGAAAATAGCAGAAGAAAATAAGATAGTAAATATAGAATACATGAAATATTAAAGGATCTCCCAAATACACATTTAGACTCATATGAAGAAACTATGAATGATACTATTGAAACAGAATGGTTAATGGAAGAAGAAGAACAGTAAGTTCAGATAGAATACGAACCAGTAGATTTTGAAAGAATAGAATACTCTTTGTCAGTTTTTGATCGCAAAAAGAAGAAAACAGAAAAAGAAAGGTTAGAAGAATTGATTAGGTTAGCAGAAGAAACCCAGATTTTAGGAGAAAATCCAATCAAACATTGGAATAAGAACAAGACTCTAGCACATTTTGAAATTATTAACCCATAATTTAAGATTAGTACCCAGAAAATTGTATACAGTCCACTAGATGAAGAAGAATTTGAAAAACAAATTAAAGAATTACTAGATCTAGGAGTTATAAAAGAAAGCACAAGTCCTCATAGAAGTGCAGCCTTTATAGTAAGAAACCATGCAGAAATCGAAAGAGGAAAAGCGCGAATGGTCATAAACTATAAGCGTCTTAATGATAATATTCAGATAGATAGTTATGATATACCCAGTAAAGAACAGCTTATTAATAGTATCCAGAATGCAACAATTTTTAGTAAGTTTAATTGCAAATCAGGGTTTTGGCAGATCATGTTAGACCAGTTTAGTAGACCATGGACAACATTCACATGTCCCCAAGGATGTTATGAATGGATTGTCATGCCCTTTGGTTTAAAAACAGAGCTCAGTATCTTTTAGAGAAAAATGGATAGTATATTTAAAGATTATCATTTGTTTATTCTTGTTTATATTGATAATATTCTCGTTTTCAGCAAAACGCAGGAAGAACATTATAAACATCTTAGGATAGCATTCCAGTTATTCATAGACAATGGTTTGATTATTAGTAGGGATGGCAATGGGGACGGGTCGGGGACGGGGGGTACTACCTCCACCCCCTACCCATTATCCCCTATCCCATCCCCATCCCCGACCCGATCCCCAATGGGGATTTGTTTTTTTCCTCCATCCCCGACCCAAATGGGGAACGGGGATCCAAAACAGGGATTCGGGGATTTGGGGATTCGGGAATTTGTATTTGCGGCACATAATAGTACCTCCATTTCCTACACCTGTATTTCATAATTTTAGCGTATACTACCAATTTTCAGCGCATAACAACACGTTATTTGTAACGACCCTGATTTTCGGTCGTTAAAAATTTCGTTAAATATTTGAATTTTATTTAGATTTCCTTAATTTCCTTGTGATTTGTCAAAATTACATTTTTGCCCTTAAACTTTCGTTTATTTGCGCTTTGGCCTACTTAGCAAGCCTAACTAGCTTTTGACCATCTAGTTGGAGTAACTAAGCTAGGAAGCTATCTAGTTACTTTTCCCTAACCGCAAAATGACTGTTTTGCCCCTCATTGAAACTTTTGACCCTTTTGAACCCTAGACTAAGAATTGGATATTCTTTTTCTTTTAATTATTTTGGTTTTATTCTTTGTCCATTGAACAAAGATTGTTAGGGGAATTATTGCCCATTGGATAAAAGAATAGTCTTTCACCAAAGTACCATGGGTTCTTAATTTAATCCTTTTCTTTAAACCATGTGTGAAAGTACTTGATATTTTATTAGATAAGTACTTAGTACTAAGATTCCTAAAGTACCCTTGGTATTATTTTTTTTATTGGGGTTTTGATTCTTCCTAGTGTACAATAGTACCCTAGATTATTATTTTAGTTCAACATGTGCTTATTTGTTTGTTTAGTAGAAATCTTAGTCTTTAAGTTTCTTGTTTCAAAGTACCAAGTACCTATTGTTTATTGTTCTTGTACCATGTAATGTATATATATTAGTACTTGAGAGAGAGAGAGAGAGAGAGAGAGAGGAGAGGCCGGTTGAGAGGGAGGAGAGAGAGAGAGAGAAATTTCGGCCCAAGGAGGGAGAGGGAGAAAGAGAGAGGAAGGAGGGAGGAAGAAGATTTGTTGTACCATGCTTGATCTTTCTTTGTACTTCAAAATCCTTGGTGTGAACTCTTCCTAGCCAAAAATCTAGTCCTTTGTTGTCCTCCTTTGTACCATTTACAATTGTTTAATCTTGTTCACACCTCCTTGCCCACCAAGTCTTGCAAGAATCACAATCTAGCCATGCAAGCCTAAAGATTAGGCCTTGATCTTTCTAGGATTCTTGACAAGTGTCAAATTGAGGGAAGGAGAGGGAAAGGGGGGCCGGCCTTGAGAAGAGGAGAGAGAGCCAATCTTTGCCTATAAATAGAAGGCCATTCCCATGCTTTGAACTCACACCTCAAAGCATTTGCTCTTCCTTCTCTCTAGAAACCATTTCTGATTTTCCAGGCAGCCTACTGCCCTTCGGAAATCTCCAGTTTTCTCCTGCTTAGAATAGTTTTTAGAACCAACTTCCTTCAGGAAAGTTTTAGAACACTTCGAGAGCTTCAAGTTAGGCTCAAGAACCACCCCAATCGGATTAGAAATGACCAAGATATCATCATCCGAAGTTCAGTAAAAATCTGGGATTTTTATTTCCAGACAGCTTACTGTCACTTCCTTTATCCCAATTTTTCTCCTACTTCAATTAGTTTCTAGGACCAACTTTCTTCACGGAAGTTGTAGAGAATTTCTTGAGCTTCGATTTCGACTCAAGAACGACGCTATTCGGCCAAAGATTGACCGAGTTACTGCCGTCCGAAGTTCGGGCCAGATTCGTGAGTTTCACCACTCGTGGATTTTCCAACTTGCTTATTCGGCCCCGACTAGTTTCGGATCAAGGTAGTTTAATCTTGCCCTTCTAACTCTAGTATCGTTTCAAATCATATGTTAATAAAATGGATGTTATTTAGTAGTAACTTTGATCATAAGGTTATCTTTATTAAATGTTGGAAATGCATGGTTTATTTTCACGATGTTTCAAGCATGCTATGTAGCTTAGAGTTGGATGATCTTGTTGGAATGATCTTATGAAATGCATGTTTGTATGTAAAGTCCTACCACGGAGTCTTGCATGAGAACGTGACACGAAAACCGAGAAAAGTAGAAACATGGCACCTAGGGTGTGTTAACAAGGAAGTCTTGTTTTCCCAGCTGGAAAATATTTTCGAAACTACTTAATGACCATCTCGAGGGTATTACGTAAGTGTGTGTGTGTGTTCCAATGGGAATCCGGAATAGCGGAACCATTGTGAGGTTGTGTGCGTTCCCATGGGAAACCGGACCGGCGGAACCATGGTGAGGTATAGCTTGGTTATCCGCGGAGAGGAGCCAATGCAATGTGTGCCAATGGGAACCCGGCGCGGCGGAACCATTGTGAGGATACTCGGGAACCCGGCGCGGCGGAACCGAGGTTGGGTGTGTAAGGCTTGGTTATCCGCGGTACGGAGCCAATGTCAAATGATTTTGAAAGGCTTGGTTATCCGCGGTACGGAGCCAATGCGAATGATGTGAAAAGGTTGATTTGTAAATGTGAAAATGTTGACACGGTCTACGATGAGTCGCGTAGGAGAGACTCGGAGATTCTTGGACACCAACGTTAGATCAAGAATGTGGATGTGTTATCGTTATTAGTTTGATTCCTATGATCGTTTGTTTGTAAGTTATGGGTTAGCGGGTATGGGGTTACTCTATTGAGCTTTCGTAGCTCACGGTGTTGCCTTTTGGTGACCCTGACATATTATATCGGTGGCGACGCTGGTATAATGTGTCAGATTTTGTAGATGAACAGGACGAGCTGTACACCTTGGAGGCGTTCGAAGCCGAGGAGCTGGCTAGGATGGAGAAGCAAGAGAAGCTATAGATAGGAAACCCTAGTCATCCCTCTCTTTTGTAATATTGAACTCCTGTGAGAGTTTTGTTGTAATAAGAGCCAGACTCTGTTTTGAAATTTCAATAAAAATGTTTTATCTAACGTACCCAAAATTCGGGGCGTTACATTATTCATTGTTTTAGCAAGTACTATCAATTTTCAGCACATAATAACTAATTCCAACACATAAGTTAATCTACAACATTGTTTTTCCAACATTAAGTTAATTCCAGCCAGCACTAATTTCATAGTTCCATAGTTCCATAGTTTTTCCAACATTACCAAAACAGGACTGATATATAATATAGTATATATTTATTTATTTATTTTTATATATAAGTATATATTTCGGGGATTTGGGGACGGGGCGGGGCGGGGAACGAGCGGGGAACGGGGACGGGTAGGGTTCGGGGCGGGGACAGACCTATCCCCGTCCCCTACCCGATCCCCGAATTTTTTAAAAAAAATTCCCCATACCCTACCTGATCCCCAAACGAATCCCCGAAGTTCGGGGATTTTTCGGACGGGGAACGGGGAGGGCTCGAACGGGTCGGCCGAGATTGCCATCCCTAATTATTAGTAAAAAGAAAATGGAATTGTGTAAAGAATACATAGAATATTTAGGAGTAAGAATAGGAAAAGGAAAAATCCAACTACAACCACATATTGCACAAAAGATTTTAGAATTTCCGGATAAGATAGAAGATAAGAAGAAACTCCAGTCATTTTTAGGAACTTTGAATTATGTTAGGCCATACATAAAAGATCTTAGTAAATCATAGATCCTTTATACAGTAAAACAACCCCAACAGGACAAAAATATTTCAATCAACAAGATATTGATCTTGTCAGAAAAATCAAAGAAATTTGTAAAAATTTACCAGAATTAGATTTACCCTTAGAATCAGATTATATAGTGATAGAGGTAGATGCTAGTGAAAAAGGATGGGGGGCAATACTCCTTAGCAAACCTACCAAATACTCATCAAAAACCACAGAAAAGATTTGTAGATATTCTAGTGGAAAATATAGGTAAAAGGGAAATTTAGCCAGTATAGATTGTGAAATATAGGAGTTATTAACGCCATTAATAGCTTCAAGGTATGGTTGTTTAAACCTTTTACAGTCAGAACAAATTGTGAAGCAATTGTTAAATTTCACAAGCTTCTCAATGAGAAAAAGATCAGTAACGGAAGATGGCTTAATTTTGTAGATACAATAACAGGAAATGGCTATACAGTAGAATTTGAACATATTAAAGGAGAAGAAAATACTTTAGCAAACTATTTATCTAGAGAAATAAATGCTAATATTTTCAATTTTTCAGATGGCATCATCAAGCAATACAACCAGTACAACCAGAACAGATCAGAAGTTTTTAACCTTTGGGAGCATCACTCTCATAATATTCCCTGAACAGTCCAGATCCAAATTCAGGTACCTCATTCACATTATCAGTGAAGAATAGAAATGTCTTTTAGATAACCTTGGAGACTCTCACAAAGATGTTCCTAGATTTTTAGCCTGTTTAAATGTCTTAAATATTTTCTTTAACCAGCAAAATGGGTTAAACCCAACAAAAAGATTTTCATTTTTCTGTGTTGCAATAGGCCGTATTTCAAGAATTTATTCTTATTGGCCAGAAGTTTTAAAACAAATTGATGGAATCCCTTCCTCAACATGGAAATGTTTTCATACTTTTGCAGAAGCAAACCAATGGGCTAATCGTGCCATTGGAAACAATTTTTACATCTCAGAATCCACTAGAAGACTAAACACTCAAGCAGCACTCGAGATTGCAGGTTTTGAAAATAATCAAAGTTTTAATCAACCACTTTCTCAATAAATAAGATTTTGTGGTCATTGTGAAACAATGACTAGAATCTTTAGACTTTTAAATAAAAGAAATCAAGATCTAGAACAAGCCAATCAACAGTTGATCAATAACCAGAAAAGGCTTGAAGAAGAAATAACAACTCTCAAAATGAAGTTGTTAAAATCAGAGAAAGAACTTAAGAAGATTAGAGACCCTTTTACCCCACTGGTAAAAGCGAGAAGGCAGTCTTCCCTACTGGAAGATGAAGAAAATGAGTGGAGTAAGGAATATAGTCCAAGAGAACTTTGGCAATCAAGAGCAACCACCTCTATTTCCAAATTTCCCCCAGACGTTATCCATCACATTCAACACCTCGCCAGAGAAGACAGAGTCCATTTCCAAGAATTCTTGTTTTCAGAATTAGTCAAGATTAACCAGAATTAAGGAAGCTTTCCAGGACTCACCATCTCTTGGAAAACTCTTTACTTACAGGATAAATACTATCCCATGTCCAAAAATTAAACCTACTTGCATCCAGACACCATTAGAGCGAGTTACTTGCACATGCCAACTCATATACAGCATTCCAAAGGCCAACATTGACATGAAGGTCTTCAAACCTTTTTACCTTAATTTCAAAGATAAACAGGTGGAGATTACAGAAGTTACTTTTTAGATTATGGATATGTTCAACAAATTATATTCCATGATCCGGAAGATACTAACAGATTTGGAAGAAAGACTGCAGCATGTGTTCTTAATTCTATGGCAGATCAGGGTACAGTAGTCGAAGCAGTGATAGAATCAAAACTTCCAGAATGGACATCCACGGGACAACTAATCCCAGCCTACCATAATATCCATATCAACACAAATCCTGCAAATACAATTCTCAGAAAGATTTACCATTGTGACAATGATGAACCTTGCATTTGCGAAACAAATTCAATTAGAAAGCAGATCAAGCATGTCATTGCTTTCACCATAGGTGAAGGATTTCATTATGAAAGTCTATATGATTATGGGAAAGCATCTCTAATATGTGAAGATCTATTTCAAAAAATTAGATGTAATGATCATCTCCCAGAATTAAAATATTTCAATTCGAGACAGGATGTAATAATCTAGTCAGTTATTACATTAACCAGACAAATCAGGAAAAGAAAAAGATATGTGGAAGAGATTCGTCTGATTTATCCAATGTATCTCAGAATGATGAGGATGAAGATTATGATTTTGATGACGAAGCCATCCAAAACATCAATAATGCAATGGAAGGATAAGCATCGAGACAAAGTATTCCACCATGACAGACAGCAACACTGTTGTCACATGGGTCGATACTTTACCAGTAAAAGTAGTTTGGAAGTATATGCCGAAAGCAGAATGCAATCAACTACTCCAACTGTTCCAACCACTCTTCACCAGTCAGAGTAATTATGAGCCCAACTGCTATTGGACAGAAGTCTTTATAAACAATAATAAGAGAGTCTGCTTTTGTAATAGAAAAGTTGAAAGATTTGTCGATGCGGGCCCATGATCACACGGCATCTACTTTTCTTTTAGAGAAACCAGATCTCTTTTCTTATTAGGTTACCGGTCATGTTTGTTTTAAAAGTCTATAAATAGAGTTGAGTCATTTAGTTGTAATTACGACTCTCCTAGCATTTGAACACTTGCTATCTGTAAGCATTTGTCGCAATTGTAATTGGTCGAGTCAATCTTCAGCAATCGAGTCTTTGTAATCAGCAGTTTGCAGTAATAATATAGTAAGTTTATCTTCAGTTCTTTATTGTTCTTTAGGGGCTCCCGAAAGGGAACACCCCCATGATCATAAATAGTATAGATATTGTATGAATTATATGTCTGTATTACCCAAAGAATTTTAATATATCACTAAAACTTTTATTCAGATTTTAAAAGAAGAAATGACTTCAGGCCTTTGAACCATAAAGCCTTCTTGAGTCTTTAACCCGTTTTGCCAAAGAGTGGCGTTGAGGGAATGGTATTCGGAGGTAGGTTGAGAAGGAAAATAAGAAATTTCTTTGAATAAGAATTTGACACATAAAAGGGGTGTGATAACAAAAAGGAAGATTAATCAATGGGTCATAAGATATATAATTTTGTATACAATATTTAAATTATTTTAAATAGTTTATCTGGATCATGTGGTGGTAAGTACCGAGTAGGATTCACAGATATTTGGTTATAAGCTTTTATCCTTTGCATGCATGAACAAAAAAGAACATATTTTGATTTATATTCGTAGATTAAAAGAAGAAATATTTACTCAGAACCTTTTGATAAGTAGACTTTTAAATACAGCTTTATATACAAACAGGCCTCGATCTAGTAGCGTTCTTATTAGATTCATAGGAAAAGAACATAACAAGTTTAGAGAATTAGAGCAACAGTTAGCTGAAGCACAACATCAGTACCACAGAGCAAAACCATTTCAGAATTAGGACTGAACCATAAATATAATAGAAAGTAGAAGGTAAAGTGCAATTAGTACACATAAAAGCATAAAGCAACTCGTGAGTAATACCACACAAGATTATTACCTAGACCAATCAGATCAGTCGGTAAAATCGGGGTTGGGATCATCGGGGTCTGTAGCTTCACTCTAAAAACTATGACTTTCAATTCCTTTTATTTATTGTTTTGACAAACTTATCCCGCTATGTATGATTAATCTAATTATATTAGGTTTTGATCATTTGGTTAGCTAGTTGAATTACTTTCTATATATGTACAAGAATAAGGATTTTCATGCGTTTTCGATTTTACACTTTTGATGAGCCATACCTTGTTAATCAAAATGGTCTTTCATTCTGCATGCAAATTGCTATGTTTACAAAAGTATATATATTTAAGTGTAATATCATTATGTTTTGTTTTGTTTTTCTAAAACAAGCAATCGATTCATTTCACAATAGCCGAAGGTAAAAATCCGAGGGCTACAATGATTTCATCTTAAAATACAAGACAAAATCAAAACTACTAAAGCCTAGACACTGGAGCACATCCACTGAGAGGCTCCTAAGCACATATTGCCAAGGCAGACCATACATAAATGCAAGACATCGAAGCCGTCTCTGATTTTGGTAGTAGAGCTCAAATGGATACACAACTCAAACCTTAACCATAAGCATAGACAGTGGCAAAGCTAGGATTTAGGATCCGGGGGGCCAAGTCAAAACAATCTAAAATCACAAAAGCACTAAATAGATTACCTGAGATGGATGGTCCTATAATCTCTATTCAAGAGAGAGAGAGAGATAAAGAGGCAATCGTCGCTCATCGTTCATCAATTCCCAGCGACGGTAGCTGTAGAAAATAGATTTGATTACTGGCCAAAGATCCTCACCTTGATCAGCTTTCGAGTTCGATGTATAGTTTGACAAATTGAAGTCGAGTAGGAGAGTTTGTGCGAGGAAAATATAGAAAGAACTCAAAAGAATGTTGGTTTGTTTGGTTTTGAAATGGCAAATTTTAAAGTGACAACAGCGTAGTTACAGCTAGGGCTGTAAATGAATTGAATCATTCATGAAGTGTTCGAGACTCGGTTCGGTAAGAGCTCGTTCGAGTTAGATTCGTCTGCTAAATAAACTGAACTTAAACCTTAATTCTAGGCTTGTTCCGTAAATGAACCGAACCTGAGCCCAATGGTATTCGGCTCGGTTAGACTCGCGAACCTATAATTAAATTTAATTAATAATTCAATAGAGGTCTATTTGTAAAATTAAAAAATTTTAAGGTTATATATATAATTCAATACTTATTTTTCTTCCACATTCTATACGATCAATGACAGAGTTTGGGTTTTCTTGAGTTTAATGAGCTGAGCTGAACCGAAACTGAGTCTTGATGAGCTCAATTCGAGCTTAGATTCAGCTCGACTCGATTTGTTTGAGTTTAACGAGCCGAACTCGAACCAAAACGTTCAGGTTCGAATCGAACCCGAGTCGAACTCAAACCAGATTAGTACCTTAACAAATCCAACCGAGCCAAACCTGAGCTTTGAAAATTTTTAACAAGCTAAACTTGAGCTAAGTTGTTAAAGCTCGAATCGAACTCGAGCCAAACTCAAGCCAGACTAGTAGCTTAATGAACCCAAGTCGAACTTAATAGGGTTCGGCTGGATTCGATTCGTTTACAGCCTTAGTCACAGCAACCCCAAATATTGTGAGACTTTGAAAGCCTTTTATCACCTTCCGGTTCAAAATAATTTTTTCCCAAAAAAATTATTTTGAGGCCCCCCGCCACTGAGCATAGATGAAATCATCATAAACCAGAACAAACAACCTAAACAGGCTAAAAACTTATTCACCCATCTATCATGCTCACTGAATTTGAGAAAAATCAGATGGGTACAGTCACCGGATTGGGGAGACCAGTCGCGAGAAACTGAACCAAAGACGATCGGTACAAGAACCTCCGGCCAAGGAGCTGTCAACTCGAAAACTGGAGACTTATTGCCAGAAGGAGCTGAGCCACCCTAACATCATCTCTCCATCAGATCTATCCCGAAAACACCAGAACCAGAGGGAGGCGGCTGGGGAGGAGGTGGTTGCAGCAGCGAAGAGAAGGTGGAAGAGAATTTGGGTTAAAAATAAGTACATATTTTGTTAGCGGAACGGGTAAATTTACTACAAAACTTATGCCATCAACTCTGAGGATTTTAATTGGAACCCCTACGACATCCCAAAACTAGTCGTGGTGTGCATAAATTAGCCCGAATAAAACAAAATGAAAATGGGGATAACAAACAACCACTCAAAAACCGACGGATGTGATGCCAGCACCTACTCAAAACCGCACAGGTCCCCGCATCACCGAATCCTAACCCATCTCCAACACGTTAACGAAAAGCAAACACGGTGCTGACTCACTGCTTGGTCACCATTAAGAAGGAGGCACCTCGCAGAGCTTTCTTTCTCCTTCCTTCCAGACCTCCTTTTTCTCCTCCAAGAAAATAAAATATCAATCAAAATATCTAACTTCAATCAGACGAATCGTCACACTGTTCAGATCTGAACCACCCCCCTGCGCATCGAATTATCAGGTAATTCCATGCTCCTTTTCTCGATTTCAATTTGTCTTCGTTTTTTTTGTTTTTTGTTTTTTTGAAGTCGTGTTCCGATTGCGTGATTTATAGGGTTTGGAATTTCATGCTTGGCGGAGGTTGCGGGTTTTGATTTTTGGAAATTCGGAATTGTTTTGGGGAAATGGACGCGTCGTCGAGCCAGCCGGAGTTTGATTACTTGTTCAAGTTGTTGTTGATCGGAGACTCTGGCGTGGGGAAGAGTAGTCTCCTTCTGAGTTTCACGTCCGATACTTTTGAGGATCTCTCTCCTACCATTGGTGAGCATTGAATTTCCAAACAAACCTTCTTGTGTTAATTCTTTCACGATTGGGTGTAGTTGAATTTGGATTGTTTCATCTCTGGATGGGCAATCATGACTCTCATCATTGTAGTCAAGTGTTTGAAAGAAAATTTTCCGTTAATTCTCATGGTTATTGTCGGCTATCGATTGCTCAATCCTAGGGTTCAAGTCTCCATGGCTTCCTGTTGGGGATTAGCATACTCTTTAATACTTGTAACACGTCGTGGGATCATAGCTTTGGCCCGACATTGGTGGGACAGCCCCCCTGCAGATGAGGCAAGATTCCCCGAAGGATATTTGGAGTAGCTTATTATATGTACCCATAAAGAAATAATAATACACTCACCCTGTGATAATGCTTGTGGTGCTAAATATTCAACGAAGTTAAGTTGTGACATTTGCTTCTGCCGTAGGGTGTTTGCGGTTGCGATTGGTGTGGCTTTTGTGCAATTGGTGTGGTTTTTGTGCAATTATACCTGACTGTTGGAGAAAATTTGTAACCAAACCCAACTATTGGTACCTTTCTACAACCAGCCTCATTTACCAACCATAGAATAACTTTCAGTCTGGTTTGGTTTCACGTTTCATTGACTATTCTTATCATCATAACTTATGTGAAGAAGGCATACATTATCGCATTAAAATCCAATAGAATGGTTAGCTTGTAGCCTTGTAACCTTAGGGCCATTTTCATTCTTATACATGTGTGAAGGAAAACCTGTCAAAAGTGATGAAGGATAACAAACCATTCATAATCAGTTGGAAGATGATGAATTTTAGGCTATGTAGCACGGATACAAACACGAGTACGGTCACAACGGGGACACGGAAAATTTTTGTTAGGATTTTTAAATTATCCATACCTACAATATAACACTAAATATTTAGGTTAGGGCTCTTGTTGAATGCGTTATCTACCTACGATCATATGCCCATAAAATATACACATGTTTTATAGTACACTTTTGGCCCAATATCTTTGAAGTTATAAATATTTTCTCTTGGAAAAGCTTTTAAAATTTATAGGAGTCACCCATTGCGCCTCATGTGTGTCCTTGCTTTGTCCCTCCGTCTCTCAATTGTGTGTCTGGTGTTTCCCACCATGGAAGATATTATAGTTTAACGGTCTAGCCACATGGCATGTCCATGCTGTTTGTTGTGTTGTGTACCCCCAGCGTGTTCAACACGGCTGCTGCGACCTAGGTGTGTCGGTGCTCCATAGATGCTAGGTAAGTGAATGGCACATTCTGACAGAGTCTGCATATCTTTTAGCTTTCTGTCATTATCATACTTTGTGAAGAGCATATGAGCAACATAAAATCCTGCGCACATATATAAATGTGTGATGCTGATTCCTTTTAAGTATAGCATAGATTCATGAGCTCACGAGCATAAACGGAACTGAACCCCTACACTTTTCCATTTTGTGAACCAAGACCAAGTTGGTCTTGTATGAAACCACACAGCTTGGTTCAGTCTTGACGGTTTCATACTTCGTACGTTCTTTTTACAACCCTCCCGTGCTACACAGCATTATATGCCGCAATGGTTTTTTAATCCTCAGCTGCCTTTTTTCGTGCAATGGGTACTCTGTGACATTAACAGTTTATCGTCGGTAAATCTTGGCATTGTCATTTGTTTTCCCTAATGGGCTTCGAAAATGGGAAAAGTTCTCAATTCAACAAGAGGAGAGATGTGCTTTGCTTACTAAAAAGAGAGAGGATAGAGACAACAAATTTCTTTTTAATGTAAAAATCAAGGATAGAGCATGCAAAGTAATTATAGCTCTTAGGTGGATTGTCAATGACTCGATATTAGTTTCTAATTGCCTTTCATATTATTAGTTTCTTTATAATGGGATAACTCTTATGTTCTTCATTTGTTGATTGTATTGGTTAAGTTCATTCTAAGTGTTCAATAATGAAAGTAGTGTCATGAAATCATTGGATAGCACATGACAAGAAATCACTAATCTTTGCGGGCTATGCTAAAAGATTAGATCATTGGGGTAGCTGTACAGAATTGTTCTTCTGATCAGTTGTGCATGATTTATCTTCATTTCATGTTTTGGCTAATTGATTCTCTTATTTTGTAGGGGTGGATTTTAAAGTAAAACATGTTACCATGGGGGGTAAAAAGTTGAAGCTTGCAATTTGGGACACAGGTAATGCTTCATTGCTTCTCATAAGCCCTCTTCTACCAAACCTGGGGGAGAAAAAGAAATAGGAAAAGAGAGAAAAAGAAAAGGAAAATTAAGGGGAAGATAGTTCCAAAATGAAACTGATGGCTTATTCAGACACGAACTCTTCTATGTGGTTTCTCTTCAGGAAATGTCACATTGTGTGCTTTTTTTTGAAGGATGCAAACATATTTGAATTGTTTTAGTTCTTTGTTTTCGGCATTTCTGTTGATCTGAATTTCATTCTACACTAGAAGGAGAAATAGGAGTTTATGAGTTTGTGTGAGCGTGGTGCCTGTATTGGTATGAAATGGATTTTTACTTATGTTTAGTCATGAGTATGATGTAGCTTTCGATGTTGAATACTTTTGAATAAGTCAATAAACTCATGAAAATGTATAATGCCACTAATATACTTATAAATTTGTTGCACATATCCGATTAACTAACTGCAAGTATTGAACCGTCTAAATTGTCTGCGATAATGAAAGTCTTAAGTTGTATTGCATGTGAGTTCACAAACCACATGATTTTTTTTTTTAACAAAGCTTCATTTGAAGAAAGAGATGAGAAGAAGTATCGCTCACCCATGGGACATGATATTGCGTGGCAATTTGCGTCATAGGCATGGGTTATTAATTGATTGAAAGGAACTCTATACCTTATTGGGCTTGAGTATGTATGTTTGACCTTTTGGCAAGGACAACAAAGGCTTTGGATAAAGATTGTGATTTTACTTGGATTAGAAATTTGAATTAATTTGGTGTGTAGTATCTTTAGGATTCCACCTGTTCCTTAATCTCCATATTTCATTATTGGATTGTTCCTTTATTGCTTGCAATGGAAGTAGACAATGTAATAGGGTTTTTAGATTTATGATATGACAACTGAATATCAACTTATCCCGAAAAAAAAAAAAAAGAAGATATGAGAACCGCATATTGGACATTGTTGGGGATCATCCTCTTTTCTCTTCCTCAGTGTTCTCTCTTCTGTGATTCTTTCCATCTTGTTCTTCTCTTGTTCCCCGTTTTCCTCCCCTCTCTTCTGGTTTTACACCAGCTTTCGTTTGAGGCTCTCAACTGCAAGTCTACAAGAGACTTCATGGAGTTGTCTTGGAATACAGGAAGAAGATTGTGCCCGGATAAGATCTTGTCAACCTAATACCTTGAGAAGTACCCGGATAAGATCTTGTCAATCTAATACCATGAAAATTGCTTCTTCATTGGAGTTGTACGTATTGTGTAAATTATACAATTTAACTGTACATTACTTCCGCTCAAGTAAACTGCGTCGGGTAAGTGGGAGGAAGATCTAGAAACTTTGAAGGAAATACGTTTCTTGGCAACTGTAACCATTAGAGCAGATATTTGAGTGTTGTTGGATGGCCGTTAGGTTGTGATTTTGATTAGTCTGGGCTTTCATGGTTTGTTGTTCAAGGGGAAGATTGGGTTGGTGGGTTAAAGGTCAACTCTTTGTTGTTGCTCCAATGCAGTTTTTTAGATCTTAAAAATGTTTATCTCCTTTTCTGTAGTCACCGTAGCGTATTCACAATTTAGTTACCGTGGAGGGCCTGGAGGCATACATTTTTTACCTTGTGGAAACTATTCTAGGTTCCTGAGAGAGCATTTCCGCCTTTTATCGGGAGTCGAGGACTTTACTTGGCACTCTGGTGCAGAGGAAGAGAGAGGAGGAAAGAAATAGAGGGATTATGCATTTGCTTGTTACTAATACTGTTGTAGTGTTATTACATGCTGTAAAATACTGCAAACATCAATTTCACCAAAACAAGGCTTCTTTGTTAGGATTTCCTCCCTTGCTTTGGGTCCTCCTATTTTAGGTTAATGCTCAGCTCAATGCAAGAGTTCGATTCGGCTCTTTTGCATTTGCATGTCGCAGTGTTTGATTCTCTGGATTTGACTACTGTTAGAAGGTTTTGTCTTGTATGCGAAAAGTTCTCTTATTTCTCATTCTGCAGCTGGACAGGAACGATTCAGGACACTAACCAGTTCATATTATAGAGGAGCTCAAGGAATAATAATGGGTAAGTTGTCTCCGTTTATTTCGTATTTTGTCTGTATTTGTATCATTTCTTTTATGTCCCTCAAGTTGACACAAACTGTTTGGTGGTGGTTTGAGAATCAGTTTTGCAGGATACTATTCTGAATACGAGGAACTACTAGATTTCGGATGTTATTATTTTTCAGCAGAAATTATCTTCGAAAACTTGTGAACATCTCTTTAGGGTTTTGTAGAAAATGCTTGTCAACTACAAAGTTTTAGAAAAGCTTTTATTATTCTAGAAACATCAACCAAACAGAAAAGCGGAGTTTTCTTTGATGACCAGTAGTGTAGCTTTCAATTGGCATAAATCTCCTCATGGCACTCGCATTTTTGTTCGTCCTGAAATCCTGATTGACTTCTATTTGTCTGGATTCAAAGTGTCTTTATCTTTACTTAAGTTTAAGTTCTTGTATATTTTTGTTTAAGGTAATCTTTAGTAATTTTATTGGTGTAGCGCACTTGTATAGATTGATGTTGTTATTACCTGATCTTTACAAGTGTTTTTTAGTTCTCTCTCCCAGATGGTGTCTCCTGTTCTCATTTGCTATTGATTCTTAATATATAGTTATATACAGTAAACCTGATTGTGTGTGGATTTGAAACAGTTTATGACGTAACACGGCGAGAGACCTTTACAAATCTATCTGATGTGTGGGGCAAAGAAATTGATTTGTATTCAACAAATCAAGATTGCATCAAGATGCTTGTCGGCAACAAAGTTGACAAGGTATAAACCAAGTTTGTGCCAATAGTTAGGTGCTCCAGTGTTAATCTAGTTGTTCCTTTTAGAACTGGGTTCAGATTTGCTTTATGCCACAAATTTATCTATCCTTGTCTTAATGGAAAAAAAGTTTGTGATTTAAAGTCTTTCCTATTTCTTTGCCAGGAAAGTGAAAGGGTTGTTACTAAAAAGGAGGGAATTGACTTTGCTAGGGAGTATGGATGCCTTTTCATTGAATGTAGTGCAAAAACTCGGGTCAATGTGGAACAGTGCTTTGAGGAATTAGTTCTAAAGGTAAGCATAATATTAGCATCTTTTCTTGCTTATTTTTTTGAAGTGTTGAATTATACCTTGTAAATGAAGAAGCCTAAAGTTGTTACGTAGTCACGTGGATAGCTTGAAATGTTGCATAGGATCTGTATTTATCGGAAACCAAGCATTCCCCACATAGTCTTGTGGATTGTATTCTTGTTTGACGATATCGTCGATATGGAGTTTGATAGTATGCAGTAATTATGGAAACTGCCAGGCATTTCTTAGGATATTATAGAATTATGACTCAAGGTACTCTGAGCACGGGCAAACGTTCCTATGAATGGGCTTCAGCATTGCTTAGTAAACTTGGGGTTACAATTGCCAAGTTCTCAGTTACATATATGTAAGAAATGTTTGTTAACGAGTGCCCTCCGCAAGTGTGCCTTAAAGAATGGACAACAATATAAATGGTTATTATAAGGCATGTGTTTGTTAATTTAGTTAAATTGTTATCTAGTTATCCATTAACTTCACGATAATCAACTGTGTTGTTAAACATGATACCTTGTTGACCTGCAGATTTTGGAAACACCAAGCCTCTTGGCTGAGGGCGCAACCGGTGGCAAAAGGAACATCTTCAAACAAAAACCTCCCGAGCCTGATGCTTCAACTAGTGCGTGTTGCTGAAGATGACCGTTATTCCTATCTACACTTTGGCAATTCCCTTTGGCCCCATGTATTTTTTTGATTCACTTCCCCTGTTTTATCCCAAAACAATCTAATCTACGATGACACGAAATTATGTATTTAGTCCCAGATATGAGGTTTGCTTACCTGTGCTTTTCCTCAATCTTGTCATTTCCTTTTACCTACCGTGGATAGCTTTCAAGGCTTTTCCTCTACGATTTGAGGTGGTTTTCAATTAATATGGATGGGGCTTTCGATTACAGTGATTTATTGATTTCCCTAGAGTTGTATTTTATGTACCAAATAATAATATTGTGTTTTGAGCTTGTGTTATCGTCAACCTGGAAGAACCCAAGCATGTCTCGATTGGTAGGAATGGCGGTAGACATACCTCAGGAGCACTTTTTCACCGACATAATCTTCGTTTCTGCCAATTCTGCTTCATGTAAGGGTTAGGCTGCAAGTGAACTGCTTGTTAGTTGTTATCTTAAATCAAAGGATCTTTGAATCTAGGTACTCTCTGCAATACCATTTGCGAAAACAAGCACGTTACGTTCTCTCTCTTGTTAGTCTGATCAAATGGATAAAGGGTGGTGGGTCACTGGGTGCTGCCGTGAACCACCGTGCTATGGAACAGCTCCTGTCAATGCCCTATACTCTATTATCCTTCCCAATTGTCATTTTGTGAGTTTTTTTTTCTTTGGACCGCGTCATTTAGTGAGTTCATTTCGGATTCTTCTCAAAAAACAAAAACCAAAAAAAAAAAACAAAAATAGTTCGTCTCGGCTTTACAATCATGACCCAAACCAGTAGAACTTGTAAAGAAGATTATATGAGTATATCAGCAAAAATAAATTTAATCAAATATTGATAAGTTGCTGAAAAAGTTGACTTCATTATGTGAAGTGTATTTCAAATTATTGTAAACTTAAAACTGGTTATTATTTCAAATTATTTTAAACTAAACTGCTTATTTTATAGTCCACAATAGTACAACACTAGGTAGAAGGATGTTTCTACACTAGATTTTACTGCGACTGCTTTTGTGGTTCTACTGTTCTACTCTATTGAAAAAGAACAATGACTCTAAAGTGCAAAACGCAAATTTCCCTTCACCCAAAAAAAAAAAAACTTGCACTCACCTGTCTTCACCAGCATCGCCGCCCGTCCGTTGGCTACCACCACAGTCACACCACCTCTCTGCCTTCACCCCAACCTCTTGTTATGGTTGTTGCCCCTCTTCCAATCCTCCTCGCCACCGCTAACGGCTAACCCCTCCGGCCTCCCACAACCTCCTTGCCACCACCCACAGTTCTCATTCCCTTTGTACCACTCACATACTCTCCTGAGTCTCCTCTAGTGGCATATTCACTGCATGCCCACTGAGGACTCTTCGATTAATATCAGTTTTACCCCTTGCCTTAACAGATCAAGACAATTTTTCCCTCCTGAAAAATTGTTTGTAAGTCCCCTAAAATTACTTGTAGCTTCTATTTATATTGGGGAAAAAAACTTTGCGGAGAGTCATCTATAGATTTGGTCTAATTGATCATTTAGTGATTTTTTTTTAATCAGAAATCATTTGGTGATTGCATTTTACGATCATATAAGGTGTCATTAGTGTACTAATAGAGTACAGTACATGACAAGTGCAGTATGTTATATCACATTGTCATATAATACCCAAAATCTGGTCGACATAGGCACCATAACATTAGTAGTGTGTTTTTACCTCATGAAAACAATTACACTGTATATGGAAGAAAATGAAGAAAGAGAAGGAGACAAAATGATTTACAAACCCGCGCCAAACGAGCCCTTGGAGAAAATGAGGAAAGAGAAGAGAAAATAATTAACAAGGAAAACATGAGAAAACTTTATGGAAAATTCACTTGCCTAACACTTTAATTTCTCATTTTATCCACTCTTTCTTTCCGAACCAAACAATAAAAGAGAGTTATTTTTGGGGACAAAATTTCTCTCTAATTTCTCGCACTTTCCTTCTTCATTATTTTTCTTTCCTTTTCTTCCTCTCATTTTTCACAAATTCCAAACAGGCCCTATAAAAAATTGCCCCTATTCCCTTTTTTTCCCAACTTCCAAACAAACCCTTGGGTGCGGATAGACGAATATCCTATCTCATACCTATAGAAAAGAAAAGAAAAGTTTAGAAATTTTTTTTACTGTTTATGAGCCTTTGTTTGATTATTTTCTTCTATTTTTCCTCTCAAACCAAACAAAGGAGGAGGAAAACTTTTGATTTTCCTTTCTTTTCTTTTCCACAGCTACCAAATAAACAGAGGTGCTACAGTCCCGACCAGAAAAGGGATACAGATCGGTTCCCGACGGCGCTCCGGGCCCACTCCGGCCACCAGATGATTGATCCGAGCCGTCCAAAAAATTTTAAATAAAAAATGAGTGAGCCTACACGAGAATTAACGGCATCCGATGTGTGTAAGTACTCGATTCAAACACTCAATATTTTTGCATATATATGTAAAAAAATGAGTGGGCCAATGCGAGAATCAATAGCATCCGATGTGTGTAGTGCTCGATTCAAACGCTCCATATTTGGACGGCTCAGATCGGCTATCTGATGGCCGGAGGCGCTCTGTCTGGAACCGTAGACTTTCCGACCAAATAAACCCAATGAAATCTGGAATTTTATTTGTTTGGAGAGAGACAAAAGAGGGGTGTTGTTAGAAGCTCCCCTCAACTCAACTGAACGGGGAGTTCCTTCATTAGCTCAATGATTCGAAATCCGGCCGGAAACCGGAGTGAAAGGTTCAATCGGCGGCGTAAGAATTGGGTGAACCTCAGCCGCAGGGGTTTTGTTACATAGATACACTCTACAGACGGATATATTATATACACAACAACGTATACGAAAAGTGGAAATGCGGTGGTGAGCATGAACGTCGAAGATCCTCCCCCCTCCGCGTCCGCCTCCTCCTCTTCTACCTCTTCTTCTCCGCCCGATGTCCCGCCCTTCAACGTCGAGGTCGATCCACAACCAACGCCGCCTCCTGCGGCGGAGCCACCGCCACAGCATCAACAACAGCCAGGGGTCCTAATTCAAGATAGGGATCCCGATGCCCTCTTTAGCGGCGGCGGTATCAGGTCCTTGCCTCTCTCTCTCTCTCTCTCTCTCTCTCTCTCTCTCTCTATGCTTGTCTTTCTCTGTTCCTGGTAATGCTCTCTGGATAGTGGCCTAATAATCGTTACTTGTTCATTTGGTAGAGGTAATTGTTCAGTTTAACACTCCGTTAGTCAATATGATGTTAGCTCCTGTTCTTTTGCACTCTGAAATTATTCTTAGTAGTGTTTTAACTTCGGAATCACTGAAGCTCGTTCGGGTTTAACAAGCTGAATTTAGCCCAGTTTAATGCTTACACACTCCCAATTGAGAGGTCAATGGTTAATTCTTTCCAAAGGCAGCAACCTACTTATTAGTTGTTGTGCACAACCTATTTTGAGGTTCTTTCTATTCTAGAGCTGGACTTTAGTGGTTGATATTGTTGTTGTAAAGATTGTGATGATGTGTATTGTTGGACCTTTTTTAGTGTTCGGTGCAAAGTTTGATCATTTGATGGAATTCTCTTGTACTTATACGTTCTCTCCTACCAATTCACCAACAAAAAGTTATTCTTAAATTGGAGAATAAAGGCTGTTATGTAGCTTTGAGATTTATCACCATTTTATCGCTCGCATGGGGGCAAAGATATTAGTCACCATTTCACCATATTGTTGTTCACGAAAGCTTTTCTGAAGATGTTACTAATCACAAGTGTCCAACTTTGGGATGACATAAAACGGTGATCAAGATCTAGTGACATATACCATTTCTCTTAAGAGTACAAGTTTTGGCATACAAGAAAAGATTGACATGAAAACTGCACTATAGAGAAGAAAATTGGGGAAGACGGTGAGATCTGGAATGCTTGGGTGATGTAGAGGTGTCTTGTTATTATGACTAGGAAATAACAAGAAGAGTTGAAGAAGAGCATTTTACTACTTATATATAAAAATAAAAGGAGATATTTAGGGTTGCAATAGCTAGAGAGGTGATGTTAATCAGTTTGCACAATGAAGTTGTAGGAGAGAGTGATTGAACATTGCTTAAGAATGATAGCAACAATGTTAGAGAATTGTCTTAGGTTTATGCTTGATAGATAAATTGCCGATGTAATTTAATTACAAATTTGAGTAATCAAAAACATAGAGAGACTAGTAGAGATCTTCGTATAGCTATTATAGGTTAGAACCTCATAGACTTGAAAATGGCTTATGATAGGGTGCTGAAAGAAATGATACGGTGGGTGCTGAGAAGATAGAGAGAGTGACCATGGGGTACACCAATGTATAAAGATGTAATGGGTCTTTGAATTACTACATGGCATGCAACAAGTGAATTTTCAAGCAGTAGGATGACACCAAGGGCTATTTGTAGACACCCTAATCTAGTTTCCAGATTAATTTACTTTTCTTTATGGTTTTTGATTCCCCAATGATGAAATGGAACAAGAACAGATTTGGGAATGATTGGGAGTGTGAACTTGATGTGTTTGAAAACCCTTAAACCTCGCTAAAACCCTACTGGCACGCGCTGGTCTGGAACCAACGCGCGGGTCAAATGGGCAGGTGTTGGTCTATAGTCAAACTTTGACTGTTGACCAACGCGTGCTAGTTTGGACTTGTGCGCACTAGTATGAGACGTGCACGCTTGACGCTCCGGTCAATACCCCGTCCCATCACCTTTTTGCTAGCTGCAGAAGCCATCATCAAAGGGCTTTAGGCCGGTGGAAGTTTCTGTTCTGTGCCTGCATCACTCTTGTGTCTCCTCTCACACAACCCTCCCATCACCTTTATTGGAGGGGAGACTTAAGGGGCAAGCCCAACTAGCGCTTTGGTGGCTGGCTGCACCTTTCTCTCACCACTCCTTTCTCTCACCACTCCTTTCTCCTATATATACCCCCATGTTTAACCTTGCAAAGGGTGACAAAAAATCCTAGCCCTAAGTCACAAAACTCAAGCAACAAGCGACCTAGTTCATTGCCTACTACCACTCAACAAGCATCAAACATCGACCATTCAAGCATCAAACACCAAGTTCAAACCCCTTTTCAAACTCAAACAAAGGTATAAGAATACTTTATGCCTTCTGTTCTGACCCCTGAGAGGGGCTGGCAGGGCCAGGCTAGTAATCTATACCTGTCCCAGTTCTAAAGCTAGCAAGGTTACAAGAACCGTGTGATCTTCACACCTGCACGCATCGGTCCTAGGCTCGCACGTGCCACTCTGTGGCTGCGTGCGCAGGTCTGCTTGAGGACAGGGGTGTTGATCTTTATGTTTTTATTATCATGCACATCACTCTTGAGCATGTTAAAACCTGCTTTACTGTTTTCCTCTTGTAAAGAATGTTAGCTGCTTTCAATATTCATATCTGTTGTGCTGGAATACCCCTGGGTTGCTTCTGAATGTGTCTCAGAGCCCAGGAATGTAACACCAAGCACTGGAAGTCTAGTCAGAACAGGCCCACGCGTGTCCATGACTAGCGTGTGCAGGTCCAAGCTGATCTCCAGTAGTTGGCATTGCATGGGTATCTTGGCCTTTTGCCACTATTTTGTCCCCCACACTGTTTATGCGGTGTTTTTCAATTATTATTCATTTGGCCTATAACTATGTCTTTTCTTTCCATATAAATTGCTTGGTTTGTCCTGGGTAAGCACGGGTCTGTCTAGAGCTCAGAGGAGGATTAAAACAGAATTTGCCCGAACAAGCTAGCTTGCGCGCACCGGTCTTAGGTAAGCGCGCGCAGGTCTGCTTGCATGCAGTGATCTACATGGAGCAGATCAGTGCATGCAAGTTTGTCCTTGTGTACGCCAACGTCTTACAGGGTGCTGCGTTGGCTTATCCAGGCAGATTTTGGCCTTTATCCTATTTTTCGCTTATCAAAAACATGTCATCCATGTTATTGATCACATCCTGCAAAACGTGTTACGGCTTTAATCCCCTTTAAACTGTTTCCCCACCCTAGTTGGCTGAAATTGACTAATAAAGAAGAATCTCAAACATTTTTGCAAAATGCCTAAGTAAAGATCGGTCTCCGGATTAGGTGAGAGGGGTGCCTTAAAACCCTTTCCCTCTCGTAACCTAGCTCCCGAACCCAGATATGGTTATGACGGATTGATGCCTTCCCCTCAAATTAAGCAGCGTAGCAAGTGTTTCAAGTTCGGTTCCTTGGGTGTCGGACCTTCAAACCCAAGTGGCGACTCTGAATTGAGTACTCGTTTGTAAGCGCTCCTCGATCCGCCTTTTTAAGGGCATGTTGCCCACACTCTTTTTGAGTTCTTATTTTTTCCCCTTAGTTTTTTTATTCTTTTGAATATATTGACTTGACACATTCATGATGTGGTTCCTTAATGTATATCATTCTCAGATTATAGTACCTTAGTAGATGAAATTAGGGAGGACTTAAGGATAAATTAAGCATTTTGGAAGAAGCATGGGAATCGGTTAAAATGTCTAACTCAAAACCAGTTGACAAAGAGCGGCAAGGTTGCCAGGCTTGTATACTAGTTTTGAAGTGATAATTAATCAATGTGGGACAAGCTCTAACACTCTCTAGGCACAGGTAATACCAAGCTATGCTACCGTGTTAAAGCATCCAACTCAAAGTAGGTTAATGTGGGTGGACAGCGTCTAGACTCATATTCTAGTTTTCAAGGTGATAACTAACTCATGTGGGACCAGCTCTAACAGAATCAAAATGGTTTTAAATATGTATGGATAAAACTAATTTATGGAATGTGTAATCATTGACTATACGAGTGAATTCATCTACTAAGCAAGTCCATAAGGTTCGGTGATTTAGTGAGCAAGTGAATTTGTAGAGAGCAAGTGAATTTCAAACGTGTCGAAGTAAAAAACCCTAGCGGATATGTTTGGTGCTGCTGCACATGCAACCATTTTTATGGTAAGAGACTATGATCCAATTACTTGATACAGTTATCTGTTGAAAAGCCATGAGATACAAAAAGTGAAATTCTTTTTATCTAGGTTTAACAACTAGCAAAGATGGAGTTAGTGTAGATGATTTAACCTATAAAGTCAAAATAGCTTGGCTTAAGGGGTGATTTGGCGTGCTTACTAATGACAAATACCTATAAGATGGAAAAGAAAGTTGATAGAACGAGTACAAGGCTAGTAAGGCCATATGGGATCTGGTGTTGGGTATTAAGTATTAAGTTACCAGTAGTCTCAAGAGCTTAAGCTGTTAGAAAATGGACCCAACAATGTATATCAAGTATTCAACACCCTCCCTTCTGTGCGGTGCAACCTTGTTTTGCATGTGGAGATGCAAATTTTTCATAAACAAAATGAAAGAGAATACGAAGGAAGCAAATGCAAACAGACAGACTTGAACCCAAGACCTCTCACAACTTGAACTTTGAAGCATAAGCTGTTAGGAAATGGACCCAATATATATCAGCTATTCAACATTGGGCTACTGAGAGGCCACTCATTAATGAAATGATTGTGTAGGAGAGATTGAATCAGGGATGTAAACATTCATGACTTTGTAGAGTAGCACTAATTTATTTGTAGAAAAAATCAAAAAAATAGACTAAAGTAGACTAAGGTGGTTTGCTAATGTACACCGAAGACCAGTAGATGCAGTCGTAAAGAAAAGTGATGATTTTGTTTGTCGAATATTTGGGGGAAGGGAGAAAGACCTAATGGACATTGGATGCTGCAAATAAGAAAGAAATGAATTTATTACATTTAGATGATGTAGAGATGTTGATAGAGTGGAATGGGGAAAAAGCATTCATGCAGTCTACTCCCATGAAAGGAGGAAATAAACCTTGGTTTGGTTTGGTTTAATGTGAGTGGATATGGAGATTTGAAAGCTCTAGTTTGTCCCATAGTTAGTGAAGACAAATGGTCATTTTTATGGTCCTAAAATTCCTTGAAGCGCTGATGTTTACTCGTTTCTCTTTCTTGTGTTGTAGCTTCCTCACTGGACACCGAAATGCAAGTTTCAGCTATGGATATTCTAGTTTCAAAGGCAAAAGATCCTCGATGGAGGATTTCTATGAGACAAGTATATCAGAAGTAGATGGTCAGATGGTTGCTTTCTTTGGTGTTTTTGATGGTATGTCACATTTTTAATCACCAAACCCTTGTAATGTTTCTTTAAGTTGTTCTTTATCAGATGCAAAGTTCACAATAATTAAGCTTAAACTTGTGTGATACTTTGTCACTGTCAAAGTGTCTTGTTAGAATCTTCTTCTTTTGATGTCCTTTTCTTATTTGTTTTTGTAATCACTGTGCTGCAATTAGGTCATGGTGGTTCAAGAACTGCTGAATATCTCAAGACCAACCTTTTCAAGAATTTAAGCAGCCATCCAGATTTTATTAAGGATACAAAGTCAGCAATCAGTATGCGTTTGGAGCTTCTTTTTGTGTTTACTGACTAACTTACTCTATTCAAGTCTTCATGTATCATTTAACAAAAGAATATTTGTTGCTGCAGTTGAGGCCTTTAGACAGACAGATGCTGATTACCTCAATGAAGCAAAAGGCCAGCAAAAAGATGCTGGTTCAACTGCATCAACAGCTGTATTGTTAGGGGATCGGCTGCTTGTAGCAAATGTGGGAGATTCCAGAGTAGTTGCTTGTAGAGCTGGTTCAGGTTGGTTGCTTTCAACGCGATTAACAGATATTCTGCAGAGTAGGATTCATGGGTCATTTGAACATGAAATTGTCAAAATCGTATGGGAAGTGGGGGAAACATATAGATGACATGAATATGAAATTCATGATGTCGCTCTTTCATTTCAGTAGGTGATTATGCAATTTATGGTTTTTTTTTTTTTGTCAAAACAATGTTATGAAGCATTCACCAATATTTCATTCCATGCTGTGCAACACTCGGAATCACAGTTTGTTCCTCAAGTAAACATATCATCATTTGTTTTATTCTTTCCTATGATTATCTGTCAAAAGTGAGTGACTGTTCATCGGAACTGTTATAGTCCGAATACTCACAAGTCCGATACCATTGATGTCCAATAACTTTGATAGCACATGTGGTTAATGACTTCCTAGTTCCCATCGTCGGTATTATGCATAAAACTTTTTTACCAAAACCATAGGAAATCCAAAATGATGATCGATGCTTTTCTATGTCGGGGGAGCATAGCGCAATATGTTGAACACTCACATAACTACACATAAAGAAACATGGATGTGGAGGATAACTAACAATAACAACATTGTGGAGATGTACGACCCTAAGGCCGGACAGAGCTCCCAAGGAACTCTAGTACCTTTCAAGAACTCAACACTAATATAATTTATTCTTCAACACTTTCTTCTACATTCTTCCATTGATCAACATTCCTTTATACAGGGCACTCAGATACATCTTGGATTCTACGCATTAAATCGATACATGTATACTAACACACATGGAAGACACATGAGCCTCCACATACTTTGAACACACACTAAAGTGACTCTTCACAACCCTAATACGTGAACCATTTGTTATCCAATGTATCTATCATAATTCATTAATTCTAAATTATCTCCAGTAGAAATAAGTTGGGGGAATGCAAGTAATCAACCAATCTAACTCTTGTAGTTTGATGGGGAGAGATAAAAATTGCAATTTGCGAGTGAATGAAACAATAACTGGGGTTGTTTAGAAATTATGAGTTACCCAATGGCTTCTGACACCCATCAAGTCCATTAAGCCCATTATTTTCGTTCGCTTATACCAGACTTCGTATGGAAGATTGACTTTGTAGCTTGTATGCATTGGTTCCTGGATATTCCCCATTTTCCTTCTAAATTCTTAAAGGTCTAGGGTCAGAAAACTTAGAATGAACTGGTTGTTGTAACCCTGTTATATAAGTTGAAACACTCCTAGCCTCTTTTGTCAAAATTTCCCTCTTCATTTCAGAAATGTTCGGACTAGTTCTTGGGGGCTCTCTCTCCTGGGCTTCCACTGTTTTAGGGTTTTGAGTTTGCATGTATTGTAGCAAATCATGGAAAATGATTTGGCCTTTTGCTGAATTATTTGCCCGTTGGATTTTGTTTGGTCTTGCACCAAATTACTGAATTCTGTTTGGTTGTGGTACAAAGGAGATTCGGGCAAGGAAAGCCTACTACCATTCCAGATGCATAATTACAGGCTTGTTAATGTTCAAATAGCTGAAATGCATTGAAAATCTCCTCTTATAACAGGCTTGTTTTGTTGTGCTTCATGCAGCTGTCCCTTTGTCTATCGATCACAAGCCAGATAGATCGGATGAACGCCAGAGAATTGAACAGGCCGGGGGTTTCATCATTTGGGCTGGTAATTGAGTCCACATTCCCAACTATGTCTACAAGTCTGTTGTCCTTTTGCAGTGTGCCGTTGGGCTAGTTGCTTTGCTAATTAATTGTAGTATGGTGTTTGACCAATTCTTGCATAAATAAAATGTTACGGAAGTTAATGAAAATAATGATAAATCTTGTCTTTGTTCCACTCGCAACTTCTGAGGTGATGAAGTTTAAAAGTATAACTTCTGAACTTCAGAACCTCATGCAAACGTATTAAAGTTGGTTTCCAGTTTGAAGGGTGCCGACTGATTGACTACAGATGCCAAATTTAGTCAAAGAAGCTCCTGTATGCCCTCCTATAAAGGCAGCCACATAGTGTCCATGCCACAATTTTTGTGTGGCAGCAGCTATTCAATGACACAGGTGAACTGGAGTACAAAGGAGGCTTTGAACTTGTGGGATATGTCAGTTCCTGTATCTGCCTCGTGGACTATAAGGAAAAATCTTGGCTCAGAACTTACGTGCAGCCTTGGATAACCTATGTGGTGGGAAATGGAATAATATCTTTCTTTAGTTAGACAATTGGCATCCATTGGGTCCACTAAAAGCCAAATTTGGGTCAAGGATTGTTTATAATTTGGGGAGGACTATTAATGCTAAGGTTTCTTCCATTATTATAAACCAGCAGTGGCAGTGGCCTAGACATAGGAACTCTGTCACTAGGGAAATTATAAGGCACACTCCTGGTTCTTTGATTCCCAATCCAACTCAGGAGGACTCTATTGTATGAAATCTGTCAACTAATGGGAAGTTTTCCATTAAATCTGCCTGGAATGCATTTCGGCAATCTAAGGCTTTGGTTCCTTGGTCCAAAGTGGTGTGGCACAAGCATGCAGTCCCGCGATGGTCAATTATTCCATGGTTAGCTGTGTTTAAGAGCCTCTCAAACATGGACAGATTGCAGAAGTGGGGCATTGTGACAAGTTCTCAATGTGTTCTTTGTGCTTATGCTAGTGAAACCCATGAGCATTTCCAATTCCCTTTCTCTTTCTGAGGTCCTTACAGGGTAAGCTTAGAGCATCTTGTTCCTTGCATTCCCTTGGTCAGATTGTTGAGTGGATGGTTCAGAAATCAGAATCAGTGTGGGCCTCAGTTATCATGTCTGGTTTCTCGGATTGTTTTTGCTGCCTCTGTCTACCATGTTTGGGGAGAACGTAATTGAAGAATTTTTTGGCAAAGTTGCTTGGGGATTCGGCAAGTGTTGGAGAAGACCTTGATGATATCGGGCTTGTATACATCCTGGAGAAGGATCCAAAGGTCAGAAGCTAATCAAGATCTTTGTTCTCTTTGGCATATCCCTGATCGAGACTTTAGGATGGATTGAGAGATTCTTTTTTGTATTTTTTGTAGTGCTGGTAGTTAGTTTGGGATGTATTGTTTTCTAGGCCTTGTTCTGTGAGGTCTGGATAGTGTTCTGGGGTATGCCCCTATGCTCATGTAATGTTTTTGTGGTGGTATAAAATCTTATCCAAAAAAGAAAAAGGAGGCTTTGATTAGACAAAAAAATCCTAAGGTAGGAAACTCACACAAGACCAAACGTTCCAAATAAGTCCAAGTGCATGCACTACCTCTTCCAAAAGGACTCTCTTTAAGTGAACAATGTGGGATGAGGAGCCCTCTTACAACAAAATGTACTTGAGCAGGGCGAAAGCTTCCCATTCCAGACACTGTAGCCGATTCTTTTCTCAATGTCATCCTGGCCCCTCTTTATGTTTCCCTGCCCCAACCCCATCTTCTACGGGCATATTAGGTCTGGCTATCCTAATTGGGATCTTTTGCTGTCTCTAATTTTGGTGTGTGAGGTGGTGTGCATGTATGTGTACTCATATTGCTTCCTCTTGTATCTGAAATCCATCTTTCAGCACTAAATGATTAGTTGGTTTTCCATTAGGGTAAGAAGCAGATTCTTGGGTTTTATGCTATAGTCTACTGATTCCAATTATCCTTATTTGAAGCTGGAAAGCTGGACTGTTGATTGTTTTAGCAAAGTGAGCATTTGAAATGACATACCGATGCGGCCACAAATTTGTGTTTTTGGATTTTGTTTTTTGTGATATGTAGTTTTTATGTCGCCTCGTTGTTTGCTCATATGGCTCTTGAGTTTCTTTTTTTTTTTTTGTTGCATTAGCCGTTAGGTTTTTAATGTTAGTGGTGCATAGTGAGAGATGATGATATTGGTTCGAAACATGGTTGAAAGATACAAGGCCTGCTGTTTGACATAATCATCGCATGTATCTCACTGATTGTGCTCTATTGTTGTTTGGTTCTAGCATAGCTTAGTGTTTATCCTTGACAAGAACTCCTTCTGTCGTTGCCAAACTTCCTTAGGAACATGGCGGGTTGGCGGTGTTCTTGCAGTTTCTCGTGCATTTGGAGACAAACTACTAAAGCCATATGTTGTAGCTGAGCCAGAAATTCAGGTAATGGGTCGAAATGATTCTTCTAATTCAAAAGAGAGATTATTCGGGATGATCAAGGCAAACTTTGACTCATGCATGAAGATTCCTTTCTATAAACATTTGAGGTCATATTTTCATTAAAGGATTGAAAGAGTGAGTAACAAAATATTATTGGCACATGTGGTTGATTTAAAAATGTAAGTCTCTAGGTCAGTAGGCTCCATGTTTTTTATCTGGTTTTTGCACTTAATGTAGTTACAATCGATTACTGACTATGAAGATCAGAGTAATTTGTTATTCAAGTGAGACCTGTATGTAGTACTGTGACAGCTGAATCTTTTTCCTAGCCATGCAGGTCATTTCCTCTCTTATTTAACTCATGGCTTTGACAAGGCAGACACAGAATCTGTGGAAGTGATTCAGCTAACTGATTTTGCTTTCTGTATGTTTATTTAAATTTGATCGTACTGATCATGTTTATTCCCTTTGCCATTGTCAGGAAGAAGAAATTGATGGCGTTGATTTTATTATAATTGCAAGTGATGGACTTTGGAATGTCCTTTCAAACAAGGTAAGTTACTACGCATCAAAGTAAAAATCTTGAGTGCTTTGGTTTTCTGAAACTTATAGACTGTTTTTGGATCCCATTTGTATTGAGTGAAAGGGAAATAGGTTACTTGTTGAATTTGTTTTGGGGGGAATTTCAAAATAACACCTGACCTTTTTTCTAACCCAGCCAAAAAAACAGTAGAAGAAGGAAGAATAGGTTGTACAAGATTTTATATACTTATATTTTTATGTTCCCATTCTTTCCCCTCCAAAATCCGAACTCCAAACTCTGAACATAAAAATACGATATCTGTTTCTCTTCGTATTATTCTGACATGTTACTTTGCATAATTTCTCTCCTGTTCCCCACTTCAATAACAAATGAAATCTAGTCAACCAGATGAATCAATGGATGAATTAATCAGCTTACATAAGCGTTCAATGGTTATTGTTCCCCATTTAAAACTATTTGTGGTATGATCAACTTGAATTCTATTTCTTTAGAGAAGGAAGTCAAGGCAAACCATTTTCTTTTCTTGTTGATAATATCCTCTTTAGCAAACTTACTTAGTCACTCTAGTTCTCTCAAGTAACTTATGGCTTATTTGAGAAAGTATGTAAAAAGACTGAGGGTCGGCATTGAAACTGTCCTGCCTTGCTGGTCTTTGTGCTTTTTCCCCTTACTAGACAATTATAATCAACATAGACAAACAGGAAAAAATACAGGTTTATGAGGGTCGGCAGTGTATATTTGAGCGTTCACATTACCTGAGTTTTAGGGTGTTTCGCCTTACCAGTTACTAGGTAGGAGTCAAAACACTGTGAAACCTTATCACCATGACCATTTCTTTTGTATAGTCATTTTGTTTGCAAGTAAAAAACTTTTAATGAAGTCGGTTGGGAAGGTTAGACGTATTAGTATGATATCTTTAGTTTCTTTTACATTGTCGTACTTTAGTAGGGATTCTGGTCTTATAAAACTGTTAGTCACATACCTTTGATGCATGTGTTTGATGTTTACTTGTGGGATTGACCGATCATTGAGGATAAGAATGGGAACAGAAAATTGAGACACTGGGATTCTTTTTTGTGGATGGTGCCTAATTGAAGAGTCTTAGTTGCATATATATTCTAAATGTTGGACTTTGAAACATCTATTTTGTTTTTGGCAAGACCTCTAGAGGTAGTCGTTTCTATGATGTAGATAGGAATTTGATGCTTGCTACATATGGGATCTCGGCGGCTAAGTACCATCTCTTGTGAAATTCAGGATGCTGTGACCATAGTGCAGGATATAAAAGATGCAGAAGCAGCATCAAGAAAACTCATTCAAGAAGCCTATGCAAGAGGGAGCTCTGACAACATTACTTGTGTAGTTGTCCGATTTGAGAATACGCGAGAGTGAACGTGAAGGTTGTGTTTCATTCTTCTCATCAATTTTGTATGTAGTACTTTTGTTATTAACATTGATATTTGCTATTCTTGCAGATTCTAAGGATCCTCGGAGAAGGATCAATCGGGCGGGAGAAAAGCATTAATTCGGCTTTTACTTCACTTTCAAGCTATAGTTATCAACTCTATTAAATCTGATAGCTGAGTTTGTAAGTGGTTGGTCCCCATCACTCATATAGTTTGTAATTGATATCTGGTTTGTTTCAGCCAATGTAACCCTAAAAGAGTTCTTTCCTTTTCTTTTCCTTCTCTTTGTTATTTTTAACTTTTTTGCAAAGTTAAATGATATGCATTGAATTTGTGTCCCCATTCCCCCCTGATTGTATCATGGTTTTAGCTACATTTAAAATTCCAATTGGCTTGCTTGATGTATGATCAAATAGGCAGCGATTTGCGCTTGTAGTGGTCCTTGATTCTCTTTTTTCTTTTTTTCCTTTTTCTATTGTTCCTTTTCTTTTCTTTTTCTTTGTTTTAAATCATTTGGGACATGAGGTCGGCTAAAGAGCAGCTCTCTGTTGGAGTGTTCAAGTTCTCGTTCTCAGTGGATTTGTGTTTGGAAGAAAAAAGGATGTTGGAACTTGGAAATGCAATGTATCTAGGATAATAGTGATAAATCCGGTGGGAGATGGTACAGGTATGGTTTTTCCAAATCCGGTGGATGATGGTGGTGGGTGAATAAGTTCTCTTGATTTTGGATGTGGTTTGGTTCTCGGAAGTGGTATGCTCGTCGTGAGTGGCCGGGTTCGCTGACTTTTGCTTTTCCACGCGGCAAAACCTGCCGCGACAGCAGGGGCGAGCCCTGGAGTGGCATCCATGCTCATGACAGCAAAGGCTCGCTGGCTTTCCGTTGGCGCTGTTTTTCTTTCATGAGCTGGCCGTTGTGCTAGTTTTGGTTAGTTCTTTCGTTTGACGATTTCATATATATTATCTAATTATGGTTTGAGCTAGGGTTCTCTTAGGGATCCTATACTACTAAATCTTGCACGGACCCTATGCCGACGCCTCATGTTAGTTTGCTTTTGCAGTACGCGTCGTGGAGCCTCTGTAATGTTTGTGCTCGTCTTAGATTTTGGTAATTTTGTTTTATTCTTGTATTTTGTGATGGAATCTTTGTTTGCCTACGAGCTTTTATAAGTGCCGAATGGCGTTGATATTGAAAGGAATTTTTCTCTAATAAAAAAATAATTGAAAATGAAATGCAACTAGTCTTAGAAGTTAAAACAACATTGTTTGCTTGGAAGAAATTTACTTCCCCAATTTTCGAACAATGAAGCGTTTTCAAACTATAAAGAAAGAGGAAGGGAAATACACTTCAAATGGGTTTGTGACAGGTATGCTTCCATTTGCCTCACATCACGTAGGTAGGGTACGAGGACCTCAAGGGAGGGCTTAGTTGGTTGGTAAATGCCAACCCACTTGACCAATAAAGTAAATGGGCTCTGAATCAATTCCATAAAAACTAATTAATCAACCCCACCTGAGCCCCACATTCCAAAAAAATATCCACACCAATCCAAAACCCCAGCCCACTAAAACTCTAAAAGCTGAAAGAAAATGCAAAATATGGCAAGCATAAAAAAGGAGGGTTGCAGATTGTATCTAATAACTTTAATGGTTTATAATTCTATAATCCTAAGGATTAAATGTTAGGATAGATTAGTTTGCATTTTTTTTGTTAGAGTTTTTGTATTTTATTCTTCGATTTCTGGTAAATTATTGGTGCTGTAGTCCTGTTTGGAATTGGGGGAATTGGGTTTCAGTGGGAGTTGGGGACAAACAATTGCGCATACATTATAAAATCTGTGGTTTGACCCTTCTTTCAGAAGAGTCTACTAGGAAGATCATTTATAAAAACAAAAATCCAAGTTGACAGAACATTGATAGTTGACTGAATAAAATTGTGAAACTTGCTTAAGTAATAAATTGTGTCGACTGTTTATTACTACCTTATGACAAATGTTTTCCATATAGACTAAAATCGATACCTGATCAATTTTGATTTTGATATGAATAATTTTCTCAGCGGGTTCTGTGTCTAAAGAACTCGAATCAATATAGATCTTGTTTGAAAGATACACGATGAAAAAAAAATTAAAAAAATTATTTTCCATTTACATTATTTTTGAGTTTGAAAATTTGAAATAAACTGCTTATTTTTTAAGAAGGTTTCTGGAACGGGGTTTATCCATTAGTAAATGAGTTCGATGGGTTGAACCCATTCTACCAAGCTAACAAATGGGTTGGGTTGGGTTTATATATTAGTGGGTGATTAACGGGTTTGGATTCAATTTGCCACCCCTACCTAAATGGAATAGATTAGTTGAGGTACGCGTAAGTTAATCTGAACACTCCAAAGCGTAAAAGAAAAAAGGTATGATCTTGAGTAGGACGGCAAATGATTCAAGTCCATGCGGGTACCACCTCGGGTGGGCATGAGAGGTCACGGGTTCGAGTCGTGCAAACGATGAACTTGGTCCTCCTGCAAGGTCTGGCTGTGGTCCACTAGTCCTTGGTGGGGTGGATGTTGCTGAGGCGCCTTGGTCCCTCCCAGGGCCGCCGTGGGTCTAGAGTCCTACGGCGTGTCGCTCCCTCCTCCGCCCTTTTAGACTTGGCAAAAAAAAAAAAAAAAGTCCATACTTGTACATGCATGTGTATCTATAATATATATAACTCCCAAAGCATACAAAGATATGATTAGCACGACAAAGTGGCGGTTAGAATACTGTTTCCTCCCGCGAAAAGCTTTTCATAAAAGCATTTGTTTATCAGAAAAGTTTGAATTCAGAACTGGAAAGGCAAAGTGAAGTCTCGTGGCCGTGAGTGCCTCTCAACAATCCCCCCACCACCTCTTCACACACTTTCCCCACCTTTTTCATCTCTCTCTCTCTCTAAACTATCACTTCCCATTTCTGGGGAGGTCTTGTGGGAGAACAAGAAATGGTGAAAGAAACAGAGTACTATGATGTTCTTGGGGTTACCCCATCTGCTTCTGAGGAGGAAATCCGCAAGGCTTATTACTTGAAGGTATTTTCTTGCTCTGTTTTTTTTGAGAAATTCCAAGTTTGATCATAGGATTGATGTGGGTTTCAACTCAAGGGATTTGACGTTACTAGTAGATGGAAAAAGCTCAAATTTTTGGTTTGAAAGTATACGTGTGGATTCGACGTAGAGTTTGGGAGCTTTATCATGATGGGTATAATGGGGGTATGAAATTACTGTTTGATTGAAGCGATTCGAAATTCTTCGTGGTTAAGGACTTAGTTATAAAAAAATATCCCAACAATATGCAACTCTTCTGCCTTTAATCCATCTTGCACTCCAGTTGCACAAGCCACCTACATCTGAGTCTCTTATGTTTTGCTAAAGTTGAACATGAAATCCCTTGATTTGAAGTCCACAACCACCCAAACGGAGCCTTGACGTATTGATGTTTGTTGATTTCTTGTTTTGTAGTATATGTGGGACCATGCTGTACGTGTGTTGTATGAATCGAGATCAACTCAATGACTTGTATGTGGCCACACTGGATTATAAATATGATTGTAAACACGGGATTTCAGTAAATTTAGCAGGTTCAAGTTTGATTCTTTGCGGTTTCACCTTCTCAATTGGTGTCAGAGAGGACTTCAGGTTTTGCACCTTGTTTGATCGGGCTAAACTAGTGAGGCATTTAATCATCCTATGGAGTTAGTAACTTAGTACAGAATCAGCATTTTTCCAAATGTTGGGATGACTAGTCCCATGCATAAAACGCCCAGTTCTCACATCTCACGTTCTAAATATCCTACTACGCCTTTCTGTGATTGATTGTTTGACAGATATGTAACCTCTTTTTTTATGGTTTACATCCGAACACGAAAAGTGCAAATCCAGCAAGATTTTTCATCTAATCCGATGTTCTGACCCCTGGATCAAAGTGGTCCTTAGAGTCGATTTCCATCCACGTGTCCCCAGAATGAGTTGGATTGCTTGCGCCCATTCCCAACAATCTCCCTTCCTTGCTCCACCCCTCAAAATGAATCAACATGTGGCGTCTCAGTCTCAGTCTCAAACCCAAAACCACCTCCATGATACCATTTGTTAGACTATTAGAGCCTTGCACTTCCCAACTCTCTCCTAGACCCATTACAAGGGCTTCAACTTTTGTGTTTGAGGCTCTGTGAAGAGGATGAGTGTCTTCTTGGTGTTTAAGTTGGAAAATGCAAAAACAACCCAGTGGGCTATCATTAAGGTTTAAAAAGTGTATTGAAATGTGTGAAAAGTATATTGAAATATGTAAAAGTTGTGTTGTAGTTTTTTTTTTTTTTTAATTTTTTTGTTGGCTTTTTGACAGCCAGTGCAGTCTGTTGAATGACCCTTAAGTTATATAGGAAGAATTATGTCAGAGTGATGGTGGTCGGAGTGAATGTGCTGAATATAATTTATACTTTTCTTGGTCTTTTAATGCTCAGTGTGGTACTTGTTTTTTTTTTTTTTTTTTCCTTTGGCAAATTTAACATGATCGATGATTTCATTGGTTTGTTGAGTTCAAGTGCATCCGAGGGGTAGAGGTGGGGATGTCACATACTGTACTGTGATATATGTTTTGCTTAGTTGAGCTAGATATACATGAATATCCTTATCTATCGTTATGTTGGGTTACCATCTATGGAAGTCTAGACATTTGCATTCAGCAATAGAGACTAAACTTGCATTTAAGTCTAAAAAGTTATTGTTTATCTACTAATTACCGGGACTTATATTGATGGTAATGAAGTGTTTTTGACTTACAACTACGGTCATCACATTTACAGAATCTTTGCATTATCTGAACAGGCCAGGCAAGTTCATCCTGACAAAAATCCTAACGACCCTCAATCTGCAGAAAGATTTCAGGCAAGTCCACTGTTTCCTATTCATCTTTGTTTCATTTTCCTTCTTGTCCAGATTTCTCGACTAAGTGTTTGGTTGTGAACTCAAGAATTCACAAACAACGAAACTATCCCTTTAGTATATCTTTTTCAAGATGCAGTGTGTGTGCTGGAAGGTGTCTTAATTAAGATTTTGGTGAATTGTACTTCCATATTTTACAATTTCTCCTTTATGATTAAGTGATTTTCAATGTCAGTAGGTATTGGGTGAAGCTTATCAGGTTTTGAGTGACCCGGGGCAAAGGGATGCCTATGATAGAAATGGAAAGCATTGCATATCTAGGTAATCCTAGTCCATTTTTAAAATATTAATATGTAGGACACTATATGCATCAATTCCCATGTTCGCTCTTTAATTGCCATTTGGTTTGAGATTGCATGTCGATTTTGTTCAGTTTGCTATCCTTTACAGAAGCCACTGTAAAGACACAAAAGGAAAAGGCAAAGAAGTGCAAGAAACTTACTTCTTTTTTGGTAGTAATAGACCATTGGCTAAATATAAACCAGACATCAATTTTGAGGCTTTGCCTTGTTGGTTGTAACTTGTAAGCGCAAGGGTTTACAAATTTTGTGTATATTGTTTTAAACGCAGCTTTTTATTCTACTTACTACAGTATCTAGTATGCTGGATCCAACTTTTGTGGGCAAAAGTGATGAAGATTTCTGGAAGAGAGGAGGGCTTCTGCACTTTATGTTATGATTCTATTACATCAATAACTACTGCATGTAGGACATAAACTATAAAGTCATCCCTTCTGCCTTTTTACTTTTAATACTAGCTATTCAAGTTTTGTTACTCGCTACACAATATCCTCTTTAAGACGACTTCTAGCTTGTTAATGGCTATTGTTTCCGTACATGTGATATCTAAAGTCTTAGTTTTAATTCATATTTTTTCAGGGAGACCATGGTTGACCCTACTGCTGTCTTTGCTCTTCTTTTTGGAAGTGAACTGTTTGAGGACTATATTGGACATCTTGCTGTGGCAACAATGGCTTCCTCTGAGTTATCTGGTGAAATTGACAATCCTGAAAAAGTACATGATAAGTTGAAGGCAAGTATGTTCCAAATTTACCATGTATTGGAACTGTGATTGTCTGGTTTTTCCTCTTCTTTTTTGGTGGGTTAAATTGTCTTTGGAAGTAAGTAGTCTGGGTGAGAGTCTATGTCCAGCTTCAACCGAATATATTCATAAGCAGTTATAAACAGCTTCATCTAATTGTTTTAGCAGCCACCACTATTCCCAATTCTGAAAGAGTGGTTCACCCCCTTATCGAAAATGGGTTTGCCATTTATGTCATGACCTTACTCATATGATTATCTTGGTGAAAATTGATGTTTGTTTGATGTCTTTCGAGCAGCCCATCAGTTGAGAATCACCATGATTTATAGAAGTTATTATCTCATTTTATCTTGCCCCCTTGATCTATTGTCAACTATGTGATGCAGGCTTTTCAAAAAGAACGAGAAGAGAAGCTTGCCAGAACTCTGAAAGGTTTGCTTCAGCAATATGTTCGAGGCGACAAACTTGGATTTGAGCGCTGTGCTGAATCTGAAGCAGAACGGCTCTCTCATGCAGGTTAATTAAGCAGTCCACTGCCAATTCATTTGTTGTTCTTTTTCACATAAACTATAGTGTTATGGGCAACAATGAGCACTAGATGCCGGGGCACACGCAATGTGTGTGCAAGTTGGATTGTGTCAAAATTTTCACAATTGGTTTTCGTTTAATGCTTGATCAATTTTCACAAATTTTGTACAAATCCGAGTTGAACACACATCACGTGTGCGCTGGCATCTAGTATTAACCTAATGTGATAGATAAACAACAATTTAACTCTCGTCATGCTTCATAAACATGTAATATTTCTGAATTGTGATTAAAAGTCAGGAGAAAATGAACGTGGTTGGTAGTTGATCAGTAAAAGGTTTTTACCTTTGTAACCTTAATTTTACATGGTAGTTATCTTTTCTGTCACATGTTAGAGGGGAAACGTGGGTGGGCAGGTGGGGGAGGTAATTTTACAATCTACCCCATCAGTTATTTCCCCACAGTTAATTACTATGTTGAGTTACGTTTTTTTCTTTGGAGGGCATTTATGGAAAATAAAAATACATAACAGGGCAAGAAGGGAGACACCAAACTGGTGCTCTCCCTTTATATATTAGAATAGATGTCTGTGTGTGGAATCATTAGTTAGTAACTTCTCATACTATCAGGTTCTACGGTTTCACACCAGAACTTATGTTGTCAGATAAAGAAGGTAACATTTTCCCTTCACATCCATGGATCTGTATGAGAAATACACCTAGTTTGCTCCCCATATGATTGGTATCTGCAATGGGTAGACTTTGGTACAGACCTAGACTTTGGCATTATATGTACAAAGTGGTCTGATGTTCAATCCAAAACCTCAGGTTAATGGAGTTTAATCTTAATGTGAAAATTCTTGGAAATAGTTGGTCAGGCTTGTTTGAGGCTTCCTTCTATGTTTTCCTGAATGGATAATTACTTTTCTATGTACTCATATCAATGCATAAATTGTCCTTCCCAAGTGTTTGAATTTATTGCCGTTCAAAAAAGTTGTTGAATTGATTATGTTATAAGCGAATTTCCAATTGTTGCAAACACAGCTTTTGGAGTTGATATTCTGCACACTATCGGCTATATATATGCAAGACAGGCAGCACAAGAGCTGGGAAAGAAAGCCAAATATCTTGGGGTGCCATTTGTGGCAGAATGGGTTCGAAATAAGGGACATTTCTGGAAATCACAGATCACTGCAGCAAAAGGTATAGACATAATCAAAGAGACCACATTCGTTTATCAGTTTCCTCTTTGGAAGTTGTTTTCTTCAATTATCTTGAATTCTTTGGTGATAATGGCTCCAGGAGCTTTTCAGTTGTTGCAACTACAAGAAGACACTCGTCGCCAGTTCAAAATGGACAGTAGTGGCCCCGAAAATGACCTTCAATCACATTTAAGGTTGAATAAGGATACGTTGATGAACTCATTATGGAAATTGAATGTAGTGGATATTGAAGTCACTCTTTTACATGTGTGCCAGATGGTGAGTTTTTATTTGTTTCATCTTCCATATGTAATCATTGTTCATGACATGGGCTTGCAATGTTTACTTCATCCGTAATTTGTTGTTCATTGGTTTAGGTTAAGAATGGTTCAGTTTTACTTTTCACCATGGGCAAAAGAACAAATTTATATGCTTTACACTGAGGACCTATTATGCTTATGTGAACTATGCTTGAACTCAAGATTCTTGATTTGTTTGCAGGTGCTGCAAGAAAGTAATGTTAGGAGGGAAGTACTTAAGGCCCGTGCTATGGCCTTAAAACAATTAGGGAAAATATTTCAGGTACAATCGATGTAACAGTGAAGTTGCTTATGAATACAAGTAACTAGCCTACCAAAAAATGAAACCCTTTGACGAGTATGACAGGCTCGCATCAAAACATTTCACATCTTGTGTATGCTATACTCTTCTGACTTTTATTCATGCTAAGTGCTAACCATGTAAATGAGGAATTTCCATGTCTCATGTATATCCTACGATGCTTTTGTTTGGTATTGCAAGTGGAGTACATTCACTAGATTTGGTAAATATGTTTATTTGCCTGATGAATTGCATTTATGAGAGTGATGATCCGAAGTTATCTGGTGGTGCTTTTGTTCTCTCAGAGGGAAAAGGATAAACAAAGGGGAGGAACATCAAAGAAGACAATTGGTTCTCACATAAGCGATGATGAAAGCAATTCTGATAGCAGTGATGAAGAGGATTCCCCAAGAACGCTCAATTATCGAACTCCTATGATCACTCAAGTAAGTTCATTGTTTCCTCAATTACATATGGTTAAATTTCACCTAAAATCCTTCACAAGCCTTTATCGTAGGTCCCTCCTGATACTTGAATTCTGTCTGAGTTTCTGTCTTAATTACACAACAGATTTATTCCTCCCAATACCAACCCCTAATCAGCTTAAACTCCAGGGTGAAGGCTTAATTTTTTCCTACCAATTAACTTTGTTGTCGATTGACACGTTTAGGTTGAAACATTTTGCTAATTGGAGATTAACGTCTAACTTTGCACATTCCTCCTCTTTTGTCTACCTCCGGTGCTTTCTCATTTCATGCTGAAGCATTTTATTCATTATCGACATAGGATAGAGAAAAATCGGAAAGGAAATGGATGAAATACAGAATGTAAAATTTCTGACTTCATTTGTGGCCAACCAGAAGGCATAATGGAGTTAAAGTGGTTAAACTGCTACCCAGATAACTTCAGAACCAAAAGCACATGAATCAAAATAGATTACTTCAGTAACTGTCTTGTTCTTTCTTTTTGAGATAGAAAAAAACACGAACATAATATGACTCTTGCATTTCTCTTGTGGCAGGGCATTGGTAGACTCTTCAGGTGCCTCTGTAATCCAGCATTTGATGTGGATGATGATGAGATTGTGTACAAAAGCAAATCATAATTGCGAAACTCTTGCTAATACCGAAAAGGCCATCTTGTTCAGCAAAAGATTGTTTTAAGATGACATCAAAGAACAAGCTGAAACTATGAATTGTGTGTGTGTGTGTGTGTGTAGTTTGTTGGTGAACTTGCAATTACTGCAGTCCTATATCTCATACACAAGAAGATTGGGGAGTTTCACAGTTAATATACCAATTAGACTAAGCAAACATACTAGGTTATATGAACTCAGGTACGAGTAGACTGAGTAGTTGCATAATATGTGTGACATGTGTCTAACTACGGACCTCCCTAAACCATAAATCTTTGCATATGGGACACGGCGGTGTGTTGCATGGACATTTCGTGAATGTATAAACACGTGCATGAGCATACTATGTTATGACCTAACATTGTAAATGAAATTCAATGGGAAAGGGGGTTTTCTATGTCCCAACCATGTGAGTAGATGTATTTGTCCTAAGAAACAAAGAAATTATCAACTACAATCAATAGATTACGAAAGGGTACCTGCATCCGAAATCGACTCCTTAGGAATTGAAAGGGTACCTGCATTCGAAACCGACACCTTAGGGAATGATTGTTTACCTCCTACATAAATGTGATAGGAAATAGCAAACCCTCCATTTTTTTTTTTGGGGGGGGGATCGGGATCGGCAACACTCTTTTCGTCATTTCTTCAACAATTAATAGAGCTGATAACATAAAGGCATGATTTTCTTGACTTGGTTAGATAATCTAATATAGATGTTTCTAACAACTGTTTTTAAGGCCGAATGAATGTCCATATTTACTTTTTCAGCTATGCTGCCAAAGTCGAGCTCAATAGGAGCATTATTTTTCTAAATTTTTACTCAGGCGAAAGTCAATAGTGTTGGCTTTAGCTAGTGAAGTTTGAACCCAATTAGATGTGTGAAAGTGCATCGTGTCTACCATTGGGCTACCATTTTACTTACCTCAATAGAGGCATTGTTGTCTGCACAACGTTTTCCTTTGCAACTTCAAACCAAACATCAAAATCTGAATCATTTTCTTTAATTTCCAATTTATCAGGTATCAAACCAAAAAAAGGGGTATTTCCTTTGAATCCTCTCCTTTGCTTTCCTTTTGTAAAACCCAAAATTCAAAGGATTTAGCTCCAGTGTAAAAAGGTTTTAGCGTTGGTTTAAAAACTAAGGAAGAACCAGCTAATCAAGAAAAAGTATCAACCCGCCCAAGGAACTTCAATGGCAAGGAAAGATTAAGCCATCTAATGCTTCACTGCCATTGCCTTCAAGTACACTGTTTGTATGTGCCAATGAAAGCTTCTTGGTAGGAACTTGTTTATGACACTAGCACAAGACATCTTCATACACAAATAAAGGACGCAGATCTCAACACAAACATCTCACGGGAGAAGAGTCTCAAACCAAGGTGTCTGTGTGCGCCAACGTGTTGCAGCTCAAGGTAGAAAAGGTAAGCCAAGACAAAAGGTCAGAAAGAAGAGAAAACACACACAGCCAAGATAAGCTAATATACAGTTTACAAGGTATAAACCCATTTATAATACTAATGTCTTAAAAAGCCAGTCTCTGGAAACAGATACAACAGATCTCACAGTGTCATGGGTTCAACCCATAAAAGGGCACCACAGGTAGCCAGTACAAAGTGGTCTGCAGATTCAACAGCATCACACAACCATATCTACAGGAGCAATGGAACAGAAACTTACAGCCTGTGTTTAGATCATGGATTCGGCTAGGGATTTAACAATGGGAAGAAAAATGATTGGAAAACCAATTAACTAAACATAACTTCCTCATTTCCATCATTCTTGTCTTTGTTTTTAACCTCCCTCCATAAACCCCTCACCAAATTCACGATCCAACCACAGACTAAAGAGATTTTTTCCGCGGGTACTCACAGCCTTAGTGAGCAGGATGAAGGAGTGCATTGGCCGCACGGTGGGCTTGGACACCAGAACAAGGACAATGCACAGACGTCAAGCTCAAGCAGCCGCTTATGATGAGGGAATGTCTTCCAGGGCAAGTGTGAAGCGCCGGGAAGGAGTCGCATACTGCCTGCACGGCCGGAGGAGTAAGGGCAGTGCACTGGCTTATGTTGAGGTTTATAAGCCCTTCTTCCTCCTCGCGCATGTTCTTCTTCACAGACTTCCATATTTCATGCTTGTTGTTAACGCGGCTATGAGCCAGAGAATACATTGCTCTGTCTGTGATGTTTTGGCAGTAGTAGAGACCAAGGGATCTAAGATGGAGGCAATTGTTTGCCAAAGCAATGACACTGTCATCTGCAACAACATGAAAAGGAGTCAATCTTGCCCCAAAAAGTTTATTAGACTGAGATATACTCGAATTGTTCGTCATAATGGCAGGAAGTCAGAAGAACAGGTGGAACTGATGAGGCAAAACATGAAAATGAACATAAACACAACATGCACATAAACATGGAGCTGTAACAAGAGACTCGTGGAAGAAATGGTGCACTTCCAACTAATTTACTCTTGATTATGTAGATTATTCTCTAGACATTATATCAATCATATTCATATCTACTATATTTTAACTTCCTTAAGAGGTACGGGTGATGCACGAACATTTGCAAGGAGGAGACGTGCCCATAAAAGCGCATCTGACACTTCTTCAATGTGACCTAATTAGAAAACCGAAACTTATAGCATCGAACACTTTACGGACACTTTGCCAAACTTCTTGAACCCTCGAAAGTCTGAACACATCCAATAGAAGATGAATAAATCATGCATATTACAATGTTCTGCAATTGTTGTGCATTCTTTAAAATGCAATTGCTAAATAGATGATATCCTCAGTCATTACCTTTGAATAATATATTCAATCTATATGACATAGGATATACATATATACAATCTCCTAGCTAGTACCAGGCTTGCCATGCTGTATCGTGTCCTATATTCATGAAAATCAACCTGCCGGCATGTCCATGTCGTGCGTCCCTATGTTTGTGCTACTTAGGATGTATAAAAAATCATTGTGATTGCATAAACAGCAATTATGACCTTGTGGAACAAAGTCAAACTTCCCACATTTGCCACAAGTCACGAAAAAGAATGTTAGCCTTTACAGCCATTACACAGACGAACAAAAAGTGTACGATTTCTCAAAAGATCTACATGAATTCAAATAACTGTATCAGAACACAAATACCTATTGGATCTCACCAAAATGGACCAAAAATGGTGATTCAAGAAGGCTTGCCATGGCAATATTGAGTCAACAGTCAACTAGAGATTATAACCTACATCAAAGCATGCTATAAAGCCTTTGGCTTTATCATATTACTGTAACGGTTCTGTAGATAGACAGTAAAATCTAGACTGCCAAGCATGTGTCTGGAAAGGGAAACCATAAGGTTGCAAAATATGGACATTGAACTGTCATCGGGGGACAAGAGGGGATAAATCTGCCGGAAAAGGGCCCCCTTGGCCTACCACAACCTTTTTACTTTAGAGAATGCCCCTTTCTTTGATCCTAAGTAAAGTTAAGCAAAATCAACAAAGTGAACAGTCATTGAGAACTATAATGTGAAGGACCGACCTAGTGACAGTAAGAGAAAGAATAGCTCAAAGACTACTGTAAACAAGATAAACAGGACTTCACATTTGGTCGGGATAGAGGATATGCAAATTTTTTGGATGAAAGAAACTTTTCAAGTAAAGGGGGTTGAATTCAGTGATATATGACTAAGAACCAGCAATATTTCCTTCTGACATCTTTTGAAGTTGTGAACAAAACAAAAGCGTGGGATACCTGTTATAAGAACACAGCCACACAAATCTACGGCTCTCAGATCGGGGCATCCATACGCTAACCTCATTATCCCAGCATCACCAACCTTCTCACACCATCCCAGATTCAATGACTGCAACTCATTGCAGTTGTCACCAATAGCCTGCACACAATTGCTTAAAAACTTAGAAAATAGATCGTTGTCAGCCACAAGTGCATCTCTGCATCTCCAACTTAGTTCTCCATTTTGGAGGCTCAAACTAGGATTGCTAATTGAAAAGTGAATTTAGAGACTTTTACTATTTATTCCAGCTCCAACCACACATCTCCATTTGCTTTCTCTATTTATTCAAAAATCAACTAATTCATCTTGAAAACCAATTATTTACACACTTCCATCCAAAATTTTATCCTAACCTTCAAAATATATTAACTGAAGAAGATTTCATACGAAATCCAAATCAATCTCTAATTTTTTAGAAAACATGTTTAATATTGGTCCCTTTCGCAAGTTATCATCGGCATCTTCTCATAGGTGTAAATCATATAAAAAGCTAATCTAAGTATGTAAGGAAAATCGCCTAAATGTACATAGGATATTGTGGGTATTAGAACTTCAAGTCAAAAGATAAAAGGGTAAAGTAGGAATTAAGAAAGTCTCAAAATCGGAGATTGATACTCCAAAAAACTTGAAGGGTCCCCAAATGAGGAGACTAAAATTCAAGTCTTCATTATGGAGCTCCAAAATGGGGCACGGTTGAAGCGACTCCATACTCCATAGTGGAGTATGGTTGTAGTTGGAGTGGATTATGGTCGTAGTTGCTCTGCTCTATAGATTCAATTGAAATGAGGGATAACAAGCTGTAACTCTTTCTTACTTTCAATGCCTTGTCAGATGCAGCTTTAACGCATCCACAAAGATTCAAGTATTTTAGTTTTCTGCAAAAAGTAGCCAGATACGCAAGAGCTGTATCACTGAAGGCAGAACACCCACTAATGTTAAGTTTTGTGAGATTTTGGCAACCATGAGCCACGGCAAACAGAGAGCTGTCACTAAGCTTGAAGCTCTTGCTGAGGTCCAGATCCTGGAGTTCATGGCAGTAACTTGCAATGACCTCAACCGCGCTATCTTGAAGCTGAGGTTTATCCTGACGCAGAATCAGCGTCTGTAGTTTTGTGAATTTAGGAGCAAGGGAAAGAACCATGTTGTTCATGTTGTTCTTGCACCTGAAGAAAATCATGCCAGTAGTGAGAGATTAAGTAGGCCCGGATGACGGCTCATCAAGGGGGAAACCAAGCATAACATCCCCTAAGACATAGTCATCAAGATAACACGAAAACATATAGCTGTTGATCCAACAGTAGACATATTCATGACCATCGCAGTATAGAACAATTCAGCATATATTTGATCCCTACAATGCCTTCGAGTACATATTGGACAATCAAAGACAATGTAGCTCCAGTGCTCATGGCTAATCAACACCACTCTGTTGATATATTGGATATTCACCAATGGATTGAGAGACGTACAGATAGACATGTTTCTCCACAACAGGAAGATATGCATTTAGGATAATCGTCATACATATGCAAATCACGGGCAAATTCTAACAGTGGAGGAGTAATTAGGAAGTATTAATGCCAACGGAGCAGTTTATGCACTATCCTCACCAGAAATTCAACAAAAATGACTACAATACAGTTAAATTTGCATGGTTCGCTTTGCAGAACTCGAGATTTAAATTAAAGAGGACTGAGTTTGTGATTGGAAAGGCCAGAACTTGTCTGGCAAATAGTCAATTGGGTCCCTCCATGTTAAACCCCAACCACAGAATTTGAAAAGGGAAGAAAAAGCATACCGAGGGGGAGCGGGAGAGAAGATAAGGTCAAGTCCCCCCTTGTAAAAATGGAATCACGTACTCAACTACTCATTCTACACTTGGTAAGGGACACACCAAGTTAGTCAACATACTCATCCAACAACAACAACATAACATAACCCATCTAGTCCCCAATCATTGAGGATATGGGCGGGGATGATTGGAGACAGACCTAACCTTTGGCAATATATGCACAAAGTGTCTGCTCTCATAATATCACTGAAACAGTGGCCCCCCTAAACCTCCAAGAACCGAGAAGCTACAGGGACGTTTTGCTGCAGAACCATGCGCCCAAATCAAAGCCAAATGACATCAGAGACCTCGAGACCCAAATCAATTTATGTGCACATTATTGCTTCCTTCATTGATAGTCCAGAGCATCAGTATGCACATCAGTCAACATACTCATCCCAGTCAAAAAGTTCGAAACCAAGAGAGACTACTTTGGCTAAAAAATGGTAACCGAACAGGGTGAAAATGTTTACAATACTCAATTGCAAAGGACACAAATAGCATTAGAGAAAACATAATTTACACATATATACAGAGAAATTAGCTATCTTCTTCTCTTGATCTATGTTACATGGATTCGTATCTATGTACTCATCTCCCCGACACAAATAGTTGGATACTTGAATATCCAACCAACAAGAACATATAGTGATTCCAGAATCCAGATACATTATACTTAATTATATAAAACCCATGAAATGCTCATTTGAAACTTGTGAACTTCCCCAGAAAGTAAAAGAGGTATATATATTAAGATATTTGACTAATTTACCATGTCCAACTGTCCTTGGAATAACAAGATGAACCTAACCGAACATCTGTACCAAGTCCAGATAACATAGCTGTTGATCAAGGGACTTAGAGCAGCCAGTGAAACAATAACAAATTGAACACCACAAGCAATAAGTAGAATATGATGCCACCATATAAATATTACTGGAACATAATTGCACACAAACAGACGCAGATAAAGAGAGACAACAATATAGTACCACGAGAGGGATAGTTGAGTAAGTCCCCAGCAAATAGCATCTCTCCACCCACTACATACTCCCGAAGCAACGATAACCGTCCGATCATCGACAAGGGACACGATTCGCAACAACAGCTCCATGGGAATATCCTTCCACTCGGTGATCATCCCAGCACCTCCCATCTTGGTTCCCCCAATACCACCGCTACCACCGAACACCATCAGCTTATCAAAGCACAAGTCTAATTCCTCGGTCCTCAACCCCTCTCGCCCTACCATTTCTCCTTTCCACACATGTAAATACAGAATACCCAGTACCTCTGTTACCTCAAACTACAATCTAAATCAGCTTTCCTTTGTTTCTGTCACCATAATTAGAGAGAAAGTTAGAAATAAATACAGGTGAGACATATTTTTGGTTCCCATCTAATAAAATGACAACAGAGCACAACAAAAATCCATCCATTATGGACCCCACCCAAGGGCCTCATTTCAGAATCCATTCTTTTTCAAAGCCTGGTGTGCAAAATAAATTGTAAAAAATCAGCTTGATCAGCTGACTGTAAGCACAGTTTGGGAAAAATAAGGTTTTTGATATAAACAATAACCCATCAATTTCTTTCAACAAAATTTTGAGACTATAATCGATCAAGCTGATTTTTTGTATCATGATATATGCGAAAGGGACCCACGACAGGCTCCAACCATACAATCCCAAACACGAGAAATTATTCAATGCCCCAAGGCAAAATTGAGCGCAAATCTGGATCACGCATTGATTTGGGGCCTGCACACTGGGGGTGGACCCACATAAATGTGTGGTACAAATTCGCCCCATACAGCAAAGCACAAAACCCAACAAAACAGCCCAAAGAATTTATATTGACATACATAAAATATCATATGCAAGCTCATGTAACAAGCACAAAACCGAAAACCCAAGAAAACCTAAGAGAAGGACAAGAATTAGTACAAAACTGTCAAAAAGCGAATTTTTTTCTGACCCAGAAGATGATCGGAACAGTATTTCTTCTTATCATCAGGAGCACAGTCCACACATCTATACAGTCTGATACAACTACATAAGCACATCTATATATATAGATGCAGGCCACAGAGAGAGAGAGATTGAGGGTTTGGGGAAATACCTTTGATGGGGTCGACGACTTGGTGATTGTGCAACTGTGAAAGCAAGCGTTTTTAAGAGAGAGAGAGAGAGAGAGAGAATTGAGGAGGGAAGAAACGTATTGGAAAAGTACTACTGGGAGACCCGAAGGAAGCCACGTGTGTGACGGGTGACGAGGGAAAATGCGGGGCCCAGGTAAAAGAGTGGGACAGGTGATTTGATTTTGGTTTTGGCAATAAAATTAAAAAATTGAGAGGTGGGGAGGAAGCGTTTTATACTGCACCCTCCGTACTCTTTTATTTTAAAATGTCTTTTAATAAATGTCCATTTTATAAAGTTAGTGGATAAAAATTGGTATATTTTTCATTTTATCCCTAAAAATAGATTTCATTTTAAAAAGTTAGTGAAAAAAATGTAATGATGATGTCTCCATAGAGGATAAATAAAAAAAGTGAAGGTAAAAGTTGATATGAAAGGTGTAATGATTATATTTTCTTAATAAATTGGAATTACGAAACGGAACATTTAAAAAAAGACGGAAGGAGTATTTTTTATGCTCTTATGTTTAAATTAGTTTACGCGCACGTCGACTAATTTTAAAGTCTTGAATTTAATGATCAGACAAAGTTCCAGTGGCCCAAAGGTTTGGAGTGTATTAATTTCTTTTTCATGCCTATTTAACCAAACCTCCTTGATTGTGTGAAGGAAGCGTTGAGAAAGAACGACACATGAAATTGAAGAAAGTGAAATTTTAGAAGAAAAAAAATAGTACTCCCTCCGTCTCTTATTTATAGTCCGGTATTTCATTTTGGGCTGTCCCTTAATAAGTGTTCATTTTCTAAAGTTAGTGGGTAAAAATTTGTGAATTGTCTATTTTGTTCCTAAAAGTAAATTCCCTTTTGAAAATTAAGTGAGTAAAAATGTAATAATGATGGGTAAGTAGGGAAAGTGGAGGAAAAAATTGATGTGAAAGGTATAATAATGATGTCTTTTTAATAAGTTGGAGTTACGAAGCAGGACACTTAAAAAGGGACGGAGGGAGTATCAATTTTAACACTTCACTTTTATATTTTCACACTTTCTTTTGTTTTTTAATAAAAAAATATACATTTTTAGCACTAAAAATAAAAAAAAATGTGCATATCAGAAAAGAAGCATGAAAATCACTAAAAAAAAAAATCAGAGAAAGTGCAATTAAAACTGAGAATGGAAATTGATTTGGCCTTATTCGTTTCACATTTTAGTTTTATTTTTTTAATTATTATTCTATTTTTCTCTTTAATCATTATCCTATTTGTTCAATTATTACTTTTATTCCTCTCTCTATCTCTCTTTACTTATTTTATTATTCCATCTCTGCAATTATTATCCCATTTAGTTATTCACCCACTAACAAAATTAAAATAACCAAAATTAGCAAACGAATAAGGTTATTTTTCACTTTAGCTAGTAGGAGTAACTTTTCTTTGCTCGTGTGAGTACTATTTTGACTCATTTTGATAGGAAATTAGGAACGGCAAATAAAAAAAGATACGTCGGATGGTACACTTGCTACTGATAGGAGAGCCAAAAAAAAGATGAGTGGAAAATAAGAGAGGAGAGAGAAAGAGGGCTCGAGAAGATTCCAAAACGGTTTTTTTGTCATAAAACGAAGCCGCACCAAAAGTAAAGATGATACCCCAAGGTCCCCAAGAGAGTCAAATACTGAAGGAACAAAAAAAGCTAAGGCCGGACCCATGGATGCGTACAACGATGGGGAAATTTTTGGGACGCGGGGGAGCTGCTCTCCTTTAAGGGGCAGCAGCCTGCTGTCTCGGTTGGATGGGATCCGCTTCGGTCTCGTTTTGATAATCGGAAATATTCAGTCCGTAAAGTTCGTCGAGTAAAACAAGTGAACCAAAAATCAACTTGAACGGATATCATTAAGAGCCTTATCAAAACAGTTTTATCTTGAAAAGATTGGATCCGAAATACTGGATCGAATCCATCGAAACCCATTATTGGCAAGTTATATGTGTTCCGATCAGATACTTAATGATATCCGATCGTTCTAATTTTTGGTACACTTGTTCTACTCGACGAGTTTTACGAAATGAACCTTTTCGATCATTGGAGCGAGACCAGAGCAAGCTCCGCTCGGCCGGGACAGCAAGCTGCTGCCCCTTAGCAGCTTCCCGCCTCCAAATTTTTGGGTGCCGGGTGGGTATTATGTGGCCATGTTCATGTGGTATCCAAGTAGTTTCACTAGACCGTTCAAAAGTGTATTAGACAGCTCAGATTAAAACTCTCTCTCTCCTCTCACCCCACGACTCTTTCTCTCTCTCTCTTTTTTTTTTCTCTTTCCAAATCCAAAACATCCAAACCTAAATAGAAGGCCCTGATGTACCGAGTGGGCACCACGTGATACCCACCCGGCACTGAAAAATTTCTCAGAACGATGGGGTAACGAGAAAGTTATTGAAATTCTTGCACAGAGAATAGAGATTCCGAGAAGGAAAATGATTTCTATACTCTCCTAATTGATGCAAACACTATTTTTTTGTCTTTTAACGGGTGAATTTATAAAACAGTCCCCAGAGTTTGTAAAAGGTGTGTGCATGAACGGACTGTTTCGTAAATTTAATCATTAAAAGACAAAAATAAAAATCAATTAAGAGAGTATAGAAATCAATTTCCTTCCGCAAATTCAATAAAACAAAGTCAATCTATGATCACACATGCACACAATCACACATGCACACGTACACCGTGACTTTGGTGTTGTTTGATAAACTTGAAAATTGAACTTGAAAGTTGAAAATTTAATGTTAAAAATTAAATGCTGACTTTTATAAACTGAAAAGCTCTTTGATAAAATTAAAAAAAAAAATCAATAGCTGAACTAAAATAATTGATTTAATATAAACACAAATGAATTTAGTTTAAACTATTTGTCATTTTCTTTTTTAGTTTTATTAACGAATGTCATGTGTTTTGTAGTTGTGGTTAAGGAGGAGTGGTGGTAATTGTGAAAGTGCTGGTGGCAGTTGGTAGTGTGGCGCTGATGGTTATAGCGAAGGTGGTGTAGTGGTGGTGGTGGAGGGTAGTGGTGGTGGCTAGGGTAATAAATGAGCTGAACTTTGCCAAGCTCGAGCTCAGCTCTTTATTAAATGAGCCAAAAACTCGAGCTCAAGCTCGGCTCAAGCCTTAATAAGTCAAACTTATTCATTTACTAAACGAGCCTCTTTAATCGAGCCGAGCCGAGCTTTTTGTCAAATGAGCCGAACACTCGAGCTCGAACTCGGCTTGTTTACTAAACGAGCCAAACTCGCAAATTGCTCGATCGATTTATTTACAGCCTTAGTGGTGAATTGGTGATATACAAGTATTGACAATTTCAATCAAAATTATGTAGGTACGAGACTTCTTAATTTTTGTAACTTTGTAAGCCTACATGTTAAAGAGACATTTAAAATGTTAAGTATGATGCAGTATGGTTATCAAACCTTCAATTTTAAATGCTGAGTTGGGTTATCAAACAACCACTTTTTTGTGTAAATGAGTGCATGTGTTAGCTTCTCTCTAAAGGGAAAATAACTTCCATGCGAGGCTCCAAAAGAAAAAACAAACACCCATAATTTCTACACACAACATGTGAGTGCATATGTTTGGCAATTAAGGTTATCCTCAAGACAGTAGCTACTTGGATTTCCTTATATATATGAATCACAAGACTTTCTTCCAAAGTTCCGGTGTGGGATTGGGTTGCGTTGACCCAACAATCTTTCCTTAGTGTCCATGGTGGCATTTAGTTATGTATAGTATATCATCAAGGCTTGTACCAGATTCTAGAGGTAGTCCCCACCATATAAATTAAGGTTGTGCTTTGATATCAACTATATTGATCCCCTTCAGCTGACTTGTTAACTTTTAATCTGACCACGTGACACAAAAAAATAGCTTCAGGTGATACAATAGTTGCTTGGATTTTCTTATATATTACAAGATTTTCTTCCAAAGTCCCGATGTGGGATTGGGTTGCCACACATACACCCCTACGCAAATGTGATTAGTGTGTATCTAAAGTCTTTTATATGGGATGGAATGGACCATGTTCTAATACCATGACAAATACTGAATATTGTTATTTTGTTCTGACTAACTTCGCTAACTTATATATCTACAAAAAAAAAAAAAAAAACTTCACAAACTTGTATACTCACGCAAGAGTACATCAAGATCTCCTTCAATCAATCACATCTCCTAATCTTAGGATATAATCAAGGATTTATACAATCAAATCTCCTAATGCTAAAATACAATCAAGAATCGATAGGGAATAATGAAGATATGGACTCATTCACTGTGAGCTTGCTACAAAGGTATGGACTCATTCACTTTTTCGCTTAAGGCCAGAAGAACTTCAAGACTGTAGATATATGTCGGATTGGCGGATGTGTCTTCAAGATCGAATTATCCAAGCTCATCTTCCCTCTTCTTTTATGGGTCTGGACATTACATATTGTTGGTGGATATGGAGAACACAGAATGATTGTATTTGAAGGGAAACTTTGGCCTTTAGAATCCATCAGCGGGAAAGCGCAATCTGACTTTTATGTGTACTTGGAAGCAAAAAAGAAGGCGTCTCCTGTGCCGAAGACCTCCATTCGTGAGATTGGAACTTGGGAAAGGCCAGGGAGAGGCGTGATTAAGATTAATGTTGATGCCGCGATGTCCAAAGAGTTGAACACAATTGGAACAGGAGCAATAGCTCGTGACGAGTATGGTGCAGTGATTGGGATACGAGTGAATACTTAGAAGGGTCTTAATTCGCCAAGGATTGTCGAGGCTCTAGCAGTTCGGGAAGTTATTAACTTGGAGATTGCTCTTAATTTTACACACGTGATTATTGAATCGGATGCTGAATCAGTCATCAAGAGTTGTGTTAGTTCGAATAACCTGCCTTCTGCTATCGAGGTTTTGGTTCATGATTGTTTATCTCTCAATGAGTTTTTTATTTTATGTGAGTTTAGTTTTGTCAAAGGAGACGGTAATAGAGCCGCACATGTTTGTGTTAAACAGGCCCTTTCTTGTGGGTTGTTCAACATGTGGACTTCCATCTTGTCCTCATGGGGTTCGTCACTTTCTGACGTACAGACGTTTCTACCTGCCAGATTAATAAAATCTTCCCATTTTTGTAGGAAAACAAAAATGAAGATATATAGAGATCATGGCTGGATATACATGCATTACATTACTCGCGTACGTGGAATCCACGGACCTAAACAAAATTCCACAATGCAATATTGTAAATAAAAGAGTTCCACAAGGTTTACAATTAGGTACCATGGTGTTTTCAGTAATGAAAATTTTGTAAATTTTTGTTTATAGTTGATAAGTTGTTAGGTGTTTTAAATAATGAATATGTTGAGAAATATCAAGTTGTTTTCGGTAATAAATAAGTTGTTAATAAGTTTGTGAGCAAAGTTACTGTAGCCAAAAAAAAGTTTTTCTTGACCACTTTTTTGTTAATAGAAACGAGATGGTAAAATGCTGAAACTTTTTTTTAATAGAAACGAAATGATAAAATATGTCAAATTTTTTGTGATTTTTATTAGTGGAGTAACACTCTCTTAGTAAAATAGTTCTACTAATCAAATTATAAGCTTTCTCGATATGTATGAGAGCCGCATACGTGCATTCTCTACAAGCTTTAATCATTACAAATCATTGCACTCGCATTTTTTCTTCTTATCTTGTCGGTGTTGGACCGACGTCGGAAAGCGAATTGGAATTAACATTAACCAAGACAAGTTAGGATTAGGAATTTATAGAAATAGTAACTAATTAACTTTTTATTCATTTGTTCTTGTGCATGTAATTAGTTAGTATTTGTCTTAATTAGGCTATTCAAATCCCTTTTTTAATATTGTTAACCAGCTGATTCCCCACATGGTAGTATATTTCATCCAACCTTATTTAATTATTAGTCCATAAACAAAATGTGTGCCCTAATTGTATTTTGATAATCTATCAAATTAACCTTGTTATATAATCGGCGGTGGTGACTGATATATATTATATACCATGAACTTAAAGTAAAAATAATAATCTGCAATCATGGAGCCATAGAGGCGATATGACAGACAACAAAGGGAGAATCACTAAATGCTGCAAAATGCATAATGAGACAAATGATTAGACGTAACGTGGTCGGATGGAAGGTAAGACGTGCGGATCACGCACATAAGGCTGAACCACTAAAATCAGTCTCTTTGGGTCTTTTTTTCGTCGTCTTATATAATTAAATTTTGTCCAACTTAATTTGGTCTGTGTTTGATTTCTCCCGTCGAAACCAAAAAAAAAAAAATACATCCTAAAAATGGGAACCCATTCTTATAAACAGTACTAATAAGAAAGAAAATAAATACAGTATCACAGCGTGCAGTACTGATCATGGTGGGGGCACACCTCGATCACCTCCCCAGATGCTTTTCTTCTCTCTTTCTATCATGTTTCTTTGGTGGGTGTCACTGCCTCCCCAGATGCATGTAAGAGGCACTTTCATGATTATCTCTTCTGTACTAGTAGTAATTTCTTTGTCAAGTCCCCGCATATTCTATCATATCGATCCCTGTCTGTACCTTGTCTTGTTTCGTTGGGCCTTGCTGGAGAGCACTACTGATCGATCGTCCCAATTCGATCTCTCTCGATATATCTTGATCACGAACCTTGGCCTGCTTCTTGTCCAGTTACATTACACATCAACCTTGTGGACAGTATTTGCATGATCGTTCCTTCGTATTTTGCATGATTTGATAGAAATGGAAAGTAATGATCGACAGAAAATTTGGTGGAACACTGTGCGTGCTTTTGTTTTTCAGGAGAGAAAAAAAAAAAAACAGTACTACATCATTACTAAACGAGACTGAGTGGAATTCAGAAAAAACGAGACTCGTTAAGGGAAGTTCGACTTGATTAAAGAGGCTCGTTTAATAAATAATTAAGTTTGGCTCATTAAGGGTTCGGTTCGTTAAGTCTCGAGCCAAGCTCGAGCTCAAGTTTTTAGCTCGAGCTAGCCATACTTTCTGTCTTTCACATGTATAGCTAGAATAAGTAAAACTTATTTGACAAATAAATTCCAAGACTTGCCTCCAGGAAATGTTTTTTTTTTTTTCAAAAAACAACCCATATTGTAGATCGAACAAAGTCAAAAGAATATTTTCGAATCATCGAAAATATTTCCCCTCAAGAATGGGTATTTTTTTATTCTAAAAAACAGTTTCATGAAACGTGTACGTTGCTAAAATTTGTGGAGGAAAGGGGGGAAAAAAAAAAAAAAAAAAGCAACTCAACCATGATGCAAATCTAATGTGGCATCCCAATTGTTGGAAATGGCTTCCGAAAAATGTTCCAACTGCGATGCCAAAAATGAGGTCAAATCTTTGTTCACGATCGGCAAGAAGTTTCACATGTCAAATTTGAAGCCAATTAAATGAAGTTCATGCATGCCTATTAACAATATTTCAGAGTTAACAATGATTTAATTTTTGAAAATCCTATTAGCCTAGCTAGGAAGACTATTAATTTTCGAACCCATATATATATACTAACCAAATCCTTAGGATAGTTCTGTGATTGCGTGAATCACCGTCAAGAGGGAGGAATTGAGATTCGAGAGCGAGAGTTGAGAGAGGGAGGGAGGGAGGGGGTGGTGGGGCGTAGAGGAAGTGATGTACAAATCCTAACTGAAACTAATGTTGATTGTTGTATATTGGGGTATTTTCATTATAATATTACGCTTCAGTTTAATTGGGTTGCAGTTATGGTTCGAATGCCGCTTCAGTTATAGGAGTATTACATATGACCCGAAACTGAGCCGTCCGATTTTTTTTAAATAAAAACCCAAAAATCATAACTGTGGTTTTTAAAAAAATTGACTCAAAACCGTCATGATCAGTTTGGTTTGGATAATCAGCGATTCGGGTTAGATTGTCATCCCTGCCAGCTGCCAATCTAATATACAAACTCTCAAGTCTCTCATGGCATCTAAAATACTCCTAGCTACCGAATAAAGAAATAAATAAATTATAAGGTTTCAATGATATTTTTGCTTCACCCACAAGTAACCAGTTTGGGCTGGTTATTTTCTTCCCTAGATCAACAGAAAAACAAAACTTAACTATGGAGAAGTGATTATTTTCTTAGTGTCAATTAATTAAGGATCCTGTCTAGTGTTTGTTCCATTTAATCCAGTCCAGTTTTAAACCATTTGTGAGCTCTTTTCGGGCCCACAACAATGATCAAAACCGTTCACTTTTTACAACTCGTCGAAAACATTGACCACGCCAAAAATTACGTTGATCGAATATCGTTTGATATAATTTTGAAATGCATTAAGTTTCTAATAATTGTAGACGTTACAACAGACGGAGATCAGTATGACGACATCTCAACAACAAGAAGAAGAAGAAATTTATTTTAAACCGAATGTAGACGTTGCACCAGATGGATATCCTTTCAAACCATTTAATGCAAAATACCAAATAGAACCCAAGAGTTTTAATCTCATTATAACAAATAACTTACAAACCACGTTTTGTTCTAAAAGCATGCTAAGCATAACTTAATTTTGTTTATCCAACTGACGTCCTTTATGTATGGTAGAAAGTTTTATTTCAACTAGGGTACGGCTAGGGCACTGACGGTGCAACAGAAACATTTAAAACAAGTTCGGTTACGCACGCGTCTCGCTTAGTACCAGTACAGTACACACATCCGGTATGGATACGCCATTATTTTCGAAGTACCCGTGCTTCATAGCTCCAAGGTTTATTTTTTTCAGAATTGGAGGTGCCGTCGTTTAACGCCCGCATTTCAGGTGTACTCTACAAAGGAACGTCAGAGGGGTAGTCTTGCGGGTATCTTTCGATTGTTTGTCTAAGTAATTCTTCTTGTTCGATAAGGTTGGACGGCGTATTCTCATAAACATCTGTGAACAAGTCTGAAAGCGGAGGTTTTTCCACTTTCTCTGCCACCTGAATTGCGTGCAATAGCTGCAGAAAAACATTAGTAGTATTTCTCAGAAGCAAATTTTGAGCAAAGAATTGTTCAGAAGCTATGTGACCATTGTCTCCGACTTTACCTGTTTCCTCACGTTACGGCGGAGTTCAGATTCGTCTTTGTCGTTCCACCAGCCATTTCCATCGACCCATCTTCTAAATCTAGCTACGGGATTTCTCGACATTTTCCAGTGCTCAATCTCATCCACTGGACGATACTTGGTGGAGTCATCGGATGTAGAATGGTGTCCAACTCGATACGTGAGCGCCTAAAATTTAAAATTAACATGGGAATGCGAATCATGATTTTGTTTGGATAAAGGGATAATAAGATTTCATCTATGTAAGTTGTTTAGCTAGGAAAAGTAAACATTATAGAGATATTTCAGGAAGGGCTCGAAGACTTAGCTGGATTACAATGGATGTCTCACAAGAATTTGGAGATGAAAATTTCATTGTTAGATGTTTATGGAAGGTGTTGAAACTCAGAAACAAAGTATTTTCGGGAAACTGACATGTTACGTATATTTCGGTATGAAAAGATTGGAATTTGGGGAGTCTCTCAGTGATTTGTTTGCGTCTCCTAGGAATCATAGTTTTCCATCCGTTTAGGTGGAAACAGAACAAAAAAATGTTCCCTGGTTTGAATGAGTGCAATATACTGCCCTTATACGCCGAATTCTGCTGGCAAGGGACACAAAACATTTTCTGTATTCACTACTAACCTGAGTTCCAAGACGTGAACCGTAAGAATGGGAATGTGCAAAGTGAGTAAAGTATGTTTAAGGAAGCCTAATTGCACCTCAATCAATACGGGCCTCTGTTCAGTAATAGCCATTTCGCGTGCTGCACGAGTCGCGCTATAAACAGCAAGAGCATCATTCCCATCTACCCGAATACTTCGGATTCCATAAGCTTGACCCTTCACAACGATCCCATCACCTGCCAATAAGAAGAAGAAAAACAAACATGACATAAGGATGCAACATCTGAAGTATTAATATGGTGGGATTATATTTTTACCCCTTCAGTGGTTGTTGAGTTCCCATTCCCTTTTGCGAATAATTTTACTTTGGGATGCCTTTCCAACAATTTCACACAAACATATACTGATGTGCCATTTCACACACCCTTATGCTGATGTGCACTGTCAAATAGACTCTTAGACGAGTATGAAGCACCCTTGTTGACACTCAACACTCGGGTTGTATAGGATATGAGATTAACAGTTTAGCTGGACATACACCTAGGAAACATATTCAATATTCAGGTTTATTTGTAAGCACGGTTCGCTAAGGGGGACAAACTAATATATAAAGACATACGACAATTTGCGGGACCCTTGGGTTCTTAACGATAGGATCACATAGATCCGACACTTAGATACATATTAAAACCCGACATGTGCACTGGAGTCCATGTAGCATAGGATGTGCATTTTGAGCACACTGTCACAGCGGCACAAATGAAATTGCATGACAAAACAGCCCAGTTTCTTTATATTATTAGCTGCTAGTGGTGATTCTGGCCCATTAAAAAGGAGACCAACATACACAAAAGAGGATACCCAAAGAAATTCAGCCTTTAACATAAAAAAGATTGCAAGGTTGAGGGAAATAAATACTTCGGAACTGCTCTGATACAGGAGTGCTTATGGCCCATCCATTGTTGCGGCAAATGAAGATAACTGGGGCTTCCATAACTGCTGCAAAATTTAAAGCAGCATGGAAATCTCCCTGACAACATTTAGGCGCAAAATTAGAAAACATAAAAACTAAACTCTTGGTTCCAGAAGAAAGATAAAACAAAGAGAACTTATTCATAGCAGCAAAGTAGTATGTTCGGAATTAAGAGTAAATGGTACACAGGTGTGTTATCACCTCACTGCTGCCGCCATCTCCAAAATAAGTGACAACACATGCATCTTTTCCATCCATTTTGAGAGAATAAGCTGCACCCACAGCTTGAGGAAGCTGAGTTCTGAGGAGCACAAAAAGTGAAGAAACATTTTAGTGCTTCCAGAAGATTGGTGCATCGAATCCAAGAGGAGACAAGAACAAGTGCTAAGGGGGATACGATCATACGCAATCGGTGATGAAACCGTGAAGTAATTGTGCTTGTTGGAGCCATAATGAATTGGCATTTGCCTTCCTTTTCCATAATCAGATTTGTTCCCAAGGCATTGGTTGGCAAATTCTTGCAGGGTGAAACCACGCCACAAAAGAACACCAGGTTCCCTGTACTGCATTTCCTTTTACATGTCAATGTGTATCATACGACAACATGAAATTACGAATATATGGCCATTAACATGTTGAAAACCCATCTGGGCTATGGACAGGTGGAAACGAGGAAGGAAAACAAAATCAATAAGCAAGTGCTGAAGCTACTACAAAGGAGCACAAGCAGCTTCAACAGAAGGAATGCACTGCAGCTACGACAACTTCAATACCAAAGAGCCCAACATAGTTCAAGTATAGTGGTTAGAGCCAGTTTTAACGAGTGTTAGTTTAAGAAGTAGGGTTATGAAGCTAGTTTTGACAGCTGTACTGAAAGGAGGCTTTGCTTTCCCCTTTTTAGACCTGCATGGTATGTACACCGACACTTAGTCTTGAGTTTACATGCACTAGAACTTGGAGATTGGTTTGCATATAATCGCCATAATTCCACTGTAATTCTTTCATTATATGACTATTGAGATTCAGTTGATTAAAACTCAACTAACTTCACAATTAACACAAGTTGGCTTCAAATCATTCCACACGAGTATTGGGTATTTGGTTTCAAGTATTATTTTAACTTGTTTTCCCACTTGCATTCTGCTTGTCTCCAAGTCTACCTATTCCATCTCCATGGGCAACATGACATCACCCGTAAGGGAGCGTGTCGGATTGCTTGATATGCATTATAGGACCCATTAACAGCTCAAGAGTTAGAAATAATTGGTGATCTACCATAAACATTGCAAAAACGAATTATTGTAACCTAAAGTAAAGGTGCTGAAACAGGGATAGGAAAGACCAATACAAGTACAATCTGTGAGCAGTATTTACACTACTTGTTTACAGTTTAAAAATGGATGGCCTTTAACTTGCTGATGTCACCCAGTGGCTTGTGGTACTAACAGCATGGGTTAAGAAGTAAGAAATAGGTTACCTATGCAAATTGAGCATTATTCATCCAATCTCTTACCTGAGCCAAGATCACATCTTCTGGGGTGAGCGCAGCAGCTGATGAAATGTTAATAGCCTCTTCTCCAATTGAGGTGAGGTAGAAGGAAATTCTCCCTTGCCTCTGTGCTTCATAGAATATTGTGTCCATAGTTTGAAGGGTAACCATAGTGCTATACATCTTCACTGCATCTTCTTTGTTCACCTAATGAATGTAATAGCTGAAAATTTAACAAAACACCAGCATGCTGTGCCAGCAACCAAATATCCAAGGGTAAATTCCCCCTCACCTTTAGCAATGTACTAACAACCCTGTATAGTTTGAGTTGAACTAGAGCGTAAAGGTGAAGGATTATGCTTATTTTAACTGTGCATGTGGGGAACGCATTCCAGAAATGTCGAGGGTAATTTTCATTAGTTTTGGAGCCAAAACTACTCTCTCGTTTGCCTATTTTAGTAATTTTACCCTTGAATGCCTATATACTCTAACTACTCTCCCACTTGATATTTTACCCTTTAGCGCCTACATAAGCCTCTTCCCCCACTTGGACAATTTTGCCATTCATTGAAGGGGATTTGAAGGGCTGAAACCATGGCAAGTTCATCAAAGGGGTTATACACTACAGTCCTCAACGACTCACAACGGGTTCTCTTTTGTGGGATTCCAACGCCAGTAAGGACTGCTCGAACACCAGCTTGTTACATGGTCTTGGGTAGAATTCAACTCCGAAAACTAGCTTTTGAAGTGAGGGTATATACTTCATATTCCTGTGGTACCTAGGCGACATGGGACTTTAATTCACACCCTCCCTCATGCGCAGCGTGCTCACTCTACAGCACTTGTTGTGTACAGGCCAGAGACATGCACCCTACCCATCTCTAGTACCTAGATCTGATACCATGTTACACGGACAGTGCAACACAGCCAACATACGAAGGCGGTATATCGACAAAGAAGTTTTTCATTCACTATGTTTGTCAGTCAGTTAATGCACCCTATTAATGCAGGCTTGAAGTCAAGGATCAAGCACCTTCAACCCAAAGGAGACACCAAATGTGGCATTCTCTCATCCATGTGTGCATTATCCGAACAATATGGAGTTGCCAAACAGGAACATTTACACCTGCTGAATAATAATTTTTATACCTGTACGAAGCTGCTGTGCATAATAAGATTCCCATTGTCATCAAGAACTCGATAACAAGGTATCCTCTCCCTTGAGGCCTCTGAAATAAATCTCATTTCTGGAGTAAAAGGCACTGTTCCACCAGGAAAGTCCAAGGCCTGCAGCATCAAGCACAATCAAATCAGTGAAGGCAAAGTAAATAAAGCAATATCGAAATTGTGCTGTAATAGAAACTTAAAATCCCACCCTCATATCAGAATTTGTAGATAGAAGAGACAAATAAATTGCACAGTCAAGAACTCACACTTGAGATACAGCAAACTTTGTGGCATAGAGCAACTTGATTGGGAAAATTCGGCTATTTGCATGATCGAAAAATAACTATTTCAGCATGGTATAATGCAAAAATTTGAGAAACACCTTCCAACTTATTTTCTTGCAATGATGAAGTATTTTTTGTTTTTTGGTAACGCGGAACTGGTACCACAAACCGCAACCTTAGGTCGCGTGGCTGCCGGGAGCGGAGACAAGATTTTCATACGATGGGGGGCCAATCCCATAGGAACAACAGAAATAAGCATAGTTTGTGACCCATCATTTCATACGAACTCATTTATGGAATTGTCATAGTAAAAAATAACATTAGTTGGCAGTGTTGCTCTAATGGTAGCAGAGAGATGTCGCTCCAATGGTAACAGAGATATGAAAATCTAACCAAAGCCATTTTTGTGGTGCTGCTCATATGGAAATACAGCTTTATTTTCTCTTTCTTTTTTTCTTTTTTTTTGGGCTTTAGCCAAATCTTCTGCCAAGATGCAATTTTAAATAGATCTAACCAAAAATTATATCTCTTTGTGGCACATGGTTCAAGATGGGTCTAACTGCAAAAGCTCTGTAGTCAAACTAATAACCTCTTGCTAGCTCAGTTGAAATAAATTCGAGCCTACAATTGAATTGGTACGAGAAAGGATGTAAATATGGTGTACATTACCGTGTGGGGCCCGAATGATCTGATTTGTTGATAAATTTTAAATTCAATTGAATATGTGTAATACTTGATTCAATCTTCTAACTTTTCATTCAAAAGTTGAATATTCTAAAATTTATCAACGGATCTAATTATTCGTGTGAGACTAAAACGATTCTAAAGTTAACGGATCGGATCATTCGTGTGGGGCGCGTAACAGGCCCCACATGGTGATGTACACCCGTTGGTCTGTACTCTAAGCATTAGGCAATAAAATCTATGCATCAGCAAAACCTTCTTTGGATAGAAAAAATCCAACTAAACTAACAATTAGAGTGCATTACATTCGTAGCGTAAATTTGAGAGAGAGAAAAAAAATTTGAGTAAACTTTTTTATTTTGAACATGGCAAAATTCATTCAAAGCCGAGGCAGCACAGGCGATTTGATCACATAATTACAGGAATGAACCAATGTACATCCAGTCTATCATCCCTTTGAGAGTGCATGGTCGATTTCATTTGGGTTTATTCTCCTATCGTGTGTTAAGTTACCAGTAGTCCGAAAATTTAAGCCCTTGGGAAAAAAAGCCTCAACGATGTATATCTAGCTATCTAACAGATAAAAACTGGATTTTACTGTGTTTTTCCTGGAATTTTTTTTCTGGGTAAAAAAAAAAAAGAGTGAGTTCTTAAAAAAGAAAAAGAGAGTTTGTGCTGCAGTCACCTGAATATCTTGATTGCAGTCTCGAAGGTGTTGGTTTTGAGATTTGGTTGATTCAAATCGAGGAAAAGAGGAAAGGGTTGGTGTGTGATGACAACAAGAGACTAGTGGGCCTAGAAATCTACCATGAAAAGGATTGAGTTTTGTGGAGGAATTAGAGACTTTGAAATGGTGAAGAGAAGAGCTCCAAAGGCGTTTGTTGAGAACTCTTATCGCCATCGAACCCATCTTTCTTTCTGCTCAAAAATGATGGGTACGTGGTTATTCTCTTTTGATACAGAACCAGCAGATAATAAATAGCTCTGATTCCTCTGGAAGACAATGCACACAGGCAAATGCCAAACAAGCAAACATTAAATGATAATTATCTATACATGCAAACAAATCTCTTTAAATAATAATTTCAATGATTTCATACTCTGATTGAAATAAAACAGTTACAGAAATGGGAAAAGAAAGACAATCTACACGCTGTATTCCTTTCAAACACACAAGTTGCATGACAACAAATTAAATTAGTATAATTATGTATTACCAAACCAGACTAAATCGAGCATTAAGTTCCAAGTAATTATGGTCGGTTACATAAATTCGTTGTTTCCATTGGAGCTATATCAAGCGCAGTGGCGGAGTCAAAATTTTAATCCTGAGGGGACGGGGCGGATTAATAGACGTATATTTTTAGCAATGCTAAAAATACAATTTTAAAAACATAACTCCCTACACAATTGCGTCCAGAACTTTTTGTTGCACAGGAGTCTATCTGCATCGAACAGTTTCGGACACAATTGCATCCGAAATTGTGTTTTAAAGTTGTGTGTAAACTTCTTGTTTCCTTTCCTTCGGGCTTTACGTTGACTAAACAATCAGTGTGTCGTGCACCAACATTCACAGCAGACAGCACACGTGTTCATCATACTCCGTGTTGTAGTAGAAAATACTCCCAACAAGGATTGGATTGGGATAAGGATAGGCAGCTTAAGCTAACTAAAGATAGGAACGGCCTTCTTCTGCCAACTTCACTCGTTAAACGTGCCAAAATACTGGTGCTTCAGACCATCTCATTTAATTAATTAATTAATTCGGCTATATTAAAAGAGATTGTTTTTTTTTTTTTTTTTTTACACACCACTTTCGAACGAGCCCTCCTATGGGTACGGTCCATTTGGTGTACAACGCCTTTTAGCGGATGGATTGATTGGAATGTGTTTCGTTTGTTATGATGTCTTGTTCTTTCTATTCTTTTAATCATTGTAATTTTATTCTAATTAATATTTTTTTTTTTTGTTCAAACAAAATTGCACATCACCTTTTATGACACCGGTCTCACACAAATAATCGGATTCGTTCAATTTTTTTAAATGTATTTTAAAGTATCCCTATAAAAAATCAACTCTGTCGGATATCGATAAAGGTTTGATTGGTTTTACGCTCAATTTTCTGTAAGTAAATCAAGTGTAGAATCGATTAAGCATTTGTCGAAATCCGACGGAGCTGATTTTTTACAAAACTACTTAAAAAGACGGTGTACATAGAAGACGGTGTACATTTCACATTTGGTGTACACCAAATTAGTTTTATTGCTTTCGAACACTCTTTTCAAACACACCACTCAATAACATGGAGTTCTGCAATCAATTTAACAATCCGAGTCATTCATTTTACAGCTTCAAACATGTAAATCAGTCATGTGAAAAATCAAATTGATCGGAGATCGATAAATGCTTCATTCAAAACAATTAATTGCGGGAAGAGTTTTATCAAAGAAAATGTAAAATTTTGAAATTTCTACCAATGTTTGATCAACCTAACTCTTTGCATGATTTATGTTTATGTCAAGATAAACAACATGAACGGTTTGAACTGTCAAAATACGTTGCTGAATTCATTCTTATTTTGTTGCGGAATTCGTTCTACCTGGTTAGTTTGAAAGGTGAGAAGAATTTCCCATCTTGAAAAGGAAAAAAGAGAGAGGGGATCTAACCCCAAAGGGCATGGTACTTGGGGGTTGGTTTGGTTCCCTTCTAATAAGTACTTCTAATAAGTACTTAGGTGTTATCAATTTTCTTGAGTCTATACAGAAATTTACTGTAGTTTTCATTGAGATTCTGCAAGTGAGCGATGTGATTGATCTTCGAATCAATAAAGGTGCACGTAAGTTAGACTGAACACCTGAATTATAAAAAAAAAAAAAAAAGGGGAGATCTACTCTAGTCCCATCTTTCAATTGAACGTCCAGTTAAATAACATTAGTAATCTCAAAAATTATATGAAGGCTTTATCTTCGGAAAAAAGATTGCCAGACTGGAGTGAAATTCAATTACACTGTGTTATGTCACCATATGAACCATGTGCCACAATAAGTTCACGTCATTTTTTATAATTCAGACTAATTTTTTAGGAGTATTGTCTAAATGGTATTTTTAGCATTTTTAGTGAAAATAAGTGGTATTTTGGCATCTAATGACAAAATTATACCGTGAATTCATCCTAGCTCATTAATTTAGTAATGTTTTGTTATAGTTCAGATTACTTGAACCCAATCCTAAAAGAAATATATAAAACAGCCGTTTCGGCCACCTTGTCTAACAAATGCATTTATACAATCCATTGAGCTAAAGTAACCGATATAAAATAGAAATACAGAACCCCAAGAGCTGCCTGATCGTAAGGCCGCCCAAGAGTTTTCAGGTTGGATATCTCTCCCAAGCGCTCTCAAGTCTCAACCCATCGTAAATGAGTGACGCTAGTAGCCGATAAAAAAATGAGTCATGTCAGTGGCTAGGGTACGAGTTAATTGGCCCGGGCATCCTTCAATTTTAAAAAAAAAACAAATAGGAAACCAGAGTACCTGATCCTGGAGGCCACCATTATCGTACAGCAATTCTTCTTGCCTTCCTGCTTTAACGGATTCAAAACGCCGGGAGCCGAAGAGGGTTGTTGAATTACCCAAAAATGAAGGTGGGTTTCTATAATTCTTACCATTTAAGCTTGTTGGTGAAGAGAAATTGGAATGAAAACAAGGGCTCAGATGTCTCTGGTTTAGAAGTCCCCACAACCCTGTTTTTGCCTTCAAATAATTAGCACTAACGTTTATTGATTTCCTGAACCATATTGCCATCAAAAGTACTCCTATTTACCTATGTCTTGAAAATATATATGTATGGGTATATGTGTGTGAGCCGAAGATATTGGAGGTTTTGAAGGGGAAGGAGGGATGGGAAGATGATGTTTTGTATTGGAGAGGGATTACAGGTAATTGGAGAGGGATTACAGGTAATTGTAGTAGAAGCCCCGATGCTTGGCCTAGTGTCCATCAGGCCGAGACTTACAGATTTGCTCCTTCTAAAAGTCTCATGTTTGAAACCTTCTTAGTGCTATCGATTCTTTTGGAACTAGTATCTATACAAAGCTTCTGGTGTGATTTTAATTGAGATCCTAACTAGCAAGTTGGCGACGGAATAGGTCTCTCTCGATTAATTGAGGTGCACGTGCATGAGTTCGGCCCGAATGCCTGAGTTATCAAAATATGTAATTGTAATAGGATGTGCATGCATAGTATATAGTAGTATATCCCACGGCCACGTGTGAGTACAAACAAAAAAGAGGGTGGGGCAATGGGGAGGAGTTATAGTTTCACACGATTTTATTTCGATGATTTTGCATATATCAGCCAAGCTAGGGATAAGGGAAACACATTGACATGAGGTTGGCAGATTTGTTCTAGTTACTATCATATTTGGTTGAATTGGCCCAGCTCAGCTCAGTAGTCAGCATCACCAGCAGTAGCTGCTGGTGCACAATTTTCATGATTTTAGGTTCGTAGAAATATTTATTAGGAGTCGAAGGCTCTGTTTATCCTCAATTTTTGAATTAGACGTTATTCGTCTCGAGAGGAGTCTAAAAAATAAGTAATATGACCAAAAGCAAAAGAAAAATCACTAAATGGAAAGAAAAAAAAATCCTAAACAACTGATATACTTGCCTTTAATATAGTCTTATATAAACTTTTTTCAACTTCGATTCACAATCTTATACTATATTTTGATTTCTCTCGTCGGGGCAAACCCAAAAATCACGATGAAAAACTACACAAAAAATAAAGAAAAATGTCGAAAAAAATCCCAGACTAAAATTTATGAAGAACGGGCCTGAATGGTTAACGTGAGATGATTCACTAGTACGTTAGAACGACAATGGTAATATCTTCAAGAATTTGCAAGGGCCAAAGTATAATTTTTCTAAGGGGCATTTGGGCTAACTTTGTAGTGTCTTTTTGGTATTGTACTTTTTGTTACTCTCTTGCAATTTTTATTGGATTCGGGTGAAATTTTTATATTACATTGTTTGTCTCAATGAGAAAAATCAAAAAACTATAAAAATATGGCGCGAAGTTCAAATAAGTTCATAAAAGACAAATCGTAATGAATTTAGTCATCTGGGATGATACATCACCCGTTCAACACTCCTTTCTCATGGAGAAGATGTGATGCCCATTAAGGTAACGTACTAAAGTCTATTTAGTGTGTGCATTAAATTATTATATGACTATACTAGTTTACTTAGCGTAAGTAGAACCGTGGTTGGCTACCACCAACCTATGATTCTTCATGGTATTTTTTTTTAATTTCAAATTCTATGACAGCTGTGGGGAAAATATTCATCATACTTGCCAATCAGAAAAGCTATGTGCACAGCTTGCTGTGCACAGCAGCCCTTTTTTTTCGCCTCGGATCGTACAAAGATGATCGGAGCCGCTCAATTTGTTCAAAATATGTTGTTTAAGGTCCTTGTAAAAAATGAGCTTCATTCGATATCGTTAGAGGCGTTAACAAAACACCCAAAATCACTTTAGAATTTAAGCCGAAATTCTAAAGTGATTTTGGGTGTTTTGTTAACGCCTCTAATAATATCGAACGAAGCTCATTTTTTACAGGGACCTTAAACGACATATTTTGAACAAAATAAGCAACTCCGATCATCTTTGTGCGACCCGAGGTGGGAGAAAAGGGCTGTTGTGCACAGCATGCTGTGCACATAGCACAGCTCCTTGCCAATTGTGTAGTCATGGGGAGATGGCCTATTAACCTTTTTAGTTCCTAAAATTTCGTCTCATTTTCGTTTTTAATATAAATATTGAAGACATTTGGTTCCCAACGTTTCAATTTTGTATCAATCAAGGTCCCAAGTCTAACACCGTTAGTCCCCTCCGTCAAAATGAGGGACATTCTCATCATTTCACCCTCTTCAAATTTCTGTCAAACAAAAACGGAAAAAAAAAAAATAGGAAAAAGGAAAAGGGGCAAGTTTGCACGGCTGCCCCCACACTTCTCCTCCTCTCCTTTTCTCCCTCTCCTCTCTTATTTCTTTTCCCCCAGGAACACCTGAATGAACACCTGAATCCCACAATCAAGACCGAAACACGCGTAAGTTTCATTACTAGAGACACCTAAAAGGCATTCAAAATTCAAATACTGAAAAATCGAAGAGGAGGTGCGCTGATTGAGGAAGGTGAAGATTGACTCACCATGGTTTCTTTTTTTTGAACGGCGACCACCATGGTTTTACTCACCTTATGAGGTACTCCAAAAGTACTACACACACAATGGTTGTGTAAAACACAACACATAACCAATCTCTAGCCGTCCATTGCGGTAATAAATGGCCAGGATTCGCTTAAACTCTTCCCCGGAAAAGTTGAACTTTTCATTGGAAGAATTTTTTTAAAATCTAGACCGTCCAAATACATCTGGACGGTTAGAATTACATACATAACCAACACAACAGTTGTGCAAGTAGCATTTTTGTAAAATAAAACTAATACGTATTCATGATATGAAGTGCTAGCATCTATGAATTTCTGATGAATACGTATCATAAATTGTCCCTACAAAACTACGTACATTAAATCAAAATCATAACAAAATTTGGAGAAATCAAAACACATATACTGAAATCATGACAAAATTTCTGAAATCACCATGAAACCAAAACATCATGAATACGTATTATAACATTGTGCCGACAAAACTACACTAAACCAAAATAATGACAAAATTCAGAGAAACCAAAACACACATGCTAAAATTTGTGAAATGCGTATCATTAAATTGTCCCTATGAAACTACATTAAACCAAAATTATTACAAAATTTAAAGAAATCAAAACACACATACTGAAATCATAACAAATTTTGTTGAATCACCATGAAAACAAAAAAATAATAATCATGAATACGTATCATAAAATTGTGCCAACGAAACTATACTAAACCAAAATAATAACAAAATTCGGATAAATCAAAGCACACATACCGAAATCATGACAAACTTTGTCAAATCGCCATAGGATATCAAAAACAAAAATGATATAGGTATCGATCGGGGGGAGGGAAATCGCACCGACTGGTCTCGCCGGGCTGTCTCCGGCCACCGGACGGCCGATCCTAGCTATCCAAAAATTCTATAAAAAAAAAACCGATGGGGCCTTCATGAAAATCAATGGCATCCGATGTGTGTAGGGTGCTTGATCTAAACACCATTTTTCGTGCTTTTTTTAATGTGCGTAGGGTGCTTGATCTATACATGAAAAAAATGGTATTTAGATTAAACACCCTACACACATCGGTTGATTCTCCCGTAGGCCCCATCAGTATTTTTTTTAAGAATTTTTGGACGGCTTGGATTGAACGTCCGGTGGCTAAAGATAGCCCGGCGCAGCCAGTCAGTACGATTTCCCTCCCCGCCCGGTCGGTACTCATAGCATCACTCCATAAAAAGTCATGAACACGTATCGTAAAATTGTCCTAACAAAACTACAATAAACAACAATTATGACAAAATTTAAAAAAATCAAAACACATTCACGAAAATCATCTCGACAAAAAGTAATGGAGCTTAATTCATGTCAATTAGGAAACAAAGACTCATATCAGGCACGTATTGGAACCAAACCCCAAAGACGAGTGTGGCAAGTTATGCATCTAATTCAAAAACCCAAGAAACGAAGACTTATTATGGTAGGCTGCGGGCAACGGCGACCACGCGTGGGCGGTGAGGAGCACGACCACTACCGGCGGCCGGAGCTCCATGCCTGTGAATGATTCCGCCGACGGAGAGCTCCATGCGGCACTGGATCCGTATCGCATTTGCTAACTCCGGCATCGGTACTAACGGGATCTTCCGGGATCTTCGGAAGAGGAAGATTACCTTATCCGCAGCACCCAAAAAATTAAAAGTCACCATGGAAGTGATGAATGCCTATGTCAGAGGAATATAGGAGAAGATTTTACGCCGTTGTTGAATATTTTGAAGCTTCGGATCAAAAAAAAGAATATTTTGAAGCTGAAGACGCGGAAAAGTTACCTACACGAATATTTTACGCCGGTGTTGAATATTTTGAAGCTGAAGATGCGGAAAAGTTACCTACACGAAGTAAACTTATCAAAAGAAAAAAAAAATCTGAAGATGAGGATGACTCTGATAACATAGCATAATTTTTAATGGCAAATGAAATCCCTATAATCAAGGAACCAACAACAATAAACTCGCTATAAATATGGGAAGTGATAATATTCTACACACACACACACACACACACACACACACACACACATATATATATATATATATATATATACACACACTTAATATATTTTGAGGATGAGAACATAAATATTTAAACCCTCTAGGATGGACACCTAAATAAGTCTAATAGGTAGGATGCCTATTTAATTTCTTCAAAAAAAATCTTGTAAATATAAAAAAAATTAGAAATTCAACAGGAAAAAAAATTTAGGGGCATAATCCAAAAAAAAATTATAAAATCAAAAAGAATTGAAAATATGTAGTTTCTACCCGCTTCAAAAAATTATGATACTTAAGAAAATTAGAAAAGCAAAAACAGAAGGTGTTCTATAAATAGAAGATAAAAGAAAATTAGAAGGGCATATAGTAGGAAAAAAATAAAAGAGAGGACGGGATTGGTATTTTACTTGCCCCCAAATTTTCGATACCTGGTTTGGACTATGTAGTGTAAACCTTAACTTAATTTGAAGGAGAAAATAATACCCATCAGCTTTCATGCCATCACACAGCCAAAGTTGAAAAATTGAACTCAAATTTTGTTTCTCCAGTTCTCCTCTTTCTCGCCTCGTTATTGACGGTAAGTAAGTGAAGCTTTATTCGGTGCTAGTTTTACTGTTAGTGAAGCTTTTCTGTAATCTTTATTTCGGTTAGTGCGTGTCTTTAGTGGAGCAACAACAGAATAAATTAATACGGATTGGTTAGTTCCTTTGACTATTTTATTATTGCAACAAAATATTTTATTTGGTTACACAGCTGAACTAATGAATTAATAAGTATGAAATTTGAACTGTCACTGTGCAGACTACATTATTAATTTTGTGAGTTTTAGTAGGATTACTTGTCTTCAATTTTTGATTAGTGAGGTATACTAATATAGGTGTGAAAGTATTATGCATTGTGATCTCATCATATCTTGTATTTTAGGCATAAAATCATATCATGATAATATGTGAAAGTATTATGCATCGTGATCTCATCGTATCTTGTATGAGTAGTGCTATAGGCCGGTACCGACGCCTCCTGTAGGGAAATCGTACCAACGGCCGCACCGGGCTGTTTCCAGCCACCGAACGACCAATCTCATGAGCTGTCCAAAAATTCTATAAAAAAAAAAAAACGACGGGGCCCACGCAGGAATCAACGGCATTCGGTGTGTGTAGGGTGCTTAGCGTCGGTACGTATAGCTTTACTGTATCTTGTATTTTAGGCATGAAATCATATCATGATATGATTTTATGCCTAAACTACAAGATACAATGAGATCATGATCTTTCAAGTCAAGTAGAAGAAGCAAGTAATGAAGAATTTGGAGAGGATGATGTGAATGATAATCCTCTCCAAATTTTGGTAATCTTAAAACACTATAACCGGGTTTCATTTTGATTATAAATTTTTGATATAATTCAAGCTAAAGGCACAATATAACCTTATTTTTGTTATTGTTTTTTTTTTTTTTTTTCCTTCTATGTCTTTTTCTGTTCTTTTTTTTAACTTAATACTAAGTGGGCAACCAAGCTCGAGGTCGGGCTTGGGCAATCTAAATGTCGGGGCCGACACTGGTAACATGGTATTAGAGCTCAAGTTGGGAGATGTCTTAGGTACAAGTCTCTCAATTTGTATTTGTTCCCCATTTGCATTTTGCTTCCCCCCTTCGTATTATGTTTTGCTTTGTCTATGAAATTTTTTACCTCCACGTGCCAAGGTTGCACATGAGGGAGGATGTTGAATAGCTTGAAGTACATTATTGGGTCCATTTCCTAATAGTATAAGCTTTTGGGACTACTTGTAACTTAATACAATCAAAGATTATGTATCTCTATAAATTGACTATGTTTGTCTACCTTTTAGACTTGTCCTACCAGCCCACTTGAGTCACTCTCTCTTTGTGCAGTATGGCTCAACTGGATGGTAATAATGAGATAGAGTCATTGAGAATTGAGCTACCAGGAATGGGAAGAAGTTTGAGATCATCATTCCGGCACCACAGCTCTAGTTTCAAAGGTGGTTCAGTTTTGACTTCTGTGAAGGATGATGATAATGAACTTTCCTTACAACGTGCTGAGATTGACAATTTGCCTACAATTGAGAGGTTGAGACCATCTTTGTTTGATGAAAATGTTGGGAGCGAAATTGATGTTCAAGGAAAAAGGGTTGTTGATGTTACTAAGCTTGGTGCTCTAGAACGACATATGTTTGTTGAAAAACTCATCAAACACGTTGAGAATGACAACCTTCGATTGTTACAAGAAATGACCAAAAGATTAGATGAGTAAGTCTTTTTTTCTGGTAATATAGTGTACCAAAAGAATAGATGAGCGTCTTCTTTTCCGGTTATATACCGATACACTGGTGCACATTGAGAGTATGCATACGTATAAAGGATCTTTGATTGCACAGGCATCTAGATAACTGGTAGTCATTATATGTATTTTCACATCTTGATGCAGTTCATTGAATTAAATGGAATTGGATGTTCCAAGTTCTCTTAGTCAAGCAATGAGGTTTATAGTCTTGAGTTTCAACTTGTTACTATACCATACCATTACAGATTCTTCATTGCAGTTGTTTATTCCTCATCTGTGCTCTTGGTTCTTCTTTTTCATCTCTAATTGTCTATGTAGACAAACTTGTTAATGATTGCTGTTCAAGGGTCTAATGATGGGTTATTGGGACTTCAATTTATTCTGATAGGGTTGGTGTAGAATTGCCGAAAGTGGAAGTGAGATATAACAGCCTATGCGTGGAAGCAGAATGTGAGGTAGTTCATGGCAAGCCGCTCCCAACTCTATGGAATTCGCTCAAAAGCATTGTTTTTGTAAGTGTTTGATTTCTTTACATAAATTTAAAGCTATTCATAGTCCTTTTTAGGCATGGATTTGGGTGGGTTAGCATCGATCTCATTGATATGCAAGTGTGAAATGAATTTGTGTGCTTCTGAATCTGCCCTCACAATTATGTTTCCATTTAAGACTTGAGAGGCTAGTCTTTAAGCCAAATTTGGGGTGTTTTACAGCTTGAGCCTTTGTCTTGTTGAGCTTGTTTTGGTTGTATATGTTTAGAGTTTTCTCAAGGCCTTCTCTCCTTGAGTTTTTGGGCTTTGTCTGTCCCTTTGTCAATTAGACTTGTTCCAAAAAAAAAAAAAGAAATTTGGTGTCGTTTAGGTCTCCACCAAACAAAGAAGAACTCAAAGGTTTATGTTTGCATAACTTACCAAATACAGAAAAGGTTTCCATGTCTCGTTTGACCACTATTTATCCGCTGTAGCCTATGTACATGCGTAACTTGACTAACTCATTGTTTTTGTTTTCAACAGGATTGTGCGAAGCTAGCTGGTTTGAAGTTGCAGGAGGCCAAGATAACCATCATTAATGATCTCAGCGGTATCCTTAAGCCTGGCAGGTGTGATTAATTTGAAGCATAATCTCAGTTTATTTTACTTTACTTGACTTGACTTTCCGTAGGATAACTAATATCCCTCCGAAGTCAATGGGCGGGTGGGTGGGTGGGTGTTTGTATATATCAGTCCTTTTTTCATAAGAACCATCTTATTTTAATTAAAATGCGGACCTCCCCATTTCTCTCATTTTCTGATCGAATTTCGATGATTTGAGCCGCTCAATGTGATTAGAACGTGATGTTAAGGGTACCCGCGGGAAATCAGCAAAAAAAAAACACCTGAAATGGCTTGATTTGAGTAATTTTTATTTGAACTGTTCAATAAAAAACAAATAAAAGCTACTCGGATGAAGCCCTTCCTGGTCTTTTTTTTGCTGATTTTATTAAGTACCTTTAAAATCACATTTTGAACATATTGAGCGGCTCGGATCATCGAAATTTGATCGAAAAAGGGAGATCCGCATTTTATTAAAATGAGGTGATCCGTACGGGAAACTGACTCTCTCTCTCTCTCTATATATATATATAGACAGATCCGCATTTTATTAAAATGAGGTGATCCTTACGAGAAACTAACTCTCTCTCTCTCTCTCTCTCTCTCTCTCTCTCTCTCTCTCTCTCTCTATATATATATATATATATAGACAGTCATTTTCAAATGATGAGGTCCTTATTTTAGTTAAAATAAGGACCTCTCAATTTCTCCCATTTCCCGTTTGAATTTCGATGATCCGAACTACTCAATGTGTTCAGAATGTGATTTTAAGAGTACCCGCGAGGAATCAGCAAAAAAAATGACCGAGAAGGGCTTCATTCGAGTAGTTTTTATTTGAACCATTCGATAAAAAACAAACAAAAACTGCTCGGATGAAGCCTTTTCGGTCTTTTTTTTTTTTGCCGATTTCTCGCGGATACCCTTAAAATCACGTTCTGAACACATTGAGCGGCTTGGATTATTGAAATTCTATCGGGAAAGGGAGGTTCTTATTTTATTAAGTTAAGGTGGTCCTTAAGAGAATGAGACTCATATACAGTCATTTTCAAATGAGGAGACATACACGATAATTTGTTTCAATTGGATTGCTTAAAGCTGATAATTTGGGGAGATTGGGAGGATTGGGACTGTAGGCCTATAACTAGGGAATAAAATAAAAATATTCTACATATATATTAATTAATACATTACAAGGGGTATAATTGGCAAGAATGCATTTTGAGGATGAAGATTTAAATATTCAAACTCACATGGATGATCACCTAAATAATTTTTCATATAGGATGCTTATTTAATTTCTTCTATACATATTCATAACATGGTGCTCAAGAAATTTAGAGTTTTTATCGGGTTTGAATGACTTGTGATTTTGTTGGGTAAAACAACTCAATCTACACACACTTGAATGATGCTATAGTGGTTTTGCAGTTTCAATTTGGAAGTTCCACTTTACTGTTCTGTCCATTCCTTTATATCCCGAAACTGCATATTGGTGCATAATTTCAATTCGGAGTTTGGACCGACTACTGTCTTAATAAATTTTAGGGTTTGGATGAATAACAACCACCAAGAAATTGTGCAGCTGAATTATTTATTAAAATCAAATTAGTATACCATGGGTAAACAAATGTATTAATTGTGGATTCAGCTTAGCGAACATGTGCTTAACACGAGTTCCATCCTCCTTGTCTTCAGTGTTGGGTCCACTGACTCCCCCGTGTGATGGGTTATGTACTTAATTATGTAATATAATTGCTTTCGTAAAGGAAACCAAATTAATTTCGTAATTATTGTTCCTTAAGAGTCTTGATTAGGAATGCTAATTAGAAGGAATATTGCCAAAAGAGTTTTGGCAAGTTGAGACTTGAGAGTCCTTGTAGGCAACCAAGACTAAATGGGAAAGGAAATCCTAGGGCTTGGGTTTCTCCGGGCACAAGGCTGTGGACACTGTAAATATACCAATGAGTGGTATGTGAGAGAGATGCGAGCGTGGTGAGGGAAAAAAAATAAGGGCAAAGTATAGATTACCTCCCTGTGATTTGGCCATTTTGCAGAAAATCTCTCTGTGTTTCATTAATGATCACTTCACTTCCTTATAGTTTTGGAGTAAAATGCAACAGTTAGATATTCCGTCCAAACTAACGGTATGTATACCTCACGCGCCCCTACATTTATTAGACGAAAAATTGAAATTTCTTCCATAATTAGTGTGATAAAAGGACAATAACACCCTTAGGGATCTTCTTCTTCCCCAAACTCCTCTCTCTCCCCACCCTTATCACCCACGACCAGTTGACTGCCCCCCTCCCCACGCCGGCGACCCTCATCTCCGGTGAACCAATACCTGTCTCCATCCGGTGACCCCACGTCAGCTACAGCCCGAAATAATTTAAAAAATCGCTGAACTAGATCAGAACGGAGACGGAGAGAGAGAGATAGAGAGAGAGAGAGAGGGTAGGGGGAGGAGGAGGCAGTACCACCGGCGACCACCACCGCCACCGGCAAGCTACCCTTTGCGAAAATCGAGGCGCCACGGACGACTTGGCGGTTGATCGACTCCGACGAAATCGACAATGGATTTTAATTAAGAGTAGGAGGTTACAAAACTCTAGTACAAAATCTACAAGATTTTTGACCTAAAAAAATCAGATCTTGGACTGATTTTTACTCTGGCCTTGTAGCTATTTTTCCGATGAGAGATTTAGTTGAGGAAGTCGTCGTGCGATTGTGAGCCGGAGTGGGATCGAGTTCGTGTTAAGTGCAGAGAATTAATTGTGCAATGTAGGATTTGGTCTAACAGAAAATCGACAATGGAAAATCGATTAGAAAAATGGAGTTTTAGTGAAGGCTCTGATTGCTAAATTTGCTTTGAATCAACCCTGTCCCCTGCCACCGCATGCGGTGCTCCCTCTGATTTCTGCATGAGGTTCGGATTTTTTGAACATCATGTTTTTCTAGTTGAATGAACGAAGCCCACTTTCAAGAAAATGGACTCTGATATTGGGTTTTAGATAAGAGAGAAACAAGAAATCGATTTTGCGCCTCATCTGGGTTTTCGGTTTTCGCCATTGAAGTTGTTTTGATCCCCACCTATTACCTATTCTTCTCCCTATAAAACACAGAGGGTATTACAGTCATTTCAGCAATTTCTGTTAACGGTGTTAGCCTGGCACTTTAGCCCAAAACCACAAAGAGGTGAATTGGTTATTTTTAAATGTTAGGGAGGTGATGTGCAAAAGCCACAAACCACGATGAGGTAATCCGTACTTTGCCCAAAAAATAAAGATGTAATTAAGGAGGTGAGAGCAAAAAATATTGGTGAGCACGGGGAGGTGACCTTGAGCTGAGGGAGCCTGGTTAGGGGCGTGGGTTTACGTGTTTTGTCCATCTCACATTGTAATCTATTTTTTTCTCACGGTGGAATCCTAAACTCCCATGGGCTAAGCAATTGGGGCTGAACCACGTAAACTTGTTTTTTCCTTTTTCTTGTGTGCGGGTTTATTTTTTGGGTGCTTCTGCTGGGTTTGATAGGATTTGTGGATCTAATACCCGACAAGTGATATCAGAGCCCTAGGTTTTCCATCGTTGGTGTGGTGGGTATTGCTATCAAAGCACAGAAAGAACAACGCAAAAGAAAAAGAACCAAAAAAGGTAGGTTGAAGGCAGTTACAGTCGGATGGCAGGCAACTTGATGGCTGTATATTTTTTCTTTTACATTGGGTATTTCTAATAGAAAATTTTGAGGCACAAGTATTACACGGAGTTAAAGCAGGGGTATGCACTTTTGTTTAGCTTCGGGTGCTGGCCTCATGTTGCTCTCTGAGGTGGTAATGTGGAGAATGTTTTTTAAGTTCTGGTCAGTTTATGCAGATTGAGCAGATTCCAATGGCAACATGTCGCCGCACGTGATCTAGGTGATCCAGGATAACGCTGTTTTAATCAAGGAGGAAGACTATTATTGGGTGAGAAGAACAAGGTTGATGGTGAACTGTATGAGCAAAAGTTGTAGGATGCACCATTGGCGCATGGGTAGCACAGGATGCCACATCCATTATTGTTGCCGCGAAGAGGATCACAGGTTGTTGGCCTTCACAACAGGAAGCTCTAGCGTAGATATCGAAATGAAGGAGAAGGTGTACAGCAAAAGGAGGTGGGTCTCTTTCTATGTGGGTTTTGTTTGTAGCGGCTGTCACACCTCACTCATTGAGTAGGTGTGGATCTCTCAAGATAAGCTATCCCATTGAGAGATGGAGTCACGACAGGCACTTAGCGCATGAGTGACGGGCACCCTGGTTACGGGGTGCATATACAATTACCTCACATGGGTGGGAGGGGAAATTGTTAGGTCCACCTGTGTGATGGGTGACATATTGCAATTTGATTTGGTAAAGAAGACCCAATTCACTAAGGAATAATTCATGCCTTAGAACTCTTGATTAGGAAGACTATTTAAAAGGTTAATTGGTTAAGGAAACTGCTTGGAAAAGGAATATATTGTCGAAAGAGTTTGGCAAGTTGGGAGTCATTTTAGGCAACCTAGACTTACTGTGAAAGGATCCTTGGGGCATGAGTTTCTTCGGCCACAAGGAGGTGGACGCTATAAATACAATGACGGGTATGTGGGTGAGCACCGGGGGTGAGCACCGGGGGTGAGCAAGGGTTCAACTACCTGTGGCGGAGGGAGTTCAGATTGGGGTATGTGGGTTTACGTACTTTGTCCATCTCATGTTAGAATATTTATTTTTATCATAGTGAAATCTCTCTCTTTCCCCCAAGGAGTAGGCAATTTGGGAATAACAACGTAAACTTGGTGTTTCTCTTTCTTGTGTACGCGTTTATTTTGTGGGTGCTTCTGTTGGCTTGGATGTGATTTGTGGTTAATAATTCCCAACATTTAATGTGCGTTTTCGTAGATATTCTTTCTGTGGAAAGACATGTCTAAGGTTTCATAAGCATAAGAACAAATGCTTTCCGTCCTTTTTTTCTTGGAATTTTCCAGCTTTATCCATGTACTCAAGTACGTAGGGCTATCGTTACTGCAGGATGACTTTGCTCCTTGGTCCTCCAGGATGTGGAAAGACTACTTTATTAAAAGCACTTTCAGGAAATCTGGACAAGTCTCTCAAGGTTGCTTATTTTTCTTATTTCTAATAATTGGTATGGTTAGTGACATGGAAGATCCTCTATTAATTTAAGAATTACCAAATATAACCCACAAGGTTATTTTGTGCATATTTGGTAAGTTTACAGCATAGGTAAAGCTCATAATGGCACCTGTTTCAAACTGTGTTTTTGGGTTTCTAATTTGCTATATCTTCTTTTAAGGAGCAGCAGTGGTGATTCTTATGTCCTAATATTGCAAGCATTGTTGTATGATCTTAAAAAATTGTCTTGTATATATATATATATATATATATATATATATCACTTTCTAAACTATATCACTTTCTGAACTCTTATGTACAAAGAAACACACATTGTATATCTTCATTCAAGTTTACAAGTTTTGACGTTCTCATACAAGAAACTTGGATTCTGCCGGTCTCTTGCATATGTCCCTCATTTTGTCTTACCTTGCGTTGGGGATATGCCCTCCTAAAAACTTATGTCGTTGTATTGATTGTTGTGCTCACATGGTGTGTGTGGCTAAGCATTTTACACACTACTTGGTAGATTGAGCTCTAATTTGATATTTTTCAAAAGCTTCCTCCCTTCATCTTCCCTCATTTGAATGAATTTTCTATTTGTTTCTACTTTTCCGAGCAGGTTGCAGGGGAAGTTTTATACAATGGATACAAATTGGAAGAGTTCATTCCCCAGAAAACTTCTTCTTACATAAGTCAAAATGACCTACACATGCCTGAAATGACTGTAAGGGAAACACTTGACTTTTCAGCTTGCTGTCAGGGGGTTGGAAGCCGAGCAGGTCTGGACTCGAGCAAACAAAGGATAGTTTATTTGTTGATTGTTTCGTAATTTACTTGACAATTAAAGTAAATTATATCTGTCTGCCCAGAAATTATGGTTGAAGTCAGCAAAAGGGAGAAACAGGCAGGAGTTGTTCCAAACCAAGATATCGATACTTACATGAAGGTGCTATTAGTTACTTTGGTCTTCCTTTGCCCTCATGTTCTAGCGTTGACAATATGTTTCATGAGCATTGAATGTCCATAGTCTACATTGTTGTCCTTCTACGAAGATACTTGTGAATGATATTTTCTCTGTGTGGTTATGATCAGAGTCTCTCTCTCTCTCTCTCTCTCTCTCTCTCTCTCTCTCTCTCTCTCTCTCTCTCTCTCCGATAGTTTTCACAAAAGGCTTGAAACAACTTGCACTCAAGTTCCTAGTGGCTCATTACATTATCTTAGTTCACTGATGGAGTATCAAGAACGAATTTCTATCAACCATTAGGAACCTGAGTGCAAAAGAATTGTGTTTAGGTAATGATCTACATCAAAGAGTTAAGGGCAGAACTTAAGTGATGTTACGGCTAATGATTGGAAGCTTCGTACAGCTCAATAAGGACCTAAGCTTAGATACATAATAGTAGTTGGTTATATTTCATTAGTGTGCTGAAATGATATTTATGCCTTGTATTGTCCCTAATTGATAGAAACTAGTTGATGCGAGTGTGCTGAAATGATATTTCTGCCTTGTATTATCCCTAATTGATATGAACTAGTTGATGTGAGTCTATAACTTTATTACATGGATTAGGAAATCATCTAAAAATGCAAGCTAACTTAACATAAAATATTCAGGTCATTAATTGCATTTCTTATAGCCCTTACTTCAGTGGTATACTATTTATGGTTTCTTTTACCAGGCAATTTCTGTGGAAGGACAAAAGACTACCCTCCAGACGGACTACATTTTGAAAGTAACTTTTTCAACTGAGTTGGCTTTGATCTTCTTCTATGTCATTGCTAGGAAAATGCTTTATCCATTGATTTTCTTCGACCATTTTCATGGTTACTCAGATTTTAGGACTTGATATCTGTGCCGATACACTAATTGGAGATGCCATGATAAGAGGTATCTCAGGTGGTCAAAAGAAAAGATTGACTACAGGTAGTCTTCTTTATTTTATTTTATTTTTGTTGTATATGGAATACGAGGAGTTTGCATGCTAGAGTTTGATGCAACCAAACTCATGACTACATCATGTTTGCCATGGTACAAGTCCTTTGAAAAATATATTGCCACCTTTCAAGTCAACCATGTAATATCTAAATAAGGAAATAGTTTGGTCCGTATTTTGCAGGCGAGATGATTATAGGTCCTACAAAAGCTCTATTTATGGATGAAATATCAAATGGTTTAGACAGTTCCACCACATCTCAAATTGTTGCTTGTCTTCAACAGCTAGCACATATATCAAATGTTACTATACTTGCGGCACTTCTTCAACCAACACCAGAAACCTTTGATCTCTTTGACGATATCATCTTGATGTCTGAAGGGAAGATTGTGTACCATGGACTCCATAGTCATGTTCTAAAGTTTTTTGAGGATTGTGGGTTTAGATGTCCTGAAAGGAAAGGGGTTGCTGACTTCCTCCAAGAGGTAATTTTATTGTGGTTCATATGCAAGTCTTGCTTGATCTCTTATTTTCTTCAATGGTGTTACATCTTGACCAATGCAGGTAATATCTAGAAAAGATCAAGCACAATACTGGCACCAAGTTGAACAATCTTGGAGTTACATTTCTGTTGATTTGTTTTGCAAGAAATTTAAGGAATCTACTTATGGGAAGAAGTTAGATGCAGAGCTATCAAAGCCATTTACGAAGTCTCAGAGCCTTGAGAATGCAATTTCATTCAGCAAGTATTCACTTTCTAAATGGGCACTCTTTAGAGCTTGCATGTCAAGGGAATATCTTCTCATGAGGAGGAATTCATTTGTTTATGTATTCAAATTATTTAAGGTCATGATCGGCAATCTCTTCCCCCCCCCCCCCCCCCCCCCCCTTTTAGTTTCTTGCATATACAACTTTTAACCTTTCATTCATTTGTGTGCTAAATTCTAAATCTTTTTGTTTAAGGTCCAATATAACATATAGAAGCTCCAATTCTTCATCTTTGCAGCTTGTTATCGCAGCATCTATCACAATGACTGTATTCTTGAGAAATCGCATGGGTGTTGATGTAATTCATGCAAACTATTATCTTGGTGCTTTGTTCTTTGCTCTCTTCCTTCTTTTTTTAAATGGGTTGCACGAGTTGTCCATGACTGTTGCAAGACTTGCTGTCTTCTATAAACAAAGAGACATGTACTTATATCCAGCCTGGTCGTACGCAATCCCGTCCACCATTCTCAAGATTCCTCTTTCACTGTTGGAAGCTCTAATTTGGACTTCCCTTACGTATTATGTGATAGGATACAGTCCCGAGCCAGAGAGGTTAGTACTAGACACATATTGTTCATTCTTTTAAGTATGACATCTATTTTGAGGAAGTTACCCCGGTAGTTTGTTTGAATAAATGAGTCAACTACTCAATAATATATAAGTTAGTTTTCATCGATTACTCATGTAGGTACCAAGGTTCGTTGGTACTTTCAATACACACAGGGAGACTCCTTGTAAGATGTTAAATTTATAGTGATTGATTTTCTACCATTTCTCTGTATCTTAGGTTCTTCCGACAGTTGATTCTACTTTTTGCTGTGCACTTTGCTGCAACATCCATGTTTTGTTTCGTGGCCTCTATATGCCGTACGATGGTTGCTTCTATAACAGCTGGTAGTTTGTTGATATTATTTTTCATTTTATTCAGTGGCTTCCTTATCCCAATACGTAAGGTTCATTACCTCTTTCAAATTTGAGTTTTTTAAAAAATTATTTAGGAAAAATTAAACCCTCTTGTTGCTTGCAGCCTCTATGCCAACTTGGTTGAAGTGGGGATTTTGGGTTTCCCCGTTGACTTATGGCGAGATAGGCCTTGTTGTAAATGAATTTCTTTCACCAAGGTGGGCAAAGGTTAGTATCTACCTAGATGCAAGATTTTCTGCATCTTCCAATCAACAAAATTTGCAAGTTACTTTTTCTTTGATGCGTTAATGTTAAGTGACTTTCCTGATAATAAAGGGGTTCATTCATTGTTCGTACATAGATGGCCAATTAGATAATACTAGACGATATTCAGTTACCAGAATTAGCAACTTCAACGATAGTAATGGCAACAAGATGTGTCAATTAATTTGATAGGCAACAACTGGGATGAACACTAGCGTTTCTTGACTATATTAGCATATTCATTCTGTGCGTTTCTATTTTTTTTTCCTTTTCAGACGCTGGCAGGGAATACGACAATAGGGAAAGAAACAATTGAAAATCGTGGACTTCAATTTGGTGCATATTTCTTCTGGCTATCACTTGGTGCTTTACTTGGGTTTGCAATACTCTTCAATATTGGCTTTACCTTCGCCTTAACCTTCTTAAACCGTAAGTTCATCTTTGGATTACATGAAGTCGGCTTTAGTACCACATAATGATACGTGCTTGTTCTATTTCCTCATGAAAATCAGCTCCTGTGTCTCGAGCTATTATTTCAAATGAGAAGCTCTCCAAGCTTAAAGGAAGTAAAGATTCCTTCAATGTTGCCGATAAAGAAGTAAGGTCGAAGAGTTGCTTGAAAAATGCATCAAAAGCTCATAAAGGTCATGTTTTTGCATTATTCATCTTCCTCTTCTAATTACTTTTGGAACATTGCTTCAAATAATATCTTCCTTTAATAATGGTACAATTTTATTTCTACTGCAATTAACAAGGGTGACTAATTTAATTGTACAGAATGGCTGGTTTTACCTTTTGAGCCCCTAACTTTAGCATTTAAAGATGTGCAATACTACGTTGAAACTCCTTTGGTACGCACTCGCCAAATTTCTTACAAATCTTAGTTGGGTGTTAGATATAGTAGTCAGATGATCTTACCTCGGTTGGTTTTCCATTTTCATTGATCTCAGGCAATGAAAGAAAGGCAATTTACTCATACAAAACTCCAACTTCTTTGTGATATTACTGGTGTGCTAAGGCCCGGTGTTCTTACTGCATTAATGGGTGTGAGTGGAGCTGGTAAAACAACTCTTTTGGATGTTCTTGCTGGAAGGAAAACGAGTGGCACTATTGATGGAGATATTAGAATTGGAGGATATCCCAAGGTTCAAGATACTTTTGCAAGAATTTCGGGTTACTGTGAGCAAAGTGACATTCATTCGCCACAAGTTACAGTGGAAGAATCTGTCATTTTTTCTGCTTGGCTGCGTCTGCATCATGAAATTGATGCTAAAACTAAATTTGTATGACCTACTTCTCTCATGTATATATATGTACACAAGAGTTGATTTCTTTGACTTTTCTAAAAGCTTTAAAGCTTAGTTTTAAAGCTTAGTTCACTTTTATAGCTTCTGCATTTGTCTTCACAGGAATTTGTGAGAGAGGTCCTAGAGATCATTGAGCTTGATGAAATAAGAGATTGCTTAGTTGGCATGCCAGGTGTCAGTGGTTTATCAACTGAACAACGAAAGCGGCTCACAATAGCAGTGGAACTTGTAGCTAACCCCTCCATTATTTTCATGGATGAACCTACAACTGGATTGGATGCAAGATCAGCTGCAGTTGTTATGCGGGTCGTGAAGAATGTTGCTGATACAGGAAGAACAATTGTTTGCACCATTCATCAACCAAATATTGACCAATTCGAAGCATTTGATGAGGTAGGAAACCAATTTAACCGACTATTTTTGAGACATGAGTCAACTTGGATGTTGAACTGGAATTGAGAATTTGGACCTTAAAGTCGTTTCATCATCAGTTGCAACTCATAGAATAATTTAACCCTATAGATTAAGAATGGCTCGGAAAACTTTCTAAATTGTCATGAATTGACAAAAAAATTGCAAAATGAACATGTATGGAAAATAGGGCAACAAGCTCAACAATCTACTTTCTTCGTGATTTGCTTTATGAGACTTAGAGCATATCCAGCAGAGGTAACAACCACTAAAAAATTTGAGGGGTTTGTCAAGTTTTAGATGCTTTAGGAGAACCTTCAAATATTACCCACCTTTTAAACTTCTATCTTCTCTTCAAATTTGAATTACGGGTATCAAATTATTAATAAGACAAATGGTTACTATAATGGGTATGCATAAAAGCAAATTTGAATTGTGTTTAAAAGTTAATAGTTGTACAAAAAGATAGTATCAATAAAATTGAAAAATTTTAGATTCTAATGGAGCGTATGTCACAAATCTGAAGTCACCCTTCAAATTATTTAGAAAGGTAGCAAAGTGCAAGTTTTGAAGCTAAGTTTGGAGCTTCTGTCAAAGATGTTGTTAGTATACTTGTGGGCCTATTCTTTAACAGCTTGAGCTTTTATCACAAACTTGTCAGCACCATATTACTCTCTTGATAAAGGTACTAAGGTTCTTAATATACAACAATGCAAGTCCATGTGTTTGGATTAACTGTTCATGTTTTTTATCTTGTTTGTGTGTGGCAAACTCAATATGCACCCATATATAGGCCTACCCTAACAGCTTTAACTTATGAGGAAATTATCTGGCTAATAATATTGAAAGGGAAAAATCAATAAATACTAGCTCTAGGTTGGTTGGTAGGTGAGCCAGATTAACAAAATGTTAATAGTTGAACAAACTTGTAGAGCACAGGAACTACTTATTACATAATGAAATTATGACTTTAGCTAAATGATAAGAGTGGTGACACCAAAAAAACTCACAACTTTTCCTCCATTAGAATCAAGGCGAAAACAGAATGTAATTTAGATCTATGTTCTCTTGGATGAAAGCGCATAATTACTTTTTTCAAAACATGAAGACATTTTGTTTAGATCGATTTTGTGAAGATTTGAAAGTCTTTTTTGGTTGCTGGTTTCTTGTTTCTTGTTGGTATCTTTTTGTTGTCAACAGTCTAGTCCAATCGGACCTTTAAGATGATTAGCAAGTAGTCCAATGGGCTATAAAGTAATGAATGAGCAAGTAGGCCAATTGCCATCTTATATGCTATAAAGTAGTTTGATTAGCAAATATTAGCTTATAAGAGTATCCACAATGCTATAATCAAAAGTAAAAAGTTTTTAAAGTTAACAATGTTGGTGTAAAATATGCTCATAATGCTATAATCAAATTTAACAACCTCCTTAGAAATAATCAAATTTTAGGCTTTGGATAACTAAAACTAGCAACCTTTTGACAATAACCAAATTTAAGAAACCCCACATATTCTCAATCAAATTCACCAATCATTATACAACAATGTTTTATCTCTCTTCCCTTTTCTTCTCTCTCTTTCTTTTCGAACAATATTTTACTAAAAAAATGTTTTTTTTTTCAAAAAATTGTTTTTAAAATAGATTTTTTTTCAAAAAAAAAGTTTCAAAAACCATTTTCTATTTCTTGTAAATAGTCTTTATTAGTTTCAAAACTATTTTTAGAAAAATTATTTTCTATTGTTCACAATTTTTAGTTTTTGGCAGTTTGAAAAGATGATGTAACAAATTTTGGCTATCCAATTTTGATTATGTCATTGTAGATATCTACATTGTTAACATTAGCAATCTCTTAAATGAATAATCAAAAGCTGACGTGGCAACTTTTGATTATCAATTTTTGATTATAGAATTGTGGATACTCTAAGCTAATACCCAAATCTGTCAAACTATTCCTTTCTTTGTTAATAACAATGGATTCTAACTTTTCCCCATCTATCGATTTTGGCACTTTTGAAGTAATGAATGATTAAGACACATTTAAAATCGGTATATACTTTTTGCTATTGAAATTATGCATGTGTGCTTCAACATGAACAAGTTACATTTAACACCAATTTGGAATATGTTGCAGTTAATTTTATTGAAAATTGGTGGGCATATTATCTACTCTGGACCATTGGGTCACCATTCAAGCAATATCATCAAATATTTTGAGGTTGGTTTGCTACAAAAGGGAAGAGGCATTTTTTGATATTTTTTCCTTCACTACTTGTAAAGGTTGTGCATATGACATTAGAAAACTAACTATAATTCATCCAATATCGACCACTTCTCTCTAACAGGATATCTCCGGGGTTCCAAAGATCAGAAGTAATTGCAATCCTGCGACATGGATGTTAGAGGTCACTTCCACAACAGTAGAAACCAACCTTGGAATCGATTTTGCCCAAGTTTACAAGAATTCTATCTTGTATCAGTGAGTTCAATTGCTGATCACTTGTTCATTTCAAGTTGGGATAGTCATTATGGACTTGTTTGGCCTGACTAGAATGCTAAGTTTCTCTTAATATGCATTTTATGAAGTTGGGGACACATTTTTGAGGATGTCTCCCAAAATGTATCTCTCTATGCTCCTAGGGTGATCTTAGATGCAATTTCAGTTGCAAAAAGATGTATTTAGATGGATTTACATGTTTTATGGTCATGGAACGTACACATAGCCAACAAAACCCTAGAAAACTGTTTAATTAAGACCCTATGGTCTACGAACTCATGGTAAGGGGGTTTTGGGTTTGAAGCAGGGGGATTTTAAATTACTACCAGTCTATGGGAGAAGGTCATGATTTCTGATGACTTAGTTGCGGTCATACGACAATCCATTATTGTCCTTTCCTTTCTTGTTCATTGCCTATTCATTTTCAGTGCCTTTTCATTTGTGTACTTTCTTTTTATACCAATGGACAATGGTTGTTGGACCGTTGCACCACTCATGGTCATTTTGGAAAAGACTGGGCTGAGGTTGATTGTCATTAAGTTACTCTAACGTAGTAAGCTTTAATGCCTTTGAGGTAATGCTAATTGAAACGGGAGATTGAACGTCATGTTCTAGAACAGATGTAAACTAAACATAGTGGGCCAACTAGAAAACATAAGGCAAGATAGAGTGCCACATGAAAGTCAAATAAGAAAGAGAGTCCAAATTTGGGCACACAGTGCAACTAGTGCAATGCTCACTTTTCCGTTAGATATTGGCATTAATGACGTTTCACATTTACGTGAAGTTTATTCCGATGAAGCACTCATTAATTTTGTGTGACACTTCATTCATGGCATCCTTATAAAAACAAACGAAAGTATATTATTCATGATACTACATTGATTGTTTTGATTCTTGTCTTCACTTCTATAAGAGTCATTTCTGGCGATTCTGATTGTAGGAACAATAAAGCAGTTGTGGATATTCTGAGTACTCCTTCCAATACGAAATATTTGCATTTTGAAACCCGCTTCTCACAGAATGGTTGGGGACAGTTCAAATCTTGTCTTTGGAAACAACACTTGTCTTATTGGAGAAGTCCTTCGTACAACTTGATACGCTCCATGTATTTGTTGCTCGCATCTTTGCTTTTTGGCCTTCTATTTTGGGATCAAGGGAGGAAAATGTAAGTAAACTAAATTGAACAACGTTGACAATGTATGAGAAGGTAAGTAGTGAATGCAGTATTTCCTATACAAAGAATCACCATAGGTTTGGTTTCTTAATTCTCTTGACCTATAATGGCTCCATTAATAGGTTCCAGGATTCAATTATCATGTTTATCCATAGACTTTCTTCATGTTTAACATAGATATCACTTATTGGACAGAAATAACCAGCAAAGTCTTTTCAATGTGCTTGGAGCAATATACTCTGCTGCAATATTCTTGGGCATAAATAATTCTTCGTTAGTTTTACCATACGTCTCAACGGAACAACCAGTTCTCTATCGGGAAAGGTTTGCAGGAATGTATGGCTCATGGGCTTATGCGCTTGCTCAGGTAACCTCTTAAATACCTAAAGCTTTGGTAACTATTGCCATGTTGTCAAGGTTTTTGGTATTACTTGAAACCTAACGTCTAGTTACATGAGTGTCATGCCATACCAAACGTTTTCTTGTATTTTTCTTAATCAGCATCTTATTACTAACACTTTCTACATATTTATGTATGCTTGTTTAATTTTGTAGGTCACGGTTGAGGTTCCATATAACTTGGCCCTAGCAATTGTTTTCTCGACCATCACCTATCCGATGATTGGTTATTATTGGTCAGCTTATAAGATTTTATGGTACTTCTACACCATATTTTGTACATTGATGTGCTTCAGTTATCTTGGAATGCTGATTGTTGTTATTACACCAAGCCTTCCAGTGGCAACAATTGTACAGACATTCTTCTACATGATTTTCAACCTGTTCGCTGGTTTTTTGATTCCTCAACCAGTAAGCTACTAACTTTTACTTGGTCTGATACACTAATTGTATTTTATATTCAGCTCAGTGGCAGAGCCAGAAAGATTCAACCAAAAAGATTCCTAATAGGCAATGCTAGAATAATATATAAAAAACTTTTGTAAACGAATTGGTGGAATTGTCTTAGCTAATCAAGTCTTAAGAGCAATTTAATACGCAATAACTAAAATTTCAATATTTTGTTATTACTGTTCCAATTGGAAAGAATGTCATTTTTTCCATATTTTATTCCTAAATCTCTATTCAAATTGCGTTGTAGGTTCTATCGACAGAGAGAAAGAAACAGGACTATCGTCAAAATTGTAAATAAATACTTAACTATAATGCTTACAGTCATTACTAAACGACTCCATAATGCTTACATTCACTTTTGAATTTTGAACATCATGCATTAGAGAGTTTCAAATAGTAAGCGGTGGCTATTTTTTGCATCAGACATCTCATTTTGCCACTAGAGTTGTTCTGATATTTGAGAGAAAATTGATAATGAATAGTAGACAAAATTTATTACAGTGGTAAAAAAGAATAATTTATGAAAGATGATTTATAAGGAAAAATACAAAATGAAAAGGAAAAGAAATTTAGTGGCCCCAACTGGGCGTGCACCACCTCCGCCACTGATTCAGCTCATCTTCGTATTATTAATCTGGTGTACATTTATAGATTGTGAGTTAATAGTGATAAGTGATAACAGAACTAAGGCAAAAGCCCATCATGTTCACTAGGCAGAATCGGCTGGTAAAAATCTCAACTGTACCATTATTTAGCTGGTGATGGAGAGCATAGGAAAGAATAAAAGGGGAAAATCTTGAAATTTACTTGGAACAGGTTTGTGGCATCATGGAGTGAAGTTTTTGTTTCGATTATGTACTGGCCAGTGTTTTAGTTTGCATATGTTGAACATACTCTAAGTCATTATACTACGTTTAACAGTTAGGGACATTTTGGAATTTCAACAATTTTACGGGCATGATAGTGGTCAGGGCCAATGGATGGTAAATTGGGTCAGGCAACATGGATTATGATGTTTGGAGTTACCAAATTCTTGTAGCATATATAAATAGTTCCTAATCATTTTGACAGGTTAAACAAGTCGTCCATGCAAAACTAGGGGAGCCTTTATAAGCCTATAAGCAATCTCTCTTTATGTCCTTGTAAAACTAGGGGAGCCTTTATAAGCCTATAAGCATGCATTTAATCTTTGAGTTTCTTTGTGATAGTGAATTGATTATGTGGATTTTAATTGAGACTATTTTTAGGAATATTTATAGCCGTTGTGAGGGTGAAGCACCCCAATCCCTCCCCTTCTTCACAGAAACTACCCGAGTACTCTACGGTAAATGTTCAAAGAATCATGCACAAATAAAACCTAATCCCTTATCCTACTTGTTGGCCTTGATTCAGCTACCAAATCATAAGTTACTCGCAAGATTGAATATCCCACGACCTGCATTTTATGAAAATCAATCCGAGATCACACTTGTCGATCTCCAAAGCCTAGAAGATGTTTTCTCTTCGTTCCAACCTCAACATTAGAAGCTTTTCATTAGCAAAATTTGCCACAACAGCATTAGTTCATCTTTCCTAATGCTGTCCTAGATCAGGTGGCTCCACTGAGCAATTATCAGTCGATTGAAAACCACAATGTTCGAATGAGGGAAGTTATATCCTCTTAGCACAGCTAACACAATCTTCCTGATCAGAACGCTCATTTGGGTTATTTTTTTCTTCTGGTCAATCCTGAAGCCTTTAATCACAATTCAGAAGTTTGCTTGAAAACCTCTAGTTTTTTAGTTCCTAGCAGTAGGCACATTTGTTTTTTTGATAACTCAAGTGTCTGGGACAGCTTAAACGCACCTCAACTAATCCTAGGGGCCCAATCCCATTGCCCACTTGTGGTGGAATTTGATAAAACCATTATCACTTCAGAGCTCAGATGGTGAGCAAAATAATCAGATTTGGTCAGTGAAAGACTGGAAACGTCTGGGATCACAAGGCTTTCTTTCTTTTTCTTTTTTTGATCCGCTGATCGCAAGGCTTTTTGCTGTAGGCTTTTCGTACTGGTATAACTCTTTCACACCCTGCTATTGCTTTCCTATTTTTTTGACAAACAATATTAACTATGTAACTCAATGATCCAAGTTTATTTGGGTCAGTTGGTCTGTTTTCTCAAGTTGATCTGCCGCTTTTTGTGATGTGGTTATCTTTACCGGAAACAATACATATCAAATGATTTTTCAAAATGAAGTACGATAATCAATCAAATGATCATAAAATGTATCTCCTCATGGACTTCTGCCAACTCAGCTGACTGCTAAATCTCCCAATGCTCTATGGTTACCTTGTAAATTTTCAAAGACATTATTACCCTGTGGGATTTTGAACTTCCTGGTATTTCTTTTTCTTTTCAATTGACCTATAGTTGTATTTATATTGCCTCTTGCAGCAAATTCCCAAGTGGTGGCTCTGGATGTATTATCTAGTCCCTACATCTTGGACTATAAATGGGATGCTTACTTCACAGTATGGAGATGTACACGAGAAGATTACGGTGTTTGGTGAAACTAAAACCATCTCGGCTTTTGTAGGAGATTACTTTGGATTTCACCATGATCAATTACCCATTGTGGGTGTTGTTCTTATTATCTACCCCGTTGTGTTTGCTTTTCTATTTGCATTCTGCATAGAGAAGTTAAACTTTCAGAGGCGATGAACATTGTCGAACAATTTGTTTTGTACTTCAAATGAATAATTGTTTCTGTAATGACTTATGGACTTATATTGAGATGTTTCATACTTAGATCTAAGGTTGTATGTTAAGTCACAGTGGATGAAAGGCAACTAGAGAAAGAAATAAAATAGTGGAAGTGGGAGAGTAAACCTGAATGTGAGTTTGCAGGCTGTGAAAATGGTGGGAAGTCGCCGGAAAAGCCCATACCTCAGGAAACCATGAGAAAATTTTGTACCGAAAGAAAAAGCCATACCTTTGGCACAGTAGGCTCCCCCGCGTTCCGAAGAGGACCTGGGCAGCTGTGCCGAGCTAGCAGGTGGCTGTGCCCAAACAATGAGTTTCGTCCCAAGTCAAAAAAAAATGTGGCCTGAACCGTTCACTGTGTAGAGTTTCACTCATTGAACAAATTTGTAAAAATCCAGTCGATGGGATATCAGCAGCTCAGTGAACAAATGGCATTTTTGGACAGTTATTATTGGTTGAAAAATTATACTGTGGAAAAATGTGATTTTTTCACCGAGTTACCGAACTTTAATCGGCTTGATTTTTTACAGTTTTGTTTTATGTGTCAAGTTCTTTCGGATCACTTTTTTTTGGCTTGGGACAAAACCCTTTTTTCTTCGTGAAATATAATGTCACAAATATGTGCACAATTACAAGTCATATATAATTAGCTCTATTAGAGAAAGTCATAGTGCATGACGAACTCTTGTAGGGTTGGGATGCCGGTTTTCTCGGTTATTTTTGTACTTTGTCATCCAAAGATTAATAAAAAAGAAATTTGCCAATCAAAAGGGAAAAAAAATCGTTTTAGGGTACCAAACACGTAGGTCGGAGTTTCCATTTTCCATTTAAATGGTGCTAAAAATGTTTGGTATCTTAAAAACTACATAACCATAAACTTACGGAGCCTTCGTAAAAAGGTTTTTACGGTGTTGAACAATCTCTCCCGTCCAAAAGTATTTTGGGTGGTTTAGATTTTAAATAAACTATTCGTTGTTCACGCAAATAATTTATTTAATATCCGGACTATCAATTACAGAGACGAACAGTGAGATGGAGCGGCATGGAAATCTCTTTTACGGAACCTCAGTAAAAAAACACAACCTCTGCCATGAACATGAGGTTAGAGAAAAAGTTAATTTTGCCCATTTCCGTGCAAGAGGCTTCTGCCCGTTAGTTTTGAAATTTTGGATTTGAATTGATAGATAATGAAAGTAGAGAGAAATAGAGTAATAATTAAAAATATAAATAATAATTAAAAAAAGATAAAAAAGAAAATTAAAATAAACTAAAATAATAATTAAAATTCAAAATCCAAAATCTAAAACCCTAAACCCTAAACCGTGTCCTGACCCTAGCTCTGCTCCAATGGGGAAGACACGAGCCAGAGATCAAACCCCATTGGGTTACCGGCTCCAATTGGGAAGATCCGACGCCGGGGACTTTCTCGCGGCGGAGGAGATTAGCTCCAGAGTGGACATGGAAGTGGTCACCGAGAGAGAGAGAGAGAGAGAGCAGAAATCGACATGGGCATATTTTCAATGAACAGGAGAAATAATTCAGCTCAATGGTCCCACCATGCCTTGATTCCGACAGGTATTTGTAGTTAGTTTATTGCAGAGTACCCGACACTCTATTGAAATTATGCAAGCATGCTTCTCATTTTTAACTCTTTGTTATGCTGAATATGGTAATGTGTCATTGACTCAGTAAAATAGATTCATGTAGTCAGACCCGAACGGGTTGGGCACAATGCCTGACACAAGGGGGTGCCCGCCCCCTTCACAACTCCAAATATTTCCACTTGGTACACTAGTTTCAGGTTATCAATCATTTTTAGACCGCGCGTAGCCTACGACGTTGTAATGAAAAATAGGCGGCCCGTGCTTGCCAGTGGAGATCTGTTATCGAAGGATTGCACGAACTTGCTTCTCAATTGCTTGGGGCCTTGGGCTGCCTGTGGGTTTCGTTCATCTTGCCGGTGGTATCACTTAGCCAGAAGATTGTGCAGTAGCGCCTATGGCGCGAGGCGCAATCTCGATGGTGTTGTGATGCCAAGGGCTTGTGGGCTCGGGTTTTCTAGCGGCTAGTAGTGCCCAACTTCAGTCTTGGATCTCCTTTGGCTACACATATATACACCAATCTCGTCTCTTCCTTAGACCTCACAAGTCCTGCTAAAGTGCTAGGCGCAAATCTTGGGTCCGCTACTGATTGAGCATAGGGCTAGCTTTGGTTGTGCTAAATGTGTCTCCCAGTCTTCTGATGCATTGCTCTTCCAAAAAGTCTGTGTGCCCATATATTGTTGGATGCACTTGGATCCCATAAAATAACAAGGCCCTACTTGCATTCAGGATACAAATGTGTCTGAATCTGTGTGCTTATTTCTAGGACGTATGTGGTTACGTCATCATACTTGACAATTGAGTCATGTGGGTTATACCATCAGGTAATGTATGTGCGCATCTATATGGTCGTTTAGTTTGCGGAATTAAGCCTATTGAACCTGGTTGCCCAATTCAAATGTAAGAGATTGGACGGTTTCATAAGTTTTGTTCTCATCTATATGACAGTTTAGTTTGCGGAATTAAACCTGGTTGCCCTATTCAAATGTAAGAGATTGGATGTTTTCATAAGTTTTGTTCTTTGACTTTTTAGTTCAAGAGTTGTAAGAGATTGGATGGTTTCATGGATGGTTTCATAAGTTTTGCTCTCTGACTTTTGAGTTCAAGAGTTGTAAGAGATTGGATGGTTTCATAAGTTTTGTTCTCTGACTTTTGAGCTCAAGAGTTGTAAGAGATTGGATGGTTTCAAAAGTATTGTTCTGTGACTGTCTTCTCTGCTTGCTTCCAATAATCAACTGTCACAAAATCTAGTGTATTACTAGGATTTAGATACGATGGCCCCACCTAAATCTGGTTGCGCCTAAATAACTTGACTAAGCTTTGATTGGAGTAAGTAATTATGAAAATATTACCTGCTGAGATAGAAACTGTTGGATCTATTCTTTTTTGGGCCATAGGAGCTATATACAGTATAGCATCTTCAACTTATTTGTTATGAAAAATAAGCATATTAGTAGCCTTACCTCACAAATCCTTTCAGTCTAAAGTAAAGATAGTTGTGTGCACACAAGTGATCAACGAATTTTTAGACATTTATTTCTATACGCTTATTCATAATAGCAATGATGCACATGCTTTGCACATGGAGCTTGTCAAAATAAGGAGGTTTTTTTGAAATGAAATATGCAGTACTATGAACTTTTCACAAATGAAAGACATTGACTCATAAATGCATAACCTGAACATTACAGAATGGCACTTTGAAGTGCTTTTTTTTTTCTTCAAAAGTACCACATTGATAACCATATTCCTCTGCCGTATATTTTTGCCAGCAAATGAAGATAAAGAAGTTGATGTTTTATACAACCAAATCTTAAAATTCTACTGTGAGCTCAGAGAGGGGGAAAAGGGTTAATTGCAAAATAATTTGTTATGCTTTATGCATTGCCAAAATGGAACTCAACTTTGCCTTACAATCAAAATCTAGTATGTTGTCAGCGTCAATCATTTTCCACCCTTCTCTCATTTCACTTTTCGGCACCCAATAGATCTAAAAATAGAGGGTTGATAGGGTCTATGAAAAAGGAATCAATGGTCCAGATTCACATTTATGTCTCCAAAATAGTAAGATGACTCATAACATAGAGATGCACAACAATTGATATCTCAAGTTGTTAGTTAATGTATTGTGATCATAATCTAGCCTCTCAAAAAATAAAACAGAACCAAAAACTAAAAAATAAACAGAACCAAAAAAACAATCTAGACCAATAATAGGGAACCAAAGGCAGTCCCTGGCAAAGCCAAGTTAAACCACCAATAGGGAACCGTGATCAAAACCAACAATGGGCACCAAATGATTACATTCAAAATAACTGAAATTAGACCTAAACCATCAAAATCCGTTTCTCATCCAATTCCATATTTTGATAGCATCAAGCTCTTATCAATTGTTATGCTACCACGCAATCAACTGTTCACACCTCCCGCTAATGAGTGAGACCACTATGATATTCCTGTCAGCAAAGGAAACAAACATACAAAAAAAGTATGAATGGAAAATTGTAAATGAAAAGTAGAGGAAAATGAGTCCTAAGAGACCGCTATAGCTTCAAACACTCTTGCATTACTTTCAAGTTCTATTACATGGGAATCGAAAATGAGGAAGATAAAGGGAATATAACAACCCTATAGACCTTCTAAGGGTTTGTTTTGTATGTATAACTCTTTTGTACAAAAAGAACCATAAGTAGAATTTATGAATCATCATCTCTTGGTAGTTGCAATAGAAGCAGCTTACCTAATACTCCACGTTATTATCAAATCATCATTTAGAAGAAGGTTTTTATTGATTTAGGCCTAAATCTTTCATTTGCAATATATGTTGTTGTTACCCTAATCAATAAGCATAGGTTTCTATGCATTATAGAAGTCATGACCGAATTGGAGCGATTCACGATTTGAAAAATGACCATTTCGATTTTCGATTCGATTCACGATAATGTTGCTTGCAAAGCTTTAATCTAAACACAACCGAGTAGGACTTCTAAAGTTCTATATCAGACAATTTAGGGTGAGTTTCCACTAATTTTTTTCTCTGTCTTCAAACTAATGGCAATAGTCAAGTTGTGTCTGCACAGTGATTTTTTAGTTGATGTACGTGAGGAGAATGACTTGCCTAAAAATCCGTAAAAATATGGGCTTTTAGTCCATTTAGTTTAGGGAAACTCACCCCGTAAAATAAACAACAATGAGACCACATTCCATCAACTTAATTCCTTAAAGAAAGTGCAGAACTACTATAAATTAAGCAGCAAAATTACCTATGGATGTAGAAATTGAGCATGGCACTAAGAAACAACTCTGTCCTATCCGCATTTGGCTTTGTCAGATCCTGAAAGGCTAAAGTTCTTGGGGCAATCTAAAGCAGCCTGAACATCTTTTAATCTTTCTAATTAAATTCATGGTCCAAAGTTAGCATTCTCTGGCAGTTCAAAGGCAGCGAAATCTGGTCTTCCATGAAGAAATTGCAAGAAACACCGAGTTAAGAAACAACTGCTACGCAAACCCTAGAAATTGGGATAAGGGGTTCTGAAGGGGATGGGAAGTACAGGAGAGGATTCCGATGATTTCGGCCCGAGAGAGTCGAGAAAACTCGAACTTCGACATTGTTCTACAGTGAGAGAATATGCAAATGGGAGCAGTCAAAAAGCATTAATGGGGAGGAAGCCGGTAATTTGGAAAGACACTCCATTTGTATTCGTCAGAGAACGTTGCCCTGTTGTAGTTTTAAGAGTGGTTTTTATTACGTTAGCACTGTTTCCTCAGCGGATTAAAAAAAAAAGTTTCCTCACAAACGGTTTGTGTTCTGATGAGTGCTTTTGGAACGATGTGTCGGCTAGTTGCGAGTTCTAACTGGTAAGTAGGATTGTAAATTTGTTTTGCTGCCAAGGGTATATTTGGAATGGAAAATGTAGGAAACAATTTGGCCTCTTCGTGCTTTTAAAAGAAGTAGAGTAGATGTGCTTGTATATGTAGCTCTATAAATTGGTGTCTACTTGTCCTACCATCCCACCTGAGTCCCTGCCTATTTGTGCAGTATGGCTCGATCGGTTGGTTATGATGAGATAGAGTCACTGGGAATTGAGATAGCTGAGAGAGGAAGAAGTTTGGGATCATCGTTCCAGCACCATACTTCTAGTTTCAGAAGCATTGAGATAGAGTCAGTGGGAATTGAGCCGGCTGAGAGAGGAAGAAGTTTGGGATCATCGTTCGGGCACCATACCTCTAGTTTCAGAAGCTGCTCTGGTTTGACCTCTGTGAAGGATGACGATAATGAATTTTCCTTACATTGTGCCGAGATTGACAATCTGCCTACAATTGAGAGGTTGAGATCATCTTTGTTTGATGATAATGATGGGAGCGATGTTCAAGGAAAAAGGGTTGTTGATGTTACTAAGCTTGGTGCTCTAGAACGACATATGTTTGTTGAGAAACTCATCAAACACATTGAGAATGACAACCTTCGATTGTTACAGAAAATGAGAGCAAGAGTAGATGAGTATGTCTTCTTTTCCGATAATATATCGTGCACATCAAGAGCTACGTATACATATAAAGGATCTCTGATTGCACATGCATTTGGATACCTTGTAGTCATTATTATACGTATTTTCACTTCTTGATGCAATACAATGGAATGGATATTTGAAGTTCTCTTCATCAAGCAATGAGGTTTTTAGTCTTGAGTTTCAACTCTTTTTTTATTTTTTTTACCATAGCATTACGGATTGTTCATACAAACTGTTTATTCCTCATTTGTGCTCTTGGTTCTTCTTTTTCATCTTTAATTGGCTGCATGGACATACTTGTTCATGATTTCTTTTAAGCCTCTATTGATGGGTTATTGGGACTTTAATTTATTGTGCTAGGGTTGGTGTAGAATTGCCGAGAGTGGAAGTGAGATATAGCAATCTACGAGTGGAAGCAGAGTGTGAGGTGGTTCATGGCAAGCCTCTCCCGACTCTATGGAATTCACTCAAAAGCATTGTTCGTGTAAGTCTTTCATTTCTTTACATGAATTTATAGCTAATCGTAGTCCTGTGTAGGCATGAATTTGGGTGGTTTTCTCTACCTGCCAGTGATTTCTGTGCTCAAGGTTGTAATGGATATGAGTTGATTCTGCACCAAAAAGCGACAATGCTTTATCTTCAAGCTACTTAAGGCACTTTTTAACAAACCAAAGCTACAAGCGCACAGTTTGGCAAGCAAAGCAAATGGGAATCAATCAATCAAGACGCTGCATATAAAGAAGTGATCTATGATTATCAATCTAGTTCATGTTAATTAGTCAAATTAATCCTGCTGTTAGATCTACCTTTTGAGAAAATATTATAAATTTGGACAATTTCTAACTTCAGAGTTGCTGGCAGTTTGATATAAACAGCCTAGACTTGATCTGTATAAAATTATCATTTCAACCAAATTTATACAAATCATTGTATGCAAGCGTGAAGGAATTTATGTGCAACTGAATCTTCCCTCACAATTATGTCTCCATTTAAGACTAGAAAGGCTAGTGCTTCAGCCAAATATTGGGTGGTTCTTAAGTCTACAGTCTTCAACGACAAACTCAAAGGTCTATGTATGTCTAACTTACTCAAAGGTTTAGCATTTCTTGTTTGACTGGCTATTTTATTACCATAAAATTAATATTAAATGGATCAATGTCTTGTGCAGTTAATGTCCAAAAGCAGCACTTAGTTGAGTAGATCCGTCTTAGTCCTTGTACAGGCGTAACTAATATTTGTTATTTTTTTTTCTTAATAGGACTGTGCTAAGCTACCTGGTTTGAAGTTGCAGGAGGCCAAGATAACCATCATTAATGATCTCAGTGGTATCGTTAAACCTGGAAGGTGCGATTAATTTGAAGCATAATCTCAGTTGATTTTACTTGACTTGTTTTGCCATAGGAATATTAATATCCCTCCAAAGTCAATGGGTATATAATCATAACATGGAGCTCAAGAAATTTAGAGCTTCTATCGGGTTTGAATCAATTTGGACTTGTGATTTTGTTGAGTAAAACAACTCAATCTACACACACACACACACACACACACACACACACACACACACTCAAATGATGCTAATTTGGAAGTTCCACTTCATTGATCTATCCATACCTTTATATCCCAAAATTGAATATTGGTGCTTAATTTCAACATTTGGAGTTTGGACTGTTTGGATGCATAACAATAACCAAAGAAATTATGTGGTTGAATTATTCATTAAATTCAAATTTCCTTACCATGGGTAAACAAATGTATTGTGGATTTAGCTTAGCGTTATGTGCTTAACATGAGTTCCATCCTCCTTGTCTTCATTGTTGGGTCCACCCATGCGATGGGTGACTTATTGTAACTAATTTGGTAAAGAAAACCAAATTTACTAAGGAATTATTCATGCCTTAGGAGTCTTCATTAGGAAGACAATTGAGAAGACTAATTGGTTAAGGAAATTTCCAAGAAAAGGAATATTGTCAAAAGAGTTTTGGCAAGTTGGGAGTCGTTGTAGGCAACCCAGACTTCACGGGAAAAACGGGAAAGGAATCCCTGGGGCATGGGTTTCGTTGAGCACAAGGCGGTGAACACTGTAAATATAATGTTGGAATTGGTCCCACATTGCATAATTATCCCCTCGAAATCTAGTAAATAAGCCTTTGTCAGTCTCTACACTCATTGCCAATTGGTTTTGAGTTTGATGCTTTAACATGGTATTGGAGCTAGATTTTCGGAGGCTCTTCCCCTTTATTTGTGCCATAGTTGTACTTTGCTTCATTGCGATCTGTATGTTTTGGATCCTTTGTTAATCTCTTTGCGTGCCAGTCAAGAGTCGCAAGGAAATATTTGTCCTACATAGGTTAATTATCACCTCGAAAACTACTATATCAGCCTAGGTGGTCCCTCCACTCATTGCCAAGTGGTTGTGAATTGGATACTTTAACATATAAAAAGGGGTACAAAGGTGTGGGAGGAAAAAATATTGGTGAGCACAGGGGGTAAGTGAGGTCTCTAACTACCTTTGAGTGGAGGGAGTTCGTGTAGGGATGTGTGGGTTTACGGACTTTGTCCATCTCGTGTTGTCATCTTTATTTTTATCATAGTGAAAATATCCTCCCCCCCCCCCCCCCGGAGTAAGCAAGTGGGGCCGAACCACTTAACTTGGTGTTTCTTCCGCTCGCTTGGACAAGATTTGCGGTTAATAGTCCCAAACATTTAGTAGGTGTTTCCTTAGTAATATTTTTGTGTGTGTGGAAAGATAGGTGTTAAGTTATGGGTGTATGTGTAATTAGCGTGTAATTGAGCCCTTGTGTAATTAGATTAGAAGATAAGGGTCTCAGTGTAATTGTTCTCTTAGTCTTGTATAAACTAACGTAATGAGAAAATAACCTAAGTTTTTGGGTTTTCTAATTCTATTGCTCAGTTTACAATAGGTTTAATAAGCATAAGAAGAAATCCTTTCCATCCTTTTTTGCTTGGAAATTTTCCTGTTTTACTAGTCTACTCAAGTAGGCCTATGGGCTATGGTTGCTGCAGGATGACTTTGCTCCTTGGTCCTCCAGGATGCGGAAAGACTACTTTATTAAAAGCACTTTCAGGAAATCTGGACAAGTCTCTCAAGGTTTTTCTTCTTTCTAATAATTGGCATAGTTAATGAGAGAAATGTGGAAGATCTTTTATTAATAATCAAATGAACAATTATGACCCACAGGTTTATTACAAGTGCAAATTTGCGAAGTTTACAATATACGGAAAGCTCACAGTGGTGACTGCTTTACAAACTTGTGTTTTTGGTTTCAATTTTCTGTATCTTCTTTTAAGAAGTTGCATTGGTGGTTTGCAAGCATTGTCAAAAAATCTTATAAATTTGTCTCGAATATCACTTTTCGTGCACTCATATACAAAGAAGAACACATTGGATGCCTTCATTCAAGTTTGTGATGCAAGTTTGGATACAAGAAAAAATGATTCTGCTGGTCCATGTCTAGCATCTGTCCCTCGTTTTGTCTTACTTTGCGTTATGGGTAGCTTTCAACTCTTAGCAGATCAACAATGGGCAAAAATGCCCTCCTGAATTTCTTGTGTCTAAATTGGATGATGAATTGCATAAAAGTTGTGTTATTTTACTGGAAAGTTATTCTACTACCCATAAGAGACCAAAAAAAACAAAACTTCAGTTGTATTGATTCATGTGCTCGCATTGTGTGTTTGGCCAAACATTTTACACATCATTGTTTGATCGATTGAGCTCTAATTTGGTATTTTTCAAGAGCTTCCTCCCTTCATCCTCCCTCATTTGAACTTATTTTTTATTTGTTAACTTGCCCGCACAGGTTGCAGGGGAAGTTTTATACAATGGATACAAACTGGAAGAGTTCATTCCCCAGAAAACTTCTTCTTACATAAGTCAAACTGACCTACACATGCCTGAAATGACTGTAAGGGAAACACTAGATTTTTCAGCTCGCTGTCAAGGGGTTGGAAGCCGAGCAGGTCTGGAGTCTGGACTCAAGCAAACAAAGGATAGTTGATTTGTTGATTATTTGATAACTTACTGTACTTATGACACTTGAAGTAAATTATTTATGCCTGCCAGAGATTATGGTTGAGGTCAGCACAAGGGAGAAACAGGCTGGAGTTGTTCCAGACCCAGATATTGATACTTACATGAAGGTGCTATTAGTTTCTCTGATCTTCCTCTCTCCCCTTGTTTCTGGTGTTGCCGGTATGTTTCATGAGGCATTGAATGTCCAGAGTCTCCACTCCACAGTTACCCTGCGAAAAGCTGCGGCCTCCTTACTGGCTTTTATTGGTTATGCAGGAATACAAAGATAATTACTTTGTTTGGTTTGAAGTTTTTGATGTAATGAGTGGAGAGAGATAGAGAAACTTATTGAGAATTGTACAGAGAGTAAAAAAATTTCTGAAAACTTCAGAAAGAACAAAGTGATATGAATGATATTTTCTCTGTGTGTTGATGATCGGAGTCAGATTCTCTCTCTCTCTCTGATATTTATTCCAATAGTTTTCACAAAAGGCTTGAAACAACTTGCACTCAGGTTCCTAATTACATTCTCCACTTTCAATGATGGAGTATCAGGAAGATTGAGGGGAGATAAAATTGTTGGTAGAAATTTGCGAGCTTAATCTTCTGGAAATGAATTGTGTTTAATAATTCTAATGTAACAACTTGGTCTGCAATGACGGGGTCAAGGGCAGAAATTGAGTTATGTTACGGTTAATGATTGGAAGCTCTTTACAACTCAATGAGGACCTTAAATTAGGTACATATCAGTAGTTGGGTATGTTTTTATTTTTTGCGGGCTGAAATGATATGTCTGCATTATGTTGTGCCTAATTGATATGAACTAGTTGGTGGGCTGTTTCTTTCATTGACGCACGTCCAGATGTTAATCACATGGATTAGAAAACGATCTAAAAATGCAAGCTAACTTCACATAAAAAGTTTAGGTCGGAATTACATTTCTTATAACCTTTATTTTAGTGGTTTAGCTTATCTGTTTAAATGTTTATGGTTTGTTTTACCAGGCAATTTCTGTGGAAGGACAAAAGACTACCCTCCAAACTGACTACATGTTGAAAGTAACTTTTTGCAACTGAGTTTTCCTTGATCTTCTTCTATGTCATTGCTAGGAAAATGCTTTACCCATTGATTTTCTCCAATCATTTCCTTGGTTACTCAGATTTTAGGACTTGACATCTGTGCCGATACACTAATTGGAGATGCCATGATAAGAGGTATCTCAGGTGGTCAAAAGAAAAGATTGACTACAGGTAGTCTTCCTTATTTTTTCTGTTGTTTATGGAATAGGGGAGTTTGAATGCTTGAGTTTGATGCAACCAAACTCACGACTGCATCATGTTTGCCATGGTGCAAGTCCTTTGAAAAATATATTGCCACCTTTCAAGACATGCATTTGATATGTAAATAAGGAAATAGTTTGGTCCGTGTTTTGCAGGCGAGCTGATTATGGGTCCAACAAAAGCTCTGTTTATGGATGAAATATCAAATGGCTTAGACAGTTCTACGGCATATCAAATTGTTGCTTGTCTTAAACAGCTAGCACATATATCAAATGTTACTATCCTTGCGGCACTTCTTCAACCAGCACCAGAAATCTTTGATCTCTTTGACGACATCATCTTGATGGCAGAAGGGAAGATTGTGTATCATGGACTTCGTAATCATGTTCTAAATTTTTTTGAGGATTGTGGGTTTAGATGTCCTGAAAGGAAAGGGGTTGCTGACTTCCTGCAAGAGGTAACTTTATCGTGGTTCATCTGTAATTCTTTCTTGATCTCTTATTTTCTTCAACGGCATTACATCTTGACTATTGCAGGTGATATCTAGAAAAGATCAAGCACAATACTGGCACCAAGCTGAACAATCTTGGAGTTACATTTCTGTTGATTTGTTTTGCAAGAAATTTAAGGAATCTACTTATGGGGAGAAGTTAGATGCAGAGCTATCAAAGCCATTTACAAAGTCTCAAAGCCGTAAGAATGCCATTTCGTTCAGCAAGTATTCACTTTCTAAATGGGTGCTCTTTCGAGCTTGCATGTCAAGGGAATATCTTCTCATGAGGAGGAATTCATTTGTTTATGTATTCAAATCATTTCAGGTCAAGATCGACAATCTCTTATTCCCTCCCCTTTTAGTTTCTAGCAAAATACAACTTTTAACCTTTCATTTTTTTGTGTGCTAGAACTCTTGATTTTTTTTTTTCCTAAGCTTCAATTCTTCTTATTTGCAGATTGTTATAATAGCAGTTATGACAATGACTTTGTTTTTGAGAACTCAGATGGGTGTTGATGTCATTCATGCAAACAATTATCTGGGTGCTTTGTTCTTTGCTCTCGTGGTTCTTTTTTTTGATGGGTTTCCGGAGTTGTTCATGACTGTTACAAGACTTGCTGTCTTCTACAAGCAGAGAGACTTATACTTCTATCCAGCGTGGTCATACGCAATCCCGTCCACAATTCTCACGGTTCCTCTTTCATTGTTTGAAGCTCTGATTTGGACTTCTTTTACTTATTATGTGATAGGATACAGTCCTGAGCCTGGGAGGTTAGTACTAGACATATATTGTGTATTCCTCTAAGTATGAAATTGATTGGAGGAAATTACCCCTATATTTTTCCACAATTATTTGAATCAACTAATTAACAATAAAAAAGTTCAATTTTCACTGATTACACATTTTGGTAACAAGGTTCATTGGTACTTCCACACACACGCACATGCACACGCGCACACTCGCACTCCTTATAAAATATTGAACTTATTGAGATTGACTTTCTACCATTCCTCTGTATCTTAGGTTCTTTCGACAGTGGATTTTACTTTTTGCTGTGCACTTTGTTGCAATATCCATGTTTCGTTTCGTGGCATCTGTTTGCCGTACCCTGGTTGCTTCTGTAGCAGTTGGTAGTTTGTTGATATTATTTGCCTTTTCATTTAGTGGCTTCGTTATCCCAAAAAGTAAGGTTCATTACCTCTTTCAAATTGGAGTTTTGGAAAATTATTGGGGAAAACAAAGTTCAAACCTCTTGTTGCTTGCAGCCTCTATGCCAACTTGGTTGAAGTGGGGATTTTGGGTTTTCCCATTGAGTTATGGTGAGATAGGCATTGTTGTAAACGAATTTCTTGCTCCAAGATGGCAAAAGGTTAGTATCTACCTAAATGCAAGATTTTCTGCGTCTTCCAATTAACAATATTTGCAAGTTCCTTCTTCTTTTTTATGTTATGATATGATAAGTGAATTTCATGCTCATAAAGTGGTTAATTCATCATCTGTACAGTGGTTCACTCATTGTTCCAAAACCTCATACGTATAGGGCTGTTTTTATATAATATTAAACAATATTCAATTACCACCATTAGCAACTTCATCGACAACAATGGCAACTAGTGTCTCAGTTGATTGGATAGGCAACAATATGGAAAGAACACTAGGTTTCTTCACTATATCAGCTTATTCGTTCTATGCTTATTCTGTTTTTTTTAGACACTTTCAGGGAATACGACAATAGGGAAAGAAACACTTGAAAGCCGTGGACTTAACTTTAGTGCATATTTCTTTTGGCTAACACTTGGTGCTTTACTTGGGTTTGCAATACTCTTCAACATCGGGTTTACCTTGGCTTTAACCTTCTTAAACTGTAAGTTCATCATTGGATTACATGATATCAATATTATAATAAGATAATCATATGTGCTTGCTTGATTACATGAAGTCAATATTAGAATAACATAATGATATGTTCTTGTTCCACTTCTAAATGAAAATCAGCTCCTGGTTCTCGTGCTATTATTTCAAATGAAAAGCTGTCCCAGATTAAGGAAAGTAAAGATTCCTCCAATGGTGCCGATAAAGTAGGGTCAAAGAGCTACCAGAAAACTAGGTCAAAACCTCATAAAGGTAGTTTTTTGCATTATTCGTCAGTCTCTTCTAATTACTTTTGAAACATTGCATCAAATTAACTTCCTTTGGTTATTATCATTCAATTTTATTTCTATTGCAATTGACTAATCTATTTTTACAGATCGGCTGGTTTTACCTTTCAAGCCCCTAACTTTAGCATTTAAAGATGTTCAATACTATGTTGAAACTCCTTTGGTATGCACTCACCAAATCTCTTACTTATGTTGGGTGGTTGTTAGATATCTATAATTGTCAGATGATCTTACCTCCTTTGATTTTCCAATTTGATTGATCTCAGGCAATGAGAGAAAGGGGTTTTACCCCGAAAAAACTCCAACTACTTTGTGATATTACTGGTGCGTTAAGGCCCGGTGTTCTTACAGCATTAATGGGTGTGACTGGAGCTGGTAAAACAACTCTTTTGGATGTTCTTGCTGGAAGGAAAACTAGTGGCACCGTTGAAGGAGATATTAGAATTGGAGGATATCCTAAGGTTCAAGACACTTTTGCTAGGATTTCTGGTTACTGTGAGCAAAGCGACATTCATTCCCCACAAATTACAGTGGAAGAATCCGTCATTTATTCTGCTTGGCTTCGTCTGCATCCTGAAATTGATTCTGAAACTAAATTTGTATGATCTACTTTTCTCACATACATATCTGTAGATTCTATGTATTGACGTTGAATGTTCCCTTTGACTCTTCTGAGAGGTTTAAATCACTTTTATAGCTTATGCATTTGTCTTCACAGGAATTTGTGAGAGAGGTTCTGGAGATCATTGAGCTTGATGAAATAAGAGATTGTTTAGTTGGCATGCCAGGTGTCAGTGGTTTATCAACTGAACAGCGAAAGCGACTTACAATAGCAGTGGAAATTGTTGCTAACCCCTCCATTATTTTCATGGATGAACCTACAACTGGATTGGATGCACGAGCAGCTGCAATTGTTATGCGGACCGTGAAGAATGTCGCTGATACGGGAAGAACAATTGTTTGCACCATTCACCAACCAAGCATTGACCAATTTGAAGCATTTGATGAGGTAGGAAACCAATTAACGAACTATGTTAACAGTATTTGGGACATGACTCAACTTAGACATTGAACTGGGTCAATTGCAACTCATAGAATTTTGTTACTCTATAGCTTAAGTATGGCTCGGAAATTTTTCTAAATTGTCCTGAATTGACGAAAAAATTGGAAAATGAACATATACTGAAAATGGAGCAACAAGGAGACAAGCTCAACAATCTTTCCTCCCAACAATCTACTTTCCTCTTGATATGAAGCCAACTTTTTTTTTTTTTTTTGGGTGGTGGCGTTATTATTACTATTGTTAGACTTTGTCCCACCTTGGTTAATTATAACCTCCAAAACTAGTACATGAGCCTGGGTGGCCTCTCAACTCATTGCCAATTAGTTTTGAGTTGGATGCTTTAACAACTATCATTATTATTGTGAGACTTAGAGCATATACATCAGAGGTAACAAACACCAAAAGTTAAGAAATTTAGAGTTTAGTCAAGTTTTAGGTGCTTTAGCAGAACTTACAAATGTAACCCAGCCGTTAAATTTCAATCCTCTCTCTTCGTGTGTATCAAATGATTAATAAAACAAATGGTTACTATGCAATCAGTAAGTATATAAGAAAATTTTAAATTGTGTATAAATAAATAGGAGTAGTACAAAAAGATGATAGCAAAAAATTACTTATCAAAAAAAAAAAACTGTAGCTTATACTAGAGTGCATGCCACAAATCACCCTTCAAGTAAGGTAGCAAAGTACAATATCGGAACCTAACTTTTGGAACTTCTGCCAAAGATGCTCTTAATATACTTGTGGGCCTATCCTCTAACAGCTTGAGCTTTTATCGTGAACTTGTCAACACCATATTCCTCTCTCGTAAAAGGTACTGGGGTTTCTTTACATCCAACAATAGTTGTATGATATTATGATCGATTGTGCAAGTCCACGTGTTTGTATTAGCCGTTCTTGTTGTTTCTCTTGTTTGCAAGCTCAATATGCACTGATGGGCCTACCCTAACCTCTTTAACTTGTGAGGAACAATCTGTCTGTTAATATTGGAGGGGAAAATCAAAACATCCTAGCTCTAAGTTTGTTGGTGGGTATGTCTTATTAACAAAATGTTGATAGTTAAACAAAATTGTGGAGCACAGGAACAACTTGTTACATAGCGAAATTATAATCCTTGCTATGTGTTAAGAGTGATGCACTAGGAAAACTCGCAACTTTTCCTCCATTAGAATCGACGCAAAAACGGAATGTAATTTAGAGCAATATTCTCTTGGATGGAAGTGCATAGTTACTTTTCACAAAATAGGAAGACGTATTTGTTTAGATCGATTGCGTGAAGATTTGAGAGTTTTATTTTGGTTGCTGGTTTCTTGTTTGTGTCTTCTTCTTGTCAGTAGTCTAGTCCAGTCAGACTAGCATAGAGCTAGAACCTTTGAGATGATTAGCAAGTAGTCCAATAAGCCAAATGCCTGCTTATGAGCTGTAAAGTATATATGATTAGCAAGTATTAGCTTATAAGCCAATACCAAAATCTTACAAATTATTCCTTTCTTTAACAGTTAATAGCAATAAATTCTAACTTTACCCCGTCTATTGATTTTGGCGCTTGTGAAATCATAAATGATCAAGATTCAAGACATATTTAGAAGTTGTTCATGGAAACCATTCAGTTCATAATTTTCTCTATTGAACTTCCACATGTGTACTTCACCATGAACAATTTATGTTTGATACCTACTTGGAATCTATTGCAGTTAGTTCTATTGAAATCTGGCGGACGTATTATCTATTGTGGACCAGTGGGTCACCATTCAAACAGTGTCATCAAATACTTTGAGGTTGGTTTGCTACAAAAGGGAAAAGGCATTTTTTGACATTTTCCATTCACTACTTGTACAGGTTATGCATATGATGTCAGAAAATTAACTATGATTCACCCAATTTCGACCATTTCCCTCTAATAGGATATCTCTGGAGTTCCAAAGATTAGAAGTAATTACAACCCAGCAACATGGATGTTAGAGGTCACTTCCACAACAGCAGAAGCTAATCTTGGCATCAATTTTGCCCAAGTTTACAAGAATTCTGTCTTGTATCAGTGAGTTCAACTGCTAATCACTTGTTTAATTGTTTCGAGTTGTGATGGTCATTGTGGACTTGCTTGGCATGTCTGGAATGCAAAGTTTCTCAAAATAAGCATTGTATGATGTTGTTTAAGCATGTCGACCATTTCCTAGGTTGTCTGCCAAACTTTTCGCTTTCTGTGGTTCTCGATGAATTTTACATATTTTAGGGTCATTGAACATATTGCATAGCCAACAAACTGCCGCAAAACTCATACCATTAAGACTGTAGGTCTGCGTGCTTATCGTGAGGGGGTTTTGTTTTGAAGCAGGGATTTTCATTTACTACCAACTCTATGGGAGAAGCAGGAAGCTCATACTTTCTGTTGACTGAGTTGTGGTCATCCGACAATGCATTGTTGTCCTTTCCTTACCTTCTCATTCTTTGCCTTTTCTTTTGTGTACCATTTTTTTACCCCAATGGTTGTTAGACCGTTCCACCATTCATGGTCATTTTGGCAAAGACTAGACTGTGGTTGATTTCATTAAAGCAGTCTAATCTGGCATTATACTTAAGGACTTCATTTATGTATTTTAACCTTAAACAAAATATTGGAATGGCAGATTGAACATCGTGCTTTAGAATAGATGTACACTAAAGAGTAAAGACAGTGGGGCAAATAAAAACACAAGTCAAGATACAGTGCCACATGGATGCCAAATAAGAAAGAGAATACAAATTTGGGCACATGTTACTTTATGTATTATATATGTTATGCTGTGACCCATTCACATTTACATGAAGTTTATTCTGAGGATGGACTCATTAATTTGATGTGACACTTTGTTCATGGTAGCGTTATCATAACGAAGGAAAATATATTGTTCATGGAACTACTACATTAATTGTTTTGACACTAGTCTTCACTTCTATAGGACTCATATCTGCTCATTGTGATTGTAGGAACAATAAAGCACTTGTGGATTCTCTAAGTACTCCTTCCGATGCAAAAGAGTTGCATTTTAAAACCCGCTTCTCACAAAATACTTGGGGACAGTTCAAGTCCTGCCTTTGGAAACAATACTTGTCTTACTGGAGAAGTCCTTCGTACAACTTGTTGCGCTCCATGTATTTGTTGTTCGCATCTTTGCTTTATGGTATTCTATTTTGGGATCAAGGGAGGAAAATGTAAGTAAACTAAATTGAACAATGTTGACAATATACAAGAAGTTAAGTAGGGAATTAGGTATTTCCTAGACAAAGAATCACCATACGATTGGTCTGGTTTGCTAATTCCCTCGACCTATAATGAGTACATTAATAGGTTCCGGGATTAAATTTCATGCTCATCAGTTATCAGTAGACTTCTTCATTTTTGACATAGAAATCACTTTATTGGACAGAAATAACCAGCAAAGTCTTTTCAATATTCTCGGGGCAATGTTCTCTGCTGCAATGTTCTTGGGCATAAATAATTCTTCGTCAGTTTTACCATATGTGTCAACAGAACGATCAGTTTTCTACCGGGAAAGGTTTGCAGGAATGTATGGCTCATGGGCTTATGCACTTGCTCAGGTAACCTCTTAGGTACCTAAAGCCTAGGTATCTTAGTTGAACTATTGCCATGTTGCCAACGGTTTTGGTACTACTTGTAACCTAACGTCTTAATATATGAGTGCCAGCTATTACCAATTATTTTCTTCTATTTTCTTAATCAGCATTTTCTACACATTTATATATCTGCTTAATTTTGTAGGTCGCGATAGAGGTTCCATATCTCATGGCCCTAGCAATTGTTTTCTCGACCATCACGTATCCGATGATTGGGTATTATTGGTCAGCTTATAAGGTTTTATGGTACTTCTACACCATATTTTGTACATTGATGTACTTCACTTATCTTGGAATGCTGATTGTTGCAATTACACCAAGCTTTCCAATAGCAGCAACTTTACAGTCGCTGTTCTACATGATTTTGAACCTGTTTGCCGGTTTTTTAATTCCTGAACCAGTAAGCTACTGACTTCTACTTGGTTTGGTACACTAGTTGTGTTTTGCATTATTAAGCGGGTGTACACTTTATAGTGGTGAATTAATGGTCATAACAGATCTAGGGGAGGAAAACATCATCTTCACTAGGCGACTCAGAAAAATCTGAATTGAAACATTATCTTCCATGATCACCTTGTAAAATTTTAAGGACATTACCAGTTGGTTTTTGAACTTCCTGTTATTTCTGTTTCTTCCTAATGTTATTCACCTAGCTGTATTTGTATTGCCTCTTGCAGCAATTTCCCAAGTGGTGGCTCTGGATGTATTATCTAACCCCTACATCTTGGACCCTAAATGGGATGTTCACTTCACAGTATGGAGATGTACACGATGAGATTATGGTGTTTGGTGAAACTAAAACCGTATCTGCCTTTTTAAAGGATTACTTTGGGTATCACCATGATCAATTACCCATTATGGGTGTTGTTCTCACTATTTACCCCATTCTTTTTGCTTTTCTATTTGCATTCTGCATAGAGAAGAAAAATTTTCAGAAGAGATGAATGTTGTCAAACCATTTGATTTGTAATTCAAATGAACAGATTGTTGCTGTAATGACTTATGGACTTCATATTGAGATGTGTTGTACTTGGGTTTAGTGTTATTATTAAATCGCAGTGGATGAAAGGCAACTAGAGAAAGAGAGAATTTAGTTGAAGTGGGAGAGTAAACCTAAGTGTACATTTGCAGGGCTGTGACCGTGGTGGGAAGTCGCCAGAAAAGCCATACATCAAGAAATCGCGAGAAAAATTTGTATTGAGAGAAAAATGGCATACCCTTAGGCACAGCAAGCTCCTCCATTCCGAAGATGACGACTTGGGGGCTTCTTGTGCCTAGCAGGGTAGTTGTGCCCAAAAATTAGGTATGGTTCCGAGCCAAAAAATGTGATCCAAACCGTTCACTATGTAGAGCTTGACATAGAGTAAACTTGGAAAAATCAAATTAATCGGATATCAATGAACAAATGACATTTTGGGAAAGGCAATGGCAGGAGAGGATGATGGAGACCACCCAATGTAAAGTCAGAATGGAGATGGATTTTGAGTTTGCTTCCATGTACTCTCCACCCTTCTCCTGGTTATATTTTTTGTTTTGTTGTATTTTGTTTGTTATTTCAGTTGGAAATTTTTTTGGATTAATATAACTAGGATGATCTTTCCACTCGAAAAAAAAAAAAAAAAAAGAATTAGGAGTTTTTGAAGTTGATATTTCATACAAACGCTCTTAGAAAATTATTTAACAATGTGTTTTGACTATTGAAAGCAATTCTGCCTCATTTTGAACATTGAGGGTAAAAAACATTTTTTCAGGGCTTTTAAACAACCAAGCAGCTAGTGTCAAAATCATTTTTCAAAATATAATGCAATTTCTTATTCGGCCAGCTTAACAAAATAAACATTACTCCTACCAATTATTTTTATGAAGACACAAATGGCAAGAAAATTTCTTGTAAAATCTGCCACATCATCTCTTCAAAGTGGTCTTTGAGTTGATGAAGAAAAGTCTGCACAGAGTAGATAACTGAGTTTGAACCATTGAGTGAAATTAAGATATAAAAAAGAAAGAAAGAAGAGATTCGTGGGTCATTAGATAAACCCACAAGAAACTAATATAATTAGTAATTACCTATAAATAAACATAATACAAAAACCCACCCTTTCTTGGTACTGGGAAAGGACTCCACGTATCAGTATGAACTGTTATGAAAGGGTAAATCATGACATAGTTACAACCTCCGCAGTCATAAATGTCACTAACAAAATAGAACCCCAAATAGCTAACTTTAAGTTGAAGTTTTCAAATGTTCACTAGAGAAATGACCTAATCTAGAATGTTAAAAGATAAACAAGACAAAGACAAGACATCTAATCTGAAAAGAAAGTCCATAAGGTAGTGGAAGATAGCGATATGCAAGCATTTCATTTTATAGAAATCAGCAACTCTGCACCAAATCTCAATCTGCTTCTTGGACGCTCAATCCAGAACAAGACTACCATAGAAGAGAATAAGACCTTAAAAAAAAAAAAAAGGAATCAGATAATTGACTAATTGAAAGAATGGTTAAAGATAATTGAGAAACATAGAATGCTACTTGCACATACACTTTTACACATATCTTGCACATACACTTTTATGGGGCCCACCTTGGGTCCCACTAATATGATCCGAACCGCTCATTATTTTTAAAATAATTTTTTAAGAGTTTTTATAAAAAAATCAACTCGATAGGATATTGGTAAGGCCTTTTTCAGAAATCATAGGATGAAACAGTCTGATTCGCACTGCGATTTTTGAAAAATCCCGTACCGATATCCCATCCAGTTGATTTTTTATAGAAACTCTTAAAACATTATTTTAAAAATAATGAGCGGTTCGGATCATATTGGTGGGACCCGAAGTGGGCCCCATAAAAATGTATGTGCAAGATATGTGCACAAATGTATGTGTCCTTAGCATTTTTGGAAAAGAAACATGAAAAGCAAAACAGCGATGCACTACAGAGAACAAAACCAATAGAATCAACGTGCAAGGGGAAGCCATTTACTGTCGCAATACAAATGGGGGAGACAAGGAAACACAGAGTTATTGAGTCAGACAACGGGAGTCATATGATGGGAAGAATCGGAATTAAAAAATCATGCGGTAGGTGAAGAACCATGTAAATTGTTGGCACCACTGAAGCTTGTGGATGATTCCTTGAGTGGTAGCCACGAACTGCTCAAACAATGGAGGTGAAAAACCCCCGGAGGTAAGAGCTAAAAAAGGGTGAGAAAGCTAATCTGATTCTGACCTCTAGAGGATGACACAGTAATCAAGAGAGCAGAACGGCATCCCTTTGACTGCAAAAGCTTCAGGCGCTCATTCTTTCAATGTCCCTTTTGATGGCAAAAATTGCGCTCATCCTTAGTAACTCGAGGCTTGGTCTTACCCGTGACACTAATAGCATGCATTTGTTAGTCCGACATGGTGGCCAAGTGCAAATACAAATCTAAATCTGAAGCTGACACATATTGAAGAAGATGCAAATGGAGGGAAGAAGATGACCGACAGGTAGTTGGCGACAAGATAATAACTTGCAGTGACAGCGCCTAGTGCAAAACGAACAAGCTATACGAATACCTGCTCTCTTACGATGATATAATGCAAAAGAGAGAACCAAAAGTAACTTTCTACAGCAAAATGAGATTGGTCTTATGTAAATACAAAGCCAACCACTAGGTTATACATGCAAACCATAAGTTACTCTAAGAAACATAAATCCAAACTATCCTCGCAGAACCAGATAAATGACAAGAACATAAACATTAATCACAATACGTGCAAAAGAATAACGTCATACATTAGGGAAAGTCGTAAGTGCTAAACGAACTCTCGTAGGGTACCAAACACCTAGGTCAGAGTTTCCACTTACATTTAAATAGTGTTAAGAATAAGTTTGGCTGATTCTTAAAAACTACTTAACCATGAACATGAGGTTAAAACAATTGTCCTCGAACAGAGTGCTATAATCAGAAAAGATTCAAAACTTGAATATTGGAGGATAACCAGACACAGAAACTAAACTCGTAAGTTGCTCATTGCTTCACTGGTTGGAGATAGCTTGCACCAGAATGCTACAAGCTTGCTTTCTCAGTCTTTGCACAATGTAGGAAGACTATTTGGTGTGCTTAAAACTTCAGATAGTAACTCAAATCCAGTAAACTCTGCTCTTTTTTTAGCTGACAAGTGAACTATGCTAATAATGAAATGGATGCATATTTCCGAACAAGTAACAATCATTGCATCAGCATTTGAGACCATGATTGAAGAGCGGCCCAAGAGCCACGGTAAGATTGCCCAAGTATGACCAAGTGGTCAAACCGTCTTTTCACTTGTAGAATAAGGCTGCACACACCCAATCCTTCTCCAGCGTGAGCCTCGTGCACTAGGTAGCCCTTTAACATCTGAGGCCATAACTCAAGCATGTATCAACATCAGATGCCAACTCTTTTGTCCGAAAACTGCATCACCTGAATAACCCAAACCACCCTGAAAGTACGAGTCTGACTGATGCCATTGCCAACAGTACCATTAGGTCCATTCTTGAACTACTACATGATTTACAAGCTTCTCCACACTAAAAGACGCTTAATTGCATCTTCATTTAAACTCCTTTTTTTCCTCAGTCTTGCTGAGCAATGGACGATAAACAATTACCCAAACTGACCCGAAACACGTAAAACTAGCAAAGTCTTCTTCCAACTTCTCTGTCCCAAAAGTTGAACTTTCTAAAAGCGCAGATGAAAATTATGCATCTCTAGTATGTGATCAAAATGAAATATAACCCCCAGTTGTCACATTGAATTACAGACGGATAAAAACAACCCCAACTGTACCAAGACACCGTAATTTACTGCTTCATTGTATCAGAAAGAATAAAATATATGTATCAATTTATAAGTCAAGTAACTTTCAACTTCGTTCCTAGTCTATTACTCTTTCTTCCCCTTAAAGCTCACTTTCACAGTGACCATAGACAGAACCTTCAACCGCCATCTCAGAAATAAGTAATGTAAGCATCGAATAAATGTCTTTGTCTTCATAACGAGTTATGTGGTTTTCTTTAAAAACGAACGTGTGCTTTCTTATCCCAATCCAACTGCATCCAATCACCTTCTTTTCACTGCTCTCTTTCAAGGCCGTCCTCACTCGAACCATGCTCTCCCATTTGCCCCTCATCTCATAGGCCCGATCAAGTACCAGATAGGGTAGAGATGAATGTGGATCATACTCTATCAACCTCTCTGCTACTCTTTCGGTGAAATTCAAATCTGCATCAGCCCCAATACCTTGAAGAATGGATGCCCAAATTACAGAACTGGGCTCACGAGGCATTGCCTCTACAATATCCATGGCTTCTTTGAGTTTACCTGCTCGAATCATCATATTCACTACACAATGATAATGCTCATCCCTTGGTACTACTCCATATGCCTTCTCCATTGAGAAAAGGACTCTCATTCCTTCTTCTAAAAAGCCCCCACAGCTGCATGCCAATAGAACCCCAACTAGAGTAATTCTATCCGGCTTTGGACCTATTCTAAGTAGTTCCTGGAAGAGGTCAAGGGTTTCAGCTACTCTCCCATTCTGAGTCAAACCTAAAATAATTGTGTTCCAAGATATCAAATCTTTTGGATCAATTTCAGCAAAAATATTTATGGAATTGTCAATCAATCCATATTTGGCATACATTTCTACAAGTGAACTCCCAACCACCGCATCAGATTCCATACCTAATTTGAAAACCAAGGAATGGAGTTGACTCCCTTGCTCTGCTGGAAGAAGAGAAGCAGCAGAGCTCAGAACACTGCTGAGGGTGAATTTAGTCGGGCTGAGGTGATATCTCATTGTAAGGACAAAAAGTTGCAAAGCATCCTCTCCAAAACCATGCCTTGCATAGCTCGAAATCATAGAATTACAAACAGCAGAATCCCGTACAATGGTTTCTTCAAAGAGCTGGATTGAATCCTCCAATCTGTTGCATTTGGAAAATAGGTCAATGGCAGCACTTGATACAATGGTGTTAGAAAGAAACCCGAGCTTGACGCAGAAAGCAAGTATTTGCTTACCCTTTTCCAAGTCTCGCAAGTTGGTACAAACACTAGTCACTATCGATACTGTAAACTCGTCAGGTGAGTATCCAACAGATACCATCAAACAGAACTGATGCAACGCCATTTCCCCATGCCCACATTTCCAACATCCCGAAATCAACGAGTTCCAAGACACAACATCCACCTCCGCCAATGTTAGAAACACTGCAAAGGCATAATCCACAAGCCCGAGCATCCCGTACATGTTAATCAAGGAATTCCCAACAACCACATTTGACAACAAATCCGCCCCACTTCTCATCATGCGACCATGAATCTGCTTGCCATAACAAGCACTTGTCACGCACGATGTCAGAATCGAGAATGTGAATTCATTAGGCCTCATACCCTCATTCTGCATCCCCTTAAAAAGTTCCAATGCACTATCAAAAAACCCATTTGAAGCATATCCTGAAATAACCGAGTTCCAACTCACAACATCTCTTTTGGGCAATTTCTCAAACACATTACGTGCACCTTCGAGGTTACCAGAGTCGACATAGACCCTCAAGCAAATGTTCCAAGAAATGGTGTTCTTGTTGGCTATGTCACCAAATGCTTGCAAAGCATCACTAAAGGTTCCGACTTTGGAGTACAGATCGATGCAGCGGTTACCCAGGAAAGTGTGGCGGTTGAAACCGACTTTAATCAACTGGGCATGGGTTGATTTGGCAAAAATCAAAGATTTCAGTGAGAGGCAGTGGTCTATGAGGTTGGAGTAAAAGGAGAGCGACTTTGTGTGAAGCCCATGAGATTTAATAAGAAAAGGGTACATACAAGTGCTATACTACCATCATCAAAGATAAGAGCTTTTTGCTACAAGCTCAAAGCTTCGCGTAAGGCAACTATATAGCGTATCACCCAAAAAGAACTTCCAAGATTGCATTCCCACATTATTGGAAAAAACTTCAAGTGCTGTTTGGTACCACGTGGTCCAAGCTCTGCATATCCGAGCCATCTATTACGTTTTTTAATAGGTCTAATTTGGAGAGATAAAAATAAGAGGGAAATTGTTTGGGTGAGAAGAGTGGGAGGGTTTCATTCTGAGCTATCAAAAAATATATTGGACGGTCCAGATGTTCCAAGCGGATATCACATGGAATATACCCACCCGGCTCCATCCTATTTTAAATGTTCTACATTTTCAAACTCTCCAAAAATATTATTTACCAAATTAAAGTTAAAGGTGTAAAAAAATAACAAAATAATATATAAAAATATATTTTTTGGAATTTGAAATGGAGCTGTGCTACGTGCACAGCAAGCTGTGCACAGCAGCTGTGCACAGAGCACGTTTTTTCCCGCCTTGGGTCGCTCAAAGATGATCGGACCTGCTCATTTTGTTCAAAATATGTCGTTTAAGGGCTCTGTAAAAAATGAGCTTCGTTCGATATCGTTAGAGGCGTTAACAAAACACCCAAAATCACTTCAGAATGGCCTAAATTCTGAAGTGATTTTGGGTGTTTTGTTAACGCCTCTAACGTTATCAAACGAAACTCATTTTTTACAGAGCCCTTAAACGACGTATTTTGAACAAAATGAGCGGGTCCGATCATCTTTGCGCAACCCGAGGAGGAAAAAAACGTGCTCTGTGCACACCTGCTATGCACACTTGCTGTGCACATAGCTTTTCTGTTTGAAATGTACGGACTCTCTGTGGGAACATTTAAAAGTGGGACAGAGAGGGAGTACAGAACGAAAGGAACATGGTTTGCAGCCAGGAAGTACTAATTTTGTGGCTATTAAAGAGGGCGTCATTGACAAACACGTTTTCCTCATAAAATGGGACTGGAGCAATTTATCGCAGCTAAGAGCAATTTATCGCGGCCAAGAGCAATTGTTAACGGCCAAGAACAATTTTCCGCTGCCAAGGAACAAAAGAGCACGGCCAGGGGATTAGAATGCGTGGTTGAGAAACACGCTTCCGTCATAAACTTCTAAAAGTACGCGCATAGTTCAGCATTCACCATCGTCCTCCCATGGCATTGAGAGACTCGAAACACAACCACACTCACTCTCTCTCTCTCTCTCCAATACCATCAAAACCTGGACTTCAACCTCGCAGAATACGAACAAATTTGTTAGTCACAATGCAGAATACTCCGAACAAATCCCGCAGTCAACTCATCATGTTCTAAAGAAAAGAAAGCCATTAACTCCTCTGTTTCTGCTAGTATTTTTTGCTAACTTTTCGTATCTCTACTACAGTATATTTATAGATTAGTCTCTTGTTCACAAGTCTTTCACGCCAAACACCTCTTATGAGCCCACACAGTGGAGAAATAAAAAATAAAAAATAAAAAATAAAACACTCCAATATGGAAGGGGGAGGAAAAGTACTCTGGATGTGGCAGATTTTTTTTGCTACTTCAATGAATTATTGGAGTTCTTCATTTCGTTTTGTTTAATTAAAGCGGTGGACCTAGCAGTGGAATAACAAATGCTTAACCGCCCCTTCGGATGATGAGAAATTATGAGATAACAAAATGGAGCTCTTTCTCACAAAATCTTACTCATTTGCTTACTGAAATAGTCAATCCAAATGAGTGATTTAACTAGAAATCAAAATTGTTTCTTTTTTTTTTTCTTTTAAAATCACTTCATCCAAAGAGTCTGTAAGTGCCCAACTTTACACCTCCCCACTATTGTCCCCTTTGCTTAACTATTGCACTTCCTTGTTCTTATGATATAAAAACCAATTTGGCAGGATATTAGGAAAATTATTCAATGTTCCTCAGTATTCAGTGCCTCTAGGCATGATAGGAGATTAAGTGTTGATTGGGTTTAAGCCTTCACAGTCTATGGAGATCTACGGTACCTCCATTTTGTTACTTGCACTAAGTGGTCAGGGCAAAAGGGAGTCTATGATTAGCAAAGTCAGGTCGTTACAAATGGTAGCAGATGCGTGCCCTGCACCAAATTGTGAATGGGATATGCTTTGCCACCACAAATACCAAGGGGGTTGTTGGAATCATGCAACGAGGAAGTTGCATCCCTAAGAGAGGAAGATTGTAATACCCCAGATTTGAGAGAAGTGAGTACTTAGTCTCATATTGGTTGGGAGCTTTCACTTGCTATATTTAACATCCACTTAAGACAACATGACACCTTTTAAGGTATAAATTTTAAAGTCTAGTGTCTAGGTGGAAAAGGGATCAACGGTCAGTCGGGCCTAGTCGTTACACCACTGATGGCAATTAATGAATTCATAAATAGTTGCATTGGATTGAAGGTAAAAAGAAATCATTTAATTGTCTTTTTAAAAATTCTTGTCTCGTCATTATTACATTTCAAGTATTTGGAATGTAACAGTTCGTATATATCTCCGTCAGTAAACCTCGCAATAACTCCTCCAGTCCTCCTTATCCATCACAATCGCCTTAATTACTTGATTGACGAATATGTTGGCAAGTCCATAGGGAAATTTCTAGATAATTGCTCATGCATGACCTCAAAACTTTGTTGAATAATATTATTTACAAAGATTTTGAATAAAAGCAGTAGTACTGATTTTACACTGGACTTGCTAGCTGGACATGATATGGGGCATGGGTCTCTGTCTGATGGAAATTCTTTGATATTGCCATCTTGTCCTTTTCGTTACGTATTTCCAAAGACTTTTAATAAATACTGCCATGGAAGAAGTAGAACCAAAGATTGTTGTTGTAGTACAGTACTTTTGATTCATTTTTACTTGGTCTTCTAAACTACCATGATTGATTCTTTTTTTGATGATGAGAAATGGAAAGAACCTACTCTAAGCTACATGGCTACATCCAATCCAGTGAAAAGGGATGATCATGATTCACCTCTAACCGACTACGGTCGTAAATGAACCGAGCAACTCGCGAGTTCGGCTCGTTAACGCTTGGCTTAACTTCGCTCGTTCGAGCCGAGGTCGAGTTCGAGTTTTTGGCTTATTTAGTACATGAGCTGGGTGGAGACAAATGCTCGGCTCGTTAAGGGAGACTCGGTTTGATTAAAGAGACTCGTTTAGTAAATGACTAAGCTCGGCTCGTTGAGCCTCGACCGAGCTCGAGTTCAAATTTTTGGCTCGTTTAGTTAATAAACCGAGCTCGAGATCGATAATGTTCGGCTTAGCTCGTTTACAGCCCTACAACCGCTCCATTTATGGATTGTTCGCCAGCAGTATTAAATCAAGATCGACAAATCATTGTATTTATTTTTTTAAAAGGAAATTGATTTTCCCTCTCTATTTTGATATCTACATTTTAGGGTTGAAAATATAGGGTTTTTTTTTTTCCTAAAAGCAAAAAAACAGTGTGAAAATCAATTCTTAAAAATCTTTCTGCAAATTACCCTAATAGCAATTTCAGACGTGCTGTATGGTCAATATCAATGGACCATATATTGCTTTGCTTAATTTCTCGATCCTGCCGAAGTTTGGTTTCCCTCTCCTAATAGAGATTGCCTAACAAATAGTGAGTGGTTAATAAACTGCCAACGAAAAATAAAAAAGTGGGCAGTAATAAATTAAAGCATCCACCTTATCGATCCCCCCAAAAAAGCTGCAACCTTTTGCACCAAATTTTTTGGAGTAAGCAAAAGGGGATGGAATGGGATTTTGGTTATCCTTTATAGTACATGTTATGCTTTTATGCATTCAAGAACTACACTTGTTATCTTTGCTCTCACAAATTTTAGTAATTTATGATGTAATTCAAAAATGTTTTTTTCATTCACTCTTTCGCTCACACAAGCAACTGTGAATTATTTGACTTATAATAGGATCCTCACCCCCAAGAGGTGGAGGGATCCTGTTCATTTCATTTGTGATCGATTTTTGAATAATTGATACATTTACTTTTGGAGCTCATTGAAAACATTAATGATGTTAAAAAATCATGTGAAGAAACACATAATCTGAATACATTTATATCTTGTAGGAAAATATGAACGAAGAATGAACAAATCAACATGATTTTTAGAGCGATTAAATATTCCAAATGATATATGTTTGATTGATATAATTTTAAAACATGTTTATCTTCGAAAAATATATTCAAAATGAATGACTTTTTCTTATTGTCGATGTAGGTCCAAAAAGAGCCTATAAATGAATGAAGGAAAAGTTCCACCACACACTTAAATTGAGGATCCAATTCATCCAAAAGGGTCTACACTCCCTAAAATCAGGACTTTTTCACTTTCACTGATTGGGGTGGGGTATTTTTCTAACCAAAAAAGTGAAAGGGTGGTTATCTAATTGGTGAAGAGTGTAGATTCAACTTACTTGGTTAAATTGTATTAAATGATGTAGTATTTTTGGTTTGGTATGACATCAAGACTGCACAAGCAAATTACCACATCCACCATGAGAGAAGAAATATCAGAAAAGCTGGAAAGGGACAACCAAGTCTTTTCCTTACCAAGAAAAACAAAAAGAAAGAATGAGAAAGACAAGAGATGAAGAAAAAATAAAGCCCACCCATCTAGAAAGCTTGACTTTATGAAAAGACTAACACCTCCCCCGTATTAAGTCACACCATCAAAACAGAAACAGATACTTGCTAACCACAGCCCAATAAATAATGAATAAATAATGATTGATGCATAAAAAATAAATCGATATTTACGAAAAGTTTATAGATGTATGTGAAAAATGCATTGATTTTGATGAAAAGTGTGTTGGACTTTTTTTTTTTGGATATTACATGTGTATTATTCACTATCTAGTAAGTTGAGGTTAGTAAAATCGAAACAAAAATACTAGATCCAAACATAAACATAATTTTTCAGAATTTACACAGATTACACCTACAGATTCATATGACAATGATATTCTGACAATTAAGAGGTCATATTAATTAATGGGTGTTTTGATTTCAATTGTTTATAATTCTGTGGAGTTCTTTTTTTCCTGATTGTACATCATGGAGGCGGGGGGCTGCTCCCCCCCTTGCAGCTCCCCTTGCTGCTGCCCCCCCTTTCCGGGCCCACTCCGGTCTCGTTCCGATGATCGGAAAAGTTCACTTTGTAGAGCTCGTCGAGTAGAACAACTATGTCAAAAATCAGCTTGATTGGATATCATTAAGTGCCTGATCGGAGCCCATATAACTCTCGGTCCATGGGTTACAATGGATTTGATCCAGTGTTTCGGATCCATTCTTTTTAAGATAAAAAGGTTCCGATCAAGTACTTAATGATATCCAATCAAGCTGATTTTTGATATGGTTGTTCTACTCGACGAGCTCTACAAAGTGAATTTTTCCGATCATCGGAACGAGACCGGAGTGGGCCCGGAAAGGGGGGGCAGCAGCAAGGGGAGTTGCAAGGGGGGGAGCAGCCCCCCCCGCCTCCGTACATCATTACTCAACAAATACTAGCAATCTTTTATCTCTTTATAAATAAATGATTCATTGACGAAATTTAATGGGACGAGAAATATTGAAAAGTGATATATATAAAATAATCATTCAAAATGGTTTGTTTGACGGTAACATATACAAATTGACCAGCCATAGTTTTTTTTTTTTTTTCCCTTCCCCTGTTTAGATGGTAAATTTTGTCAACCACGTGATTAGGCATGAATATCTTCTGTTAAAACATACTTTCCCTACATGGTTACTTGTAAAACCAAAAATACTGCCGACACATGTCTCTAATCTAAGATACAGATGTATTCTGCCCACATGATATAGGAACCCGGCTCCTCTCCCGTCCCCCGTCCAATTTGTAATTTTGTGGGTTCATCTTGGGCCCACAACAACGATCGGGTCCGTTCATGTTGTAGATCTCGTTGATAACTTCAATCCTGTCAAAAATTATCTTTATCGGATCCCATTTAATACGATTGGTTTACCTTTACATTGAAAATATATATCTATATATATATCTTCGATTTTGGATTCAACCCCATTTTTGTATTTTTTTTTAATCTAAATGCGTTCCGATCAATTATGGATAAGATGATTTTAGCGTGGTTGAAGTTCTCGACGAAATTTATAATAGGAACAGTTTCGATCATTGTTGTGGGTCCAAAATGGACCCCCAAAATTACAAACTGAATGGGCACCGGAGACAGAGAAATGGGAGAGGAGTCTGTTCCCACGATATATTGCAAACTCACAGCGCATGAACGATTTTGAATACATCTATGATTAAATATGTGCACCGTCAATACAATTTGCTCTTTATCTTTAAAAAAAAATCTCTTAATAAAGCAAGTGACAAAAAACCAATTTGGTCATTGATCACAAACCCACCACACCAACCTCTCATCCCGTCATCTCCAATTCACCATCTTCATCCCTCCCAACAACCCAAAAAGAAAAAACAAGAAAACGAAAAACCATGTTTGATCTAAAACCTGATCTCCCAAACCTCCATACTCACACCCTCAACCCCACCTCACGCATCAACGAAAGATGGGCAGACGCGAACATCGAATCCCGGGTTCGAAAAACATCAGAAAACTATCAGAGTTATCGGAGTCACAGGGCAGCAGAGGATGATACAGAGGACGATTCGGGTTTTTCGTCGCCGCCGTTGTGGAAGACGAACTACAAGCACCTCTCGCCGAACTCGAGGTCCCAGGCTATAGCCAGAGGCCAATGGGAGCTCATGGAGATGGTCAAAACCATGCCCGAATCGTGTTACGAGCTTTCGCTGAGGGATATTGTCGAGCACCCTGTCAGAGCGCAGTCCGAAGAGGACCGTTTGGTTGATGATGAGAAAGTCTTGGCGAGAAAACCGTCGAGGGGGGTTAAGAGAGAGGAGAGCAGAGTGAAGATGGTGAGGAGCCGGAGCGGCGAGAATAATCACGGCGGGGGGTTGCTCTTGAAGATGGCGTTTCCGTTTAGTCTGGGGTCGAAGAAGAAGAAGAAGAACTTGGTGGGGACGAATAGTTTTTCGAGGGTTTCGCCGCGGCCGGAGGGGGTGGATAGGGGTGGTAAAGGTGGTGAGAAGGAGTGGTGGAAGAAGAGGTTTCCGGGCGAGAGCGGGGGAGGGAGTGGGAGTAGTGGCAGCGGCAGCCGAGGCAGCGGCAGCCGAGGTAGCAGCAGTAGTAGCGGCAGGTACGTTCACTTTTTAGAGCTCGTCGAACATCCATCGTGCTAAAATCAACTTGGTTGGATATTGGACCACTATGATTTTTGTACGAAAATATTTATCTTGAGATGAATGAATTTCAATTCTGAGCATTAGTAGCGGTAGGTATCTTAATTTCAGGAATTCTGTTTGCACCATAGGCTTAATTTTTTTTGCTCAAATGCTCTGTACCTAAATTCCCATGTACTAGTATTCTAGGAGTACATTTTTTTTTACCATTGAATCACCTGATAGTTTCTTGATTCTTGAAAATGCATCGATCATCGGTACTGGCGAAATTGGTACGGAGGATTTAGGGATTTTCCAGTACAATTTTTTACTAGTGATTCATTGAATCATGTGAGAATTTCCTAATTCTCGAAGATGCATCGGGACTGGTGAAATTGGTAGAGGAGTTGGGGAGTATTTTCCCTCTGCTTTCCATTGTTCTGTTTTTTGTAGATAGATTTGGTGTAGAGGAAAACTGAAGAGAGGCTTTAATCACTGGGGACAATCTTTTAGCAGCTTTGGTGCAAATTTCATGTCAATTTTGTTGCTTTTATGGAGTGGTTGTTTTAAGGATTACTAAGATATAGGCGAAGGCATGCAAGCCCGCTTCTATCGAAAACGCTCTGAGGTATCGGCGTGTGTAGAGAATGTGTTGGGGTTGCTCTTGGATCTGCTGAACAGGTTGTAATCTCAAAACTGGGGTTGCTTGAAAGAAAATCCCATCTGACATGGAAAACAAGGATAATAGTAGACTTGGGAAACCCAGAAGAATGATTTGATTATTACTAATAATCACTATGTATTTTTTTTTTTTTTTTGGTGGAAAGGAAGAATCATTTACTAAATTACGAGTACAAAGTTCTGGGGTAGGTACCGCGAAGTAATGCAAGTAAGAGGAGATGAAAAACTAGAAACATGTCATTAGGATGACTTGATATATTGAATAGTAATGCCTTGAGGAAAACTAGATTGCTTGGTAAGGATGTCTGCGCATTGGTTCGCTTCTCTGAAGGCGTGCTCAACTGGCCCGTTGTCTGGAGCAGGTGCCTGCATTCGAAAACGAGATTACAAAAATTATGAGTATCCATATTAGTGTCGTTTGAGTAAGGGAATAATGGCTTGAGCATCAATTTCAACTTGAATAGGGAGCAAATGCAAATTCTTTGCCAGTTATGACCCCTCCTAGTTCTATAGCAATCATTGAATTTGGTTAGGGAAGTGGTTGTATAATTTTGACTTCCATGGCACTAATGCCAAAACCCTAATTACACTGAATATGTGCTCTAATTATATAGATACCTATGTCTATTAACCTATTTTATTGCATTGGGTACCTATCCTAGCAACCTTCTACAGTGAACAAATTTGCTCAAATCATTGGACTTGGCAGACCCAACTGATGCTTCAGAGCATTGGCAGGTCACCAACTCTTGTAATGGGCAAAAAGTAATCAAATCAGTTGATGATTCTTCAACTATCTCTTGGTTGCATATACTTCACGTGAGACTAGAAAATGATTAGAAGTTACATATATCATTTCCTATCGGCCCGTGATACAGCTACGAAAAAAGTATAATAAAGAATCTGCTTCATATTCATAATGGATAGATACGCTTGGTTCGGGTATCCTTCACATTTTCAATTGTTCGTCCCATTGGGCGAGTAGAGTAAATTTTTTGGTTCGCCATCAACTAATTTCTAATAATTGTAATGGTTCTTGATCTTTTGCAGGAAGAAAAGTGGTGGCTCACTCGGTTGCTGGTCCTTCCTCACTAAGAGAAACATGAAAGCTTCAAAGTGAAAGACGTCGTTATACTACTCCTGAGACACAATAGAAAGCTTTAGGAATATACCGCTAAAGGCTAAAGCGATGTGTAACGTAGCACATGTGAATTCCCTTTGAAATTTTGGAGGAGGTTGGTTGTTTTCTTTCCCATCTTTAATTTCTTATAATCTCCTTAAGGTTCTGTTTGCCAAGATATTGTTCTTCAAAGCGATGCTTCAGCCTGTGGATGTACAGCTGCAATCTGTTTAATTTCTTATAATCTTATTAAGGCTTTGTTTGCCAATATATTGTTCTTAAAAGTGATATTCAGCTTGTGGATGTACAGCTGCAATCTGTTCAAATATTTTTCATGCTTCTGTGTCTATGGATGGACTGTAATTTCTGCAGAAATTGCACGAGATTATGATCGAACTTCAGTTTTTATGGCCCCCGAATTCTTGAATGATACTGTAAAGTGAGTTCTCATATTGTATTAACGATTCGTGTAGTGGTAGAAGATTCAATTTTTTTTTTTTTGGCTTTAGATTTAGCACTACCTTGCTAAGAACTGTAAAATCGTCTCTTGAAAGTGTGTTGCTAGTTGTGAAAATGATACGTCCAGTGCTTTTTCAACAATCATATGAAGGAGAAGGGCCGGTGGTGGGCATTTGGGGAAGCCAGAAAGATCAGGTGTCTTCATTCGAGCAACGGGACAGAAGAATAATGAATCAATGTGAGAGGTCGTGGTTGGGGAAAGAGCCGAGTTGATCAAACATTCAAGCAACGGGACAGAAGAATAATCAGATGATGCGAGAGGCCGGGGTAGGGGAAGAGCCAAGTCGAGATCCGGATTAGGCTGAAAAAGAAGCGACGGTATATGTACCATGTCGACCATCACCATTGATAACGAAGAATCTTTCTATAAATCATTTAGGGACAGCAAGGCCTTCAAGCATTTCGAAAGCTGCTCATGTTGTAAATGACATAGCGTTCCTGATAGAAAATGAAGAATCGTTTAATCAGAAAGAATGAATATTCAAGTTCTTTTTCCCAAAGACGTTCCGCCCCAACTAGTCATCCACTTAAAAAGGACCCTCCCTAGCTCAACCAGGGAGAGAAAGTGTTTGACCAAAGCCAAAAAAGAGGTTGACCCACTTCATTTCCACGCTGCTGTATTTGCTCACAGTAGCCGCCAGCTTCCAATGATCTTCGCTTCATAGGAACTACAAAAACCACCATTCTGCTCTTTCCTTTTTTGGGTGCTACCTTACTACTAGGCTGTACAGCTCTCAGAGAAATCTATATAGTATATACGGAGTATTTTGTTTATTTTAAAGATCACTTGCGGGGATAAACTTAAAATGGTTTTGTTTTTATTTTCAACAAGAAGCAGAAGTAAATTTTATCTGTTCTGTATGATTGTCAAAAAAATGGCACTGGAAAATATTTTTAACCAACGAAACAATTTTGGATCAAAAAATTAAGTGTCGCCGGTTAACAACGCCAGAGGTGGTGGTAAAGACAAATAGAAATATATAAATTTTATACGTCTAAAACAGTTCACACTCTTTTATTTTTTCGCGCATATTTCAACATTCTTTTAATCTTAATAATAATAGCTGGTCCTCCGTGACTTATAACCAAGTAAAAAATCAGATCGATTGGACGTCGATATGTATCTTAACGCAACATATATATTAGCAAATATATATGATTTGATTACGCATTTATTGATGCCCGATCAACTTTTTTTAACCTGAATATACGGAGTATATATATTGAAACTTAAAAAATAAACTGCTCAATCATAACGAGCCCTCGTGAAGGACCACACGTGAGATACCATTCGACAACCATACCCAAATTATGCATCCAAACGCACAAAACACTACAACATTTTTACAACCACACTCAGCTTATGCACCCAATTGCACATGGCTGTCTACAACCACACCCAAGTTCGAACTTCATGCACTCAAACGCACAACACACTCATCTGTTTACAACCACATCAAACTTACGGATCCAAATGCAATTGCCTACAACCACACCAAACTTGGGGTTGGATCAATTCCAGTTAGTTCGGACCAGTTTCGTCTATTATTTGCATTTGAGCCGTCCAAAATTGTCTTGACGACTCAGATTTGTTCTGGGTGTTTTATAATAAAAATAAATCCGAACAAATTTGAGCCGTCAAAACACTTTTGAATGGCTCAGATGCAAATAAATAGACCAAACTGGTCCGAACTAAAAGGACTGAGGCTCCGTTCCAGAACACCTTCTTAAAATATAAGTATTTATTTCACATTTTTAAACTCAAAAATAATGTAAATAAAAAATAATTTTTTTATTTTTTTTGCACAGTATAAAAGATCTCGTCGAGATCTTTCAAACAAGATCCATATTGCATATTTTTAGATTTCAATAAACTCATTATTTTTGAGCTTGAAATTGCCTTCTTAAAAAATAAAGACTTATTTTACGTTCCGGAACGGAGCATTCCCCACCAAACTTATGCATCCAAATGCACAACAAGTGGGTGTGTTGTGCGTTTGATTGCGTAAGTCGGGTGTGGTTGTAATTTTTTTCTATCATCTTGATCCCCACCGTCCACCCCATTGCCTGTATAGAAATTGCCACCTCGTGTGTGATCCACACCCCCCAATAGTCAACGCCGATTCCACCCCGGTCGGCCGTGTAAAACTTAGGACCGGAGAGACATTAGTTTCCCACCCATCAAGAAAAGTACCAAAAACCCATTTCCTAATCTCTTCCTTCCTCTTTATAAAAAAACCCAATTCACCTGCTTTTTCTATAGACTCTCTCTCTTTCTCTCTCTCGCTCTCTATCTCTCTAGACCGGGCCGTGGGTGTTGTTCAACGGTAAGACTTCTACACTCACGACTCCTCTCTAATTCTTGATCGTTATTTGAACTGGGTTCTTGGGTTGGCCCCCCTTCATGCTCTAGAATTGGAGGGTGTTTGTTTGTGGGGTTATACGGAAGTGATCATAATTCTGGGGCTATCCAATCATTGTCTAGAGATTTTGGTTTCTGACCTGTAATTCTTGTGGGATTCTTGATCTGCAGTGAATTTTCCAATTAGTTTTGGGTTTCAAGCCCTAATCATCGTGGGTTTGTGGCTTACATCCTTAATTTAGAGAATTTTCGAATCCTTGTCAACTGAACTGTAAATGTGCTTCTTACTGCTCTTGAATTGAAGTGTGTTTGCAGTGTTGTATGGTAGTGATCATAATTGAGGAAATATTTAATCTTTGTCTGATCAGTGTTTGTCAAATTTTCCAATTAGTATTGGTTGTTTCGTCATGGTGGGTTTTTGTTTTACATTGATGAGATAGAGAATTTTCTAATCCGTGTCGATGGAACTGTAAATGTCCTTCGTACTGCTCTTGAATTGAAGTGTGTTTACAATGTTATATGGAAGTGGAAATTTTTGATCTTTCTCTGATTAGTGTTTGTTGACCTGTGATTCTTGTGGGTTTATTGGTCTTTGTCAATTTTCCAATTAGTTTTTGTTGTTTCTTCATTGTGGGTTTTTTGTTACATTGATGAGATAGGAAGTTTTCCAATCCGTGCCAATCGAAATGTTAATGTGCTTCTTACTAGGGTTGTATGAAAGTGATCATAATTCTTACTCCTCGTGAATTGAAGCCTGTTTGCAGGGTTGAATGAAAGTGACCATAAATGCTGAAGAATTCAATCTTTTTCTGTTTACTTTTTGTTTGTTGACCTCTAATTCTTGCGGGATTGTAGTTCAAATTCTCCTTTTAGTTTTGGGGTTTTCTCAATCCCTAGTTATTATGTTTTTTTGGTTCAATCCCTAGTTATTATGTTTTTTTGATTTACAGTCGAGATATAGAGATTCTAATCTGTGTCATTTGAATTGTAATTATGGTTATAAATTGTGTTTGTTTGCTTGTGTATAATGCTTTGATCGATTTCACCATAGATTTTTTGCTGTCTAGGACGATCAAAGGTGGGGACTCGGGTGAAGCTGTTAAACGGTAGAAGGAAATGGCTAATAATGCGGTGGCATGTGTGGAGAGGGCAACAAGTGACATGCTGATTGGTCCAGACTGGGCAGTTAATATCGAGCTATGCGATATACTTAACATGGATCCTGGGTATCATTTCTCTCAACAACTTATACATGTTGATGATTACTAATATGATTCCTACAGTTTTATGTTTGTGGGTGGCTCTGATTTTGTGAAGTTGGTAATAGTTGGATATCTTGCACATGTGCATTTCATTAGTGCTAGCAGCGGTTGAATGCAATGACTTAAATAAATGGCAACAAGAAGCAGATATTTAGTGGAGAGGGTAGACCTTGTGCATAATTTGATATTTTGTGTCACCTACACAGAGAAATCTCCCATATCCTTAACGTAGGATGGCCATGAGAAACTTGGGCCAAGCCTGTCCGAATTGGTTTCATGGTGGGCTCAAGTCTAGAGAAGTCACTTAGTGAAACGAATGGGTTTTGGGCCTGGGCTTAGAAGTTTAGTTGTAGGATTTAAGGATTAAACATGTCTTGGTTGAGCATAAAGTGGACTTGGTTGTAATGGGATTTTTAACTTAGGCATCTTAAGATTGAGTGTGTGGTTGTGTTACAGGTTGAAGATTAATGCAACGATTAATCATGCTACATGGCTACTATACTTGACTGTGAAATAGAGTAATGGGATCTTCTGGGAAAGAGGTTTTAGAAAAGAGTTGACTAGGGGTGGCCCGGGTGGGGTGATGTTGCAGCTTCTAGATAGCTTTTATTCTATTCCTCTCATTGGAGAACGGGACTATGGTTTGGCATGCTTGTGCTTGAGGTCTGGAAGGTGGAAGGTAAAATCAATGATGAAGAATTGACTACAAGTAGCCAGAATAGCCCAGGAAGCTTCAGACACCCAAAACAACCTGTGCCACAAAAGCAACACCGATGGACAGTCGAGAAGAATATGGTCTATGTACTCTTTCAGGTGTCCTACACATGATACACTAACCGGGGAATGGTCGCAATCACAAGGAAGTGATGGAAATTGATGATATCCTGAGCAGTGATGCTTATTGCTTGATATTTCCTATGGATATGCTGAGCGGTTGCTGTCTGGTTATCACAACCCCACTTTGCCTCCGCCCACCTCCATTGTCTATTAGGATTGGGAGTTGTCTTGTGACTAAAGCAGACTGGGATTAAAAACTAATTCACTTATGTTGTTTTATTTGAATGACTTGGGATTGTGAATGATCTAGCATCTTTTAGCTGTTAATTTGTGCTGTTAGTCCATCTCTTCTATTTAAGAACTAGATCTATGCACTGTCAATCCTGGATATTGCAAATTTGCATTTCTATTTGTTTCCTCTTTGTTCTTTTAACCATTGTTCATTTCAACACGTCGCCCTTGTGCTAAAACCGTAATGGATGTCGACTCAATCCAAAGGCATTTATGTTTGATTGGATTGAAATTGCAGGCAAGCAAAGGATGCCTTGAAGCTGCTCAAGAAGCGTCTGGGAAGCAAAAGTCCTCAAATATCATTGCTTGCTCTTTTTGTAAGTATTCTCTTTGTTTATATTTTCATAGAAATAGCTTTTGTCTGTATTTTAGTTTCCTGGTTGGCCTAATGGCCTGTTTGGTATCGGGATCAACTTTATTACACTTGTCAGTTAAAAGCTACCTGGTTCTGCCCAAGGGGACCTCTTCCCCAACCGCAGACTTTGTTTAATAGGAATAGACTGCAATGGAAAACGACCTTCTAGCCCCGTTGTTTCCAAACACACTATTTTTTGGATAGAGATGCTGTCTGATGGAGAAATGAACAAAAAACGAGTTAAATGAGCTGGAAATTGCTCTGCTGTTTTTCATCCTAAGGCACCCCCTAGGACGTGATGGCATTACATGCCACACCAATCTATGGTCCCTACTAATAGGACCCTCTTCTAACTACTCAAGATCTTGGTTACTGATCTAGGCATTGAATCCTAAACAAACAATTTGCTAAAATGAGTGACCCCTATTCAAGCTAGCCATCCATCTTACAAGTTACTTGTGAATTGTGGTGTACTTAGATCCCTTAAGACATCAATTACGGAGAAGTGTTTTTCTGAATCTTGCAACACCCACTTTACCTGTGAACCTCTTTCTGAATAACCCATGCCATGATATTGAGAGCAAAGACTAATACAGCTTTCCTTCAACACGACTCCTATTTGTGTGTGTGTGTTCACATGCGCACAGCTTTACATATATGCCTTTTAGTCTACAGGCTGCTGGAGAATTTAACGCAAATCTTGCTTGTGTACTTGTGATGTCCGGCCGTTAATGTTCTCTTTTTGGGTTCAAGTATGCTTTTCATGAGTACATTTTGAATGCCCACTATCCATGTAGACACCTTGCAATAGGAACCACACCATTCTCTTGATTAACTACCTGGATCTTTTGAAGTCATCTTGTTTTGACACAAAACAAGGCATGTCTATTTGTAGTTGAGACAGTTAGGACTTCCATCTCCTGTTTTTTCTCAGGAGCTTTTTCCTTTTATGACTGCAGATTTTATTTTTCTTCTAACACTAAATTCATAGTCATAATATTTTATTTCCAACATTAACATGAATTTACACACATCGATTACAGTGGTGGTTCATGACTTGCATATATTTTTGGTTTTGTTAATGTTGTTAAGTCGTAACTGTTTTGTAGAGGGCGTATTCTGGTGTTATCTTTTAGTTTGAAAATTGTGCAGCCTTACACCTTTTTGGAGGTCTGACTTTGACACATGAGTCTTGCCTCATCTTTTGAAATTCTTGACCCACTTGTTCAAGCCGAACAAGATTTGCTCCTTGTGGGTAAAGTCAGCTTCAGTTTGTATACCAGATTCACAACCCTCTAACCTCGCCATGTATTGACTTTGGACTTCTTAACATTTGAGTCATACTATGGTAACTTACAGGCATTCTTGTGTAACTATTTTTTTGTCTTGCTGTTGGCCAAAAGACAATTTACATATTGGGAATTTCTGATTCAGGTATTGGATACTCTTAGTAAGAACTGTGGAGAGTATATTTTCCAGCAAATTGTTGAGCGGGATATTTTACATGATATGGTGAAAATAGTCAAGAAGAAGGTGCCAATATCTGTTTTCCTGTCACATCTCGAGATTCTTTTCTTCTGTTCAGATTCTGTGTATGGTCCATTTTAATCTTGTATTTTCTTCTGCAGCCTGATCTGAATGTGAGAGAGAAGATATTGATTTTGATAGATACATGGCAAGTAGCATTGGGAGGGGCCAGAGGAAGACATCCCCAATACTATGCTGCGTATAATGAACTCAGGGTGATTGATTAACCATTGCATTCTTTCGTCTTGCATTCTTTACGTCAGCATTTATGTTTTCAGTGAGTAAAAGTTACAATGAGTGCCCTCTATGTTGCAGTTTCTAATGTTTGAATATTATTTCATACTCTTAACTTTAGAATATTGTTTGTAGAAGTATTGCTTGGATTCGGACTTAATCAGTTTAAATCAAGCTGTAATGCATCACAACGCTTTTGGATTCAATTCAGAACAAAATGTTTTAGTTAATCGATCGAATTTGTTGGAAACTGGATGGTATGCTTATCCGATGGTCATATTTTCAAACATTTAGTAGTTTTTGCTAACCTTTTGCTGACCTAAAAGTAGCAATGTTTGGTTTGTCTGAACAGAATTGCAAGTTGTCACAATGTGTGAACTATCTATTACTTGGTAGTGGTTATTCCTGTCCTGTCTTTGTGGATCAAGACATTTTGGTGGGGTACATTGGTAATAAGACATTTTCAATATGCAGGACAAGGTTAATTGTGGAAATGTTGATTTTACTCTATGGACGCCAAGGTTCATTAAGAATGAGATGAAGAATAGTGTGCTCTTTGTAATTTTGTATTGCAAGGATAGATTGGTTCCATTCCATGAGCTAGAGTCGAAATTCTCTGCTGAACATAACTACATAAGCCCTTTCTTAACCTACGTGCGGACTTTTTCAAAATGAAAAGAAAAATAAATGTTCATTTTCTCTTCTTGTTTCATTGTGCATTTTCCTATTTTCTTGGGGTGCCTGCACGAAGATGCCAGTTTTCTCTGCTGGGAAGACATTTTCGTGGTGATGCTGATGTGGCATGCTTATCACCAAGTCTCCCCATGAGATGCAGTCTTCACACCCTCCTGCTTTTCAGTTTCCATCGAAAATGAAATGTAATTTGTTTTTAGTTGGTCAGAAAAAGATATACCTTTTGGTTTGTGTCGCATTGGAAGAGGAAAAAGAATAAGTAAACCCATTCCAGTTTGACAAAGGATCCACATCCCTGTGTTTGGGCGAGGCAAAAAACAGAGACCAAGTCGGCACCATAAGTCGCTTGGGATGAAGGCAGTTGTATATAAGTGGCTATCTATATTTGCGGTGTTTTAGTCATCGAGATCATTACATTTCTGTTTATTGCTTAGTGATCAAGACCTTAATAATGTATACTGCGTCTGGGGTTGGCGCTTCTATTTGGGTGCTTTCAAAAATAATTCTTGTGTTATCCATGTTTAAAATTTATCTTTTGGTCTTCTCTTGAATTGATTGGGCTTATTTACTTAGCTACTGTATTGTAATTTGCAGGCTGCTGGAGTAGAATTTCCTCCTAGAGAAGAAAACATTGTACCATTATTCACACCTCCGCAGACTCAGCCAATAAGTTACCCTGCTGCAGAAGATGAGGCACTTGCTGTTCAGGCCTCTCTTCAGTCTGATAATTCTGAAATGAGGTATTGCATTAATCGTACATCCCATCCTATTGGTTTCCTGAGCTGCAAGCACCACTTCCATTCATGTTACCTTCAACATTTGCTTTCCTTGTCTGTTTTTTGGAGACTGGTGGCCTGGGGGGTAGGGGAGGAATTTATAGTTCCAGTCTCACTGAATATGATTGGTGTTCTGATTCCAGTCAAGTTCTGATTACGATAAGTGTGTTTGAGATGTGAAGAAGAAACCATCATTCAGGTTTTAACAAGTGTTCTACAAAATCCTATGAATGGCTTCTGCGTGTTTGAGATTCTAACAACCAATTTACTTCTGAAGGTTTTTGCATTTTTTTTTGTTATAGGCAAAAGTAACAATTTATTAAGGGAAAGGGGGAAGGGAATCCAATCAAAAGTTGAAATACATCCAATAGGAACAAGCCCATACACCCGAAGGCCTAAAAGGCCAAATAATACAATGAAGCCCAAAAACACCCCAAAGGGGAACAAAGCCCTAGAAAAAGGCCAAAAAGCCCAGATATTACAATATAGCCTAGCCCAAAGAACACCCAAAACCCTAACCTAACTACTGAACATTTCAAGCACTGCCTTCCATGGTTTTTTCATGGTAATTGGCATTTGATAGTTATTTGATATCTTAAATATTGCTATTCGATTATAAGAAAAGCGATACAAACCCATAGTTCTTTTGTCACTTTCGTTTATGTTGGAGTTTGTCCCACATCGGTTAATTATCTCCTCCATACTAGTATATGAGACTTGGTGGCCTCTCCACTCCTTGCCAATTGGTTTGGAGTTGGATGCTTTAACAGTTTATATGGAGCTGTCTATCCCATGGACTTCTCCCACAAAACAATCTCTTATGTACTTTGATGGGATTACATCGCTTCCATCACTACCCTAGCGAACAAGTGCTAACTCGACTGCCATGGCACAACCATCCTGCTGGAAGTTCAATCTCAACCGGTCAACCCCCTTAGTGCTTGCTGCCTTTGCCTTCTTCCAAGTTCCAACCATCAGGGCCCATAGATCAGTATTCTAGGGGGATAATGGTTTCAATGTCTGGTGATTCATAGGGAAAAAGTTCTGGTTTGCTTTCATACAATTGCCAGAGTCAGATTATAAGCTACGTGTTCTTTCATTTTCCCCCATTTTGTGTGGACTCTGTTTCTATGTCTTGTAATTTGTTTTGTTGCAGCTTGGCGGAGATTCAAAATGCTCAGGGTCTAGCAGATGTTCTAATGGAGATGCTCACTGCCTTGGATCCTAAGAATCGTGAGGTTAACAACGTTTTCATTTTTTTTTTGTATGATATTCATTTCCTTTGCTTCTTTTTGGTATAGAAACCTGAGACACGTGATGTGGTTGCTTTTTTTTAACATGAACCATCCATTATGGAATGTGTATTTTGTTTCCAAATATTTTGTTTCACGTATTCCGAAAGCTGTCAACTGTATGTTTCCAGCAGTTTCCAATTAGGGTTTTGTGCTAAATTTATCTTCTTTAGTGAGAATGCACCACCTTGTTGATTTTTATTCAAGTTAAAGATGTGTAATATTGGTTGATGATAAGTCATATGAAGTATTCCCATGAAGGTAATGTGATTGAAATTTAGCTGCATATCTAAATTAATTTGGTATGTCTGTATGCTGCTAGTATTGACTCTCAATAAAGTTTATCCGCTCCTCTTTTTTTTCCATCCCCCAATGGTTATTTAAGAAAGACAACTGGGAGAATGAAACTGTGTACGCTGAATGACCAAAAATAGATACAACGTGGTTGATTTCATCTTCTTTGATCATCCTTGGACATTTTTCAGTTAGAAACAAGGAAAAATACCCATCTCCAACCATCATTAAGGATTCCTCATATGTCCAAGAAGAAGCATTTATCGGCAAAAATGATTAAAAAAAAACGTCTGATCTCTAAAGAGGGAAATTGAGGAAGAGCTATAGGTTTGAATACTCACTCTGGCCTGTAGTATTGGTATGGCTGTTTAGACATTGACTGGTCACAGTGCCTGGCGTTACTAGAGTGAACCATCGTCATACAAAGTATTTGGTGATGGGGCGCATTTAACGACATTTTGGTAGAACGAATATGATTCACACAAAGGACCTCCTAAGCATGAAGTTCCAATAGAGTTGGATAGGAAAAGCATCTATCTATTCCTATTAGTGCTGGAAAGCCTGCAATGCAGTGCCTATACCGAGGATGTCATTATTCAACATAGGGAGGATCTTTGAATTAGGATGCTTGTCTTCCATTGAAATATCTGTAATACTTGTTAGGTTATTACATTGTAATAGTTCTGAACTCAATTTAGATACCCACTTAAGTTTTTAATTTTTTCACTACTATTTTGTATTTAACACGAGGGAAAATCAATCATTCTTTTGTTGCGACATGTGAGAAGAAACCGAGTGAGTATTTTCTTATTACCCTGGTTGTTTCCGCAGGATCTAAACCAAGAGGTGATTGTTGACCTCGTTGGTCAGTGCCGTTCTTACCAAACACGTGTCATGAATCTTGTGCACAGTACTTCGTGAGTATACACACATTGATATAAAAGAGGGTATCATCCACCTCAGAACAATTGAATTTATGTACTGAAATTTGGCTATGGTTGTTCACTCTAGAAATGAAGAGCTTCTGTACAAAGGATTGGCGTTGAATGATGACTTGCAACGTGTTCTTTCTCGGCATGACGATGTTGCAAAAGGAACCCCTACCGTTGGGGTAGGAATGCGAGAAAACTCAGTTGTTCCTCTCATGAATGTGAATCATGAGGATGATGAGTTAGAAGATGATTATTCTCAGCTAGCACCCAGGTGACTTTACATTCTACATCTCGTTTCTGTCAAGCTCATGAATGCAACGTCTTCTTCCGTATGCGCGCTTTAATTAAGCTTGCAATGAAAGATGACAGATGAAAAATAATATTTCGCGGTGAATGATGGCCCTCTGGGGCATGTCGTACTCCCAAACCTGTCTTCCCTTTGATGGGGTACTTATTTGACGATGTGGGAACTTATCATTATCGAAGAGGATTAGGTGGATAACATAAGCTTGGTATATCTGGAAGTTCCTGTTTCATGGGGCATGTGTGTGGAACCTTTTCATCATCAGTCATCACAAACACATATGAAGTTTTAAAAGCTATGCAGGAAAGTTTGCAGACACCTTACCTGTTGCACAGTATGTAGTTGCCCGAGCTTGTAACCGCCATATAATGACTAGACATATGTGCTATTCCATCACATGTTTAATGTACTATGCCGTAGTACATTAAACACTTGATGGATGCGGATCAAAAAAAAAAAACACTTGATGGAATAGCGCATATGTATAGTTATTATATGGCGGTTACAAATTTAGTATCTATGCAGACACATATTTTACTTTTATTATAGCCTTGCTTTATCCTGCTTCAGATACTAAGTTTTGGAATAGCAGCATCTCAATGCATGGTCATAGATATGATAATTTGCATACGAACATTTAGAATAGCAGCACATGCATAGTTATATACAGTAATATACTATGAGTTTTCACGTTTTTAATCCTGTTAACAGTTTATGCATTTACCCGGTACAACACTATTTCTGCTGTTGCTTTGTATTTCGGTATGTTTTGGTATAGGATTATCCCTCTACTGCATTTCCGTTCCCTTTGTTAACTTGAATTCTAGTCTTTGTAATTTACAAGTTCATTTAATCACATCATTTCAGGTCATCAAGAGATACTTTGCAGGGACTGGGACGAAACCCAACAATTTCAATGAATCCTGAACCCGTCCGAACCAGCCCAATTCTTCCTGCCCCACCCTCTTACAGGAAGTCAACCACAGATCCGTCAATTGACTTTTTAAGTGGCGATGCCTATAATGCTGAAAGACCTGTCCAGACTCATTCAAGCAGCACAAACTCCATCCCACCACCAACTCCCCCACTGTCTTCTTCCTCCTCCCCTCCCTCCGAATACATAAACCCCACTGCTTCCATGTTTACCAGTGGTCCTGCAACGGACGACCCCCCTCCAAGGCGCAAATCCTCCGATGGGTCGCCTACGTCCCTCCCACCCCCGCCTGCCAAGTATAACCAGAGACAACAGTTCTTCGACAAACAGGTTTCTCTGGGTGGTGGTTCTCATATGGGTAATGGGTCGGGTTCCTCTTCTGACATCTTAGTTGGACCGACCCGGAACCTCTCTCTTAATCCATCAACTCCGACCAAGCAAGAGAAGCAGGAAGATGCATTGTTCCAAGATTTGGTTGACTTTGCTAAAGCCAGGTCCTCTTCTTCGGCTTCCAAACCCAATCGGTCGTTTTGAGTGGGGTGTGTATTACCTATGGATCATCTTTTTTTTATGTCCCAGAAAAAGAGTTTCGGATTATTTGTCGTGGTGCTGTTTTTTCAGTATTATTCATACTAGTTCTTGGGGGGTTATACTATAAGACTCCTTGAATAAATGTGGGTGGGTACTTGGTTATGACCGTTTGATATCCGTATGTAAATGATGATTTTTTCTGTTTGATTTTGAGGCGACTGTTGTTACACTATTTCTGGTAGATGGTTTCTCTCTCTCTCTCTCTCTCTCTCTCACGCACACACACACGCGCGCACACATATTCAAGTCGTGGGTCGGGTAAGTTCCTCTTATTTGATTTGATCTGGAGTCTCTCTCTTAATCCATCAACTCCAACCAAACAAGAGAAGCAAGAAAATGCATTGTTCCAAGATCTGGTTGATTTCTCTAAAACCAGGTCGTCTTCTCACCTCCCAAACGCAGTCGGCCATTTTGAGATGGATGTTTCAAGTATGGATTGTTTATTGTGGTACTGTTTTTTCAGTATTGTTGGAAGATTATTGGGTTTCATCCCATATAACTCTTCGGATACATGTGGGTTAGAACATACTGTGGCTTGGAAGATTGGGGACCTTTTTTCTTATCTCTCCGTATCTGGTCCTATGAACAGACTATACGAATATCAATTTCACCGTCCACTAGTAGGTCCTAATTAAAATTGACATAAAGCTACGTATAAATTGACTTAATATAGAAATTAATAGCACGCAAATGAGAATCGAACCGAGACCAGAGATGTCCTGAATAAGATCTGGGACCTTGGGCTTGTCTTTTAGGATTTGATATAGTTGCTGCATGTCAGAAATATTTAATTTTGAGGTTAACTTACATTATTCCCTTAGGAATATCACTGCAACAACTACTAGGTTGTTAGGAATCATTGTCGGTAACCCATGATTTGTGAAGCAATATTCCAGTTGGGCCCACTATTCCACTCAGATTGACCTCCACCAGATTTCCGATACTACTTGCTTTTATTTTTAGAATATAATATTTAACATTTCAGAAGTTGATTTTTTTTTTGGTTTTTATAACCTTCCCCTCAGTTAAAAAGTCAAAAAGAGATTGATATTGTACCTAACATGAATCCACTGCCCAGATTGAACTGAAAAGCATGTAGCATAAGCTAAAGAAAAACATTTTGCATCCAAATTCCAAACCAGAAGGCATCAAGATAATTCAGGAGTCGTGCCCAAACACGGTACAGACACCTTGTTCTTATTTTGAACGAAGTAAATGTATGTTAAGCAACAAGCTTCAACTAGGGAATGTTTTTCGCTTAGCAAAAATAGAGGAGAAGACGACTAGGGCGTAACAGCTACCGTTCCACCGAGGTAAGCGGCCAGTAGGCAGGAACTGTAAAGTAGGGTCGAGGGCGTCGATAATACGACTTACATCGGTGGCCTCTCTAGGCCCAATTCTGTAAGAGTAACCCACTGACCACCATGCACCAAGCTACCATGGTTTAAACTATATACGGAATTTAAGTACTTCAACAGAGCTGACAAAAAAAGTGACATTGATGCATTATTATTACAAACTTTAATTTCAACACGGTACAACAACTACAAACACACACACTATGACCTTTCGCTTTCGATTATGGCAGTCGATCTCTTACACTTCCAATTCAAATTACAACATCAACTGAGAAGGCTTATTTGAAAAGTTGGTTTTCTGTCACACACAACATTTTGTCTAAGAACGTTCACAATCAAAAGTATAGGGGCGAACGCAAGATTTTAGTACCTATTAAAAAATTAAAAAAAAGCAAGATTTTAGTAGTAAAAAGTGCAAGGCACTGAAGGTGGAATTCCGGAGATAAGGACCAGTGCTATAGAGGGGAGAAAAATATCACTTTTCAACTACTACTAACAGGTTATAGCACTTGCTTCATGATATATTTACTGATGAATTATGCATTGGGTTGCTTGCTTCAACTTGTGAAAGATGATGGCAAAAATCCGGCGCTTTATGCTTCCTCTTACCGGAGGGAGCATCACAACACGCCTCTGGTCGACATAATTCACAAGTGACATTTTTTCAGTGAGAGAGAGAGATTTATGAAGTGAAAGTTTTTTTTTTTTTTTTTTGGGGGGGGGGGGGGGGGGGGGGGGGGGGTGTTTGAGAGAGAGAGAGAGAGAGAGAGAGAGGGAGAGAGAATTATGAATTGCAAGTTTTGGGTGGGAACATATATATAGGAAGGAATGCGGAAAATGCGGAGGTGGTAAAATCCTATACTCCGTATTGCAAAAGGAGGAAGTAAGGTAAGGAAACTTCGTTGGCGCCGTTGGCTCTTCACCGTATTTGGTAGTTTAAGCCTTTATTTAACGGGACTTCTTCCCCAGTTTTTGCAGTTTCCTTGCATCCTTCACTTCTTGTGGCAGTGCGTGCCGCCATGCCACCTCACGTGGTGTCTTTCGTGGGAGAAAATTTTCGCTGGCTGGGTATATCCCACATGGTACCCACTTGGCAGATCTGGGTCATCCAATACACTTATAGATGACTCGAATTGAAACTCTCTCTCCTCTCACCCAACACTTTCTCTCTCATTTTTCTCTCTCTAAACCCGAGTTGTCAAAAAACGCAATGGACAGCTTGGATGTGCCGAGCGAACACCTTGTGGTACCTGCTCAGCACTGAAAATATTCTCCTTTTTCGGGGAGATTCGATCCATTCCAAATTCTACTTTTTAGTTTCATTTTCCAAGGTACACAACACAAGGAGATTCATACACGCTCTTTAAAAAGGAATAAAAGAGAGGAGAATATACAAAAATAAATAAATAACACGTATGATTTAATTGGCCATGTTATTTTAGTTTTAGTGGCTTTTTGGTGTTTTATCCTTATTAAAAAAAAAAAAGCGTTTACTAGTTTTGTGCCAAACTTTTATAAATTATTGATTCGTCTCGATGAGAGGAATTAGGAAACCAAATTTTTTTACTATTACCCAAATATTTTTTGAAAATATCCAAAGACAAAGCAGCTTCATCTTGGATATTTCTAAGTGTATTTGGGTAGAAGTAAAAAGAAATTTACTTTTTTCGATTTTTCTCATCAAGATGAATCAATAAACCACAAAAGTTTGACGCAAAATTAACAGATGCGGAAAATTTTTTAATAAGGACAAAACGCCCAAAAATAACAATTAAATAGAAGGACTTGACTTCGGTGATAAGTTGCATCCTCCTCAAGAAGGCCAATGGGGAAGGCAACCGGGGCCCTCAACGCTATAGGAGAGAAAGGGAGTTGAAAAAGACGGCAGACCTAACTCAAGGAAACACACACACAAATTCAAATACTACTTATGAACATCCGAAATAAGAATTAATGCATTATGCATGTACACCAAAAATCACGGTAAGAGGAAACAATCTAAGGCAATGAGAGGATTGTATGATTATCCTCCATGGGGATGACATCGACATCTCTCGCTTGGACGGAAGTTCTTCTAGATCTCCAACTACAATTTCATCAATCCGTTAAATGCTAGCTAGTATTTCTCGATCTCTATTCATCAAATAACCGCGATTTCTAGCCAAACTAACCTCCAACAAATCCATTTGATTTACTATACTAGCTCCTTGCTAGTATTTTTTTTTTTTTTTTAATCATTTCAGTAGCTGATTTTCGGGTTCTTTATAACCTTCTCCCCAGTTACAAAGTCAAAAAGACATTGATGTATTGTAACAAAAATGAATCCAGTTGCCCAGATTTGCTTTGAAAGTATATAAGCTAAGATCAGTTGCATTCAAACCAGACGGCACAAAGCTAATTCAAGAGTCGCAGCCAAATAAATACACACATATTTGTGTTATTCTTTCAAACAAAATAAATGTATGTTAATCAGAAACAAGTTTCAAATACGAAATTCTGCTAAGCAAAAATCAAAATGGTGGCGTAGGGGCGGGCGACCAGGCATAGCAGCTCTCCCTTCCTCGAGGGTGATAATTAATTAGGAGTTCTTCAAATCTGTGGCAGAACCCAGAAAGGAACTAAAAACGATAGCAACTACCGCCCTACCCAAGACAAGTGGCCAAATAGGCAGGAACCGGAGGGCGTGATTGAGGGGTTTGGAGTAGTCCTCTGGTCACGAAGCTATCACCTTGGGTGCTTCAATAATCTGTGAATCAACTTGATGTACCCTTCGTCAAGTTTTTTTAAATAAATTTGTTGGGGATCAAAAAAAATTATATATGAAATTCAAGTACTTTAATCAAACCAAGGAAAAGGAGACAATGATACAATTATTTTTACTAATTTTTATTCCAATATATACTACTACAAACACACACACAGCTAGCTTCCCAAAACGAAAGATTATTAGCTCCTGCAACAACATAAACATCAGATGCTTCTACTATGCGCTAAATACAAATAGCACCACCAAATTTCACCGACATCTCCACTATGACCTTTCACTTTCAATTGTGGCAGTCGATCTCTTATTGTTAGATGTAAATTGCAACATCACCCGGCTATGGACGGAGCATTATGAGAATGTATGCCAACATGAAGTCGGCTTTGTGTCAAACATAACGTTTGTCTAAGAACACGGTCAGAAGTGCAAGGGCGGGTGTTCGATTTCAGTAAAAGTATAAGGAACTAAAGGTGGATTTCGATATATAAAAAAGAAAAAAGGAAAAAGAAAAAAGGAGGAGTGTGAATTACTAAATCCATAATTAGTTGCATACAAACTTGATAGGAACTATGTGTGATAGCACTTGGTTGTACTGAACTGATGAATTATGCATTGGGTTGCACGCTTCACCTTGCGAAAGATGATGGCGTAGATCTGGCGCTTTACGCTTCCTCTTACCGGAGGGAGCATCACTACACAAACACGCCTCCCGCCGACATAATTCATACGGGACATTTTGAGAGTGAGAGAGAGAGGTGAAAGTATCGGGTTGGAACATCTATATATAGGGGAATGAGGAAAATGCATTTGGTGGGGATAAAATAGAACAAAAGGAGGCAGTCAGGAAACTTCGTTGCCTTCCTCGGCTCTTCACCAAATTTGGGAGTTTATGGACTTCTTTTGGGCTTTTTGCAGTTTCTTTTTTCACTTGTTGGGGTGGTTGTTGTACCACCATCTCTGACGTGTTTTCTTTCTTTGGCAGATTCGGCCCATTCCAAATTCTAGAGTTTCGTTACTGAGAGAAGTTATTCACGACTTCGCGCAATCTTAATTGGTTCGTTCAAAAGTGTTTTGGATGATTTGGATTGAAAACAATGTCTTAACAGTAATAGATTAGTTTAGGACGATCCGGATTAAAAACAATCTATTAACGTTAAGAGATTATTTTCAATTCGGATCGTATTAAATACTTTTGAAAGGCCGAGATTGAGCGCCTTAAACTTTATTTACGGCTCTTCCAAAAATAAGATTTTCTCTTCATTATGGAGCATTGATAGTTACATAATCAAATTATGTGATTTTCTTTAGTAATTCAGAAGACATGATGCTAAAATAGTAAAATAGCGTGTCAAAGTTTTTGTTACTATAAAGAAAATAGTGTGGTCCATTCTCTCTCCAGTGAATCGGTACTACGTACTGCGTATAAACTGAACTAGACATCCGATTATCAATGTAAAAGAAAACCCGACCCACTCACCAAAAGCATGACACTGTAAATGAGCATAACTCTGCTAACAAGAACCGAACAAAACCATTGAGACCTGAACCATAGGCGGTGAATTCAAGATGTAAAGTTCTTTTTTTTTTTTTTAAATAACCGGATGTCCGGACTAGAGGCATGACACGTAAATGCCAAAAAAGAATCACAATTACATACAAAACAAATGATTGTAACGCTACGTAAATGAGCTTCAAATACTGAAATTACACAAAATCCATCCTCAACAACCACTAAATTCAAGAACCTATGTGACAATTTCCAACCTCCTCAAGCAGAAACACACACGCAAAAAAAAAAAAAAAAAAAAAAGTTTCAAAACTTTCAGAATATGAACGCATTATGCACACTAAAAATCACAGAAAGATGAAACAATCTAAAGCAATGAGAGGATTATCAATGTCCTCCATGGGGATGACATCAACGTCTCGCTTCGACGAAAATTCTTCTCCAACCGCGAATTCATCGATCTTTGAACCGATCCGATAAACGCTGTTCTCTCTATTCATCAAATAACCGCGATTTCTACCCGAATTATTGCACGGACTTGAAGGCCTAATGTTGTCTCTTTTCGCCGATAAAATCCCGGAACTGACCGCATTTTCCTTGGCCACAACAGGGTTCTTGCAACAAAAGTCCTTGTGCCTATTTTTCAAATCTCCCCTGTAGTTATGATCCACACCAAATCTTCTGCTTGGAGAAGGAGACCTCAGATTCCTACTTGGAATCGAATTCGCGTAGTTGGAAACCTCGATTTCCCTTCGAAAGCTCTTTTGTCGCGAAAGAACCGGCGAATTCGCACGAGCTCTCTTCTGCGGAATTGAGCTGAACTGCCTTGATTGGATTGAGTCGGGTGAATAATTCTTCACTGCCGCTGGCTTTTTTAGAACTCCTCGGATAGGATCAACGCGTATAATTTGCGGATTTTCCTTGACGCACGAGTACAAGAACTCGTTCGAGAACGACCTCTCCTTCGAGCTAACAACGGAGGACGAGGACGACGACAGCGACGACGTTAGCGAACACGAGTTGCTGGTGTTCCTAGTGGTGAAGGAAACAGAGGAAGAAGCAGAGGTGGGAGAATTAGGATCGAGGGGCTGTTTTTTAGTTGAGGAGGAGAAAGAAAGAGAAGAGGCTGGAGGAGGAGCTCGTGAAATTACCAGCTTGTCCTCTACATGGCTGGGCTCTACTTGGTGCTTCTTCTTGCGCTTGCATTTGCTAATGCACGACCCCATGGATATGAACTGGGGGAGAGAATGGGAATAAAATTTTTATTACTACTACTATCAGATTGTTGAAGGATTGGTTTTAGAAAGTTGCAGAGGTATTTATGTAATGGAAGGGAAAGGTGTGGTGGTGGTGGCTTTTTGCCTTTTGTTGGTGGCTCTCTTTTTTGAGATTTTTGAATTTGGTTGCCGCGAAGAAATCCGTTGCGCAACGGTTATAATTGGGGAAAGTGTGATGGTAGGTGCTTCCTTTTTCATCATGTTTCGCCAACTTTTGGGGAGACAGGATAAAATTAGTAGTAAAATTTAAGGTACAAGTAATTGATGAAGGGATTTTGAATTAGATGTGTCACTGAGGAAGGACGAACCCGAGGCAGCACGGTGCTATGCAAGATCCGAACTCAGATCGTGCGTCTAACGGCTTGGATCTCATCTCGGTAATGGACGACCGAGAGCCATTCATTGACGAGATGAAATCTGAGTCGTCAGATGCACGATCCGACGGCTTGGATCGTGCACAACAGGCCCCCCCAATTCGGGAAGGACAGCATTGTGTTTTACCTTTATATTGGGACGTTTCTTATTCTTTGTTTTTCCGGTTTCTTCTTTAAGATCAACGGGCCGTTTGCGGACCGGATTAGTTTTGAGTGGATATAGTGTGAGGAGAGGTATCATAAAAAGGCTGATATATAGATAGGGGGAATATGTTATAGATTATTTGTTTGAGTTATTTACAAACTATGGGGTATGCATATGTTTGTTTTATATTGGGTGGATATAGAATTAAAAGGGGACGGTGAGATTTTTGTTATTACGAAGCCGGATATGATGGTGGAAATAATAAAGATAGGGGGAGATGGTGTTATTATATTTATAGGATACTATATTCCCTTTCTATATTTGGGTGGCAAATCCCGAATATAAGTAGTTTGGATATACTATTCAGGGTGTAGTATATTCATTCTCTATATCTCATCGACTAACGAGCCATCCAACAGACTATAGTGCTCAGGCACATAGGATATGGTCCAATAGATAGGGATGACAATGGGATGGGGCGGAATCGGATTTAATGTCTCCAAACCCGCCCCATTTATCAAATCGGAGTCGGAGTGGAGGAAATCGGAGAGTTGCTGGATGTAAGCTCCATAGGCCGAGCTCTTTTTTAGTTGGCACTTTCATAACCAAAACTCACATTGGCATGTATTTTTTTATTATCAAGTTGTACATTTATTTAATTCATTTCTAGAGCGTCTGTTCTAGGATGTGGAAATGAATCATTATATTATATTGTTTTTTAGTGCAGTAGATGTTAGTCGTGCTTTTATTGGGCCGGTTTGTGAAAGTGTTGGAATATGGATATTTTCCTCGAGGGAATGACTTCGGTGTCCCCGGTCATTTTGGGGACACCGTAACTTTTGGCGTAACAAAACCATTATTAGCATAACCAAATTCATTACAAGCATAACCAAAACCATTATAAGTATAACCAAAACCATAACAAGGCATAACTTAGTTGGTTATGCCTTGGTTGATTTTTGGTTATGCCTTGATTGGTTTTTGGTTATGCCTTGGTTATGCCATGTTATGGTTCTATTATACTTGTAATGATTTTTGTTATACTTGTAAGGGTTCTGTTATGCTAAAAATTACGGTGTCCCCAAAATGACCGGGGACACCATAGCATCATCCTTTGCTCGAATGTGTTTTGGGGCTTTAAAAACATATCGGCCCATTAAGTCATAAAAAGACCGAGCACTGTATTTTATTAAGAGCTCTCGTTTCTTTATGTTGACACACCCGTGGAGCGAGAGAGAGATTGGAGAAGCTGGTGTTTACATTTCAAACATATCTAAGTAATTGGTTTCGTCAATCTTGAAGAGCAATAAAGATCCATGGTGTTCTGGTGTTAATCTTTCAACTTCAAAAGGTTAATTTCATCGACAATCAAACTCGGTTTTGCAGCCTTTAGTGAAGTTCGAAAGGGTTTTTGAAGGCCTGAGTATTCAGGATTCGGCGATCATGGGAGAGGTACAATGAACATGGATTTAGCAAGTAGGTCTTAGGATTTGTGGTCAGGATACGCGAACACTGAGTAAGAACTACTTGTAATCGTACAATGATTTCTTCCTGTGGTTTTTTTTTCCGTTTAGGGTTTTCCACGTGTATCTGGTGTTCTTCTATTTTATAGCTTTTTGGCTTTTTGATTGGGTTGATATATCGATTGTGGGTTGATTATTGAAAAAGTTCGAAACATAGCAAATCTATAAACTTAGGCAAGCTAGGTTTTCACATGGTTGGGGAATGATCGGGTCCCCATCCCCAAAAATATAAATAATTTGACTGATTTTGTTCTTTTTAAAGTGTTTTGACAAGAAAATAAAATATTGATGATTGATGAGAGTTTTAAAAAATAGAAATAAAAACAAAACAAAACATAAACTAATGTTTTATTAATTGGTATATATTGCTCTTATTATATGAAAATAATGAAATTTATTTAGACATATACATACAAAAATATAAATACCATCGGAGTCGGATCGGGTTAAAACGGGACGGGGATGCGAATACCATTCCCACCCCATGTGCTTATCGTATCGGGGAATACCTGCTTGAATCGAGGCGAAAAGGTTAGAGGCAGAAACAGGCCGGAGGTAATTGTCATCCCTACCAACAGACTATAGTTTTCGGGGCACATAGGTAGGACCCAGATGGATCCGAATATAGCATTAGGGGCTGGCTAGATATGTTCCATGTGCGAGTTGTTGCTAATTGAGGACTCATTAGAGACAAGCACACTTGATTGGAAGTAGGGGTGTGCACGGGTCGGGCGGGTTGGTTTTGACCACGAAACCGGAACTCGACCCGACCATGTTAGGTAATAATATTTAGGCCCGCAAACCAAATCGCACTGGTGGTAAGAACTGTACGCGAGCCCGATTATTACTTCAGGTTGGGTCGCGCCAAAAACTGAAATTGTGCTTTATGGATTGGTCGGGTCCGAATCTAACGGGTAAGGAACACATTAACCCAAACCTCAAACTGAAATTTGATTTGTAACAGAAAGTAAACCCTTATCCATCCAAACCACATGTTCGACCCCGCCCGAGACCCTTTGGATCGGGTTGGATACGCGGGTTTTTTCACACTCCTAATTGGAAGCAGAAAATACACTAGCCGTGATAAAAAGTGGACGTAGTTATTACGGAACGTATCAATATTCAATTGTTAATTATCACCACACGTCAAGGTTAGGGATGGATCCGACCGGGTCCTATCCTCAATCAAAAATATCTATTTAACGCGTAAGATACATAAACACAACAAATAACTTCAATGACCAAAATACCCTTTTGATTTCTGTAATATTATTGAGCCATGGGGAATTGTGGGGGATAAAGTTTCAAGTCTCTGCTGCTCAAGCTGGCTTTGGCTGCTAGTGTTTATCACGTTTGGTTTGGTTGGAAAGAAATGCTCGAATGTTTTTGGGACAGGGCTAGAAGTTCAGATGAAGTTTTTGCCAGTATGGAATATAATATCAGATGGAAGGGAAAGCCTGTTCTTGGAAGCAAATCCCAAAAATTCAGTGAAGAATTTAGAGACTTAGTTGTCTTTGGAATATCCCTACTCGAATTTTTGGGGCTGCTTCTCACTAAAGTTCTGTTTTTGTTAGTTTCAGTAGTGTGTAGTGGGGTCTGATTGTACAGTTTTCTGTATTGTGGGGTTTTTGCCCTTTGTTTTGTTGCGTACGTGGTTGGTTATAAAATGATCCATTTACCAAAAAAAAAAGACATCTGATTTTGTCATTCCTCCTTTTGTTTTTATTAGGTGAATTTACTAAAACACCTTTGCATTTTATTTGGAAAGTGAGAAAAAACTGGTATCATAAAGTGCAATAGTGTTTTACTAAATTCACCTAATAAAAACGACAAGAGGAGTGGCAAAATCAGTTGTCAAAAAAACAAAATTATCGAGCCTGGAAAATCCCGTCTCTCACTGTGAAAGGGAAAAACTGCTGAGAAATTCACATATCCGCCCAGTTTGCTAGCAGTTGTTGATTGAAATGAAGTTGAGACAATTTGAAGAGGTCCAACCGAATGTTCCTGATTGATTGTTAGGTTGTACCGCGTGGTCATCCAGTTAACGTATCTGATGCAGAGATTCATTAATTTGCATATTCACCTTAACGAACGGGTGAAAGTTTGTCGCTAGCACAGATGAGAGGTTGTTTTCGGGGGTTGAAAATTTGGATTTGATTTGACAATGCCGAGGATTAAGTTCCCATAATTCCTTGTCAGGGCTAAATTAATTACCGTACTCTTAATAATATTCACAAGTGATGAGACCTTAGCTTCGCTCCTAACATAAGTGTGGTAAGATTTCTTACATATAATGTTATAGTGTGACAAGTTAATAATCCATGACGAGGGTGATCGAGTATCATATCTTTGCCTGGTTTAAACCCAATACCAAACGAGCTGTCAATCAAAGAAAGTTAAAAAAAAAAAAAAAAACAAAACAAAAAAGTTAGTATGCTTTGCATGTGGTGGATTTCAAATTTCTTAGAAATCAATTATTATCACTTTTTTTTTTGCTTGATCAGCACTCAAGTAATTTTTTTTTTAACACAAAAAAGTTCGTATGCTTTACATGTGGTGGATTTCAAATTTCTTAGAAATCACTTTAAAAAAAAAAAAAAACGAATAGAAATCACTTCGTGAGGGCATAAGAGTGCACGTACGACCAAGGTATCAAAGTCAATATTAAGGGATGTGAATGGGGTTGGGCAGGGCGGAGTCCGATTTATAGTCCCTCATACCCACCTCGTTTTATATCGAAGCGGATTCAAAGCGGAGAAAATCAAGAAGATATCAGGGTTGGAGAATAATCGGATCTCCATCCATGTCTGTAACGTCCACTAATTATATGTAAAACGTAAAAGCAGCCACGGAACTACATTGGAAGCCCGGCCCAACTTTTTAAAATGTAAAAAGAAATTCTTTTGTAATCAAAGTGCGTAAGCTGACTCAGAAACTTGAGTTATAAAAAGAATTGCGTGACTATGAAGTGAAATGTTTTTTACCTACATAATCCCTGAAACTTGAGAGAAAGTTCGGAAGCTTTCCGAGGAAACTTCCCATCTTTGAATTGAATCCTCACTTATATCTCAATCATAATTACTGGCATAAATCAAAAAGACAAATTTTTGTAAAGTGTTTTTTCGTTTAACTTTTGGCGGTCCAAAGTTAAAGGTTTGGCATCTTTATTTGCTTAAAATCATTCCGAATCTGGAATCAATTGCATTCGCATTGATCCGAATGGTAAACAAATGAGATGTGAAACTAATTAAGTACACAGTCTTCTTGGTTTGTAACGACAAGAACTGGAAAATCAAACAAGATATACACCAACTTTAAATTAAGAAACACAAGCGATAAAAGTTTTATAGACAAAAAAAAAAAAAAAAATGACTTATATATAGTTTTTCTTTTACAAATTTCGATGGGAAGTGTGAACGAGGATAAAGAGGCGTGGGCAGCAGTGGGTGCGATCATGTGGAAAATCTGGAAGTGTAGAAATGATGAGGTTTTTAATAGCAAGGGGTAGAGACCGGATGTAGCGTGTATGTCTGCGGTCTTAGATTAAGCGACGGAATTTTTGGAGGCAAACCGTGGACTGAATGCAAGTAGGGGCCGCTCGCAAGCATTACCTGCACAACATTTCAACAGATGGGAAAAAAAAAAAGGAAAAAAAAACCCATGCGAGGGTGGTTTAAGATCAACTTTGATGGAGGTCTGGACAACCAGAGCAAGACGAGTGGTGCGGGTATCATTATAAGGGATGAATTTGGGGTTTTCCGAGCAGCCAGAGCGCGCAATTCATTATGGGAATTTGATGAGTCCAGTGGCGATAGAAGCTTTGGCAGCAAAAGATGGTCTATTATTTGCGCAGGAACTGGGTTTAAAATGTAATCAACCAGAAGGTGATTCACAATAAATTATTAATCTTATCCAAAAGCAGGGAGAAGTCAACACAGAAGTTGGGGGGTGATCATTGCTGATGCGAACAAATTGAGGGATTTGTTTGATGAATCAAAATTGAGTTTTGTTAGGAGAGTTGGCAATTCAGCGGCTAACATAGTGGCCAACATTGCTGTGAGAGGCAGTGGAATTTGTACTTGGGAATTTTGTCCCCCTTGGCTTTACTCCTCTCTTCAGGAGGATAAGGGCCCAAAATGATGTATTGCTTGATTTCTTGATAATAATATCATCCTAAACATTGACAAAACAAAAATCAACAATTTTTGTGTTCTTTTGAGACTCACCTAGAAAGTGAAAAAATACTCCCTCCGTCCCATAACATTTGGCATTTTCATTATTCCAGCCTCATGAAAAAATTAATTATATCTTTTAATCCATAATATTTTTTTATAAGCAATATGGATCTTGTTTAATAAAGTTTAATTTGTTCTATTAAACAAAATTCAAAAAATCGCCTAAAACATTATGAATTGAAAGATATATGCAATTTAAAAATGACATGCATTCCTGAAAATGCCGAACATTATGGGACAGAGGGAGTATTTGATAGGACATTTTAAACTTTGCGTAGGAGCCCCACGCAAATGATTGGAGTCATTTAATTCATTTTATTTAAAACATGTTTTTTAGGGCTCCCGTAAAAATTTCACAACTTATTTTTTGGTAAATTCAATTAATGCTTGGATCGAGCACTTATGAGTATCGGATTGAGCTCATTTTCTACGGAGAGCCCTAGAAAAAAATGTTATAAATTTAATGAACAACTCGAATCATTTTTGTGAGACCCGTGGTGGGCCTCACATTGCGATCTATGCACAAATTATCTATGTGGATAGTTTGACTGAATTTTGGTTGGGCGACATGGCGGATAGAGAGGGGGGAGAGGCTCCGTCCAGTATAGGTGTGGCCCAGTTCCATCTAGCCTCGGCCAATTGTGGGCTCTTCTCGGGCCCACAATATTGATCAAAATTGGTCACTTTTTACAAGAATCACGTTAAAAATTATGCTGATCATTTGATATCAATTGAAATGAATTATAAGTTTCAAAAAAATCTATTAAGGGATTGCAATCTGGTGTTGTTCTTCTTTTTTCTTTTTTTTTACAAGATTAATGCCTTTCGAATTGATATCAAACAATATCCGATTAAAGTAATTTTTAGTGTGGTCATTGACATTATTTTAGACCCAAAAAGATTCCACAATTAGCCGAGACTGGACAGAACTGGACCAAACCCCACTGACGGGAGCCTCCCCATGGAGAGGTGTATGACAGAGGACTGGGACAGGCTTAATCGGACAGAGATTCGGACCCATCAACTGACAGAGAATTTTCACAATACGTGCATGAGAAAGAGGATTCCATTCTCGATTTCTGGGTTTATATCATCATTGCCATTGGACTAGCCTCCTTGATCCCATGTGGGTGAAGTTACTTTCCAAAATCATTGCCGTTGGGAATTGAGCTATTCATGAAGAAGCCGTCATTCTCTTATTCACAAAACGGGAGATTTCGGTAGTCCATTCGGCAGTACACACAACACCTCTAAATATGGGTGTTGTACAAAAAAAACCCATCATTATGTGTGGATCTGAACAAATTCAGGAGAGAGAGAGAGAGAGAGAGAGAGAGAGAGAGAGCGAGAGGGACAGGAGAGCTGTTAGGGGCAGTTGATGTGGGCTTCTCCCGTTTGAATTCTGGGAGAGTTTCTAGGTTTTCAATTTCTGGGAAACCCAGAAACATTCGACGGCTGGCCCCTTCCCTTTTTTAAACAAAAAACATTAACATGGACTGAAATGAGGAAATTCGAAACCCTCAAAAAAAGGAAGATAGGAACCCCCAAAAGGGAATATCTTGTCTAGTTTTTTGGGCCCCTTTGAGTTTAAAACAAATTCAGTAATCATCAATCAATTCCAATTCCCTTTTTTACCTATCTTTCTCTTCTTCATTTTTTCCTTTTCTTTCATCTGGTAAGCCAAGTTGAACGCAACAAAGGGGCGAAGAACAGACCAAAACAAGAACAAGAAGAAACAGAGCCTTGATTCCCTTCGGTTTTTTGTTTCGATTTCTCTTTCAGCAGATGTGAAAATTTTCCATGCAAATTTGTAACCACTCTATTATTGGGGCCCACATATATATGGCACCTATATCATGTGAGAAGAAGACATTAAAAAAAAACCATTTGCATTAATTGAATTTTTTTTTTTTTTCCAGATGTAGGGCCTGGGCTTTGTTTTCCTTTTTCCTCCTTGGTGTTTGTAGGGCTCTCAAGATCACACCCTTGGCCCATGCTTTTTTGGTTAGTGTTTCTTAATGAAATTCACTTACTAAAAAACAAGAAACAGAGCAAAAAAAGAACAACAAGAAACAGAGAAAACCATAAAAGGCAGAAATGGCAGCTAGATCTATGTTTGCAATATCTGAGAAAAGGAATCTTTTAATTCATAGACAAACACGAACACAAAACCAAAAAAAAGAAAAAGCAATGGGACCAGAAATAACGATGATGAAAGGATCCATGATTTCACCAATTAAAAAGAGACAAAGCTCTACGATAAAAGATATAACGCCGCAGCTATATTGCTGCTTTAATAGTTTCATTGCTAGAATGAAAACATAAAAACGAACAGACAATAGCAAATCTCTCTTCTTCTTATTTAATTTTCCTCATTTTCCAGACTGGAAAATGGGAAATTCAGGGTTTAAAGACTCTCTAAACATAAAAGCCAACACAACGAATTACTAGCACTGTCCAGGGGCGATTTTGGCAGGGGATATTTTCTTCTTTCGGAAGGAAGTGGAAGCAGCAGCAGCAGAGGAAGTGGAAGCAGCAGCAGCAGCAACGGTAACGGCAACGGCCCCAACCATGTAATTCCAGACCATTTTCAAAACCCGCTTCCTCCTGGGTAGAACCAAGCCCTCGGCAGCCACCTTTGCCGCGAGCTTGGTTCGAGCGGCTTTGGCAAGTGCGTTCTCTGCCGCCGCCTCAGTTGCTCCTCCTCCGTCCTTGACTTTCTTCACCAGCTTTGCCCCCATGACTAGTTTTGCTTGCAGATAGCTCCACTTCTACACACACTCATCCAATAAATAAGGCTACGGCTATGACTCCCAATTGATGCCAGCCTTTGGATATTTCAATTCGATCTCAACCGTTGACGGTTAGAGCCCTTTACCTTTTACCCGGTTAATTTTCTAAAGGGAAAGTCGGCCCAATTGCTTTTCTCTTACAAATGCACGGTATCACAATTAATTTTGGGAAAAATTTAAAAAAACCCCTGAACTTTGAACCCAATGTCAAATAGGCACTTGAACTTAAATAAACTTCAATTGAACATTTGAACTTTCACTCCGTTATTCAATTTACCCCCTGCCGTCTCATTCCGCGACTTTCCTAACTACAACCGCTGAGCTGGACACTAACAAAAAGAACAAAATGTTAGAGGGAGAAATTGGAGGGAAACAACAGTGATCTGACACCTTTTTAAGGCCCCGTTCGGCTAAATAAGCCTATTGGCTTATTTTTTGTTTTTATTCAACTTTTTTTTTTCATATTTGTTAGTTTTTCGGAGATTATTGCATCGTCATAACAAGAGAAATCAAAAAGTAAAAAATTATGATCGAAATCCATTTTTTAATAAAGACAAAAAAATTGGCTTATTGACTTATTTTTATCTTTATTAAAAAAAAAGTAGGTTTCGATTGTAATTTGTTACTTTTTAGATTCCTCTTTTCATGACGATACAATAATTCCCAAAAAATACAAAAAAAAAATTGAATAAGGACAAAAAATAAGCCAGTAGGCTTATTTAGCCGAACGGGGCCTTAAAAAGGTGCCAGATCACTGTTGTTTCCCTCCAATTTCTCCCTCTAATGTTTTGTTGTGTCTGTTAGTGTCCAGCTCAGCGATTGCCGTTAGGAAAGTCACGGATTGAGACGGAAGGGGGTAAATTGAATAACGGAGTGAAAGTTCAAGTGTTCAATTGAAGTTTATTTAAGTTCAGGTGTCTGTTTGACATTGGGTTCAAAGTTCGGGGGTTTTTTTGAATTTTTCCCATTAATTTTTCGTCCACATCTCTGGAGTATTTTTTTGGTGATCAGTTCTATCTTGCGATAAAGTATTTTTGGGGGTTCAGTGACTTTGTTACGTGATTTTAGCTTGAGATTTAGGTGTTTGCTTCATTCTAAGATTTCAGTTTCGATTTCTCTTATTAATACCTTTTGGGGTCATCTCACCTCACGCGTAAGTGTGTGAAACGGCTGTGGGAGGGACTGTAGGGATTAGTGAGCGCAAGCTAGCCCGGAACACCGTGCATTACCAAAAAAAAGGGTAGATTAATTAATCCTCTCAACGGAAATGAATTAAAAAATTTACAAAATCCTAAACAAATTCAAAAAATAAATCTAAAAAGTGAAACTCTGTCATTCTTTTTTGAGCTATTGTAATTTTTTTTGGATTTTTGTGATTTTTTTAAAATTGTAATTTCATCTCATCAGGACTAGTGATTAATTTAGAATCAATTGGCACGAATCTATTGAGAATTTAAATAAGTAACAAAAGGACACACTTAATTAAAATCAAACTCACCCAAAGAAGTATATTACATTAATATTTGTTTTGTTGTCTCATCTCATAAAATACTTTTTTACACAATCGGTAAAAACCTAAATTTTACTAAGAATGACAATTGAATATGATTAGAATCAGTAGTGATTATTACCCTAAATGGTCGTATGAACTGACATACCTTATGCCTTATGGTATGCGCAACCATAAAATACTTTTTCGTCATTTCCGTCATTATTTGCTAAAGTCGTCACAACTGTCAATCACTACATCGTTTCCATTCTCCTGAACATTGTCATCCATCTCTTAAAATCTGATCAAGACAAATAGATTCACAATTAGTGGTAAAAACTAACATATCTACAAATACTATATTACTACGGTATAACAAGCAAAATTATATTATCTATAAAGAGTACCTACCATTTTTATAACTATACTTATCACAAATACAAGATTTTCTTACTAAATTCTAGATATGCTTACCACAAATACAAAGAACTTATTTTTTAGATACTTCCTAAATATGGTTTTCATCCGTAATAAAAATACTATAAAAAAAGTGGTATGTATAGTCATAAGCGATGGTAAGTATAACCATAAAAAACGTAAGAACCTTCAGGGTTAAGTTTTTACCAAATGATTGCAATGGTGTATCATTGGCTTATAGCCTTAGATTCTGCCACGTATGTTGTGTATTGCCATGTATGTTGTGTATCTTAACTCCTTTTGATCGGATGGTTCGGGTTTGATGGGTAGAGATTGTGTGCAGCCGAAGGCCAAACCGAACATCAGAAATTTTGCATCTAGGAAATCAACGACCAACCAAATGTTTGATGCGGAAAAAAAAAAAAGACCGAATACTTGATCGAAACCGTTTGCACACCTTTGGGTCAGTTTTAGTCCACAGGTGGGCGGGTTTTTTGCCCACCAATTTATTTTTGGATGCCAAAAGAACACGGTGGTCACATTTTGGAACCATCGTATATTATTCATTAAAAAAAAAAAAGTTGGATAGATCTTGTTTGTAGCTGTTCTGCTTCTTTTTTGAACCTTCTTTTTTTAAAAAAAAAAAATTTCAAACTTAAAAATTATGTATTTACGCAAATAATTTTTCTATCAATATAGATCTTGTTTAATAGATCTCATTGAAATCTTTTAAACGATGCAAAAAAAAATTGAAAATTTATTTTTATTTACATTATATTTGAGTTTGAAATTACCTTTTTTTTTAGTAAAAAATCGGAACGGCCTTTAACCCATGTTTAAGAGGAGTTTTTCAGTGCCGAGCGTGTAGTGCCGCCGTGACACCCGCTCGCGCATTCGAGCCATCCAATACATTTTTGAACGGTTCGGATTAAAACACTCTCTCTCCTCTCACCCCAACACTTTCTCTCTCCTTTTCTCTCTCTAAATTTGAGCTGTCCAAACACAAAAAAATGGACGGCTCAGATGTGAGAACGGATACCATGAGATACCCACTTGGCACTGAAATTTTTTTCCATGTTTAGACAGCACACGTGATTTTCAAATCATTGTGGGCACTGTTGATGACGTGTCGTCGGGGGATTGGTTTCGAGGAAAAGCGGGACTTTCTTCTCTCCTAAGGGGGAGATAATTTATTCTCTTTTATTTTCACCCACATAGTATTTGACGTGTACACTTTTCCGTACACAATGATGACCCCACAATGATAAAGGGGAACTTGAGTTGAGAGAAACATAGACGGCAATCATCTCTTTGTCCTTGAACAAGTGGGTAATGCCTATTATATTTTCCCTAATTAAGCCTTCTTCAAATGTAAAAGTAAGAGACAGCAACTAATTGACAAGAAAGAGCATCTCTCCAAATAAAAGGGATTTACACTTTATGCTTAGTCCTCATTTATTAGTATATACATCTTTTTTTTTTGAAAGGCCTTAGTATATACATCTTGAATCGGGCTTTTCGGCTGTCTGTAGTTGGACTGCGGAGAGCAATCTAAGTGATATCCGCCGTCGAAAGTATTTTTAACGGTTAGACTCATTGAAAATAATTTCTTCTAAGAAGATGTTTTTTTTAGAATTTGGACCATCAATTGTCAATATAGACGACCTAGATGACACTGTAGAGGCTTCTCTACTGTCTAGTTGCTGAGAAACTAGGTCCATACCATGTTCTTCATGGAAAAATCTTGAAAGCTCTGTGATGAATAAACTCACTGTAAAGCAACAAGGAGAAACAGTTTCAGCCGCCAAGTACATCTAATCACAGTTTTTTAATATTGATCTTCAAAAAGTAGTTCATCATTGCTCTTTTTATTGACGAAAAGCAAGAACTTCAAGAAAAACAAATAAATGGTTTACGAAAGATATACAAAATGCAAGACATAATTAAGTCAGTCTAGCTAGCATTAGAAGATCATATATGTGTGATGTGTGTTTGTCACCATTCTCCTATCTTTAAGACTATCCTAAACGCAAATGCATCGGCATCCTGTTACTGGATCATATATGACGTTTGAGTTTTGTTGCAGTAACAGAATGACGGTACATTTGTGACCAGTAGATAGCGCAAATAGCCATTAGTAGTATTCCATAGGACTGGAATTTTGACATGAGTTCATGAATTTCTTCTGATAATAGAACCATCCGAACGGCTGACTACGCAAAAACCCCGCGCCACCTCAAAGAATTTTCGTTTTTAACATCCAGAACTACTCTATATTGAGGTAGCGGTCACACAATGAGCGATGATGGTCTTTCAACATGCCATATGTCCGTATTGAGGCGGATGATCGAGGGTTTTAGGGCTGCGCAGTGAAAGATGACACGCAAGTTTTTGAAATTTGGAGTGGTAATATTCCCGAGTTGTTTCTTGTTCCAGTGGTAGGCTTTTAAAAAACCATCAAGCACTATCATTTGCCATAGCGATCGATAACAAAATTAATGAGTCCTGAAAGGTCAAAGAAGACTGCTTGTTTCTCCATATGGTGCCAAGGGTGAACCTCAAAGGGTTAGCTTGGTGGTCAAAATTCGAGATTTAAAAATTTGCTCCATCTCAAAGTCTCAAGTTCAAAACTTCTCAGGTGCTCTTTTGGGGTCAGTTCATAAGGAAGTTTCGCTTCGCCTTTAATTGGGCTCCCTGCAAGTATGCGATTTCTCAAAAAAAATATTGTCCAAAGGGTTGCAAAGGGAGAAGAATAAATCCATTCTTGTATCGCTATGCCTTGAGTCAAGGATCCAATCCATATTTTTTCTGCTGAACTATTTGGCTTTGAGATTTTTCACTTTTGCCATTTCCTCTTTCTTTTCTTGACTATGGTTTTCAGGTAGGTAACACAATGGCAGGTGAACATCACAATTAATTAAGTAAAACAAGGGTGGTTAAGTTCTGTTTGGAGGTTAATTAAACTCTTCTCCTATATATCTCTTTACATAATTCTCTTAATTTAAACTAGTAATTAAGTGTGAGTGAAAGAATAGAGAAAGAAAATTAAAGTGGAGGTGGTAGACATGCCGCGTACGTTTTAATTACTATTATGTGGGGAACACTGAAATTGATAATTAGAGTTCATTAGGGATGGGGTCCATTTGAACGGCCCTAGCTAGCTAATACAGCTTAAGTAGGAGTAGGAGTAGGAGTAGGAGTATTCGGTTGGAATCATTAGCTCTAGCAGGAAACATAACCACATGGATACATATCTAATGATGAGATTAATCAGTTTTTTTTTTTTTGAACCGGATTAATCAGTTAAATCATACCTAATTAAACCCTCATTTACTACTAGAATCTTTTGTCTTGTCGAGCAATGAGCGATATGATGACACAAGCATGGGCCTACCTACCTCCGCACATAACCTGTGGGGTCTGATCAAGTTCAAATCTTAATTTGTGGCTGAATTATCAGGATTTTATATAATTACTTAGCTTTGCAAATATAATGTTGTATTCAATCGGCAATCCAACGGTCCAGATTTCATCTCGGCAACGAACGACTCAGATGCTTGGATGGTGGAGATGAGATTTGGACCGTTGAATAGCCGAACAGACGGCTCAGATGCCGCACAGCACGGTGCTGTGCGACTGGTGCACAACACCATCTCTCAGTTCTAGCCGTTTTAAAGTCTGTCCAACGTGACTAATTTTTAAATTTATGATTATTCGATTTAATTTGATTCGCACCCAAACAACTATATATAACTAATAATCTTCAGGACTTAATAAGAAACCGGTATGATATGGAATGATGTGGTACGTTTAACTATGTGCAAGTTCATTCATATCCATTTAGGGTGTTTAAGCCATAATTTGACTAAAAAAATTTGGAAAATTCAAGTCTATCTATTCTCATTAATTTGCAGATGCAATAAAAACCTAGCAATGTACTCTTCGGCAAAAAAATGGTCATCGCTATTTCTTCACATCATCCAAGCCATTTAATTAGTATTGAAATATGAAATTAGTTTAATTGCACGATCTTGATTGAAGTTATGCCAAATCATTTGTTGAGAGAGAGAGAGAGAGGGGATATTAAACGCGGTACGCGTTTTGGAAAGGACCTAGCGGGGGACATAGATTTTTATGAGGGACATAGATTTTTATGAGAATGATCGATCCCTCAAGCCATGACCTACAAAAATAGGACCGCCTAGGCATTATCCCTTTTCTTGGGATTTTCCTCCTTGGTGTTTGTAGGGCTCTCAAGATCATACCTTGTCCCATGCTTTTTTAGTTAGTGTTTCTTAATGAAATTTACTTACCAAAAAACAAGAAACAAAGCAAAACAAGAACAACAAGAAACAGAGAAAACGATAAAAGGCAGAAATGGCAGCTAGATCTACGTTTGCAATATCTGAGAAAAGGGATCTTGTAATTCATAAACAAACAACCACGAACACAAAAAAAAAAAAAAAAAAAACAATGGCACCAGAAATAACGATGATGAAAGGATCCATGATTTCACCAATTAAAAAGAGACAAAGATCTACGATAAAAGATACGGAAAATCTACCATCCGCCCAAAGGGCTGATTATTAGTGGGTCCCTTAGCTTTCAAATTGTGTACGTTTTCTCAGAGCATGTGGCAGGTCTAGTAACAAAATGATGAAAATAGCCCTCCCCTCCCTTTGAATAACAAAAGTAAATTGCTAATCCCCCGACACACCCCCCCCTCCCCGGTCCCACCTCCATTTCCGGGAATACCCCCGCCCCGCCCCACTCCCCCTCTCTCTCTCTCTCTCTCTCTCTCTCTCCCTTTTCTTTCTTTACAGTTTGTTTTTTCTTTTTTCTTTTTTTCCTTTTCTTTCCGGTTTGGGTTTTTTTTTTCATTTTATTTCCTTTTCTTTCTTTTCAATTTGATTTTTTTTCTCTTTAATAATAGGTTCAAATCTAATTCAGGGCTTTGTAAAGTAATTAAGAGAAAAAAAAAGTGTTTCAATTGATCATATTTATCCGATTGTTTTATTTTTCTTTTTTTTGTCCTTTATAGATTAAAAAATATAGTTATGCAAAAAAGTGTTTCAATTTTCAATCCGTTTGAACCAGTGCAAAGATATTATTTTTTTGATCATTTTATCCTAAATGGTCGTAATAAATTTTTGGCTCTAAAGCCTTTCAATGAACACCCTAAGAGAGTCCTGAAACTAAATAATGAGTTTTAGAGTACTCGTTGAAAGACCGTAAAACAAAAAATTCATTAAGATTTCAATTAGCATTCAGGAACTAATTACGAAATGTATTTTCCAAATGACATAATAATCTAGAATACAAATGTTATATTTAGGATTACTTTTTTTTAACTATAGTACAATTTTGATATATTTGTTAACCATTATTTAGCATAGATCCTCTTAACTGATTCAGTAGTATGTTGCTTCAATCACGTTTTTACTCCATAGGATTGCAAATGGCTGGTTTCTATTTTTTTTTTAACTAAAACGGAAACGTTTTAGAGGCTTCGTAGGGAATACAGTGCCAATGGGGGCAGCAGAGCCCTTGGGTCCTCCTACTTTTTAATTTATTTTTTTATTTAATTACTTATATCTTATTTATTTAATTCCTATAAATACACCCTTTGTATATTTAAAAATATAATTCAAGAATTAAAGTGCTTTAATTTGCAATTCAGTTAAATCAGAGCAAAGATCGTTTTTTTTATTATTTTATTTTAAATGGTCATAATGAATTTTTTTGGTTTAAGGTCTTTCAATAAACACCCTAAAACTCATTATTTAGTTTCAAGACTCTCTTAGGATGTTCATTGAAAGGCCTTGAAGCCAAAAATTTATTACGACCATTTAGGATGAAATGATCAGAAAAATAACATTTTTGTACTGGTTCAAACGGATTAAAAATTGAAACACTTATTTTCGTAACTATATTTTTTGATCTATAAAGGACAAAAAAAGAAAAATAAAACAGTCGGATAAACATGATCAATTGAAACATTTTTTTTTCTCTCAATTACTTTACAAAGCTTAGAATTATACTTGAACCTTTTATTAAAGAGAAAAGAAAAATTCAAACCGGAAAGAAAGAAAATGAAATAAAATGAAAAAAAAAAACCAAACCGGAAAAAAAAATAAGAAGCAAACTGTAAAAAAAAAAAAGAAAGAAAAGGGAGAGAGAGAGAGAGAGAGAGAGAGAGAGGCGGGGGTAGATCCGGAAATGGAGGTGGGGCCGGGGAGGGGGGGTGTGTCGGGGGGGGGGGGGGGGAGTAGCAGGTCTCATAACAAAAGTTTAGCATGTTGGTGACTTCTGCCACAAAAGCACGTCGATTGTTTCCAAATAAGTATTCTCTCCGTCCCTTTTTAAATATCCTGTTTCGTAATTCCAATTTATTAAAAAAATTATTATTATAACTTTCACATCAATTTTTACCTCCACTTTTCCTACTTACCATCTATGTAGATATCATCATTATACTTTTATTCACTAACTTTTCAAAATGGAATCTAATTTTAGGGGCAAAATGGAAAATGTACCCAATTTTACCTACTAACTTTACAAAATGAACATTTATTAAGAAACAACCCAAAATGAAATATTGGATATTAAAAAGGGGACGGAGGGAGTACTATTTATATATACAACAATTCAAATACAACCTTTCATATATATATCTTTTTGATCGAAACTCATAGTTTTTTAAAAAAAGTCAAAAACTGTCTTTTTGACTTATTTTTTGGGAAATGATTTTGTCATTCCTTTTTTTTTTAACGTCACTCCAATACAAGTGTATTTTGTGAAAAAATATACTTGCAGAGGAGTGCCATTAACAAAAAGAGAGTAGCAAAATCAGCAGCCTATTTTTTGTCTTTATTCTTTTTTTTTTTTGCATTTTTGATTTTATGACCAATTTATATAAAACAGTTGCTCCAACTTTATTTGAGCTCCACACAAGTGAACGGTAGGATCAAGATTCCAAATTAATTGAGATACGCACAAGTTTGTTCGGCAACCAGAGTTATTAAAAGGAAAAAATAGCCGTGAATTTTTTTCCCAACAGGAAGTAGCCGTGCCCGTGAATTTGTGAGAGCAAAAGTTAGAGAGGGGTTGTTAAGGGCAAAATAGGTATTTTAGACAAAATAGAAAGTACTCGTACATCTGACAAAGTAGAACACTCAAGTATGATACTAGAAGAAACAAACATGTGACATGTGGATTTATTATAAAAAAATAAATATTGCTATTCTCCATGGTCCGTCCATGGGAGGTCTATACAGGGTAAAATTGGAAAATTGGTGGGCTATTTTGATCATTTACTTTTTTAGTTGAAGTCTTCTTATCTTTTATCCTGACACACTGCAAAAAGTACCGTCCATTTGCCCTGAATCTCACGCCGCTCGTCCGTCTCCTGGGCGGAGAATAGAAGGACCCTAAAAGATATAACGCCAGAAAAGAGAAAAAAAAAAAAAAGATATTCTAGTGAGGTACGGTGGTGATTGGGTACGGAAGAGGGGAGAGCAAAACAAGAAACCAGAAAATAGCAGCTACTCGAATCAAAAAAAAAAAAAGAAAAGAAAAGAAAATAGCAGCTACGTACCTGGAAATAATTACCCGGAAGTGACCTAGAATTTGTCATGTAGTGCCAAGAAGTGTAGGTGGATCCCTTCTATAAACTCAAAGCCAAACAAACTTTAAACTCTTCTCTCGCTCTCTCTCTCTCTCTCTCTCTCGCGCTCTCTCACACACACACACACATCCCTTCTCTTCCACGGTTCCACCAGCGATTTTCTAACAGCACTACCACCAGCAATTTACAGTTTACTTTTTTAGGCTCCGTTTAATAACAGTGATAGATGGATGAGGTTCGTAAGGAGATGAGATTAGAATTGAGATTGGTAATAAGAAAGAATTGATAACGAGTATGTTTGTTTGAGATGAGATTAGATGATGGAAGTGTATTGATAGAAGAAATTGGTAATGAGAAGGGATTAGTAATGATGAGGGGTTGGATTTGGACTACAAATACCAAGTTCCACGGGATATTGCTAATACCCCTAAAGGCCGGATTGGACTTCCCAACAGACTAATAGTTCGGACCCTTTTTGGTTACCAAATAGAGTATTAATACTCCCATAGAATTAGTAATCCAATCCCAAGTCTCAAACCTCTTATCAAACGGGGCTTTAATGTAAAGTTTCAAATGAGTACACAATTTTGGAGGTCTTTATCCATTTTAGAGAGAGAAAAATTATGCTTTCTTCCATTGTTCTTTCCGGGTCTAATCCAAATAAAGAGGAAACACAGAGATTGAAGAGAGGAAGAAATAACTCCATCAATTAGGTCAATCTTTATGAACAAGGCACACTTAACATATATAACAGATATAGATGTTTGAGAAGATAAAATTGGAGATTAGGGATTTGTTACGGTGAAGAAATGGTTTTGAGATGGAGGAGATTATTTGGCACACCGGTTTCCTCGTTGATTACAGTCTCACTCCGTTCCAAGCCCTAACCTCTGGTGCCAAACATTGACAACTCAAAATAAACTAGGACTAGGGGTGTCAAATAGGTGGATTTGGGCCAAATTGAGTAAGTTATAAGTGGGTTGAGTTTTTAGTGGGTCATTGACTCATTTAGACCCAATTAGTTAGGAGTCCAATTACCCATACCCAACCAAACCAAACCCAACCCATTTATTTAAAATCAAACCCAACCCGCCCATTAACCCTATTAAAATTAAAAATGATTAAAATACCCATATACACTGAAATGACCATATCACCTTTGTACATTTAAAATGACCAAATTACCATTGCATTGTAAAATTACCATAATACCCCTATATGCTAAAATACCACAGCCATTTGTGTGCACTACACATATACCTCAGAGTCAGTTCACCAATAGGCCATAGCCATTTGTGTTGCTATAGCAAAATTTGACATTTTTTTCTGGTCAAACAGTCATGGTCCTCCACTTACTCCAGGGTACTTACCCGGTAGGAAATCGACCATTAGACCTTGAGGAATACCCTAAAGTCTGGGTATCTGTCCGAACCACTGGGGTAACCCCTCGGCGTGTGGCAATGCCATTTTTGTAACGAGTAGACTTGCTCTCGTACATACAGACATCTACATATACATACGGAAAGAGAGAGAGACCCTCAGGGGACTCGTAGAGAGGGATGTCGGTGGAAATTTTGGAGGAACACGTGGCGGGTTTAGTCATTTTGTTCTTTATGATCAACAAAAATGATACTTACACAACAATCCAAATACAACAACTTACACAACCTCTCACATGCATGTGGGCTCCACACACACTACTATGTGTGGGCCCCACATGTATGTAAGAGGTTGTGTAAGTTGTTGTGTTTGGATCGTTGTGTGAGTAGCATTATCCTTATGATCAATGGCGATCATGATTCTGATCGAGTAAATTTTCCCTCGCGGCATTGAATTACGTGGCGGGTTTCGTCATTTGGTTCTATTTTTTTTTGGGTAATGTTCATGATTTATTGGACATTTCAGTTGACCCAATAGAAACCCAATTAGGACCCGATAATAAATGGGTTAAATGGATTTGGACCCATTCTAATCCAAGAAAAAAATAGGTTGGGTTGCGTCTTTTTTAATAGGCAAGTTTGAATTTCTTAATGAGTCTGGATTCAATTTGTCACTCCTAACTAGGACTACTCAAAATTAGCCCGATTGTTAGGCAATTTAAAACCAATCAAACCCACGTCTCAACCAAATCTTACCACCAACTTCCCAATTGCAAAAAAAAATCACCCCCAACCTTTTTCAAGGATTAGATAGAGGAGACAGAGGTAAGATAAATCACCCCCCAACTTCCAAATTGAATAACGGTCGTTCAGTTAAATAAGTCAAGTGGCTTATTTTTTTGTTTTTATTCAATTTTTTTTATATTTGTTAGTTTTTGGTCAATTTTTTTAAGAATTATTGTTTTTTCATGACAAGAGAAATCTAAAAAGTAAAAAATTACTATTGAAATTCAATTTTTTTAATAAATACGAAGAAATTGGCTTATTGACTTATTTTTATATTTATTCAAAAAAATTAGGTTTCGATCGTACTTTTTTACTTTTTAGTTTCCTTTTGTCATGACGAAGCAATAATTCCCAAAAAATTGACGAAAAACTAACAAATGTGAAAAAAATTTGAATAAAGACAAAAAAATAAGTTACTTGGCGGCAAGCCGTTGTGTGTTAGTGTGTGTGTATGTGAGAGAGAGAGAGAGAGAGAAGAGTTCGTGGAGGCAGGTGATGGAAGAGTGCAAGTTTGTTCACCCTCCTTGAAAGAGGGTGAACATTACCCGCCCTCTTATTGGCTTATTGGCTTATTTTTGTATTTATTCAAAAAAATTAGGTTTCGATCGTATTTTTTTACTTTTTAGTTTCCTTTTGTCATGACGAAGCAATAATTCCCAAAAAATTGACGAAAAACTAATAAATGTGAAAAAAATTTGAATAAAGACAAAAAAATAAGCCACTTGACGGCAAGCCACTGTGTGTTAGTGTGTGTATCTCTGAGAGAGAGAGAGAGAGAGAGAGAGAGAAGAGTTCGTGGAGGCAGGTGATGGAAGAATGCAAGTTTGTTCACCCTCCTTGAAAGAGGGTGAACATTACCCGCCCTCTTATTAGTTGAGATGGTGTAGATTTCACCACAAAATGATGTCATGCTTACCATGCAATACATTTTTTGGTAATTATGACATCATTTTGTAATAGAATCCATAATATTTTAACCAACAGAAAGAAAGATAATGTTCACCCTCTTAAACAGAGAAGGAATAAAACTCAACCCGGGGATGGAAGGGGGAGTTGGAGAGAGAAAAGAGTTTTTTTGTTGTCTGGCTTTGCGTTAATGGGAGGGACCCACCTACACATCTTTTGTACTACACGACAGATTCTGGATCACTTCCGCGTACCTAGCATTTTCCGTACGAAAATGATATACGTACCGACCAACCTCCACCGAAATCGTACCGACGGCCGCCGGCGGGCCGTCTCCGGCCACCGGACGGCCGATCCGAGCCGTCCAAAAATTTTAAAAAAAAAAACCGAGGGGTCCTACGCGAGAATAAATGGCATCCGAGGTGCGTAGAGTACTTGATCGGAGCACCCATTTTTCGTGTATATATGTATATGAGTGTATATACACGAAAAAGAGGTATTCGGATCAAGCACCCTATGTACCTCGGATGCCATTGATTCTTGCATAGAGCCCCTCAGTTTTGTTTTTTAGAATTTTTGGACGGTTTGGATCGGCCGTCCGGTGGCCGGAGACGGCCCGCCGGCGGCCGTCGGTACGATTTCGGTGGGAGGCCGTCGGTACGGCTAGCATCACTCTTTTCCGTAGATAAGGGAATCTACTTTTGCAGTCTTTAACCAAAAAATGGAACTTTTCATCAAAAGGAATAGGAGAAGACACAATGGCGCCAGAAGCAAGGATGATGAAGGATCCATGATTTTTCACCAGAAAGAGAGAAGATCTCGAGTCGAGATTGACTCATTTTTCACCAGAAAGAGAGAAGATCTCGAGTTGAGATTGACTTTGGCGCTTCAAAAATTACTGTCCCGCGTTCTAAAATTGAAGGGTCAAAATTAATTAGTATATATAATTAATTTGGGGAGTACTGCTATGTGTACATATGAGTTTTGTGGGGTTCATTTCGGGTCTCTCAAAGATGATTTAAACCGTCCATTAATTTTAGAATAATTTTTTATGGAATTCTGTACAAAATTAGCTCAATTCGATGTCGCTAAGGATTTTTTCTAAATTTGTAGGACCGAAACTGAACAGTTAAATAATTTTGCCCCCATAAATTCAAAAATTTTTTTTACCGATATCGGGTTAAGCTAATTTTTTACAACACTCCATAAAAAAATGTCTCAAAAATAATAGACGGTTCAAAACATCTTTGTAGGATCTGAGGCGGGTCTCACAAAACTCATATGCATATGATATACACAAACTCACATGTACCTATAGCTTTATTGGCTTTGTTTATTTGGTCGGTAGTTTAGTTTAGTATTGATAGTGAGTGAAGAGAGAAATAGGATAATGATTGGAGAGAGATAGGGAGAGAAATGAGAAATGAAATTAATAATTGGAGATATAGGGTTATGATTAGAGAAAGATATAAGGTAATAATTGGAAACAAAACTAAAACTAAACTAGCAACCGAACACATTGTATTTTGGCACTCCATTTGTTGGAAGGCCGTCAGTAATTTTTGGAGCGTCAAAATCCAAATCCAATGATATATGAGCAGGTCGTGCCACTTGTTCTGCTAAAATTCTTATTTTTTAAGTATTTATTTTTCACTTTGTAAAATAGGTCATTATCATAATACATCATCTTTAATTAAAAAAAATAACAAAGAAGTATTTATTTTCCTTAGCCGAACGGGGCTTAAGGAGGTGTTTCCGGTAGTGAAAATTTTGAAGATTTTTTAATTGTAGTCGAGAAGTTGTTAGGCTTTTTCGATAGTAAATAAAGTTGGTTGAGAAATTTCAAGTTGTTTCTGACAGTGAATAAGTTTTTGATGTGTTTTTTAATAGAGTTACTATAGCAAAAACAGTGTTCGTTGACAACTTTTTTATCAGTGGAGAAACGAAATAGTAAAATGCTGAAACTTTATTGTTAGTAAAACGAGATGGTAAAATGCGTTAAGTTTTTAAGTAGTAATATTTTTTGTTAGTGGTGAACGATGATAACCGGCTGCAGCTACATGGGTATTTATGGATTGATGAGTCGGGAGACAAGATCTGTGAGGCGGTTTTGGCCCGTTCGATTTCTAGAAAAAAAAAAAAAAATTAAAAAGGAAGGTAATTTTAAACTCAAAAATTATGTATTTACGTAAATAATTTTTCGACCAATATGGATCTTGTTTGATAGATCTCATTGAGATCTTTTAAAGAGTGCAAAAAAAAATTAAAAAATTATTTTTCATTTTCATTATATTTGAGGTTGAAATTACCTTTTTCTTCAAAAAAAAATTTAAAAATTATTTCTCTGATCTAGTGGACCACCAAATCTTGGTTTGATTTCGTACGATAACACGGAGATCATACCGCGTACAAAAATATTTTATCCAACAAAAATGCTAGAGGCACATCAGGTGGGAACTGCTCTAGCAGGCTCCACCTGTATGTGAGAAAGGTGTGACTGAGGTGTGTGACATCTGATATGTACCTAGCACCTCTCTCCACCCCCAAACCTTATCTATTTATCTATAATCCGTACGATAACATGGGTGTTTGTTTGAACTCTTTGTTTAATGTTTCTTCTGGATTCTTTACCATTTTTTCTGCCTTTCCTATTGGGTCACAAGTCAAGGTGTTTGGATCAATTTATATTTGTATGGTGTCCGTTTAGCACTTTTGAGCACGTATATTGTACATGGTGTCAGCGGACCCGGGGGCTCTGCTGCCCGGGGGGCGTATTAACCCCTACCCACCCCACAAAAACGGTGCCGTTTGACTTTAAAAAAAAAATTCTAACCACCAATTTGCAATCCTAAAGAACAGAAATATGATTATGAGAGCTATAAAGACAAAATTTGATTATGTCTCTTTAGAATAATATGATCAGAATAATAAGATCTTCACACCCATTCAAACGGATTAAAAATTTTTGATAACAAGATCTTTGCACCGATTCAAACGGAGGGAAAATTCGAGCACTTAATTTTTTATACTGTTTATATATTAAAAAAATATAATTAAAAAATTAAGTGCTTCAATTTTTAATCCGTTTGAATGGGTGCGAACATCTTATTATTCTAATAATATTATTCTGAAGAGACATAATCAAATTTTGTCTCTAAGGCTTTCATAATCATATTTCTGTTCCTTAGAATTGCAAATTGGTGGTTGGAATTTTTTTTTAAAGTCAAACGGTGCCGTTTTGTGGAGTGGAGACGGGCTACTGCGCCCCCGGGCAGCAGAGCCCCCGGGTCCGTGTATGCTAAGCACTTTCGAGCTGTCCGATACACTTTCAAACGGCTCAGATTGAAACTTTTTTTCTCCTCTCACTCTTCCTCTTTCTCTCTCTAAATCCGACCTGTCCAAAATCGCATCGGACGGTTTAAATGGGCCAAACGGATCACGTGACACCCATCCGACACTGAAATATTTCTCACAAACCCAAACCTTTTTCTATCTTCCGTACTATAACATGGGTTTTTTATTTTTATTTTTATTTTTATTTATCAGAACATGGGTGTTTGAACTCTCTGTTTAATGTTTCTTTTGGATTCTCCGTTTTTGTTTTTTTTTAACAGATCATTTTTTGTGTTTCTTTACCATTTTTTTCGCCTTTGCTATTTGGTCCAAAGTTCTGAATACCGTATCGACTGGAGTATCGATTTTTCTACTGATACGGTATATACCGGTATCGGTCAAATACCGAGTACCGTTTCGAATTTAATGTTAGTATACCATTACCTATATTTACCCATACCATAAAAGATATCAGTTTTTTGAAAATCCTATTTTTTCACAGCTGTGAACTCAAATTGGATATGCGTTTAATTTTCGACTGTTCTTAGGAACCTAAACTTAACTCGGACGCACTCAGATTGTAGGGTTGAGATGTATTTCTCAATTTCAATCCTAGGGCTCCAATTTTCTTCAAATATTCTTCTACTGTCTCATCACCAGAGTATGACTTTTCCTCTTCCCTTCCACTGCTACCTACCACACACCCTGTGCTCCTTTCCCAAACGGAGGAGCAGAAACGTCAGCTGAAAATTTGCTCACCTGAAATGGAGGTGCTCCAAGATGGTCTGGAAAATTGCTAAGAGACCAGATCCATAAGAAAATCGGGCTTGGATCTTTTAGGTTCTGTTTGCGTTTGATTTTTACATTTTTTTCTGTGTTTGCCAATTTTACAAAATACCGGTTGAAATTTCCGGTAACGTCAATTCGGCCGGTATTTCTGGTATTATCCGGTAAGACCCGGTATTGGAGCTGGAACGGTATTAGAGGGTTACAGTACCGTTTTCTACTCAAACCGGTACCGGCCGATGCGGAACAGTATTCATAACCTTGATTTGGGTGTTCGGATCAATTTTCATTCGCCTAGGCTAGTCCCAGCACCCATTCACACCGTCCACTACGAAGAAACCAATTAAAGCCAGGGAAAGTTTCAAACGGGCTGGTCCCAAAAGGAGTTGATATATAGCACATGTAAGGTTTCGAATATAAGGGAGAGTGAACCCCTAAATCCTCAGCCTTGATCACTAGGGCAACCTCATGTCCCAAGTAATCCTCAAAAGAATTAACACCAAAACAAAGGGTTATAGAGCCCAGGGTCAGCCCAAGATATTTGGATGCCCTAGGTCAAGTGGTGGAATAGTACCTTGCATAAATATTATAATTTAAAAATAATAAACATAAATTCTATTCAACAAGGTAAATATTTTGGCCTTAATGGCTTTTGCAGTTGCAATAATATTCAGTGAACTCAGATTCGAATCACGGTAGCCTGCCCCAATTTGTGTGATTAAATAATATTGAACTCATATTTGAATCATAGTAGCCCGCCCAAATTTGTGTGACTAAAGAAAATTTTTTTTTGGCAAAAAGTATCCTACCAGGATTTGAACCCAAGTATCTTGTGTGAAAGAACAAACACTTTACCATTGAACCATCAAAAGAGTTTGCATTATGGTTGCGCATAAAAAATATATATACTTATCTAGGAAGGGGTGCCTCATTTTTTGCCCAAAATGTGGAGGCTCAAGGCGGCGGCCTCTTGGGCCTTGCCCTTGGCCGACTCTGATTGAGCCAAACAAAGGTTGAGGATTCAGTGGTCAAATGAACGCCCAATAATATTTATTTTGCTTAGAATATATGTAAAAATTATAGACTAATCTTGTTTTGAACACCCAACCCAAAAATAATTGAACACCCAATTCTAAAAGGCTTCAACATCTGATCCAAAAATAATTGAACACCCAATCCAACCAATTAAACACTCAACCACACCTCAATTACAGGCAGCCCATCAATGCAGGTAATTCATATTTGATTACCTAACACATTACTTCAAATAAAGCTCACAATCCTAATGGAAAAAAATTTAAAAACAGAAATCTATTGATTTAAGTATTATACTTTGTATTCTGATCTCTCCATCTCTATTATCGATAGTCTAATTGTGTTAATGTCGCATTCTTGACAATAACGACTTTATTATTTTTTTGTCTAGTTAGCTTCTAGATTACAAACAAAGCTTTAAAAAATTCAACTACATGGCAAGTCCCCGTTAAACTTGGATAATATTCCTTCGAATTTAAGACGACAATAAAAAATCTCATCATGTCAACCTAACGAACAATATATTTTTTAAAATGTCGGCCCCAACATACTTGCTACAATTTCTTTCAAAATAATTCTGGTAGATTAATACACCGGTTAAATATTGACACAGACTATGAGAATTCGTCTAGGACAACTATAAAATTCAACACCCTCCATTCTCGAAACATTGTCTACTACGCAATACGAAAACTTTTAAAAAAAATTAAAAATATATGGTATATATTTTTAAGTCCTCATTTCGCCTCGTAGTTAATTTTTTTACATTATGGTTTTTTTTTTGTCTATACTATTTATACTAATAAATGAGGTTTTGCACATATATTATTGGTCAATATATCAGCTCATAAAGTTAAGGTAATTTCTGAACACCCTATTACAAATTCTTGGAGCCGCCACTAAGGGTTGGAGTATGTTTTCATATAGAGAGAAACTTATTTATGGCAGGATCGTGAACAGATTCTTTACAGCATCAACCAATCGCAATCATTTAAAAGTGTTTTGGACGGTCCGGATTTTAATAAAACCTTTTCTCATAAAACCTTTTAAAATTTGGACCGTCCAAAATATTTTAAACGGATGAAATTTATCTCCTTAAACTCATTTTCACAAAAACCTCCGCTGCATCTGTCACTCCTCCTCTGCCTTTTTGGCTCCCACCACTCTCCCCGGGCTTTCCCCCCATCTCTTTTTGCTAGTATCTGAAGTTTCGACTTTGTTTCTTTATTTTTTTTAAAAACACCGAGCCCAAAACACTAAAGCAGAAAAAAGTAGCAAATCTATCAAGGACTCACGCCCGGTTGTACTTTCTCAAATAAGTACTTAAAAAATAAAATTTTATTTTAAAATTTAAAAATAATAGACTTACGGAAATTATTTTTCAATTTTTTTTATAGGGTTTGATAGATTTCGATGAGATATATAAAACAAGATCCATATTGCATATCTTTTAATTTCAGTGAACCTATTATTTTTAAACTTGAAAATTGTAAATAAGTACTTATTTTTTAAAGGACCAAACCAAAACACCACTGATAGCCTTTTTTTTTTCAAACGGAAATTCACCACTGACAGCTCTATCTAGTTAGCAATCTTTCTCAACTGGACTTCTCACCTAACCAATACATCCACCGTCATTTTCCGTAAAAATGAATAAATAGAGTCCAGCCACTGCCGGCTTTGATATTGGAGTTGCCCAAGCCCGATTTTAAATTTTGTTGTTCATTTATTTTTAAGTCATACAAACTATAAAAATACATACGAGTTTACCAAGCCCGATTTTAAATTTTGTTGTTCATTTATTTTTAAGTCATACAAACTAAAAAAAAAATACGAGTTAAAAAAAATATCTAAATTACATTGTGCTTTTAACTTGAATTACATCAAATTGATAAAAAAAAAAACTTGAATTACATCAAAAAAATCAAAATCAAAACGTAATCCCGGTTATAGTGCTTATGATTAGCACAATCCGATTCAAAGAAAACGATGCCTCATTGAATTTTTTTTTGAAGCAAATTAAGTCTTTGAAATTCCGAGTTCGAATGGCATGGGATCGTACTGTCGTAAATAAGGAAAGGGTTTCAATTTTCCTCACTGTAAACTTTGAAAGGGCTTCTTTTAATCTGAAACTATTTTTCTTTTGTTGGGTTTATAAATTTCTTTTTGGGTTTACAATAATTTTTTTGTTGCCCTATGGTGGGGTGTTGCTCAAGTTCGGAGGCTTGCGGGGCTTATCCCGGGAGTCAGCTCTAAGTCCAGCTTTTCACTCAATACACGCTTCCAATTTGCGATTGAAATTGCAAACATTTTCACGACGTTACCAAAAAAAAAAAAATGGGACTTTTAAGTCGTTAACCGATGACTAAGACCACAAACCAAAAATCGCACTGCGATGATAAGCCGCTGCTATCACACCACTTTAATTGGATTCTCAAATCTCCGTACAGACAATTATATGGTTATGATCATTTGTGGGAGACAATCTCCGAGACAAAGATATTCAATTGGGCTCGATTTTCCCCCCCTTTTATGCCATGACTATGCTTGAATTGGATCACAAATTCATAAGAGGATACAAAAATGCAAGAATAATTCTCTTCAATGGTTTGGTTAGGAGATAGAGCTAAGTTAGGTCCTCACTCTCATGACTGGTCTCTAGCTTCTGGAGTGCTCTGGGGTTCTCAATGCTGCAAGAATAATTCAGTTGTTCAAACTATGTTCAGCTGCCCTGCCACCATTTACTATATAGGGAGGGAGAGAAATAGCCGGATTTTTCGAAGGATTGGGCATGATTCTAGCTCATTGATCAACCAGATTCTGGAAGAAGTGAAGGCCTGCGCATGCTCTTGGAAGAATGTGGCCGAGTCTGTGGTTATTAGCCTCATCATTTGCTTTGCTTGGGGGATTCCAGCTACTATTTTTGGTAGAAGCAAATATCATTGTTAATGTAACTAGGTTGCCTGTATTTCTGTTTATTTGAGTGGTTCGGCCGTTTTGGGCCTGTTGAGTTTTGTTGATAGCCTAGGCTCTGTTGTAATCTTTTCAGGGCTATCTCCTGATCGTTTAGGCTTTGTCCCTTATAAAAATGACTGGTTCCCAAAAAAAAAATAAATAAATCAAGACAAGTTAAGAAGGTAAATTTCACTCATTTTCCTTTTTCTCCCATAATTTATTTATAAATTCCTCATTAAACTAGAGGTGTGCATGGATCGGGTCGGATTCGAAGCCCGTCCAGCACCCTACTCGATATAATCGGATTGGCCATATTTGGGCCCGAAATCGACGGCATACACTGGTGAACCCGTCCGAAAAACGAAGGCGGTTGGCGGGTCAATTAAACAGGCTGGGCTTTCTTAAATTGGGTGTTTTTTTTGGTCTGAGGATGGGTCTTTTTTTTTTTTTTTTTTTTAACACTTTGACTGGATTTGAACAAGAATTTGTACTTAATTGGGCCAAGCCCAAAATTTAACTTAAGCATTCATCAGGAAAACCTTACTCGGTTTGGGGTAGGCACAAAATTCTATGGGAAATGACGGCCCATGACATGTTTTGATAATTAATATCCGCCAAGGACATTTTTAGTATTAACAAATGTTCTTAGTTTGTCCTTAACAGGTATTAATTATCAAAACACGTCATTGGCCGTCATTTTCCCAAATTCTATTCCTATCAATCTTCAAACCAAATGGTTGCTTTCAAAAAACACATTCAGTAGGCACAAAACCAACACTTCTAAGATCCATATTCCGTAATATTTTATTTTTGTCAAAAGAAAACGATTCATACTCAATAAAGCCCAGCGGCACTTACAAAGGGTTCCATTCAAAATACAACGATAAAAGTTTAGGATCACGATCCGAGAAACAACTAACAAACAACAAAGTACCAAAGTAAGAGGGTCATCTCCTTCGTCTAGACATGAGCCTCCTGCTCTTTAACACATATTACATAACATTATTCAACAAGCCATTTCCACGCTTACAAACAAAAAAATACAAGAAGAAGAAACAAGGCATTTCCTGATCCATACTATTCCACACATTCCAAATCCATATTCCATACTAGTATTCAACAATCGCTTACCGGGGGAAATTAGGCTGAATAGATTTTATCCTTCTGCTGGTCACTGGAACAGAAACAAGACGCAGCGGCCTTAACCGTGGCATCCCCCATCATCTGTTTAACCGACTTCCTCTGGGGTGGAACCAAGCTCGCAGCGGCAGACTTGGTTCGAGCTGCTCCTGCAATTGGATTTGCCACCACCGCCTCAGTCGCTCCTCCGCCTTTGGCTCTGACCACTTTCTCCCCTTGCTTTGCCTCCATCTCTTCTTTGATCTGGTTTTTCAATGGTTAATTGCAACTCTGTTTCCATCCCCGGCCCATTCCCCTCTTTATATAGGGGTCTAAGGGGCAAACCTTAGACCCACACACACAACCACAACCACACCCCCACCCCCACCCACAACCACACCCCCACCCACAAACACCCACACCCTTCCACAGCCCCACCCACAAACACCCACACCCTTCCCTTGTACGGTGAAAATAGAACTTTTCTGACCATTTTTCAAACTCACCTCAGTGGTGAACACACCCACACCCACACTCACACTCACAGCCTCTCTCCAGTAGGGTTAAAACAGAACTTTGTTAATTAGCTATTTTTTAAACTCAATTTGGTGATCAAAAAGGTTTACTTTTTAGATCGAGTTCATCGGAAATATGATCAGTAAAACTGAAAATCGTATTGATCGGAGACCATTTGATGCGGTCTTTAAAAATACCATTTAACTTCAAAAAAAAAAAAATACCTAATGCAACACTTAGAATCGGAATTCATTTTCTTCGGCGTAGTCATGTTCCAAAAACATATCTTTGTATGATGAACATAATTTCACAAGGACGAATATTTTTGACTAACTTTAAAAAGTGAATTGTTTCCACCTAGGATTTTCAATACTCTTGCTGGCTGCTGCCACCCTTTGATTTGGGTGGTCATACAAATTCCTTCGATTTGCTTGTTATGGCGATCTACCCCTAATAACTCAACTATTTGCCGTGTTTGACTGTAAACTTTTTTTGCAGTTTGTCGAGAATAACTACTCCCATAAAAAATCTTGGTGCCGCCAATATTGCATCAACGGGTTTAGTCTTTTTTTGATCCGAACGGGTTTAATCTTAGAGCTCACCTTTTTCGTCTAGTATTTTCCTCATTCCATCAATGACTGTTTCCATCACATTTTATGAGATTTTGTATTGCTCTTTTTGAAATTGGGGAGCCTGCGGGACAACATGTATGTTGACCCATCCGAGCCTTCCGGGTTCACTTTTTTTTTTGTTTCTCACCTTTGTCCGATTCTTCCCAACCCCCACATCTTCTTGCACGTATTTCGTGTCTGCTCCACCCTTTCACTTGTCTTGAAGGTCCCCTTGATTCAATTTTGTCACCAACACAACCACCTCTTTTCCACCATCCTCGTTGGTCGTAGAGGAGGCGAGGTTTTGGAAATTGGAGTTTGGAACTTGGAGATGCAGAGTTCGAAGCATGCCGAAGCAAATTTGACGCTCAAAGATTGGCATTTCCAATAATGTTTCGATTCTTATCTTAGACAAATTTTCTTTATTAGTTATGTTTATTTTTTTCTAGTTATGGATTTTATTGATGCTTTCATTGTTACTCTAATGTGATCTAGCTAGTCTTCTAGAATATCCCAAGGGACTTGAGCTTTTTATTTATTTATTTATTTATTTATCGTTATTATTATTATTATTATTATTATTGTTATTATTAATTTGACTGCCACTATTACCCAACTTTATAGTATATATTATGCTACTATTTACTTATTTTTTGTCTGTTGGGTTATTAATTTCTAGCTTCTTATTTTTAATTTGGATGGTACGGTTGCACTTTTCATGAATGAAATTTATTTTCCCTTGATAAAAGAAACAAAATATTTGGCTCGTGTATAGTGTATACTAGTAATTTTAAGGAAAGTTTCCTTTGACCTTAATTAGGTCCATTTGATATGAAAAGGATTTCAATAGTTCCACTTCACTTTCCTTTTGTTGACTCAATTGAACTTTCTCACACCTATTAATCAAACTAGCATTCAAGTTTTCTGAAATAAAATGTTACTTTTGCGGATAAAAAAAGAGAGTACAATTTCACTACAATGCATAAGGACCTCTTAATTGAAAAATGGACGATATAGCTGTTGATTACTTGAAGGCTATTAATTATTTTCAAATTATGAATTTACGGGGAGAAAGGTGAAATCACAGTTTAAGAAATGGAACAAGCTGATGAAAGAAAATAAGGAATAGGTGTTTGAAATGTTGATGGTAAGTTGCACATTATTTAGAGAGGTGGAACTAGTGGTGTCAAACGGGCTGGGTCGGCAAGGCACGACACGGGCACGACACGGTTAAATGTGGCACAGCACGGGCACGGGCACGGTCATGCCCTAGCACAGCACGACACGGCACGGTCTTAGTGAGCACGTGGACGGGCACAGGCACGGTCTTAGCAGGGCACGGCACGACACGACACGGTTTTAGTGGGCACGTGGACTGGCACGGGGCACAGTCGTGGGCGGACACGACACGGGCACGGCACGGAAGTTGGCCTGGCACGGCACAGCACGACACGGTTTAGCTGGGCACGGGCACGACACGGTAGAAATAAGAGGAAAAAAAACTAAAATAAGAAGAAAAAAAACATTATAGAAATAAGGGGAAAAAAAAAACCAAAAAGGGATTGGCTACACTAAGACTTGAGCATGAGTCCCAAGGTTCCATTATACACAATCAAACCACTATTCCACCAATTAACTTGTGTTATAGATTTAAAAAATTAGTATATTACTATTATACAAAAACGAGACCATCAAGCATTAGCCACAACATCGTAACGCAATCACGACGATCGATACTATTTAATGCATTCATTTTATTGTGCTTAGTGTTCTAATCATGGGATCCAATTATTTCGTGCATCAGATTTTGAAAGCTCTTTCATCGGCATACTAATTCATTGTTTGATTGAATTTTTTTATGTCCGATCAAGTATGTAGCGATAAGCATTTTACTTGATTATTGGCATAAATGATCTAATCTCTCCCACATAAAAGTTAGATGGTTCCGATTTTTTAAAAATAGCTTAGGCGGCCCTCAAGTAAACGGGCTGGCACGACACAACACGATTAAAAAAAAGGGCCAACACGGCATGACACAATTTAAGTAAATGGCCCGGCCCGGCCCGATTGAAAAATGGCACGACAAGACACGATTAAAAAATGGGCCGGCACAGCACGACACGATTTAAGTTAATGGGCCTGGCCCGGCACGACACGATTTGGAACAAGGGTATTTATTATAGAGATCCAGAGAAGAAAATAAGGAATGAGTGTTTGAAATGTTGATGTTAAGTTGCTCTTTCTTTAGAGAGGTGGAACAAGGGACTATACGAAGTTTCCGGAAAAACACGTAAGATTTTTCCTTAGAAGGTCTCTCTTTAGGAGCTTCTAAGCATTTTGTTCTTATTTAATTTAAATTTTTCCGTGCTTTGTTAGTTTTGCGTTAAATTTTTGTAGATTAATGATTGGACTCGAGAAGAGGAATCGGATAAAATTTGATGCAAAAATAAACGTGACAACTGAAGACTATGTCCTTCGAATAAAAAAGAAGAAGAAAAGAATAGGAACTACACATAAATGTTACTTTAATTAACTTGGATGGAATAAAAGAACCTCGTTAACATGGTAATCAACATGCCATGATATGGAAAAGAAATAATTCAGAAATCAACATCTTAGGCCATCCGCAGTGGTATAATTAAAAGTCAATTGTTTTTAAAGTTAACATTGTTATTGTAAAAGATGGCTCACAATAGTATAATCTAATTTAGCAATATTATTAGAAATAATTAAATTTTGAGTTTTGAATAACCAAAACTAGCAACCTATAACGACCCTGATTTTTGGTAAATAAAATTTCGTTAAATATTTGAATTTTATTTTAATTACTTGAATTTTTCTTTTAAAATTTTCTTTTAACTTTAATAATCCGTCATAATTAGATTTGAGACTTATAAAATTATATCTTTTAACACCAAACAATTTAGTCCTTTTCTAAAAGTAAGAATGCTTTTAGAAACACTTGTATATTTTCCTAACAAGTTAAATAAAATCTTTAAAATATATTTTTTTGGCTAGAAATCCTACTTGGCAAGTAAAAATAGTTTCTAACCGATTAGTTAGAGAAACCTAAGTACCCATTCAACCTAATTACATTCTCCTAACCCTAAATGAACATTTTTCCACCATCTTTGAACCTTATGAACCTTTTAGACCTAGGGAAGTAATCATTTTACTTACATGTCTAGTCACTTCAAGACTTTATTGCTCATCATTACTTCTTTTAAGAATATCTTTTCTCTTTACCCATTGAATAATAATTTCTAAGGTAATTCTTATCCTTTGGGTAATATAAAAATAGGACTTTCTATAGACTTCTTTCTCTTTCTTACAAGTAACCTTGACATACATACATATATATATATATGTATGTATATCACCCTAAAATTTTTCTAGAAAGGCTACTTGGAAGCCTTATTCATTCTTTTGTATTGACAAGTCGCTTTCAAAAGCCAACCCTTTAATCATTTCACTATCCATTGACTTGTCATTTTCCCTACTCATCATTGTGCTTTCTTAATTAAATCATTTTTCTAGAAAGTGCATCGCTCATTCTCTCCATTGAAAGGTCACTTTTAAAAAGATATTTCTTCCAATTGGATAACAATTCTTAGGAAAATTTTTATCTCTTGGATAATAGAAATATGACTTGCAATGAATACATAGATTTGACAAGACAAAAGGAAGCCATCATTTTGCTTCCAAAAGAAGCAAACTTAGCCTTGCCATGCATGCAACCCTAAGGCTTATAGCCCTATACCTAAATTGCCCACCAAAGTTACTTTCCTAGATGCCTAAGTACTAATATATGTCCATATATATATATATATATACATATACATATATGCACTTTCTAGAAAAATATTACCCAAGGGACAATGTTCTTGTCATTGGAAGCTTACCACTCATCGGTTTTGACTCAGTTTTTTTTTTCCTTTGTTTGGATCAGAATACAGATCGGGTATCCGTTCGGTTCGGGGATTCCCTAAAAACCGAATGGCTCTGAAATGGTTTCATTCTTCCCTCCCCATTCGGGAATCGGGGCGGATATGGGCAGAACTTCGGGTTCGGGGATCGGGGACGGCAAAACCCAATTTCCACCCCGAATGCCATCCCTACTGGTCTCTAGCTTCTGGAGTGCTCTGGGGTTCTCAAAGCTGCAAGAATAATTCAGTTGTTCAAACTCTGTTCAGCTGCCCTGCCACCATTTACTATTAGGGAGGGAGAGAAATAGCCGAATTTTTCGAAGGATTGGGCATGATTCTAGCTCATTGATCAACCAGATTCTGGAAGAAGTGAAGGCCTGCGCATGCTGTTGGAAGAATGTGGCCGAGTTTGTGGTTATTAGCCTCATCATTTGCTTTGCTTGGGGGATTCCAGCTGCTATTTTTGGTAGAAGCAAATATCATTGTTAATGTAACGATATAGGTTGCCTGTATTTCTGTTTTTTAGAGTAGTTTGATTGTTTTGGGCCTGTTGAGTTTTGTTGATAGCCTAGGCTCTGTTGTAATCTTTTCAGGGCTATCTCCTGGTCTTTGGGCTTCGTCCCTTATAAAAATGACTGGTTCCCAAAAAAAAAAAAAAATCAAGACAATATAAGAAGGTAAATTTCTCTCATTTTCCTTTCTTTCCCTTAATTTATTTATAAATTCCTCATTAAACTAGAGGTGTGTATGGATCGGATCGGGGTTCGAGGCCCGTCCGGCACCCGACTCGATATAATCGGATTGGCCATATTTGGGCCCGAAATCGACTGCGTACACTGGTGAACCCGTCCGAAAAACTAATGCGGTTGGGGGGTTCAATTAAACAGGCTGGGCTTTCTTAAATTGGGTGTTTTTTTTGGTCTGAGGATGGGTTTTTTTTTTTTAAACACTTTGACTGGATTTGAACAAGAATTTGTACTTAATTGGGCCAAGCCCAAAATTTAACTTAAGCATTAATCAGGAAAACCGTACTCGGTTTGGGGCAGGCGCAAAATTCTATGGGAAAATGACGGCCCATGACGTGTTTTGATAATTAATATCTGTCAAGGACATTCTCAATATTAACAAATGTTCTTAGCTTGTTCTTAACAGGTATTAATTATCAAAATACGTTCTTGGCCGCCATTTTCCCAAATTCTATTCCTATCAATTTTCAAACCAAATGGTTGCTTTCAAAAAACACATTCAGTAGGCACAAAACCAACACTTCTAAGATCCATATTCCGTAATATTTTATTTTTGTCAGAAGAAAACGATTCATATTCAATAAAGCCTAGCGGCACTTACAAAGGGTTCCATTCAAAATACAACGATAAAAGTTTAGGATCACGATCCGAGAAACAACTAACAAATAACAAAGAATCAAAGTAAGAGGGTCATCTCATTCGTCTAGACATGAGGCTCTTGCTCTTTAACACATACTGCATAACATTATTCAACAAGCCATTTCCACGCTTACAAACAAAAAAATACAAGAAGAAGAAACAAGGCATTTCCTGATCCATACTATCCCACACATTCCAAATCCATATTCCATATTAGTATTCAACAATCGCTTACTGGGGGAAATTAGGCTGAAAAGATTTTATCCTTCTGCTGGTCACTGGAACAGAAACAAGACGCAGCGGCCTTAACCGTGGCATCCCGCATCATCTGTTTAACCGACTTCCTCTGGGGTGGAATCAAGCTAGCGGCGGTGGGCTTGGTTCGAACCGCTCCCGCAATTGGATTTGCCACCACCGCCTCAGTTGCTCCTCCGCCTTTGGCTCCGACCACTTTCTTCCCTTGCTTTGCCTCCATCTCTTCTTTGATCTGGTTTTTCAGTGGTTAATTGCAACTCTGTTACCATCCCCGGCCCATTCCCCTCTTTATATAGAGGTCGCAAACCTCAGACCCACGCACACAGGACACAACCACAGCCCCACCCACAAACACCCACACCCTTCCACAGCCCCACCCACAAAACACCCACACCCTTCCCTTGTACGGTGAAAATAGAACTTTCTGACCATTTTTCAAACTCACCCCAGTGATGAACACACCCACACCCACAGCCTCTCTCCAGTAGGGGTAAAACAGAACTTTGTTAATTAGCTATTTTTCAAACTCAATTCGGAGATCGAAAGGGTTTACATTTTAGATCGAGTTCATTGGAAATATGATCAGTAAAATTGAAAATCGTATTTGATCGGACACCATTTGATGCTGTCTTAAAAAATACCAATTAACTTTAAAAAAAAAAAATAATGCAACACTTAGAATCGGAATTCATTTTCTTCAACGTAGTCATTTTCTTCAACTGGTTTAATCTGAGAGCTCACCTTTTTCGTCTAGTATTTTTCTCCTTCCATCAATGACTGTTTCCATCACATTTTATGAGATTTTGTATTGCTCTTTTTGAAATTGGGGAGCCTGCGGGACAACATGTGTGTTGGCCCATCCGAACCTTCCGGGTTCACTTTTTTTTTTTTGTTTCTCTCCTTAGTCCGATTCTTCCCAACCCCCACATCTTCTCGCATGTATTTCACGTCCGCTCCACCCTTTCATCTGTCTTGAAGGTCCCCTCGATTCAATTTCGTCACCAACAACCACCTCTTTTCCACCATCCTCGTTGGTTGTAGAGGAGGTGAGGTTTTGGACATCAGAGTTTGGAACTTGGAGATGCAGAGTTTGAAGCATCCCGAAGCCAATTTGATGCTCAAAGATTGGCATTTCCGATAATATTTCGATTCTTGTCTTAGACAAATTTTCTTTATTAGTTATGTTTATTTTTTCTAGTTATGGATTTTATTGATGCTTTCATTGTTACTCTAATGTGATCTAGTCTTCTCGAATATCCTAAGGGACTTGAGCTTATTTATTTATTTATTTATTATTATTATTAATTTGACTGCCACTATTACCCAACTTTATAGTATACATTATGCTACTATTTACTTATTTTTTGTCTGTTGGGTTATTAATTTCTAGCTTCTTATTTTAAATTTGGATGGTGCGGTTGCACTTTTCATGAATGAAATTTATTTTTCCTTGATAAATTTATCTAGGTCCATTTGATATGAAAAGGAATTCAATAGGAGTACCACTTCACTTTCCTTTTGTTGACCATCCTTTTCAATTGAACCTTTTCACACCTATTAATCAGACTGGCATTCAAGTTTTCTGAAATAAAATATTACTTTTGTGGATAAAAAAATTGTACAATTTCACCACGATGCATAAGGACCTCTTAATTGAAAAATGGACGATATAGCTGTTGATTACTTAAAGGCTATTAATTATTTTTGAATCATGAATTTACGGGGAGGAAGGTGAAATCACAGTTTAAGAAATGGAACAAGCTGACGAAAGAAAATAAGGAATAGGTGTTCGAAATGTTGATGTTAAGTTGCACATTCTATAGAGAGGTGGGGCAAGGGTATTTATTATATACATATATATATATATATATAGAGAGAGAGAGAGAGAGAGAGAGAGAGAGAGCTGTTAATCGCCCCCCCCCCCCCCCCCCCCCCCCCCCCTCCTGTCAGGGGGGTCTGACACCATCACAAAGAAATTTCCCGTTTTACCCCCATCCACTTGCTCTCTCTCTCCCCCATTTTTCTATCTCTTATTTTATTCTTCTATAAAATTGTAAATACTAATAACTTTTTTTTCACCTATTTTTCTAAATAAATTTTAGATTTTTGAAATCTACTCAACGAAACCTATCAAACGAGCCTAATATTGATGGTAAAATAATGTAAAACGGAAAAATTATATTTTTGTGGTAGTTTAAACTGTCTAAAAATGTTAAAAAATTAAGTGTTTCAAATTTCAATTCGTTTGAACCATTGGAAAGATTTTAGTTTTCTAATCATTTTATCTTAAATGGTCATAATTAAATTTTGACTATAGGCCTCTCGTTGATAAACCCTAAAAAAGTCGTAGAATCAAATATCTTTTAGGGTTAATCAACAAGAGTTCTAGAGTCAAAATTTAATTATGACCATTTACGATAAAATGATCAGAAAAATAAAAATCTTTCCACCGGTTCAAACGGATTAAAATTTGAAACACTTAATTTTTTAACCATATTTTTTTAATATATAAACTGTCCAAAGAGGTTGAAATCACGTATTTTTTAAAATAAATTTTATATATTTGAAATCTATTCAACGAAACTTATGAAACAAGTCTAATATTGAATATCAAATAATGTGTTTAAATTAAACAATTTTTTTGGGCCCAATATATTATCTCTTTGTTTTTATTTTTTTATTCATCATTTTTTTTAAACTTCTATATTTGAGTTTTCAAGTAAATTATATATGTTGAATCCACTTAAATTTACTTTATATTTCTCTGTAATCACGCCCGACGTAAAAGCTACTCTCCCCGCAAGAAATATCATTCGCAATATCGTTCCTAACTTACCAATTATCCGAAAATAAAAAATTGTACTGATCCATAATTTTTTTTATGAAACTCTCTCTAGATACTTTGTCAATCAATAATAATCAAAAACTGTCCATCCCTAAGGCTTATAATTCCTTAAATATGATGCAAACCCTAACCCTACAAGGAAAAGGAAAAAAAAACCAATGTCGGAAAGTTCCGAAATTATTACATATTCACCATCAATATAAGAAAAATAAAACTTCTCTAACAAGAACGAACGTTATTGGACTTTCCTATTAAAAGTTATAAACAAAAAGATTACTTCCTAAATGGTCATAACTAAAATGATTAGAAATTTTTTTCCCTTTCCACCGGTTCAAACGGATTTAAATTTGAAACACATGTTTTAACCTCATTAAACAGTTTAAATTACGAAAAAATATAATTTTTCCGTTTTACATTATTTCTCCATCAATATTAGGCTCGTTTGATAGGTTTCGTTGAGTAGATTTCAAAAATATTTAATTTAAAAAAAATACGTGAAAAAATATTATTAACATTTAAAATTTTGTAAAAAAAATCAAAAGAGAGAGAGACTACTGGGGAGAGAGAGAGAGAGCACGTGGGTTGGGGGGTAAAAGGGTCTGTGTCAGGAGGGGGGCCTGACACAGGGGGCCGATTAGTAAGGGTGCTGTTAATCGCCCCCCCGGTGTCAGGGAGGGTCTGACACAGTCACGGGAAATTTCCCGTTTTACCCCCATCCCCTCTCTCTCTCTTATTTTATTTTTCTATAAAATTGTAAACACTAATAACTTTTTTTTCACCTAATTTTTTTAAATAAATTTTATATTTTTGAGATCTACTCAACAAAACATATCAAACGAGCCTAATATTAATGGTAAAATAATATAAAACAGAAAAATTATATTTTTGTGGTAGTTTAAACTGTCTAAAAAGGTTGAAAAATTAAGTGTTCCAAATTTGAATCTGTTTGATCCATTGGAAAGTTTTTTGTTTTCTGATCATTTTATCTTAAATGGTCATAATTAAATTTTGACTATAGGGCTCTCGTTGATGAATTCTAAGAAAGTCGTAGAATTAAATATTTCTTAGGGTTAATCAACGAGAGCTCTAGAGTTAAAATTTAATTATGACCATTTAGGATAAAATGATCAGAAAAATAAAATATTTTCACCAGTTCAAACGGATTAAAATTTAGAACACTTAAATTTTTAACCATATTTTTTAATATATAAACTATCGAAGAGGTTGAAATCACATATTTTTTTAAATAAATGATTTTTTTGCCCAATATATTATCTCTTTGGTTTTATTTTTTTATCCTTCATTTTTTTAAAACTTCTATATTTGAGTTTTCAAGTAAATTATGTATATTAGAATCCATTTAAATTTACTTTATATTTCTCTGAACAGTCAATAATGCAACCTTAATTTCCGTTTGACCCAAAAAAAAATAATAATGCAACCTGAAATTAAATTTCATTTAATTATAATTGAGTCTATAGAACCAATATATGAACATAAATAAATACACAAATTTAGTCAATATTTCCGCCAAATTGTGGTCGTCGTCCTGGCGGATCTATCTGCATTACTTCGTATCACAATTGGAGGCGTGTTTCATAAGGATGAGCTCGTCCGTGTGCTTCATTTGATACTGTCTGGGGGTTGTGCTACACCTCGCAGCTTAAATGGGCAATCACATTTTTTAGTTCCAGTAATCCTTTACATTGAATGCCCTTCCGGTGGCGGTTTGTACAATCCTTCCCTTTCACAAATAAGAATACACTTCGGCATCTTGTTGCCTTTTATACTAGCAGATTTACTTATAACAATCACAAAACCATTTTGCTTACCAACTCTCCGCACTCAATCTACCATGACAGCTCTAGTATCAAATATTTATAGCAAAAAAAAATATGAATACATATAAGCACAATGTAATATCCTGTATTTTAAAATATTGATTCTTACATGTAAGCTTTAAGTGACATATAAGTGAGGGTGTGTGCATGTGGAAAGTTGGTAAGCTTGAAACATGACAAAAGAGTAATGTATATGCTCATACCATACGATAGCTGTGAGGACTCTCACCTAGATAATACGATTACAATTTTTCCTTAGAATTTCGAGAGCAAGACGATTCTTAAAATTTTCTAATTAGTCTAATAGTTTCCTTAGAATTCCGGATAGTTTTTGTAGGCGCGCGAGATTTTGCATGGCTAAGTGGCCGGAATAGACAACATATGTCCAAACTAAGGACACTTGTCTTGACTCACTACCATTTCTCTTGTACAGATTTTCTGAGCTTCAGTTTTTGCCATTTTTGACTCTTTTAAACTACAAATTGTTACTGGTTCCTTCAAGTAAGTTGTAGATCTTTTTGTTGGGAAGATTTAGCCGCTGGAATGAACTGAAATAGATTTAAAATTAATTAGTTTTGATTTTTTTTCTGCAAGCTGTCAAGTGTAGGATGAATCTAGAAATACCCGTTTTGTTTTGAGATTTTTGCTTTTGTTTTTTAAAGAGAGTCACTACATTATTTTTTCCAGAGTTATTTTGATTGGATTAAAATTGAGTGAGTTATGCTCTTTCTGTAAAAAAAAAAAAAAAAAAAGAGTTAAAGTTAGTAACTTTTTTTTTAAAAAAAATGCTACATTTATAATCTCAAATCTTAAGTCTTTTGGCAACAGTATGAAGGGGTTTTAAATAAATCTTCAATCTTTTTAAAATTTTTAATTTTTTGATTTTATCCGAAATGGGCATAATTAAATTTTGACTCTAGAACTCTCATTGATTAACTATAAAAAAGTCGTAAAATTAAATATCTCTTAGGGTTAATAAATGAGAGTCATAGAGTCAAAATTTAATTATGACCATTTAGGATAAAATGATTAGAAAAAGAAAATATTTTCACCGGTTCAAACGGATTGAAATTTGGAACATTTAATTTTTCAACAGTTTAAAATAGTTTAAATTATCACAAAAATATAGTTTTTCCGTTTTACTTTATTTCACCATCAATATTAGGCTCGTTTGATAGGTTTCGCTGGGTAGATTTCAAATATATAAAATTTATTTTAAAAAAATACGTGAAAAAAAAATTATTAGCATTTAAAATTTTATAACAAAAAACAAATAAGAGGGAGAGGGAAGGGTAAAAGGGCAATAAGGGGAGACTGAGTAACCTTCATATAGAGAGAGAGAGAGAGAGAGAGAGAGAGAGAGTGTGTGATCAAACGTGTGCGATAGTTTATTTCGTTATTACGTCGGAAGACTATAAGAAGTTTCCGGAAAAACACAGTAATATTTTTCCTCGGAAGGTCTATTTTAGGAGCTTCTAAGCATTTTGTTTTTATTTAATTTTTATTTTTCCGTGATTTGTTAATTTTGCGTCAAATTTTTGTGGATTAGTGATTGGACTCGAGGAGAGGAATCGTATAAAATTTGACGAAAAGCAGACGTGACAACTGAAGACTGTGTGTCCTTCTAAGTAAAAAAGAAGAGGAAAAGAATAGGAACTACACATAAATGTTACTTTAAGAGCCCGTTCCAGAACACCTTCTTAAAAAATAAATACTTATTTCACATTTTCAAACACAAAAATAATGCAAATAAAAAATAATTTTTCAATTTTTTTTTGCACCGTATTAAATATCTCAATGAGATCTTTCATATAAGATCCATATTGCATATTTTTAAATTTTAATAAACTCATCAATTTTGAGTTTGAAATTGCCTTCTTAAAAAATAAGTACTTATTTGGCGTTGCGGAACGGGGCCCAATTAACTTGGATGGAATAAAAGAACCAAGTTAACATGATAATCAACATGCCATGATATGGAAAAGAAATAATTTAGAAATCAACATCTTAACCCTTCTTTTGTTTAGCCCTAACTAGGATAGAGAGTTTGCATGCCAACCTTAGAATATCCCCATTGTAATAAATAAGAATATCCCCATTGTAATAACAATACTCAAAAAATACATAATGTTATTTGTGCCAATCTATTCTCTTTTGAAATAATCCAAGAAAAAATCCGAAAAAGAAAAGTCCAAAAAATATTTTTTGGGCTATTTCATGGATAATTTTTTAAAAATATATAAATAATAAATGAAAGTCATAATTTTTTACTTTTTTCAATTTCTCTCATTGACACAAATCAATAATTCGTCAAAATTTAATGTAAAATTAAGAAATGCGAAAAAAGAAAAAGGAAAAAAAAGAGTTCAAAAAGGCAAGTGGTTTTGTTAAAAACTGGCCATTATTTAGTCACCGCATTCAATGACCCCTGTCTCACGTGGTAGCATCACATATTGACAGTAGCTTAGCCTAGGAGTAGTAGTCATAATAAAGTTGAACTGCCGCATATCCAACTGTGGGGATACTACTGTGGGAGAAAGGAAGTAGTACTGCAGTAGCTGAGCACATGAACCGGTGGCCAAGGAAGTAATGAGAAAGGAAGACACTCCTCTGTCTCTCTTGATCTTCTCTGATGAACCAGTGGGCCATTTAATCATTTATCCAGGAGTTGTTGTTCCATATAACCAACGAGAGAGAGAGAGAGAGAGAGAGAGAGAGAGAGAGAGAGAGAGAGACGGGGGAGGCGCACGCGAGAGAACTCAGAAGACAGGGCATTCTCGTCTAATTAAGGACTTTACATGGTAATACTTTTAAATCGAGGGACCAGAAATATTACTAAAACCTAGCTTAGACTAAATGGCCAATGAGTACCTACTTTTGGATGTTAGACCAATTTCTTGAAAAAAGAAACCCATCCAAACGGGACGGAAACGAGGAAGTTCGAACCTCCAAAAAACAGGAAGATAGATCCCCCCCCTCCCCACAATAAAAAAAAAGGAATATCTTGTCCAGCTTTCTGGGCCCCTATGAATTGAAAACAAATTCACTAATCATCAATCAATTCCAGTATCTTTCTCTTTTCCTTTTCTTTCATCTCGTAAGCAAGCAGAACGTAACAGAGGGGCGAAGACCAGACCAAAACAAGAACGAGAAGAAACAGAGCCTTAATTCCCTTCGTTTTTTTTTGTTTTGATTTCTCTCAGCAGCAGCAGCAGCAGACGTAGAAAAAATTTCGATGCAATGGTTATTTGTAACCCCTTTCCCATACGGGATCCACATCACGTGGAAAGACAGTACAAAAAACGTTGCATTGAAATTTTTTTCTCAAATGTAGGGCCTGGGCTTTGATCATTCCCTTTGTTTTCTTTTTTCCTCCTTGGTGTTTGTAGGGCTCTCAAGATCATATCCTCCTTGGCCCATGTTTTTTCGGTTAGTGTTTCTTAATGAAATTTACTTACCACAAAAAAGAAGAAACAGAGAACAACAAGAAACAGAGAAAACCATACTAAAAGGCAGAAATAGCAGCTAGATCTACGTTTGCAATATCTGAGAAGAGGGATCTTTTAATTCATAGATAAACAACCACGACAGCAAAAAAAAAAAAAACACAATGATGAAGGTTCATAGTTTCAGCAAATCTCTCTTCTTTTTTCTTCTTTTTCTCTTCTGGAAAATGGAAATTCAGGGTCTAAAGACTCTAAACATAAGCGTTAACAGGAGGAATTACTAGCATTTCCAGGGGCAATTTAGGCAGGGGATATTTTCTTCTTCCGGAAGGCAGCGGCAGCGGCAGCGGCGGCAGCGGCGGCGGCAGCAGCAGCAGCAGCAGAAACAACGGCCTCAGCTATGTAATCCCAGACCATTTTCTTGACCAGCTTCCGCCTGGGTGGAACCAAGCTCTCGGCAGCCAGCTTTGTCGGGAGCTTGGTTCGAGCCGCCTCGGCAAGTGCGTTCGCCGCCGCCGCCTCAGTCGATCCTCCCCCGTCCTTGGCTCCGGCCACTTTCTCCGCCGGAAACATGTTGATTTTCGATTGGTTCATTTGGGACAATCTCCCTTGACAGTCTCTTTTTTGCTCGAAGTGAGATTCACCCTCTCTCTCTCTCTCTCTCTCTCTGGATCTCGATGAGACTTCAATACGAAGGCAATGCTTGGTGGGCGGGAGGGGTGTATATATTACCCCCACTTATTATTACTGTATTTTTATCCAAGCCACTTTCTTATTATTTTGGTAATAAGTGGGCGTAATATACAGTAATAATAAGTGGGCTTGGAAATGAGTAGGCAGGCTCTCTTTCATTTCTTTAAAAATGTTTAATTTTTGGGCAAATTTCACTCAGACCCCCTGAGGTATCTGACAATGACAGAAAGTACCCCTCAATTTTAAAAATGACAGAAACCTCCCTTACTTTACAGTTTGGGTTTCATTCCGTCAGTTTCTGTTAGTTCCGTTAGTTAAATGGACGGAAAATGTACGGAAAATGTACGGAAAATGAAATCTTCAATTTTATTTAGTTCTACACCTATCTTAGGGCTCTCATTAAAAGTTCTAAAGTTAAAAATTAATTATGATCATTTAGGATAAAATAATTAAAAAAATAAAATCTTCGCACCGATTCAAGCAGATTAAAAATTGGAGCACTTAAGTATCTGCTCTTCATTTGGTTCTATGGTTTTCTTAAAGCTCTCATTGAAAATCCTAAAGCAAAAAATTAATTATGACCCTTTAGGATAAAATAATCAGAAAAATACGATTTTTGCACCAATTCAAACAGATTGAAAATTTGAGCACTTAAGTATCTCCTCTTCGTTTAGTTTTACGGCTATCTTAGGGCTCTCATTGAAAATCTTAACACCAAAAATTAATTATTGCACTTTAAGATAAAATAATAAGATCTTTGCGCCGATTTAAATAGATTGAAAATTGGAGCACTTAAATATTTGCTCTTCATTGAAAGCTCTAAAATCAAGTGAAAAGCAAAATTTTTAAATGCTCCAAATTTTAATCCGTTTGAATCGGTGCGAAGATTTTATTTTTTTAACTATTTTATCCTAAATGATCATAATTAATTTTTAACTCTAGGACTTTTAATGAGAGCCCTAAGATAGGTGTAGAACTAAATAAAATTTAAGATTTCATTTTTCGTACATTTCCGTACATTTTCCGTACATTTTCGTACATTTTCTGTCCATTTAACTAACGGAAACTAACGGAATGAAACTCAAACTGTAGAGTAAGGGAGGTTTCTGTCATTTTTGAAAACTGAGGGGTACTTTCTGTCATTGTCATATACCTCAGGGGGTCTGAGTGAAATTTGCCCTTAATTTTTCACCACCCACATAGTATTTGACGTGTACACTTGTATACGTACACAATGACAAACTTCTGTCTGGTTTACGTATTAGAGCATCCACAGTGGAATAAGCAAAAGTGAATAATCAAAACATGCCACGTCAGATTTTGATTATCCATTTAGAGGTTGCTAAAGTTAACAATGTCAAATCTCACATTGGTTATTTTTTTGCTCATAATCAAAAACAATAGGACCATTGCTTCCTTCCATGAGTTTTCTCCAAATTTTCCCCTTCATTTCACGTAAATCTTTTGAAAAATTAGTTTATGTTAAAAACAATTTTTATAAAAAAAATATTTGTTCTTGAAAAAAAAAGTTAATTAAACAGTTTTTGGAAGAAAAAAAAATAGTTTAAGTTAAAAACAGTTGGATAAAAAAATAGTTAATGAAAAAAAATGTGTAGAAAAATAGCTTTGTGTAAATACAATTTAAAAAAAAATAGTTTTAAAAAATTTGAACAGTTTTTATTTAAAAAAAAAGAGTTCATATAAAGACGGGGTTTTTTTTTGTAGAAAAAAGTTTCTGAAAAGAATAGTAAGAATAGTTTTTTATAATTATTTTTTGAAAACATTGTTGAGAGAGAGAGAGAGAGAGAGAGAGAGAGAGAGAGAGAAGATTTTTGTGTAATGATGAGTGTACTTGATTGAGAAAATATGGGGATCACTAAATTTGATTATTGGCTAAAGGTTGCTAGTTTTGATTATTCAAAAACCAAAATTTGATGAGTTGCTAAAAAGTTGTTAAGTTTGATTATTCCAATGTGAGCACTTTTTTGAACAAATATTGCTAACTTTAACAATTTTTTATTTTGCTTATTCCACTGTGGATGCTCTTAGAGTTTTAATTGCTACTACCTCACACATTTACACTACATCTACGAGGGACTCATCTTGGATCCCACAAAATAACAAAAAAATGACCATAAATTTTAAAATATTCTTTTAGGGGATATTGTAAAAAATCAGCTCAATTAGATATCAGTAAGTATTTATTCTAAATTCGTAGGGCGAAACAGAGCAGTAATCAGTTTCACTCCTACGAATTCTAAAAAAATGCTTATCGACACCAGACTGAGTTGAATTTTTTTTTTTCTAGGGCCCTGTTAAAAAAATATTTTAGAATTTATGAGCATTTTTTTTTGGAACTCGGGGTGGGCCCCATTTAAATGTAGTGCAAATGTGTAGTGTACCTAGCATTTTTGTTTCCAAATTCATTCTTAGAATGTGATCAATAGTGTTTCACTAATGGAACTACAATGCAACTACTCATATTTTTGTTTTCAAAAACTCCGCAGGAATAAAATGAAATTTAATTTCGTGAACATTTTTTTTGTGTGAAAAACAATACAGTTGGAACTTGGAATACAAGAGTTGTCTATTTATTCAGAATCTGGGAGCTTTTTTCTTGAGGTTTGTCTTTCTATTAATAATATATATGGATGATAAACATGCATGTGTAGTTTGACTTTTTCAATAGAACAAATATATATTGTCACCGCTAGATAATATTGCTAGAGCTGTCCCTGTTTCACAATTTACAGAGTACAAAGTAAAGTGTCTTAAGAGTAATTTTTCTTTACTTTTATAATTTGAATGGACTAGTTGGGGCAAGTCAAAAACTTACTATATCAAATACTTTTGGCAATATGATCAAAAAAAAAAAAACCTTTCGGCAATAAAGCAATTTTCGTGAGTCAAAATTGAAAATTAAACTTTAAAGAAATAATAATGGTCGAGTGTGTGTATACACTCAAGACAGAACCAGGAATCTAATCTGTCCTGGACTAATTGAAATAGGAACCAAAATGATTGTACATAAATACGTAGAAGTTCGAAAATAAATAAAAAGAAAAAGTACAAAAATAGAGTGTGTGTACACACACTCAAGGACGGAACCAAGAATCTAATTTGTCCTGTGCTTATTGAAATAGCAACCAAAATGAGTGTTATAATTAAGGATGATGCTATGGTGTCTCCCGATATTTTTGAAACACCGTAATTTTTGGCATAACTTTACCATTATGAGTATAACTAAAACCCATTACAAACATAACAAAACCCATACAATGCATAACCAATGAATATTTAAAAACCAACCAAAGCATAACAAAAGTTAGAGAACTGCTATAATACACACTCCTTATTTGGGTGTGTATCATATGCACCCTCATTGAAACATACCAAAATATTATGATTCCCAAAATATTATGAATCTATTGATAAAAAGTTACGAATCATATTGATGAAAAGTTACAAATTTTTAGTATAAAAGTTAGGATACAAAATAAAATGTTATGAATGACCGGTTCTACAAGTAATAATTTTTTATAAAGTGGCACAATAGGTGCATATGGTACATACGTTAAAGAGGTGTGTATTGAAGACTTTCCCCAAAAGTTATGCTTTGTTATGGTTCTGTTATGCTCATAATGATTTTGTTTTCCCAAAGTTACGGTGTCTTCAAAATAACCGGAGACATAAAAGTCATTCCCATTAATTTATCCCATTGATCCAGGATTATTGTTTCTAGATACATATGGATTGATGAGTGGGGAGAAGACAGGATCTGTGACGCAAACAAATTCCATTGGTTGGATTTCGCCTAGTTTTTACGCTCTCTCTGATTGATCTCGTGGACCACCAACTCTCTGATCTCGGGGACCACCAAATCTCTCCATTGGTTTGTTTGATTTCGTACGATAACACGTAGGTCAGACCGCGTGGTAGTAACATATTTTATCCAAACCCAAACCTTATCTATCTTCCTCACGATAACATGGGTGTTTGTTATGCTCATAATGATGAGAGTTGCGTGATAATAAGTAGAGAGAAAAGTTTATTGTAAAATGTGTCGAGAGTTAAAAGTTACTCTCAGAGATCTAAACCAAGCGGAGTTCATCGTTTCTTCTGGATTCTTAACCATTTTTTTCCGCATTTGCTATTGGGTCACAAGTCAAGGTGTTCGGATCAATTTACGTCCATCTCAATTAATCGATTCCTAGGGGCACCGTTTACTAGTGAGGAAACCAATTAAAGCCAAGACAAAGTTTCAAACGGACTGACCCCCGAAAGGAGTTGATATCTAACACATGTGAGGTTTCGAATACACAAAGCAATCCTTCGCCTTGATGCCCAGCCCAGCCCCATGAAGAATTAACACAAAGCAAAGGGTTATTGAGCCAAACAAAGGTTGAGGATTGGAGTATATTTTTATATAAATGAAACGAAACTAATAATTTTTTATCATGTGATGACAGAAACCATCAAGTGATATTCCGAAGTACCGAAAAAAAAAAAAAAACCCATCAAGTAAGTTGCAGCTATTCTATATATATACAATACTAAACTAGCTAGTATGAAGGTGATACAACTGCTAAAATTGATGAGGCGTATAGTGTATAATTGGGGTTTTGATTTTAGGATAGAGTTATAAGATTTGAAGGATGTCAAGTTGTTAAGCATGGTACGGATGGTTTGGTCTAAGTGATTTGAGGGGCAAGATCCATTGAGGGGCAACGTCCTGTCCAGTTTATCTTGCAATCAATTCGGTTCAGTTTGGACTCTTGGTGGATTCTTTTCAGGCCCACAACAAAGATGGAAATCCTTTACTCTTTAGAGCTCATCGAGAATATTGACCACGCCAAAAATCACATTTAATATGATTTCGAAATGTATTAAGTTTGAAAAAAAAGTGCAACACTGAATAGCAATCCATTTGACACCATTATAAAAAAAGAATGCAATACTGGATTGCAACTTATTTGATAGAATTATCCATAAGATAAATACATTTCGAAATCATATTAAACTATATCCGATCAATGTGATTTTTGGCGTGGTCAATGTTTTTGACGAGCTCTAAAGAGTGAACGGTTCCGATCATTGTTGTAACCCGAAAAGGACCCAAACTGAATCGAACGAGTTGCAAGGTAAACTGGACAAGACCTTGTCCCGTGATTTGAAGCCGCCTTTTGGCTTCTACCGTGAAAGATGCGAGAATATGATCACAATTTTTTTTTTTTGATATCTATGTATTCGGGCAACCTCACGCACAGCTTAATTAATTTTAGAATACTAATCCTACTGACCACTTGCCGATAGGGTTGTAAACGAACTGAGCAGCTCATGAGCTCGTTTACGCTTGGCTCGTTAAAGGTGGCTCGACTGAATTATAAAGGCTCATTTAGTAAATGATTAAGCTCAACTCGAGCTTCAATTTTTGGCTCATTTAGTAAATGATTAAGCTCAACTCGAGCTTCAATTTTTGGCTCATTTAGTAAACAAGCCGAGCTCGAGCTCGACAAAGCTCAGGTCGGCTCGCTTACAGCCCTACTTGCCGGGTCCCAATAACATCAAAGAGGTTAATTTCTAGCATAAAACCTTTAAAAAAATTTTGTTTTCCTGTAAGATTTCTTGTCAAGAGAACACACACAGGAAAATAAAATTCATTTTTCTTTATCCCACATCACTTCACTTTTCCTAGGAATCAATTTCTTATATAACATTCTCAACAATTGAACGGAGCATAGGAGAGAACATACCTCTAAGTTCTGGGCATTTACCACTGGGCCCATTTCTTGGGGTTGAATATGATTATAAATAGATAAGAGGAAATAGGAAAACAGGAAGAAAAAAAAAACAAAAAAAAAAACAAAAGACAACACGATGGAGATAAATCAAGACGAACAAAGCATAAATCTCTCACATTTGCTTCAATTTTAATTATGTCTTTCAAATATTCCTCTAGAAAATGGAAATTCATATTGCACAAAAAAATTACGATAAGATCTATCAAATAAGATCTATATTGCATAAAAAATTATTTTAATAATTTCATTATTTTTAAGCTTTAAAATTATAAATAAATATTTATTTTTTAAGATTTCTTAGCGAAAAACAAGTACTTTCAAGTCTATTTCTCTTCTTCTTCTTTCTTTTAAAAACAAAACGAGGCAAAAATCAAAATCAGCAATCAAATCTATCAAGGAATCTATCAAGGAAGGGACTGGACAGCACTATCTAGTTAGCAATCTTTCTCAACTGGACTTCTCACCTGACGAACATGTCTACCGTCACTTACCCAAGAAAAAAACACACACACATCCACCGTCACTTACGCAAAAAAAAGTAACACACATCCTCCATCATTGATGTTGTCTGTAAAAATGGATAAATAGAGTCCAGCTTGTGCCGGTTTTGATATTTGAGCAGCCTAAGTTTGACTCTAAATTTTGTTGCTCATTTATTACTAGATCGTACAAAATAAAAAGACATACAAGTCAAAATAATAATAATAATAATATTAAGATTATATTGTGCTTTTAACCTGAATTATATAAAAAAACACAAAATCAAAACGTAATTCCGATTATACTGCTATATGATTAACACGATCGATCCAAGGGAAACGATGCCTCATTGCATTTTTTTGAAGTAAATAAGTGTTCCCCACTTTTCTGTCGGGTAGGTGTGAGCGGAAAATCCAATGGCACGTGTGCTGTATAAGCGTGGGCGTGCCAGGACTTGTCGTCGTCCAACGTATGGAAGGCGTGAGTGCGCCTCGATCTGACTTCGTATGTAGTGCGACTGCGTGTGACCCAAATAGTGAGGCCACAATGAGGTTTGTGGTTTTGCCACAACGAGCGTGGACTTAGAATTTCCCAATCGTGTGAGAAAAAGAAAAAACATCATAGAATAACTTTATTATATCGTAATAATAAAATTGGGGATACAAGAGAGATATGAATAACTTTATTATGTCGTAATAATAAAGTTGGGGTACAAGAGAGATAGAAATGGGAGAGAAATGAGATAATTGATTCGCTGGAAATGCTTTGGTTTAAGCGTTGAGCTTGATTGATGTGTGAACCTTTTTTCCATCTTGTGAACTAGTATTTATAGGCCAAGAGTCTTCGGTTCTGCATGAGATGGATTTTCCCACTCTTCTCTTGTGTTGACAAGTGTCCCATGTTGGCTTTAGATGTTGCCAAGTGTCCGAAATAACTCCCCACTACTTTGAGTTGGCGGTTTGTAGCAGTTATGCTAAATTGCCCATGTGTTATTCTCTGATCATGGGTAGTTACCAAAGGTAGTGGGCCATTTTGACAAGTCAAATAGCTTTTAAAAATTATAACTGCTCGCCCACCTCTTTTTACGTGGTAAAAAAGAAAACATGGGGTAATTGCTTCTTTCATGCCAGGCAGTAAAGAACGTGGGGGCCATTTGACCACATGGCTTTGGAACAATTATTCCATGTATCACGGCCCACAATCTTCTTTGATCTCAATGGTTGGAGTTAATCCACAACCGTTTATCCACAAATCATGGGCCAATTCTCACAAAATAAAACATGGGCCAAGCTTTTGGACTAAAATTAATCGGGCCTTGCTCTAAATTACAAAATTAATGTGGCCCATTAATATTTAGCCCAAGAAACTCATAAAAATCGGTCCGATTTAATTACCATATAATTAGATTGCCACCCAACCCTTGTCCGGGATTGGGTGCCAAAAACGAGTGAAAACAATAAGTCTTTGAAATTCCAAGTTCGAATGGCATGGGATCAAACTATCGTAAATAAGGGAAGGATTTCACTTTTCTTCTCTGTTAACTTTGAAAGGGGCTTCTTTTAATCTGAAACTATTTTTCTTTAGTTTGGTTTATATATATAAATTTCTTTTTCGGTTTATAATAATTTTTTTGTTGACCAATGGTGGGGTGTTGCTCAAGCCTAAGGGCTTGCGGGGCTTACACCGGTGCCAACTCTGAGTCCAACTTTTCACTCAATACAAGCTCTAGTTTGCGATTGAAATCATAAACATTTTCACGACGTTACAAAAAAAAAAAAGGGACTTTTAAGTCGTTAACCCATGACAAAGATCACAAAACAAAAATTGGACTGCGATAATAAGTCACAGCTGTCACGCTGCTTTAATCATATTCTCAATTTCCCATACGGACAATCATGTGGTTATGGTTTGTGGGAGACAATCTCTGAGACAAAGACAAGACAAGAAGGTAAATTTCGGGGTGATCGTTTTGTGCTTTGTCCCTTATATAAATGACTGGTTCCAAAAAAAATCAAGACAAGACAAGAAGGTAAATTTCACTTATTTTCCTTTCAATCAAAAATGATATTGGTACTGACAGTACCATAGGAAAAATGCACCAACGGCCGCACTGAACCGTCTTCGGCCACTGGACGGTTGATTCAAGTAGTCCAAAAATTAAAAAAAAAAATCGAGTGGGTCAATGCGGAAATCAACGGCATCTGACATGCGTAGGTGCTCGATCCAAACATCTATTTTTTCTTATATAAATTTTTTTAAAAAAATTTTAGACAGCTTAGATCGGCCGTCCGGTGGCCGGAGACGGTCCGGCGTGACCGTCAGTGCATTTTCCCTACGCTATTGATCGGTACCAATAGCATTATTCTAATTTATTTTATAAATTCCTCATTAAACTAGAGGTGGGCATGGATCGGGTCCGGTTTGAGGCCCATCCGGCACCCGATTTAATCGGGTTGGCCATATCTGGGCCCGAAATAGACCGTATACACTGGTGAACCCGTCCGAAAAACGAATGCGGTTGGTGGGTCGATTCGGTTTGAGCTTAAACAGGCTGGGCTTTCTTAAATTGGGTGTTTTTTTTTTGGGTCAGAGAATGGGGCTTTTTTTTTAACACTTTTACTAGATTTGAACAAGAATTTGTACTTAATTGGGCCAAGCCCAAAATTTAACTTAAGCATTCATCAGTAAAACCGTACTCGGCTTGGGGCAGGCGCGAAATTCTACTCCTATCAATCTTCAAACCAAATGGTTGATTTCAAAAAACACATTCAGTAGGCACAAAACCAACACTTCACAGAAACCAAAACTTCTATAAGATCCATATTCCGTAATTTTTTTTTTAATGTTAGAAGAAAACGATTCATATTCAATAAAGTCAAGCGACATTTATAAAGGGTTTCATCCAAAATACAATGATAAAAGTGTAGGATCATGATCCGAGAAACAATTAACAAACAACAAAGCATCAAAGTAAGAGGGTTATCTCATTCGTCTAGACATGAGCCTCATACTCGTTAACACATACTACATAGCATTCAACAAGCCATTTCCACGATTACAAAAAAAAAAAAAATACAAGAAGAAGAAACAAGACATTTCCTGATCCATACTATTCCACACATTTCAAATCCATATCCCATACTAGTATTCAACAATCACTTACCGGGGGAGATTAGGCGCCGAATGGGTTTTATCATTCTGCTGGTCAGGGGAACAGAAACAAGACGCAACGGCTTTAACCGTGGCATCCCCCATCATCTTTTTAACCGACTTCCTCTGGGGTGGAACCACGCTTGCAGCGGCAGGCTTGGTTCGAGCCGCTCTTGCAATTGGGTTTGCCACCACTGCCTCAGTCGCTCCTCCGCCTTTGGCTCCGACCACTTTCTCCCCTTGCTTTGCCTCCATCTCTTCTTTGATCTGTTTTTTCAGTGGTTAATTGCAACTCTGTTACTATCCCTATTCCCCTCTATATATAGAGGTCTAAGGGGCAAACCTCAGACTGAGTGCACCACACCCCCACACAACCACACCCCCACCCACAAACACCCATCACCACAACCACAGCCCCACCCACAAACACCCACGCCCTTCCCTAGCTTGTACGGTGAAAATAGAACTTTTCTGAGCAATTTTCAAACTCACTTCAGTGATCACACACCCACATCCACAGCCTCTCTGCAGTAGGGGTAAAACAGAACTTTGTTAATTAGCTATTTTTCAAACTCAATTCAGTAATCAAAACGGTTTACTTTTTAGAGTTCATCGGAAATATGATCAGTAAAATTGAAAATCGTATTGATCAGACACCATTTGATGTTGTCTTAAGAAATACCAATTAACTTCAAAATAATAATAATAATAATAATAATAATAATAATAATAATAATAATAATAATAATAATAATAATAATGCAACACTTAGAATCGGAATTCATTTTCTTCAACGTAGCCATGTTCTGAAAACATATCTAACTTTGTATGATAAACATAATTTCACAAGGACGAATATTTTTGACTAACTTTAAAAAGCGAACTGTTTCCACCTAGGATTTTCAATACTCCTTGAAGCGGTGGCACCGTGGCAGCGACACCCTTTGATTTGGGTGGTCATACAAATTCCTTCTATTTGCTTGTTACGGCGATCTACCCCTAATAACCCAACTATTTGCCATGTTTGACTGTAAACTCTTTTGCAGTTTGTCGAAAATACCTTATATTTTGTATTGCTCTTTTTGAAATCGGGGAGCCTACGGGACAGCATGTGTGTTGACTCATCCGAACCTTTCGGGTTCTTTTTTTTTTTTTTGTATCTCACCTTTGTCCGATTCTTCCCAATCCCCACATCTTCTCGCACGTATTTCGCATCCCCTCCACCATTTCACCTGTCTTCAAGGTCCCCTCGATTCAATTTTGTCACCAACAACCACCTCTTTTCCACCATCCTCGTTGGTTGTAGAGGAGGCAAGGTTTTGGAACTTGGAGATGCGGAGTTGGAAGCATGCCGAAGCAAATTTGACGCTCAAAGATTGACATTTTCCGATAATATTTCGATTCTTGTCTCAGACAAATTTTCTTTATTAGTTATGTTAATTTTTTCTAGTTATGGATTTTATTGATGCTTTCATTGTTACTCTAATGTGATCTAGTCTTCTAGAATATCCTAAGGGACTTGAGCTTTGACTGCCACTATTACCCAACTTTTTATAGGTTAGGAGCTTGAGGGCTGTCTTAGATGGAGCAAAAAGGCTCTCTTATAAATATTATGCTACTATTTACTTATTTTTTGTCTGTTGGGTTATTAATTTCTAGCTTCTTTTTCGGTGGAATTGAGCTCAAAAAATTAGTACGTCTTGGGTTTGAACCTAGGCTCAACTTTGCTCGGACCCCACCTCACCTGGGTTCACCCCAATTGTCTCTAGCTATATATTTCTCTGATTTTGTCAAAAAAAAATTTATAACCCCAAAATGATGAAGGGAATAGGAAAGAAGACTTTTTAGTGAGGTCAGCGGAGCAGTTTCTAGAATCATTTGAATGACGAAATTTTTCGTCTTAATCACTGACTCATGGTTATATTATTAGATCTTATAAAGTCTCATAATTGAGACAAAAAAATAGCACGTTTATAATTGACATTTTCTTGATAACTATAGAAAGATATTCGGACAATCATTTTCTTTGAGAACAACTGCAAACAAGAGGTAATTACTAGTATAAACCAACTGGGATTAGATTAGTTTGTCGCATTAATACACTTCTATGGGAAATGAGTAGGGCAATGTTTTAAGAATTTGACCAGACCGGACCAGTTGGTTCAACTGATTGAACCGTCGATCGATCCATGTTCTAATCTGGTCAGTCATCTTAAACCATCTTAGGTACAGAACCGCTCAATATTTGTAAAAATCGAAAAAAAAACCCTAATGATTGAATCGTGCAATCGACCTGGCTTGGTTGAACTGTCTCAGGTAATATTAACAAATGAGAATTTTTTTGAATAAAGACCTAAAAAAAATTTATTTTAACTTATTGAGTTTGAGCCAAAACAAGACATTTTATGCAATATTAAAAATGTCATTTTATTGGTTCTTCTAATTATTTTTTTTTGGTAACGTAAAGTGTTCCAGAGCCAGCTTGCGCGCATCATGGAACTAAATCTCTACGGCCCCCACCAGCCTTTGCTAACCCAAAGGATTTTTACGCATGGATGGTCCTAACTCCTAAGGGTTTCTTCGCAGTGTAGGGGAATCGAACCTAAAACCTCTCACTTTCTATCCTACAAGGATATATATAGGAGGTGTTTTGAGACCCAATTTTATTTTGTATCTTGGCTGTGTTTGTTTCAATGTACAAATTTCAGATAGCTAATTAAAGATGCAAATATAAGAGCATGTGCACTAGAGTAGCCAAATGACCATTTGTAGCTATTCTTGACCATTTGATCTGCAAATACGCATTCACTAGCTTTCATTAAAGTCTAAATTTAAAACTGATATAAGAGATAAAGGTGGATTCAAAATCCAATTACAAGGTAGAAAACTACGTAAACCAAGAGAGACTACTTCGTACGCGACCTTGTTAGTGGATCGCCGAGCCCATTTGAAGATAAACGCTCATTCTTTGACATACTGTCGAATATCCAACACCAAAGCTGACTGTTCACTAGGTAGTTTAACTACCCATTGGTTTACATGCTCTAAAGAATCAAACTACATGCTTGAACTTATAAAAGCTCTCACATTTTGCTCTCCTTTCCGCTTGAGCTAACCCACTCCCTCCACTTCAGTGTCTTTCTGGTATATTAATTGGAACATGAGAGAGAGAGAGAGAGAGAGAGAGAGAGAGAGAGAGAGAGCCTAGCTAGGTAGGTTGACCTTTGCCTTGCGGCTTGTACGAAGGGAAGTCAGAGCTTGACAAACGTGTGTGCATGATTGTTTCACATTTCGTTATTACCTCCAAAAAGACTATACGAAGTACGAAATGTAGCCTAGCTAGGTAGATTGACTTTTGCCTTGTACGAAGGGAAGTCAGAGCTTGACAAATTTGTCAAACGTGTGTGATTGTTTCATTTCGTTATTACGAAGTTTCCGGAAAAACACGTAGATTTTTCCTCGGAAGGTCTCTTTTTAGGAGCTTCTCAGCATTTTGTTCTTATTTAATGAGCTGTGCTATGTGCACAGCAAGCTGTGCACAACAGCCTTTTCCTCCCGCCTCGGGTCGCAAAAAGATGAGGCTAAATTCTGAAGTGATTTTGGGTGTTTTGTTAACGCCTCTAACAGTATCGAACGAAGCTCATTTTTTACAGAGACCTTAAACGACATATTTTAAACAAAATGAGAGGTTCCGATCATCTTTTTGCGACCCGAGGCGGGAGGAAAAGGCTGCTGTGCACAGCTTGCTGTGCACAAAGCTTTTCTGTTATTTAATTCTAATTTTTTTGCTGTGCACAAAGCTTTTCTGTTATTTAATTCTAATTTTTTCGTAATTTGTTAGTTTTACGTTAAACTTTTGTAGATTAGTAATTGGACTCGAGAAAGAGTAATCGGATAAAATTTGATGCAAAAATAGACGTGACAACTGAAGATTGTGTCCTTCGAATAAAAAAGAAGAAAAGAATAGGAACTACACATAAATGTTACTTTAATTAACTTGGATGAAATAAAAGAACCTCGTTAACATGGTAATCAACATGCCATGATATGGAAAAGAAATAATTCAGAAATCAACATCTTACGCCCTTCTTTTGTTTAGACCTAACTAGGATAGGGAGTTTACATGCCAACCTAAGAACATCCCTATTGTAATAAGCAAATGAGTGTAAATAAACGAATTTAATAATAATACTCAAAAAAAACATCCCACATTGTAATAAGCAAGGTTACAAGTCTTTTGGGAAATAACCAAATTCCACCCATTCTATAACCAAACCTAAGAGCATCCGCAATGTAATAATCAAAACTTGTCCCGTCAACATTTGATTATTCATTTAGAGGGTTGTTAAAGTTAGCAATGTAAAATTCCACATTGTTACTTTTGATTATTTGAATGACCAAATTTGATTATTGGTTAGGAGATTGCTAACTTTGATTATTACAATGTAAGCACTTTTTTAAATACACATTGCTAACTTTAGCGATCTTTTGATTTTGATTATTACATTGCGGATGCTCTAACAACTTTTACTAATAACCAAAATTCAATAACAAACTCAAAAACACCCCACATTGGAATCGTCCCATATAGACGAATGATTTGGTGTGGTCAGGTGCGTAATTGGAACTCGTTTGCGATTAAGCAATTGTGCATTGTGTATTGCAGGGTTTTTTTTTTTTTGTTAGGGATGCAAAAATAACAGGGTAACAACAAAAGCCGCCACCCCACACACACATAAAACAGGGCAAGAATAGAGAAAAACAACAGAGCCAAAAGTCAAAACCAGAAAGGGAAAGTCTACAATACACACCCCTTAAAAGGGTATACCATATGCACCTATTTTATGGTTCATTCATAACATTTTAGCATGTTTCGTAACTTTTGTTCTAGAATTCATAACTTTTCAGCGGTACGATGCGTAACATTTTCATTATGATTCATAACATTTTGGTGTATATCGTAACCTTTATACGATTCGTAACTTTTTAGCAATACGATTTGTAACATTTTCTCTATAATTCATAACATTTTGGGGGTGCATATGATACACACCCAAATAAGGGGTGTGTATTATAGTCTTTCCCAACCAGAAAAAGCAACTAATCTATCAGGGAAGCGACAGCTCGTTTAGCAATCCTTCTCAACTGGACTTCTCACCTACTAATGGAATCATTGGAATGGCATATAAGTAGACGAATACATCCACTGTCATCATCCGGAAAAATGGATAACTTTAGAAGCCTTACACTCAATACGATCCAATTTGTGATTAATTGAAATCAAAAGCATTTTCGACGTTACTGAATAAATTGGACTTTTAATTCATAAACCAATGACTATTGACTAAGACCACAAAACAAAAATCGCACAAACAATGACAATAAAGCTACCATGATTTTCCAAAGTGGTAAAAATAGGTTTCATGATTAACGATGTCATGCCGCAGCTTTAATTGGATTCTCAAATTGCTGGAGGAACAGGTACGACCATATGGTTTTGATTTGTGGGAGAATCTTCGAGACAGAGATAATTCAAACTGGATTTGATTTTCCCCTTTATATAACATGAATTATGCTTGACTTGGATCATGAAGTGATAAAAAGAAAAGAGAAATGGGAAAAAACGATAGACAAGCTCAAAGATAAATCAAGCCCAGAAGCTAAATCTCTTTCAATTCCCTTATACTAAGTTTATTTCTACAAGTTCCTCGAGAAAAAGATACTCCTTCAAGGCCTAAACATAAGCTAAGCAATCACAAGGAATTACTTCATTTACCGGGGGCAATTTAGGCCGGAAAGGTTTTGTTTTTGTTGTTGTCCTCCTCCTTTTTCTTGTTAATGGAGCAGAAACAAGACTCAATGGCCTGGACCATGGAATCCCACATCATCTTCTTAACCAGCTTCCTCTTGGGTGGAACCAAGCTCACGAAAGTAGGCTTGGTTTGAGCTGCTCCGGCAGTTGGGTTCCCTGCCTTCGCCTTAGTCCCTCCTCCTCCGCCTTTGGCTCCCACCGCTTCCTCTTCTGGCTTGACCCCCATCACTTTTCCCTAGTTTTCTGTATGTTTTTTGCAACTACTCCCTCCGTCCCAAAATGGACGATATAACTGTTGATTACTCGAAGGCTATTAATTGTATTCGAATCTTGAATTTATGGGGAGAACGGTGAAATCACAGTTTAAGAAATGGAACAAGCTGATGAAAGAAAATAAGGAATAGGTGTTTGACATGATGTTAAGTAGCACATTCTATAGAGAGGTGGAATAAGGGTATTGAGAGAGAGAGAGAGAGAGAGAGAGAGAGAGAGAGAGAGAGAGAGAGAGAGAGAGAGAGAGAGAGAGAGAGAGGAGGGGTTGACAAAGCACGAGGAAAATCATACGAAAGTGACTAGAAATTAGGGAAGTAAGATAAATATATTCCTCTCGTTCCCTTCATAAATCAAACACAGCCTATGTGATCACTAGGAATTGGATATATAGAGCAGGACGACTTCGCCTGAAAAGATTTTGTTATTGGTGCAAGTATTCTTGATGGGAATACAAATTTCGGAGAAACAATATACCTGGATCTAACCTGATCTTTTGGGATAGAAATTAATAATGGACCTAGGGGCCACATATTTGGTCAGGTCCATGAGCTGAGTTTAGTGGGCAAGAGAGGTGTGAAATGGAAACACAAGAAGAAGACAATATTGGAAAAATTGACATGGTAGGACAATGTATGTTTGTCATGTGATGACGGACAAGAGAATCCGGTAGGGTGGGGCCCTCGAATTTTAATCCGAATAATGGATGGCTCGGACCAATAAGAGTTCAGATTAAATCCGAACCATCAGCATCAAAATAGACGGCCCGATCAGCCACCCTACAGCCCTGATATCGGATTGAACTGATTTTTTTTCTAGGGCCCCTTAAAAAAAAATTGAATTTATGAGCATTTTTTTTGTGGAACTCAGTGTGGGCCCCACGTGAATGTAGTGTAAATGTGTAGTGTACCTAGCATTTTTGTTTCCAAATTCTTAGAATGTGATCAATAGTGTTTATAATGGAACTACAATGCAACATCTCATATTTTTGTTTTCAAAAACTCTGGGGGAATGAAATGAAATTTCGTGTACATTTTTTGTGCGAAAAACAATACAGTTGGAACTTGGAATACAAGAGTTTTCTATTTATTCAGAATATTCTGGGAGCTTTTTTCTTGAGGTTTGTCTTTCTATTAAAAATATATATGGATGAAAAACATGCATGTGTAGTTTGATTTTTTCATTAGAACAAATACTGTCACCACTAGATAATATTGCTCGAGCTGTCTGTGTTTCACAATTTACAAAGTAAAGTGTCTTATGAGTAATTTTTCCTCACTTTTATAATTTGAATGGACTAGTTGGGGCAAGTCAAAAACTTACTACTATATCAAATACTTTCGGCAATAAAACAATTTTCGTGAGTCAAATTTGAAAATTAAACTTTAAACAAATAACAATGGTTGAGTGTGCACATACACTAGCTCAAGACGGAATCAGGAATCTAATCTATCCTAGGCTAATTGAAATAAAAATCAAAATGATTGTACATAAACACGTAAAAATTCAAAACTAAATAAAAAGAAAAATACAAAAATAGAGTGTGTGTATATACACACTTAACTCAAGGACGAGACCTGAAATCTAATTTGTCCTGAGCTGATTGAAATAGCAACCAAAATATGAGTGTTATATATAGTAATTAATTTATCCCATTGATGCAGGAATATTATTGTTTCTAGATGCATATGGATTGATGAGTGGGAGACAAGATCTGTGACTCAAACAAATTCCATTGGTTGGATTCTCCCTGTTTTCTACGCTCTCTCTGATCTCGTGGTCGTGGACCACCAAAATCTCTCCATTGGTTTGATTTCGTACGATAACATGGAGGTCTGACCGCGTACAAAACTAGTATGAAGGTCAACTGGTAAAATTGATGGAGAAATTTTTCAGTGCCGTGTTGGCACGGATCACATGGTGTCGAGCACACATTTCAGCCGTCTAAACGTATTTTGAACGATCCAAATTTGTTTGGGCTTGAGGTGGTGTTTTGGTAATTTTACACTAAAAAAATTATCCAAATAGATCTGATCCGTCCAAAACATATTTGGACAGCCGAAATAGTGTTTGGCACCACATGGCCCGTGCTCATCCAGCACAGAAATACTTCTCAAATTGATGAGGCGTAAAATTGGGGTTTTGAATTTTCATTTCTTTAATTTATTCTAATAAATTAATTGCTGAGAGGGAGAGGAAGCACACTGATTATAGGATAGAGTCTTAAGATTTGAAGGATGTCAAGTTGTTAAGCACGGTACGGACGGTTTGGTCTAAGTGATTTGAGGGGCAAGATCCTTAGAAGGGCAAGGTACTGTCCGGTTTACCTTGCAACTAATTCGGTTCAGTTTGGATTTTTTATGGTCCTTTTCAGACCCACAACAATGATCGAAATCGTTTACTTTTTAGAATTCATTGAGAACATTGACCACACCAAAAATCATATTTAATATAATTTAAAAATGCATTAAATTTGAAAAAAAAAGTGCAACACTGGATTGCAACCTATTTGACATAATATAAAAAAAAAGTGCAATACTAGATTACAATCCATTTGACACAATTATCCGAAAATAAATACATTCGAAATCATATTAAACTATATCTGATCAATGTGATTTTTGGTGCGGTCAATGTTCTCAATAAGCTCTAAAGAATGAACAGTTCCAATTATTATTGTAGCCCGAATAGGGCCCACAAAAGGCCCAAACTGAATCGAACTGGTTGCAAGGTGAACTGGACGAGACCTTGCCCCGTGATTTGAAGCGGCCTTCTACCATGAAAGAGGCGAGAATATGATCATAATTTTTTTTTGATATTTATGTATTCGGACGCGTTTACGCGCTGCTTAGTTAATTTTAGAATACTAATCCTACCAACCAATTGCCGGTAGGGTTGTAAATGAATCGAGCAGCTCACGAGCTCGTTTATGCTCGGCTCCTTAAGGGTGACTCGGCTCAATTAAAGAGGCTCGTTTAGTAAATAACTAAGCTTAACTCGAGCTCCAATTTTTGGCTCGTTTAGTAAACAAGCCGAGCTCGAGCTAGACAAACCTCAGGTCGGCTCGCTTACAGCCCAACTTTTGTTGAAAAAAATATGCGGAATTTCCCATAAGTAAACCACGAAGGAAATAATAAAACCATAGCAAACGTAATCCAAATGCAAAAACTACAAATCAAACGAACACAAGGAATCTTTACGTAGTTTTTTACTTTTTAGATTCCTCTTGTTAGGAAGAAGCAATAATTCCCAAAAAATTAACGAAAAATTAATAAATGCGAAAAAAATTTGAATAAAGATAAAAGAATAATCCACGAGGACTCATTAGGGACAAACACGCTTGATTGGAAGTAGAGTATACACTAGCCGTGATAAAAAGTGGACTTAGTTAAGTAGTTATTACGGAACGTATCAAAATCAATTGTCATCACCACCGGTCATGGTTAGGGATGGATCCAACTGGGTCTGGGTCCCATCCTCAATCAAAATATCTATCTAACGTGTGAGATACATTAACACAACAAATAACTTCAATGACCAAAATACCCTTATGCATTTCTGTAATATTATTGAGCCATGGGGAATTGCAGGGGAAAAAGTTTCAAGTCTCTGCTGATCAAGCTGGCTTTGGCTGCTAGTGTTTATCGTGTTTGGTTGGAAAGAAAAGCTCCTGTCTCACTGTGAAAGGGAAAATATGTTGAGAAATTCATATATCCACCCAGTTTGCTAGCCGTTGTTGATTGAAATGAAGTTGAGACAATTTGAAGAGGTCCAACCGAATGTTCCTGATTGCTTGTTAGGTTGTACCGTGTGGTCATCCGGTTAACGTATCTGATGCAGAGATTCATTAATTTGCATACTCACCTTAACGAACAGGTGAAAGTTTGTGGCTAGCACAGATGAGGGGTTTTTTCGGTGGTTGAAAACTTGGACTTGGTTTGACAATGTTGAGGTTTAGGTTATCATAGTTCCTTGTTGGGGCTAAATTAATTAACATACTACTAACAATATTCACACGTGATGAGACCTTAGCTTCGCTCTAACATAAGTGTAGTGGGATTTTCTACAAATGTTGATATAGTATGACATGATAATACTCCATGGTGAATGTGACGGAGTATCATATCTGTATAGTTTAAACCCAATGCCAAATGATTAAAATCAAAAAGAAAGTTGGGAAGCTTCTAAGGAAACTTCCCATCTTTGAATTGAATGTCTCACTTATATCTCAATCATAATTATTGGCATAAATAAAAAAGATAAATCTTTGTAAAGTGTTTTTTTTTTTTTTAAACTTTTGGCGGTCCAAAGTTAAAAAGGTTTGGCATCTTGATTTGTTGAAAATCATGTTCAATCTGAACTCAATTGTGTCCGCATTGATCCAAATGTTAAACAAATCAGATGTGAAACTAAACAAGTAGCAGTCTTCTTGGTTTGTCATAATGACAAGAACTGGAAAATTAAACAAGATATACACCAAATTTAAATACGAAACACTAGAGAGAAAGTTTACAGCAAAAAAGAATAAAAAAGAATAACATTATTCCCAGCCGCCTAATAAACTAAACAAGTAGCAGTCTTCTTGGTTCGCCGATGAATGATTAAAAAGAATAAAAAAGTATTTAGCCATTCATCGGTTCGCGGATGGCTTGGGGAGCAGTTAGAAGTAGGCTTCCTCTTCAAAAATGGGCAGCAGTGGTTTGGTCTAATAACATTATTCCCAGGTGGTCCTTTATGCTATGGTTATCTGTGCAACATAAATTGAGCGCAAGGGATAGATTGGTCAGTTGGGGAATGAGGATACAGGATATATTGCGTGTTGTGCGATAGTGGCAAGGAGTCCCACCACCATCTTTTCTTCCAATGCCCCTTCTCTCATCTTCCAATATTTGGTTTGGTGCTTGGAGAAGATCGAATCCCCAATTCTGGTATCCCTAACAGGTTGCTTGATGTGGTGAATTGGTTTATCTTGAATGTGAAAGGCAAAGGCTTTTTCTAATCTGGTCAAAAGAAGTGTTCTTGCTGCTGCTCTCTATGTTATCTGAATGGAAAGAAATCGCGGAGTGTTTCAAGGTAAAATCTAGCTCTTCAGTTGATCAAGTCTCCCTTGAGCTTGTGAATGCTGTTAAGACATTTTCTGAGCTTTAGCTAGAAGGAAAGTGAAGGCATCAACGCCAAATGTTTTCTGTTTGTTTTTTTTTTGAACGGTGAAAAATTTATTAAAACGGGAATAGGGGAGAGGAATCCAACCAAAGGTTGAAAAATAGTACATGACAAGGGACAAAGCCCTAACACCTGAGGTCTAAGCAGTTACAATCAAATAAACAAAAAGCAGGAGCCCAAATTGCAACCCAGATGAACATTAAGCCCAACACCTAATCCGGCCCAAACCAAAGGCCGGCCCGCCCTAACCAAACCGTAACCCAAGAATCTCCAAAACCGCCGTCGCCGTACAAAACACCGAAGCCACAACTCGCCATTAAGCCACGTCGGCGACTCCCAAATGTAGGTGCTGGCGGAGGGCTCCGGCCTACGAAAACGAGGGAACGGAGAAACCAGGCTCGGGCAAACCACCACCAAGCGAAACACATACAGCAGCAAGCAAACAGAAGAACGATAGTGATCATAAACAGAAAATGAGATCCCCGCGCCGGAGGAGCAAAATAGCAGCCAAGATTCGTAACGGGCAAAAACTCGACAGCCTAAGCACCATCCATAGGGGATCCGACCACCTCCGCAAACAACCACCAACATCACCACCATAACCGCCGCCGCCGCACCGCCGCCCCGACCACCAAAACCCAACAGATTCGCCATTCATTTTAGAAAGACCTGCAAAACAGAGATCAGAAGAAAAAAACACCTACAAGAACACCGCTTCCACCACCCGACACCAACGACCACCAAATCCAAACAACGCCACCACCCCGGACCACCACAACCGACGAGATTCCCACGCCGCTAGGCAAACCGGCGGAGCCAAGGAACCACCAGCAGGAGACGAAAAAACGCCTCACCCTCCCACGCCAGGGAGGGCGAAGACTCATCAAAAATCAGAGGAGAGAAGGGAGGGCACGATCTGGAGGAGGAGAGGGTAGAAGGGAGAGATAGAGGGGAAAGGAAGAGGAGATCGGGCCCGGGGGAGGAGGGAAGGAGGCTGGTCATGCCCCGCTAGGCAGGCGGCGGCGATGAGGAACCAAGGGTTTCAAATCGCCTGTTGAAAGGAAGAGGGTAGAAGGGAGAGATGTTTTCTGTTTATATATATGGTGTTGAGTGGTGCTAGGTTTTTTTGCTGAAGTAGTTTTTGAATAGATAGTTATACTGGGGTATGCCCCTTTTAGTTTTGTATGCGTTTGAACTTTTTCAATGAAATTGTGCTTATCCAAAAGATAATAATAATAATCATGCAACATTATATATATAGGGGCCAGTTCCGCTTAGAAAATATTAGATACGACACTTGACACAAGTTTTGCATAGAATTCCCACGCAAATGATCAGAGTCGTTTAATTTATTTAAAACATGTTTTTTAGGGCTCTTGTAACTCATTTTGATATGAGTAAAGGTTTGATTGGTTCATTCGGTTGATTCATGTCAAATAAGTATGTCTATATAAAAATGAGTCCATTTCAGGTAAGGGCGCCCGCATATCTGCAGATCCGGACCATTTAAAACACAATCCAATAGCATGGATACATGTCTGCATTTTGGCTATTTAGGGGCATCTGTAGGAGAAGGCTGGTGATATAGGAATATATATAAATATTATGTGCAAAATTCAATTCTACTACTTCTGTTTTGGTAATTTCAATACATATTTGGATCGAGTACCTATAGGTATCGGATTGGGCTGATGTTTCATGAAGGGCCCTCAAAAAAATGTTTTAAGTTTAATGAACGACTTGAATTATTTTTGTGAGACCCGTGATGGGCCTCACATTGTGATTTGTGCACAAATTATCTATGCGTACAGTCTAATTGAATTTTGGCCACACGACATGGCAGATGGAGAGGGAGAGAGGCTCCGTCCAGTATAGGTGTGGTCCAGTCCCGTCCAGCCTCGGCCAATTGTGGGCTCTTTTCGGGTCCAAAATAATGATCAAAATCGTTCACTTTTTAGATATCGTCGAGAACATTTGTTACGTCAAAAATCACATTAATCGAATATCGTTTGATATCAATTGGAATGAACTACTTAAGTTTCAAAAAAATGTGTTAAGGGGTTGCAATCCAGTGTTGCACAACTTTTTTTTTACAAGTTTAGTGCATTTCGAATTGATATCAAACGATATCCAATTAAAGTGATTTTTAGGGTGGCCAGTATTCTTGGAAAGCTCTAAAAATTAAACGCTTTCGATCATTGTTTTGAACCCGAAAAGAGCCCACAATTGGCCGAGATTGGATGGGACTAGACCGAACCACACTGGATGGCTCCCCGTGGAGAGGTGTATGACAGAGGACTAGGATAGACTTAATCAGACAGAGATCCGAAGATCTAGATTGATTTTTATGTGCTGATGATTTTGCCGGGTCTACTTTGGCAATAAGTGCCCAAAATATTTTGGTTGTTTTGGTTCTTTTCTGTATCTCTTTTGGAATCTATATTGCCTGATGGGCTTATAACGCTCACCAGTAACCCGGAAAGATAGGGAGTGTCATCAGGAAAGAACCAGGAAAGATACCGACGATTTTTTGACACTCCCTTTTGTAAGCCATTAAGGAGCTCATACAACACAATTGCCCACTTCCCCATTTTCCTTAGATTCTCGAAAATGACAGAGAGCTGAAAATCCATCCCCAAAACCTGAGCATGCTACAACTAATCATAAAAATGAAAACAAATTCCACACAGAACAAAAATTCCTAAACGAAAAAGGAAAAACCCAGCTCCAAAGTCCTTGAATCTCAGCGAAGTCTCGTCTGTAGCCTTCGAAACTCTTTTGATACTATTGTTTTGTCCGCGAATGGACAATAACCAGAACTTTCCGGCCAATTCAGGAGAGAGAGAGAGAGAGAGAGAGAGAGAGAGAGAGAGAGAGAGAGAGAGAGAGAGAGCGAGCTGTTAGGGGCAGGTGATGTGGACTGCCACCGTGCCACGTTTGAATTCTGGGAGAGTTTCTGGTTCCCAATTTCTGGTAAACCCAGAAACATTCGATGGCTGGCCCCTTCCCTTTTTTAAACAAAAAAACATTAACATGGACTGAAATGAGGAAGTTCGAAACCCCCCCAAAAAAAGGAATATCTTGTCTAGCTTTCTGGGCCCCTTTGAATTGAAAACAAATTCACTAATCATCAATCAATTCCAATTTTTCTTTATTCCCTTTCTTACCTATCTTTCTCTTAACTTTTTCTTTTTCCCTTTCCTTTCATCTGGCAAGCAAAGTAGAACGTAAAGAGGGGCGAAGAACGGAGACCAAAACAAGAACAACAAGAAACAGAGACTTAATTCCCTTCGTCTTTTTGTTTTGATTTCTCTCTGCAGCAGCAGACGTTGTAACCCCTCTCCCATATGGGGTCGTCATACATATATGGCGCGCCCACATCACGTGAAAGGACACAACAAATAACGTTCCATTGAAACCTTTTTTTCTCAAATGTAGGGCCTGGGCTTTGATCATTCCCTTTGTTTTCTTTTTTCCTCCTTGGTGTTTGTACGGCTCTCAAGATCATACCCTCCTTGGCCCATGTTTTTTCGGTTAGCGTTTCTTAATGAAATTTACTTACCACAAAAAAGAAGAAACAGAGAACAACAAGAGACAGAGAAAGCCATACTGAAAGGCGGAAATATCAGCTAGATCTACGTTTGCAATATCTGAGAAAAGGGATCTTTTAATTCATAGACAAACAACCACGACCAAAAAAAAAGGCACTAGAAATAACGATGATGAAGGATCATAGTTTCATTGCTAAAGCAAGATGAAAACATAAAAAACAAACAGACAGACAACAGCAAATCTCGCCCTTTTTAAAAAAAATTCAGGGTCTAAAGACTCTGAACATAAGAGTTAACAGGAGGAATTACTAGCATTTCCATGGGCAATTTAGGCAGGGGATATTTTCTTCTTTCGGATGTAAGTGGAAGCAGCAGCAGCAGCAGCAGCAGCAGCAGAAACAACGGCCTCAGCCATGTAATCCCAGACCATTTTCTTGACCAGCTTCCTCTTGGGTGGAACCAAGCTCTCGGCAGCCAATTTTGTCGCGAGCTTGGTTTGAGCCGCCTTGGCAAGTGCGTTCGCCACCGCCGCTGCCTCAGTCGATCCTCCTCCGTCCTTTGCTCCGGCCACTTTCTCCACCGGGTTCGCTCCCATGACTTATTTTTTCTTGCAAGTAGCACCACTTGCATACATCCATCTAATAAAATTACTCCTATATAGACTTGAAGGCAAATATACGGTGTTACGTAAACACCGTTGAAACGTGCACACCTGAAACATGTTGATTTTCGATTGGTTCATTTAGGACAACACCCCTTGACAGTCTCTTTTTTGCTCAAAGTAAGATGCACCCTATCTCTCTCTCGATCAGACTTCTATACGAAGGCAACGATGCTTGGTAGGCGGAGGGTTACACAAAGTGAAATGCTACGTACCCGGAATTGAGAACCCATGAATTACCCGGAATAATAACATTTTTGTGAGTCAAATTTGAAAATTAAACTTTAAACAAATAACAATGGTCGAGTGTGTTTATACACTCAATACGAAACCAGAAATCTAATCTGTTCTGAGCTAATTGAAATAGGAACCAAAATGATTGTACATAAATACGCAAAAGTTCAAAAATAAATAAAAGAGAAAAGTATAAAAATAGAGTGTGTGTACACACACTCAAAGACGGAACCAAGAATCAATTTGCCCTGAGCTAATTGAAATAGCAACCATAATGAGTGTTATACTAGTAATTAATTTATCCCATTGATGCAGGATTATTGTTTCTACTAGATGCAATATGGATTGATGAGCGGGGAGAAGACAAGATCTGTGACGCAATCTGTGACGCAAACAAATTCCATTCGCCCAGTTTTCTACGCAATCTGTGACGCAAACAAATCTCCCATTGGCTTTGATTTCGTACGATAACATTGAGATCAGACCGCGTACAAAACTACTAGTATTTAAAATATTTTATCCAAACCCCCAAACCTCGTCTATCTTCCGTACGAGATAACATGGGTGTTTGAACTCTTTTGCTTAATGTTTCTTCTGGATTCTTTAGTATTTTTTCTGCCTTTGCTATTGGGTCAGAAGTTAAGGTGTTCGGATCATTTTACGTTCACCTCAATTAATTTCCAACGGCACCGTTTCCAGCGAGGAAACCAACCAATTAAAGCCAAGATAAAGTTTCAATGAGTAGCCCCCGAAAGGAATTGATACATAACACGTGTGAGGTTTCGAATACAAAAGACTTTCGGATCAGAGGAGAGTGAACCCCTAAATTTCCAACCTTGATCCCCAGCCCATCCCCCAAAGTCCCAAGTAATCCATGAAGAATTAACACTAAACGAAGGGTTATTGAGCCAAACAAAGGTTGAGGATTGGAGTATATTTTTATATAAATGAAATGAAACTAATAATTATTTATTGTGTGATGACAGAAACCATCAAGTTATAATCCGAAGTACCCAAAAAAAAAAAAAACCCCATCAAGTAAGTTGCAGCTATTCTATACAGTACTAAACTAGGATGAAGGTGATACAATTGGTAAAATTGATGAGGCGTATAATTGGGGTTTTGATTTTTCATTTCATTAATTTGTTCTAATAAATTAATTGCTGAGAGGGAGAGGAGGAACACTGATTATAAGATAGAGTTAAAGATTTGAAGGATGTCAAGTTGTTAAGCACTGTACGGATGGTTTGGTCTAACCGTCTAAGTGACTTGAGGGCCAAGATCCATTGAGGGGCAAGGTCCTGTCCAGTTTACCTTGCAACCAAGTTGGTCCAGTTTGGACTCTTTGTGGGTCTATTCCAGGTTTAGAACAATGATCAGAACCGTTTACTCTTTAGAGCTCATAAAGAACATTGATCATGCCGAAAATCACATTTAATATGATTTCAAAATGCATTAAGTTTGAAAAAAAAAAGTGCAATACTGGATTGCAACCCATTTGACACAATTATAAAAAAAAAGTGCAATACTGGATTACAACCCATTTGACACAATTATCCGAAGATAAATACATTTCGAAATCATATTAAACTATATCCGATCAATGTGATTTTTGGCGTGGTCAGTGTTCTCGACGAGCTGTAAAGAGTAAACGGTTCCGATCATTGTTATAGCTCGAAAAGGGCCCACAAAGAGTAGAAACTGAATCGAACTAGTTGCAAGGTAAACTGGACAACACCTTGCCCCGTAATTTGAAGCTGCCTTCTACCAGGAAAGATGCGAGAATATGATCATAAATTTTTTATTAATATATTTCCTCCGTCTTAAATTCTTTATCTGGTCTGCGAAAAAAGTGTTAAAAAAATACAATTTTTTCAAGAAAAAATCAAAAGTTTTTCAGCAACTTACTAGATATCAATAAGTATTTTTAATTTGTAAAAAAATTTTAAATTTTTTCTTGAAAAAATAACATTACATTATTTTTAACACTCCATTTTGCGGACCAGACAAAGAATTTGGGATGGAAGGAGTATATGTATTCGGGCGCGCTTACGTGCAGCTCAATTAATTTTAGAATACTAATCTTACCGACCACGTGCCGGTAGGGTTGTAAATGAACTAAGCAGCTGACAAGCTCGTTTACGCTCAGCTCGTTAAACAACGATGGAACTAGGATTTTAGCCTAATAGTGACGAAATGTATACTAAAAAAATAAAAAAGATGCATTACAATATTAATAGTCACCAACTCCAAAAAAATTAAAATAACATAACAAATAAATAATGTTTTTCATTTGCATATGGAGTATGAAAAAAGACTAACTTTAATTTTAGGAAGGGTAAATTTTACTGCCTTCCCCTGAGGTTTCTGACAAGTGCAGACACCACCCTTGAGGTTTCTAAAATGACACTATCCTCCCATACTTTTCAAGGTAATCTATAGATTCCCCCTTCAAGCTAATTTGGCAAGAACGGTGTCAAATTTTGAATGAAAAAGACTTCAATGCCCTCTTCAATCTTTTAATCTTCCTTTACCTTTCTCACCCTTGTTCATAGCCACTGCTTCCCACTGCCAATACCAGAAGTTGAGGAATTGTATTGTGTTTTTAAAATTAAATGAGTTTTGAAGATGAAAAAAGTTCAATTGGGTTATGTATTAGTCAACTTTTTTTTATATTTTAAAAAATTTAATAAAAAGTGAAATAAAAGAAATAAAATTCACTAAAAATTTACAAACATTAAAAAAATTAGCCATCTTTGACTTGGCATTTTGACTTTTACTTTTTTTGAATAGTATTTTTTAAAATGTTATTGATATTTTTTAAATTTTTGTAAAATCCTATACTTTTAAGATTGAGATACAAGGTATAATCAATAATTAAACATGAATTGATGAAATTCAAGAAAAATATAATTGGAGTCGTATCAAGTATGTGGAGGTAAAGTATGCTAATAATATTTTTAAAAAAAACATTGGTTAGTTGTTTAGTTTTTATTTGATGTTTAACTAAACTAATTTTTTCACATTTTCCCCGTAATTTTTTTGCCATTTTAGTGTTTTTGTTCGACTTTTTAAAATTTTGTCACATTCATGTTTTATTTTTTGGATCAATCATCCATCTTGATGAGAGAAGTTTAAAAAATAAAAAATTATGTACTATTTTACATTAAATAATTAAATTTTCATGCCATCTTATTAATGTACTATTTTAAAGAATTTACATCCACTAACACTTATTTTACTTTTAGAAAAAGTGGGCATTTTGTCCTTATAATTTTTTTCGCGTTTGTTAGTTTTTTGCCAAACTTTTGTAAATTATTGATTCGTCTTAACGAGATGAATCGAAAAAGAAATTTTTTTTACTTTTACCCAAGTATTGTGGGAAATAACCACTTTTAAGCCAAAAAAAAAAGTTTTACAAAAAGTGGACTTTTTTTTACTTGAAAGTGATTAATTCTCAAAATATTTGGATAAAAGTAAAAAAAAATTTACTTTTCCGATTGTCTCGCGGAGATAAATCAATAATTTACAAAAGTTTGGCGCAAAATTAACAAATGCAAAAAAAAATTGAATAAGGACAGAACATTTACTTCTTCTAAAAGTAAAATACATGTTAGTGGACCGGGGTTTCAAAATATGGAGATAATTCATATTATGTTTTGCGCGCACCTCGACTGGTTCTGCAGTCCTAAAGACTAAAGTTAATGACAAGACAAACCTCCAATGTTCCCAAGGTGTGGGCTCCCCATACCGGCGCGCCCAAAAAGAGTCGCCACTCGGATTTTTGAGATGAATGATCCGAGAAACCGAGAGCTTGATTTAAAAAGAAAGGCTTTTGGTCTAGCGAAAACGTTGAGATTTTGAGTTCGGGAGCCACGTTACGAATGGGAAAGATTTTGTTGAAAAAGCACCCCGCTCGCCTGGTAAAACCGGTCTCTACTTAGCATTTTAAATGAGGGATTTAATATCACTAAAAAAATTAACTTTAAAAAAAAAGTACGGAAAAGGGAACAAGTCAAATAAGCGGGAATGATCTAGCACGTAAACGTGATCGGTGGTGCACTGTGCAGTGTGAAAATGGATGAGTGTGTTGATCAAAATGAAACTGAACAAAAATAGGAGACCGCTAATGTAAACAAAATGTTGTGCAGTGTATTAATATGCCGCACAATTTAACTAGTATGCCGTGCCGCATACCAATATTACCGTGCGGCATTTCATTTCTTCAGCAAACAAAGTAACTTTGTTTCTTCATGTGATCAAATGAACCATTAACTATAAACAATAGTTAAGGATCCTTATACATACTAAAAACAGTTTCTTTAGTCTTTTAGGCTCATTTTATCACATAGTGATATGTTAAAACCTATTTTGGGACTTTTTTGAAAGAGTTTTCTCAGGACACAAAGATGGTTCTTAACATAAAAGTTATTCTGGAAACTATTTGAAGACTCCTCTAATCTCACAAGAATTGATGAACCTGGAAACCAAGGATAAAATACCGCACGACGTTCCTTAGTAAACCGTACGGTGCCTTAAAGCACCGTACGGTCTACCGAGTTTAGTGCAGAAACTATTTTTTGTGCTTTAAAGCTCGTTTGAGACCCAAACTCAGTATAGAAAGACTGAGAAGGACCTCAATCGGCTCCCCTCAAAGCTAAACGTGGTTGAGCTCAAGGAAATCGATTTATACCTTTTGATCGAGGCTTGGATGTGCTTGAAGATGAAGGAATGGTGTTTGATCCGGACTAAAAACTCCTAAAATCAGTTGGGTTTATGAGTTTAGGGGAGATTTGGATGAGTTTGTAGAGAGAATAAGAAGAAAAATCAATTTGAGACTGATTTTAGAAGAGCCCAACTTGTGGGTTGATGTAGAGAGAGAAAAAGATGTATGGGTGTAAAGGATTGTAGAGAGAGAATCAAGAGAGGGGTCCTTTTTCTCTAAGAGGATGAGTGTATTTATAGGCATAAATATGCTTGGAGTGCACCCAAAGCCGAAGAATGTGAAAAACATGCTTAAAACAGCCTGCAAAGGAATCTGACAAACGCTCCTCCTGCCAAAGTTTCAAATTTCAAAATGTCGGGCGGTGTATTGAAATCCCGCGAGGTAGAGTGATTTTTTTGAATTTTCTGAAATGCCGTGCTGCGTTTCTAAAATACCGTGCTGCATTTTGAAATGCCGCACGGTTTTTCGAGATAGCTCAGCACTATGAACTTCGCGGGGGCGCCCCGGACACCTTCGAACTCGGATTTGGGCATTTTTTGAAGCGTTGGAAAGCTTGTCAAGTCCTCTTTCTAACCCAATTGGTTTCATTCAAAGACGTTTTATACATTGAAATGTGTGCCCATTTTACCATCGGTGTGTCATGGAAAAAATTATTTTTGACCAAGCAAACGCGTTTTTCTCTTTGCCATTGAACCGGGGGCCACCCTACATGTTTAGAAAAGGGGTTCTCTTGAGGTTTAGAGAAGGAGTAGCAAAGGAGCAACAATCCAAGCCTTGAAGGTATATTTCTCCTTATTTCATCATCGGGGAACTTAAAGTTTATTCAAAGGCCCAGATTGGGGTGTCTACACAAGGTTTGTGATGTTTGGCTTTCGTGAGATTCGAATTTGCGATCTCTTGGGAGACAAGCGCATTAGTTGCTTTCTCATACCCGTTCAGCCAATTTCCTTGGGGGTGTGTGGATTTACGTTTACATATCGTTAAACGTGAAAGCAATTACGGTGAGGAATGATGTAATTTGTTGTTCATGAGCATTGAAAAAGAGGCATAGCTTACCAAAAAAAAAGGCGGTGTGATGGTGCGAATAGGTGGTGACCGTAACTGTGGGTTATGGATTTGAATGCAGATGGCATGTAGGAAGTTGATGATTGGCGAGGGTAATTTCGGTACTTGGTCAAGTTATTGTAGGGACATCACTAATTCTGTTAGACTAACAAACAGAGAGATAACAGAAGAGGGAAATCTGATAGTGTCAGTAAAGTGGGGGAGGGCAGTGACATTTTAGAAACCACAGAGGAGGTATTTGCACTTGTTAGAAACCTCAGGGGAGGTCAATGAAATTTACCCTTTCAGGTTTCGATAATGCCACTCCAACAACAACAGAACTCATGTAGTCCTCAATCATTGAAGGTATGGGCGGGAGAGGATTGAAGACAGACCTAACCTTTGAAAATATGCACAAAGTGACTACTCTTAGAATACTACTTAAACTATCCCCTATACCTATTTTGCTGTGGAACCATGCCCCTAAATCAAAACCAAATGGCATTAGAGAAGGCAAGCCTAGAGACGCAATTCAATTTATGTGCACGTTAACCATACTTCCTTCTCTGATAGTCCAGAGTATCGGTATGCACAAAGATAATGTTACTCTCCAAATTTGTAATGTCACTCCATAGATCCTTATTGTAACGACCCGTAATTTTTATTATTTATAATATCATTTAAGAAGGTATTATTCATAATAATAAAATTATTTCCCCAAAGGATATATACAAATATAATTATCTTATCTTAATTATCTTACTTTTATTTTTTTTTTAAATTACATGCATGCATGCAATGCAAACTCTTGCCATCTCTCCCTCTCCTACTCAGTCTCTACCTCCTCCCTGATCACGAAGTTGTCCTTATCTCATCCATCTCAAAGAGATAGAGTTTTATTAAACTCAATTTTATCACCCTCTTCAAAATTCTCGTATAAATACCCCATCAATCCGACCCTAGGGTATACCACGATACTCCCCACGTCCCACCAGTCTAGAAAAAAAAGAAAAATCAGAGAAAAAGAAGCTCCAATCCATGGAGTTTTAGAAAGAGAAAGTGAGAGAGAGAAAAGTGGGTTTTGTACCAAGACTCAACCGAAACCCGATTCGACCGTTCCAATCTCTTCCTACAACTCCTAGCATCACCAAACGTCATCCAATTTGATCCCAAGGTCTCCCGATCAAAGAACCCGAAGTTTTCTTTCCCAAAATTCAAGATTCATTTTTAAATCAATCCGATCCGATTCAAGGTATTATAATCCATTCCAACCATTCCTCTAAGTATATTAAGTGTTTTTAAGCCTAACTCATAGTCCCACATGGACCCATGCATCAAAACCGTAAGGAAAAAAAAAATGAAACTGGGCGCAACCTTGCTGTCGCAAGAACAAGACGCGAGTTTGCGGCTGGGTGCTCCACCGCAAGGTCAACCGGTCAGACCTTGCAGTTGGACTGTTCGCAGCACGCTTTGAAGAACTGTCTCGCTATGGCACAAGAATCATACCTACTGATGACGATAAGGCAAGAAAGTTTGAGTGGGGACTCAATGAGACACGCCGAGCAGTGGTGGCACAGACGCTTCCCACCTACTCACAAGTTGTGCAATGCGCACTTAAGATGGAGAGAGAAAACTTGGATTTCAAGACAAGGATTGAGCAGAAAAAGGCAATACTTGCAGTTGGAGGACCTATCCGCACCAACCCTAACAACAGAAGTGCTCCAACCTCTCAACCTACTACCAAAGCTACCCTCGCCCGCAATCGTCACAATCCAACCTAGCTTGGAGGAATCGTAACCCAGGGTTCAGTCGAAACCCTAACCTTAATCTGAACCAAATCCATGTACTAAACTGAGGTCCAAACCTTAATCCTGGACCAGGGCGCAACCTCTTTCCCCAGAACCAGTACCCAGCCCATCGCTGTTATTTCTGCCATGAAGAGAGACATATCCAGATCAACTGCCCCAGGTTGATCGGAGTTGGAAACCAGGGAGGACGACCGCCACAAAATCAGGTCAGGACTGCAGGAATTGGAAATCAGAATCAGAATCAAGCTAGGCCGGTTTGGAATGGTAACCAACCCGGAGGATAGAACCAGCCTCGCGGTGGGTGGAACCAACCGCCAACTCAGAACAGAGGATCGAACGGGCCAATCCAGCCCAATGCTGGAAGGGTGTTTGCGCTGCAAGGGACGGAAGAGGAGATGGACCATGCAGTAATCCAAGGTACGCTCACTCTTTATAATACATGCGTTCAGGCACTATTTGATTCTAGAGCTTCGCACTCATTCATATCTGCCGGATGTGTATCTACACTTGGATTAGAAAGTGAACCTTTAAAGACAACTATGCATGTGACCTCACCATTAGGGGGTAAGATTTCGATAGTACTAATTTTGTAAAGGGTGCAAACTAGAAGTATCGAACCTGTTGTTAACATGCGACTTACGAGTAATCGAAATGACGGATTTTGACGTCATACTTGGGATGGACTGGTTGACTGCACACCGACTGTCATAGACTGCCATCGAAAGATGATGACAGCCTATTCGCCAAATGGAACGTGTTTCAAGTTCAAGGGGGATAAACAAGACCCATCTGCACCCCACGCGCACGAAACGAAGTGGCATAGGAAGCTCGCTGGATGGTTAGCAAGTCTCAAATTGGAGGAAACGGACCAAATGGATTTGGGCCTTCCTCATGTCGTCTGTGAGTACGAGGACGTATTTCCAGAGGAATTACCAGGATTACCGCCAAAGGAATTGGATTTCACCATCGAGTTACAACCCGGCACGACCCCAATCTCAATGGCCTCGTATCGAATGGCTCCAGCAGAGCTAGAAGAGTTGAAGACACAACTACAGGAACTCTTAGAAAAGGGTTTTATCCGACCTAGTACCTCACCATGGGGAGCTCCAGCATTATTCGTCAAAAAGAAAGAAGGAACGCTCCGACTTTGTATCGACTACCGCCAACTCAACAAAGTCACCATCAAGAACCGATATCCCCCACCGAGAATAGACGACTTGTTCGACCAACTGAGAGTGTCGACTTGTTTCTCGAAGATCGATTTAAGATCTGAATATCACCAATTGCGAATTCGGGATTGTGACATACTTAAGACGGCGTTCCGCACGCGTTATGGACACTACGAGTTCATAGTCATGCCGTTCGGTCTAACTAATGCTCCTGCTGTTTTCATATGCCTGATGAACTAAATTTTCACGCCGTACTTGGACAAATTTGTGGTAGTGTTCATCGATGACATCCTTGCATACTCTCCAACGAAGAAAGAACACGAAGACCAATTGAGAATTGTCCTCCAAGTACTTCGAGACAACCATTTGTATGCGAAGGCCAGCAAGTGCGAATTCTGGATGAAAGAAGTCAAATTCTTAGGACACGTAGTGTCAAAGAAAGGAATCTCAGTCTACGATAGCAAAGTAGAAGCAGTCTTGGATTGGAAAAGATCTTCTACGGTGTTCGAGATTAGAAGTTTCTTGAGATTAGCTGGCTACTACAGAAGATTCATTCAGGATTTCTCCATCTTGGGAAAACCATTGTCGTGACTGACTCAAAAAGGGATTAAGTTTGAATGGAACGAAGCATGTGAGAGATCCTTCCAAGAACTTAAGAAGAGGTTGACTAGCACTCCAATATTGATCATACCCGAATGAGACACAGGAGATACTATGTATTGCGATGCATCCAAAGATGGATTGAGAGCTGTACTCATGCAAAATGGAAAGGTTGTTGCTTACGGATCCCGACAATTGAGGCCGCATGAATGGAATTATCCGACTCACGATTTGGAACTAGCAGCAGTGGTGTTGGCCCTAAAGTCTTGGCAACATTATCCATACGAAGAGCAGTTCGAGGTATTCACGGATCACAAAAGTTTGAAATACTTGTTTACCCAGAAAGAGCTAAACATGAGGCAAAGGAGATGGGTGGAATATTTGGAGGTTTTCAACTTCACGATGTCCTATCATCCTAGAAAAACAAACGTAGTCGCTGATGCGCTGAGTCTTAAGAACCGAGGACAAGTGGCTAGTTTAGCTATAAAAGAATGGAAGATAATGGAGGACCTTAATAGATTCAAACTGCAACCAACCGCAGAAGGCACCGACGCGTGTCTCTTCGCCGTAGTCGCAACCCCAACCTTGCACCGAGAAATTCTTTTAGCCCAAACCTTTGAACAAGAGTGTGATTTCATCAGACACCAACTCTCAATTGGAAAAGCAACAGTCGGGTGGATAATCCACACTGATAAAAGTCTTCGCTTCCAAGGAAGAATTTTTATACCAGACATCAGCACCCTCCGGGAAGCAGTACTTCAGGAATTCTACCATTCCAATTTCGCAGTCCACCCAGGGAGCACCAAGATGTACGAAGACATCCGCCGACAATATTGGTGGGCTGGAATCAAGAAGGACGTGGCCAAATACGTTTCGACATACCTCACCTATCAACAAGTAAAAGAGAAACATTAGAAGCCAGGTGGAACCCTGCAACCTTTGCCCATACTCGGATGGAAGTAGGAACACATCGCCATGGATTTTGTGACAGAACTACCTAGGTCTCCGCAATCAAACACCACCATTTGGGTGATAGTCGATCGTTTAACCAAATCCGCCCACTTTTTGCCCATGAAGATGACGGACTCAATGGACTCTTTCAGCAGACTCTACATCCGAGAAATCGTGCGATTACACGGTGTACCCGTATCTATTGTGACTGATCGAGGTTCACGATTCACGTCGACCTTTTGGGATAGCCTGCAGAAAGCATTAGGAACCGACCTTCGTCTCAGCACCACATTTCACCCACAGATGGACGGACAATCCAAAAGAACAATCCAAATCTTAGAAGACATGCTCTGTGCCTGTGTTTTGGACTTTAATGGAAGTTGGGAACGACACCTACCTCTAGTTGAGTTTGCCTATAACAACAGCTATCAATCCAGCATAGACATGGCACCATACGAAGTTCTGTATGGGCGACCTTGTCGATCGCCAGTTTGTTGGGCTGAATTGGGAGAAACAAGCTTACTAGGACCAGAGTTAGTCCGAGAGACAACAGAGAAGATCCAAACCATTCGCCAACGGCTCCTGACCGAGCAGAGTCGACAGAAGAGCTACACCGACAAAAGGACTAGACCATTGACCTTTCAGGTTGGAGAACATGTATTTTTAAAGATCAGACCACGAAAAGGAGTTATCCGATTAAGAAAGAAAGGAAAACTGTCACCACGATACATTGGCCCTTTTGAGATCCTCGAGAAAATTGGAGAAGTGGCGTACCGCCTAACATTACTGCCATAACTGAACCGAGTTCACAACGTGTTCAATGTGTCAATGCTCTGAAAGTACATAACACATCCTTCCCACATCATCAATCGGGAAAACATCGAACTCAACGAGGATGTCACTCTCGAGGAATACCTAGTGGAGATCCAAGACTATAGTGAGAAGTGCATTTGAGGCAAAATCATTCAACTCGTCCGAATCCTTTGGCGACATCAAAGAATTGAGGAATCAACCTGGGAATAGCAGATACTATGCGCGCCAACTATCCGAATCTGTTTCTTTCTAAAGGTACACTTTAATTTCGAGGATGAAATTTTGTTAACGGGGATAGGTTGTAACGACCCGTAATTTTTATCATTTATAATATCATTTAAAAATGTATTATTCATAATAATAAAATTATTTCCCTAAAGGATATATACAAATTTAATTATGTTATCTTAATTATCTTACTTTTATTTTTTTTAAATTACATACATGCATGCAATGCAAACTCTTGTCATCTCTCCCTCTCCTACTCAGTCTCTACCTCCTCCCTGATCACGAAGTTGTCCTTATCTCGTCCATCTCAAAGAGATAGAGTTTTTATTAAACTCAATTTTATCACCCTCTTCAAAATTCTCCTATAAATACCCCATCAATCCGACCCTAAGGCATACCACGATACTCCCCACACCCCACCAATCCAGAAAAGAGAGAAAAATCAGAGAAAACGAAGCCCCAATCCATAGAGTTTTAGAAAGAGAAAGTGAGAGAGAGAGAGAGAAAAGTGGGTCTTGTACCAAGACCTAACCGAAACCCGATTCGACCGTTCCAATCTCTTCCTACAACTCCTAGCATCACCAAATGTCGTCCAATTTGATCCCAAGGTCTCCCGATCAAAGAACCCGAAGTCTTCTTCCCTAAAATTCAAGATTCGTTTTTAAATCAATCCGATCGGATTCAAGTTATTATAATCCATTCAAACCATTCCTCTAAGTATATTAAATGTTTTTAGGCCTAACCTATAGTCCCACATGGACCCATGCATCAAAACCGTAAGGAAAAACAAAAAAAAAAAAAAAATCGAAACTGGACGCAACCTTCCGGCCACAAGGTTTGGGCCGCAAGAACCAGACGCGAGTTTGTGGTTGGGTGCTCCACCGCAAGGTCAACCGGTCAGACCTTGCAGTTTCGACTGTTTTGCTTCGAATCGATTTTGCGACCTCCCGAACACCGTTTTTGACCGCCGAACTATTTTTCCTAGACTTTTCACACCTCAAAGTTCATACATTGTTAATATCATATTTTATTTATTTATTTATCTATTATTAATTATTTATTCGTTATTGTTCAAGATTTTACAAACGAAAAATCTTTGCGACCTTCTGCACGATGTTTTTAACACCAAAACTATTTTTCCTAGATTCCTCGCATCTCAAATATGATATCTTGCTAAATTCATATTTATTTTATTGAATTTACTATTTATTATTATTTTTTAAAGTGTTTCCAATCAAAATTACTTTGCGACTTTATAAACATTATTATTAATACCCGAGTAATTTTATTTAGACTCCTTACATTCCGAAGATGAAACTTGTTTGCTTCAACATTTATTTTTTTAGTAAATTATTTATTATCTATTTACTTCACTTTCGGCCACTTTATTTAATGTCTTCATTTAAATTAATTCCGTGACCATCCGAACCCAACTTTTGACACTCAACTGGTTGCATAGGACCTTTAGGAATCTTACTAAGGTCATGTTAATTATTCTAACATTTTTATTTAATTAATGTATTTAATTAGTTTTTAATAAATTTAATTACTTAGAAATAATTAATGAGAGCCTAGAAAATATTTTATTAATTTTTTTTTATAAAATTCCTACTTCATTATTGACATTGTGGCCATACAAGAATAAGGGCAACGGCCCATTCATAAAAAGTTGTGTGATTGCATTGTTTATTATTTGTTTTAATTATTATTTGATTAAATTGTATATTGCATCGATATTTGATTTTGAATGCTAGATTGGACCCTAGAGACATGGGGTGGTATGCGAATAGAATTCACCTAGACGATGCTAGGAAGTGGACGAATTGGAAAGTTTTTATTTTTAGATTGCCTGCAGGCGAAATTTTGAGATGTGATGAGTTGGAAGTAATAATTTGAAACTGGCAAAGTAAGCCCAGCGATGAATTGAATCTAGCGGGAGTCCAGTGATGAATTGAAACTGGCAAAGTAAGCCCAGTGATGATTGTGATGTGGTGCATAAGATAGGCGAACCCTAATTATGATTCGGGCATGATAAGCTTCCTCTTGTTATAATGAGAGGGATACACGCTGAGTATATAACTTAGGTGCAATTCTCGACAACAAAAGGAAGTGAGCTCATGGGACAGGGCATAGCTAGTGGTTGGAAAGGAAAGATCCCGCGGAGGAGATCTTAGACTACACGTCAAGTTAATGGATAGTAATAAACCGGTTTATGTGGAATAAACTCTGTTTTTACTTTTTCGCACTACAATTATCCTGCTACTTTCTAACTGTAAAGTAATAGGGGTAGTTGGGTTGAATTATACTACGGGGTGAACTCTTTCACTCAGGTACGGATTGCCTGACATACGGGCCAGATTTTGCAGAAAATCAAAAAGAGACACAAAATCTCGAAGGCGAACAGTTTTATGCGGAGGAGAATCTAGAGGTGGGGGTCAAGCCAGAATACGCTTGGGATCCGTATCAATCCTAGAAGACGGTTCTGTTATTTTATTTAATTTCCTACCACAAAGACTATTTTTCAATATTTCCACAATGGTTTGTAATAGACGAATCTTTAGGTTGAATTATCTGTTTTGGATTTTGAATTTAATTTAATATAATAAATTTTTAGAAATCAATATTTAATGCTTCTGATTTTATTCCCGAAAATCGGGGCGTTACACTTATATAGATTTTCCAAACTGATAACTACACTTCCTTTTGGAAGTAACATTATAAATTTGGAGAGTAGCATTATAATTAAATTCACTTAATTAATTTTTTAGATTAAGTTATTTTAGGGTTAGAATGTGGAGTTTTTTTTCTTAATTATACATCATCATTTATACTATTTCACTTTGGCCCATTGAATTTAGATTTAGAATACTTTTTTGGACCTCCTTTCTTAAAAAAAATAATAGAAGATTTATGACTAGTATATAATAAAAAATAAAGAAAAAAACCTAGCAGTGGCGAGACTATATAAGTTGGGGATAAATTATTTTTACACATATAATAATTGCATTTTCTAAAATTCTTGTTGTGGCGGGCCGCCGCCACTAGACCCCCCAGTCCCATCCTTGTCGTTAAAGGTGGCTCGGCTCAATTAAAGAGGCTGGTTCAGTAAATGACTAAATTCAACTCGAGCTCTAATTTTTATTATACAAACCAAGCTCGAGTTCAAAAAAGCTCAGGTCGGCTCGCTTACAGCCTACTTGTGTTGGGAAAAATATGCGGAATTTTTCACAAGTAAATCACGAAGGAAATAATAAAGCTGCAGCAAATGTAATACAAATGTGCAAACCACCAAACAAACAAACACAATGAATTTTTACGTGATTCCCCTAGAGTGTGAGGTACGTCCACTGGACTAGAGTCCAATTTCACTATCAACAAATATTCTTACAAATGGGTTTACAAGAGATACAAGATCTCAAAGACATCCTAAAGCGTATCCAACAAACTCCAAATACAAAGAAGAAAGACGTCTCCAAATAGATGAACAAATTAAACTCTCCAATAGTTGCTGGAAATGGAGAGCTGAAAACAGAATGCAAAACAGCGGCAAATGTTGACGGACGAGGTGTTGAGATTAGGAGACCAAAGCTGAACTTTTCTTCCCCCGCCGAATACACAGACACACGAACACACACCCCCAACCCCTCCTTCCGAAATTACCCTCGCACCCTGCGTCCCATAAATACCCCAACTCTATTTTCTCTTATTTATCTTTCATTTACTTAATAATCTTTAGATTTTTTTTCTTTTATTCATTTAATATTATTTAAGTGTTTTGATTTTCAATTTGGTTGAATCAGTGCAAAAAAATTTACATAAATATGTAAATGTTCAAAAATAAATAAAAAGAACAGTACAAAAATAGAGAGTGTGTGTGTACACACACTCAAGGACGGAACCAAGAATCTAATTTGCCCTGAGCTAACTGAAAAAGCACCCAAAATGAGTGTTATAATTAACAAACGCGCTATTCACACAGATGAATAGTGTACAGATCATGAACTGATCAAGTTGTGGGGCCCACTACGGGTCCCACATAAAGAACCTGATCCGTTCATTAAATTTAAAATATTTTTTTAAGGGTTTCTGCAAAAAATCAGCTGAATCCAATATCAAGAAGTACTCGATCCAATCATCTAACTTTTTGTGCAGATCTAAAACTGAACAAAACGATAGATGATTGGATCAAGTATTTATAGGTATTGGATTGAGCTGATTTTTCAATAGGGACCTTGAAAAAATGTTTTAAATTTAATTAACAGCTCGGATCCTTTGTATGGGACCCATAGTGGGCCCCACATCTCGATTAGTGCAAGATCTGTGCATTATTCATCTGTGTAGGTATCATTTTGAAGCAAAATTTTGAAGCAAAGTTGGATAATTCGTAAACGCCTTTACCAATATCAGATTGAGATGATTTTTTATAGGGACCGTAAACAATATGCTTAGAATAAAATGAGCGGCTTCGATCATTTTTTGTAAGACCCGAGACGGGCATAAAAATCATTTGTACACGGCTGCTGTACAGCCTTTGCTATACCTCTATCTTACTGTTTTTTTTTCTTCTATTTTCAAAGGCTACTAACTTTTCTGATAGATTTTCTCCAAAACAGACGAAATCAAATTAGCTTCTGGGAGAAGCTTTTCTGATCCCAACAAATCATGTGCCAAACATGTGCTCCAAAGTGTGTAGAATATTCCAAAAACTAGTCCACAAAAATATAACTCTTTTGAGCCAAACAAAATTATGATTGGGCTAACAAAATATTAGGCTTCCACTAAAGATGGAACCCAACAGCTTGCCGGGTCCCAATAACATCAACAGGTTTCGAGCATAAAACCTTTAAAAAATTATTGTTTTCCAGTAAGATTTCTTGTCAAGAGAACCCAGAGAGAAAATAAAATTTATTTTCCTTTACTCCATGTCACTTCACTTTTCCCGAAACCAATTTCCTATATAACATTCCCGACAATTGAACGGAGCCTAGGAGAGAACATACCTCTAAGTTCCGGGTCTTGACCACTTGGCGCATCTCTTGGGGTTGAATGTGATCATAAATAGATAAGAGGAAATAGGAAAATGGGAAGAAGATTAAAAAAAAAAAAAAAAGACAACACGGTCGAGATAAATCAAGATGAACAAAGCATAAATCTCTCACATTTGCTTCAATTTTAATTATGTCTTCCAAATATTCCTCGGAAAAATGGAAATTCATATTGCACAAAAAAATTACGATGAGATCTATCAAATAAGATCCATGTTGCATAAAAAATTATTTTAGTAATTTCATTATCTTTAAGTTTGAAAATTATAAATAAATACTTATTTTTTAAGAACTCTTAGCGGAACACAAGTAATTTTAAGTCTGTTTCTCTTCTTCTTCCTTTCTTTTTTTTTTTTTTAAAACAAAGCGAGGCAAAAATCAATAGCAGGAAATGACAGCCAAAGACATGTTTTGATAATTAATACCTGTCAAGAATATTTTCAGCCAAGGTTCTGAATACCGTATCGGCGATGGTACCGGTTTTTCCACTGGTACGGTACATATGGTACCGGTCAGGTACCAGGTACCATTTCAGATTTACTGCAATTACAATTATATATAATTATATAACTCAAAAAATTTTCCCATATTATTCAATTCATCATAAAATAAATATTCATAAGACAATAAAATTCACATAATTCACTTCAAACTAGCCAGAAAACATATACAAAGTTGACAAAAGGGACTTAATAAGTAAATAGAGTATAAAAGAAAAAAAAAACGGAACTTTGGTTTTCCATTGGAATTCCACTTCCCCCTTTTTTTTAGCCTTTTCCCCCTCTCTCTCTCTCTCTCTCTACACACCCACGATTGCAAGCAGAGCACCGTCACCCATTGAACCACCGTCGATAGAGCATGGCGAAGCTAGCAGCAATGTGACGATCTCTTCAACCTCCATCATAGCAGTGTAGAACAGCAAGGCGATCAGTATCTCTCGCGCGGGCCTGTGTCTCCTTACCTTAAATCGACATGTGTCTGGATCTAGGTTTGGATTTTGCTTTTGTTTTTTATCTCTCTCTCCTCCCTTTGACTTTCATATCTGTTCTGGTCCTATTTTGCAAAATTTAGGACAAAATCTCCGGTACCAATATCTCGTTCGGTATTGTTCGAAACAACAGGTACCGACCGATAAGAGCCGGTATTGAGGCCGGAATGGTATTGTATGGCTAGGGTACCGTTTTCTCACCAAACCGGTAAGTACTGGCCGGTACGGAACGATACTCACAACCTTATTTTCAGCAGTAACATCTTTTCACGGCTATCTCCCTGATCGTTTTGGGCTTTGTCCCTTATATAAATGACTGGTTCCAAAAAAAAAAAAAAATCAACACAAGACAACAAGGTAAATTTCACTCATTTTCCTTTCACTTAATTTATAAGGGTCATCATTTAGGCCGAAGGCCCGCGACCCGCCCAAAGCCTGCCCGGCCCGAGCTTGTAAAACGGGCGGGCTAGCCCGGCCCGTAGTTTGTAAGGGGCGGGCTCGAGCCTATAGATTTTTACTCAGCCCGGCCGTAGGCCCCGGCCCCTGAGCCCGCCCGTGGTACCCGTCCAAAAGCCCGCCAATGGGCCCGCCTATTAGCCCAAAATCCCACAAAACCCTTTCTTTTTTCCCTTGGTTTAGTTTTGCCCAAGGAAATTTAAGCCCGTTCGTTGGCCCGCCGGCCCGCCAATTGGACTAGCCCGTGGACTGGGCTTGGGCTTGAATTTATGGTAGGTGGCCCGGCCCGCCTGGCCCACCAAAAAGAAAAAGCCCGGTCGGCCCGTGGACGGACTTGGGCAGCTACTTGGCGGCCCGGCCCGGCCCGACCCGATAATGACCCTTATTAATTTATTTTATAAATTCCGCATTAAACTAGTGGTGTGCATGGATCAGGTCGGGTTTGAGGCCCGTCCGGCACCCAACTCGATATAATCGGGTTGGCCATATCTGGGCCCGAAATAGATCGTACACACTGGAGAACCCGTCCAAAAAACAAATGCGATTGGCGGGTCGATTCGGTCGGTTTGAGCTTAAATAGGCTGGGCTTTCTTAAATTGGGTGTCTTTTTGTCTAAGAATGGGGGTTTTTTTTTTTTTTTTTTATCACTTTGACTGGATTTGAACAAGAATACTTGGGCCAAGCCCAAAATTTAACTTAAGCATTCATCAGTTTGGGGCAGGCGCAAAATTGTACTCCTATCAATCTTCAAACCTATCAAACCAAATGGCTGCTTTCGAAAAAAAAAGACTTTCAGTAGGCACAAAACCAACACTTCACAGAAACCAACACTGCTAAGATCCATATTCCGTAATTTTTTTTTTTTTAATGTAAGAAGAAAAAGATTCCTATTCAATAAAGCCTAGCGGCACTTACAAAGGGTTCTATCCAAAATACAATAATAAAAGTGTAATCACGACCTGAGAAACAACTAACAAACAACAAAGCACCAAAGTAAGAGGGTCATCTCTTTCGTCTAGACATGAGCCTCCTGCTCTTTAACACATACTGCATAGCATTAATCAACAAGCCATTTCCATGCTTACAAAAAAAAAAAAAAATACAAGAAGAAGAAACAAGACATTTCCTGATCCATACTATTCCACACATTCCAAATCCATATTCCATACTAGTATTCATCAATCACTTACAGGGGGATTAGGTGCTGAATGGGTTTTATCCTTCTGCTGATCAGTGGAACAGAAACAAGACGCAACGGCCTTAACCGTGGCATCTCCCATCATCTTTTTAACCAACTTCCTCTGGGGTGGAACCAAGCTCGTAGCGGCGGGCTTGGTTCGAGCCTCTCCCGCAATTGGATTTGCCACCACTGCCTCAGTCGCTCCTCCGCCTTTGGCTCCGACCACTTTCTCCCCTTGCTTTGCCTCCATCTCTTCTTTGATTTGGTTTTTCAGTGGTTAATTGTAACTTTGTTACCATCCCCACCTCATTCTCCTCTTTATATAGAGGTCTAAGGGGCAAACCTCAGACCCACACACACAAGCACACCCCCACTCACAACCACAGCCCCACCCACAAACACCCACACCCTTCCCTTGTACGGTGAAAATAGAACTTTCTGACCAGTTTTCAAACTCACCTCAGTTATGAACACACCGACAGCCTCTCTCCAGTAGGGGTAAAACAGAACTTTGTTAATTAGCTATTTTTCAAACTCAATTCGGTGATCAAAAAGGTTTACTTTTTAGATCGAGTTCATTGGAAATATGATCAGTAAAACTGAAAATCGTATTGATCGGACACCATTTGATGCAGTCTTAAAAAATACCAATTAACTTTAAAAAAAAATAATAATGCAACACTTAGAATCGAAATTCATTTTCTTCAACGTAGTCATGTTCCGAAAACATATCTAACTTTTTATGATGAACATAATTTCACGAGGACGAATATTTTTGACTAACTTTAAAAAGTGAACTGTTTCCACCTAGGATTTACTATACTCCTTAAAGCAGTGGCCCTTTGATTTGGGTGGTCATACAAATTCCTTCGATAGTTCGATTTGCTTGTTATGGCGATCTACCCCTAATAACCCAACTATTTGTCGTGTTTGACTGTAAACTCTTTTTGCAGTTTGTCCCCATCATCTCCTTTTGAATTGCTCTTTTTGAAATTGGGGACCTGCGGGACAGCATGTGTGTTAACCCATCCGAATCTACCAGGTTCGCTTTTTTTTTTTTTGTTGTTGTTGTTTCTCACCTTTGTCCGATTCTTCCCAACCCCCACATCTTCTCGCACGTATTTCGTGTCCCTCCACAGTTTCACCTGTCTTGAAGGTCCCCTCGATTCAATTTCGTCACCAACAACCACCTCTTTTCCACCATCCTCGTGGTTGTAGAGGAGGTGAGGTTTTGGAAATCGGAGTTTGGAACTTGGAGATGCGGAGTTTGAAGCATGCCGAAGCAAATTTGACCCTCAAAGATTGGCATTTCAGATAATATTTCGATTCTTGTCTCTAACAAATTTTCTTTATTACTCCCTCCGTCCCCTTTTTAAAATCCATTATTTCATTTTGGGTTGTCCCTTAATAAGTGCCCATTTTGTAAAGTTGTAAAAGTTGGTACATTTTTTATTTTGCCTATAAAAGTATATTCCATTTGGAAAAGTTAATGAGTAAAAATATAATAATGATGTCTCTATAGAGGGTAAGTAGGGAAAGTAGAGGTAAAAATTGATGTAAAATGTGTAATGATGAGATTTTTTAATAAGATGTAGTTACGAAACGGGACACTTAAAAAGAGACAGAAGAAATAGTTATGTTTATTTTTTCTGGTTATGGATTTTATTGATACTTTTATTGTTTTTTTTTTTTTTTGAAAAGTTGATGCTTTTATTGTTACTCAGTGTGATTTAGTGATCTTCTAGAATACCCTAAGGGACTTGAGTGTTTTTTTTTTTTTTATTACCCAACTTTTTATAGGTTAGGAGCTTGAGATGGAACAAATAGGCTCTCTTATATAAATATATATATATATATATATATATATATATTATGCTACTATTTACTTATTTTTTGTGTGTTGGGTTATTAATTTCTAGCTTCTTATTTTTTTTATTTGGATGGTACGGTTGCACTTTTCATGAATGAAATTTATTTTCCCTTGATAAAAGAAACAAAACTATTTGGCTCGTGTATAGTAATTTTAAGGAAACTTTCCTTTGACCTTAATTAGGTCCATTTGATATGAAAAGGAATTCAATATTACCACTTCACTTTCCTTTTGTTGACCATCCTTTCCGATTGAACTTTCTCTCACTTATTAATAATCAGAAGACTGGCATTCAACTGTACCACAGAACAAATACACCATCACTCGTCAACAGCCATAAAAGCAAATTAAAATAAAGACAGTGACATTCAAAGAGCATCACGTAAAATTTAGAAAAGCTCTCAAATTTAGAGATATACACTAGTAAGATTATCAAATGTACAATTTCACCGTATCCTTTGTCAAGTTTTTTTTTTTTAAATGTTATTTTTGTGGATAAAAAAATATGTACAATTTTCACAACGATGTGTAAGGATCCCTTAATGAAAAATGGACGATATAGCTGTTGATTACTCAAAGGCTATTAATTGTTTTTAAATCATAAATTTACGGGGAGAAAGGTGAAATCTCTAAAAAAAGACGACTTAACTTAAGGTAAATAAATCCCTATCATTAATTTCCTTCATAAATTTAAAATTTTACTATCCCACACAGCCTATGCACATGGAATTGGATTTAGCAAGCGCGGCTTCACCCGAAAAGATTTTGTTTTTGTTGGAAAGACAAATTGTGGAGAAGCATATTAAATGGCCCGGACCATGCAATCCCAAGTCATCTTCTTCACCAGCTTCTTGAGCTCAAAAAATTAGTAGGTCTCGGGTTTGAACCTAGGCTCAACTTGGCTCGGACCCCACCCCTCACATGGGTTCACCCCAATTGTCTCTATGTATGTATTTCTCTGATTTTGTCAAAAAAATTAAAATTAAAAAATTATAACCCCAAAATGGTGAAGGGAATAAGAAAAGAAGACTTTTAGTGAGGTCTACGGAGTAGTTTCTAGAATCATTGGAATGATGGGACTTTCCGTCTTAATCACTGACTCATGGTTCCATTATTAGATCTTATAAAGTCTCATAATTGAGACCAAAAAAATAGCACGTATATAATTGACATTTTCTTGATAACTGTAGAAAGATAATCATTTTCTTTGAGAATAACTGCTGAAGGGGGACGTGCCCTTAAATATTTTAGGATAAGTATTTAGTGCATTTTTCTATTTTCAGTTGTGGGTGATTATGGTTGGTGTACAAAATATCCCAACAGCATACAAGCGGTAATTACTAGTATAAACCAACTGGGATTAGATTAGTTTGTCGCGTTAATACACTTCTATGGGAAATGAGTAGGGCAATGTTTTAGGAATTTGACTGGACTGGACCAGCTGGTTCAACTGATTGAACCGTTGATCGGTCCATGTTCTAATCTGGTCAGTCATCTTAAACCGTCACAGGTACAGAATCGCTCAATATTTATAAAAAAAAAAAAAAACCCTAATGATTGAACCGTGCAATCGACCTGGCTTGGTTGAACTGTCTCAGGTAATATTAACAAATGAGAATTTTTTTTGAATAAAGACCCAAAGAAAAATCATTTTAACTTATTGAGCGTAAGGGTCATCATCGGACCGAGCCGGGCCGGCCCAGCCCAACCCGCCAAGTCACTACCCAAGCCCACTCGCGGTTTTCTTTTTGCGGGCCGAGCTGTGTTTCTTAACTTGAAGCCCAAGCCTGCCCACGGGCTAGACCAATTGCTGGGCCGACGGGCAGAAGTTCAGGCAGGCTCACGGGCCTGGCCTCACAATAAAATGTACATTATATTAGTACGATAAAAAAAATGTATATAATATTAGCTCCCACACTCAATACAGTCATACACATTATAGATTGTATGTATATATTATACATTATAGCATTGAGAGCATAAAAAGAACTTTTCTAGCCGACAAGGCGTCTACAGGCAATCACAAATGCATAGAGCACCCCACGCACCTCTCTAATCTTTCAAGACCAGACTTTTGTTTCTCTTTCTAGGTAAGTGAACTTCTTCTTTTCTTTATTTGCTTAGTGGAGCATAATAAATTAGTATAATGGGCGGGCTGCCAGATGGGCCTCACGAGCGAGCCGGCGGCCAAGTCAAACAAAAATACTTAAGCCCCAGCTCGCCCATTGAAAATTACGAGCTAGGCTAGCCCGCCCGTTGGACAGGCTCGGGTTGGGTAAAAGCATGATAGGTCAGGCGGGCTTCGAGAGGGCCGCTGGCCTTCGGGCTAAATGATGACCCTTAATTGAGCCAAAACAAGCCATTTTATGCAATATTAAAAAAGTCATTTTACGTGTTCTTCTCTTTTTTTTTTTTTTTTGGTAACGCAGAGTGTTCCAGGGTCTGTTTGCGCGCATCATGGAACTAAATCTCTACGGCCTCCACCAGTCTTTGCTAACCCAAAAGGTTTTTAAGCATGGGTGGCCCTAAGGGTTTCTTTGCAGTGCAGCAGAGTCGAACCTGAGATCTCTTATTTTTTGACCTACAAGGATATATAGGCGGTGTTTTGAGACCCAATTTTATTGGTTTGTATCTTGGCTCTCTTTATTTCAATGTACAAATTTCAGATAGCTAATTAAAGATGCAAATAAAACCCACTCCCTCCACTTCAGTGTATTTCTGGTATATTATAATTGGAAAGCGAGAGAAGGAGGAAATGTAGCCTAGCTAGGTAGATAGACCTTTGCCTTGTGGCTTGTACGATAGGAAGTCAGAGCTTTACAAATTGATCAAACGTGTTACGTGTGTGATTGTTTCATTTCGTTATTACCTCGAAAGACTATGCGAAGTGCGAAATGTGGCCTAGCTAGGTAGATTGACCTTTGCCTTGTACGAAGGGAAGTCAGAGCTTGACTTACGGATGCTCTAATCTATTTGACAAAGTTATATACTACTAGTAGATTTTCACATCACACGCATATTTGTTATTTTTAAAATGTCAAAAAAAAAAAAACACAAATCCATTTTTAGAGCTGTCATCACACACATTTTAGTTTATATTTATTTAACTCTTTGTTTTTTTGATAACCAAAAGAGTGGGAGGGGTGATCAGCGTAGCGACTCCTCTTGGGCGTGACCATAGGGGCTCCCTATCCGCTGTGGAATGTCCAGTTCGAGCCATAGCTATTGTCCGGAAGGACAGGCCGTCACCACAGCACCACTAAGGTGACTAGGTGGCCAAAGGCCTCCATGCAAATTCACACAAAGATCCTGCAGTGGCATGGGTTGGATTCGAACCGAGGTCCGTGCACAAGGAGGAGGGGACTTATCCCACTCATTGTGGCCAACTAGGCTACCCCCCTTGAGGTTATTTAACTCATTCAACCTGCCCACACGTAGTAGTATGACCCATGATATAGACCTCTCACTTCATCTTTTTTATTTCTCACCGTATAAATTTGTATTCGGCAGCTGGGAAATGGGGACTACAAAAAAATAAAAATAATATACAACATCCGTTTGACTTGAATGAGGAAGTCTAAATTCCCATTGCTGGTCCGTAATGTCTCTATGGATTAAATTAGTACAAAATACCACTTTATGTGACGGTTCTAAAAATGAATTTGCGGGTGTGATGTCGAATATCATAAAAGACTTAATTAAAATCTTCCTTAACACCAATTGGATTTAGAAGAGATGGCGAAAAATTGGCCCTACGATTAATATCAGAATCAAGAAGTCATGAGTTCGAGTTTGGGAAGCGTCTTCATGAGTGAGGGATTGTTGAGTTCATAGTGCCTTATGAATTTAGTTACACAATATTACTCCCTATAACCGCTTTAAAATCAGACTTTCAAGAGCGATTTCAAATGTCACAAGACTTAATTAAAATCTTCAAACACTAGTTAATTTTAGAAGGGATGGTGGAAAAGCGGCCCGACGTCCCTTTCACTGTCAAATCCATCAACAAAATCATCCGAGGTCCCTCTCTCTCTCTCTCTCTCTCTCTCTCTCTTCCAAAATCATCGACAAAAATTCTAACCATAACGTGTCCGGTTGCGGTGACTGCGTTCTAATGCGCCCCTCCGACTCCTCGAAGCCGTCGAACGTGGCGCGGGTAGAGACAATCGAAGGCGACAGCAGGGGCGCCAACGTTAGGGTTCACGCCCGGTGGTACTACCGGCCGGAGGAGTCGATCGGAGGCCAGCGGCAGTTCCACGGTTCGAAGGAGTTCTTTTTGTCCGATCATTATGACGTGCAGAGCGCTGATACGATCGAGGGGAAGTGCACGGTGCACACCTTCAAGGGGTATACGAAGCTCGACGCGGTCGGGAACGACGACTTCTTCTGCCGTTTCGAGTACAACATCCATTATTGTCTAGCGTTTGGGTCCATTCAGTTTGGAAACAGATTTTTCCCCTTCCTTTTTGATTTGATAAGCCAAGTACAATGGGAAAGAGGAAAGAAGAGAACTAACAGGGCAAAACTTTTGTTTAACTTAGAACAGGGCAACAAAAAGAAAAACAGGGCAAGAGCAGAGAAAAACAACAGAGCCATAAGACAAAACCAAAAAAAGCAACTAATCTATCAGGCAAGCGACAGCTCGTTAGCAATCTTTCTCAACTGGGCTTCCCACCTACTAATGGAATCATTGGAATGGCATATAAGTAGACGAATCCATCCACCGTCATCGCCCGAAAAATGGACAACTGTAGAAGCCTTACACTCAGTAAAACCCAATTTGCGATTGGAATCGAAAACATTTTCGACGTTTCTGAAAAAATGGGATTTTTAATTCATTATCCAATGACTAAGACCGCAAAACAAAAATCGCACAAACAATGACAATAAAACTACCATGAATTTCCGAAGTGGTAAAAAAAAGGTTTCATGATTAACGATGTCATGCCGCAGGTTTAATTGGATCCTCAAATTGCTAGAGGAACAAGTACGACCATATGGTTTGGATTTGCGGGAGAAATCTTCGAGACTGAGATAATTCAACCGGGTTCGATTTTCCCCTTTATATACCATGAATTATGCTTGATTCGGATCATGAAGTGATAAAAGAAAAGAGAAATGGGAAAAACACAATAGACAAGCTCAAAGATAAATCAAGCCCAGAAGCTAAATCTCTCTGATTTCCCTTATACTTCATTTATTTCTACAAGCTCCTCAGAAAAAAAGATAATTCAAGGCCTAAACATAAAAGCTAAGCAATCACGAGGAATTACTTCATTGACCGGTGGCAATTTAGGCCGGAAAGGTTTTGTTTTTGTTGTTGTCCTCCTCCTTCTTCTTCTTCTTGTTAATGGAGCATAAACAAGATACAATGGTCTGGACTATGGAATCCCACATCATCTTCTTAACCAGCTTTCTCTTGGGTGGAATCAAGCTCGCGAAGGCGGATGACTTGGTTCGAGCCGCCCTGCCAACTGGGTTCACAGCCCTCGCCTCAATCCCTCCTCCTCCGTCTTCGGCTCCGACCACTTTCTCTCCTGGCTTTACCCCCATCACTTTTCTCTGGTTTTCTCAGTACGTTTTTTGCAACTATATTTTCAACCATCTATCTATATATAGAGAGTAAAGGGGCATATACGGTATTATGCCAACCCCATTGACATGCATGTGTAACGTGCTCATTGGTGCATTAAGGTAGTTAGCCTTGACACTGGACAGCCAGCCCACAACCACATAACGACAAAAGCTACACCAGATGAGCTATTTTTCAACTCAACCCATCTCTCTTCTTGTAGGGTAAGACACAACTTTGTGATCTACTTTTCAAGCACACCCCGATGACTGAAATTCTTTACTTTTCTGGATCGGAGTTCGTCGAAAATATCCACTGCACTAAAAATCATCTTTGATCAAATACTGTTTGATGTTATGTAAACAAGTAATCCAATTGACTTCAAAAAACCAATGCAACACCGAGAACCGGATTTCATTTTTTCAATATAGACGAGTCCCAAAGACACGTCAAACTATATTTGAACAACACAGCTTTTAAAATCGCCAAACATAATCGAAAAATAGCAAGAAGAGAAAGTCAAATTTTCAGTACTCCTCGACGAAGAAGTCGCGGCTCCACTCTTTGATTTGGGCGGTCGCAGACTCGCAATGAACACCCTCAATTTGCTTTTAACCATGATGTAATATATACAGTACTAGTTTTTTAAAAAGGCCACCATGATGTATCTACTATTAATAATAACCCAACAATTTGCTGTGTTTGACTCTAAAGTTGAATAGGAGCACAACTATTTCAATCATATAAATATTCTCAACTTCACGTGAACATACATTAATTAACCCATGAAACTTAATTTTCCGGGTAATCGAACATACATTAGGTCAACAATTTCAATGAGTATCATTTCCATCAAGCGTGGCCTTCCGACAGTACTTGGTTACCAAAATGGGCAAATAATGTTGGGAAATGATATTGGTACACCATTTTTTGATAATGCCACACCCTGCAAGTATATTTTTGCACTAAAAAATTCACTTGCAGGGTATGACATTATCAAAAAAGAGTGTGGCAAAATCACTGCTCATAATATTTGTTGTTCAAACAAAAAGGTCGATATGAGTGTCCCATCGTGCCTGGCTGCCTTTTAAACCCAGAAGATAAATTAGTTATTGAAAAGCATTCAAAGGCAACTTCCCTTCGGCCGGGCCTATGGCTATGGTCCATTTCTCATTTGAAAAGGAACTCAAATCAATACCACTCTTTATTTTCCTTTACTTAAAAGAAATTATTAATTTCCACACTTTTTATTCATTGGCATTCCCTTTGTCATCTTTATTCAACTGAAAGTACCAAATTGCCCTTCCTATGGATCATGTGACTCAAGAGGTAAGGTTAGTTTAATAATTTCAAATTGAATAAAGGCAAAACAAAAAAGAGGAAGAGTGCCAATAGAAAAAGGAGGATTGTGAAAATCATTCTCTTCTTTCTTAACCTTTTCAACTACTGAAATTTTCCTTTGCCTAGTACTCGGAGGGCCATTCAACTACACAACAAATCCATCATCAGCCAGAAAAGCAAATTCAAAGATAGTGACAATATTCAAACATCATCACAAATCTATAAAATGCATCTCAAATTTAGTGAGGCTCTGAAATATACATAAGGACCTCTAAATTGACTAGAAAAGTAGACGATATAAATGCTGATTACTCGAAGGCTATTAATTTTTCTTTGAATCATGAATTTACAGAGCACGAGAAAAATCATACGAAAGTGACTAGAAATTAGGGAAGTAAGGTAAATGTATTCCTATCGTTCCCTTCATAAATCCAACACAGCCTATGCAATCACTACAAATTGGATATATAGAGCAGGGCAACTTAGCCTGAAAAGATTTTGTTCTTGGTGAAAGTATGCTTGATGGGAAGACAAATTTCGGAGAAAAAAAATATGACACAGCCTGAAAAATGCAATTCGGCATCATCTTCTTCACAAGCTTCGACTACCGCTTGTAATAATAATAATAATAAATGCTAGTATGAATTAACTTCGAAATATTTTCCGGTCTTGTTGTCGCATGAAAGTCATCATTTTGTCACAATATACCTGGATCTAACCTTATCTTTTGGGATAGTAATTAATAATGGACCGAGGGGCCACATATTTGGTCAGGTCCATGAGCTAAGCTAAGTTTAGTGGGCAAAGAGAGATGTGAAATGGAAACACAAGAAGAAGTCAATACTGGAAAAAATTGACATGGTAGGACCATGTTTGTCGTCTGTCATGATGTGATGACGGACAAGAGAATCCTGTGGGGGTGGGGCTTGCCTGCTGTGAGGCAATTGATCCGGCTATCAATTTTGGTAATGGATGGCTCGAATTTTAATTTGAATAATGAATGGCTCGGACCAATAGGAGTTCAGATTAAATTCGAACTATCAGAATCAAAATAGACAGCCTGATTGGCCACCTGGCCTAGAGCTCCGATATTGGATTGAGCTAATTTTTTTCTAGGACCCCGAAAAAAAAATATATTTTAGAATTTGTGAACATTTTTTTTGTTGAACTTGGGGTGGAGCCCACGTGAATATAGTGTAAATGTGTAATGCACCTAGCATTTTTGTTTCCAAATTCATTCTTAGAATGTGATCAATAGTGTTTATAATGGAACTACAATGCAACTACTCATATTTTTGTTTTCAAAAACTCCGCAGGAATAAAATGAAATTTCGTGTACATTTTTTGTGTGAAAAAACAGTTGGAACTTGGAATACAAGAGTTTTCTATTTATTCAGAATCTGGGAGCTTTTTTCTTGGGGTTTGTCTTTCTATTAAAAATATATATGGATGATAAACATGCATGTGTAGTTTGATTTTTTCAACAGAACAAATATTGTCACCGCTAGATAATATTGTTGGAGCTGTCGCAGACTCGCAATGAACACCCTCAATTTGCTTTTAACCATGATGTAATATATACATTTGTAGTTTTTTAAAATGGCCACCAAGATCTATCTACTGTTAATAACCCAACAATTTGCCGTGTTTGACTCTAAAGTTGAATAGGAGCACAACTATTTGAATCATATAAATATTCTCAACTTCACGTGAACATACAAACATTAACCCATGAAACTTAATTTTCCGGGTAATCAAACACTGATTTAGGTCAAGAATTTCAATGAGTATCATTTTCCATCAACCGTGGCCTTCCGACAGTACTTGGTTACGAAAATGGGCAAATAATGTTTGTTGTTCTAACAAAAAGGTGGATATGGGTGTCCCATCTTGCCTGGCTGCGTTTTAAATCCAGAAGATAAATTAGGCCTCGTTCCAGAACGGGAAAAAAACCCTTATTTTTTAAGAAGACACAAGGTAAAAAATTATGAGTTTGTTGAAATCTAAAAATATGCAATATTGATCTTGTTTGAAACATCTCATTGAGATCTTTTATACGATGCAAAAAAATTGAAAAATTATTTTTCATTTACATTATTTTTAAGTTTGAAAATGTGAAATAAGCTGCTTATTTTTTAAGAAGGATTCTGGAACGGGGCCTTAGTTGTTGAAAAAGCATTCAAAGGCAACTTCCCTTCGGCCGGGCCTATGCCTATGGTCCATTTCATTTGAAAAGGAACTCAAATCAATACCACTCTTTATTTTCCTTTACTTAAAAGAAATTATTAATTTTCACACTTTTTATTCATTGTTCCCTTTGTCATCTTTATTCAATTGAAAGTACCAAATTGCCCTTCCCATGGATCATGTGACTCAAGAGGTAAGGTTAGTTTAATAATTTCAAATTGAGTAAAGGCAAAAAAAAAAAAAAAAAAGAGGAAGAGTGCCAATAGAAAAAGGAGGATTGTGAAAATTATTCTCTTCTTTCTTATCCTTTTCAACTACTAAAATTTTCCTTTGCCTAGTTCTCGGAGGGCCATTCAACTACACAACAAATCCATCATCAGCCAGAAAAGCAAATTCAAAGATAGTGACAATATTCAAACATCGTCACAAATCTACAAAAAGCATCTCAAATTTAGTGAGACTCTGAAATATATATAAGGACCTCTGAATTGTCTAGAAAAGTAGACGCTATAAATGCTGATTACTCGAAGGCTATTAATTTTTCTTTGAATCATGAATTTACAGAGCACAAGGAAAATCATACGAAAGTGACTAGAAATTAGGAAAGTAAGGTAAATGTATTCCTATCGTTCCCTTCATAAATCCAACACAGCCTATGCGATCACTACAAATTGGATATATAGAGCAGGGCGACATAGCCTGAAAAGATTTTGTTCTTGGTGCAAATATTCTTGATGGGAAGACAAATTTCGGAGAAACAATATGACACGGCCCGAAAAATGCAATTCGGCATCATCTTCTTCACAAGCTTCGACTACCGCTTGTAATAATAATAATAATAATAAATGCTAGTATATATGAATTAACTTCGAAATCTTTTCCGGTCTTGTTGTACGCATGAAAGTCATCATTTTGTCACAATATACCTGGACCTAACCTTATCTTTTGGGATAGTAATTAATAATGGACCTAGGGGCCACATATTTGGTCAGGTCCATGAGCTAAGCTAAGTTTAGTGGGCAAAGAGAGATGTGAAATGGAAACACAAGAAGAAGACAATACTGGAAAAAATTGACATGGTAGGACCATGTATGTATGTCATGATGTGATGACGAACAAGAGAATCCTGTAGGGTGGGAGACCTGTCTGCTGTGGGGCAATTGATCCGGCGATCTATTTTGACAATGGACGGCTCGAATTTTAATTTAAATAATGGATGGCTCGGACCAACAAGAGTTCAGATTAAATTCGAACCATCAGCATCAAAATAGACGGCCCAATTGGCCGCCCTACAACCCCGATATCGGATTAAGCTGATTTTTTTTTTCTAGGGCCCTGTAAAAAGAATATTTTAGAATTTATGAGCATTTTTTTTTGGAACTCGGGGTGGGCTCCACGTGAATGTTGTGTAAATGTATAGTGTACCTAGCATTTTTGTTTCCAAATTGATTCTTAGAATGCGATCAATAGTGTTTATAATGGAACTACAATGCAACTACTCATATTTTTGTTTTCAAAAACTCCGCGGGAATAAAATGAAATTTCGTGTACAATTTTTGCGTGAAAAACAATACAGTTGAAACTTGGAAGACAAGAGTTTTCTATTTATTCAGAATCTGGGAGCTTTTTTTCTTGGGGTTTGTCTTTCTATTAAAAATATATATGGATGATAAACATGCATGTGTAGTTTGATTTTTTCAACAGAACAAATATTGTCACCGCTAGATAATATTGTTGGAGCTGTCTTTGTTTCACAATTTACAGAGTACAAAGTAAACTGTCTAACGAGTAATTTTTTCCTTACTTTTATAATATGAATGGACTAGTTGGGGAAAGTCAAAAACTTACCATATCAAATACTTTCGGCAATATGATTCAAAAAAAAAAATACTTTCGTCAATAAAACAATTTTCGTGAGTCAAATTTGAAACAAATAACAACGGTCGAGTGTGTGTATACACTCAAGGCGAAATTAAGAATCTAATCTGTCATGTACTAATTAAAATAGGAACAAAAATGATTGTACATAAATACGTAAAAGTTCAAAAATAAATAAAAGAGAAAAGTACAAAAATAGAGTGTGCGAAGGACGGAATTAGGAATCTGGATGCATATGGATTGATGAGTGGGAGACAAGATCTGTTGACTCAAACAAATTCCATTGGTTTGGATTTCGCGAGTGGGAGACAAGATCTGTTGACTCAAACAAATTCCATTGGTTTGGATTTCGCCCAGTTTTCTACGCTCTCCCTGATCTCGTGGACCAATAAATTCTGCAACCACACACTCATTTGTGTGGACCGCCAAATCTCTCCACTGGTTTGATTTCGTACGATAACATGGAGATCAGACTGCGTACAAAACTATTAAAATATTTTATCCAAACCCCCAAACCTTTTTCTATCTTCCGTACGATAACATGGGTGTTTGAACTCTTTGTACGACGGATCCGGATCATCTCCACACCTTTCTTTCTAACCATCTTCTAAAGCTTTTCACTACAATTTGACACCTCATTAATGAAGGCATCCAAGGCTGATATTAAACCAGCAACTTACAACTTCAAATCCTTTAGTAACACGACGCGTTTCATATTTGCTGCAAACGGCCGCTTAACACTGCTCTCCTTTTCCGTTTCCAACCACGTTTCTCTCTCCTCTCTCTAAACTACCCCCTCCTATCCCAAATCTTCTCTTCAGATCTTAGAATTTCTCCTTTCTTAAAGGATCATTGGCACGAATTCAACTATTTCCCCTGAACCTACATGGATTAGTTTAAAGTTGTTCAAGAAAAAATTTCTTGTCAAGTCTGTGCAAGAAAAATTGTATGTTCATGGATTCAAAACCCGTAAATTGATTAACCTCCAATCTAAAAATTCCATCTAAATCATCTTCACCAAAAAATTCGAAACAAATCGTTTCAGTATCATCAGCAGCGGCATGTAAAATCAAAAGAAAGTCAATTTATAAAACACAAAACGAAACAAAATCAAATCTGTACACAAGCAGCAAAACAGCAAAACCTAATTACGTTTTTTTTCTTGAGCAAAAAAGCACAAATCAACAAGAGATTGGGGAAGATCTATTGCTTTCCAAATGGATATGAGGATGGGGACGAATCATCATAATCGGAGTCGCCGGACTGATCGAATGGAGGGTTGAATCTTCCTTGCGTTCTCAAGGAAAATGAAGCTTTGGGTTTGTAGACTTCTGTATATGTATATGTGTGTGTATATATATATATATGAAACGAAGGTTAATGGCCAGCGTTATAGGAAACGGTAGACCATTACGTTGCCGTTTGCAGCAAATATGAAACGACGTCGTGTTACTTAAGGATTTGAAGTTGTAAGTTGCTCGTTTAATCTCAGCCTTTGGATGCCTTCATTAATGAGGTGTCAAGTTGTAGTGAAAAGCTTTGGAAGATGGTTGGAGAGAAAGGTGTGGAGAGGATCCGGATCTTTGTAGGACGTGTTGTTATTTATTGAATTGGATGCGCAGTCGATTGCCTGAAATTGTTTCATATCAAAAGATCTACTCTCTGATATCGCAGTTTTGATACAAGATTGTTTAGCATTGAAGGATTCGTTTCATTTGTGTGAATTTAGTTTTCTTAAACGTGATTGTAATAGGAATGCGTATGCTTGTGCAAAGAAAGCCCTTTCTTGTAGTTTGTCCGGTCTATAAACAACTACCTTGCCCCCATGGAATTCCTCTCTCTCTCTCTCTCTCTCTCTCTCTCTCTCTCTCTCTCTCTCTCTCCCCGATGTTTAGGCGTTTTTCCGTCTCTTAGATAAATAAAATCTTCTCCCTTTCGTTAAAAAAAAAAAAAAACACTCTTTGTTTAATGTTTCTTCTGAATTGTTTACCCTTTTTTTCCGCCTTTGCTATTGGGTCACAAGTCAAGTTATTCGGATCAATTTACGTCCACCTCAATTAATCTCTAACGCAGCATTTATTAGTGAGAAAACCAATTAAAGCCAAGACAAAGTTTGGAAGAAACAAAAACAAGAACAAGCTATGTGACCATAAGATATCCGACCATAGTGTCATAAAAAATTGGTTTTTGACAGTCATTTTGACACCATCGCTTTACTTGCTCTGATATATATCTATCTACTACCCCTACCATACATAAAGAGAGAGTTGGGTTTTCAGATTTGGTACGGCAATATTAAAGGGGTGTGTATTGAAGATTTCTCCTATTACCAAACCATTTCATTGGTGGAAAAGGGTGCCTAATACTTTCTCTTTCAGTATCTTAGCTCTCGAACCTAAAAGAATCTCTATTCTCCAAAAAAATGAAGTGGGGACTCTCAAAACGACCAAAGTGTTGCGCAATGAGCACATCCGAAACAAAGACACGCTGCAATGGGTGTGTCATGCAAAAGAGGGGTACCTACAAATGTATATATGGAAGTGATATTGGCACTCCAAAAATTGATGCAGGCACTTCAAAAAACAAAGGAAAATGACTTTGGAATTACACTGATTTTGGAGTGCCTACATCAATTTTTGGAGTGCCAATATCATTTCCCATGTATATAACAAGCAAACCAATAAAAAGATAAATCGATTTAAAAAAGAATGATTACTAGTATTCAGCAAGATAAAATTGGCATATAACAAATCATGACAAAAATTTGCAACAATTCCGAAATCATGGCTCATTACAAAAATTTGATACAATCCCTTAAAAATTTCCCTTCTTGGATTTGTTGGTATTAAGAGCATCCACAGTGAAATAAGCAAATGTGAATAAGTAAAATATATCACATTAGATTTTGATTATCCATTTAGAGGTTGCTAAAGTTAGCAATGTCAAGTCCCACACTGGTTATTTTTTGCTTATAATCAAAACCACTGGGGCCATTGATTCCTTCCCAAAGTTTCCTCCAAAGTTTTCCCCTTCATTTCACGTATATTTTTTTTTTGAAAAAATAGGTTTTTTTTTTGAACGGCAAAATTATTATTAATGAGAAACTCGATTATGGGTACATCGAGGAAGGGGAAGGGGAAAAAACAGCTGGAGAAATAGTTTGTGTTAAAAAAAATTAAAAGAAAAAAAAGTTTAAGTTAAAAACAGTTGTATAAAAAAATAGGATATAAAAAAATTGTGAAAAACAGTTTTTATCAAGACAATCATAAAAAAACAGTTTTTTAAAAAAGTTTCTGAAAAAAAATAGTTTCTTAAAATTATTTTTTGAAAACATTGTTGAGAGAGAGAGAGAGAGAGAGAGAGAAGAATTATGTGAAATAATGAGTGTACTTGATTGAGAAAATATGAGAATCACTAAATTTGGTTATTGGCAAAATGTTGCTAGTTTTAATTATTCAAAGGCCAAAATTTGATAAGTTGCTAAGTTTGGTTATTCCAATGTGAGCACTTTTTTGAGCAAATATTGTTAACTTTAGCAATTTTTTAATTTTTCTTATTCCACTGTGAATGCTCTAATTACGTTATTATAATCGATTTGAAATTTTGAATGAATTTCTAATTCTATACACGTGTGTGTATATATACACACACACTCTTTTGGGGTTTCCAAGGTGATCGCTGTTTTTTTTTTTTGGGTAAATTTCCAAGGTGATCGCTTTGCTCGCTTTTGCTCACCAACCTGTTCAAAAAAATGGAGATGATGCCACAACTACTAGTTATTGTGGCACCGTAGTTATAGGCTGTTACCCTGGGGCTCAAATCACTAGTATGAAGGTGATACAACTGGTAAAATTGATGGAGAACTTTTTCAGTGTCGGTTGGCTGCGTGCCGTCCAAACGTTTTTTGGATGGTCCAAACCTGTTTGGGCTTGAGGTGGTGTTTTGATAATTTTACACTAAAAATTTACCCAAACAGATCTGAGCCATCCGAAACACGTTTGAAAGGCCGAGATGGTGCTCGGCACAACGTGGCACGTGCCCACCCGGCTTTAAAAAACTTCTCAAATTGATGAGGCATATAATTGGGGTTTTGAATTTTCATTTCTTTAATTTATTCTAAGTTAATTGCGAGAGGGAGAGGAGGAACACTGATTATAGGATAGAGTTAAAAGATTGAGAAATGCTAAGTGTAAAGAAAATAGGCAAAAAAAAAATCCTTAAAGATTTGAAGGATGTCAAGTTGTTAATCACAGTACAGGTGGTTTGGTCTGAGGGGCAAGATCCTTAGAGGGGCAATGTCCTGTCTAGTTTACCTTGCAACCAATTCGGTTCAGTTTGGTCTTTTCGTGGGTACTTTCCAGGCCCACAATAATGATTGGAATCATTTACTCTTTAGAGCATCCACAGTGGAATAACCAAAAATCAATAATCAAAAGTTGTCACATCATCTTTTGGTTATGCATTTAAGGGGTTATTAAAGTTAGCAATGTAGAGGTGCACAATGGAACAATTAAATTTGAATAACCAAAACTTGCCACATCACATTTTTAATTTACAAAAATCTAAAAATTGTGACATAAAATTTTTTTTTTAAAAAAAAGGTTTCAAACTAATAAAAATAGGTTATTAGAAAAAGAGAAAATAGTTTTTTGAAAACTTAGATTTAAAAAAAAAAAGAGTTTTCGCCCAAAAAAACAGTTTCTGAAATAATAACAGTTTTTGAAAAAAAAAATTTAATACAAAAACTGTTTTTGCAAAAAAAAAAAAATAGTTTTCGCCCAAAAAAAAAATTGAAAAAATTTTGCAAAAAAAAAAAATTTTAAAGTATTTTTCCTAGAAATATGTTGAAAATGGAAGATAGAGAATCTTTTTGTGTAATGATGGTGTACTTGATTGAGGAAATATGGGGACATTTAAATTTGATTATTGGCAAAAAGTTGTTAGTTTTGATTATCCAATGGCCAAAATTTGATGAGTTGTTAAGAAGTTGTTAAATCTGATTATTCCACTGTGAGCTCTTTTTTGAGCAAATATTGCTAATATTAACAACATTTTAGTTTTGATTATACCACTGTGGATGCTCTTAGAGCTCATCGAGAACAGTGACCACACCAAAAATCACATTTAATATGATTTCGAAATGCATTAAGCTTGGAAAAAAAAATGCAACACTGGATTGCAACCCATTTGACACAATTATTAAAAAAAAAAGGTGTAATACTATATTGCAACTCATTTGACACAATTATCCGAAGATAAATACATTTGAAATCATATTAAACTATATCCGATCAATGTAATTTTTGGCGTGGTCAATGTTCTTGACGAGCTCTAAAGAGTGAACGGTTCCGATCATTGTTGTAGCCCAAAAAGGGCCCACAAAGAGTCCAAACTGAATCGAACTAGTTGCAAGGTAAACTGAACAAGACCTTGCCCTGTGATTTGAAGCTGCCTTCTACCATGAAAGATGCGAGAATATGATCATAATTTTTTTTTTGATATCTATGTATTCAGACGCTCTTATGTGCAGCTCAATTAATTACAAAATACTAATCCTACCGACCACTTGCTGATAGGGTTGTAAACTAACCGAGCAGTTTACGAGCTTATTTACTCTCAGCTCGTTAAAGGTGGCTCGACTCAATTAAAAAGGCTCATTTCATAAATGACTAAGCTCAACTCGAGCTCCAGTTTTTGGCTTGTTTAGTAAACAAGCCGAGTTCGAGATCGACAAAGCTCAGGTCGGCTCACTTACAGCCCTACTTGTGTTGGAAAAAATATGCAGAATTTCCCACAAGTAAGTCACGAAGGAAAAAATAAAACAGCAGAGAATGTAATCCAAATGCACAAACCACAAACCGAACGAACACAAGAAATTTTTACGTGGTTCCCCCAAAGTGTGAGGAGGTCCACAGGACCGGAGTCTGATTCCACTATCAACAAATGTTCTTACAAATGGGTTTACAAGAAATATAAGATCTTACAAACACACTAAGGCGTATCCAACAAATTCCAAATACAAAGGGGAAAAACCTCACCAAATAAATCAACAAAACCCTCCAATAGTTGCTGCAAATGTTGACGGAGGAGGTGCCGAGATTAGGAGACCAAAGCTGTTCTTCCCCCACTGCCCCACTGAATACACAGAACAAACAGTGCACAGCCGTTTTTTTCCTTCTATTTTCAAAGCTACTAACTTTTCTGATGGATTTTCCCCAAAACAGAAAACGAATTAGCTTTCCAGCAGAAGCTTTTCTGATCCCAACAAATCATGTGCCAAATATGTGCTCCAAAGTGTGTGGAAAATTCCAAAAACTAGCCCACAAAAATACTGTAACTCTTTTAGGCCAGACAAAATTATTATTGGGCTAACAAAATATTGGGCTTCTATCAAGGAGGGAACCCAACAACTTGTCAGGTCCCAATAACATCAAAAGGTTTCGAGCATAAAACCTTTAAAAAATTCTTGTTTTCCTACAAAATTTCTTGTCAAGAGAACACACAGTGGAAAATAAAATTTATTTTCCTTTACTCCACGTCACTTCACTTTTTCTGGGAACCAATTTCCTATATAACATTCCTGACAATTGAACGGAGCCTAGGAGAGAACGTACCTCTAAGTTCCGGGCCTTGACCACTGGGCCCATCTCCAAGGGTTGAATATGATCATAAATAGATAAGAGGAGATAGGAAAACGGGAAGAAGATAAAAATAAAAATAAAGAAAGAAAGAAAGAAAAGACAACGCGATCGAGATGAATCAAGACGAACAAAGCATAAATCTCTCACATTTGCTTCAATTTTAATTGTCTTCCAAATATTCCTCTGGAAAATGGAAATCCATATTACACAAAAAAAAAATTACGATGAGATCTATCAAATAAGATCCATGTTGCATACAAAATTATTTCAGTAATTTTATTATTTTTTAAGCTTGAAAATTATAAATAAATACTTATTTTTTAAGAACTCTTAGCAGAACACAAGTAATTTCAAGCCTGTTTCTCTTGTTCTTCTTCTTCTTCTTCTTTTTTTTTTTTAACAAAGCGAGGCAAAAATCAAAAGTAGGAAATGACAGCCAAAGACGTGCTTTGATAATTAATATCTGTCAAGGACATTTTCAGCCAAGATTCTGAATACCATACCGGTGAGGGTACCGATTTCCACTGGTACGGTATGTACCAGTACCGGTCAGGTACCGGGTACCGTTTCGGATTTACTGCATTTACAATTATATATAGCTATAACTCAAAAAATTTCCCCATATTATACAAGTCATCATAAAATAAATATTCATAAGACAATAAAGTTCACATAATTCACTTCAAACTAATAAGAAAACATACACAAAGTTGACAAAAGGGACTTAATAAGGCCATCCACAGTGGTATAATCAAAAGTTAATTATTTTTAAAGTTAACAATGTTGGTGTAAAAGATGACTCACATTGGTATAATCAAACTTAGCAACATCCTTAGAAATAATCAAATTTTGGGCTTTAGATAACCAAACCTAGCAACCTTTTTCAATAATCAAAATTTGTGGACCCCACACCACATAAGTTAACTAATTCTAAAATTTGTATACACGCGTGTTTCAACTGGTATTTTCTTCTTTTCTTCTTCGTCTACTCTATATTTTTTTCACTTCACCCACAAACTATTTCTCTTTCCTCCCTCAAAAAGTGAAGCTTATATCTCTCGATCATCTACAATTCAACTCATCGTCGCCGAAAATTAAGGGAAGCTTATATTTCTCTTTTTCTCTTTCTTTCCCTAAAATTAAGAGAGAGAATCGATATATTTTTGCCCAAAATAAACGTAAAAGGGAAGGAAGTGAATGACGGAAAACAGAGAGGGAGAGAGAGAGAGAGAGAGAGAGGGTGAAATTGTAGTGGACCTTTATTTTGATTATGGATTAGAAGTGACCATTGTGAAACTCAACATTGTTAAGCTTAGCAACCACTTAAGTGAATAATCAAAAACTGATGTGTCAACTTTTAAATATCTTTTTTTATTATACCACTGTGAATGGCCTAAGTAAATAGAGTATAAGAAAAAAATAGAACTTTGGTTTTTTTGCTGGAATTCCACTTTCCCCTTTTTTAATCTCTCTCTCTCTCTCTCTCTCTCTCTCTCTCTCTCTCTCTCTCTCTCTCTCCCTACAACCCACGATTGCAAGTAGAGCACCGTCGGTAGAGCACGGCAAAGCTAGCTGCAATGTGACGATCTCTTCGACCTCCATCATAGCAATGTAGAACATCAAGGTGATTAGTATCTCTCGCGCCGGCATGTCTCTCCTTACTCTAAATCAACATGTGTTTGGATCTAGGTTTGGATTTTGCTTTTGTTTTTATCTCTCTCTCCTCCCTACGACTTTCATATCTGTTCTAGTCCTGTTTTGCAAAATTTCGAATGAAATCTCTAGTACCAATATCTCGTCCGGTATTGTCCAAGACGACAGGTACCAACCGGTAAGAGCCGGTATTGAGGCCGGAACGGTTTTGTAAGGCTCAGGTACCGTTTCTCACCAAACTGGTACGTACCGGCCAGTACCGAAGGCACGTCAAACTACCGGCCAGTACCGACCGATACGAAATGGTATTCACAATCTTGTTTTCAACATTAACATCTTTTCAGGGCTATCTCCCTGATCGTTTTGGGCTTTGTCCCTTGTATAAATGACTGGTTCCCAAAAAACAATTAAGACAAGACAAGACAAGAAGGTAAATTTCACTCATTTTGCTTTCACTTAATTTTTTTTATAAATTCCTCATTAAAGTCTAGAGGTGTGTGTGGATCAGGTCGGGTTTGAGGCCCGTCCGGCACCCGACTCGATATAATCGGGTTGGCCATATCTGGGCCCGAAATAGACCGTATACACTGGTGAACCCGTCCGAAAAACGAATGTGGTTGGCGGGTCGATTCGGTCAGTTTGAGCTTAAATACGCTGGGCTTTCTTAAATTGGGCGTTTTTTTGTGTGAGAATGGGGCTTTTTTTTAACAGTTTGGCTGGATTTGAACAAGAATTTGTACTTAATTGGGCCAAGCCCAAAATTTAACTTGAGCATTCATCAGTAAAACCGTACTCGGTTTGGGGTAGGCGCAAAATTCTACTCCCATCAATCTTCAAACCTATCAAACCAAATGGTTGCTTTCAAAAAACACATTCAGTAGGCACAGAAACCATCACTTCACAGAAACCAACACTTCTAACATCCATATTCCGTAATATATTGTTTTTGGTCAGAAGAAAACGATTCATATTAAATAAAGTTCCATCTTCAAAAAAAAAAATATATTAAATAAAGTTCAGCGGCACTTACAAAGGGTTCCATTCAAAATACAATGATACTAAAAATCTAGGATTACGATTCCAGAAACAACTACTAACAAACAACAAAGTACCAAAGTAAAAGGGCTATCTCCTTCGTCTAGGCATGAGCCTCCTGCTCTTTAACACATACTGTATAGCATTATTCAACAAGCCATTTCCACGCTTAGAAAAAAAAATTACAAGAAGAAGAAACAAGGCATTTCCTGATCCATACTATCCCACACATTCCAAATCCATATTCCATACTAGTATTCATCAATCACTTGCAGGGGGAGATTACACCGAATGGGTTTTATCCTTCTGCTGGTTGGTGGAACAGACACAAGACGCAATGGCCTTAATTGTGGCATCCCCCATCATCTTTTTAACCGACTTCCTCTTGGGTGGAACCAAGCTTTCAGAGGTGGGCTTGGTTCGAGCCGCTCCCGCAATTGGGTTTACCACCACCGCCTCAGTCGCTCCTCCGCCTTTGGCTCCGATCACTTTCTTCCCTTGCTTTGCCTCCATCTCTTTTTTGATCTGGTTTCTCAGTGGTTAATTGCAACTTTGTTACCATTCCCATTCCCCTCTTTATATAGAGGACTAAGGGGGCAAAGCTCAAACTGAGTGCACCACACCCACACCCCCACCCACAAACACCCACAACCACAACCACAGCCCCACCCACAAACACCCACACCCTTCCCTACGCTTCCCTTGTACGGTGAAAATAGAACTTTCTGACCATTTTTCAAACTCACCTCAGTGATGACCACACCCACACCCACAGCCTCTCTCCAGTAGGGGTAAAACGGAACTTTGTTAATTAGCTATTTTTCAAACTCAATTTGGTGATCGAAATTGTTTAATTTTTAGATCGAGTTCATCGGAAATATGATCAGTAAAAAACTGAAAATAGTATTGATCGGATACCATTTGATGCTGTCTTAAAAAATACTCCAATTAACTTCAAAAATAAAATAAAATAATACAACACTTAGAACCGTAATTCATTTTCTTCAACGTAATCAAGTTTCGAAAACATAACTAACTTTAAAAAGTGAACTGTTTCCACCTAGGATTTTCAATACTCCTTGAAGCGGTGGCAGCGCCACCCTTTGATTTGGGTGGTCATATAAATTCCTTCGATTTGCTTGTTACGGCGATCTACCCCTAATTACCCAACTATTTGCCGTGTTTGACTGTTAACTCTTTTCGCAAATTTGCAATTTGTTCCCATCATCTCATTTTGTATTGCTCTTTTTGAAATTGGGGAGCTTGTGGGACAGCATGTGTGTCGACCCATCCAAATCTTCCGGGTTTGTTTTTTTTTTTTTTCCTCACCTTTGTCCGATTCTTCCCTACCCCCACATCTTCTCGCACGTATTTCGCGTCCCGTCCACCCTTTCACCTGTCTTGAAGGTCCCCTCGATTCAATTTTGTCACCAACAACCATCTCTTTTCCACCATCCTTGTTGGTTGTAGAGGGGCAAGGTTTTGGAAATCGGAGTTTGAAATTTGGAGATGCGGAGTTCGAAGCATGCCGAAGCAAATTTGACGCTCAATGATTGGCATTTCTGATAATATTTCGAGTCTTGTATCAGACAAATTTTCTTTATTAGTTATGTTTATTTTTCTAGTTACGGATTTTATTGATGCTTTCATTGTTACTCTAATGTGATCCAGTGATCTTCTAGAAGACCCTAGGGGACTTGAGTTTTTTTTTTTTTTAATTATTATTCTTTGACTGCCACGATTACCCAATTTTTTATAGGTTAGGAGCTTGAGGAGATGGAACAAATAAGCTCTCTTATTTTTTCTCTGTTGGGTTATTAATTTCTAGCTTTTTTTTTTTTTTTTATTTGGATGGTACGGTTGCACTTTTCAAGAATGAAATTTATTTTCCCTTGATAAAAGAAACAAAACTATTTGGCTTGTGTATGCTAGTAATTTTAAGGAAAGTTTCGTTTAACCTTAATTAGGTCCATTTGATATGAAAAGGAATTCAATATTACCACTTCACTTTCCTTTTGTTGACCATCCTTTTCAATTGAACTTTCTCTCGTCTACTAGTATTAATCAGAGTGGCATTCAACTGTACTAAAAAACAAATCCTACATCACTCATCGTCGGCCATAAAAGCAAATTAAAATAAAGACAGTGCATTCAAAGAGCATTACATCAAATTTAGAAAAGCTCTCAAATTAGAGCTATATATCACTAGTAAGATTATCAAATCTACAATTAGTTTTCTGGAATAAATTTTTTTTTTTTTGTGGATAAAAAAAATATACAATTTCACTACGATGCATAAGGACCCCTTAATTGAAAGATGGACGATATAGCTGTTGATTACTCGAAGGCTATAAATTATTTTTAAATCATGAATTTATGAGGAGAAAGGTGAAATCTCTTTAAAAAAAAAAGAAGACTTAAATTAAGGTAAATAAATCCCTATTGTTTCGTTCATAAATTTACAAATTTACTATCCCACACAAGACACAACCTACGCACATAGAATTGGATATATATAGCAGGCGTGGTTTTGCCGAAAAGATTTTGTTCTTGTTGGGAAGACAAATTGTGGAGAAGCATATTAAACGGCCCGGACCATGCAATCCCACGACATCTTCTAGCAGCTTCTCGAGCTCAAAAAATTAGTACATCTTGGGTTTGAATCTGGGCTCAATTTGGCTCGGACCACCCCCTCACCTGGATTCACCCCCACTGTCTCTAGTTATATCTTCCTTTGATTTTGTCAAAAAAATGTATAAGAAGACTTTTTAGTGAGGTCCGCGTAGCAGTTTCTAGAATCATTTGAATGAAGGGATTTTCCATCTTAATCACTGGCTCATGGTTTTATTCGATCTTATAAAGTCTAGTAATTGAGACAAAAAATAGTAAGTATCTAAATAATTGGCATTTTCTTGATAACTACAGAAAGGTATTGGACAATCATTTTCTTTGCGAACAACTGCTGATGAAAGGGGACGTGGCCTTAAATGTTTTAGGCTAAGGTTTCTCAAGATAATAAAATGGGAAAATGACGGCCAAGGACGCGTTCTGATAATTAATACCCGTCAAGGACATAATGAGAATATTTGTTAATGCTGAAAATGTCATTGGTGGGTATTAATTATCAAAACGTGTCCTTGGCCATTATTTTCCCTAACAAACTCCAGTTGGGTGTTTGTATGCTCAACCAGCAGTCAACATATGTGATAATAGGCGCATGCAATTAGAAGATTATTAGATCGAAAAATTAAATTGACAGGTGTTTCGAATCAAATTAATATTTAGTGCATTTTTCTCTTTCATTTGTGGGTGATTATGGTTGGTGTACAAAATATCCCAACGACAAACTAGAGGTTAATTACTAGTATAAACCAACTGGGATTAGATTAGTTGGTCGCATTTATACACTTCTATGGGAAATGAGTAGGGTAATGTTTTAAGAATTTGACCGGACCGGACCGGACCAGTTGGTTCAACTGATTGAACCGTCGATCGGTCTATGTTCTAATTTGGTCAGTCATCTTAAACTGTCTCAGGTACAGTGCAACTGACCTGGCGTGGTTGAACCGTCTCAGGTAATATTAACCAATGCGATTTCTTTTAATAAATACAAAAAAAAATCATTTTAACTTATTGAGCCAAAACAAATTGTTTTCTGGACTATTTTCACAACCAAACACAAGAAAACACGTAAAATAATTTACAGAAAAAATATTTTACGGCCAAACAAAACAGAGCCTTTGAATTTTGAATTGTGAATTGTAGAGTTTGGATTGTTTTCTGTATAAATTATGAATCTATGGACCATCTTCACCATGGTTCACCCAATTTGTTGTTGATTATCTCAATTTGCGCAGCTTCAACTGGGAAGAAATAGGCTCCATTTGATTGGGCGTAAAATATCTTACAGCTGAAAATATTTTACATGTAAAATATTTTATAAAGAAAATACAAGTTTTCTAATTGTTTTTGGGTGTTTGGTTGAATTGTAATTTTACTATTACACAAAATAAAAAAGTCATCTAATTAGCATGAAGTAGTATTAAATATTGATGTTTAGAGGAAGTCCGGGAGAGAGATGAAGGTCATGGTGTGCCTAGGAATGCAAGTGGGTAGATAGAGAGAGTCTTGCTGCTAGTTAGTTAGAGAGAGAGAGAGGAGACCCTTTTCCATGTGGCATGAGGGATTACTTTTCTTTGAATCCCTTTGTCAAACGGTTGTTCAAAGAGGTGATGGTCGAATGTGCAAAGGGTGCGTAGCTTAGGAAATCGACTTATCGGTTTTTCGGCTGTAAATTGTTTTACGGTCAAAGGTGTAAAACATTTTTTTAAAAAGTTCATTTTCCAGGCATTTAAACAATCAAACAACGGAAATTACATAAAATATTTTTGGTAAAAATATTTTTTACGTCTAAATAAACGAAACCTAAGAAAGAGGGTTTTTATAGGAATCGAAATATGAAGCTGAGAATCAATTGGAACTGTCCGTGTTGAATTTATGGTGAAGGTAGTAAGAAATTAGGCTGGTCTCATATTGGTAATCGTATGATTGTGACACTTTATCTTTGGCATTTTTTTAGTTCGATTTTTTTAAAACCAAATTTGTATGTATGATCAATGGCGGATCTAGAAATTTGCTAGGGGTGGCACTATGGCTCAAAGGAATTGAGTTGCTCGCGAGCAGCTCGTGGCTCGTCTCGTTGAGGCAGGACTTGGCTAGACTTGTTTATTAATTAAGCCGAGCTTGTATTGGAGTTTTAGTGAACGAGCCAAGCTCTACACTCAAAAGCTCAGCTCAGTTCGTTTAAAAAGACTCGTCAAGTAAATTAGCTAGGCTCAGCTCTTTTGTGAATGAGCCAAAACTCGAAGAGAAAAGTTAAGCTTAAAATCGTACTTTGCTTGGGCTTTTTAAAAAAAAAAAAAATGAATAAAGACTTGATTCAACTACGATGGGAAAGAGTAAAGAAGAGAACAAAACAGGGCAATACTTTTGTTCAACTTAGAACAGGGCAACAACAGGAAACCCCCCACCCCCCACCCACCCACACACACACACACACACAAACAAAACAGGGCAAGAATAGAGAAAAACAACAGAGCCAAAAGTCAAAACCAAAAAAAGCAACTAATCTATCAGGCAAGCTGACAGCTGTTTAGCAATGATGGCAAAGCTTCCATGATTTTCCAAAGTGGTAAAAAAAGGTTTGATGATTAACGATGTCATGCCACAGTATAAGCCACTTTAATTGGATTCTCAAATTGCTGTAGGAACAAGTACAACCATATGGTTTTGATTTGTGGGAGAAATCCTCCGAACAAAGATAATTCAATTGGGTTTGATTTTTCCCTTTATATACCGAGAATTATGCTTGACTTGGATCATGAAGTGATAAAAAGAAAAGAGAAATGGGAAAAAACAATAGACAAGCTCAAAGATAAATCAAGCCCAGAAGCCAAATCTCTCTCTTTTCCCTTATAGTACTTAGTTTATTTCTACAAGTTCCTCAAGAAAAAGATACTCCTTCAAGGCCTAAACATAAGCTACGCAATCACGAGAAATTACTTCATTTAACGGGGGCAATTTAGACCGGAAAGGTTTTGTTTTTGTTGTTGTCCTCCTTCTTCTTCTTGTTAATGGAGCAGAAATAAGACACAATGGCCTGGACCATGGAATCCCACATCATCTTCTTAACTAGCTTCCTCTTGGGTGGAACCAAGCTCACGAAGGCGGGCTTGGTTCGAGCTACTCCGGCAGTTGCATTCCCCGCCTTCGCCTCAGTCCCTCCTCCTCCACCTTTGGCTCCCACCACTTCCTCTCCTGGCTTGACTCCCATCACTTATCCCTGGTTTTTTGTATGTTTTTTGCAACTACATTTTCAACTATCCATCTATATATAGAAAAAGTAAAGGGGCATATACGGTATTATGCCAGCCCAATTGACACGTGTAGTGTGTTCATTGGTGCATTGAGTTAGTTAGCCTTGACAGTCCACAACCACATAACGACAAGAGCTACAGTAGAGCTATTTTCAATATGGACGTGTTCCGAAGACACGTCAAAGTGTTAAACTACGTCTGTCTTTCTTTTTTGGTAATTTTCAAACTATGTGTGAACAACGCGATTTTTAAAATCGCTGATATCTTCGAAAAATTGCAAGAAGAGGAAACCGGATTTTCAGTACTCCTTGAAGAAGTCGCGGCTCCACCCTTCGATTTGGGTGGTCTCAATGAATACCCTCAATTTGCTGGTCGCAGGATTGGGAGACACTGTCAAGCGGGGTGTTGCTTGGCAGCAGTGCCGAACGGTCGATCCGACTATTCATCTTGGCACAGGCAGCTCGGACCTAATCCGAACGCATAAAATTCTGGAACCGTCTGTTCAGCTCAGATTAAAATCCGAGCTGTTAATTGCCGAGATGATCAGCCGCTCGACACCGCTGCCAAGCACCCCCGGCCCGCCTAGCCCAACTATTTGCCGTGTTTGACTCTGAAAGTTGAATGGGAGCACAATTATTTCCAATTCAAAGTACCACTAGCTGAATCATATGCCCAACTTCGATCATGTGAACATACATTAGCTCGAGAACTTCAATTCAATTGAACCCATTTTCCACCAAGCGTGGCCTTCCTACAGTACTTGGCCAGTTACCAAACTGGGCATAATGAAAACCTAGATATGGCGTCCCATCGTGCCTGCCTTTTGAAGCCAAGTTAAGAAATTAATACTTTGTTGAAAAAGCATTCAACTTTAGGAAACTTCCCTTTGGACTATGGTACATTTTGATTTGAAAAGGAGCTTAATACCACTCTTTACTTTCCTTTTCTTAACCTTGTCAACTACTGCTCCTTCGCCTGTTGATCGGATGGCCATTCAACTACACAACAAATCCATCATCATCACCCAGAAAAGCAAATTCAAAGATAGCTAGTGACATTCAAACACAAATATATACAAAAAAGCATCTCAAACTTTGGAAAAGTTCTCAAATATTTTAGTGATGAGACTCTGAAATATACGTAAGAACCTCTTTTATTGACTAGAAAAATGGGCAACAGCTAGAAATGTCGATTACTCGAAAGCTATTAATTGTTTCTTGAATCATGAATTCATAGAGCTAGCGCGAGGAAAAATATGTAAGAATGACCAAAAATTAGGGAAGTAAGGTAAATATATTTCTATCGTTTCCTTCATAAATCCAACGCAGCCTATGTGATCACTAGGAATGGGATATATATCGCCTGAGAAGATTTTGTTCTTGCTGCAAGTATTCTTGGTGGGAAGACAAATTTCGGAGAAACAATATGATACTGCCCGAAATATGCAAATTCCGCATCATCTTCTTCATGAGCTTCTACTACCGCTTGAAATAAAAATTAATAAAAAATTTGCTAGTATGAATTAACTTTGGAATCTTTTTCGGTCTTATTCTGCGCATGAAATCAATTCTGTCACAATATACCTGGATCTAACCTTATCTTTTGGTATAGTATATAATTAATAAAGAACATAGGGGCAACATAAAGGTCCATGAGCTAAGTTAGTGGGAAGAAAGAGAGAAGAGAAAAATTGACATGGTAGGACCATGTATGTTTGTGATGACGTAGCCGTATGTACGGAAATTTGGACTTTTTTAAATTTTAACTGTAAATGTGTAGATATTTTTAATACTGCCATGTTATCCAAACTAGGTGGTACTAGATTACCTTAGATAAGAGGGCCTTTTTTATTTTTTGGGGTCAAACGGAAATTAATGTATTAAGTTAGATGATTAACGTCAACAAGTCAGATAAACAACATACAAAAAGTGTTCAAAAAAACTACAAGAGTCATAATCTAAGTCCTAAGGTGACCAACACCCATGACATCTACCAGGGTGAATTCTCTAAGTGCAAAAGGAATGGAGTTAGAGACTACTAAATCTTGATCCTGTTGCGATCCAAGTCTGGCCAGGCAGTCGGTAGTTTGATTAACTTGACGTTGATTAGCTTGACGATAAATATGGGCAATGGTTGAGCCAGTCCAGACAGCAAGTCTTCGGGCTTCTTTGACTATGTGGCGCTGAGGGTGATCTACAAGTGGTCCTTCATTACAGAAACCTATGGCCACACTCTATTAAAATTTCACGTATCAAATTCCTCTCTAGTCAATGTAGTCATCCTTGTGAGAATATATGTGGTTATTCACGCAGCGAAGAAATTTTATGTAGTCCACAACACCATCAGAACAAAAATAAATATTTGGACCCGCCGCACATAAAGAAATTGTGTGACAGAAGTTTGAATATAACCGCGAAATTTGTTGGGCTGCAATCCAGTAACAAAAAAAAGACTTGCATTATAAATAACATATCAACAAGCAAGGCGATCAAAATTTGTGTGTATATATATAGACTTATCTACTCTTTTTTGTCCTTATAAATATGACCAAGTTTCAAATTCGTCCCTATAAAAGTAATAGTTTCAATTTCATCCTTGTAGTATTTTTTTTGAAAGGCGTCCTTGTAGTATTAATCTCAATTCAATATCAACCTTGCCGTTGACGAGGTGACGGAATAAGGCAATGTGTACAAGGCAAAAGTCATCTAGAGTTAGAGGTGGTCTTACGTGGCGCCTATTTGGAGAAAACTATTAGGAGTAGTAAACCATCTCTAGAAAAGGGGAATTTCCAGGCCAGTCGTGTCGTACCTGACTTGAATTTGCCTCGTCAAGTCCTGGTGCACAATTACACACAATTATTTTCCCACCAAGTCCTTTCCCCACGAGCTGGACTCCGTGCTACCACCCACGTGCAATTACTCCGGCTAATGTAAGGGTCATTATCGGGCTGGCCCAGCCCGCCAAGTCACTATCCAAGCCCGCCCACGGACCGGGCCGGCGGGGCTTTTACTTTTTTGCAGGCCGGGTGGGCCAGCTACCTACCATAAATTGAAACCCAAGCCCGGCCCACGGGCTAGCGGGCCAAAAATCGGGTGGGCCAATAAGCGGGCCAAAAGCCGGATGGGCTAACGGGCGGGGTTAAATTTCCTTGGGTAAGAGAAAAAAGAAAGGGAAAATGATGGCCAATGACTTGTTTTGATAATTAATATTCGCCAAGAATATGCTGAGAACATTTGTTAATGCTGAAAAATGTCCTTGGCGGATATTAATTATTAAAACACGTCATGCCGTCATTTTCCCAAAAAGAAAGGATTTTATGGGATTTTGGGCTAATGGGTGGGCCCATGGGCGGGCTATTGGGCGGGCTCACGGGCTGGGCCTAGTAAAAATTTATAGGCCCAAGCCTGCCCATTACAAACTACAGGCCGAGCCGAGCCGCCCGTAAAACAGGCTGACTGGTTTGGCCCGTAGTTTGTAATGGGCAGGCTTGGGCCTATGAATTTTTACTCGGCCCACCCGTTGGCCCGGCCCATGAGCCCGCCCGTGATACCCACCCAACAGCTTGGCCACGGGCCCACCCATTAGCCCAAAATCCTTTATTTTTTCTCTTGCCCAAGGAAATTTAAGCCTGCCCGGTGGCTCGCCGATTTTTGGCCCACAAACCCATCAATTGGGCTAGCCCGTGGGCCGGGCTTGGGTTTCAATTTATTGTAGGCCACCCAGCCAGTAAAAAGGTAAATGCCCGGTCGACCCGGCCCGTGGGCTGGCTTGGATAGTGACTTGGCGAGCTGGGCCGGTCCGCCCCGGCCCGATGATGACCCTTAGTTGGTACTTGTAAATGGAGAAAAACTTCTTTCAGAATCAACTGGACAAGGGGCTATCCGGACAACCCCCATGTGGGCCCCCTTCGTGTGTTTTTTTTGGAAAATTCGAACCATGCATCTTGTAGGGCCCGCAAAATAATTTATTAACGCAAAAAATTAACTTGTCCAGACATCGATAAATATGTCAAAAGTTGAGTATATACACGGAAAAAATGGACGACTGTGATCTGTCAACTATTTTTAAAGTTAAACCGTTCACGGTCATCCATTTTTTCGTGTAAAAGCTCAACTTTTGACATACCTATTGATGTCCGGACAATTTGATTTTTTGCGTTAATACATTATTTTGCGGGCCCTACAAAATGCACGGTTCAATTTTTAAAAAAACGCACAAAGGGGGCCCACACAAGAGCTGTCTGGACAGCCCCCTTGTCCGGTTGATCCGGACAGAACTTATTCTCATAATAAAGTTTGTTTGGTTATTTTATTTTATTTATTATTTTAGTGATTCCTTAATTTAATCATTCTCTTATTTCTATGAAACTTACACGATAATATTTAATTTTTTTGTATTAGCAAATAAAAATTAAAGACTGCATAAAGTTATTTTCCAAAAACTATATAAATTTAAATTTAAATTAGTAATTAACATTATTTATGATAATTTTTTTTTTGAACAGCATTATTTATGATAATTGTATATAATAATAAAGAACCAAGGGCAACATGGTAAAAAACCAACCCATAATTCATATTCATCATATATCTCTCAAACACTACTTATATTATAAAATACATTTCTGCACATATTCATCCAAACACTACAGATTCAAAATACATTCTGACCATAATCCAAAAAGCCAAAAAGGCAAAAAGCTGAAAATGAAAAAACAAAAAGTAGACTTCCAAACAGTCTATTATATTCAAACTACATTCTGACCAAAAAGCTAAAAATTTAAAAAGCCAAAAAATTAAAAATGAAAAGCCAAAAAGTAGGTTCCCAAACACTCCCCAAATGCTCGCGCGTGTGTGTAATTCTATTAACAGGACCTGATGAGACATGAAGGTTATATGGGTCGGATCTCTCCGACAATGAATTCAAAAAATACGACCAGCCCAGCATTATCCCCTCTAAAAATGACCCAAATCCAGGCCCAATATCCAAACCCACCCGTCTGAGACTTCATCGTCCTCATTTCCGTGCAAAACCTCCTTATTTCAGTCACTTGGATACAGTTTCATCATATGAGCAATTTAAGGATAAAAGTTTAGGATCAAATAATACTACCGGAGATTTCATCCAGAATTACAAGAACAACCCAATCCTCGTTCACTGCTTAAAATGTGTAAACGATCTACTATTCAAATTTGTGTGAGGTGAGTTCATCAATTATTTAGAAATCGTTCAAATTATCCGCCATTTTTTATTAGCAAATTTGTGTGAGGAAAACAAATATGACCAAGAAGGGCTTGATCTAAGCGAATTTTTATAAAATGCGTTTTCATTAAAAACTGCTCAGAGTGCTAAATTTTCACAGTATCTTTTTGTGCAAACATATCCCCTACTGGTAATTATATAGGATAAAATTACATATATACTTATCAATTTGTTATTTTATTGGCAAAAAATGTACTGATTAAGGAATTATAGATCTCCAGGCTAAATTCACTAATTTGTGTGCCCTCCACTAGTGCAAATTTCTTGATCCGTCTCTGGAGATAGAGAGAGTTCTTGTTGGAACGGTTCAAATAAATCCAATCCCACATTGGACTGGAAACACAAACAGAAGCCAAACCTTCGTCTATTTATTGAGATCAAATTCTCTCTACCATAGGCGACATCTGAACCAATGTTTTGAAAACCGAAGCGGTGAGCGAACCGGAAAAGGAACCGGGCAGGTGGGTCACCAATTCTACCGCGGGCGAACCGTTATTGAACCGTAATATCATATAAACGTAATATACATATATTTAAATGCATGTAACTATCAAATATACGTAAAATTAACATCGATTAAATTTATTTCTCCTCGTACTTGTTTTGAAAGTGTACTTATGTAGTAATTTTTGGCATAATATATAAGTTCTCTAAATTTTTCAGTAGGTAACTTTTCTTTTTCTTTGCAACTTTTCATTTAAAGGGTTCTAACAAATAATTAAATTTTGCTAATATATACTGAGTTCGTAAAGAGAGGCCCTGGATCATATATATGACCTCATATCAGGTAGGCAAAATGCATTGGTCAAGGATCTTGGTTCCATTTGCAACAAGCGAGAAAAGGACGATGCTCAGCTATGTTAATTGTTAACTACACTTCGCAGTCCTGCATCGCTTTCTAGAGAAAAGGGTGAACTTTTCTTCCTCTATTAAACCTTGGCGCAGCCCCCTCCATTTGTTACTAAGCCGTTTAAAGGGCATCTCGCACGCGTTGCCCAAGTTGAGTATAAAAATTTTAACGGTTCGGGTGTCTAGATCCGTTCCAGTTATACAGGTTCACTGGTACGATCGGGATTTTGAGACGGTCGGTTCAGGTGTCTAGATTCATTCCGGTTATACAGGTTCACTGGTACGATCGGGATTTTGAGACGGTTCTTTCAAAATGAACCAGTTCTTTTAACTAAGAGGTTTTGGCATTGAACCAACACCGCTCTAAGGATTGGTTGACGGGCCGATTAGTTGAACCGGCTGATCCGGTCTGATTTTAAAAACTTTGGTCCGAATAGTGAACTCATACCCGTGTATTACGAAAAGCGCTCTCTCTCCTTCTCAATTAGAACCAGTCCGTAATCGAGCAGGATGAGAAGCCTTGCTTCATTCCTCGATATATTGCTATCTTCTCCCGAGACACCATCCGATGATCAAGAACATCATGGTGATAATTTGGACAGGATTAAAAGGCAAAGGGTACGGGAGGATGGCCAGGGCGCCTCAACTCGGCAGTTAGATAGAGATCAAAGTTTAGAAGTACTCAATAAGAAAACTTGTGGGCATCCTGGTTACATTAGGGAAATGTGTGTCGCGTGCGGGCGAAAGGTGGATCACGGTACTTGCTTAGCCAAATACCATCCATTGAAGTATATATTCGAGGATTTAATTGCTCGGTTACGAAACAAAGAGTCATTACGAGACAAGAAGCTTCACTTGGTTCTCGACTTAGATACGCTTCTCAATTCGACCTTGCTTAAAGACGTAACACCAGGTGAGGATTATTTGTTGCGAGATATTTAGAACGGCAGTTTATTCAGATTGGACTCCATCAAGATGTTGACCGAGTTGAGGCCCTACATTCGTATTTTCCTGGAAGAGGCAGGCAAATTGTTTGATATGTACATATATACGATGGGCGAATGCTCTTACGCGTTGGAGATGGCAAGGTTGCTAGAGCCCGGAGAAAAGTATTTTGGCTCGAAAGTCATTGCGAGAGAGGATTGCACTCGGAGCCATCAAAAGGGTCTTGATGCGGTATTGGGGAAAGAAAGTGCTGTGCTGATTCTTGACGATACAGAAGAGGTATGGGCAAAGCACAAGGAGAACGTGATAGTGATGGAGACATACAATTTCTTCGCTTCGAGTCATCGGCAATCGGGGTTCGATCGTAAGTCTCTATCCGAGTTGGAAAGCGATGAAAGTGAGACTAATGGGGCACTACTGCCACTCACTTCCACGCTTGATGTCCTTAAGCAGATACGGAGTACATACTATGTACTTCTTTGACTTGGGATCTGCAGGGGCCAATCTTACGGATGGAGATGTAAGGGAGGTGTTGAAAAAGTATCGTAAGAGCTGCTTGACTCGGCCAGCTGAGTCGTTGACGCAACCGAGGAAGAATAGGTTGAGCCGTGGCTACTGAACTTTACTTAATTGGCTCTCATACTTTTGTAAACAATATTATTATTAACCTAATTGGGCTGTAACGTTAACTTAATTTGTGAACAAATTTATTCAGAATTTGCAATAAACAAACTTCAGTTTGTGCGATTCGATCTCCAATGACATAAAGAAATATCAAAAGGTCTTTCTGTAATTATTATATCTTCAAGTCCCAGAGCCGCCAGGTACCGTATAGTAGTGTACACTAGAGAATTAATATAGGCCTCAAGACCTCTCACTTTCTGTCCTACACTACAAGTGGATGTACCAGAGAATTTTCTATTTGGCAGTTGGGAAACTCATTATATAACAATCAACGTTGGTTGGACTTGAAATAGAAGTCAGAACCCTCCATGTGGAAACTTTCTTGACCAGCCTTTAAAGGTCACCGTGACTTTGAAACAAATTCAGTATCAATTAATCAATTCCATTGGCTTTACTCTCTCTCTCTCTCTCTCTCTCTCTCTCTCTCTCTCTCTCTCTCTCTCTCTCTCTCACATTTTTGGTTCAATGGTTAAGGGCGGTAGTCCGGTTTAAATATACGTGGTCCATGTTGAGCCTAAAAAATTCACAAGAAATTAATTTCTTACTGTCTCATCCTAAGAATCGAACCTTAGTCATTTATATGGGGAACAAATCTACCAATCAACCGGAGTAACTCTTGGAACTCCATTAGATTTATCTAAAACGATATGGGTATCGACCCATAAATACCGACCATGTAGAGATGGATCCACCTATGGGTCCCACATGAGAAATCAGAACTGTTCATTTTTTTAAAACAGTTTTTATATAATTGGCTCAAAAATTAGCTCAAAATTATATCGGTAAATGCTCGATTCAATAATAGTAAGTGCTCGATCCGTAGATCTCCACTTTCATAAAAAAAAAAAATTTAAAATAATGAATGAATAAGATTTGTCATGTGAGACCAGTACGTGGGTCCCAAGGACCCATTTGTACATGGTCAGTACTCTATGGGTCAATATCCATAGCATTATCTAGCTTGATTCCATGAGATTTGATACAGTACATAAAAGATCCACTAAAATGTCCATGAATGAATCGAGCACTCTGAATCATTCATTTCTCTTTCATGGACATTTTCTTGAATCTCTTTCATGTATCCTAACATTTTCGTTATTTCATTTCTCTGTTTTTCTCTTCTTTTCCTCATTTGATAGGCCTAGTACATTCGAAAGAGGAAAAAAGAGAACTAAACAGGGAAATACTTTTCTTGAACCTAAAAAGGGGAGAGAAAAAAAGAGCTTCACAAAAGAGGGCAAAATATGGCACAAAGAGGGAAAATCTTTTTTGTACTTAAAACAGGCCAGACAAAACTTTTCTAGTTTTGTTGAACTTAGAACAGGGAAAAAACCGGACCAACTTAAAAAAAAAAAAAAAAACAGGACAAAACTTTTCTTGAACTTAAAAGAGGGCAGCAAGAAAAAGAGCCACAATCATTTACCAAAAAGAAAAGAAGAAAAGAGTGACAAAAAGGAGGGGGGGGGGGGGGGGGGGGGTGTGGTTTGAAAAAAGTAGAGAAATACTCCAATAAACAGAGCAACAAAAAAAAGCAGCTACTCTATCAAGGAAAGTAAACAGTCGATTTAATCCCCTCATGGTCTAATTAAAGACAAGTTATTCATGCCGGGACTTAAAAATTTAAAAGAAGTTATTTTAAGCCTGCCTCCAAGAGTCGAACCCTCGACAATTATGGAAAGCATACAATTGGCCAAGACACCCTAACTGCCATACCCCCATAAAAATAAACAGCTCGATCTAAGAGTGCAATCTTTCTCAATTGGACTTCTAACCTACAAATCGAAGGATCCGGGGACACTGCCAAGCTAGCGGTCCCTGCCAAGCAGGTGCAGGGCGAATCATGATTGTCCAAAAGTGTTTTCAGCGGTTTGGATCCAAGGAAGAGTTTATTTTCAATATAGACTATTAACTGCCAAGATGGACGATCCGAATGCACTCGTCAGAGCACTTGGGAGGAACCGATTGGCGGCATCCCCGGGTCCTCACAGGATCCTAATCGGAATGGCAGAAAAGTATAGGAATACACCGCCCCATCATCACTCAAAAAATGGATAAATGCATACTCAAGCTCTCTATGCCATACGACCCGGTAATCCAATCGCAATCCAAAACAACTTCTGTGCACGTTACGAAAACAGGATTTTCGTTTGATTAACCAATGACGAAGAACACCAACAATAGGATTCTCAATTTGTTGGAGGAACATACTCCATTGGGTTCGATTTGGCATTCTTTTTAACCATGAATTATGCGAGAATCGGATCATAAATTCACAAGAGGAAAAGGGAAAAAAACAATAGACAAACAAGATGAAAATAAATCGAGACCAAAAGCCATAAGCTAAATATCTCTCATTTTTTCTCTTTTTATTTATTTTTTTCAGATATTCCTCTGGAAAATGGAAATTCAGGGTCTAAACATAAGTTAACAGCAAACACGAGGAATTACTTGCATATTTCAAAGGACAATTTAGGCAGGAAAGATTTTCTTTTTGTTGTTCTTCTTTGTGATGGAAGTGGAAAAAGCAACAGCAGCAGCAGCAACAGAAACGAAGGCTTGAACCATTGCATCCCCCATCATTTTCTTAACCAGCTTCCTCTTGGGTGGAACCAAGCTCGCGAATGCAGGCTTGGTTCTAACCGCTTCGGCAGTTGGGTCCGCCGCCTCGGTCCCTCCTCCTCCGCCGCCTTTAGCTCCCCCCACTTTCTCCCGAGGCTTCGCCCCCATCTCTTTTTGGAATAGTATTGCACTATTGCAAGTCTATTTTTCCATCCCTCTATATAGAAGCTTGATTAGTCATACAAGGTACCCTGCGGACCCCACTGAAACCAATGAAATGTGTTCACATTACACGTATTCATTGGACCATTTATCTCTCTCTCACTCTCTCTCTCGGACCCCACTGAAACCAATGAAATGTGTTCACATTACAGTATTCATTGGACCATTTTATGCTTTGTTTAGATTGTAATTTGAAATTTTTTTAAAAAAATAGTAGGGGTAATGAGTGGAGAGAGATAAAGAGAAAAATATTAAGAGTATAGAAAATCTAGAAGGAATCTAAGGGGAATTCTTTGAAAAATTCTTTTTAAGTTTCAAAGAGAACAAGGCATTAATCTCTCTCTCTCTCTCGTCTCCAGTAGGGTAAAACATAACTGGAATAGGATATCAAAAGTTATATCCAATTCTGCTGTTCAATCCTTTGTGATGTCTTTCGGTGCTCACGTACATTATCTGAAATGTTTATTACTTAAACCGCGGCACAAGGTAAGAAAAGTTTTGAATCGTTCAATATATTCTGTGCCTTAAGACGCAGCACAACGTAACCAGAAATTGATATTCGAAGCATGCGCAATTTGATGTTTTCAAAGATTGGCATTTTCGATAACGTTAGGATTCTTTATCTCAGACAGATTTTCTTTATTTGTTTTGTTATTTTTTTCTGGTCATGGATTTTACTGATGCTTTCATTGTGTATTTGCAACATGATAGGGACTCATGTTTTTTTGTTTTTTTTTTTGTTTTGAAATCCACAACATAACTTATATGAAGTTAAAAGGAGTACAAGAGTGAAAGTTTTTAACAAAACGAATAACATAAAATGAGGAACTACTTTTCCTCCCTAATAAAGTTGGGAGCAGCACTATGCAAAACAAAACCAGTCCGAGAAACTGCTGCATGTTTGGCTTACAAGTCAGCCATACCATTAGCCTCCCGATAGCGAAAAGTGACCTGCACCAAGGAGAAATCAAAAAGCAGAACACCTTTTGGAGCATCCTCTTGAGCCTACCCGCTTGGACCTACTTCCTACATAAGGCATTATACACAAAGATGGAATCAGTCTCAACAATGAGATGTGGGAACCCGAACCGACAGGCAACCCATAATCCTTCACGTACAGCCCACAATTCTGTCATTATGTTGGAATTGATATGAAGAGCTCGCTCATAGCCAGGCCCGGCCCTGAGATTTCCGAGGCCTTAGGTGGAGTTTGAAAATGAAGCCTTATATTTTTTAGTATATTTATTAGTTATTCAAGCAAAAAACCAAGCCAAACTTGTGGTTCAGTGGCAATGTGGTTGTGCAAGCCTTTAGAAATCTCAGGTTTGGAGTTCGAGACTCCAAAGAGCAGTTTTTAAAATTATTTTATGAAAACATTCCAAAATTTTATGTTAAAACAGAAGAAGATAGGAATCGAACAAATGACTTACCACCATGCTATATTAGACTAATTATAAAATATTTCGCATATCGAATATTTAATATATTTTACTATTTGGGAACTCAATTATTATCCAAAATGGGAGGCCCTAGGCGGCCGTCTGGTGGGTTTATGCCCAGGGCCAGCCCTGCTCATAGCCCAAAATAAACTCATCCGTCTAATTTCAAAATACACCAACCAAACCACCATAACCAGGATTTTGAAAGGAAAAACCATTTGCATTTAATTTTAAATAACCAAAACATGGAGGAGACCAAGAGACCCATATCAGAAATGTAGCAGTGCTGGAGCTGGGGATGCTCGGTGCCACTTCAAATGAAGCGGATGCAAATGCAGAAGCTACGCACACAATCTTTTGAGGAAGCACCAGTGCGCACACAACCTTTTGTTTTTATCTTTGACTTGCAGTACTCTTGCCGAACTTATATGTTAGTCTACTTTGCGGGGCTGAGTACAGTCCTATTTTTAATGTCCACTTCGGTCCAGTTTAGGGTCCCTCCCCGACACACGATAACGATCAAAATCGTTCATTTCATAAAGCTCGCTGAGTATGTCATCCGCGGAAAAAATTAGCTTAATCGAATATTGATAGGTACACGATCGAAACAAATTTGTACAAGAAAAGAATGAAAATTTTAAGTTTTGAATTATTTTTTTCATCCCATTTTTCTTGTACAAATCTGTTTTGATCGTGTACCTGTTGATGTTCGATCCAGCTAATTTTTTTTGTGTGGATGACATACTCGACGAGCTATACAAAATAAACGATTATGATCATTATTGTGGGCTCGAAGGCCCAGAACAACCCAAAACTGGACATTAAAAAACAGGACTAGACGTCAGCCCCTACTTTATGTAGCATCTCTCTTGGCAATATGTGTTAGGAGTTTGGTTTAGACGAACAGATAGGTGCTTTTATTATGCTACTGTCCATTTATCTTTTGCCTGTTGGGTTATTTCTAGCTTCTTATATTTGGAGGGGTTTAGTTAACCTTTTTAGAGAAGTGACCATTTTAGTTCATTTTTGGATGAATTCCTAAAAGGAGACAGATTTTAAAGATTGACTTGAAGTGGAGGGTTTTGACTGTTATAATCTAGAGTAAAGGAGACAAAGTGGAATTGAGATCAAAGTTCAGGGTTAAAGGTAATTCATCCATCAAACCTGGCCTAGTGTCGAGGGTTGGGATATACTCCCTAGTTGTTTACCTCTTCTTAAGATGTTTACCTTCTCTTAAGGTTTTAAATTTGAAATCTTTCAGGTGTTATCAACTCATTTGGAATAAAGTCATATAGAACTTAACTCAAACTTTAACTGAGAATCCTGCAAATAAACGATGGAATTAGTCATTCAAAATTAATCGAAGTGCACTTAAGTTCGCCTAAGTTATGGAAAAACAAAAGCAAAAATGGGGCATATGGTTTGTTGTTCAAACAAAAATGAAGGATATGGTGTTCCCAGTGTCCCAACTCCCAACGTCTGGTTGAAACTCAGAAAAAGCCTCCAAAGGAAGCTTCCCTGTAGCCTTTGGTCCATTTGATTTGAAAAGTAATTCCTTTTACTTTTATACATCCTTTTCTTGACCACCTGCTTCAACTGAACCTTTCTTTCACCTCTTTATCAGACTGGCGTACATGAAAGGCAAATCAAACAATTGTGACCTACAAACAGAAAAACCACCTCACACAAATATACAAAGCATCTCAAATTCCAAAAAAAAACTCCCAAATTTAGAGCTGTACAGAGTACTGGTAAGAATCTGAGATATACAATTTCACATTGAAAAAGGAGCATGATGTTGCTGACTATCTGAAGGCTATAAATATGCGTTTGAAGAATTAAAAATCAAAAAACAATAATTAGCAAACGACTAAAAAGTACACGCTAGATTCCTGCCGCTTCCTTCATAAATTCCACAAATCTATGACCCACCCGAGAAATCGACGGAGTCCAACGAGGGTGTTGCCGTAATCCTGTTCATTTAGTACCTATAATCAGATGCGGCCTACCGAGAATCACAAGGGATTGGATTCAGCAGGGTCAATTTTGGCCGAATTGATTTTCTTCGTGGCGAAGGTATTCTTGACGGGAAGACAGCATCCAGAGAAACAAGAAGAAGTGGCCCGGACCATGCGATCCCACATCATCTTCTTCACCAGCTTCCTCTTCGGTGGGATCAAGCTCACGTAATTAGGCTTGGGTTTGAACCTGGGCTCGGACCCGGCTCCAACCGCCCCCTCATCTGGGTTCAACCCCATATCTCTTTGCAAGCTGAGTATATATGATTCTCTCAAGTACTACATGTGAGATCTGGTCAATAAAATTGGAATGCCGAATGGTAAAACTGAGAGAAGCTGTAAAACTGAGAGAAGCTAGGAAGGCTTTTTATAGGGAGGGTGAGGGATTTCTTGAAGGAAAGTGGGAAACAGATGGGACCTGCAGAGCAGTTCATAGAATCATTTGAATGATGGGTTCTCCGTCTTATTCACTGACTCATTTCTCTTGATTGACTTGGCAACTCTCATGTTTTCGGTCTCAATTCCCAGGAATTTTTGACTCAGTCGCACCCCCTCCCCACCTCGTACATACATATTGTGCTTTTTAAAGGGACTTTTCGTTATGGGCTTCTATTTTGAACCTCGAGAATTTCATTCACGTTTTTTTTCACGGCGAAAGTTAGTATCGTTGAACTAGTTATGTTAGCACATTGCAGGAGTTGAACTCCTGATCTGTTTACTCTTAGCACCAAAGTGCAATCCGTGCAGATGCCGTTACAAACTTACATGGTGGACTACAATTAGGAGATTTCAACACTACAATTAGGAGAGAACTACTACTAGACGTGAACATTTTAGGTTAAATATCATATACTCAAATAACATGTAGTGCAAGCAGTACTCAAAATACAGTTCGGGAAATTGCTAGCTATGGCTGGTCAAATGGGATATAATACTAAACACACTCTTTCATGTGTTGTAGCAATTGGTGTTACTTTAATTTTGGCTCCGTCATAGATGAGGTGGGGTGTTTGATGGCGAGAATTTTTATTTTGACTAGGAATACTATTCATGGCGATATTGCCCCTTTGAAAGATACATAAAGTATTTACACTATTTTCTACGATAGGCTCTGTACAAAGATGTGTCTCCCAATTTTGACTTAAAATAAGGTCTCATAATTGAGACAATAAATACTCATTCCGTTTCACAATGACAGTCTCATTTTCTTTCTTACCTCTTTTCAAATCAAAAAATTAACGGCTTTATTTGGTTGAGAGTTTAGTTTAGTTTAGTTTTGATAGTGCGTGGAGAGAGAAATAGGGTAATGATTGAAAATAGGGGTAATGATTGGAGAGAGATAGAGAGAGATGAGAAAGTAATAATTGGAAAAATAGGGTAATGATTGAAAAAAGAAGTAGGGTAATGATTGGAAAACAAAATAAAAACAAAACCAAACACACAAACGAACATAGCCAACTACTTTAGTGCATAATTTTTCAAAATTTTTCGCACCGTATTAAAGATCTCCATTAGTACTTTAATTTAGTGAAAAAAATTCTAAAATTTTTTCATGAAAGTAGTATGATTTTTACTTAAAAAACAGCACGACTTTTCACGATGGACTATCAATATATAACAGGGAGCAGTAGCAGCAAGCAGCAGTAGTTGACAATTTCTTGATAACTGGAATGATAGTTGACAGTTTCTTTTAGGACCACTGCGTGATGGGGACACGAATCATTTTATTCAATCAGATGTCTTTTGTTGACCATACGATACATTGGGCTGTTTGTAAGCTCACCGTGAGTTTATTTTTGTTATCCAAAACGCTCATTTCTCTTAACCCATTGAAAAGGTTTTTATTGTAAAATAAAGTTGATCGGATATCAACAGATACATATTTCAATCAGATTTCATTAAAAAAAAAAACAGTCTATTATTTCAGAGTTATCAATATTTGATCTATCAAAATTTTACAATAAGGGTCATTTCAATTGAGCCTACAAATAAATAGGAGTGGATTTTATACTTAGTGACAAACAAATTGAAATTTGTATCTTTATCTCGATTGTAGATACATAGATTTGTGCCGAAACTAAATTTGTGGGGCATTTTTCCTTTTTGATTTGTTGATGATTATGGTTTCTAGGGTAAAAAAAAAAAAATCAAATTGATCGAATAACATTAGTTTTTTCTTCAGACAGGATTTAGTTATACAAAAATGTGTGATCATTATAGTTTTAAAATATACTGTAAGATAAAATTTACGTGAACACACCGAAATGCACTACACCCTGTTGGGATTCCACTCAAATGGTGTGGTGTGCGCGAAGTATAGGATCACTCTCTACCTTATTTTCTTACGTGTATTTGGGTTTTCTTCTTACCTCTATATACATATACATATATATATATACACACACATATCGGGCCGGTTTCGGAGACCCTTAAAAAAACCTCTAAACCCCCCCCCCCCCCCAAATCTTAATCTCATAGTTTCCAATCAAATTTTGATGATCCGAACCGCTCAATGTGTTCAAAACGTGATTTTAAGGGTGCCTACCAAAAATTGGCAAAAAAAATAACCGGAAAGAGCTTGATTTGAGCAGTTTTTTATTGAACCGTTCAATAAAATTCAACAAAAAAACTATTCGGATGAACCCCTTCCCTGTCATTTTTTTTGTTGATTTCTCGCGGGTGCCCTTAAAATCACGTTCTGATTACATTGAGCGACTCGGATCATCAAAATTTGTTCCAGAACTTGGGTTTTTTTTTCAGACAGGATTTAGTTATACAAAAATGTAATCATTATAGTTTTAAAATATACTATAAGATAAAATTTACTTGAACACACCGAAATACACTACACCCTGTTGGGATTCCACCCAAATGGTGTGGTGTGCGAGACGCACAGGATCACTCTCTACCTTATTTCCTTACGTGTATTTGGGTTTTCTTCTTACCACACACCCCCCCCCCCCCCCCCCCCCCCCCCCCCTCTCTCTCTCTCTCTCTCTATATATATATATATACACACACACACACATACACATCACAAATTAAGTGAGGGATCTCTTATATATATATATATAAATATTTATACGCTCCTAATTCTAGGTTTTTATAAACAGTATACTATCTACAAATCGATAGTATAATTAATGTTAATTTTACGCTAATGATTTTGTCACTCTCCTTTTGTTTTCATGACGGTGAATTTACTAAAATATCCTTACACTTTATGATGCTAGTTTTTTATCACTTTCTAAATGCAAGTGTGTTTTAATTAAATTCACCCTAATAAAAACAAAAAGGGGAGTGGTATTAACAAATAGGAGAGTAGCAAAATCAATTGCCTTATGAGGTTATATTAATTATGATTTTTTGTCTTATTTTTTGTTTCAGTATCTACAAGGAATTTGTAGAAAGATTGCAATTTAAGAACACTATTTTAAGGGTTCTTGCAAATAATTAGCTGATTCAGATGTCCAAAAGAGCTTGATCAATTCATTTAATTTTTCCTCGAATTGAGGGACGAAAATTAATCAAGCCCTTTCTGATATGCAGAAATGCGCTAATTTTTCATAGTGACTCTTGGAAATATGGTACACAACTTAACAAATTCCTGCATGTTCTAACGTAATAGGAAAAAGATAGTTACAGAAATCAACACTTCACATAGTTATTAAGGGACGGCTTTTAGTTCACCAATCAAATTCCACACACATTAAACAAGCTAATTGCACAAACAATGACGATGACAGATGTTGATCGACCAGAAAACGAACATAGGCTATTATTTATTTTATGCTATCAATCTGAGTTTGGATTGCGAAACCAAAAGAAAAAAGTACTAGGATACATGAAATTAAAGAAAAGATAGCGAAGTGCAGAAGCTAAATCCGTATTTTTTATTTAAAAAAAACCACGATCCAAAAACAACCTACGCAAGCAGAAGGATTAATTATTAGACCGTCATGACCCAAATTCCAAGATCAAGGCCCGTGACAGGTCAATGAGTTTCAACCCACCAAAAGCTAGCCTACCAATCACCGAATTCAGGGATTGTCCACAACATCAATATAACTGAGCTGAATATTGATTATAATTAAGTACAAATAGTACTACCTCCGTTCGAATTTAATTGTTCTTAATTCTATTCTAACCGGCTAAAAAACGGATTATGTCTTAGAATCCGTAATGAATTGAATATCGAATATGAATCTTGTTTGATAGATCTCGATTAGTTCTATAATACAATATATTCGAAATCATGTAAAACATTATAGATTGGAAGATATAATCGATTGAAAAATGGCACGAACTCCCAAAAAGGACTATTAAATCCGGACGGAGGGAGTATAACACGGTACTCTGGGATGGATTTTGCCGGGCGGCTTAGGCCGGAGAAATTTGGTTCCCCTTCTTCATGCAAGTATGCTTGCTGATGGGAAGAGCAGTACTAGATCCAGAGAAATGGGAAGGATGATCAGACATGGGGTACTGGAAACAAGAAGAAATGGCGTGGACGATGCAATCCCACATCATCTTCTTCACCAGCTTCCTCTGTGGCGGAATCAAGCAACTCCCACCGTTGACCTTGGGTTTGAACCTTCTAATTGGCTGGTGACCCTTGGCTAAGTTGGCTTGGACCGCTCCCTCACCTGGGTTCACCCCCTTCATATGCATATCTCTAGTTTCTTCTCTCAGTGATCGTGTGTTGGATTCCCAAATCGAATTGTGAGAAACTACGGCAAAAGCCTCCAAAGGAAGCTAATTCCCTGTAGCCTTTGGTCCATTTGATTTGAAAAGTAGTAATTCCATTTATACTCCCTTTTCTTGACCATCATCTGCTTCCTCTTTATCAGACTGGCATACATACATAAAAGGCAAATCAAACAATTGTGACCGACAAACAGAAAAACAACCTCACAAATATACAAATTTAACAGCATCTCAAATTCCAAAACACTCCCAATTTTAGAGCTGTACAGAGTACTAGTAAGAATCTCAAATATACAATTTCACATTGAAAAAGGCATGGTGTTGCTGACTATCTGAAGGCTATAAATATGCGTTTGAAGAATTAAAAATCAAAAAACTATAATTAGAAAACGAATAAAAAGTACACTCTAGATTCCTGCCGCTTCCTTCATAAATTCCACAAATCTACGAGACCCGAGAAATCGATGGAGTCAAACAAGGGTGTACTTGCCGTTCCTGTACTCATATAGTACCTAATCAGATGCGGCCTATATATTGAGAATCACAAGGGATTGGATTCAGCAGGGGCAATTTCGGCCGAATTGATTTTCTTCGTGGCGAAGGCATTCTTGACGGGAAGACAGCATCCAGAGAAACAAGAAGAAGTGGCCCGGACCATGCAATCCCACATCATCTTCTTCACCAGCTTCCTCTTCGGTGGGATCAAGCTCACGTAATTAGGCTTGGGTTTGAACCTGGGCTCGGACCCGGCTCGGACCGCCCCCTCATCTGGGTTCAACCCCATATCTCTTTGCAAGCTGCTGAGTATATGATTCTCTCAAAGTATACTATATGTGAGATCTGGTCGAGAAAATTGGAATGCCAAATGGTGAGGGAAACTGAGAGAAGCTGGGAAGGCATTTTATAGGGAGGGCGAGGGATTTGTTGAAGGAAACAGATGGGACCTGCAGAGAGCAGTTCATAGCATCAATTGAAAGAAGGGTTCTCTGTCTTATTCACTTGATTGACTTGGCAACTCTCATATTTTCGGTCTCAATTCCCAGAAATTTTGACTCAGTCGCAGTAGTCGTACTCCCGTCCCCGCCTCGTACATACATATTGTGTTTCTTAAAGGAAATAATTTTGTGACTTTCTTTTTTATTAACGTCATTCTCTTATAAATATATTTTTGATATAAAAATATACTTTTAAAGGGGAATGACAAAATTAGCAGTCTTTTTAGATGGACTTTTCGCTATGGACTTCTATTTTGAACAACGAGAATTTCATTCACGTTTTTTTCACTGCGAAAGTTACTGCTCTTGTTTGGTTTAAATTTTTGAAAGTTATTTTTGATATGATGAGTGATGATGAATGAAGAGAGATAGAAAAAAAATATTAAAAAACATATAGAAAGAAAAATGAGATAAAATAAGAGTTAAACCAAACAAAGTGAGTGTTATTGTATTAGTTATATTAGCACCTTGCAGGCTTGCAAGAGTCCTGACCTCTTTATTCCTAGCACCGAAGTGCAATCCGTGCGGATGCCATTGGATCAAAGACCACTTGGACGAGATTTTCATTCATACTATCACACGGCACATGCAAAGAGATTTCAACACTACAATTAGGAAAGAACGACTAGCAGTAGTAGTTGACAATTTCTTGATAACTGGAATGAAAGTTGACAATTTCTTTTAGGACCAGTGCGAGATGGGGACGCTTAAATTTTTTTTTATCATCAAAAGGGTGAGAGGGGCTATCAGCATAGTAACTCTCCATTGAGCGTGACCATAGAAGCTTCCTATCTGTCAATAAAATGTCCGGTTCGAGTTATAGCTACCGTTCGGGAGAACAGGCCGTCACCGCGACACCACTTGGTGCACAGTGGCGAGAAATTCCCCTCTTTGGTCCACCTACGGGTTCAAAATAAAACCTATTAATAGCACCACCGGATAATGGGGACGCTTAAATCATTTTGACCAATCAGATATCTTTTGTTGACCATACGATACATTGGGCCGTTTGTAAGCTCACCATGAGTTTATTTTTGTTATCCAAAACGCTCATTTCTCTTAAACTATTGAAAAAGTTATTAATTGTAAAATAAAGTCGATCGAATATCAACATATACATATTTCAATCAGATTTCATTACAAAAAAAAAAAGTCTATTATTTCAGAGTTATCAATATTTGATCTATCAAAATTTTACAATAAGGGTCATCTCAATTGAGCCTACAAATAAATAGAAGTGGATTTTATACTTAGTGACAAACAAATTGAAATTGAGAATAAATTCTTTACACCGCTAGTGTAAATATTTGTTTCCTCCAAATCAATTGAATTGTGACACGTGTCAAAATAGTGATCCCAATTAATAAAACATGGCGACGTGGCGCAATGTAATTGATTTAGAGGAAACAAATGTTTACACCGACTGTGTAAAGAATTTATTCTCAAAATTTGTATCCTTATCTCGATTGTAGATACATAGATTTGTGCATGCCGAATCTAAATTTTTGGGGAAGTTTTCCTTTTTGATTTGTTTATGATTATGGTTTCTAGGGTAAAAAAAAAAAATTCAAATTAATCGAATAACATTAGTTTTTTCTTCAGACAGGATTTAGTTATACAAAAATGTGTGATCATTATAGTTTTAAAATATACTAGTTATACAAAAATGTGTGATCATTATAGTTTTAAAATATTCTTCTGTAAGATAAAATTTACTTGAACACACCGAAATACACTACACCCTACTGGGATTCCACCCAAATGGTGTGGTGTGCGCAAAGCACAGGATCACTCTCTACCTTATTTCCTGACGTGTATTTGGGTTTTCTTCTTACTGCTTGACCGATTTTCTAATCCTAAAATAATGGGTTGCCCCAAGCGTAGGGCGGAGACCGACGTAGCATAATATCCGGTAAGTCCGGAGTCGAATCCACAAAGACGGTGATGTGTGCTGACTGAAAACTCGGGTTGTTATAATTTAAATGGGCTTTTAGGTAGCCACTCCTTGTTGATTGATGAAAGATTAACTAAATCTAGGAATTGATTGTACTTTTCAAATAATTAAAAGAAAGGTACGATTGTAGGGTTCATAGCACTCGCAACCAGTCCAGATTAACCTGCTCCATTCGATGTTCTTAAAAACGTTCAATTTAAGATTGGAAAAGATACACCGCAAGATGCGAAACCCTGTGGTCGCCGTTTACCCATGCGCAGCGGAGAATGAGTTTTGGACCCCCATTCCCCCGTTCACATGGGCTCCGACAATGCCTGGATTCGTCCGCGGGAAATATTTTTCCAATCTTAAATCATTTTTACATTGTTTGAAAATAAGAGCAGTGTCTGAACTGGCCACGGTGTGCTAATCACCCCGCAACCCTACCCATACGACTACTCACTCATTGTTAAGCAAGAAACAAAAGAAACCCTAATTTGAGACATGCTTCAATTACTCGAAACAAAAAATAAATAAGAGATCCAAACCAAACATAAACAAACGAACAACTTTAATTAAAAGCAGAAATTAAAACGAAATACCGGAGTGCGAATAATTAAGCAGAACATAAATAACTTGAAGAAGAAAAAACTTGGAAGAAACTAAACAATATTCAAACCTAAAGAATGGCAGCCTCGTTCCTCATATTCTACTCCCTCCGTCCTATTTTCATTGTCCATTATTCCTTTTTCACTTTTTTGTCTCTTGCGTATATCTTTCAATCTATAATATTTTTCATGAATTTGACATCTTTGTATTATAGAACAAATTGAAATCTATCAAATAAGATCCATATTGCATATTTTTGGAGATTCACATTGAAAGATATAAACGATTGAAAATGACACGAATATCAAAAAAAGACAATGAAAATGGGACGGAGGGAGTATGATATTGCCCGATCAAAGCTCCTGATGGCTGCCTCTGTTATGCGTGCGTGGGCGTCCGAATCTCGGCAGCCCCCAATCTTCCTTTTATAAGCAGCTGCTGATACCTCCAAAAATCCCTATTTTCTTTTCCTTGTTCCAGCCGTCGTCCATATTACCTTGGCCCACTACTTTTGTAATTGTGTATAATTGGGCCCACCTTATTTGTCTAAGTAATTAAGCACAGTCAAATAGAATCAATTTCTTCAAGGAATTAACCCCATAACCTATCAATGGGCCTGCCAGTTAATTTAGGTGGTTGACCGTCCCTTGCAAAATAATCCCCAAACTCTCGGATCAATATATCTTTGCACAAATAAAGCTCATTTGAATGTTACGCCTCCAAATACCTACAATACAAAAATAAAGTATAAAATTCCAAATAATAATATAAAACGGACTTAGCAAGGATAAATTAGGGGGCGCGTATGTGAACATTTACGCGCCTCTCTCTCTCTCTCTCTCTCTCTCTCTATATATATATATATATATATACAGTCATTTTCAAATAAGTAGGTCAAAATAAGAATCTCTTCATTTCTCCCATTTTCTATTAGAATTTCGATAATCCGAGCCGCTCAATGTGTTTTGAAAGTGATTTTAAGAGTACATGCGAGGAATCAGCAAAAAAAAAAGATCGGGAAGGGCTTCATCCGAGCAGTTTTTATTTGAACCGTTTAATAAAAAATAAACAAAAACTGCTCGGATGAAGCCTTTCTGATCTTTTTTTTTCTGATTTCTTGCGGGTACCCTTTAAATCACGTTCTGAACACATTGAGCGGCTTGGATCATTGAAACTCTATCGGGAAAGGGAGGTCCTTATTTTATTAAGTTAAGGTGGTATTTAGGAGAAGTGGACTCTAGATATATATATATATATATATAGAGAGAGAGAGAGAGAGAGAGAGAGAGAGAGAGGGAGAGAGAGAGAGAGAGAGAAAGAGACAGAGACAGAGAGTACGCTTCTAATAAGGGCGCCCTTTCCGTATTACGGTAAGGGCTTCCCCTTTACTCCCCTTTTCTGACCAAATTTTGATGATTCGAACCGCTCAATGTATTCAGAATGTGATTTTAAGGGTACCAGCTAGAAATCAGCAAAAATAAATGACCGGAAAGGGTTTGATTTAAGCAGCTTTTATTTGAACTGTTCGATAAAATACGAACAAAAACTGCTCGGATCAAGCCATTTTCGATCCTTTTTTTTTTTTGGCTGATCTCTCGCGGGTACTTTTAAAATCACGTTCTTGACATATTAAGCGGCTCAGATCATCGTAAATTTGTCGGAAAACAGACGTCCTTACCGTAATACGGTAAGGGCGCCCTTATTAAAAGATAGGTGTGTGTGTGTATGTGTGTGTGTGTGTATATATATATATATATATATCGGGGCAGTTTCAAGGACCCTTAAAAAAAATCTCTAAACCCCCCCCCCCCCCCCCCCCCCCCCCCCAAGTTCCGGATCGAATTTTGATGATCCAAACTGCTCAATGTAATTAGAATGTGATTTTAAAAGTACCTATAAGAAATCACCAAAAAAAAATGACCGGAAAAAGTTTCATTCAAACAGTTTTTTGTTAAACTTTTATTGAATGGTTCAATAAAAAATTGCTCAAATCAAGCCCTTCCCGGTCATTTTTGTCGCCAATTTCTCTCGGGCAACACATTGAGCGTCTCGGATCATCAAAATTTGATCGGTAACTATGAGATTAAGATTTGAAGGGTTTTTTAAGGGTTCTTGGATCATATATATATATATATGAGGGATCCCTCATTTTAAAAAAATGAGGGACTTTCATTTTCCGATCAAATTTGGAAAATTCGAGCCGCTCAATATATGCAGAACGTGATTTTAAGGGTATTTGCAAGAAATCATCAAAAAAAATGACCGGGAAGGGCTTCATCCGAGCAGTTTTTTTTGAACCGTTCAATGAAAACTGCTCGGATGAAGCCCTTCCCGGTCATTTTTTTTGCTGATTTCTCGCGAGGACCCTTAAAATCACGTTCTGATCACTTTGAGCGGCTCGGATCATCAAAATTCAATCAGGAATGGGAGTCCCTCATTTTAAAAAAATGAGGAATTCCTCACCGGAACCTAACTCTCTCTCTCTCTCTCTCTCTCTCTCTCTCTCTATATATATATATATATATCTCGATGTCTATGAGAGCAGAGAGGGGGTGACTGGAAACAATGTGAGGGAGAAGGTGAGGTCGAGTGGGTGAGCCAATGGAGAGCTGGTTGTGGCACTCGCGAAGGGGTTTTCTCATCTTGTATTATTAAGTAAATAATATTAATGGAGTTTTTTCTCGTATCGTTGTGCTGTTGAGTAACCGCGGATCCAAACACACCCATAATGAGTTAACGTACAATGGGAATTTTTGTCCCGATGGAAAAAGCAATTGGGCAAAAGAGATGTGAAATGAACGAAAGAAGATGATAGCATGGGAAACATTTGACATATTAGTAAGTAGTAACTTTTACCAAGTCTTGAACCCTTGACTTTGGGGTTTCGTGAGGTAACCCCACCCACATCAAATCAAGGAGGATAGTAATTGACATGTTAATTTGGACCACGTATGTTTTGTGATGACGTATGCAGGAGCCAAACTTTTTGTTGTTTTTTATTTTGTTATTTTGTAGTCTTTTTTTTTTAATATAGTATTACTGTAGCTTATGTCTCCCAAAAATATTGGCAAAATTCAACGCTTATGTTATCTTTCGAAGTACTTCTATTCATTTGGGTCCCACTATGTTCAGATTGGTTGAAACTTGAAACCGGCATGAGGGGATGACCTTTTTGCTCACAAGTACCCCAACTCTCACTGAACCTGATTCCAAGTACTATATATATTTATACGCTCCTAATTCTAGGTTTTTATAAACAGTATACTATCTACAAATCGATCGTACGATTAATGTTAATTTTAGGCTAATGATTTTGTCACTCTCCTTTTGTTTTTATGAGGGTGAATTTACTAAAACACCCTTACACTTATGATGCTAACTTTTTCTCACTTTCCAAATGCAAGGGTGTTTCAGTAAATTCACCCTAATAAAAATTAAATGGGGAGCTGCCTTATGAGGTTATAACTATGGTTTTTTGTCTTATTTTTGGTTTAAGTATCTACAAGGAATTTGTAGAAAGATTGCAATTTAAGGGCACCATTTTAAGGGTCCTTGCAAATAATTAGCTGATTCAGATATCCAAAAGAGCTTAATCAATTCATTTTATTTTGCCACGAATTGAGGGACGAATTAACCAAAAAAGAGCGAAAAAATGGGTGAAACTCAAGAATTAAAGCCTCCAAATAAAGGAAACTTCCCTTCTCGCATGGGGAGGCTAGGGTTTGAGGTCCGTCGTGGGCATTTGGGGTTTAGGGCTATGGATAGCCTCTGAAACCTCCTTTGGACTAATCTATTAATACCTCGCTAACTCCCGCTCATGTATACAATATAGGGGGGGAAATTGAATTGAAAAGAATCACTTAATTTTCATTCGCTTTCCCCTTTGCATCACCTGGTCTCTCAACTACACGTTCACCTCTCAATCACACAAGCTAGCACACAAGTACACAACTTAACAAATTCCCCCATCTAACATAATACTAGGAAAAAGCTAGTGACAGAAATCAACACTTCACATGTATTTATTAAGGCCATTCACAGTGATATAATCAAAAGTTAATTGTTTTTAAAGTTAACAATGTTGGTGGAAAAAAATGTTTACAATGGTATAATCAAACTTAGCAATATCCTTAGGAATAATCAAATTTTGGACTTTGGATAACCAAAATTAGCAACTTTTTTCAATAATTAAAATTTACGGATTCCACACCACATAAATTAACTAGTTTCAAAATTTGTATACACTACACGCATGTTTCAATTGGTATTTTTTTTCTTTTCTTCTTCGCTTACTCTATATCTTCTTCACTTCACCCCCAAACTATTTTTCTTTCTTTCCCTAAAAAAGTGAAGCTCATATCTCTCGATTATCTACAATTCAACTCATTATCGCTAGATTAAGGTATTTCACTTTTTTTTCCCAAAAAAATTCATAATATGAGGGAAGAAAGTCACCGATTTTTCCCAAAATTAAGAGAGGAAATCGAAATATTTTTGCAAAAAAAAAAAAAAAACATAAATAGAGGGAAGTAAATGGCAGGAATCAGAGGGGCAGAGAGAGTGAAATTAAAGTGGACCCTTATTTTGGTTATGGATTAGAAGTGACCATTGTGAAATTCAACATTGTTAAGCTTAACAACTTTTTAAGTGAATAATCAAAAGCTGATGTGTCAACTTTTGGTTATTCTTTTTTTATTATACCACTGTGGATGGCCTAAGGGACAACTTTTAGTTCACTAATCAAATTCCACACACATTAAACAAGCTAATTGCACAAACCATGACGATGAAAGATGTTGATCGACCAGAAAACGAACGTAGGCTATTATTTATATTAAGCTATCAATCTGAGTTTGGATTGCGAAACCAAAAAAAAAAAGTACTAGGATACATGAAATTAAAGAAAAGATAACGAAGTGCAGAAGCTAAATCCATATTTTTATTTAAAAAAAACCCCGATCCAAAAACAACCTACGCAAGCAGAAGCAATTATTAGACCGTCATGAACCAAATTCCAAGATCAAGGCCCGTGACAGGTCAATGAGTTTCAACCCACCAAAAGCTAGCCTACCAATCACCGAATTCAGGGATTGTCCACAACATCAATACAACTGAATATTCAACCCACCAAAAACAACCTACTCTAGTATGTGTGGGGCCCACACACTTATATATGTGGGTGTGTATACGGGTGTGTGTTTTGGGTGTGGAGGTATAATTACTCTTATAATTAAGTACAAATAGTATAACACAGTACTCTGGGATGGATTTTGCCGGGCGGCTTAGGCCAGAGAAATTTGGTTCCTCTTCTTCGTGCAAGTATGCTTGCTGATGGGAAAAGCAGTACTAGCTTCAGAGAAATGGGAAGGATGATCAGACATGGGGTACTGGAAACAAGAAGAAATGGCGTGGACGATGCAATCCCACATCATCTTCTTCACCAGCTTCCTCTTTGGCGGAGCCAAGCTACTCCCACCGTTGACCTTGGGTTTGAGCCTTCGAAGTGGCTCGTGACCCTTGGCTAAGTTGGCTTGGACCGCTCCCTCACCTGGGTTCACCCCCTTCATATGTATATCTCTAGTTACTTCTCTCAGTGATCGTGTGTTGGATTCCCAAATCGAATTGTGAGAAACTATGGCAAGAGGAAGAGGGCTCTTATAGGGTCTCGAGCAGGTGGGCTATATGGAATATAAGTAATCCTTTCAATTAGGAAGTGGGGTCCCATGTCGGCATGCCACATGGTGCTGTGCACGTGCATGTGCAAATGATTCTCTTCCTTTCTAATTTGACTCAATTGTCTCCTGTAGTAGGATGGGAAAATGACGGGTCAGTGGTGTTGACCAGGAATAATTATAAAATCATGGTCTGGAGTCTTCAATTTACCATTTGCATGACAAGAGGAAAAATATTGACAAATACATGGTGTGCCCACTTGAAATGTCTATTTGACCCTCTTTGACATCAGAGATCGTCAAACTCTATTTGACTTGGTCTATTTGAATAAATGTAATGGTCTTTTGAAATATATCATAAAGTCTTTTTGATTTTGTGATGTGCTCTTTTTTTGTCCAAAGACGGTTCGTTCAAATTGATTCGGAGATGACATTCGTCGAACTCTATTTGACTTGGTCTATTTCAATAAGTGTAATGGTCTTTTTCAATATAACATAAAATCTGTTTCATTTTTTGACTTACCCTTTTTTTGCTCAAAGAAGGTTAGTTCAGTTTGAATGGGAGATGATATTTACTGAACAAGATATCACTTGGTCTTTATCAACAAAAGTAATGGTCTATTTCAATATAATAAAAAGTCTTTTTCATGAATTGACTTGCCCCTTTTTGGCTTAGGAAAGGTTGAGTTGATCAGATTTATCGAACTCTATATGACTTGGTCTTTTTCAATTAACGTGATGATCATTTTGAATATAACATAAAGTCTGTTTCATATTTTGACGTGCTCTTTTTTTGCTGAAAGAAGGGCAATGGTTTTGATGTTACGACGCCATTTTATATAAAGGGCAAAATTGTCCCTACTGTTTCATCAGTGTTATGGTTACCATGTTTTGGTAATTAAAACAGATGATACCATGTATTGGTAGTTTCAGAACTGTAGACCATGAAAGTGGTGAATATTTGCTTGGTCCTCCACTGACCGGTAATTTTCCCTAGTAGGATTTTGGTCCGATGTTGAGTCTTGAGTATTAGTACCACTATTTTGGTCAGTGGCGTTGCAATGAATATAAATCATTAGGGGCACTATAAAAACAAAATTTCAGACGTTAATCAACTCCCGACGTTATTCCACCAACCCATGACTTGATGGTTGTTAGTAATGCGGCGTGGTTTTCATGTTGGTTGTCGCATCATGTGAGAGTTTTTCAAGTTTTGGAATGCCATTTCGTTCACTCATACACGTAAGCACTAGGTGAACATGGGTGCATTACTCGTTGTCTATATTGGGTGAAAATTACTCACTCTGCAATAAATTCATCAAATCTTTACTTTGATATGATCGCAGACATTAATTTTGTGGGGCTTATTTGTGTAAAAATTCAAACAAGTCATTCATATTTTAACAAGTATTTAATCTAATAACATGTGTCTTGCTTTAAATATTTGGTAACCTAAAACTACCAATTTCAAAACAAAAAGAAATATGTGTGCAGTGTTCCCATCCCATGTCAGGTCTTGTTACCGATGAGAGGCGGGTTTAGTCGTTTGTCCGATATATATATATATCCATCGGGAAATGGGGAGGGACAAGAAAAGCCCCTCGATTGGGGATGAGGGTAGAATAGCGTCTTCCTGATTCATACGTTGTCATCCTGTTTACACCATAATTTAGCAAAAAGACAAACACATCCCTAACTAGATTTTAAGCGTACGTTATGTGACTTATGTCTCATGTCACAACACACTTCCTGAAGTTGACTACGGAAAAACTTGAGGGATTCTTATGGTTGGAGTTATTCGCAAGCACAAATACGATCTACTATTAATTTACCAAATCACAATCTATACTGTTGGTCAATTAATTATCTATGTTGACGACTCACACATCAAGATCTGAACTAAACTGAACTTCTCACCTACTAATAGTCAGATTAAACTAAAGAAATATATATTAATGCCATTTTCACGTTTCACAAAAACTTCTCCACTGATGAGAGAAGGAAAAAGAGAACAAAAGCGGAGGCGTGTTCTTTTAGGAGTAATAAAAGTTAATGGGAACGATAGGTTAATTGTGTGGGTCAATACGCAAACCTATATTTCTGTGGGGTCGTTTGCTTCAAAATAAACTTCCGTTTTCCGAAGGGCCAAAGTGACTCTGGAGTCAAGACCTCGTGTCGTCCTCCGAAGGGCCAAAGTGACTCTGGAGTCAAGACCTCGTGTCGTCCGGTCACCCCAATCCATGACCATGAACAACCAGACTTGCCCCTATCACCGTCCAAATCCATTATTTTTATAAGGATTGTTGAGAAATTGTTTGCACATAAAAAAAAAAAAATTTAATTTAAATCTCAATCAAATGTCGATGCATTTTTATTTCAAAACATAAATGAGATAAAAATTGTTAAGCCAAATGAGTGCTTGAAGTGAGTCCCACGCGGTGTTCTTATGCAAGAGCAGTTATTGTCAGTAATTTTGAAAGCACCGACACGTGATGTTTCAACACATTCTCTCTATTACATATTTTTGTGGGGTTTGTTCATATACTTAATACTACCCTTGCAAAAGTCTGTGATAAAGAAAGATGTTAGAGCATCACGTGACGATAATAAAAGGGAATTGAGTAAATTTTCCTTTCTGACTAGACCCACCTCACCCCACCCCTAATCCCGTTTCTATTGTCCAATGGCACGTGAAAAGTTGATTGAGATGGTCATTGGACCTTGGACTGCCGTTCCCACTGTCCCCCCTAGCTTCGAAGAAATTGACATAATATGGGACCCAATCTCTCTCTCTCTCTCTCTCTCTCTCTCTCTCTCTCTCTCTCTCTCTCTCCTATGTGTATATGATTGGCATGATTTCATGAAGGCGATGGCAGATAGTATAAAAATTCGGTCTTACTAACTTCCACTGATCATTTTCAAAAAAAAAAAAAAAAAACCTCCACTGATCACTAGATAGAAAATAATATGTCAATAATTTCAATCAAGTTCGGATATAAATATATTTTTCATGAGTATTAATACACTTTTGAAAATATTAATATACCTTTCTTAAAAATTAATACACTTTTTACCTATTAATCCTACAACATTTAGACGGAAGTTTGAATAATCTATAAAAATTGAGATAGAGATAATTTTGCATATGTGTAAGTTGGTGTGAAACTTATGAGTTACCAAAAGGATAGTACTATAAACGATTTCGAAATCTCCTGCACTAAAGAATGTCTATTCCAGTATTCAAATGCATTTTTGTCATTGAATCAGGTGATCATCTTGATATTTTCTCAAGATTCTATCTTGATCCAACTATCGAAAATACATCAAAAGACCAATATAAAAATATACGCATATTTGTTTGAAGCACGTAAATATAGTTATGCCTACAGAAGATTTGTAGGAATATAAACACAATTTTTTTTTTTTTGTGGGGAAAGGATCCTCTGTCTCCCATTTTGGGACTAGTCCGGTTGAGGCCCATCGGTTGTTTTTTGGGACCGTTTGTATGTGAAAAAGTCTAATAAAACACATTAGTCACGTCAAAAATTACTTTCACAAACATCAATTCACATGAACACATTTATGTTGAGAAAAATGGACTCGAGGTTGTCCTAAGCTATAGTCCACTCCGTAGGCTACAAAGAATGCCCATCAACAGCACAAATTACATCCTATTTTCTCCATGTGCAGGCCCCTCATGCCATGTGAGTGTGTTTACACGTGTGAGTCTTTGTTTGTGATTCTAGACTTTTTGTTGGAAAATTATGGAGATGTGACCATAGGTCCACAGAAATCCAATGCATGTGGAAAAAGATAATACATAGTATGACCTTCGTTTTTGGTGATAACATGGTATCACCTAGCTAGATTCTCTTCAAAAATAGCCTTTTCCGGCCATTGATGTAATGGCTTCTCAATGCAACTAAAATATTGCATATTTGGAGAGAATGGAATCCCTTGAAATTTCCTCTGGGGGTCCACTCTGTATCTACTCATGCAGAGTTTGGTGAAGACTAAAAGAATGAGTTCATACTGAAGGGAAAGAAGATGCATGCCGTTTGCAATATCATTATGCTTGTACGTAAGAGGAACAAGTTCACTGGCATCTGCATTTTCTTTTTATGGTGTTTAATATGAGCTATAACTTTTTCCAACAACGAATTTGAAGCCAGTTTGAAATCTCGAGTCAGGTTTTTAGATCTTCGAGTTTTCAAAACAGTTTTTGAACGTTCCTCTCACCCAAATTTTGGATTCTAGGATACTAGTATAGAAGTAAAAATATCTGAATTCTAAATTAGGGCAATCTCGCTTACGAAGGAATAAGAAATCTCATCAAATGGGTTATTCTCAATTGCGCAAAGTAGGCAGAAATTAATTCAAGTACGACATGGCAAGTGTTGGGTTCCCTCCTTGTGGAGCCCAATATTTTGTTAGCCCAATAATAATTTTGTTTGGCCCAAAAGAGTATTGATTTGTGTTGGCTAATTTTTGGTGGAACATTCTACACATTGGTGACACATGACTTGCACATGTGTTTTACTTAGCTTCTCTCCGAAGCCTTATCTGTTTGGTTCATCTGGAAAAAGAAAAGGTAGTGGGTTTTTTGTTCTTCTTGGGAAAAAGAAAAAGAGTAAATTACACTAAACCCCCCTCAACTTACCCACATTTTCACTTAACCCCCTCAAACTATAAAACCCGACATTGTGCACCCTTTAACTATCCAGAATTGACACTTAACACCCTTTTGTTAGGTCTCCGTAGGAAAAATGCACCGATGGCTGTCTCCAGCCACCGGACGGCCGATCCGAGCAGTCCAAAAATTTTAAAAAAAAAATTGAGTAGGCTAACGCGGGAATCAACGGCATCCGACGTGCGTAGGTGCTCGATCCAAACACCCCAAGAATTTAAATGGGGTGTTTGGATCGAGCACCTACGCACGTCGGATGCCGTTGATTCCCGCGCTAACCCACTCGGTTTTTTTAAAAAAAAATTTTGGATGGCTCGGATCGGCCGTCCGGTGGCCGAAGACGGCCGTCGGTGCATTTTTCCTACGGAGACCTAACAAAAGGGTGTTAAGTGTCAACTCTGAATAGTTAGAGGGTGTACAATGTCGGATTTTATAGTCTAAGGGGGTTAAGTGAAAATGCGGGTTAGTTGAGGGGGGTTTAATGTAATTTACTCAAAGAAAACGAGAGCTAGTGCACTGTGGTGTTAGTGTGTTTCGGTGGTCAAGAAAGAAATCTGGGGCAGCCAATTACTCTATGTTCTGAAGCATTATTCTCGGCAGGTTGCATCAACATGTGGGGCTGTTTTGTGCTCTGTTCTCAGCTCTCTGTTCAGCAATTTTGGAGAGTTTGGTTCATCATTTGGTGAGGTCTTTCCTCTTGGTTATTGTATTTGTTGAATATACCTTAGGGTGTTTGTGAGATATTGTATCTCTTGTAAACTCATTTGTAAGAACCTTTGTTGATAGTGGAATCGGACTCCGGTCCCGTGGACGTACCTCACACTTTGGGGGAATCACGCAAAATTCACTGTGTTCGTTTGGATTATGATTTGCGCATTTGGATTACGTTCGCTGTATTTATTCTATTTCTTTCGTGATTTACTTGTGGAGAATTCCACATATTTCTTCCAACAACTGGTATCAGAGCCGACGGTTGGCTAAGGTTTATTATTTTGGTGTAAATCATGGAAGGAAATGTGGGTAGAATGATTAGTTTCAATGGAACTAATTGGGTGACTTGGAAAATTAAAATGGAAGATCTCTTGTATTGTAGAGACTTACATGGTCCTATAGAGAGTGATACGGATAAACCCATCGATACGAAACATGAGGATTGGACCATATTGAATCGAAAAGCTATTGGGCTTATTCGTCAATGGATTGACGATAGTGTTTTTCATCATGTATCCACCGAAACTTCGGCTTATGATTTGTGGAAGAAATTGGAAAGTCTCTATGATAGAAAATCGGCCACTAACAAAGCATTCTTGTTCAAAAAATTGGTGAATTTGAAATATAAAGAGGGCAAGTCTATTGCAGAACATTTGAATGAAATGAATAGCATTGTTAATCAACTTGCTTCTATGAAGATTGTGTTTGATGATGAGTTGCAGGCTTTGATACTTCTTAGTTCTCTACCCGAGACTTGGAAAACTTTGGTTGTGACAGTTAGTAACTCGGCGCCGGATGGAGTTGTTTCCATGAGCCAAGTTACTAGAAGTTTGTTGAATGAAGAGACGAGAAGAAAGTCCACCGGTTCTTCTCATTCGGAGGTGCTTGTTGTTAACCCAAGAGGGAGATCTTGAGGTAGAAGTAGCACTCCCCACAATCGTGATCAAAGCCATGGGAGTTCGAGGGGAAGATCACCTTCAAAGCAAGATATAGAGTGCCACTATTGTAAAAAGAAAGGCCACATGAAGCGGGAATGCCTAAAGCTCAAATTCAAGGAGGAAAATCGTGCGAAGTATGGTGATAAGAAGCAAGAAAACACAACGGCGGTCTCTTCCGATGGTGAACTTGTGGTTGTATGTGATGAGAGTTGTGTCAATTTGGTTAGCCAAGATACTAATTGGGTGATTGATTCCGGTGCTTCATTCCATGTCACTTCAAGAGCCGATTTCTTCACTTCCTACAATGAAGGAGATTTTGGGTGTGTTCGTATAGGAAATGAAGGTTTGTCGAAAATTGTTGGCATGGGTAATATTTGCTTGGAAACAAGTGTTGGATGCAAGTTGGTGCTTAAAGACGTGAGGCATGTACCAGATATTCGTCTCAATTTGATCTCCACCGGAAAGTTAGACGATGAAGGCTACAACAACCATTTTGGTAATGGAAAATGGAAGCTCACAAAGAGTTTTCTTGTGGTAGCTTAAGGGAACAAAACTTGCTCACTTTACACGATGAAAGGAAAAATTAGCAAGGGGTTTGTAAATTCACTTAACGATGGCTCCTCTACCGAATTGTGGCACAAGAGGCTTGGGCATATGAGTGAAAAGGGGATGCACGTTCTTGCCAAAAAGGAGCTCTTACCCGGTATGAAAGGTACCCCTCTTAAAACTTGTGTTCATTGCTTGGCCGGTAAACAAAATAGAGTTGCATTTCGTTTCAAGTCTTTTACCAGAAAACCTAATGTATTGGACTTGATTCATTCAGATGTTTGTGGTCCCTTGAAAGTTATATCTCATAGTGGTGCACTTTATTTTGTTACCTTTATTGATGATTATTCGAGAAAATTATGGGCTTATCGTTAAAAACTAAAGATCAAGTTTTAGATGTGTTTAAAGATTTTCAGGCCAAAGGTTGAAAGAGAGACTGGGAAGAAGTTGAAATGTGTTCATTCCGACAACGGTGGTGAATATCTTGGGCCGTTTGATCAATTTTGTCGTAGCCAAGGCATTAAACACCAAAAGACCGTCAAGAAAACTCCTCAACAAAATGGAGTCGCCGAGAGGATGAACTGCACTATGGTGGAAAGGATGCGATGCATGCTTTCACATGCAAAATTGCCAAGGTCTTTTTGGGCGGAGGCAATGAGGACGGCGGTTGATTTGATTAATTTGTCTCCTTAGGCTCCTTTGAATGGCGATGTTCCGGAAAAATTTTGGTCGGGCAAGGATGTCACTTATGATCACTTGAGGGTCTTCGGTTGCCGGGCATTTGTTCACATTCCGAAAGATGAAAGGTCGAAGCTTGATGACAAGGTAAGACAATGCATTTTTCTTGGCTATGGGCATGAGGAATTTGGTTATAGATTGTGGGATCCGGTTGACAAGAAAATCATTCGGAGTAGACATGTTGTCTTCCTTGAAGATCAAACAATTAAATATTTTGACAAAGATGATCAACCAGAGGAAATTGTTAGTGATCTTATTGACTTGGAGCCAACTCCTTCACCTTCGACACATGTTGAAAATGAAGACGATGTGCAGCCTCCTCTTGAAGTTGGTGAAAATGTTGATGTTCCGGATGAAGTTGAGTTGGAAAATGAAGGGGAGCAACCACTTCAAGAGCCACCACCGCAACCGGAGTTGAGGAGATCCGTTAGAGACAAGCAACCGTCAAGAAAGTATTCTCCAGATGAATTTGTGACGGTAACGGAACAGGAAGAGCCCGAGAGCTACCAATAAGCCGTCGAGCATGACAAGAAAGATGAGTGGGCTAAGGCTATGCAAAAGGAAATGAACTCTTTGCTTGACAACCGCACTTACGATTTGGTGAAATTACCTAAGGGTAAGAAAGCTTTGAAAAACAAATGGGTTTACAGATTGAAGCATGACAGAAAAAATTTGAGGTACAAGGCACGCCTCGTGGGGAAAGGGTTTGGGTAGAAAAAAGGTATTGATTTTGATGAAATTTTTTCGCCCGTTGTGAAAATATCCTCCATTCGTGTTGTTCTTGGTATTGCCACAAGTTTGAATCTTGAGGTCGAACAACTTGATGTGAAAATCGCGTTCCTTCACGGTGATTTAGAGGTAGAGATTTATATGGAACAACCCGAAGGCTTCAAAGTGAAGGGAAAGGAAAATCTTGTTTGTAAGTTGAAGAAGAGCTTGTATGGCTTGAAACAAGCTCTGAGGCAATGGTACAAGAAATTCGACTCTTTTATGGTGGATCATGGTTATTCAAGAACCACTTACAATCATTGTGTGTTTGTGAAAAAGTTTTCGGATGGAAACTTTATTATTCTCTTGCTCTATGTCGATGATATGCTCATTATGGGACAAGATTCTACGAAGATCAACGAGTTGAAGTTGGAGTTGAGCAAATCTTTCGTTATGAAAAATTTGGGACCGGCAAAACAAATTTTGGGTATGAAAATCACTCGTGATCGAAAGAAGGGGCTGATTTGGTTGTCTCAAGAAAGCTACGTTGAAAAGATTCTTGAGAGGTTCAACATGAGTAAGGCAAAGCCCGTTAGTTGTTCGCTTGCGAATCATTTCAAGCTTAATTCGAAACAATGTCCTACAAGTAAAAAAGACAAGACGGAGATGGAAAAATTTCCCTATGCTTCAGCGGTTGGTTCTTTGATGTATGTCATGGTTTGTACTAGGCCGGATTTAGCTTATGCGGTTGGAGTTGTTAGTCGGTTTCTTTCAAATTCGGGCAAAGAACATTGGGCAGCTGTGAAATGGATTCTCAGGTATCTTCGGGTACTTCTAGAGTTTGTTTGTATTTCAGAAATGGTAACGCTGTGTTGGATGGATTCACGGATGCCGACATGGCAAATGATGTTGATTCTCTGAAGTCCACTTCGAGGTATTTGATGACCTCTGCAGGGGGAGCTGTCAATTGGCAATCAAGGTTGCAAAAATGTGTCGCTCTATCTCCTACGAAAGCAGAGTTCATTGCAATTACCGATTGTTGTGGTTGAAGAAATTCTTGCAAGAGTTGGGTTTGAATCAAGAGAGGTATGTTCTCTTTTGTGATAGTCAAAGTGCAATGCATTTGAGCAAGAATTCTACTTTTCATTCTCGATCGAAGCACATTGATGTTAGATACCATTGGATACGAGATACGCTTGATATGAAATTGTTACAACTTGAGAAAATCCACACGGATGATAATCCTTTGGATATGATGACTAAAGCTTTGTCAAAAGACAAACATGATAAATTTCGAGCTTTGTCGGGCTTGGTCGATCCTTTCACTTAAGTCGGGAAGGGAGAGAATGTTGGGTTCCCTCCTTAAGTCATTTTTGTGGAGCCCAATATTTTGTTAGCCCAACAATAATTTTGTTTGGCCCAAAAGAGTACTAATTTGTGTTGGCTAATTTTTGGTGGAACATTCTACACATTGGTGGCACATGACTTGCACATGTGTTTTACTTAGCTTCTCTCCGAAGCCTTATCTTTTTGGTTCATCTGGAAAAAGAAAAGGCAGTGGGTTTTTTGTTCTTCAGAAAAAGAAAAACGAGAGCTAGTGCACTGTCGTGTTAGTGTGTTTCGGTGGTCAAGAAAGAAATCTGGGGCAGCCATTTACTCTATGTTCTGAAGCATTATTCTCGGCAGGTTGCATCAACTTTTGGGGCTGTTTTGTGCTCTGTTCTCAGCTTTCTGTTCAGCAGATTTTGGAGAGTTTGGTTCATCATTTGGTGAGGTCTTTCCTCTTGGTTATTGTATTTGTTAAATATACTTTAGGGTGTTTGTGAGATATTGTATCTCTTGTAAACTCATTTGTAAGAACCTTTGTTGATAGTGGAATCAGACTCCAGTCCCATGGACGTACCTCACACTTTGGGGGAACCACATAAAATTCACTGTGTTCGTTTGGTTTGTGATTTGCGCATTTGGATTACGTTCACTGCATTTATTCTATTTCCTTCGTGATTTACATGTGGGAAATTCCACATATTTTTCCCAACAGCAAGTAGTTGAAAAATCAAACTCATAAATGGATCACAAAGAATTCACACTCGGGTAGTACCTTAGCAGCCTGTCTCTACCCTTCGGAGTTCCATCCCCACCACCATCTCAAGTACTGAGAAAACACCACCGGACTACTCTCATAGAGCATAGAAACTATCGACCAATGCGATCAGAATCAACTCCAGCATACTCGTTTCTGTCCTTCACCACTACCATAGAACGAGACATACTCGATTGTCTCTGTCCTTGACTAGCACCATAGAAAGGGAAACGTAAACCATCTTTGACCATATTTAATTATACGGGTCTTCTACATAGGGGAGGATCCCGTCTAGTTCCTTCCGATCAATCCGGTTCAGTTTGGACCAATTGAGGCATATACGGCCTTGCTTGTTGTCAGGGCTATTCTTATATATGAACTGGTACTACCAAAAATAGCATCCTGACTGGGGGCATATTTGTCACTTCATATATAAAATCCCATGTTAGCATATTTCAGAAACCAAAAAAAGCTAAACCTCTAATCCAGAAACCATTTCCAACAAACCCGTAAAAAGCATACTGGACATCAACTTGCCGAAATAAACCCATCCATCCGTATTTAATCAATCAATTGGTGTCACCTAAATGAACAACAGAATATGAAAACAAAAACTAAACAGAAACTGCATTTTACAACAATTTGCTGTTAGGCCCCAATTGGACATTGCATTAGGTAGGAGCATGAGTTCATCCCCCAGATGAGATGGGACATGTTTTGCTTGGTTTGGCGAACCAAAACTCACCCGAATGAACTCATCCCCCTTCCCCACCCCAACACCCCTCCTTAGGGCCTACTTGGATGTAGGCAAAAATCGGGGGTAAAAAATATGAATGGGGATAAGATAGTATAGGGTATTAATTTTGATGGGTTGGTCCACATTGATTTGATGTTCATGGTGGGGGGGATAAAATAGTATGTGGTTTGGATGATGTATTAAATAGGGGGATAAAATTTGACTTTGTTTGGATGGTTTATAGAATGGGGGGATAAGAGGGGTGGATGATGAGAAAAACTGTCAAATGACTATTTAGCCCATGTGCAGTGTTAAATTTGATTATGTATTAAAATAAGTATATAAATTCAATAATCGATATATTTAATCAATTTTGGACAATTGGAAATATAAAAAAATTAATTAATTAAAAAATGTCTATTCTAAAAAATTTATATTAGAAAACGTTTTTTTAATTAATGGTTTGTAATTATCATATTTTTTGATAAAATCAATTCATTTAATCTATAAAAAGTTTAAGCCTTACAAATTCATTTAATCTAGAAAATGTTCATTGAGGGAGATGCAATTCTAATTGTTCAGAAAAATGAAAACATTTTTCTTGGAAAGTGATTTTTTTAGGAATTTGATTTTGATGATTGTGTTAGAATGAATTTTCATTGTGTTGTTAAAGATGCTAATGTTAATCTAATTAGCTTATGGAGATAAAATGTTAGTTTCAACTTGACTGTTATTAGGCATATTTCTATGGACTTGATATAGATATTGATTGGGCTTGTTTTTTGATTTTGTTAGTTTACAGGAAATTTACTTTAGTGGGCCTCTTTTGGATAGTGAGCCTCTTTTGAATATTGGGCCTAATAATATTCAAGAATCTTGGGCCATTTTTTGGCAAGCTGCATTCTCTATTTCAACATGCATCCGGATGGAGTAGCAGTAGAAACATAGGTCAACCAGCTGGTTGACCGAGCCTTGATCCAGTGGCTGCCAAAAAGCTTGAAAAATAGAGCACTCTGTTTTCGTCTCTCTCTCTCTCTCTCTCTCTCTCTCTCTCTAAACATGGGTCCATATTTCACCTCATCATTTTTCATAATTCTTTTTATATGAATTTTATTCTCACACCTATATTGATTATTTGCCTCACTCAATTTGTAAGTTGCAAACATGATTTGAAAGTTGCAGTCTTTTTCAAATTGAAGCCATCACCATCGTGTTTACATCCTAAAATATGCCACCCAATAGGGAAGTTACACGTGACACCAAATAGTGTGTTGACCAATCAGAACACATCCTGATTGAACCCGAGATACAGAGGATTGCGGGGTTAAATGGTGATGTTGTTTTAGTACTATACGGTATCGTTTTGATTGGAACCGACAGCGTTTAGACTATAATTAAGGATGGTTTTAAAAGCAGTCTGATTTAAACCGTTGATTGATCTTTGGAAACATCAAACGGTATCATTACTGTTTGGTTTATAATGAATGGTGGACATGATTGTAGGGGATTATTCTGAGCCAAACACTAACCCACGTTGCTTGGAAGTGGAAACCGTTATTTAAGCATGGAGCCACGAACACCACGATCGAAGCAAGCAGGAGAAGAAGGGATTCTGGAAATATCAGGATAACCGTTCGAAGACCCCCCTCAACCGTTTTATGTGGCCAACGTGGATATCAATCGAAGACGTGGGGGTTCGAAGGCAAGTTCAGCATCTATAAATAGAAGAAGCAATTGAAGAGAAAGGGACGACAAAAAATCCATATCATCTGACAATTCATACAAAATGATTGCTCAGAGATCTATCTTAGATTAGTTTTAGTTTAGAGTAGGGTCTTTTTTGTAAGCTGAAGGCTTATTTGCATGTAAGACTACTTTCGATTAAATTCAAGTTTTCTTATTTCCTTTAAGCTCTTTTCTTACCAAAGAATAGTTGTTTGCAAGTTCGCTTTTGATTAAATTCAGTGTGCTTGCATTTCTTTACTATTCTTGATAGAATCTTAAGAGTGTTTGTATACAAACTTACCTTTGATTAGATTCAGGTTTGTTTGTGTTCAATCATCTTTTCTGATTTCGAAGCGCGTCAATCTTTTATTTGGTTGATACCTTAAGGAAAAATCCTCTTAGTTGAGGTAATCGAACGGATAACACAATTGCCTGATTGAAATTAGTGGTTTCAAATCATTTTGAAAAGAGTAATTTCTTCCTTGAAGTTATTTCTTTTCTGGCACGCCCGCACACAATTATTTGCCAATTGATTTGAGTAAATTCAGCCCAAACAATTTTTGGCACGCCCGGTGGGACCTCGAAGGTACCAGAATGCCAAGGCTTTGAAAGCAAATAGGGACACCTGTTGGTGGTCAAGTGCCAGAGGAACAAGCTGTGCTAGAACAGGCCGCAGAACAGGGAACGCCTATGAATCATGAGTTTCCCCAATTGGCTTCCGAAATGGGAGAGCTCCCTTATGAGGGGCCTTCTTATGAAGTACCTCCTTATGAAGAGCCTCCAAATTCCCAAAAGGGACAAGCCAGTGGTAAAGACCATGATAAGGAAGAAATGTTCAGAGAAATGATGATAGCTTTTCGAGAGATGGCTCAAACCCAAAGAGCCATGATCAAAAGCATAAGAAGTAGGTTGCCCAACTTAGAGGTAACAAGAAACAGTCCAGGGAATATTGGGCTAGATGATCATGCTAATTCAACTACTCACCAAAGTCCCTTCGAAGGAAGGCTTGGAGAGGATGTTGGTCAGGGTAAGATAAGGTCTAGAAAGGGTAAGGAAAAAATGTATCCAGAGGAAATACCACAATCTTGGTATGAGCCTTTAAAGCCCACAAAGCCTGTCTTCGAAATCCCAGATCAATCTCATGGAATTCCTATTGGGATTCCAAGAAATGCCAGAGACAGGCAAAGCGTTAATCCTCTTTTCGAACCCACACTCGGGGGGTGGGAGGATGATGTAGAGATAGAACGAGGTTATAGACCTGAGAAAACGAGGGATAACGCACAGCCTTCCCGTCAAAGTCTCCCAAATACCAAAAATCCCACCACAGCGGTTTATGGAAGCCATAGGCCTGCTCGGGTGAATACTACGGCTGACCCAATGCAGCAACCTTGGTATGAGAGACTTCCCAGAGAAAACCAAGGGGATTTTAGCACTATAAGGGAAAAGCATAGAGATGACTTGGTAGAACCAAATCCACCGGTAGGAAATCAAGAACAAAATTTCCTTGTTGGCAACCCAATACTAAGAGACCAGGTTATGGATCTCATACAAGAAGTTTGTGGGCCTCGAACTCGGGGGGTACAACCTCAAATCTATAGAAAACCATATCCAGAATGGGTTGACACAACATTTCAGATCCCTAGAGAATTTAAGATCCCAGACTTTACTTTGTTTTATGGGGATGGGAGACAATCTTCTATAGAACATATTGCTAGGTTTTCTGCCCAATGTAAGAACTTGGCTCAGAATGGTTTCATGAAGTTGAAATTGTTCCCAAATTCTTTGTCTGGGCCAGCTTTTGCATGGTACACAAACTTGCCTGCAGAATCGATAACAAGTTGGTTTCAAATGGAAGAGGCATTTCATGCACAATTCTTTAATGCTGAGCCTGAAGTCTCTATGGCAGATTTGGCTAGGCTAAAGCAGAAACCGGATGAAAAGGTAGCAGATTTCATATCTAGGTTCAAAAGGGCTAAGACCAAGTGTAAACTCCATCTGCCAGAGGCAGAGTTTGTGAGATTAGCACAGGATGGTTTAGAAAGAGAGCTTCGAAAGAGGTTTGATTCTACAGAGTTCAGGGACTTTGCAGACCTAACCTATAAAGTTGCTAGATATGAATCATTGTTAGAGGAAGATATGGATAGGCATAATTCCTCTTATCCAACATACTATAGGGATCCTAATTATGAAATAGATGCTGCTGAAATTATAGAGCACGAACCTTGTGTTTGTGAGCCCTTAATTCAAAAGAATGTCTCTCTTGGGCAGAAGTTCAAACAAAAGGAAATTACTAAAGTATATTCTTTTGATATATCTAAAGCTGATGAGATCTTTGACTTCTTGTTAAGAAAGAAAATCATTAAGCTGCCTTTGGATGTGAAACTGCCCACAGCGGAAGAAAGGAATGGAAAGACCTATTGCAAATGGCATGATTCTTGGTCTCATTCAACTAAATCTTGTAATGTTTTTCGTGACAGGATTCAGGAACAAATCAAGAAAGGAAGAATCAAATTCCCTGAAAAGACTATGGGGATAGATGCAGTGCCTTTTCCAAAGGTAGAAGAGGTCAACACCAGTGTGCCCTCCTCACTGGCTCGAACTGTCAAGAAATATTGGCAGGACAAAGAAGTACCAGTGAACATGAATACTGTTCAATATGGAAGGGGCAAGCCATACGCTGGCCACCCTCGAGGCATGGGAGCGAGGCCAAGTTCCTATAGGCGAGCCAATGATGGTTTTTCTTTGCAGAAATTCTCAGGTAATAATCACCTGCCTATGCTAGAAGCCTCATTTTTGGAGTGCCTGTGTGTAGGATGCAGGGCCAACTATTTGGTCTTCAAAGACTTGGATAGAAAGGGCGTAAGTTTTTTCCCAAAAGAAATGGGGATGAAAAGAATGGCCCCAGTTCAAGCAAAGCCAAGTGACAGCAAGTCTTGGTTGGCACCAAAAAGGGACATGCCTACTAGCCCTGTTCCAGCAATTCACAAAAGGGAGCTGCCACCTTCGAAGAAGGCTAATGTTGGCCAGACATCGAAGGCGCAAGAAGAGGCCAAACAAGAAGAATTTACCTTGGTGAAAGGGGTTCCTGACTGGTTTCTGAAGCAAGTTAAGCCTGACTTGTTTCAGGGATACAAAGGTTCAAACAGGAATGCGAGCAGAACTTTCAAGCCACCAATTTCGAACTCTGGAAACTGGGTGTTGATTAGGGATCCCAAGTCTCAGTTACCACAGATGGTTCCATTGCTCTCAAGAACTCAAAAGAGAAAGCTCCAAAGGAAGTATACGCTCTTCCAGTCAGGAGAATCTTCGACGGGAGAAGAATCAGATAGACGAGCAAAACCTAATCCAAGGTTCGACAGGATTGAAAGGGACCCAGAGGAATTTCGAACCCAGTATCACGAGAGGGAGACTTTGGAAAAGGTTGCCTCTGCTATGCTCGAAGAGGATCTGGATCCACCTTCTCCTAACTCGCTGGCTAGTTATCAGTCTGGTTTGCTCGAGGCCATGGTGGTGGAACAACAGGGGATGGAAGAAACCTTTTCCCCTATGGAAGTATCCACACAAGAATTTGAAAAGAAGGGTGCTGTGGAGACCGAAGCAGTTAAACCAATCAAAGAAGTGGCTTCGATCCAATTTGGAGATCAGCCAGAAGTACAAGTTAATATGGTTTATCCAAGTTCTATGAATTTCTTTTCAAATGGTCAGACGTTCAAAGATCAAGATGCTGCTTGGTCGAGCTTGAGCGAGCCAGAGAATTCTGAAGAAACTCTGAGTGATAAGGAGTTAAATATCATATGCAACGACTGTGACTTAAAAGAAGTATCTCAGATCGAGATGGGTAAGAACTTGGTACGTGAAATTGAGCAGAATCAAGAAAGTTTGGAGGTAAGCTCAAAAGAAAGTGCTTGTTTCGTGTCAGATTCCATGTCCGACGTCGAATACCCCCTGGTAATAGATTTAAATTATGTGGAAATTTCATATCCATTTAAATTACCTACTAATGCAATAAGACAACATTTGCGTCCATTGTATATCACTGCTCTCTTTGATGGAATCCCACTTAATAGAATCTTGGTGGATAATGGGGCTGCGGTGAACATTTTGCCTTTTCAAACTTTAAAAAAGTTAGGAAAAGGAAAAGCAAAATTAATCCCAACCAGCACATCCATTGCAGGATTTACTGGGGAAAGCCAACATGCCAGGGGAATCATTTCCATTAGATTGGCAGTAGGTGGAATAGAAACTGATACCGTTTTCTTTGTAGTTGACACATATGCTAAATATAATGCTTTATTGGGAAGAGACTGGATTCATGTTAACGGATGTATTCCTTCCTCTATGCATCAGGAATTAATGATTGTTAAGTATGACAAAGGCAAGGAAGTGGGTGTCGAAGGAGTCAAAGCTGATCCACATCCATTTGCTGCCACGGCAAATTTTGCTGAAGCAGAAATGTACAAATCGGATGTAGTTCCTCTGAGTGAACTACTTCAAGCAGCCACCCATCCAACCAACGAGATGGAACTGGGGGAATTGGCAGAGCTAAAATCGAAGCTGAAACAGGCTGTTGACTATGAATCAGACACCCCAAAAGATGATGCTGCTTGGATGTGAATCCAAGAAAGAGGCTGAAGAAAAAGCCAACTCATTGGCTTTAGTAAAGTATGTTGCTCTGGGGGTCGAACAGAAGATCCAAGAAGAGAACATATGGGAAGAGGTTATGCAGAACAATAACCCTCATGTGCAAGAAATCCAACTCACTTCTGAGGAACGGGTTGAATCACAAGATCTGTTGGAAGAAGTAAGGTTGGGAGATGCACAAAATCCCAATCCAGTGCTTATTAATAAACAGCTTGAGCCTGGTATGAAAGCTGCATTGGTGGCACTATTGAAAGCCAACAAGGAATGCTTTGCATGGAGTTACAAGGAACTACCTGGCTTGGACAGGGGATTGGTGGAGCATAGGTTACCTATCAAGCCACAATTCAAACCTGTGAAACAACCAACCAGGAAGATGAGTCCAGAAACTATTGCAGGTGTTAAAAAGGAAATGCAGAGACTTCTAGACGCAGGTTTCATTAGAACAGCCAGGTATGTTGAATGGCTATCTAATATAGTTCCAGTCCCTAAAAAGAATGGAACTATCAGAATCTGTGTTGATTTTCGAAACCTAAATACTGCGACTCCTAAGGACGAATACCCAATGCCTAATGTGGATACACTTGTGGACAGTTCTGCTGGCCACAAGATATTATCCATTTTAGATGGGCATTCAGGGTACAATCAAATCTGCATAGCAGAAGGAGATGTGCATAAAACAGCATTTGCCTGCCCAGGTAACATTGGCATCTTCGAATGGGTCAAAATGCCATTTGGGCTAAAGAATGCTGGGGCCACATATCAAAGAGCAATGAATACTATTTTTCATGATTTAGTGGGAACTTTTCTGGAATGTTACATAGATGATATCATTGTGAAGTCAAACTCTGATGAGGATCATCTACAACACTTGGAAAAGACATTCCAACAAATGAAACGCTATCAGCTGAAGTTAAATCCAGAAAAATGTGCTTTTGGAGTATCAGCTGGGAAGTTTTTAGGGTATCTAGTTCACAGTAAAGGAATACAGGTTGACAAGAACAAAGCTAAGGCCATCATTGAGGCTAAACCACCTTCTTCTAAGAAGGAGTTGCAAAGGTTTCTTGGTCAATTAAATTTCCTTCGAAGATTTATATCTAATACTGCAGGAAAAACTAAAATCTTCTCTTCTTTGTTGAAACTGAAGGAAGGGGAGGAATTCAAGTGGTCAAAGGAGCATGATGAAGCCTTCGAAGCCATTAAAAGATACTTAGCCAACCCTCCTGTATTGGCGCCTCCCATTGAAGGAAAGCCAGTAAAGTTGTATTTAGCTGCAACACAAGATTCAATAGGTGTTCTGTTGGCTCAAGACAATGAGGATGGCAAGGAAAGAGCAGTTTATTATCTTAGTAGGTTTTTAAACTCTTGTGAATGCAAGTATGCTGCAGTAGAGAAACTATGTTTAGCTTTATTTTACGCTTCTAAGAAACTCAGGCATTATATGTTGCCTAGAATAACTTATGTTATTTCTCAAACTGATGTAATTAAGCACATGCTTTCTAAGCCAGTGCTTAGTGGGAAGATTGGGAAATGGATAGTGTCTTTAATTGAATTTTGTCTTGAGTATGTGCCTCAAAAGTCAATAAAAGGCCAAGCATTGGCCAATTTTTTGGCCGATCATCCAAATGAATACAAAGCACCAACAACATTGGAGGCTAATACAGTTGAAATCAGGCCATGGAAATTATGGTTCGATGGATCAAGAACTATTCAGATGGCTGGAGTGGGCATAATTCTGGAATCCCCCCAATGCTTGAAAACCAAATATGGTTTTAGGCTCAGTGAGGGACAATGTTCCAATAACCAGGCAGAATATGAAGCATTGATTATTGGACTAGAAATTTTGCTTCAATTAAGGGTTAGTGTTGCTGAAATCTTTGGAGATTCTCAGTTAGTGATTAACCAGCTAAATGGACAGTTTAAATGTACTAGTCCAGCGCTGATAATTTATTATCAGCATGCTAAAGAGCTGATGAATCAATTTCATATGCTTACTTTAACTTATATTCCTAGGTTCTTTAATGAAGAGGCTGACGAAATAGCTCAAAGAGCATCCGGTTACAAAGTTTTATCAGAAGTTGAAAAGGAATTTTGTCAATTAACTTTGAGGAAATCCCTGCCTATGTTACACAATAGGTTGATAGACTTCGAAGTATTAAACGTCAATGCTTTAACCTATCGAAATGCTGATTGGAGGCAAGCATTGATTGAATATTTAACCAAGCCAGACAGCGTTGCAGACAAGGCAACCAAATTAAAAGCAATGAACTATATAATGTATAATAATGAGCTATTCAAGAGAGGAATGGATGGTCTTCTTTTGAAATGCTTGAGCAAGGTAAATGCATTTAAAGTAATGGCTGAAGTGCATGAGGGAATCTGTGGAGCACATCAAGCTGGCATAAAAATGAGATGGTTAATAAGGAGATACGGGTATTTTTGGCCCACCATCCTCAAAGATTGTATAGATTATGCAAAGGGGTGTCAAGCCTGTCAGAAAACAGGTCCACTCAAGCATTTGCCAGTCACAGATTTGCAATACGTAATAAAACCTTGGCCCTTTAGGGGATGGGCTATGGACATGATTGGGATGATTTATCCTCCTTCATTGGAAAAGCATAAATTTATCCTAGTAGCTACTGATTATTTCACAAAATGGGTAGAAGCCCAAGCCTATCAGGAGGTCAAACAAACCCACGTAATAGATTTCATAAAGGGAATCATGTACAGGTTTGGGAGTCCTCAAACAATAACAGTGGACAATGGTTCCATATTCGAAGGACGATTGGTAAAGGATTTTGCCACGAACCATGGAATTTCATTAATATATACTAGTACTTATTATGCTCAGTCCAATGGTCAAGCAGAATCAACTAATAAAATTATCAAGAAGGGGATCCAAAAAATGGTGGATCAAAACCCAGAAATTTGGCATGATCTGTTACTTGATGTGTTATGGGCATATAGGAATACAAAAAGGACTAGTACAGGTACCACACCATTTGCATTAACATATGGGCATAACGCTGTGTTACCCATGGAGATCACTGTAAGATCCCAGAGAGTAGCATGTCAGAATGATTTAGACACAGGATCTTATCATCAGGCCATGCATATGGAATTGGAAGATATTGATGAGGCTAGAATAAAAGCCTTAAACCAGATTATGCTACAAAAAGCAAGAATAGCCAGAAGCTATAACAAAAGAGTGGCTCTTCGAAGCTTCGATGAAGGAGACCTCGTATGGAAAGTTATCCTCCCTATTAGGGATAGGAGAGTTAAAAAAGATGGATTAGGAAAATGGGCACCAACATGGAATGGGCCTTTTCAAATCCATAGGGTTTTGAAAGGGGGAGCTTATCATTTGAGAAATTTGAATGGTTATGTTCATCGAAGGAAAATAAACGGAAGACATCTGAAGGCTTATATTCCTTCCATATGGGAGTCCTTCCACAAGAGATAGTGTAAATAAAGTTTGGTTACACATTGATGGTTCTGACTGGCTGATTTAGTGTTGAGTGATTTGATGCTAAAAGTTTTTTTTTACAAAAAAAAATTTACTCTATTAGCATTCGAAGACACAAACTAGTCACCATACTACCAATCGAAGCCATAAAGAATTAAGAATAGCCAAGCAAGAGTTTCATTTCATTAGTAAAAAAAAAAAAAGACCCAAGCAGGTCTAAGTACAAAACAGACCCAAGTAGGTCTGAACAAAAAAAAAAGACCCAAGCAGGTCAAAATACAAAACAGACCCAAGTGGGTCTGAACAACAAAAGACCAACTCTGGTCCAAAAGCAAAATGAAGACCATTGGTGATCTTCATAGTCCCAAAGGAGAATCTTCAAGAGGATCCTCCCTCTGGGGGACTTTTTGCCTCATGGGCCGAGAGGACGGTCGAAAGATCATCCCAGGTCCTAGCCAAGCAGAGGCGTGAAGCTGTTTCCACACACACCAGCTGGCTTCGAAGCTGAGCGATCTCACTTCGAAGGGCCTGGGACTCAGCATGGACGTCTCTCTTCAGCTCCATGATCGTGGTAGTCAGGTTGGCCAATTGACTAGTGAGATCATCAAGATTTGGATGGTTTTCAGCCATGTTGTTTGTTTGAAAGAGATGCTGTGATCTATCGACGTCTAGGTGTATTTATAGCCCAAAGAAATACGGGGAGTCCGCCTCATTTATTACCATTATTAAATGGGTTGTAGACGCATGAAGCCCGGAAGGTGAAGGGTTTGAGAGCGTTAGGCGTCATACGTCCGAAGTATATGATCTTTTACAACTTACGAGGAGACGGCTAAGAAACTACTGGAATTAAATAAGTTGGTTGAAACGATTGGAATTACACTAGATTAGTTTTCGAAGTATCAACACATTTCGAAGCAAAAGTAATAAATAGACATGGAATAAAGGAATACAGCATTGGAAGGAGGATTTCTGTTTGTATTTTCCTCCATGCTATCATGTTTTCATTAATAACATTAAATAGAAAGGGATGGCTAAGAACACCAGTTTATTGGTCAAAGCCATTAGAATAAAGATCGATACATTGGTAAATAATTTCTTTGCTCATAACAGTTACACAGAAGGTTACATTGGAGAACCTATCTAGAGCATAATAGTATCATGGAGGAGGATCTCTAGGGATCAACCAACTGAGATCCAAAGACTTGAACCTAGCTTCATTGGGACTTGATTCTATTCTCCCTACAAAGCTCCATTGGTAGGGATATAGAGCTCAAAGCCCATTCTTGTCTTCGAAGCAACAGCCCAGTACAGGCACATCATGAGTGTTGATGTGTCTATACCTAAGGGCTTTAGGGTTCAAGGGAAATATCATGAGGGTTGATGTGGCTATGTTTCGAAGCTTTTCTTCACAAATACAAGATGAGGCTTCATGATAGTTATCTTTCTTGTAGCTTTACTTGAAAGCTTGGTTTGAATGATACCACAGAAAGGAGAAAGCTGCAAGAAGCTGCAAAGCTTTGCTCTTGTCAGCAGAGTAGATGGAATAACCATATTGCCATTGGAAATGAGGGGTGTTAATGGCAAGGTTATTCACCTCATTGAACCAGTCGGGCTCTTCAGGAAGAGGAATTAACTTGTTGGTCTCTTCGAAGTCAGCTGGGAAGTGTGGGGTTTGCACCTCTGTGAGCCAGAGGGTTTTTTGGGCTTGGGCCATACGTTTGAAGTCGCAATAAGGGGCCGGCCCAAGATAGTTTTCTTCTTGTTTGAGGAAAGGAGAAAATTTGAGGGAAGAATAAATGGATTCGAGCATGCCCATGTGAACGGTATCGTTACCACTCAGGGGTAGGAATTGACTCGCAAAAATGGTTCGAAAGTGATGGAATTTATGAGGTGTGGGATCAGGTTGATCGAACCGGACCAGAATGGTGCCAGTATTGGTATTGGTAGGGTTTTCTTCCCATGAGCCCCAGTTGGACCCATCGAACGAATTCGAACGGGTTAAAGAGGAGTCCCAACCTGTGGTAGATGGGTTGGGAGTATGGAATGTTCTATCCGAAAGGATTTTGCTTGCTAACATTCGAGGAGAGTTTGGAGGAGACATTTGAGGAGAAGAAGTTTGGCAATCGAGATTGTCCAAGATAAGATTGATTTCTGGAAGAGAGTCCATAAACTTAAGATTTCTTAATAAAAGAAAACTCAAATTCGAAGGGGTTTATGAGAGGTAATGTAATTCGTTAAACCCTATCATTAACTGCCATTTATAGGGAAATTATTGTAGCTATCTTTGGGAAGCTCAATAGACGTGCATGGGAATGAAGCCCTGTCAAGCTTCGTGCATCCGAAGTTGAAGGGATATGGGCAGAGAACGTGTGCCATTAACATTTATTTAGCATAAATAAAATGTTAATGCGGGGGGTGTGTTTACATCCTAAAATATGCCACCCAATAGGGAAGTTACACGTGACACCAAATAGTGTGTTGACCAATCAGAACACATCCTGATTGAACCCGAGATACAGAGGATTGCGGGGTTAAATGGTGATGTTGTTTTAGTACTATACGGTATCGTTTTGATTGGAACCGACAGCGTTTAGACTATAATTAAGGATGGTTTTAAAAGCAGTCTGATTTAAACCGTTGATTGATCTTTGGAAACATCAAACGGTATCATTACTGTTTGGTTTATAATGAATGGTGGACATGATTGTAGGGGATTATTCTGAGCCAAACACTAACCCACGTTGCTTGGAAGTGGAAACCGTTATTTAAGCATGGAGCCACGAACACCACGATCGAAGCAAGCAGGAGAAGAAGGGATTCTGGAAATATCAGGATAACCGTTCGAAGACCCCCCTCAACCGTTTTATGTGGCCAACGTGGATATCAATCGAAGACGTGGGGGTTCGAAGGCAAGTTCAGCATCTATAAATAGAAGAAGCAATTGAAGAGAAAGGGACGACAAAAAATCCATATCATCTGACAATTCATACAAAATGATTGCTCAGAGATCTATCTTAGATTAGTTTTAGTTTAGAGTAGGGTCTTTTTTGTAAGCTGAAGGCTTATTTGCATGTAAGACTACTTTCGATTAAATTCAAGTTTTCTTATTTCCTTTAAGCTCTTTTCTTACCAAAGAATAGTTGTTTGCAAGTTCGCTTTTGATTAAATTCAGTGTGCTTGCATTTCTTTACTATTCTTGATAGAATCTTAAGAGTGTTTGTATACAAACTTACCTTTGATTAGATTCAGGTTTGTTTGTGTTCAATCATCTTTTCTGATTTCGAAGCGCGTCAATCTTTTATTTGGTTGATACCTTAAGGAAAAATCCTCTTAGTTGAGGTAATCGAACGGATAACACAATTGCCTGATTGAAATTAGTGGTTTCAAATCATTTTGAAAAGAGTAATTTCTTCCTTGAAGTTATTTCTTTTCTGGCACGCCCGCACACAATTATTTGCCAATTGATTTGAGTATATTCAGCCCAAACACATCGCCACCAAAACCCTCTCTTCCACAGACAAAAAATGGGCGTCAACAGAAATGGTAAAACAAAGAGGCCTGGCGATGGGGAAAGGGGATAACGAGGGGTATCTTTGTCCACAAAATCTCTACAGCTGGATTATTTATGGGGACCTCAAGAGGAACTCAAAACTAAGACCGGACAAACCCTAGAACTGGCAAAAACGAAGAAGGGGTAAGAAATAATAGGGAAACGAAACTGGGATGCCAAACGGGAGAAAACGGGTAGGCCCCTCTCCATATACCCCTCTTATTTTTCTCATGCTCTTTTCACTCCATCCAAGCAGGCCCTTAGCGTCTTTTGGGGCCAAATTTTTTGGATTGCTAGGGAGCAAAGCATAAATAGTGAGGGCCAATGGCCCTTCTCATCCCTTTTTCCTACCTTATTCCTCCACATTAACTCAAGTACAAAATAATTTTAGGTGAAATTACACAAACACCCCCTCATCTATTCGGTTTAGACACGGACACCCCTAACCTTTAAAAACGCCCATACACACCCCCTCATCTTCTACCGTTACCCAAGGAGCACCCTTCCGTTTGAGTGCCGCTTGTTGCAAGGCACATGTCAATACTTTTGCCAAATTTTAGGCAAAAATGCCCTTTAACGGCAAAATATACCCAGTTACCTTTCATACCTCATTCCTCATTCTCACTTTATGTCAGAGATTCCCTCTTTCACTCTATATCAAAGATTCCCTCTATCACTCTCTCTCTCTCTCTCTCTCTCTCTCTCCTCTCTCCTACGGCAGCCATGGAAGGTGGCAAGTGGTAACAATAGCTATAGTAGCCACCATAGCCACACCAACAACAGATCTAATAGCTGCAGTTAAAGCTACAACTCCAACCAAATCCAAAATTGGGCTAATTCCTACTGCCATTGTGGAGAAAAAGCCCCCTTGAGGACTTCAAATACAAAATGGATGACAAGCAAATGCAAAACAACAAAATCTAGGATTTTTTTACATGTAAAACATACTTCCAAAGTAGGGCTTGCCACGATCTAGGGTTGGCTACGATCTACAGCTTTTCTACAGTGTACACGATCCGATGTTCTTCGAAACTTAGGTTTTCTTCACGATCTAGGGTTAGCCATGATCTACAATGCAAGTTGAAGAGGGAGAGGAAGAGAGATAGAGGCACCATGATCGAGTAGGATGGAGAGAAATTTCTGATCTAGTGAAGTGTGGAGTATGCTTGTTGCTCCATTTCATAACAAATGGTATATTTGACATTTCGTTCATTCCGTTAACAACGTTGAGATTTTATTTTTTCCTTTTCAGTAGATGAGGGGGTGTGTATGGGCGTTTTTAAAGGTTATGGGGTGTTCGTGTCCAAATCAGATAGATGAGGGGGTGTCCGTGTAATTTTACCATAATTTTATCCTTCATCTAAATCAAGTACTATTTTATTTTTCATCCAAATCAAACAAACTACTTTTTAATCCACACTTCATAAAGGACTTAAAAGTCATATCAACGTTGGCCCACCCTCCACAAATAATATTCCATACTATCTTTATCTTCATAAATAATACTCCGTACCTTCAAAACTCGTCTGCATTCAATCGGGCCCTTGGATTCTGATATCCCTAGCGAAGATTACACATGTACTAAAATTGTACAAACCCAAAGCATATTCCACAGTTGCTGTCGGGTTCACTGGATTCAAGTTTTTCCGATATCCCAAAGAATTCTAAACTTCAGGGTCGAAGCGCAGAGAAACTATTCTTTGCTCTTGGAGCAAAGCAATTTGGTGCTCCACTTCTGTTGTGATTGGTTAAAACTACAGGACCCATGACTTTTGTGTTGGTAAATTAGAGAACAAAATGACCCGTGATGTGTTGTGATTGGTGTAAAGCATTACTCGAATAACACTCAATAACGTCTCCATAGTGCGCACGCACTTCTCCCTATCTGTCTCTGGTCAATTTGATTTGAAAAAATCACTAATTTCCATTCGCTTTCCCCTTTTCGTCACCCCTTCTCTTTGGGCTAAACTTTCACCTCTCAATCATACGATGGGTACAAACATTTACATTCTTTCTTTATAGAACAATTGAAAATACACTGAAAGACGGGTACAAAGATACAAACTTTTACAAGTACCAAAGACATGAGGGCCTTTAAACACACAATCACACAGTACCCTTTTTTTTTTTTTTTTGGGGGCAGGGAAAGGATCGTTTCTACAATCACATTTTGGGATAGGATGGCCTTATGTTTGCTTTTCGGTACCGTTCAGTTTTGAGAACTAGTCATCAAGAATTAACATTTTGGGATAGGACGGCCTTATATGTTTTGTTGTCTCGGTCATCATTTCAAATGTTTTCTTTACATGCATTTATGTTGAGAAATATAGATGATTTTAATTCAGTATACGTTTTCTAATAATTTTTCAAGACGACTATATTCAATAATCATATCTTTCGATGTTTGATGGACAAGTTTTTAAAAAAAAACTGTTCCAATAATGAAAGTGAACTATAATTGAGCACAACCTTGAGCCTATTTTAATTTGGTGATCCAAATTGTAGGAGTAACTTATTAAGTAGCCTTCCAATAATTCCTCGTTTCGAAAAATCAAATCGATCGAAGATGAACATTGATTAATTGGCTATATATATTTGATCAATCTGATTTTTCGAACGAAAAATTTTTCCAATGAAACTTAAAAACTTACCATTTGAATCACCAAAATAGGCTCGAGGTTGTCCTAACCATAGTCCAATTCAAAGAATGTCCATCAATATTATTACAAGTTAATTAGCTAATTTTCTCCAGAGAAAACTATAGAGAATGATTCTTCACGACGAGAGAGAGATGTGAAGTGGCTTTAACCATATTTTGTTGGATACGTAGAACCAAATTAAGGGCTCATAGCCCAACGGTTATTTCCTAGGGAGAACCAGGGTTAGAGTTTCGTTAGAGGCATTTGGAGTTCAGAGTTATGGACAGTTTCTAAATCCTCTGTGAACTAATTTACTGATTTTCCCCATTAACTCTCCCTGATGTATAAAATAACAAAAAAAAAAAAGGACTTAGGTGGGGACGACAGAGATCCATGCAGGTGGGAAAGACGTAGAAGTGGAGTTGACAGGAAAAACAGAATCTTGGAAAAAGATTAGTAACATGGTACGTAGCATCATCATCTTATGTGATTGTCAATGATGGTGGGTCCAAAGACTCTCTCATATGTACTACCCATTGTCATTTATGATTTATCACCACATTCTTCTCATTCAAAATTGGCTTTTCCCCTTATCTAATGGGCAATGGCTTCTCAATGGTTAAACAATGCCATATCATATCTGGAGACAGTAGAATCCCTTGAAAATTTTCCTTTGGGCCCTCTGTGTCTACTCGTTCAGATTATGGTAAAACTTGAAGATTGAATTCATACTGGAAGGTTCACCAGCAACTGCACTTTCCTTTTATGGTGTTTTCAGCAACGAACTTCTTGTCAGTTTGAAATCCCGAGTCAGATTTCTAGATCCTCGATTTTTTTCAAAACAGGTTTTGAAAAATTCATCTCACCCCGATTTTGGATTCTGGATAGTAATAGAAGTAACGAATTTTGATTTATGACTCAGGATCATCTCGCACATAACAAGACTCAGGCCCATCACTGAACTGCTATCATAGAGCATAGAAACTATCGGCCAATGCGATTAGAATCAACTCCAACGTACTCGTCTTGTAATTGACCATTACCATAGAAAGGGACATACCCTGTCTATAATTTTGAATGATTGAATTTTCATTTTACATAATCAATTTATGCCTCATAATTCAGCCCCTCTATATCTTGAGTAGGATTCCTGGCTCGACATAAAATATTACTATGAGAGCAATGTTACAAACACAACTCCGAACGTAACTGTGTCCGGAACCGTTAGTTGCCCATGGATCAATATACATCTATCGATTCCGGACACAGTATGTTATGTTCGGAATTGTATTTAAGAGGTGTGTTCCTAGACACTCTAATATTTAGTACTTGTCAAACCTTGAACTTGGGGAAAAAGGGAGGGAAAAGGACGAGAACATCCTTTTTCAGGGTCTTTCTTTCACATGACAATGTGAAGTACGTGGGACATATAATATTCTACTATATATCACCCCCAACTTTGCTTATATAAAGCACCCAGTTCAACGTTTGCTTCAATAGAAGTTTGTACTTGACTTCAACGTAGTCCATTTGGAACTCAAGTTACTGAAGAACCAGCGAAAAGAGATGGAGGCGAAAGTAGTCGGAGCCAGAGGAGGAAGAGAAGCAACTGAGGGGAAGGCGGCAAACCCAATAGCCAGAGCGGCTCGAACCCGGTCCGCCTTCACGAGCTTGGTTCCACCCAAGAGGAAGCTGATTAAGAAGATGATGTGGGATTCCATGGTTCAGGCCATTGTGTTTTGTTTTTGTTCCATTAACAAGAAGAAGAACAATAACAACAACAACGACAAAAGCAAAAGCAAAAGCAAAATCTTCTTGGCCTAAATTGGCCCCTGATAAATGCAAGTAATACCAGGAAATCTATTTTAGTAGAGTGTATAATGGCATTGATGGCCTCGGTTACCTTATGTATTTAGACCTTGAATTTGCATTTTCTAGAGGAATTTGTAACATCAAATAAGTAGAAGGGAAATGAGAGAGATTTAGCTTCTGGTGTTGGTTTATCTTGATCTTGTCTATTGTTTTCCCATATCCCTTTTCTTTTCATCAATTCATGATCCAATTCAAGCATAATTCATGGTATAAAAAGGGGAAAAACATCGAACCCAATGGATATCTTTGTCTCAGAGATTGTCTACCACTAATCAAAACCATATGGTTTGTTCCTATAGCAGTTTGAGAATCCTATTGAAGTCGCATTTTCATGGGTTAATGAAATAATTAAAAGTCCCATTTTGTAAATTTGATCATATTGAGTGAAAAGTTGGAGTCTACGTTTACCCAATTTTCAGACGATGACGGTGGACGTATTCGATGGGTGAGAAGCCCAGTTGAGTAAGATTGCTAAGGCAGTTTTTTTTGTTTTTTTTCAAAATTAAAAAGATTTTCATTGCAGAGAAAATACCATTACAATTAGGGGAAAGAGCGTTCCCCTAATAGAAACTACTCTCTCACACAGAATTCTTAGTCACGTACTGAGCCACAGAGTTACCACACATATCACAAAACTCACACCGAGTTCATCAGACAAGGAAAAACAACGACATCGGCAAGGGGTGAGAAAGACACCCGCAAGGGATGAGAAACAACAAACCCCATCCATCCGTATTTAATCAATCAATTGGTGTCACCTAAATGAACAACATAATATGAAAACAGAAACTGCATTTTACAACAATTTGCCTTTAGGCCCCGATTGGATGTTGCACTAAGAGTATGAGTTCATCCCTCGGAAGAGATGGGACATGTTTTGCTTGGTTTGGCAAACCAAAAATCCCTCGGATGAGATGGGACATGTTTTGCTTGGTTTGGCAAACCAAAACTCACCCGGATGAACTCATATCCCTTCCCCAGCATAAATTTTTTGAACTCATATCCCTTCCGCGCCCCCGGCGCACCCCCCCCCCCCCCCCCCCCCCCACACACCCCCCGGGGCCTTGGGGCCAAATTTTTTGGCCTGCTAGGGAGCAAAGCATAAATAGTGAGGGCCGATGGCCCTTCCCATCCCCCTTCTCCTACCTTATTCTTCCACATTAACTCGAGCACAAAACAATTTTATCCCCTTATTTTATCTCTCATCTAATCCAAGTACTATTTTATTCTTCATCCAAATCAAACAAACTACTTTTTAATCCACACTTCATAAAAGACATATCAATATGGGCCCACCCTCCACAAATAATACTCCCAACTATCTTATCTTCCCCCATAAATAATATCCTAAAAACTCATCCACATTCAATCGGGCACTTAGATTCTGATATCCCTAGCGAAGATTACACATGTACTAAAATTGCACAAACCCAAAGCATATTCCACAGTTACTGTTGGGTTCACTGGATTCAAGTTTTCCGATATCCCAAAGAATTCTAATGGGCAAAGTCCACTTTAACACCATGTGGTTATCGCTATGTGTGAATACCCCCATCATGGTTCAAAATTGAGCACATAATCTACCTGTGGTTTTGAAAATGTGCAGATAAACCCTATGCCGTCATATTTTCCATCCATATTAACGGACACAATATTAAAAGACTGATATACTCTCATCATACTCTTGATTCTTTTTTTTTTTTTTAAATCTAACCACACCATCCTTTATACCAAAAATTGAATCCAAACCGTTGATATTGTAAATTTTGACAAGTACTACATCTATGCCAAAATTTAAGTCAATCAAAAACTGAAAAGCTCATGGTCGAATCGATTTTGTTATGAAATTAAAATTTCAAATTAGAATTTACTAAAAATTAGATCACTAGGTTATTGATGCCTGATCGAGATGATTTTTTACAGAGATACTTAATTCTTTATTTAATACATTATGAAAGACTTAGATTACATTCTAGATGCGTGTGAGATACACCTCCATTAATATGGATGGAAAACATGACAGCATGGGTCTATCCGTACATTTTCAAAATTACAGGTAGGTTATGTGGAACTACTCGAAATTTTAATGAATAAAAATTTCGTTTTATACTGGAATTTCTTTTTAATTACTTAGTATTGCTTGTGAAATTCTCTTCTTTTTTTTTTTCTATAATCCGTCTTAATTAAATTTTAGTCCTTAAAATTTATATTTCTTGACTAGAAATCCTACGTGGCAAGTAGAATTAGTTTTCAACAAATTAGTTGGAAGAACCGAACTACCAATTCACCTTGTTACAATCTCCTAACCATAGATGAACCTTTTTGACCATCTTTGATTCTTGTGAACCCCTCCAAACCCTAATTGAACCCTTGGACCTTAAGAAGAAATTACATTATACTTCATGACTAGTCTTTTCAAACCTTATTCAACATTATTATCCTTCTACCCTTTGGATAATAAATGTTAGGGAAAATTTTATCCCTTGGGTAATAAAAGTAAGTCACCCACCAAAGTCACTTCCCTAGATTTTTAGGTACTTATATACAGGGGTGGAGCCAAGATTTTTTTTAAGTGGGGTCGAATGAGTAAAAATGAATTCTACTCATATGGGTTGGGGCAAAAATGAATTTTAAAGGGGAGTCAAATGAGTAAAAATTGGGTGAAAATTATACCAATCTCTTAAAAAAATTGGGAGGAAGCAGGGTCGGCCGCCCCCCCTTGACTCTTAATGGCTCCGCCCCTGCTTATATATAGGTATATGTACCTCATAGATTATTTTAAGCATGTCATCTTAGATTTCTTCTACCAACTCAAGTTATATATATAGGTACCTTGTACTAGTGAGAGATAGAGAGATTTGGAGAATATCTTGACATGATCTTCTTACATCCTTACAACCCATTTATTTATACTTCTCCAAGTCAAATTTACCCACAATTGTCCTTATATATATATACATACTAAACCAAATCTTTGAACCATCCTTTCTTTCTTCCATCAAATCTTCCTAAAACCTAATCCAAAGTACAAAATCTAGTCATTCATGCCTAAGATATTTATAGTTACTTACACTTTTCCCTTCTACTTACCACCATGCCATGCCTTGAAGTGACAAAGCAAGAAAAAAAATCAAAGATAGGAGAGAGAGAGAGATTTCGGGTGAGGGAGAGAGAGAGGGAACCATTGGCCTATAAATAGCAAGCTCATCTCAAGCCATTCCCACACCTTCACTCTTTCCTCTCACTTCTCTCTAGAATTTCTAAGCTTTCTTAGTTCCAAAATTCAAGTTTCTTTAAGTTTCTTGAAGTTCTTGAGTGCTACCACCAAACCACCTCTAAAAACCACCCCTAGATCTTTAAAGTAGCCTAGTTTAGTGAGCAAAGTTGTTTCTAGGAAGAGAAAATTCATCTCTCTTCCTTTCGAAGCAAGTCGGAGACGTTACGCCGCCGATTCGCAAAACAGACGACCAATTCTCAAAACCGACCAACCGCCAAGAAGAAAGGTAGAGTCCCTTGTCCACTAACTCAACGTATAACATAGAACCGTATATTGGAAGGTATAACGTAGAATCTTCTTAAACCCTATCTCTAAGTATATAAGGTTATCTATCACTTATAATGTTTGGAACGCATGATAGTTAACAAACTTATTTTGCTAATTGGAAGTATGAGCATGATTAGAATAACCGACTTTTACTTCAATAAACATATGTTGTTTTGAACTTCCCACAAAAGAGGAAAGAACGGATTGAAACTTATCGCTTGTTTAGAAGTATTCATATTTTGATCTTATGATGGTTATGAGCATGTATACATAATTGTTAGAATTACTTGTCTTGTGGTGTGCTAAAGCATAAGTGATTTTCACTCCAAAAGCGTCTGTATATGTGGCGTTATGCTTTAAGTTGTAATTTGAGCATGATAGATAATATAGAGTTGGATAATCTTGCTAGTTTAGTTTCAAGATTACAATGAATGATTTATGATTACTTACGTGGAAAGTCCTACCGCAGAGTCTATGCATGAAAACGTGACACGAAAATCGAGAGAGTTAGAAACATGACACTTAGGGTGTGGTTAATGAAAAGACGTGTTTTGAAAAGGTGAAATGTTTTGGAAACAGCAATGTGGCCGGATGTGGTAGCCCATTGTGTGGTGTGTGTTTTGTGTGCCAATGGGAACCCGATGCGGTGGAACCATTGTGAGGATACTCGGGAGACCGGAACGGCGGAACCGAGGTTGGGTGTGTGGCTTGGTTATCCTCGGAGAGGAGCCAATGCAAAGGGTGCCACTGAGAACCCGGTGCGGCGGAACCATTGTGAGGATACTCGGGAGACCGGAACGGAGGAACCGAGGTTGGGTGTGTTAAAAACGATTTTGAAAATGTTGATATGGTTATGAAATGTGGAAGATTGTGACACGATCTACGAGAAGTCGCGTAGGAGAAACTCGAAAAATCATGGACACCAACGTCAGTTTGAATAATGAATGCGGATGTGTCATTGTTACTTGTTTTGTCGAATATGTATGAACTATGTGGAAATCATTGAATTTATGATCGTTTGATCGTAAGTTAAGGGTTAGTGGGTATGAGTTATTCTATTGAGCTTATGTAACTCATGGTGTTACCTTCGTTGACCCTGACATATTATATTGGTGGCGACGCTGGTATAATATGTCAGATCTTATAGATGAACATGGTAAACTCTACACCTTGGAAGCTTTTGAAGCCGAGGAGCTGGCCAGGATGGAGGAACAAACAAAGCAGTAGCTAGGAACCCTAGTTCCCTCCCTTATTTGAATAAAAGTACTTTTGTAAAGGTTATGATGTAATATTGAGCCAGACTCTATTTAGTTTTAAATGAAAATTGTTTATTTAACGTTCCAAAATTAGGGGCGATACATTATGTTCTCAGTTTTGAACCATAAGGGGGGTATCCGCACATGGCGATGACCACGGGAGATGAAAGTGGACTTTGCCCAATTCTAAACTTTAGGGTCAAAGCATAGAGAAATTATTCTTTGCTCTTGGAGCAAGGCAATTTGGTGCTCCACCTCTGTTGTGATTGGTTAAATAACACTCAATAATGGCTCCGTAGTGTGTGCACACTTCTCCCGATTTGACGTCTGTGTTCAATTTGATTTGAAGGTGTAAAGCATTCCTCAAATAACACTCAATAACGGCTCCGTAGTGTGCGCACACTTCTCCCGATTTGACGTCCGTGTTCAATTTGATTTGAAAGAATCAATAATTTCCGTTCACTCTCCCCTTTTCGTCACCCCATCTCTTTCGACTAGACACACTAGAACACAAGCGAACTGGGGGTTGGTGTTGTCCCGGGCGAGAGAGGGGTGCTGCGGTCTCGTTCTAACGATGGAAAACGTTCACTTTCTTAAAACTCATCGAGTAGAACAACTATTCCCAAAAAAAAAAATCAGTTCAATCAAATATCATTAAGTGGCTAATCAGAAAAGAATAGTGTCATAAAACAGCATTTTTTTGAAACAATGCAAAAATCACCCAAAGCTTTTCAAGAAACTTACCCAGATTTTGAAATAATGCAAAAATCACCACTTTACATAAGGGACGACTGTTGGTCATATACTTTTACGAGTACTGAAGACCTGAGGAGGGCCTTTAAACACACAATTACACAGTGCATTTTTTTTTTGGTAGGGAAAGGAACGTTTCTACTAGGCCTGTCAATGGGCTGGATCCGATCCGGATCCAATAAGACCCAAAGCCGTTCTGAATCCGATAAGACTTGAATCCGATAGTGGTAATCCGGATCCGAATCCGATCCGCAAATTCGAATCCGATCTGAAAACCTTTTTACTTCAAAAATTTTAGCAAAAAAATTTTTGAAATTTTAAAATTAAAATAAATATACAACATCTTAAACTTTTTTTTTCAAAAAAAAAAAATTTACTGTTTTTTTTTTAAAATTTAAAAATTAAAAAAAAATAAAGTTCGGATTCGGATTGATAACAGATTTAATCCGATCCTATCCGTATTTAAATTACCAGATTCGATTATCGAATTTCGGATTGACGTTATTGGATTCGGATCAAATCTAGTCCATTAACAGGCGTAGTTTCTACAATCTCATTTTGGGATAGGATAGCCTTATGTGTGCTTTTTGGTACCGTTCAGCTTTGAGAACTAGTCATCAAGAACATTTTAGTCAACGCAAAAAAGTATATGTTTTATTGATCGGTCTGTAAGACAGGGTCATTGAGAGTGAGCTAGCTCAGCTCAAGTTTTCCAACTCAGAACTTAGAAGTGGTCAAGATTCAGCTCAACATTCAATGGCCAGATTTGTTTTGTATTCTATTGGGTATTTTCTCTATAATGTATAGTATTCTGTTTTGTATTTAACTGTATTGTACGGTATTGGGGATTTTGTTAAGGAGAGTGGAGAGGACACGACATATAAGCTCCTCCACCTCTCTTCTGTTGTAATCAGAAAAGCAGAACAAAAGAGAGAGAAATTGAAAATTCTGGAGAGTTCTTGGATTCTTTACATGCATATCTTTGTTCTTCCATATGGTATCAAAGCCGTTGACGCGAGTCTTCACGATCCTACAACGATGATCTAGGTCACGCGACACTGTTCATCCGTTCTTAGCAATTCTTCTTTGTCGGTGAAGTTCTTCGTCAGATCTCAGCGCGCAATGGCTGCCATAACAGTAACTATACCACCTACTCTCGCCTTCTTAGTCATCATTTCAAATGTTTTCTTTACACATTTATGTTGAGAAATATAGATGATTTTAATTCAGTGTACATTCTAATTCTTTTCCAAGACAACTATATTCAATAATCATATCTTTCAATGTTTGATGGACGAGTTTTAAAAAATAAACTGTTCCGATAATGAAAGTGGACTATAATTGAGCACAACCTCGAGCCTATTTTAATTTGGTAATCCAAATTGTAGGAGTAACTTATAAGTATCCTTCCAATAAGTCTTCATTTCGAAAAATCAGATCGATCGAAGATGAACATTGATTAAATATTGACTATATATATTTGATCAATCTGATTTTTTGAACGAAAAATTATTCCAATGAAATTTAAAAACTTACCATTTGAATCACCAAAATAGGCTCGAGGTTGTCCTAACCATAGTCCAACACAAAGAATGTCCATCAATATTATTACAAGTTATCTAATTTTCTCCTAAGAAAACTATGGAGAACGATTCTTCATGACGAGTGAGAAATGTGAAGTGGTTTTAACCTTATTTTATTGGATAAATCAAGGACTTAGAACCAAATTATGGGCTCGTAAGCCAGCAGTTATCTCCTAGGGAGGACCAAGGTTAGAGTCTTGTTAGAGGCATTTGGGGTTCAGGACTAGGGATGGCAACGGGTACCGAACCGAACAGTAACCGCTTTTTTCCCCCGAACAATAACTGAAAAATTCCCCGCGGGTATGGTGGAGGATATGATATAACCGAACGGGTTCGGTTCGGTTGTGGTTTCAGCTAATACCCGAACCGAACCATAACCGAACCGAACCAAAACAAGTACAATTACAAAAATACCCCTTTATATATAAATACATAAAGTTTTAGGGTTAGGTTGCAAACTCTCATTTCTTGTACAGCAGCCAGAGCTGCGATCTCTCTGGGCTCTCTCTCTCTCACTCTCACACCTCATCTCTCTCTGTCGTCTCCGATTACTAGAAGAATCAGTCCGATCATCCGATTTGAAGCTCGACAGTCCAATCGTCTCTCGCTATCTATCAATCTCAACCCTCAGTTACCCTCTCGCAGACGATGGCAATCTCGTCAACCAACCTCTCCTCGACAAAGGCGAACCCCAGGATCTCACCCAATTGCAGTGGAGCGAAAGCATCTTTCTTCCCATTGTTATCTGTTTTTGTCTCTATTAATTCAGTATGTACCATTTTTTGTAGCAAAGTTTTAGATTATGGGTTTCTTATATCAGTTGATCAAAATGACTGATTTGTGACAAAAAAAATTTGGTTTGTTCTAGATCATAGAAGTTTTATGTGTTGATTTGCTTTGGGGTTCTATTTCTATTGATTTTTCTGGAGCCCAAATTTGATCGAACCCTAGATCTGTATTTCTCTTGTTGTCTGCAACTGCAAGTGTTTTTATTTCAGTTCGGTTCGGGGTGGGTACTAGTTGGGTAAACAGATTTTTTCATCCAATTCGGTTACCCAATCGGTTCGGGGATTACCCGAACCCCGATTGGTTCAATTATGGTTCCTTCTTCGTCTCCCCGTTCGTGTATCGAGGCGGATATGGGTAGGCATTCGGTTTCAGGGATCAGGTACGGAAATTCACATATCCGCCCCGAACGCCCTGATTGCCATCCATATTCAGGACTATGGATAGTTTCTAGATCTCCTATGAACTAATTCTTCAGCTAATTCTCGCTAATTCTTCAGCTAATTCTCGCTGATGTATCCAATATTAAGAAGAAAAAAAAAAAAAACGACTTTGGTGGGGGACGTCAGAGATCCATGCAGGTGGGAAAGATGTGGAAGTAGAAGACAAGAAAAACTGAATCTTGGAAAAAGATAACATGGTACGGACCATCATAATCTTTATGTGATTGTTAATGACGGTGGGTCCAAAGACCAAAGACTCTCTCATACTATGTTATACCATGTACCACCCATTATCACCACATTCTTTTCAAAAAAGGAAAATGGCCCTTCCCCTTATCTAATGGGCAATGGCTTCTCAATGGTTAAACAATGCCATATCATATCTGGAGACAGTGGAATCCCTTGAAAATTTTCCTTTGGGTTCACTCTGTATCTACTCGTTCAGATTACGGTAAAACTGGAAGATTGAGTTCATACTGGATGTTCACCAGCAACTACAGTTTCCTTGATGTCAGTTTGAAAACCCGAGTCAGATTTATAGACACTCTAATATTTAATACTGTACTTGTCAACCCTTGAACTTGGGGAAACAGGGAGGGAAAAGTGCGAGAACAACCTTTTTCAGAGTCTTTCCTTCACATGACAATGTGAAGTACGTGGGACATATAACATTCTACAGTATATCACCCCCAACTTTGCTTATATAAATCACCCAGTTCAACGTTTGCTTCAATAGAAGTTTGTACTTGACTTCAACGTAGTCCATTTGGAACTCAAGTTACTGAAGAACCGGCGAAAAGAGATGGGGGCGAAAGTAGTTGGAGCCAGAGGAGGAAGAGAAGCAACTGAGGGGAAGGCGGCGAACCCAATAGCCAAAGCGGCTCGAACCAGGTCCGCCTTCACGAGCTTGATTCCACCCAAGAGGAAGCTGGTTAAGAAGATGATGTGGGATTCAATGGTTCAGGCCATTGTGTTTTGTTTTTGTTCCATTAACAAGAAGAAGAACAATAACAACAACAACAAAAGCAAAAGCAAAATCTTCTTGGCCTAGATTGGCCACTGATAAATGCAAGTAATACCAGGAAATCTATTTTAGTAGAGTGTATAATGGCGTCGATGGCCTCGGTTACCTTATGTATTTAGACCTTGAATTTGCATTTTCTAGAGGAATTTGTAACATCAAATAAGTAGAAGGAAAATGAGAGAGATTTAGCTTCTGGTGTTGATTTATCTTGATCTTCTTGTCTATTGTTTTCCCATTTCCCTTTTCTTTCATCAATTCATGATCCAATTCAAGCATAATTCATGGTATAAAAAGGGGAAAAACATCGAACCCAATGGATATCTTTGTCTCAGAGATTGTCTACCACTAATCAAAACCATATGGTTCGTTCCTACAGCAGTTTGAGAATCCTATTGAAGTCGCATTTTCATGGGTTAATGAAATAATTAAAAGTCCCATTTTTTGTAAATTTGATCGTATTGAGTGAAAAGTTGGAGTCTACGTTTACCCATTTTTAGGACGATGACGGTGGACGTATTCGATAGGTGAGAAGTCCAGTTGAGTAAGATTGCTAAGGCAGTTTTTTTTGTTTTTTTTCAAAATTAAGAAGATTTTCATTGCAGAGAAAATACCATTACAATAAGGGGAAAGAGCGTTCCCCTAATAGAAACTACTCTCTCACACAGAACTCTTAGTCACGTACTGAGCCATAGAGTTACTACACGTCTTACAAAACTTACACCGAGTTCATCAGACAAGAAAAAACGACATCCGCAAGGGGTGAGAAAGACACCCGCAAGGAATGAGAAACAACAAACCCCCCAAAAAAAACCTACCAGTAACAAAAGACTTACACACCTAAATTATGCGGTCCAAACCGCCGACCAAGACCGCAACCATCACTGCTGCCACAACCGCTACTACAAGGGCGGCCAACAGTAACGCAGTTAGATCTGTCACTTCCTTGATAGATTAACTGATTTTTCTGTTTTTGTTTTTTTGGTTTTTTGCTCTGTTTGTTTTTCTCTACTTTTTCCTTTTCTATTTCTATTTTGGCTCTTTTTGTTGTTGGCCTGTTTCAAGTCCAAAAAAGGGTTTGCCCTGTTCTAAAGTTGAACAAAGGTTTTGGCCTGTTTCGTTATCTTCTTTCCTCTTTTACATTGTACTTGGCTTAGCAAATGGAAAAAGGAAGGGGAAGATAGTTAAGAAAGGGAAAAAAAAAAATGGAAATGAAATGAGTGAATCTGTCTTCAATCCCAAATTCCCAATGGATCCAAAAGCTAGATATTGTACATGAATGATTGAATAGGGTAAATTTATCATTCCGAAGTATCACAAAAAAAAAAAAAGAATAGGATAAATTTAACTGAGACCCCCGTGAGGTTTGCATTATATACAAACTCTCCTCGACATATGGAAAATGACTCTCCTCTCCTTGAGGTTTGCATTAGCATTTTAATTATCCCATCGGTTAGTTGACCGTTCGGTTAACTAGCAAATTCATCCCTAAAATATTTTTATAGAATATTGATTTTCACACTCTCTTTTTTGATATCCACACTCCCTTTTTAGTTTTTTAGTGTTGAAAGTGTATTTGTGTTTTTTTGTTGGTAAAAGACAAAAAAGGAAATGTGGATATAAAAAAAGTGTGAAAGTCAATTCTCTTTATATAATAGCAAATATACTCTTTTGTTGTTGTTCAAAACAAAATTAAAAATATTAACATATGTGCTCCTTCGTCATTTTCTTTCATAATTCTCAACATCAGTTTTATTATAGTCATTGATTAAAAATCTAGTATTCATTTGATTATCTTTTTAAGCTTCCATTGTTTACCACAATCTATAAACGATAATAAATAAACATTTATTTTTTGTCCACCTACATTCAAAGTTTTTTTGAAGTTTTTTTTTTTATCTCAAATGATTTTATTTTTTTTGTGTGTGTATAAATGTGACAGCTTAACCTTCTAATTATGTTGGAGGGAATCCAACTCGGAAGTAAATGTGATAAAATTGGATGTTTTGAACAATTACTTTCAAATGTAACTCCGATATTTTGTTTTCTCCTAATATCCATGTAATCTACTTTGTTACAGAATTCTCGATCCAAATTCTTCACTGAAACTAGAAGAGTTAGAGCAATAAGAGCTATAAGCACAGATATAGCCAAAAATGTGGGTATATACATAATTTTATGTATTGGATTGGTGAGACAAGTATAAGGTCATTGAAGGCTAAATTCGATATTCCATAAATTTCAAGGATGAACTTGCAAGTGCACTTAATGGTCAACTGACAGATAGTGTCATACCTAGAGGGGGAATCTATACATAATTCAAACCTCAGGGGCGTCAGCAAAATTTACCCAAAGTCTTTTGCGTAGCAATTCCCGTAGATTCTCTTCAAAATCCCGAAGATTCTCTAAATCAACTTGAACAAGTCACGGCTGGAGAGAGTGTGTACCTTGAAATTTCCTTCGGGCCCATCTGGATCTCCAATGGAGATCTCACCGAGACTCTAGTGTTTACGTGTACGAGGAAGTTCACCATTATTTCTGAGTTGATGTTTCAAGTTCGAGTTGATGGATCAATATCGGCCTACCGTATTAATCTAATTTACAAGAATGCTAACATCCTACCGTGTGAACACACACACAGAAAAAAACATGAACTCGTTAGATGTTTGAAGTTCGAGTTGATGGAGCAACATCGGTCTGCCGTAGTAATAAAAAAAAAAAAAGCCCAAAAAAACTGTTTGTTTCCAAGAACGAATTGGTGCCATTGGGTTGGGCTAACATGCCGATGAACCCGTGGAAACAGGGAGGAAAACGGCCGAAAACTTCCTTTCGCATGACAATGAAGTTCCTGGGTGAATCCGAACGACTTCTCACAGGTTGCGGATGTTAGTTTAGTACTATTCTATCATCACCCCAACTTGTGTTATATAAAGCCGGCCCCCAGTTCAGCCTTTGCTTGAAAAGGAAGTTTATACTCGACGGGAATCAAAACAAGAAGTTCGTACTCAAGAACCGGCGAAAGAGATGGGGAAGAAGCCAGGGGAGACAGTGGTCGGAGTCGGAGCCAAAGGCGGAGGAGGAGGAGCGACTGAGGCCGCAGCGGAGAAGCCAGTAGCCGGAGCTGCTCGAACCAAGTCCGCTGCCGAGAGCTCGGCTCCACCCAGGAGGAACGCTGTTAAGAAGAACATGGGGAAGGCCATTGTGTCTTGTTTCTGTTCCACTAACCAGAACGAGAACGAAACCCATACAGCCTAAATTTCCCCAGTAAATGCTAGTGGTTCCTTAGCTTATGTTTTTCATCTTCAAATGAATAACTGCTAATAAAAGACCCTGAATTTGTTTTTTTCCAGGGGAATTTGTAAAATCAAATAAGTTACAAGGGAAATGAGAAAGATTTAGCTTCTGCTCTTTATTTATCTTGTCTGTCTGTTGTCTTTCCCATTTTTCTTTTCTTTCATCAATTCATGATCCAATTCAAGCATCATCATGGTAAAAGCGAAAAAGGAAAAATCGAACCCGATTGATGGATATCAAAACCACATGGTTGTTCTGCTCCAACAACAATTTGAGAATCAGATTAAAGTGGCACCACAGCTGCGGCATATCATCGTTAATCATAAAACTTTTGTGTGCGATTTATGTTTTGTGCTGTGCTCTTAGTCGTTGGTGAAGGAACTAAAAGTTTGCTTCTTTATTCGGTAATATCTGAAAATGTTTTTCAATTTCGATTTCAATTGCGAATTGGGATCGTAACAAGTGTTAAGCTTGAGTCAACATTTATCCATTTTCCGGGCGATGACGGTGGTTGTATTTGTCTGCATTTTATGTCATTCTATTAGTATGTGTGAAGTCCGAAAGATTCCTAACGAGCTGTCATGTAGATTCTCAATCAACTGAGAATTAAGTCAACGTGGTTAGAGCTGTCACTTCCTTGATAGATTAACTGATTTTTCCGCTTTTGTTTTTTGCTCTGTTTTTTTTTTCCTTCTATTCCCTTTCTATTTTTATTTTGGCTATTTTTGTTTGTCGGCCTGTTTCAAGTCCAAAAAAGGGTTTGCCCTGTTCTAAAGTTGAACAAAGGTTTTGGCCTGTTTCGTTCTCTTCTTTCCTCCTTTACGTTGTACTCGGCTTAGCAAATGGAAATAAGAAGGGGAAAGATAGTTAAGAAAGTGAAAAAAGCAAATGGAAATGAAATGAGTGAAGATACACTGAGGCCCCGTTCCAAAACACTTTCTTAAAAAATGAGTACTTATTTTACATTTTCAAACTCAAAAATAATATAAATGAAAATTTATTTTTTAATTTTTTTTGCACCGTATAAAAAAAATCTCAATGAGATTTATTAAATAAGATCTATATTGATAGAAAAATTATTTGTGTAAACACATAATTTTTGAACTTGAAATTACCTTCTTAAAAAATAAGTACTTATTTCCCTTTATTGGGGCATGAATCTATTTTCAATCCCAATGGACCCAAAAACTAGATATTGTACATGATTGAATAGGGTAAATTTATCATTGCGAAGTAACAAAAAAAAAAGAATAGGGTAAATTTAACAGCTGACACCCCCTGACGTTTGCATTATATACAGACCCCACCCCACATATATGAAAACTGACTCTCCTCTCCCTGAGATTTGCATTAGCATTTTAATTATCCCATCGGTTAGTTGACCGTTCAGTTAACTAGCAAATTCATCCCTAAAATTTATATAGAATATTGATTTTCACACTCCATTTTTTGATATCCACACTTCTTTTTTTATTTTTTAGTGTTGAAAGTGTATATATATTTTTTGCTAAAAGACAAAAAAAGAAAATGTGGATATAAAAAAAGAAAGTGTGAAAATCAATTTCCCCATCTAATAGCAAATATACTCTTTTGTTGTTATTCAAAACAAAATTAATAATATTAATATATGTACTCCTTAGTCATTCTCTTTCATGCTTCTCAACATCAATTTTATCATAGTCACTGATTAAAAATCTAGTATTCATTTGATTGTCTTTTTAAGCTACCAGTGTTTACCACAATCTATGAACTATAATAAATAAACATTTATTTTTTGTCCACATGCATTCAAAGTTATTTTGAAGTTTTTTTTATACCTCAAATGATATTTTATGTGTATACATGTGATAGCTTAACCTTCTAATTATGTTGGAGGGAATCCAACTCAGAAGTAAATGTGATAAAATTGGTTGTTTTGAACAATTACTTTCAAATGTAACTCCGATATTTTGTTTTGTCCTAAATCCATGTAAATCTACTTTGTTACAGAATTTTCGATCTAAATTCTTCACCGAAACTAGAAGGGTTAGAGCAATAAGAGCTATAAGCATAGATATAGTCAAAAATGTGGGTAAAAGTTGATATGCGTAATTTTATGTATAGAAAATTAAAAGTTGGTCCTCCTTTTTAGGTTTGTTTTGATTACAACCCTAAATATTATTTCCGAACCTAGATAGGTTCAGATATGTTATGTTAGGACTTTTTTGCCCTTTTCATTCTAGACGACTGTAACTTCCTCTCTCTCTCCAAAACCTCTGCTATTCTATCGGAAAAAAGGGCGGCGACGGCGTTGTCCAAAGAGAACTGTGGCGCCACCACCACGACACCCAATCCTCCTCTGCCACCGGCATTTCCAACATCAACCGGAACCAGAACTTTGCTGCCCAAGCCGCTGCTCAGCGTCTCGCTCAGATGCGATCTGTACTCCGAGAGCGCAACCCCTCACGGCAGCGCTGCCGCTGCAGTGTCCGTTTGCATGTCCTCCGCATATTTGTCTCCGACACGTCTATAGAAGTGTCCATCTTCATAGGTGCCATAACATTTGTGAGTCCCAGATTTATCGTCTGTAAATCTGCAATTAGTTCCTTACTTTTTTTCCTGCTAATGGAAGTGCCTTTTTTGTATTCAATGTTCACGTTAATCACCTATTGTTCAGTCTGTTGTTATAATGTTGACCCTGGTGTCGAGAAATTAGGTGTTACATTTGGGCCATTTGGCATGTTGTGGTAATGTCGGTCAATGGATGCAACGATGTCGGTCCACCACCAGTCCAATTTCACCGGCGGCAACGAGGTGTTCGTATGCACGTCCAACTCACTAGGGCTCAAATAGAGCTTGTTGATGACGAAGACCAAACGGAGACTGTTGGACCCAATGGAGCAATATAACAAGTAGTGAAATTAACGATGATTTACCGGACGAGTATAGAAAGATGAAGATCAATACACTTTCAGTTTTACCGTCTGTGAGTTTGATTTTGATTGTTGCACAACATTATTACTTCAATTGATGTAAAATACATTGATTGGATTTAGGTGAACTGTGTATTTTTCTATGAAAATTATATTTTTCTATGAGATCTGTCTATTAGAACCATGTATTTTTTTATGAGAATCATATATTTTTTATGAGAACTGTCTATTTTAGTATGTGGTAAGACTATGTGAATTGTGAATTTTTCAGTTCACATAACCAATTCACATAGTCCAGTTCACAAAACTAGTTCTCTATGAGAACAGTCAATTCTCATAGAACTGATTATGAGAATTGACAGTTCACATAGCCAGTTCACATAGTCAGTTTTCATAGAATTGATTATGGGATTTGACAGTTAAAAATTCAATTCTAAATCAATTTATTTCTTATGTGTACTATTACTTTTTTACTTTGATTATTTTTTTAAGATATAGCGGTGAGAACATTTATAACTATTTTTTATTTTGATTACCTTTTTATTTTTGTTCAATTTTTATTCATGTGTGTATTTTCTATGCAGACTGTGTATTTTTTTATGAGAACTGTGTGTTATGCACGAGAACTATATATGAGAACTGCGTATTTTTCTATGAGAACTGCGTATTTTTTTCTATGAGAACTGTGTATTGTCTATAAGAACTGTCTATTAGGTATTTTCTATGAGAACTATATATTTTTTATGAAAACTGTGTATTTTTGTATGTGGTAAGACTATGTGAACTGTATATTTTGCAGTTCACATAGTCTAGTTCTCATAACCAGTTCACATAGAACTGTCACTTTTCATAGCCAATTCTCATATAACTAACTATGAAAACTGATAGTTCTCATAGAACTGCCCATGAGAACTGGCAGTTCTCATAACTCAGTTCAAATAGCCAGCTTTCTATGAGGGCTCAGTTTTCATAGAACTGACTATGAGACTTGACAATTCTCATAGCTAGTTCACATAACCAAGGATATTTTTATCCGAAATAATATGATTCAGGAATTGATTCTAAAAATATAGCTCTCATAGCCTCAGTTCTCATAGCCATAGTTCAGGGGTATTTTTGTCCAAAATTATATGTTAACTCGGGCTATGTGAATTGGCGGGGATATTTTTGTCCGAAATATTATGTTAACTTGCTATGAGAATTAACAGTTCTCATAGCCAATTCCCATAGCCAATGGTATTTTTGTCTGAAATAATATGAATCAGAAATTGATTCTAAAAATAAAAATGGACATGTATATAAAAAGTTAAGAATAATAGGCAAAATAGTAAAAATACATGAAAAGTTTTAAAAAATGACTGAAATAAAGAAGGAATATTTTTGTGAGGACTAAATTAAGTCTAAACCTACTTTTTGGGACTGGCCTCTAAATTCCCCTTTTATGTATTGGATTGGTGAGACAAGTATAGGGTTGTTGAAGGCTAAATTCGATATTCCATAAATTTGAAGGATGAACTTGTAAGTGCACTTAATGGTCAACTAACCGATAGTGTCATACCTAGGGGGGTAATCTATACATTAATTCAAACCTCAGGGGCGTCAGCAAAATTTACCCAAAGTCTTTTGCGTAGCAGTTCCCGTAGATTCTCTAAATCAACTTAAACAACAAGTCACGGCTGGAGAGAGTATATCCCTTGAAATTTCCTTTGGGCCCATCTGGATCTCCAATGGAGATCTCGCCGACACTTTAGTGTTTCCGTTGATCGTACGAGGAAGTTTACCATTACTTCTGAGTTAAGGTTTCAGGTTCAAGTTGATGGAGCAACATTGCCTGCCGTAGTAATCTAATTAACTAGAATACTAGCATCCTACCATGTGAACACACACACAAAAAGTGCAAAAAATTGTTCCCGATTACGAATTGGTGCTTTTGGGTTGGGCTATATAACATGCCGATGAACCCGTGGAAACAGGGAGGAAAACGGCCGAAAACTTCCTGTCGCATGACAATGAAGTTCGTGGGTGAATCCGAACGACTTCTCACAGGTTGCGGATATTAGTTTGGCACAACTCTACCATCACCCCGGCCAACTTGTGTTATATAAAGCCGGCCCCCTGTTCAGCATTTGCTTGAAAAGGAAGTTTGTACTCGACGGGGATCAAAACAAGAAGTTCGTACTCAAGAACCGGCGAAAAGAGATGGGGAAGAAGCCAGGGGAGACAGTGGTCGGAGTCGGAGCCAAAGGCGGAGGAGGAGGAGCGACAGAGGCCGCAGCGGTGAAGCCAGTTGCCGGAGCTGCTCGAACCAAGTCCGCTGCCGCGAGCTCGGCTCCACCCAGAGGGAACGCGGTTAAGAAGAACATGGGGAAGGCCATTGTGTCTTGTTTCTGTTCCACTAACCAGAACGAGAACGAAACCCATGCAGCCTAAATTTCCCCAGTAAAAGCTAGTGGTTCCTTAGCTTATGTTTTTCATCTTCAAAAGAATAACTACTAATAAAAGACACTGAATTTGTTTTTTTCCAGGGGAATTTGTAAAATCAAATAAGTTAAAGGGAAATGAGAAAGATTTGAGCTTCTGCTCTTTATTTATCTTGTCTGTCTGTTGTCTTTCCCATTTTTCTTTTCTTTCATCAATTCATGATCCAATTCAAGCATCATCATGGTAAAAACGAAAAAGGAAAAATCGAACCCAGTTGATGGATATCAAAACCATATGGTTGTTCTGCTCCAACAGCAATTTGAGAATCCGATTACAGTGGCGTGATGACAGCTGCGGCATATCATCGTTAATCATAAAACTTTTGTGTGCGATTTATGTTTTGTGCTCTTAGTCGTTGGTGAAGGAAATAAGAGTTTGCGCTTCTTTATTTGGTAAGGTCTGAAAATGTTTTTCAATTTCGATTGCGAATTGGGATCATAAGAGCACCCATAGTGGAATAAGCAAAACAAAATATTGGTAAAGTTGGCAATATTTGCTCAAAAAGTGCTCACATTAGAATAATCAAAACTTAACAATATCTTAGCAACTCATCAAATTTTAGCTTTTGAATAATCAAAACTAACAATCTTTTGTCATTAACCAAATTTATTGATCCCCACATTTTCTCAATCAAATACACTCATTATTGCACAAAAATATTCTCTCTCTCTCTCTCTCTCTCTCTCTCTCTCTCTCTCTCTCTCTCTCTCTCTCTCTCAACAATGTTTTCAAAAAATAATTATAAAAAACTGTTCTTACTATTCTTTTCAGAAACTTATTCTAAAAAAAAAACTTAGTCTTTATATGAACTTTTTTAAACTTTTTTCATAAAAACTGTTTCTTCAATTTTTTTTTAAAACTATTTTTAAAAAAAGTTGTATTTACACAAAACTGTTTTTTTACACATTTTTTTTCATAAACTATTTTCTTTATCCAACTATTTTTAACTTAAACTGTTTTTTTTTTCAAGAACAAATTTTTTTTCTATAAAAGCTGTTGTTAACATAGACTAGTTTTTCAAAAGATTTACGTGTAATGAAGGAAAAAGTTTGGAGAAAACTTACGAAAAGAAACAATGGTCCCATTGGTTTTTGATTATGAGCAAAAAATAACTAATGTGAGACTTGACATTGTTAATTTTAGCAACCTCTAAATGAATAATCAAAATCTGATGTGACACATTTTAATTATTCACTTTTACTTATTTCACTGCAGATGCTCTAACAAGTGTTAAGCTTGAGTCTACATTTATCCATTTTCCGGGTGATGACGGTGGATGTATTTGTCTGCATTTTATGTCATTCTATTAGTATGTGTGAAGTCCGAATTATGTCATTAATCTACTAGTAGGTGTGTGAAGTCCGGTTGGGAACGATTGCTAACGAGCTGTCACGTAGATTGTCTTCAAAATCACGGAGATTCTCAATCGACTGAGAATTAAGTCACATCTGGGAGACAGTGGAATCCCTTGAAATTCCTTTGGGCCCATCTTAATCTTCGCCGAAACTTTTACTATTGATTGTTAATCGTACGAGGAAGTTCACCAGCAACTGCTTGTTAATTTTGCCGATTTTGTCCTGTCAACAGTCTCAGAAAGTTCAACAATTTTCTCACTATGCAACAATATCTTCATTTGTACGCTTATGGCACACTCGTTTTGGACATTTACCTCTTGAAAAGTGAAAATGAGTTGTTCCCATGCATTTAGTTCGCTCAAATAAGGTCAATGAGTTGATGTGTGATACTTGTCAATTTTCAAAGCATTGTCGATCGTCTTTTCGAACTTGTGGAAATCAAAGTTCTTCTCCTTTTCATGTGATTCATTCTGATGTTTGGGGCTCTGCTCCCATTATGTTTGTTTTTGGCTTTAGATATTTCGTTTCCTTTATTGATGATTACTCCTGGGTCACTTGGATGAAGTCTAAAGATGAGCAGAAACTGTTCCCAGTACCGAATTTGGTGCTGGATTGAAGCCTAAAACTGTTTCTTTTTTTTTTTTTTTGGTATTATTCTTGCCTTATTGAGAGTCCACTAGACTGTCAAACGCATACCGTTTTAGGGACTCTATCCCACCTAAAATCCGTAATTCAGGTCGTTGGTAGAAGTCGAAAATAACCTTCAAACGTAACGCTTTACGTAATAAGAGGTTGTGCATTTCAAATACAATGATGCAAAGAACGCACACTCGGTAATCCATCGCTGCCACCATCGTCCCTACTGTGAAAACATAAACGGACTGGTTTCGGAAAAAAAAAAAAGCCTATGCAATTATTAGAATGAAACCCCCCATACTGTGTCTCCGCCCTCAACCGCCACAATACCACCATAGCAAGGGGAACATAAACCGTCTTTGACCACAATTATGCGGGCCCTCTGAATTGTGTCAATGTCCTAAGGAGCACCAAACAACTTCTCTTTTATGTAACTTTCCCTAAAAAAAATGAGACATTACAAATAACAATGTGTGAACCCATCCCTCACAACCTCCAAGCAAGCAATAAAAACCTGTAATGACAAAATTAACCCTCCTTCGAATTTCATGAAATGTGAATTTCAACTTTAGATGTCCTGACTTGGGGGCATATTTGTCGCCTCACAAAATTCTGCACCTTTGATCCCGATGTAAGCATATTCTGAAAAAGAGCCACAAAAGGCTAAACCTATAACAATGGCAGGCCAGCTACTACAAGGTCATCCCAGAAAAGATTTCCAGCGGAATTCATCAAAAATAATCCTAGTTATTGGACATCAACTTCCCAAAATGTACTCGTGAGTATGTACCCAATCAATTGGGGTCAGCTAACTGAACAACAAAATATGAAAACAAAAGAAAAACGAAAACTTCATTTTACAACAATTTGCATCTAGATTCTGATATCCCTAGCAAAGATTACACATGTACGAAAAGGTACCAAACCCAAAAGCATATTCAACGGTAGCTGTTGGGTTCACTAGAATCAAGTTTTTTTGACATCACTAAAAAAATCCTAACTTCAGGGTCGGAGCACACTTGTCCAGATAGTTGCACAATTTGTCCCAGGTATCGTATCCAAAAAGTCAGCCGAGTTGAACAGAGTTTACAATCCTAGCAAAAAATTAGTCCTGCAAATGTTCAGCGAAAACGTACTTCTACACTAGGAAAAATGCATAGAGGATCCATATTTCTCCGAAGTCTTCACTTCGCAAAAATGCCTAGCTCCTTCTAACTCTTCGTCTTGACACCCGCCATTTTCTCCTCAAACTTCAAAGTTTTAGCTGCAGTTAAAAGCATGTCAACTCCACCAGAGTTATTTATCAATCCTTCACTCTCTTTCCGATCTATTAGAAGGTTCTCAAATGCACCTTCTTTGTCTCCCTCTCTCTTTTTCAGTCTGCTTTGAATATTCTCATACTCCCTTTTTGCCTTGCGTATCTGCTGAATCCCCACATCACATTTTCTGCAAAACCATTTCCCTCGAGGAATCGAACTCCGTGGCGGCCGCATACAGTAAATATGATAGGCATGATCACACCCGTCACACATAACAATCTTTTCATCGTCGCAATCAGTGAGGCAGGCTCTACACAAACAAGAAGGGCAATACCAACAGGGCCCATACGTATTTATTTGCTTTTTGGTTAAGCATTTCACATGGTAGTACTTGTGAAAGCATTGAGAATGGCCACAAACCTTGAACCGATCACCATTATCAACCTCATTCCGACAAACATTGCACTCGGGGTAAGTTTTTCCTTCTTTCACTAGTGAGATCCCATGTTTGGATAAACCATTTGAGTTCTCTTCAATTTCGTCGTCTTGATTTCTAGAGGCATTCAGTTTCTCACACACTACACAATCACCATGGGGCGATCCAATGCCGTTAGCAGTGCACTTAGCACAGTACCAACTCTTTGGGGGAATTTCCTCTACAGCGGGCTCGATGCAGGAAACATGGTACAGCTCTTCACATGAATCACAAACCAAACAGTCCCTTCCATTTGACATTTCTCCGCAGCGACGGCAAGCACAGACTTTATAAACACCACAAGCCTCTGTTTGTTCTGGTTTAGTCTGAGAGTCTGATTCTACCATTGGGAACTGCCAGCAACAAAAACAGTAAAAAGTATTTGTTCAGAGCCTAGTCACCAGATCTAAAAGCAGGTCAAAAACAATTCAATTCTCCCCCAAATGATTTCGGGTTTTCCACAGCTCCCACGGCCAGAACATCAAATATATAACAATTTCAAACAGCATAAGCATTATAATTAACAAAGACCCCAAACACGACATCCGATTCTTCAGCAGAGCTAAAACAGGTTGACAGGTAAAATGACCATTAGCACAACTAGAGCATAGCTGAAGCCAGTGAACAGCCTAAGGACTAAGGAGGTCAAAAACAATGGATATTAAATTAGAAAATTGATCTTTAGACCTCGCTCAAACTAAACCAAGTTCCAACTCCAGCAGAAAGCAAAACCCTGAATAGAATAAAGATCCTAGTCACCAAAACCTAAGGGAAATCACATTTTTCTTCAGAATATTGCTTCCAAGTTCCAATAAACTCCCTTAAGAGGACCCAAGATCATTCTCTCTGATCCAACACTACAATTGTAACAGTTGGAGGAGAGAGAGAGAGAGAGAGAGAGAGGGAACCAGGGAGCACTGGGCCTCTGGGAGTTCAAAGGAACCTTCCCTGAATCAACTATTAAGTTTGATACTAAATATACACATCAACATTGAATAAATCCTCACATATCCATGAGCCACCAACTAATTGTACATAAAAACTTTGGAAAACTAGTTTACTTTATCCTAACCAGCTTCAGAAGCACTATACACGAAGCTCCCACCAGAGGAAGAAATAAAAGAAATACAGACGGTTCCGATAAATATTCCCTTGAGCAATCAATGCTTAATTCAAAAGCTAACCGCAGAGGCAAAAAAAAGTTCCTTCTTTGAAAAAGCCAAACCTACCCATATAGCATAAATTTCATTAAGAGCAAGGGTCACGTAATGGCCGTTACGTAATGGGTTTTCAATGGTCCAATACCATTACGGGTGAAAACAACGGCGTTACGAAAATTCACGTGTATCGGCTGTGAATTTTCGTAACTTTGTAACTTCGCGAGATTCTTCTGCCTTCACGAGCTAAAATAGTATTTTAGAACCAAACTCTCATTATTTTAAACTGGGTCAGAGAAAATGGGGGAAAGACCTTCAATTTCGTTCTTAAAACGCAACATTTCATTCAAATCTTAATTACAGAACTACTTCTAAAAGTCAAATATTGCTTAAAAATATTCAATTTAGTCATAAATAAGCTTAGCGCTTGTGTATCACTGGATTTTTCAGCATTTGCTAGTGCTTCAAAAAATAATTCACGAGTGCGGTGTCCAATTCCCGTTACACGTTGACAAATACTCCCAATATCCGCTACATGCGACCGCAACTGTTATGCCGCCCAATACCGCGATTTAAAACCAAGAGCCCAAATAGTTGCACAAATTAACAGCACTGTCAGCAAGTAATTCATTATTACCTGTTCCTGACAAGAAGCCCTTGACTTATCCGAAAGGCTCTTTCCAAGGGCAACCATTTCAGCACCAACGTTTTGAAGCTTTGTCCATAGCTGCAAAATAAATAAATAAATCCCTGGTTTGAGACAATTAGCCACGAGAAATGTTTGGCCCACCATAAAGGAACCAAAACATATCATGCTAGTAGTTGAAATTGGCAAGCAAAATTTGACATCAAGCCCAGCCTTCATGCTCCTATAAATTATGTGATGTGACACATAACAATTTGATTGTTTCTTGCCATCGCATCAAGACAAGCTATATTATTGCTCCAGTGAGTTACAATGATATGACGCATGAAAATTGGCCCAAACAATCCCGGCTATTGGTACATCCCTTCTCACGCAGATCACATGCAGTGCATGCTTTACACAGCCATCCAATAAGGAGAAAGAAAACAAAGAAAGGTTCACACAACAGCAATGGAAGAAAAGACAATAGCCAAGCCTCCATAGGAAGAACGGAAAAGTGCAGCTTCTTCACAAGCCTCTCTAGTCTGCAAAGCTTATACTTTGAACGTTGAAACTAATGCAGAGTACAGATATTGGCGAAGATTGCAGCTTATACTCATCAACTTTTTATAATCACAATAAAATAGGCCAATTTGGACAACAGACTATCAAAAAGCTGGTTACTTAGTACAACCTTCCTGATTCCACACCCGTAGGTACTCAAAGAAAAATCACTGTGCCACAAAAACTAACAAAAGATTCATACTATAGTGTCCTATAGGAAAATCAACTACGAAAATGTAACATAAACAGAAGAATTAGACTTTCATATAAAAAACAAAAAGAAAGCAGACGAGCTAACCTTCATAGTATTACATGTATGTCAGTCCGCAACCCCCCCACCCCATACACACACCCCCCAAAATAAAAAAACACCCGCACAAATAAAGTCGTCAAGGATGCATGAGAAGCCAATACAAAAAAAACCTATACATGGAAGAGGAAGTAAATAGTGGACTACAGCTTAGTGCAGAAAGATTTATAGGACATAATTAATTACATTTGATACAATAAAAAATCCAAGAAAGAGTATCTACTCTCACTGTTCAAAAAAGAAAAAGAAAAAAAGCATCTACTCTCCAAAATTACAAGTCTTCGAAAATGAAAATAAAAAGATCAAGAACCAAATCTCTCAAAAAATGAGAATTCACATTAAGGCATCATTAAACTATCAAAATTGCTCTTGCATAGTCAAACGTATCTTGAACCAAAAAGAAAAGGAAAAAACTGGTAGAACGTCTAGTACAATAGTATAGGAGACTTGCATGTACAATCCCCACTTGTTAAGCATTGCACTATAGTAACAGAGCATAGGCTCAACACCTAATTGAGCTTAACTGACCACAAGCACACAGAAAAACATGCACATAATGCAAATTTGGATGACAAAATATACCTGTTGCATATCTGAATGAAAAAGCGCAGGCATACTTTCATAGGCTCCCTGTTTCATCCTTGAGTTTATAAGACTAACGTCCAAAAAGCTATCAACTTTTATCCCTTGAAAATTTTCCAAGAGTAGGCCACATAGTTCAGCAAACTTTTCTGATACAGCAATATCAAAGAAAGCACGTCGACACGCATCAGCATTGGTATGGCTTGGTTCACTAAGTGATCCATTGGACATTAGATTCACATTCCCTCTGGAGGTATCATGGGTACCATTAGCAATACACTCTCTTCGCGAAGAACATTTGTGGTTGTAATCACCAGAATGAACAGATGCCTGCAAACCAGACTGAGTAAGGCAATAATAATTTATTTCTAATAAAAGCAACAGAGAAAGGGCGAAATGAAATAAGATGTAGACATTAGCTTAAAACTAGACCAAGCTAGTGACAGCGCATACCTTAGCTGCACTTCTGCGACTGCTTTCTGGATGAGACAGAAGTGCCTTTTGAATGCATCCCTGTAAACCACCTTCATTCTCGCAATCATCACGCAGGGACTGATCCATTTGTTCCAGAACAGCTTTTGTCCAACGATTCAGTGGGCAATCATCCGAACTCATTGCAGTGTGTGAGACTATCTTAGGATGATTAAACTGCTCACGGGAACTATCATGTTGAACGCCTTGGAATGGTTCTTCTATTGACTGCAGATAGCCAACTAACCCAGATATAGCTTACGAAAAGAAAATGTCACGAGAAGAATTCCAAAAACTGAACACTCACAAACAATACAAGAGTTTTTGTCACAAATACTGAAACAAAGAGTAATGTGGCCCATTACGCATTTTTATTCCAAGTTCCCTAGATAAAGGCACCACAAAAATGGTAAGATATTGCAGTTACTCTAGTAGTATCAAATTTTACAACTTAGACACTCTTTCCTGCACGAATATTCATTCCACAAGGTTTTGGTAAGGTACACAAAGGATGAAATATCTGTCATAATATACTGTTTCAACTATCTCACTCTCCAGAATAGAAACTGCATATAACATGCAACGCAGACAAAACACACATAACAAGGAGTATAAACATTCAGTTCACCTCTCTCAAGGGTGTGTCTGTTACATGGTAACATTTCCAGTTTCACAAATTTCTTTTATATCAGAAACTGAAAGTTGAATTCCGTTTGTGTGCCAAGAGGAAAACAACAGGGGTTTATAATTTTCCAAAACAGGAGAAAACAAAACAAAGTGAAACATATTTGCTACTATCATTTTGGCAATGTCAACCAACACCAGCAGCCACCCGCTATTGCCATCAGAACCACCAATGCAAACCCCAGCCACAAACACCACGAACTCTACTTTTCATCTCTTTAACTTTATACACACACATACTATCAGTTCATTCATGGGAACAAGCACCACTATCCTTCTCTATCAAACTTCCAAATTCAAACTCAGTTTCACATGGTAAATATTAATGCAAAACTCAATCTTTCATCAGAGCTATATATACACATCCTATAAGCAAGAAGACTCGATGTCAAACTAATAAGAGGATTACAGGACACCTGTAAAGACCAATTCTGTACAGGAGAATATAGTCATAGAGAGAGAGAGAGAGAGAGAGAGAGAGTGTCGGAGCCTCTTGAGGGTATTGGCCTCTGGCAAGTTTTCAGTTGAGCAGCTCTTTCAAGAATCTAAATCAGAATTGCGGTTGAGCTCAGTTAAGAATCTAAATCTTGACTCAATTGGGGTTGCAAATGCAACAGATTTCCCCTCAATTATATGAATTGGATCCTATTGACGAGAGAGGGAATTAGAAAATCAGATTAGGAAAACAAAAACTCGAGGGCTTTTGAGTACCGAATGGCAAGCTGCCCACCAATGAGAGAGAGAGAGAGCAGCTTTGGATTTTTGCAGATGAGAGGCTTTCGCAGAGGGTTCGAAGAGAGAAGATAGAGAGATTGGCAAGTGAAGGATGGGGATATGATTGCCGTCAACAAATCAAAATTTGGGTGCCACCGAGTATTGAATATGGGTTTCTGCTGTCATCATCCTCTCCAACTCAAATGCATGTCAAGCCCCTTGCCTGTTTTGGTGTCTCAAAAAGGTGAAAACGTCTTTTTCCTGTTTTGTGAATCCTAGAAACTTAGTGAAAGTCTGCACAATTTAACAGACCAAACTGAATCACCAAACTTATCTTCTTCAACCGTTTATGAAACTATTGAAAGTGTACACAAGAATGTTACGAATCACACACTGCATATATGCAGAGTAGATGAACAGCGGTACCAAGAATGAATAGACCTTTAATTAACAAAACCAAATAATGAAACTAACGCTTGATTAGGTCTCAGTTCTCTCAATTACATGTAAATGGCCAGCTTAGTCTTAGCAAAAGATGTGCTTTTCGCCACTCCTCTAGCTAAAAGAAGTTTCTGACATAAAATCACTATCACAGCTTTTCTGCCATTTCAATGTAAACAGGAGGAAAAAGTGCTAGGTAACAGGAGCATGAACGTATATCACCTGTACATCCAAGAAGTTCCATCTTGAACAAATGAACCAGAAAATACCAGGGTTACGGCTAGATGGTTATTGCGCACCTAGATGGCTAGATGTGTTACATCAGTTCAACTATGTAATAGTACATAACTTCCCAGCATACCAAAAGAAAAAAGGGTCATGGAATATCAGGATGATTTTAATTTTTGGTTCAAGCATTTCAGTTTTCCTACTCAACTCAACTCAAAATAACTCCTACATCTTATAATTTTCAATTTGGCACAAAACTAAAACAGAACTACTCGAGGGTCAAGATCCCAACAAGAAATCAGGGCATAAAGAATTATGAAGTCCAAGGCAACCGAAACTAGAAAGTCATCCCACAAAAGAGTGCGGGTTGAATTTTTTTGGAAAAAGCTAACGAACCTTATCAGGCAGTCGGCTGACTGAATCTGCAGAAACATTCCTATCCTCAGGCAATTTAATCTCCAAACTAGCCATCTTGTTAAGCCTCCGCCTCTTGTACGTCCGCAAACCCTCACAGGATGACCCTGCGGAATTCCCATCACCAACAGCCCAAGTTTCAACTTCAGTTTTAAAACCATTTCCTATATCAGCAGCCCTGTTTTCAGCTTCAGTTGCAAATCCGTTTGCTGCTTTATCAGCCCCTTTCTCAACTTCAATGCGGTCATTTTCCACATCCATTGCCAACCCATTCACTGCATCAACAGCCCCGTTTTCCGCTTCAGTTGCTAACCCATTTGCTGCTTTATCAGCCCCATTTTCAACTTCAATTGGGTCATTTTCCGCGTCAATTGCCAACCCATTCACTGCAACTTCAATGGTTGACCCATTAACCGAACCACCGGCCGCCTTTTCAACTTCAATTGGTTCATTTTCCACTACCATTCCCGACCCATCAACTCCATCACCGCTCCTATCCACGACTGCTCCAGCGCACTCCGCACCGCCACCATTACTCTCTCTCTCCCCATCAACCATTCCTCTACTTCCCAATTAACATAAACCACTAAAAATCCCCAATCTCCTGCGCAGGAAATTAGGGTTTCCAAAACGAAACCCAACTCAAACCATCCAAAGCCTCAATCTTTCTGCAAATACAGAAATACCCGTTTCACCAAATCGACTCAAGAACCCCAATTTCTTCGCAAATCCCAATTTTTATCCCGAAAAACCCACCGCGAGATTCAATTGAAGAAAAAGATTACTCCTTCTGTGCATGCATACCTCTACCTATATGTAAATGAGTTATATAAAACTAGATAGATAGAGAGAGAGAGAGAGAGAGAGAGAGAGAGAGAGAGAGAGAGAGGGGCGGGGGGATGGAGCTTACTTGAGTTGGGAAGACGAGACGATGGAGAAATTGGAGCCCTAGGACGCAATTCTTCCGAGAGTGTGAGACTGAAGAGGGCTAATCTGACTATCTTCAAAATTTTGAATCTAGAGGGTCTTTTTTTGCGGTGCTTTTTATTTTCGGGTGAGAGAATTGAATACTTAACAAATACTCCTCCAATGAACTGATTTACTACGTTTTTAATTTAATTTAATTTAATAGTGGGTGGGGGGCTGTGGGGGACTGTCGACCGGGTACCGGGAATTAGCGGTGGGTTACTCTGTTGGTGCTTGTTTTGGGGACGGACAGTTGTCGGTTACCCCATGTGGCCGAGGACTGATGACTCCGTATGAGTTGTGATAAAGAGAGGTGCTATTCACACAGACAAAGGGGGCACAGATCGTGCACAGATCACAATGTAGTGCCCACTAAGAGTCCCACACAAATGATTCGAGCCGTTCATTAAATTTGGAACATTTTTTCAAGGGCCCCCGCAAAAAAATCAGCTCAATCTAATGCCTAGAAATACTCGATCTAATCATCTAACTTATCATTCAACTTTGAACCTGAATGAAAACTTATATGATTAGATCGAGTACTTATAGGTATCGGATCAAACTAATTTTTCACGAAAACCTTTGAAAAAATATTTTAAATCTAATGAACGGGTCGAATTTTTTGTTTGGGACTCGTAGTGGACTCCATATCTGAATCTGTGCAAGATTTGTGCACGCTTTATTTGTGTCAGCAGACTTACGCTGTGAGGAATTGATAATACTCCTATTTTGGCTCGTTTTATGGAGGGGGCTGCTGGGAGGAAACACAATAGCGTGCAGTTGTATCCTATTTTACTGTGTGTGCCGATAATTAATGATTCAGATTTTAAAAAAACTCTTTTAATTCTTACACTTTTGGATGGTGAGATTGCGCACTTCTGCACGCTGCTGTGTTTTGTATACTAAGGTCTTGGAGTATTAAACTTTGGTTTAATATTTTTTGGATTAAATAGATTAAACGTTTATCTTTACGAGATAAATTCAAAATTAAAAATTATAATCAAAAGTGAAAAAAAAAATCACTAAAGACAAAAATGTTGGAAACAACTGTTGTATTTTAATTTCTTAACGTCGTCTCATCTGAACGTTTTTTACTTGTGTATATGATGTGTTATTTTTTGATTCATCTCGTCAAGTCAAATGATAAATCATTAAAAAAAATACTACAATATAGTGTTATCTAAAATCACCAAATACTCATTGTCTTTAAGAATAATTAATTTAGTCCAAACCATCTCATAAGGTTTGAATTAAGACTAGATTTGAGAGGGAGCAAAACTCTGTCTTACCAACCCATCGGGCTTGTTACGGTTCATAAATTTGACATCCTGAGAAGAAATATTGTTTACTGTATTATGTAGCTATATATGTGCATGGAACCTTAGGTGACCTAGTCGAGGCCGAAGATAAGGTCATCTCGTAAACTTATTCGTGGCTTGGATTTTGAGCTTTCCTTTTGCAATTATATTATAATGGCCTGGGATGAAACAAGAATTTTATGTGCGAGTGGGCTGGCCACGACAAGAATAATAAGATTTTCAAATTTCAAAGGTTCAAGACTATAAAACATTTAAACGACCAAATAATATACAAAACACAATATATAGGGGCTCTTAACTAACCCAAAAACAACTAAAAGGTTAAAATTTTTGTCAATACATTATACCTCAAGCATGTATCAAAATTGAATTAAACGATCACTACCTCAAGTCATTTATGATTGAGCTGAAATTAATTTTTGCAGCAATTTCCTTCTCAATAATTATAACAAAAGCATTTGTGAGGAACTTATCCTTCATTCAAACCCGGGTTCCAACAACATTCATAGTTTAAAATGCCCTTTTTGGTCTACCAATTTTTTTTTTTTTTTTTTGGGGGTGGGGGGGTTGTATAGTTTTGATATTTAAATTTTTTTTTAGATAATCATAACAAATAAGAACCACGGGGAGGCCCAAGCCCCCATAAGGAAGCTTTTGGCTCCGTCTTTGATAATGACCACATTTTGCGACCTTATTTTGGACATCATGGGAGTTATCTTGGATGTATCAGTAGAATTAATATTCCCCACCTGTTATTTTTTTACCTAATATATGAATGACAACTCACATGGTATTCTAAATATGGTCAATCACTGTAGCACTGTGCGTTTTTCCTTTTGTATATCGATTCTGTTTCTCGTTCCTAGATCTGTAGCACTGTGCGCTCATTTGTTCGTTTGCTAGTTTTGGATATTTTAATTTAGATAGTGGGTGGAGAGAGAAATATAATAATGTTAATGAGTAGAGAGAGAAGTGAAAGTAATAATTGGAGAAATAGAATAATGATTGAAAAAAAATATAATACGTAATAATTAGAAAACAAAACTAAAACAAAGTTAAAAAGAGAAACGAACAAATTAAGCTTAGTCCTTTGGTTTGAAGGTCATTAAAGTGTGCACTTACGTAACACTCTTGAAAGCAGTTTACCAGATTTGTTTATTTAGAAAAAATTAGTACTCCCTTTTTCTGAAGAAAACAGTCACGAATGGAGTACTCCCTTTTTCTGAAGATACTGCCCTTCCAGTTAAGATGAGTATGTTAGCAATTTTCTGTTGGTGGGCCTACATAGATCATAAAATTAAACATTGTATGTTGTCGAATAAGGCTTGAGTGATGTCGGTATTATCCATAGGATTGTGATCGTTCAATTAATGTGACCCCGGTAATGGACACGTCTCTATTAGCACGTATTTGGGTCATATCACGTGCGTTAAGTGGTGCGGGCTTATATTATATGTAGAGACTAATTAAATGGCCCAATATGGTTCCATCTATTATGATGGGCTATGATGGAACCGGGGCTTATAAATACGTGGTCAAGGTCCCCACTCCAAACCCTAGCCTCTTTTCCTCATACCATCCCATCGTGTGTGAGACTAAGGTCAAGATCAAGAGTAGGGTTTTGGAGGCGGAAGACCAAGAACCACGCACGAAGGTTTTCATCCTGCATGGCGACAGGTACGCATCAGGTATAATTATTTTCTTCAATGGTTTGACATGAGATCTTGGGTTTAGGGTTTCTTACGAAATCCTACAAGTGGTATCAAAGCCTCTTGTCAGATTATTGAGGAGAATATAAATTTTCCTATCGGTGATAAATGAATCTAGTTCAGTCTGTATTTTTTTTTTCCTTACTCTCTGATTGTAACGTCGAACAATAAAGTACGAGTAGAAATTACAGACTTGGCCGTGACATATAATGGGTTTTGTAAAGCATCGTTAGTTTCGAATCATGTTTGTATATTATAATATATGCTGAAATCAAACCCATATGGGAAAGTAATATCTCAATTAGCAACATAACACGGAGTATTGTTTTATTGTTTAATTATTCGAATTGTCGGCAACCGTTTTTGCTTTGGATTGTAAAACTAGTTCTGTTGCAATTGAGATATGGTTCATGGCCATTACAGTGAGCTAGATTCGATAAAGTAACCAAAATAATTTGGTTTGGGGCATAAAGTTTATTTCGCAATTCATACCCAATGCCTAGGAAAATTAAAGTGATATGCCACCAAAGTGGTCTATGTCATTGAAATTTTTTGGGGTTGAGGGTAAAAGTTTTGAGTTGCATAAAGTTACGTTTAGATCCATGCGAATAGTGATCGGCCCAAAGGAAGGTTATTATTTGGCCGGATTTTAAAAGGTATAAGGTAGTTATTTTTTTTATTTTTTGAATAATATAGTTCTAGAATTTGCCTATGCGTTCAATAGCCGGCCCAAAGGAAGGTTTTTTGATTGGCCAGGCCCAGTTTATATTATTCATGTTAACTAGCCTTATTGGTGAGAAGACCACTTGCATGTTGTAATTACTGTCCAAAGACTTGGTTATAATGATGCGTTAGGTTTCTCGAAAGGGCCCACCATTAAAGACACAAATATCAAATTTTATTTTATTTGTCTGATTGTTTGCCCCTACAATTAGACCAAGTTTTGCATGATAATTATATTCAAGTCCTCTTATTATTATCCTTGCACTAAAGTAGATGGATATTTGTTAATTGTGAGCTTTTTTGTTCTTGCATCTTTTACATCTGCCAATTTGAATAATATTTCAGTTCGTAAGGGTTCCAACTTTAAGAAATGGAAAGAGCATGTTACAATTCATTCTCATGGCTATTTGGGCACTAAGAAAAGAAAATTAAACCCTAAGGTTAAGGGAACTGCAGATGTTGGGACTTCATAGACAATTGTGCAACAGAAACATGATAAAGTTGTTCCCTATTTCTTTTGCAAAAGGACAGTTGGTCATGTGAAGAAGGATTGTCCCAAATATCACAAGTGGCTCGCAAAGGAAGGTAATCAATTCAGTTTTGTTTGCTGTGAATTTAATTTAGCTGAAGTACCACCCAACACTTGGTGGATAGATACGGGTGCAACTATCCACATTAGTGTGTCTATGCAAGGTTGTATAAAGAGTCAAATCCCCAGTGATGCCGAAAGGTTCATTTACATGGGAGACGGCAATAAAGTTCGTGTTGAGGCAATTGGAGTCTATAGACTTAAATTAGAATCTGGTTTTTATTTGGATTTGGATGAGACTGTTTGCGTACCGTCATTTAGACGGAATTTGATTTCTGTTTCCTATTTGGACAAATCCGGTTATACTTGTTCACTTGGAAACGGAGGTTTCAGTCTTTTCCAAAATTCAAATATTATTGGTACTGGATATCTAGTTGATAGTCTATACAGGTTAGACTTGGATGCCTCCCACTTAAAGTTTAATGAAACTTTGCATGTTGACAAATATGGTACGAAGCGGAAATTAATTAATGAGAATTCCTCTGTATTGTGGCACAAGCGTTTGGAACATATCTCGAAAGAGAGAATTGAAAGGCTTGTGTCAAGTGGAATTCTTGATCCTCTTGATTTTTCAGATTTCAAAATCTGTTTTGAATGCATAAAGGGGAAGCAAACAAATATAAGGAAATTTGGTGCCAAAAGGAGTTTAGACGTTTTAGAAGTGATACATACCGATATCTGTGGTCCATTCCCTACGGCTTCTTGGAATGGTCAACGGTATTTTATCACTTTTACAGATGACTATTCTTGTTATGGGTATCTGTATTTGATACATGAAAAATCACAGGCACTGGACGTATTTAAGGCCTATAAAGCAGAAGTTGAAAATCAACTTAATAAGAAAATTAAGGCTGTTAGATCTGATCGTGGTGGTGAATACTATGGTAGATATGACGGATCAGGCGAACAACGTCCAGGGCTTTTTGCGAGATAATTGGAAGAATGTGGCGTCGTACCTCAATACATCGTGCCAGGGACACCACGTCAAAATGGTGTATCTGAGAGACGAAATCGAACCCTTAAGGATATGGTTAGAAGTATAATGTCTAATTCTTCTTTACCAGATTCCCTGTGAGGAGAAGCCTTAAAGACTGCAGTTTCTATCCTTAATCGAGTACCCAGTAAAGCAGTAGCTAAAACCCCGTATGAGTTGTGGATTGGAAAGAAACCTAATCTTAGGCATTTCCATGTCTGGGGTTGTCCAACTGAGGCTAGGCCTTATAGGCCTAACGAAAGAAAATTGGACTCAAAAACTGTTAGCTGTTATTTTATTGGATACTCAGAAAGATCAAGGGGTTTCAAGTTTTATTGCCCTTCCACAAATACCTTAATTGAGACGGATAATGCCAAATTTATTGAGGATGTTGAAAGTAGTGGGAGTGCACAACAACCCAGGAATTTTGAATTTGAGGAGGAACATATTGAGATTCCTATGATTCACGTTGAGACTGATGATGTGGTCACACCTGTCTTAGTACAGGATGCGGATGCAGACCACCAGATTATTCCTGAGTTGTCTCCTACTAATACGGAAGAACCCCAACAAACTCAATTGGAAGTGCCAAGGAGATCCAATAGGGAGAGGAGATCAGCGATTTCAAGTGATTATGTCGTTTATCTCCAAGAACATGAGTTTGATATAGGATTGGAGGATGATCCCATATCTTTCAGTCAAGCCAAACAAAGTGTTAACTCCCAAAATGGATGAATGCCGTATTGGATGAGTTAAAGTCTATGAGTGACAATGACGTTTGGGATCTTGTCGAATTGCCTAAAGGTGTCAAACCCGTTGGTTGTAAATGGATATTTAAAACCAAACGGGATTCAAAAGGCAATATCGAAAGATATAAAGCACGTCTTGTTGCTAAAGGCTTTACTCAAAAGGAAGGCATTGACTATAAAGAGACTTTCTCTCCGGTATCATCGAAAGACTCTCTCAGGATTATTATGGCACTTGTAGCTCATTATGATTTGGAGCTTCACCAAATGGATGTAAAGACTGCGTTTCTTAATGGTGACATTGAAGAAACCATATATATGGTGCAACCAGAAGGTTTTGAGACAAAAGAATCAGAACACATGGTTTGCAAACTAAAGAAATCCATTTATGGCTTAAAGCAGGCATCCCGTCAATGGTATCGGAAGTTTGATCAAGTAATTTCCTCTTTTTGGTTTTAAGGAAAATGCTATGGATCAATGTGTCTATCATAAGATCAACGGGAGCAGATTCATTTTTCTAGTATTATGTGCCGATATCTTACTGGCAAGCAGCGATATTGGCTTATCACAAAAGCCTTATATCGATAAGGTGCTCTGTAGATTTGGCATGCAAAAGTTGTGCACAATGAATTTGCTTCAATGCCCAAAGAATGATTTGAAAAGAAAACAAATGGTAGAGATCCCTTATGCATTAACAGTAGGGAGTCATAAGTATGCTCTATTTTGTACGCATTCGGATATAGCGTGCGTAACTGGAATGCTTGGTAGATATTTGCAAATGACATGCTCACATATCGGAGAATCTAATTTTTTGAACATTGTTGGATATTCGGACTCCGAGTTTGTAATTGCTTGCTATAAAGAAACAAAGCAAGTGCTATGGTTGCAGAATTTTATCACTCGGGGCTTCATATAGTCAGTAATATCGAGAAGCCACTAAGGATTTATTGTGATAATAAAGCTGCTGAACTATATTCTAAGAATGACAGGAGTTCGTCAAAATCGAAGCATATTGACATCAAGTTTCTTGTCGTTAATGAAAGAGTTCGGAATCTTCTTATGTCAATTGAGTACATTAGCACAGAACTCATGATTGCGGATCCGCTTACAAAGGGCTTACCACCTAAAGTGTTTAAGGAGCATGTTGCTCGTGCAGGAGTGGTTAGTTCTAATGAAGTATTTTGTTAGTGGAGTTGTGCTACTCATATTATGGATTATTTGACATTTTTGGTGATCACTTTCAGTTTATTGATGATTCTGAAATAAAGTTGCGTATTTTTCAAATTGTGGTTATACATGAAGTTTTGAAAATATGCATGATACAGAAACTCTATTGAGTTATAAAGTTGGACCAGTTGGAAACAGGCATGATAAAGGATCACATTGCATGCGTTTTTCATGCTACATATCCGTACTTGATCTATGTCGTTGAATGCATAGGTATTTTGTGACCATGGATAGGTCCTGTCATGATAAATATGGCAAAGGCCGCCATGATCCTATATTTATGTTTTTAATGGACCAGATTATTTTGAGATGACACTCATAAATTTCGACAACAAAAGTTTGAGCTCTTAAAGTTTACAATGTCTAATATCAGGATGACCTATGTGGCCCAAGTGGGAGATTGTTAGCAATTTTCTGTTGGTGGGCCTACATAGATCATAAAATTAAACATTGTATGTTGTCGAATAAGGCTTGAGTGATGTCGGTATTACCCATAGGATTGTGATCGTTCAATTAATGTGACCCGGGTAATGGACACGTCTCTATTAGCACGTATTTGGGTCATATCACGTGCGTTAAGTGGTGCGGGCTTATATTATATGTAGAGACTAATTAAATGGCCCAATATGGTTCCATCTATTATGATGGGCTATGATGGAACCGGGGCTTATAAATACGTGGTCAAGGTCCCCACTCCAAACCCTAGCCTCTTTTCCTCATACCATCCCATCGTGTGTGAGACTAAGGTCAAGATCAAGAGTAGGGTTTTGGAGGCGGAAGACCAAGAACCACGCACAAAGGTTTTCATCCTGCATGGCGACAGGTACGCATCCGGTATAATTATTTTCTTCAATGGTTTGACATGAGATCTTGGGTTTAGGGTTTCTTACGAAATCCTACAGAGTAGTGTTAAGGGTCAGTGAGGAGATTTGTAAGCACACAAGTACGAGGCTTAGTCACGTAATCTTTTAAAATGCATTGTCTAGCTGCTCTTTCATTCTCAATTTTTGCACTGCGTTTGCGCTTTTAAATTCTTGCTCTTGTGACTTTTTGTTTAACTTTTCAATGACTTTTTGGCACAGTTTTTTGGCCGCTTTCTCTTAATCTTTATACGATTTAGGTTAAATTTTTTTACACCATATTTTGTCTTGACGAGAGGAATAAAAAAATATCAAAATATAGACCAAAGTTTCAAAAAAAATTTATACAAGACGACGAAAAGGACCAAAATTTTGACTTTTTCAACTTGTGGGTTATTTTTGTCTGTCTTGTATAATTTCTTTTCAACTTGTGTTTTTTTTTACTATATATTTTTCCAATTTCACTCATCAAGAAGAAAAATATGGTGTAAAAATTTGACCTGAATTTCATGAAGATTAAGAGAAAGCAGCCAAAAGATCATACCAAAAAGTCTCTGAAAAGTTAGGCCAAACTCGCCCAATTGAGACGTATAATTCACACATGTTTTTCCAGTAGCACTTCTGCTTCCACTCACTCATGCGGATTACGCGACTCACGTATCAGAGAGTATAAATGTGTTTGTTCGTTGCTCTGATCAACTCCATGGCTATGTTTAACTATTAACCAATCTTTCTTTATTCATTAGTCTAATTCTTCTTCTTCTTCTTCTTCTTCTTTTTTTTCAATCGTCATACATCAGCGGGGGTTAGTAGAGGGTGTTAGAGTTAGCACAGGAGATCCAGAAGCTATCCATAGCTTGGGACCCCGGGGTATTGCCCCGGCAGGGATTGAACCCAGAACCTTCCCCTTGGGGGAGAGATGAGCATTGTTGTTTTCTAGTAAAATATGTCACGCCTTTAACATGTGGTCAATAGTGGAGTATTTATCTATTTGTTTTATTTTTTCTGAGTAATTAAAATTTCATTAAAACGAACCCCATTACAGGTGTAATGGGACATTCCCAAGAAGAATTCAATAGTGGAGTATTTATCTCTATTTGTTCTTTAGAAGAATATGATTAATTGTTGGCTTAATTTTGCATTATTTTGCTGAACTGCATTGAATTCTTCAGTAATCCATCTTTGTTTAATCCAACTGCAATTATTAATTAATAGTAAAATCACAATATAAGTACTTCCTTTCCTCGGATTTGCAAAGTACTTCTTTGGATTAGCAATGGAGAGCCAGTCGGCACTTTCCGATAGTACTCTTTGCCAATGGCAGACAAACCCCTTGTTCAAATCAGGAGTATGTTTTATTTTGTTTATTATTGTTACGGCAATGCTACAAACGTAATTTAGAAACGCAACTCTGGCCACAATTATGTTGAGAGTCGTTCGATGCATATGGACCCCATATTCAGCAATTCTTGACACGGCTTATGTTGGTTGCATTACTCTATGTTAATCGCTATCTATTACCTATGCGTTCATATTTTTTCAGCATATTAGTCTAAAGTCAACCCCATAGAGACTTTAGTCCAACCTAAGCTACTGTGATGTATAGAGTCCATTAATAAAAATATTTTAGAGTTTAGAATTCATGAAAAGACAAAATTGTCATTATTGAGACAAGGGCTTTGTTTGGCTAACACAAAAAATATCTTTTTTCATTTAAATTGTCTTAAATGAGACAAGGGCCTTATTTGACTAACACAAAATATGTCTTTTTTGTGTTTTTTCGATCTTATTGTACTTTCATAGGGTACCCTAGGGTTTTACACTTTTATAGGGTTTTAGGGTGCACTTTCCTGTTATAGGATTTTAGCGGTTTAGGCACTTTCATAGGGTACCCTAGGGTTTTAGGCATTTTCGATGCTGGCCAACCTTAGTCAACGCCGGTCAACTTTGGGAGGGTATTTTTTGTAAATTCTAAATAAAATGTCATTTAGACTTTACAAAAAAATATTTATGTTCTTATTATAACATAAATCCTTATAATATGTCTTTCTACTCAATTTGCCCGTTTGAAAACTGGTACAACATTCATACCGCAACTTCCCAACATTTTTTGCAAGAGAAAAAATGAAAATGCTAGGGGCACCGAAGAAATGCGAGTTTCCAAAAAATTAGTACTACACCTTTCATTGATTCTTCTGTAAAATTTATATTTTGATCAAAATTTGTTTTCCAAAAAAATTGAATCAAAAAGTAAAATTTGATCACTAAACAGTAAAAAAAAAAAAGAAAAAGTTGTTCGGAGTTGGGACATGTGGGTCATTTTCACGATGGTATTTTTAGGAGGAGTCCTGCTAATGGTACAGCAACCCTTGCACAAACAGCGTGTACAATGTATTTTTGGATCCGTCTTGAGTTCAACAAAGATAATTGGAGTCGTTCATATTGTTCAAAATATTTTATTTAGAGACCCTGCAAAAAATTAACTCCATTCAATATGGTTAGGTGGTGTTTTGGTTTCTAAAAAAAGAACTTTTGAGAAAAAGAAGGTAATTTCAAACTCAAAAATCATGTATTTATGTAAATAATTTTTTTTCCAATATGGATCTTATTTGATAGATTTCATTGAGATCTTTTATACGGTGCAAAAAAAATCAAAAAATTATCTTTCATTTTCATTATATTTGAATTTGAAAATTGAAGAAAAAGAACTTTTACAAAAAGAAGCCTTATTGGAACACCCCAAGAGCGTTTATAGAACGTCCAATTTTACTTCAGGATTTAGGCTAACAAATATGGAAATACAATATGCTTTTTATTCTCTATTTTCTCTCTCTTTCTTTCTCAATCAAACAATAGAAGAGAAATATAAAATAAAATAAAAAAAAAACCAATAGAAGAGATTTTTAAAAAAAAATTTCTTTCACTTCTCTTCTTTTCGTTCAGTTCTTTATTCACTGTGAAGGACCCAAATCCCTCTCTTTACCAAATTATTCTCTCACACCAAACAGAACCAGTCCGAAGAAATGCGAGGAGGAGGCCACAGCCGGCGATCGTCGGACGGATTCGGATCGGACTCCGACGCGGAAGAGAACGGCGGCGGAAACCCAACAAGAACCATGAAGTGCGTGTCGTGCAGGGACGAGTACGCGTCGCGCGACGCCGGCACGTGCCGGGAGTGCTACGAGGAGGCCAGCGAGACGGAGGAGGAGCTCAAGCGAGAGATCGAAGATCTCAAGGCCAAGGTCGCCTTCCTCAGATTCTCCTCCTGGACCCCGCACCAGCACCAGAGGCCCACACCGCCGTGCTTCACCGACGTCGTTCTGGTGGCGTCCGACGACGACAACCCAGTTCCTGTTCCGGCCCATAAGGCCGTTCTCGTGAGTATCATTTTCCCCAGACTGCCCTTTTCTTGTTGGAATGGTATATGGACTCATGGGGTTCTACTTGTTTGTGAGAAGTTTGAATTTTGTATAATAATAATAAAAAAGGCAATTTTAAAAAATCAGATTCGAAAAAGCTTCAAAATTAATTAATCGATCGATGTGTTTTGCAAATAATGATTATCTAACTGCTGCATTTACATTCACTACTGGCTAAAGAGTCCCTAGCTAACAGCAAGAACTCGATTTAACTGTAGTTGAGATGCATAGATGATGCGGTCAACCCGAAATTGCTAGTTTTATGGGGGATAGCAGCGAATAATTGAGAGACAATGCTTACTTTTGATTGATCTGGTTATGAATGATTAGGTGGCCAACCCTGTTTCAGTCCCGCCCCGGTACATAAGGTCATTCTAGTGATTACCCATTTGTCACTCCAAACTGCCTTTGGTGGATTGCAAAGTGTTTGCATCTTTGTGGTGGTGAATTATGTTCAATATTGTGGTGGAACATGTGTCAAAATATTGTTGTCCAATGCTTCCGTTTATGATACAATGGCAGAGAGGGTTTTGGGAGATATTGAACCTACTAGGGTAGCTCACCAGTTCAATGTGGCCTCCGGTTTTGTGTTCAACTCTCCTTGGCAGTACCCTAAATTACCTTTTATCCTTGAGGGATGAGTCCAAAGTGGCAGTATCTTGACTCTTGAGGGGTTTCTTGTCAACAAACCCCCCCCCCCCCCCCCACAAAAAAAAAAAGGGCCAAAAAGAAGAGGTTTTGGGCGATGCACACAAATGTTGGCGCAAGTCTCGGATTCAAGGAACACTATTGTAATTTGATTTTCTGACTTTCCAATAAGATGCAGTTAACATAGAAAAATATGAAACAGTTATTCGCAGATGAGTGAGTATGGGTATCCCCCCAGAGAATCATCAGTCTGCACTTTTAGAATATAGATGGTACGGTCAGGTCATTCTGCCTTAGACGATTATAACATTGTAGACCTTTGGTACATTTGGAATGGATGGGTGTTTACTGCAGAGTAAAGCTTGTGTATAGCATAATTTGAAACACTGGTTTCTTTGTGTTCTTAATCCTCTTGAAAGCCTTGCACAGTTTAGGGTGGCTAGTTGATTTTATTAAGAGTTGACATTGCTGACACCCTCTTCTTCAACTCCATTTTCTGTTGTTGATTCAATGATCTCAGCTCTTCCTGTATTTCTGGAAATCATAGCATTTTAGTGAAAAGACACTTATCTTGCTTTTTCTGAAGCCACACCTCAAATGCTAAATAACAAACTAGAAGCCAGAGAATGCGTAGGCCGTAGAGATGTGCAACATTTTGTTATAGAAAATTGGTGGAACTTCGAAGTTGTGGCCTGTCTTATTGTGAATACGACTCTATTCTAAAAATCGGTCTAGGCGGCCGCAGAGGCGACGCTACGCTGAAGACAGTGGGATCGCTCGACCCCGTGGGAAAGAAAAAATCGCCTGTAATTGTACTGATTTTTTTCATAAGTTAACAAATGAACCCATTAAAATGTAGTCTTAACCCACCTTGGTACCATCACACTAGAATATTTTCCTCATAAAAGTTGAAATCCATCGCTAAAATCTAGCAAATTTCCCCTCGGTCGAATCGTCTCTGACTGTCTATCCACTCAACTCTCTTGTCTTTGTTTCCCTCTCTGACTGATCCCAATATTTCCTCCAAACTTGTATTTCAAACTTTATTGGTTTGTTTTGAATGTTTTGAAGCTTAATTTGTACAAAATATTAGGTGTATTTTAGAGTTTGAAATCTTTGATATGATATTGTAAGAGTTCGACTACAGTATAACAAATATAAGAGTCCGAAAAATGTATTGTCTCTAGAACCGGCCCCATGTATGTATATGTAGATGTTTATATAGGTTATTGATGAAAGACTGCGATTGCATGTTTCTATCTATCGGCTTGTTTACTAACCAGTGAAGTTAGCATTACTTTTGCCTGTAGCGACTGCTATAGTTGAAATAGCTTTTTCGACCATAAAATGTAAAGAGCAAGTTGTGTAAACGAATGAGAGATTGGCAGTGGGATGATTGCATAGCCATGTATATTGAAAAGGAAGTTTTTCATTTCATTGACAATGAAGCTATTATGCAATGATTTTGTAATATGTAATCTCTTTGTATGCAATTGTACGTGGAAGCTATGTATTTTCTTTTTGTGAACACTGATAAGTAGATTAGTATTAGTATATGTTTTCAGTATCTTTTAGCTATTAATTGAAAGGTTTAATTGAGCTTTGATGTGTGGTTTATTGAAAATGGAAAATAAATTGTTTCATTACTATAAACGTTGCTTTTTTAGATTATCTTAGAAAATAAGTTGTAAATTATTATTTTTAATATAAATGTTTCCTTTTTATGACCCCACGTTCATATATTCCTGGAGTAGCCACTGGGTGGCCGACTAGTTGGCGCTTAGGCCCTAGGCTGGGGTCTGACGCCTAGAAATTGGCCTAGGCACCGACTAGTCCGCTTCTTAGGGAGCTAGTCAGCCTCTAGGTGCTAGGCACCCCTCGTCCATTTAGAACACTGGAATGCGAACCTTTATTTTTTGTTCCTTTGTTTCTCTATCCTCAGGCAAGCCGTTCACCAGTTTTCAAAGCCATGCTTGAAAATGAGATGGAGGAAAGCCTGAGTGGTACAGTCAAGATAAGTGATGTATCATACGATGCGCTTCGCGCCTTTGTCAACTTCTTGTACACCGCCGAAGCGTGCCTTGATGAGCAAATGGCCTGTGATCTTTTAGTCTTGGGTGAAAAATACCAAGTGAAACACCTCAAGACCTATTGTGAAAAGTTCATGGTGTCAAAGTTGAATTGGGAAAATGCACTACTCAGTTTTGCCTTTGCTCACCAACACAATGCGAAAAACTTGGCTGATTCAGCTTTATCATTGATCATGGACAACATGGATAAGCTACGTAAGCGAGAGGAATACGCGGAGCTTGTGGACAAGGATCCTCGGCTTGTTGTTGAAATCTTTGAAGCTTATCTCTCCAAACAGGTAAATACTGCTGCACACAAGGATTCGTCGTTGAAGCCTTGACAAGAGCTCGATTGTGGTTTTTTTTTTTTTGGGCATTGAAAACTGATACAGCAATTATCATCTACTTTGGGTTTTTCTAGATTATCATTGGAAATGATTGTTGTCTGTCTCGTGTTCAAAGTCTGGTTGAAATTCGATGTAAATGAATTTTCAGGTTATGATGGCCTCTTATAAAGGAGTTTAAATTTAGAAAAGGTGTTCAATGCATTCTTTTTCCCAACAACTCATAAGGCATTTTGGCCTTGCCGTTGCAAATTTTCGTAAAGATTTTTCTATTCTGTATTTGGAATGAGTGGCAGGTTGTCATTCGGACTCAAGTAGTCCTACACTTCCATGAAGAGGTTTCGTTTACACCATAAAACCACGCTCTTGTTCATTTTTGGGTGTCTCTTATTGAAGAGCCGTTAACTTTCACGAAAAATATGTTATGGTGACCGTTGACTCTCTAAATTAGGGATTGTAGATCCAGATGTGGTATATAATATGTTGAAAAAACATCTTCATCATTGTTCAGAACACATCACACCCAAGTTGGCAGATGAGTTTTGATAGAGAACTGTAGATTTGTTGCCTCAGTCTTGGTGACTGGGTTGTAGCCTGGAATTGGAGTTGTGTTGCTTTACAGGTCCCAGACTAGGGAAATAGACACCAGACTCTACTTAAAGATGCAGAGTCAAATATCGAACCATCGATTTACCATTTCAGAATAAACTGCTTTGCATGCGCTTTCAGCCCATACTACTGTGTATTTATCCCATGTAGCATGATGGAATGTTTTTTTTTTTTTTTTTTGAACTGCATGTAGCATGATGGATTGAGCATCACTTGTTGGCTTCTGCATGAACACTTGTTCACAATCTAAGGCATTATTTGCACTATCTTCGACGTTTCTGGGAAAAACCCCCTGAGACATTTTTTTTGTTGATGGTTAAGCGTCCCAAACAAATTCTGCATTTGGCTTCTCATTCATTGCGAGAGTGTGAAATTCCGGCATGACCTTCGTTCCCTTCACTCAGCCAGTATCCTTGGATGACTAGGCAAAATGACACCGTCGGTTTTACATTGGATGACCATGGACTTGGCGTCGACAAATTTTGACTGCCATTTGATCATTATTTCACTTTAGTTGACTTCTCTTTTATCATGGTCTATTTTTGTAACTTCTTGACCAAAAATCAAAGAAAATTCCAGAAAAATATTTCTGGAAATGTTGTTGAGCCTTTAAGACATACAAAACGAGGCATCACTGTCGGGAACTACTAATTTTCCTTTTGAAACCTTGTGTAGACTTATGACCCAGCTGACCATCACTATCAACGAAGGGCCCGATTAGATGCCGGATTGACAAGAGGGATTACTTTTTACCCCCTCTAATACCGTGGGCCAGGTTTTATCCCTGGTTCGGGAACCTAAAATTGCAAGGGTTTTAGTTATCCACCCCCCCCCCCCCCCCCCCCCCCCCCCCCCCCCCCCAAAAAAAATAAAAATTGCAAGCCCTCTTAGACCGGCGAAGAGGGCTTCCGGGGGGGATTATTTTCGGATGGATTTTGAGGTGTTATTAAGTTATCCCCCACAATCCCCTGGAAATTGGACGATTTTACCCCTCCTTATCCCCAACCCCCAACCCGCCTCGGTTTTTTACGATGAACAGTGAAACAAGAACAGGAAGAAAAAGAACAATAGATTGGAGAGAGGGAGGACTAACCAGGTCGTGACGTTCAACGGGATCAAAGAGAGGGAGTGTGTCGTAGCCCTTCTCTCTTCTTCTTCTTCTTTTTCTTCTTCTACTGCCGCTGTCGTTGCCGCGCGCTCTCTCTCTCTCTCTCTAACAAATTCGTGATTCCAAATTGTGCAAAGTTGTTGAGCTCTGCGAAGCAACAAGCAGAGATTCATGGGCCAAAAAGATCGGTAGAATCTGATATTCTAGGATGACTTGTTAGTAGCCCAAGTTCCAGGCTAGGCCCATAGAGAGATCAAAGGAATCTTCATGAGTCAAACGTAGATCATATCACAAGTCCACTGGCCTTGGAGAACTCTCTTTTTTGTTTTTTTTGGTAAATACCATTGAGAACTTTCTGGATATACACCAGTTGCACTTGAATGCTAATATATTTGCATTGGTTTAGATTTTAGAAAGTTATTTTTGAGAGTTGGAGTGGTAATGAGTGAAGAAAGATAGAGAGAAAGATTTATTGAAAACTGTGCCGAGAGTTAAAAGTTACTCTCAGAGTGTTAAACCAAATGGAGTGATATATTTGCAAAAAATATTCTCTTTGTTTCTCCTTTTTTTGTTCTTTCCTCACAAAATTCAAAATTAAGGCATGGCTTTAATTTTTCAGTTACTGTTTGGTATACTATTAGAAGGTAATTCTTGAGAGTTAATGGGGAAAAAACGTAGGATATATACAGAATAAAAACTTAAATTTATGAGAGAATTGGTTTTGATTGATTATTTATTGTTCGATCAAGGAACGCAAATGGTTAACATTCAAGAAGGAAAGGAAAAAGAAAAAAAGGAACAAGTAGAAAAGGTAAAAATTAATTGAACAAATAAGATTTTGTGTCCGGACAACAGAAGAAAAAGGAAATGGAATTACTTCTGCATATTATTTGGAGGGCTAACTCTACGACATACATATTCACTTGCTTTTTAACTTTCTAAATTTCACAAAGAAAATAAAATAATATAGGTATTTTATGTTACTACAATTTTCTCATCTGTTTTATATTCCAAGCAAGGTTTGCGACCGTAATTATGTTTATCTCAAAATGGTTAAGTATCATATCATATTATATCATTGTCTTGCTTGATTGATTTTACGTTGCTCCATTATTTATGTACATTTCACCAGAAATTTAAGATTAGAAAATACAGTAGTATCTTGATTGCTTTTTTGACTTTTTACGAAAAAAAGGTAAATTCTTCAAAGGAAGATTAAGAAAGAAGATTATATACACAATGAAAACTCGAATTTATGAGAGAATAAATAAAATAAAATTTCTAACGTCATAAGGTTGATTTTGTAAACACTAGCTATCTTTAAATTTCTAATTTTTAGAAGTAATTCGATTTATACAATCTCAATTTGATGATGGAACTTATTTTTTCTCTATCTTTTGGAAGGTACTGTTATTTAAAATTTTATTATTTGAGGCATGCTCTTTATATATAAGTTTTATATAATTTCATCCACTAAAAGACAAAAAAAAAAAAAAAAAATCATCAATAGGATGTGAATCATTTCATAATTTTCATTTGGGAAAACCCACTTGGTCCTGTTAGGTAATACTCCTATATCCTCCAAATATCAAAACAATGGAACTAAACTATTAGCATATTAGTCTAAAGTCCAAATAAAACAACCCCATAGGAGTTTTAGTCTAGCCTGAGTTACTGTGATGTTTAGAGTGCATTAATAAAAATATTTTAGAGTCTAGAATCAGTGAAAAGACAAAATTGCCATTATTGAGACAAGAGTTTTGTTTGACTAACATAAAAAATATCTTTTTTCATTTAAATTGTCTTAAATGAGACAAGAGCCTTGTTTGACTAACACAAAATATGTCTTTTTTGTGTTTTTTTGTAACGACCCTAATTTTTGTCCTAATTTTTTTCGAATAAAGATTTATATTTTATTAAATAATTAAATTGACTAGTATATGTCAATATATATATATATATATATATATATTTAACCCATATGTTATAATGATGCAAAAATTTTAATAAGTTAAATTATAATTTTATATGGAAATTATTTTCTTTATAAAGTTAGTTAATGAATCATCAAATTATATTGTACTTTAGTTTAAATTTACTGCATTGGTGTTCCACATGTACATTAGTATTTTTCACCAACCCTCACTCATCTCTCTGCCGCCTCTCCCAGTCTCCCTCTCCCGAAACAATTCTCTTCCTCTCCGAGCAACTGGCCTACTCATGCCACCCTTATCCCTTCCATTTTGGCGACCTTATCCTTTCCCACCTTGCGCCCCAAGCCAGCCGCACTCCAAACCACGTGCCTGCCACCCGTTTCGGCGAATCACGGCCCGGTTCGATGCCTATATAAACCCTACCTCTCCCTCCTCCGAAATACACAGCAAACACACTCCCACAACAACTGAAATTCAGAAAGAAAGAAAGGAAAAAGAGAGAGAGAATCCAAGCTTCGTCAATGGAAGTCTAGAGAGAGAAAACGAAGTGGGTCTCAGTCCAGCACCCATCCTGTTGGAAATTTATTATTTTAATATTAAATTTCTGTACATCTTTTAAGTGCTAGACTTTTACAAGTCATGTGTATATTTGCGTAAGGCTCTTGTATTAGCGTTTGTCTGGATATCTAGAAGCATATCTAGAAGAATCAAGGAGGATCTAAGGAAATCTAGCCATAATCAAGATCATATCTAATTGGATTTGATCATTAATGATAAAATATGGTTTAGATTCATATCTATCCAAATCTAGAGCATATCTTCCATATCTATCCATATCTAGATCATATCTATCCATATCTAAGTAGATTTGGTCATTAATGAAAAGATTTGATTTGGATTCTCTCTTTCCTATATATAGCATGCTTGAGTGAAGCAATCTAAACCAAGAAACCTAGAGCAATTCTAAGACTTCTCCAAAAACACTTAGCCTTCCATACTCAATTCTCCCATCCATCTTCATTCTCTAAAAAACTAGTCGGTGTGAGAGTCTTGGGCAAAGTGTAAGGGTGTTTTATTGTGGAGTTTTGGGTTCTCCTACTTGTGCAAAGTAGGTCCGAACCATACGATAAATTATCGGGCTGTTATATCCTGGAGGGGACAAGTCAGAGATTCTCTATTGCACCGGTTTGTTACCGTAGAGGGCTTGAATCTCCTTAAAGAGAGCGAGATTTTCGCGACTCAGCCTGTTAATTTGTCCATTATAATTTTGTTCTTTGGTGTAAATTATTGTAATATCACCAACAATTTTAAGTAGATTCAAAAATGGACCAAACAGCTGAGAAGCCCAATGAAAATATCGGAGATCTCAACAAGCCTTTCAAGTTCAAGGGAGCTCACTTCAAGCGATGGAAAGGCAAGGTGCTCTTCTATCTCAGTCTCCTCAAGGTGGCCTACATCCTAACTGAGAAGGATCCCAACAAAGTCTCCACAGATGGGATGACCGATGATGAAAAATATGCTCATCTTGAACTAGTTGAGCAGTACAATTCAGATGAGTATAATTGTCGGTATTATCTTTTAAATTGCCTTGCAGATCAATTTTATGATTATTATGATACTACTTACTCCACTGCAAAGAAAATTTGGGAAGCCTTGCAGAGCAAATATGATACTGAGGAGGCAGGTGCAAAGAAATATGCAGCTAGCCGTTTTTTCCGTTATCATATGATAGATGGAAAATCTGTTGGGGAGCAAGTGCAAGACTTCCAAATGATTGTGGCGGAGGTCCGGTCTGAAGGCATCAAAATTGGGGACAATCTTGTGGTGGCAGGCATCATTGACAAGTTGCCACCTTTGTGGAGGGAGTTCCAGAAATCAATGCGCCACAAGCAAAAGGAGACGTCCCTAGAGACTTTGATTACCCGCATCCGAGTGGAGGAGGAGGCTAGAGGCCAAGATGCACTTATGACTCACGAAGGTAACGGACATTCCACTACTAAGGTAAATTTAGTTTCCGCAAAAAATAACTTACCCAGAGGTCAGTTTCCAAAGAATGCTTATTTAAAGCCAAATAAGAAAAACTTTAAAAATAAGGGTAAATCTCGCGGTGAAATTCAAATGAGAAAAAATAATTTGAACCAAGGACTCCCTTCACAAGCACAACAAACTGGAGGGTGCTTTGTTTGTGGCAAGAGTGGGCATATTGCTCGATTTTGCAAGTTTCGGAAAACGCAAAATGCTCCACAGGCTAATGTTGCCGAGGAGCCTTTTGTGGCTATGATTACAGACATATATATGGTTCAGTGTGTGGAAGGGTGGTGGGCAGACTCTGGTGCCAACAGGCATGTCTGCTATGATAAAAATTGGTTCAAAACTTATACTCCCTTTGCAGAAGGAAAAATTGTGATGCTTGGTGACTCTAGTACTACCAAGGTGCTTGGGAGTGGCGAGATTGATTTGGAGTTTACCTCTGGACGTGTGCTGACTCTGAAAGATGTGCTTTACACACCGTCCATGAGGAAGAATTTGATGTCTTGTTATCTACTGAACAAATCTGGCTTTAAGCAGACTATGGAATCTGATCAGTTTGTAATTACTAAAAAAGGAGTGTTTGTGGGTAAGGGATATGCATGTGATGGAATGTTCAAACTAAACGTTGAGAATAATAAACCAGCTACTGTTTCTGTTTACATGTTGTCTTCCTTAAATTTTTGGCATGCTAGACTATGTCATGTAAACAGTAAATATGTAGGAATCATGAGTAATTTAGGATTAATTCCCAGACTGAAAAAAGATTTTGAGAAATGTGAAACATGCAGTAAAGCAAAAATCACAAGGAGGCCTCATAAAAGTGTTCAAAGAAATACCGAATTGTTAGAACTAATCCATACGGATTTATGTGAGTTCGAAGGAATTTTAACTCGTGGAGGAAATAGATATTTTATCACTTTTATTGATGATTATTGAAAATATACTTATGTATATTGTGTGAAATATAAAAGTGATGCACTTGATAAATTTAAAGAATTTCTCCAAGAAGTTGAAAATCAATTCGGTAGAAAGATTAAAAGAATTAGAAGTGATAGAGGTCGTGAGTATGAATCCTTTGGATTTAATTCTTTTGCTCAGTCTTTGGGAATTATCCATGAAGTTACTCCACAGTATTCGCCTGAGTCTAATGGTGTGGCTGAAAGAAAAAATAGAACATTAATTGACTTGACCAATGCCATGCTTATTGAAGCAAGCGCTCCCTCAAATCTCTGGGGAGAAGCAGTTTTAACGGCTTGTCATGTGCTAAATAGAGTGCCACACAAAAAGACTAAAATTACGCCTTTTGAGTTATGGAAAGGCCATAAGCCAAATTTGGGATACTTGAGAGTTTGGGGTTGTTTGGCCTTTGTGAAGCTAACAGACCCTAAAAGACCCAAACTGGGTGTTAGAGCTACCACTTGTGCTTTTCTTGGTTATGCAAAAAACAGTACAACCTATAAATTTTTTGATATGGAAAATAAAATTATTTTTGAATCAGGTGATGCAATTTTTCATGAAGAAAAATTCCCTTTTAAATTTAAAAATGGTGGGGGTCAAGAATCTAGAGAATTAGTTTTACCTGAGACTAGTTCTTCAACTCCTAGGTTACAAAATCAAGAGAATTTTGAATATGAACCTAGAAGAAGTAAAAGAGCTAGAGTTGAAAAAGATTTTGGCCCTGACTATCTTGTTTTTAATGTGGAGGATATTCCACTTAATTTACAAGAGGCTTTGACATCACTTGATGCTGTTTTCTGGAAAGAGGCTGTTAATGATGAGATGGAATCACTAATGTCCAATAAAACTTGGAAATTAGTCGATTTACCACCGGGTTGTAAAACTATTGGGTGTAAATGGGTCCTACGTAAAAAGCTTAAACCGGATGGTTCTATTGATAAATATAAAGCAAGACTTGTTGCAAAAGGTTTTAAGCAACAAGCTGATCTTGACTTTTTTGATACATTTTCTCCGGTTACTAGAGTAGCATCCATTAGACTATTAATTGCAGTTGCTGCAATTCATGATTTAAAAATTCATCAAATGGATGTAAAAACAGCTTTTTTAAATGGGGACCTAGATGAGGAAATTTACATGGATCAACCCGAGGGCTTTGTGGAGCCCGGCCAAGAAAGCAAAATGTGTAAGTTGACTAAATCCCTATACGGCTTAAAACAGGCGCCTAAACAGTGGCATGAGAAAATTGATTCCTGCATGATTGAAAATGGTTATAAGATAAATGAGTGTGATAAGTGCATCTATTATAAATCTTGTGAAAATTCACATGTTATTGTTAGCCTATATGTGGATGATTTACTGATCTTTGACTATAATATGCATATTATTAATGAGACTAAAAATATGCTTAATAGCCATTTTGATATGAAAGATCTTGGTGAGGCTAACGTAATCTTGGGGATGAAAATTACAAAAACATGTGATGGTATTTTTCTCGATCAGTCGCATTATATTGAGAAAGTTCTGAAAAAATACCATTTTGATACTTGCAAGCATGTTCTTACTCCTTTTGATCCTCATGTGCATTTATTTCCTGTTAAAAATGACAAGGATGTTGTTGATCAAAAAGGATATGCTAGCATAATAGGGAGTTTACGTTATGCGACTGACTGTACTAGACCTGACATTGCTTATGCAGTAGGAGTACTGAACAGGTTTACTAGCAAGCCGAGTAGAGAACACTAGCTAGCCATTGAGCGAATAATGAGATATTTATCTGGTACCAAAAATTATGGCTTGTTTTACAAAAAGTATCCTGCAGTACTTGAAGCTTATAGTGATGCCGATTAGAATACTTTGTCAGGTGATTCACTCTCTACCACAGGATATATTTTTAATTTGGGTGGTGGTGCTATATGCTGGAAATCGAAAAAGCAATCTATTATTGCTAATTCTACTATGGAGGCTGAGCTAATAGCATTAGCATCAGCAAGTGAGGAGGCTAATTGGTTGAGAGATTTATTAAATGAAATTCCGTTTTGGGAAAAACCAATTCCTCCCGTGTTAATTCATTGTGATAGCACTGCTGCGATTGGTAGAGTACAAAACCGTTATTATAACGGTAAATCCAGACCTATCAGAAGAAAACACAGCACTGTGAGATCTTATTTGAGTAATGGCATCATAAATGTGACTTATGTGAGATCATGTGATAATCTTGCAGATCCATTAACCAAGGCCTTGGCAAGAGAAAGAGTCTGGAATACATCGAGGGGGATGGGGCTAAAGCCATTAAATTCATGAGCCACATATGAGGATACCCAACCCAGGGACCAGAGATCCTGCAACTGGGTTCAATGGGAAGAACGAATCATATGGTGGTCGTTTGGAAATGCACTAAAATTTTTGATTAAGTCCATCCCTATGGTGTGAGTGCATTTATCCTGTAATGTTGTGGAGGTTGAGTTTTTAAGAAACTCTTAATGAAATCCTGTAGCTCTTATGAGTGGGGTGTTAGAATTACAGGAGCACCCTTGACAGATTTCACCTATGTGAGCGTGGAGGTGGGGCCGCTTCCTATGAGAATTAGGCTTTGTTCTCAAAGACGCTCATGAAAACTGGGATTAAGCACAAGGCCGTAATGTGCTGGCTATTAAAGCTCATGTCAATACCTGGACTATTATGTGTGGGCAGTATTTTTTATTTCCCCTAAGCAGTCATAGTTCAAGTCGGAGACCACTATTGACTCTGGAGTAGAGATTACTGTTTTCACTAAGTGAAGGTTCAATGCAGAGCACACCTTCATGATGCATAATATCCCTCTTTGCCCAGGAGTCTCATTTAATATCAAAATAGGTGGGGGAATGTTGGAAATTTATTATTTTAATATTAAATTTCTGTACATCTTTTAAGTGCTAGACTTTTACAAGTCATGTGTATATTTGCGTAAGGCTCTTGTATTAGCGTTTGTCTGGATATCTAGAAGCATATCTAGAAGAATCAAGGAGGATCTAAGGAAATCTAGCTATAATCAAGATCATATCTAATTGGATTTGATCATTAATGATAAGATATGGTTTAGATTCATATCTATCCAAATCTAGAGCATATCTTCCATATCTATCCATATCTATCCATATCTAGATCATATCTATCCATATCTAAGTAGATTTGGTCATTAATGAAAAGATTTGATTTGGATTCTCTCTTGCCTATATATAGCATGCTTGAGTGAAGCAATCTAAGCCAAGAAACCTAGAGTAATTCTAAGACTTCTCCAAAAACACTTAGCCTTCCATACTCAATTCTCCCATCCATCTTCATTCTCTAAAAAACTAGTCGGTGTGAGAGTCTTGGGCAAAGTGTAAGGGTGTTTTATTGTGGAGCTTTGGGTTCTCCTACTTGTGCAAAGTAGGTCCGAACCATACGATAAATTATCGGGCTGTTATATCCTGGAGGAGACAAGTCAGAGATTCTCTATTGCACCGGTTTGTTACCGTAGAGGGCTTGAATCTCCTTAAAGAGAGCGAGATTTCCGCGACTCAGCCTGTTAATTTGTCCATTATAATTTTGTTCTTTGGTGTAAATTATTGTAATATCACCAACACATCCAAACACCAATTCGAGTTATGCCTCTCCTAACCCATGCCTGGGCATCATCGAACCAATCACCAAAATCAGCCCGGTGCCCCGTTTCTTCGTCGTCGTCTTCGTTTTACCGAAACCGTTTCGGAACCCATTCCTCGCTTTTTGACCGGACCCAAGGTAGATTAATCCTTCTCCTACTTCTCCCTAAGTATATGTATTCTGTACATGAGGATTTTAACAAGTTTCTATGGCAAAAATTCGAACCCATGGATCGAAATCGTGTATTCCGACGATTACCCCTGTTTTTCGAAAACCCATGTTTCTGGACGAAATGTTTTTGACAAATTAACACTGAAAATACAATTAACTAACTCCCTTAGGCTTTTGAATGTATTGTTTTTGGCCCATAATTTAATGATTCGTTATTTACAAATTGCAATTTTAACCCCAAGATAGTTAACTAGGCAGTTTTGACCCCATTGTTATATTATCGTTAATATGTTAATCTAATTTCATAGAGTAAATTATTACAAGCCTAGACTTACTAGTAATTGAACAAATTAACTTTCTCTAATAAAGATTTCCATTAATATTATCAACTTATTGGCCATACAAGACTAAGGGCAACGGCCCATTCATAAAAGTTGTGTGATTTATACGCTTATTATTTATTTTAACTATCATTTTGATTATTTGTATATGGCTCTGATTCTTGATTTGAATGCTAGATTGGATCCTAGAGACATGGGGTGGTATGCGAATAGAATTCACTTAGACGATGCTAGATAATGGATGAATTGGAAAGTTTTATTTTTAGATTGCCTGCAGGCGTGATTTTTGAGATGTGATGAGATTTGTGATGAAATTGAAACTGGCGGGAGTCCAGTGATGAATTGAAACTGGCGATGAATTGAAACTGGCGAGAGTTCAGTGATGAATTGAAACTGGCTGGAGTCCAGCGATGATTGTGATGATTGTGAAGTGGTATATAAAATAAGCGAACCCTAGTCATGATTCAGGCATTATTAGCTTACCCCTTGTTGTAGTTATTGGGGTGCACACTCGGTATATAACTTAGGTGTATCTGCGACAGCAAAGGGAAGTGACCTCATGGGACCGAGCATGACTAGTGGTTGGGGAGGAAAGATCCCGCGGAGGAGATTTTAGATTACATGTTAAGTTAATGGATAGTAATAAACCGGTTTATGTGAAAAATCTCTGTTTTACTTTTTCGCATTACTATTATCCTGTTGTTTGCTAGCTGTAAAGTAAGAGGGGTGGTTGGGTTGGATTATTCTACTGGGTGATTTATCACTCACGGATACGTCTGTATCCTGGCAAATCGTTTGCTTCGGCGATCAATTTGCCAGAGGGCGCAGGATTCAATGGAGGGGATTCAATGATGGTGCAGTTCGACGCGAAAAGAATATCAAGAATGGAGATCAAGTATGCTCGGGATTCTTTTCAACCCTAGAGTCAGCTCTGAAGTTAATGTATATGAATCAGTAAATTTTCTTGAGATTGTTATAGCTAAACATTAATTTTGGAAAATTATATTTATTTAGCAAAATTTTCCTAAAGAATTATTTTATTTTACCCCCGAAAAGTCGGGGCGTTACATTTTTGATTTTGTTACACTTTCATAGGGTACCCTAGAGTTTTAGGGTTCATTTTCCTGTTATAGGATTTTAGCGGTTTAGGCATTTTCATAGGGTACCTTAGGGTTTTAAGTACTTTCATATATAAGGTACCATAAGATTTTAAACACTTTTCATAGGGTACTCTAGGGTTTAGGCACTTTTATATATAGGGTACCCTAAGATTTCAAGTACTTTTGTAGGGTATTCTAGGGTTTTAGGCTCTTTCAATACTGATCAACCTTGGTCAACGTCGGTCAACTTTGGTCAACCTTGGTCAATGCTGATCAACCTTAGGAGGGGTTTTTTGTAAACTCTAGGTAGAATGTCTTTTAGACTTTACGGAAAAATATTTATGGTTTTATTATAGCATAAACCCTTATAATATATCCTCATACTCAATTTGCCCTAGAACTAGTTGGGTACATTATTTGGTGTACAACAAATGTACATCGTGTTTTGTGAGATTCATTTCCAGATTCCATACATATGATTGGCAAATGTACACCGTGTTTTGTGAGATCCATTTTCGGGTTCCATACATATGATCGTAATCGCTCTATTTGTTTAAAATACTTTTTTAAGGATCTTTGTAAAAAATCAGTTTGATCAATTCTACGTCCAATTTGCTGATAGAAAATTGAGCAAAGATTCAATCAAGCTCTTACCAATATTAAATTGAGCTGATTTCTTTATAGAGACCCTTAAAATAATGTTTTGAAAAATTGACCTGCTCCAATCATTTGCGTGATACCGCGACGCGGATCTCACGAAATACCTATGGTGTGTACATGTGTTAGGGGTGAGCAAAATACCAGATAACCCGCGGGTTTGACTTGAAGGGTTTCGGGCGGCTCCGAACAAGTACTTCGGTCGGGTATGGGTAAGGGTAAGGGTCATTATTTAGCCCGAAGGCCTGCGACCCGCTCGTCCCGCCAGCCTTTTACCCAGCCCGAGCCCATCCAACGGGCGAGCTAGTCCAGCTCGTTGTTTTCAATGGGCGGGTTTGGGCCTAGATATTTTTTGCTTGACCCGCCCGCAAGGCCCGCCCAAAATACTCCCCTAACAGCCCGCCCATTAGCCCGAAATTCCATAAAAACCTTTTTTTATTTTTTCTGTTCGTTTGCCTTGTTTGGATCAAGATTTGAAAATTTTTTCTCAACTCAAAAAATACTCATTACATCTACTTCCAATCATTACTCTCCACTCATTATTCATATTTTGAATTATTGTTCTCATTTTTCTCTCTATCTATCTCCACTCATTATCCCTATTTTCAATTATTACTCTCACAAATTTTTTTCCAAAAACTCATCCAAATACAGCAGGTTCTGCTAGTTGTCAACTTGTAAACAACTCTTTTTTAGAGATCAATGACCCATGTTTAACGGACACACAGATCAACTTCGGCTGCGGACACATAGGATCAAATCAATTCTCAAACCCTAGCGGCTCGTTTGGATGAAAGATTTGATTCTGGGTGGATTTGTAATAAGGGTTGATTTAAGGGTGGATACGTAATGATAGGTGATATGTTAGGAATGGTGGCTCCACCTCATAAGAAGAGAGAATTTGTAATGAGGGGTTTGGATGATTTTTTGAGAAGAAAAATATGAAAGATGGATGTGATGGGATTACATGTCGAATGACTGAATTACCCTCACTTTGATTTTTTAATGCACAAAATTAGATTATTTCATATTAGTTACAAAAAGTTGAGATTTATCATCAAATTTAGGAAAATACTCTCATTTTAGTAGAATGCAAATGTTGTAAACGTGTTTTGTATTAAAAAAATATTATTTTCCAAAAAAGTTAAAAAAAAACCCCACCCACCAGGCCACCACTACCTCATCCCATTCCCATTTCCTCTCTCCAAAAACCCCAGTTACCCCACGCCCACCATCACCCACGCTGCATGTGCAACCCTCGACTGTCTTCTCCGCATGCCGCTGCCTCCTTCCAGCCATTAAAGCCTTTTGCTTTGATCAGTTCGGTATGTCTCTCACTCACTCACTCTCTCTCTCTCTACTCCCTGTCCTCATCTGTATCTCTCTCTCTCTCTCTCACACTCACTGTGCGCAAGTATGTGTGCCATATGGGTGTATCTATACATTATACGCATACATGCATATGTGATCGGCGAGAGAGAGGCTTTAACCTTTGGTGATGGAAGAGAAAAGGGGAGGGCAAAATAGTCAAACCCGGATATAGCAACGACAGGGGTAACCCAGTTCTTGGCAAATCCACCTTCCCCCTAATTTGTAATCCCAACAATAACAAATCCCCCTTCCAAATGAGGCGTCCCTTTTCTCTTCCAAACATCGGATATGGCGAGGAGGAGGATTGGTAATCAGGGGGCCTCACAAATTCGGGAAGCTTCTCCGCCATCAAAACAGCTCGTAGATATAAATACTGCTGAATAGTCTGTATTCATCACTTCCTCCCCTCTTCCTCCCAGTCTCTCACAGTCCGATCCAAAACCCTACGTGAACATCCCGATCCTAACCCTACCCCTTTCGAGCTCGACGAGATGAGAGCAATGTTCACTGGTCCTCATCCTCATCCTCGTCCACCGCAAGCCCGCTCTGAACCGCCCGATTCAAGTCTCTCAAGCACCGAAATTTCCACTGTTCTCTTTGGATCTGTAACAGATTTTCTTTCTTTCAATTTGTATTTGCATTTTCGTACTTATTAGTTGTTATTTAGTCTTTTTTATTTAATATGGCGATGAGCACCCAATATTGTAGATATTTGGTGCGATTAGTCCCGTTTATGTTGTTTTAACTTGCGTTAATTTAGCTTTTATAACGATATTGCACGTAAGGTGTGTTTTTAGTGTTTTCAAATAAAACGTGCAAATAAGACGCATTTCAATATCATGCATGGCTCAAGTGCTTCCAAGTACTTGAAGACCCTATCACCCCTAAAATCTGTCTAAGGCCCCGTTCCAGAAATGAAATAAGAACTTATTTTTTGTGTAATAAGAAAGCTTGTTCCTGAAAAGATTGAACAATTACTTATTTTTTGAGAAGACAATTCAAGCTCAAAAATCATGTGCTTACGCAAATAATTTTCCTATCAATATGGATCTTATTTGATAGATCTCATTGAGATCTTTAATACGGTGCAAAAAAAATTGAAAAATTATTTCTCATTTACGTTATTTTTGAGTTTGAAAATGTGAAATAAGCTGCTTATTTGGATTTTGTGGAACAAACCTTCTTATTTTTCTTTGAGAAGTGGCAAAATAAGTACTTATTTTTTACTCCCTCCGTTCCAAAATGACTGTCTCGTTCGGTCTTCAATGCAAATTTTAAATTGTTAATATCTTTCAATCTATAATGAATTTTGTGTACAATATGGATCTTATTTGATAGATCTCAATTAGTTCTATTATACAAAGTTTTTAAAATATTTAAAAACATTGTAGATTGAAAGATATTAACAATTTAAAATTTTTCTTGGAGACCGAACGGGACAGTCATTTTGGAACGGAGGGAGTAAGAAGGTTTCTGGAATGGAGCCTAAGTATGAAAAAATAGCTTTTTGGAAAAGTATCGATTTTCGAGATTAAAAATGGAGGTAATTGATCCTTAAATTTTTCTAAAAGTAACTACAGAGTTGCAGGGTTTTATTTGAAGAGTAAAGTCATGTTTTGAGCCATTTTCTCTAACGAAAAATGTGTAATTTTCCATTTTACGGTAAAATTGGATCGGGTGTGCTTGATTTTTTTTGGATATGGCTAGGGTACGTCAAGGGTATGGCATGGTACGTTTTTAGCCCAAAATGATTTTTTTTTCCAAAATTTCGGGGATTTTTTTGTAAATAATTATAAAATATGGGCTTATTGTGTAATTTGTTTGTCTTTTGACTATATACACGTTTACTCAGCGATCAAAAAAACGAAAAAGAGGCAGCGATGAGTGATCTTGGAGATCAGGAGATATAGGGCTTCAAATCGGAAAACCGTAAGTTCTCCTCTCTCTCTCTCTCTCTCTCTCTCTCTCTCTCTTCGTCTCTTTCTCTCTGTCTTTCCTCTCTCTTCATCTGTCTCTCGGACTCTCCTCTCTCTTTCTCTCAATTCCTTTTGTTGCTTTTCAAGTGTAAGGCTCTGTTTGGACCAGATCCCGAGTTATCATCAGAAATATAAACGATTGGATTTGCCAGTATTATTCAATGAGAACAATTTTGCAATTTTAGGATTTTTTAGGATTTGAAATGTTGAATCCGAGTTTGCAGTCACATTTCACCTTTGTTCACAGCAATGAGTAAATATTCTGGATATTCTGAATCCCTTCCTTTAAATTCTTAAATCTATTATCCAACACAATAGGAAAATAAGGCTCAAATGGTATACAAATCGTGGGGAAAGGGGTACTGATTTTTTTTTTTTTTTTGTACTGATTTTTTTTTGGTACACTGTGATTATTTCATAATTCATAGGGAGATGAGTTCAACGAGCAGTATGGGTTCAAGTTCAACTGGTAGTGCTACTAGTAAACTTGTTGATCACGATGAGAATGCTCCCCTATGGGATTATGTGACTAAATTAATTTAAAGGGGTGAAGGGGGTAACAAATAGAAAAAAATTATATATATATATATATATATATATATATATATATATATATATATATTCGCCGTACCCGTACCCTACTTTTTGCCGTTTCCAGTACCCATACCCGTTCCCATACCATAACCGTACCCATGCTCCATAGGGTTCTGAGATTCCAAATTGGAGGGTTCCAAGGTTTGAATTGTGGTTTGTGGCTGTTGAGGTGGTGTAGCGGTGGTTATTTGGTGATCGATGTTCGGCGATGGTGGGGGTGGTTTGGATTTATTATTAAACGTGGGTGATAATGCCGATCTTCAAGCTCCCACTTTGGAAGTGAAAAAGAAATAAAATTGAAAAAGAAAATTATGACACCTGGACACATCAGAACACCAAATCAAAAAGGTTGTTCGCTGGTCTTTCTTGATGTCTGCAGTTTATATCTTGTGATTCTTGTCATGAGTTTTCATTTCCTGGTTTCTTTATATGCTGTCTTTGGGTGGGATTCGTGTTCTTAGTTTCTGCTTCCATGGATGCTTTTGTGTGTCAGTTCTGTTCCTGCTTCTTCTTGCATGTGCTCCTCTTGTTTTCGCTTTCTACAGCCGTGTGTGGTGTTTGGATGTTTCGATTATTTCTTTGTGGTTTATGGACTCGTGTTGTCAATCTTGGATTGATTTTGGGTTGCATGTGTTGTTTTAAGCATTTCTGTGGTTTGATTTTCTGTTGAATGTGCTGTTTTAAGCACTTATTAGAAATTGAACTCAAAAGATTGAGGCTTACAAGCAGAGAGAGAAGGGATTTTTCCATTGGTGGTTGCCCTCTCTGCAAACCATGACCATATCATCTAAGCCAATGATTTCAGCTCAATCAACAGCCCTTTATGTATGTGTGTGTGTGTGTATCCACCCCCTTGACATAAAAGAAGTTGTCCACCGCTTTTTTGGCTTGGATAATTTTGCCTGATTTTCGAATTGTGTTCTTCCAATCCACATTTTCACGGTCTGGAATGGGGGTCTTGTGGGGTTCAATCTTGTTTAAATAAACCTCTTTTGGTAGCGATTCTTTCAACCATGAAGCCACCACCTCTTTTCCAAGAGTTTTCACATCTACTTTGTGAATTAGGCTGGGATGCTGGAACTAATTAATCATTTTCATGTTTCTCAGATCTTTGCTGGCCTACTGCTGGAAATGGAGTCATGTGACTGCATTGAGACTCAATGGCCTGCTGATGAGCTTCTGGTGAAATATCAGTATATATCAGACTTCTTTATTGCCGTTGCGTACTTCTCAATTCCCTTGGAGCTCATTTATTTTGTTCAAAAATCAGCGTTCTTCCCATATAGATGGGTCCTGATGCAGTTTGGTGCTTTTATTGTTCTTTGTGGAGCAACCCACTTCATAAATCTGTGGACATTCTCTATGCACTCGAAAACTGTTGCTGTTGTGATGACTATAGCAAAACTTGCTACCGCTGTTGTGTCATGTGCAACAGCTCTAATGCTTGTGCATATTATTCCTGATCTTCTGAGTGTGAAAACACGGGAACTATTTTTGAAGAACAAGGCTGAAGAGCTGGACAGGGAGATGGGCCTTATTATGTCTCAAGAAGAAACTGGAAGGCATGTGAGAATGCTTACCCATGAAATTAGAAGCACACTTGACAGACACACTATACTAAAAACTACTCTTGTGGAGTTGGGTAGGACTTTAGACCTGGAAGAATGTGCATTGTGGATGCCATCACGAACAGGGTTAAATCTTCAACTATCTCATGCACTCAGCAATATAATACCTGTTGGATCTTCTGTACCAATCAATATTCCCATAGTCAATGAAGTTTTTAATAGTGCTCAAGCAATACGTATTCCACATTCGTGTCCATTGGCAAGGATTAGACCTCCTGTGGGAAGATTTGTACCACCAGAAGTGGTTGCCGTTCGGGTGCCTCTTTTGCATCTTTCGAATTTCCAAATTAATGATTGGCCTGACCTCTCTGCAAAAAGCTATGCTGTGATGGTTTTGATTCTCCCTATGGACGGAATCAGAAAATGGCGCGACCATGAGTTGGAACTTGTGGAAGTTGTTGCCGACCAGGTTCTTATAACCTTTATCCTTGCCATTTGTTGCCTTTTGATTGCCTTCTGATTTTGAAAACTATTATTGTATCTCGTACTTCAAGCGGCTAGCATTCAGCCTCAACCTGCTATAGCTTTAAGCCTGTAATAGTGTTTTGCTTGAAATGAAAGCATAATTGGCTTTCCCCTTGTCTGTGGTTCACTTTTCAATGCCTGTGCAATATTGGACAAATTCAATCATGTGTTTCTCGCCCTCTTTACTAGCTTTTACTTCAGCTGTTCAATTCCCGTGACACTCCGCTAAAAGATTCATTCGGTCTTTCCTGAAACTGTACGCATGATTAGGTCGGAAATGAACTGTGCATCATGCTTTCTTAGTTTTTAGACCCTGTTTTGCGTTTCCTTTATTCTCTGCCTGCTCAATATTGAGTTTTATTTGTTGAAGTTGCTCTATTCCTTCATAAACCATAGATTACACGTATGTCTATGCATTTACTTACTGTTTCACCCTCAGTTCTTGTGCATTTGTTACTACCTTAGAGAAAGTTACTAGAATTCGCCATGTGGATGAACTAGAAATAGTTTTTGTCATACAAGCACAAAGTCTTGTTAGTCAGTTGTTGGACTAGATTTATTCACTTCAATATGTCAGGTTTTTATTCCTGTAGACAGTAATTTTTTCCAGTCACTGTTGGGTTATAAAACTTCTTTGGTTATCTTGCATGGACACGGGATTATCATGACTACATGATTTTTCTCATGCTCAATGTACTGTTTTGATATATACAGGTAGCCGTTGCTCTTTCTCATGCTGCAATTTTAGAAGAGTCTATGAGGGCCCGTGACCAGCTCATGGAGCAGAATGTTGCTCTAGATTTGGCTCGACAAGAAGCAGAGCTGGCTATCCGTGCTCGCAATGATTTCCTCGCTGTCATGAACCATGAAATGAGGACACCCATGCATGCAATTATCTCTTTATCTTCACTTCTTTTGGAAACAGAACTAACTCCAGATCAAAGGGTTATGATAGAGACTATACTCAAGAGTAGCAACCTGCTTGCAACCCTTATTAACGATGTGTTAGATCTTTCTAGGCTTGAAGATGGTAGCCTAAAATTAGATGCTGGGGTGTTCAATCTTCATGAAGTTTTCAGACAGGTACTTTAGTTACTTTGCAATTATGTGTCATTTAGCAAGAACTGACAGGTTAACCTGAATACCTATGACACTTCTAAATATTGTTGGCTTTTGTTTTGTTTTTATAGGCCATCAATTTGATAAAGCCTATTGCATCTGTAAAGAAGTTATCCTTGACACTTATTTTGGCCCCGGATTTACCTGTATATGCTATGGGTGATGAGAAACGAGTGATACAAACAATCATAAATATCGTGGGTAATGCTGTGAAGTTCACAAAGAAGGGTTATGTCTCAGTTGTGGCTTCGATTGCAAAACCAGAGTCTTTGAGAGACTGGCGAGCTCCTGAGTTTTATCCTGTGTCAAGTGATGGCTACTTCTTCTTAAGAGTGCAGGTTGAGTTCTCTCTTCTCTTTCACTTTCACTGGCTAAATTTCAAGTATCTTTTCAAGGGTTGATATGGCAATATAAATTGGTCTTCCTTGAAGTGCAACCATTTATAGTGCAAACTCAAGCATTTTGCTTGGAGATTGCAAGGCTGACCTTTGGACTTGTTTAATGTGGTATGAAGTTTGGCAATGAACTACAGAAAGAAAGACACTACAAAAGTAAAACTGAATTTCATATTTCCTGCTTCTTGAACTCCATTATGCAGGCTTTACTCTGTCGACTCCATATCCTTTAGCTGTTACTGGTGGGGAATTAGAACTCTTCACTAGATAGTTTCTTTTGCAGGTTAAGGATTCTGGTTGCGGTATTCTCCCACAAGATATTGCTCTGTGTTTTACTAAATTTGCTCAGTCTCAAAGTGGATCAAACCGAAATAATAATGGGGCTGGTCTTGGGCTCGCCATTTGCAAACGGTATTTACTCTAGTCTAGATTAGTAATTTCGTCATATGATATGTATCAGAATGACTTATCGCAGTCATCATGATGTCTTAAAATAGCATGGAGTATTGAGTGACTTCTTCAATTAGATTGTCTGACTCTGTTTCGTGACATTTTTGAAACGATGGAATCAGGTTTATAAATCTAATGGGGGGTCACATTTGGATTGAAAGCGAGGGATTGGACAAGGGTACAACAGTTTCATTCCTTGCTAAACTTGGAATCTGCAATGATCCCAATGAATCAACAATGCTGGAGGTTGCAGTTGCCGGTAGAACAGATCAAGGGAGCGCAAATGTCATTGGACGTAACCTATTTGCTAAAGAACTCCCCCGTTATCAGAGGAGTCTTTAGACTCAAACTAGGTTGACTTTCTAGCATCATTTGTCTTATGTGTTTCAAGGCGGAACTGATCAGAAGCCAAGAAGTCATTCCCTGAGATCGGTAGAACCTTGAGATCGGTAGAACCAAGTTTTCAGTGACATTTTATGTACTGGTGTAGGACATATGGCTGGCAAACCCACCCTATACTATCCTAAAGGGCTACGCTTGCATCTCTACTTCGTTCTGATATCTTTCAGTATTCACTTAAACGTAATCATTAATTTCTACGCTCAACAAGACCAAAAGAACGAAAGGCCTAGTAGTGCTTTAACTGTAGTTTACACATCTCATCTTTCATATGTATGACCTTTCTTGAATGAAAGATCAATTTGGCTTTTACCAAATACTTTCCAACTTGTTTCTAACTGTTATAGTTATCATAGGGTAACTTATATTTTGATGGGTTTATTTGATTTCTTAAACCGCTTTTTGACAGGGCAACTAAAGTCCTAAAGGAAGACCATCTACTCTTCAAGACACTTGTGGAATTTCCAAAACATTAGCACAACCATGCCCATTAGTCAAATAGCTTCTCATCTAGACGAGTGCTTGAATCAAAAACTAAATCATATGCTCATAGTTGTATATATGTATCCTGATTGAGAGCACAAACAGAAGGAACTCTACTTCATCGTTCCTTGACACATGCCGGTACCTATTACAACAACGAAAATAGAAATTCCTGCATCTATTCAAAACTGACAAAATAATGATCTTGATATACAAAATACGCGGAACAGAAATGAGAAATAGCTTAAGCACCTTACAAGCTCCTCTGTTCCTTTTCCAAACTACGCAAGAAAATCTGAAACCCAGTTGAATTCATGAGTTGATACTTGATAACCATTTTGCACCGCTCGAACTGCCCTAAAAACTCGTGACCATTTTGCACCGCTCGAAAGTGAAGGAAGACAGGTAAGATGCATGCACCTGTCTGTTGGGTTAAGGAAAGTGGACCATACCTCCAAATTTGGGTATTTCTCTGTGCTACGGGTACACCAAATACCCATTTTTGAACACCAAGTCTTGAAATGTGTGTGTAAATCTTGTTATTTGAGGCCGATGATCGGATGCTCTGTTACTTATGTTCTAAAAGTATGCTTCGCTCGCAAGTTGGAAAGAAATGGAAGTTTGATGATGTATTGGATAGGGTATTATTGTGTTGCTGGCTTACTTCTGTTTTATCCGTCTCGTTTCGATATTATTCCTTCTTCACATTTCATTAGCCATTGGCGCATTTCCCTTTGGTATCCGTGGATTATTTGTATAGTGACGGATATGTTACCTAATATGTATGCTTTCAATCTTGGAAGACCTATCCATACTCTACTTAGGGATGGAAAGCCATTGCGTGATGCATCCTATAATATTATAGATTCCATTTCTTAATTGTGTCAGTTTTGTAAGTGATCCAACAACAATGGACTTACATTGCCTTTTTATTCATCTCGTCTACCGGGAGCCTTTTCACAACAATAACAACATCAATAATAGGACCCATGTAGTCCTCCATCATGGGGTATGGGCGGGGGAGGATTAGAGACAGACCTAACCTTTGACAATATACACAAAGTGGATGCTCTCAGAATACTGCTGAAACAGTGGTCCCCTATATCTATTTTGTTGTAGAACTATGCCCCAAAATCAAAGCCAAATGAAATTAGAGAGGGCAAACTTAGATATTCAATTCAATTTATGTGCACATTACTAGCGGTGGGCATGGGGCAGGGCGGGGCAGGTTTGCACCGACCCGTCAACCGACCTGATTACATCGGGTAGAGCTTTTGAGGACCCGCCACTGAACCGAGGTCCTGTGAAAACCGTCCGGGAAACTGAGTAATTTGGTTGGGTTGGGTTGGGGCCGTCGGACTGGGCCAAACGGATCTCAGAACTCAGAAGACAGAAGATTTAGAACAAATCAAAACTCAATCTCGGCCAAACACAACAGAAAAAATCGTAAAAACTCAAAACCCAGAAAAGAGAGAGAGAGAGAGAGAGAGAGAGAGAGAGAGAGAGAGAGAGAGAGAGAGAGAGAGAGAGAGAGAGAGAGATGATGATGATGGAGGGGGAGGCTCACGGTGGAGGCAATGCCACAACGATGTGCCTTTTGTCTAGAATGGAATGGAGGCTCACGGTGGACGGCCGGAGGCGGAGGCTCAAATTTGGAGAGAGAGAGAGAGGGGCCGTAGACGCGACGGTGGTGCGGCGAGGCTCACGGTGGAACTGGACGTGAGAGATTGTGCGGCTGGAGTATGGGTTTACTCCAAATCTAGAGAATGGGGCATGGTATTTCCCATTTTATACCTAGGGCATAATATATGTATATAAAATGGTTGGGTCGGGTCGTATCCGACGGGCAGAATGCAGAATAACCCGAACTGAAATCAATTTTTTAATGAAAATCAACCCGTACCTAAGGGTCATCATCAGTTTTTTAGTAAGATAACAAATTATCATGATATTGATTAAAATGTTTTATAACATCTCTTTTAGCAGTTGATGTAGAAATGCCAGCGTATTGGGGATTTAAACCTCTTTGTACCGTTCCGGTAAAATCATGGTTTTCACCAAAAGCAAAGGAAATTCCGCTCTAACCATGTAATCTACAACTTCCTGACGAGCAACTGATTGGTCGAAATTAAAACATGCCATTATTCCTTCTGTGTCTTCACCTAATTGTATTTGAGTTCTAATGTCTACTTGATTTTCACGTCTTATAAGACAAGATTGATGGTGTCTTTTCAAATGACTAGTTCCTTCGTTTGAACTCCCAGAAAGCAAATCACCACATTAAGACAAGATTGATGGTGTCTTTTCAAATAACTAGTTCCATTGTTTGAACTACCAAAAAGCAAATCACCACATAAATAATGTCTGACTTTGTCAAAGTTAACACCATCAACAACTTTTTCATGTTTAAAAAATTTCCACACAACAGATTTATCTTTAGATTCTTTAGAATTTGCAAAAGATCAACCGGGTAGAGTAGAAAATCTGGGAGATATTGGTGATCCTATAGATTTAAGTTCATTTATCTCATTTTCTTCCTCTACGTTTATAGGAAATTGATGATCAGCCATACTAAATAAAAAAGACTAAATAACAACTAATAAGCATGAAAATGCAAATACAAATTGAAAGAAAGAAAATCAGTTACATATCCGGAGAGAACAGTGAAAAATTTCGGTGCTGGAGAGTTGAGTGCTTGAGAGACTTGAACCGAGCGGTTCAGAGCAGGCTTGCGGCGAACGAGGAGGAGGACGAGAAGACGTCGCTCTCTTCTCATCGAGCTCGATAGGGGTGGGGTTGGGATCGGGTTGTTCGTGTAGAGTTTTGGATCAGACTGTGAGAGAATGGGAGGAAGAGGAGAGGAAGTGATGAACACAAACTATTCAGCAGTATTTATATCTAGGGTTTGAGAATTGATTTGATCTTATCTATCCGCAGCCTAAGTTGATCTGTGTGTCCGTTAAACATGGACGTTTGATCTCTACAAAAGAGCCGTTACAAGTTGACAACGGACAGAAAACTGCTGTGTTTGGATGAGTTTTTGAGAAATTTTTTATGAGAGTATAGATTGGAAGTTGGGGTAATGAGTGGAGATAGATAGAAAAAGAAATGAAAGTAATGATTGAAAATAGAGGTACTGAGTGAAGAGAAAATTGAAAGTAGGGGTAATGAGTGTTTTTTGAGTTGAGAAAAAATTTCCAAATCTTGATCCAAACAACGCAAAAGAACTGAAAAATAAGGGGTTTTGTGGGATTTCGGGCTAATGGGCGGGATGTCAGGCGGGTATTTTGGGTAGGCCTCGCGGGCGGGTCAAGCAAAAATATCTAGCCCAAGCCTGCCCATTGAAAACTACGGGTTGGGCTAGCCCGCCCGTTGGACGGGCTCAGGGCGGTGGGACAGGCGGGTCGCGGGCCTTTAGGCTAAATAATGACCCTTACCCGTACCTGACCGAAGTACTTGTTTGGAGCCGCCCGAAACCCTTCTGGTCGGATTGGACTCGCGGGTTATCGAGTATTTTGCTCACCCCTAACACAAGTACACACCATACGCATTTCATGAGATCCACGTCACGGTATCACGCAAATGATTGGAACCGGTCAATTTTTCAAAACATTATTTTAAGGGTCTCTATAAAAAATCAGCTCAATTTGATATTGATAAGAGCTTGATCGAATCTTTGCTCAATTTTCTATCAACAAATTGGACATAAAATTGATCAAGTTGATTTTTAACAAAGATCCTAAAAAAAAAGTATTTTAAACAAATAGAGGGATTCTGATTATTTGTATGGAATCCGAAAATGGATCTCACAGAACATGGTGTACATTTGTTGTACAGCAAATAGAGTACCCCAATAGTTCTATTGTTTTGGTATTTGGTTGATATAGGAGTATTACCTAACTGGACCAAGTGGATTTTCCCAAACGAAAATTATGAAATGATTCACACCCCATTGATGTTTTTTTTTTTTTTTTTTGTCTTTTAGCAGATGAAATTATATAAAACTTATATATAAAGAGCATGCCTCAAATAATAAAATTTTAAATAACATTACCTTCCGAAAGATAAAGAAAAAATAAGTTCCATTATCAAATTGAGATTGTATAAATCGAATTACTTCTAAAAATTAGAAATTTAAAGATAGCTAGTATTTACAAAATAAACCTTTTGAGGTTAGAAATTTTATTTATTTATTCTCTCATAAATTCGAGTTTTCATTGTGTATAAAATCTTCTTTCTTATTCTTCCGTTGAAGAATTTACCTTTTTTTCATAAAAAACCAAAAAAGCAATTAAGATACTACCGTATTTTCTAATCTTAAATTTCTGGTGAAATGTACATAAATAATGGAGCAACGTAAGATCAATCAAGCAAGGTAATGATATGATATGATACTTAACCATTTTGAGATAAACATAATTACGGTCGCAAACCTTGCTTGGAATATAAAATAGATGAGAAAATTGTAGTAACATAAAATACTTATATTATTTTATTTTCTTTGTGAAATTTAGAAAGTAAAAAAGCAAGTGAATATGTATGTCGTAGAGTTAGCCCCTCAAATAATACGCAGAAGTAATTCCATTTCCTTTTCCTTCGGTTTTCTAGACACAAAATCTTATTTGTTCAATTAATTTTTACCTTTTCTACTTGTTCCTTTCTTTCTTTTTCTTTTTCCTTCTTGAATGTTAACCATTTGCATTTCCTTGATCGAACAATAAATAATCAATCAAAACCAATTCTCTCATAAATTCAAGTTTTTATTCTGTACATATCCTAGTTTTTCCCCCCCTAACTCTCAAGAATTACCTTCTAATGGTATACCAAACAGTAACTGAAAAATTTAAACTATGCCTTAATCTTGAATTTTGTGAGGAAAAAACAAAAAAAGGAGAAATGAAGAGAATATTTTTGGCAAATATATTACTCCATCCGTCCCAATTTGTTTGACCAATTTGGGGAATACAACTTTTTAAGAGAACACAATCATTGCACTTATAAATGTTCAATTTTCCAAAAATTGCCCCCCTAACTTTTTGAAAAAGAGTACTTTAGTTCAAATGGTAAAGGACAAAAAGGAAATTTTGTAGCTTTTGGTCCCTTAGTCTTCCAAAGTGGACAAACATTTTGGGACAAATAAAAGTCAAAAAGTGAACAAACAAATTGGGACGGAGGGAGTAGCATCCAAGTGCAACTGGTGTATATCCAGAGAGTTCTCAAAGGTGTTTACCAAAAAAAACAAAAAAGAGAGTTCTCAAAGGCCAGTGGACTTGTGATATGACCTACGTTTGGCCCATGAAGATTCCTTTGATCTCTCTATGGGCCTGGCCTAGAACTTGGGCTGCTAGCAAGTCATCCTAAAATATCAAATTGTACCGATCTTTTTGGCCCATGAATCTCTGCTTGTTGCTTCACAGAGCTTAACAACTTTGCACAATTTGGGATCACGAATTTGTTGATTGAGAGAGAGAGAGAGAGAGAGAGAGAGAGAGAGAATAGCAACGGTGGCGGCAGTAGAATAAGAAAGGAGAGAACGACTACGACACACTCTCTCTCTCTGAGCCATGTTGAACGTCACGACCTGGTTAGTCCTCCCTCTCTCCAATCTACTGTTCTTTTTCTTTCTGTTCTTGTTTCGCCGTTCATCGTCAAAAACCCAGGCAGGTTAGGGGTTGGGGGACGGGGACAAGGAGGGGTAAAATCGTCCAATTTTCAGGGGATTGGGGGGGGGGGGGGGGGGGGGGGGGGGGATAACTTCATATAAAAAATTGGCTTAGGGTCCACTATAGCATGTTTCTAATCCACTAGGTCCACCGATCAAGTTTCTAACCCACGAAGTCCACTAATATGTATTTGGTGAGGCATAAAATCCACTACATTTAAAAAGGGAAATAGTGTCTGACAGAATTACACTTCCATTCAAATCCCATTTGTTTAGCCCATTATCCCCAATTTTCCCTTTTACTTTTGAAATCACGCCAATCACGACAATTACGTTGAAATTCTGCGATAGAGAGAAGGAGAAAGTTTTGCGACAGAAGATCACATATAACGTTATATACTCGTTCAACCGTTCACATTTAACATTAGATACTTACATTTAACGTTATATACTCATTTATCAACTCACACTTAACGTTATATACTCATTCATCAGAATAATTGAATATTGACCTGGCCTCATATAACAATGTGAGAATACAGTGTGATGAATTAAACATTGTAATTCCCAAATGTAATAGCCTACCAACATTCCTAGAGTGGTTAACATATTAACAACTTAAGCAGTCCAAAAATTACATCATTGACAAATTTCATCATTTACAAAATGTACCATCTAAAACAGGCCATCACTAACAGTTCAGAGGCGAAGTCAATTCCGATCAAAATGTACAGACCCATTTACCAAAGAGAACCCTAAACCAAAAAAGAATTTGTCTCGGAAACACGAGTATTGATCTTCCTTACGTAGGCCTCATCCAGCTTCGCTTCGACAATTCCAAACACGAGATCCGCAAAGGGTGTTTTCTTGATCTCTTGTATTTGACGTGCTATGAATTTCCCGTTAGGAATAGTCTGCAGCAGCTTCACCACAGTGTTTAAGTTGGACGTGCATAAAATACAACCATTGATATTTAACCATATATATAAGTAAAATACAGACAGAGGTAATATGGAACATATATAGCATTATATCTTCTAATAACATATATGTTTATAACAGAGTCCAGTTCATTATAGATAACGTTATATGAGCAGGTTTGTTAAGCCGCTACGCGGACCTGAATATATAATCATATAATCATATTAAAGCAGTCCACATGTAACCATATGATGACATGATATAGGGTACAGAATTGGATATATAACCATATGTGTTTCATATACAAAGAACATACCATATTTTTTATACTATGGTTATATGTACAAATAAAACTAACATATATTTATACACGAAAATTAATAAACTATTAAATTTACGTTATTGAATTGGTCCGCGCAACGGTTTATAGACCTGAATATATAACCATATATAAACTTATAAAATAGGCACATATAATGTTATATATTATTAACTGTCCAATTGTGCTTTGCTAACGAGTTCCTATATATACCTTGAACTGGACTCAGGGGCTATTTGATAAAACTGAAAACTGAAACTGAAAGCTGAAAAATTAAGTACTGGAAACTGAATGCTAAAATTTTTAAGCTGAAGAGCTGTTTGATAAATATATTAAGTACTGAATTAAAAAAATGATGAATTAATTTTGTTCCAATTCTCTCTTAATTTTCTAACGGTCACAATATACTTTTGATAATGGTGGTGGAGTGGTGAAGGTGGTAGGAGTGGTGGTGTAGTGCTGGTAGTGGTGGTGGTGGTGGTGTAGTGATGGTAGTGGTGGTGGAGTGGCGGTGGTGGTGATGATTGTGATGATGGTGGTGGAGTTGTGGAGGTGGTGGTAGGAGCGGCGGCAGCGGTGGCGGTGGCGGTGGCGGTGGCGGTGGCGGTGGTGGAGTAGTGGAGCTGGTGGTGGTGATGGTAGTGGTGGAGCGGTGGTGGTGGTAGTGGAGGAAGTGGTGGTGGTGGTGGAGCTGGTGGTGGTGATATGGTGGAGGTGGAGTGGTGGTAGTGGAGGTGGTGGTGGTGGAGTGGTAGAGGAGGAGTGGTGGTAGTGGAGGAGGAGGTGGTGGTGGTGGTGGTGGTGGAGTGGTGGTGTTGGTGGTGGAGGAGGAGTGGTGGTGGTGGTGGTGGTGGTGGTGGTGGAGTGGTGGAGGTGGTGGTAGTGGTGGTGGTGGAGTAGTGGTGGAGTGGGTGGGAGGGAGTGGTTGTGGTGGTGGTATTATGGTTGAATGTAAGTATACAAAAATTCAGCAAGAATTAAGTAACTCAAAACTACTTAATTTTTTTCAACCTTTTGGCCTATATTTTAAGTGGTACTTAATTTGTTAAGCAATGTATAATGTGGTTATCAAACCTACTGAATCACTTATTACTTAATTGATTCAGTATTAAGTACTGAATTTAGGTTATCAAACAAGCCCTCAGTTACCAACATTGATATAACCATATCTACTATCAATCGAATCCCTAACTTAATTCAACCATACCATACCAGATCAAAGATTGATATAATCACATATACTCGCAATCAAAACCCTATCTTAATTAAACCATGACCATATATAACCACAGATAACCTACCTGTTCACAGCACAGAAGCAGCGGAGTGGTGGTGGTCGTAACTATGACCATATATAACCACAGACAACCTACCTGTTCACAGCACAAAAGCTCACATATAACGTTATATGTTCTACTTTATTGAATTGGTCCGCGCAGTCGCTTCACTCACTTGCTTTTAATAACATATATGTTTATAACAGAGTCCAGTCCATCATAGATAACGTTATATGAGCTTCTGTCCCGTGTAACGTTATATTATGAGCTTCTGTTATGAGACATATATGGTTATGTATGGGCTTCTAAATTTTTTTTTTTTAGATTGCAAGAACATATAACATAATCTGTTATATATGGTTATATTACATTATATGGGAGGTGGTGGTGGGCGATGGCGGTGAGGGGAGATATATATATATATATATATATATATATATAGAGAGAGAGAGAGAGAGAGAGAGAGCATATATGATTATCTATCTATGAAACGTACATTTGCAGAGAAGACATTGCCGACATTGGTGATGGTGATCTATTCGATGTAGGACGATGGCGAGGAGGAGTGCGTCGGCGGCGACGAAGGGCAACGATCGACGACGGATAGTTGCAACGATCGTACGTTGGAGGTCGACAATCGACGACGGAGGAAGTCTGGGACGTGGGTTGATCTCTGATTTTCGTCCGTTGATCTCGTTGTTGGAGTGACGATAGCAATTGAGTGCTTGACGACAACAACGATGCCGGTATTTGAGTGCTTGAGGACAGCGACGATGATCGAATGCTTCTCGCCGATCGAGTGTACGTGGTTGAAGACGCACTGATTGGCTAGGGTTGAGAACTGGCCGGGCCTTTCTTCTGAAAAGGGATGAAAATGAGGGGGGGGTTGTTTATAATTTTTTGAATTGGAAGAATTATGAAATGGACGAGACAGGGCAAAATATTTTTTAAAATCAGGGGTATATTGGTCTTGCCGGGTTCATTTAATCCCCAATAATAGGTTAGTGGACTTAAGGGGTTATGAAACTTAGAAGTGGACTAGATGGGTTTGGAAAGTACTATAGTGGACTTATGCAAAATTCTCCCAACTTAATAACACCTCAAAACCCATCTGAAAATAATCCCCCCCGGAAGCCCTCTTCGCCGGTCTAAGAGAAGGGGGATAACTAAAACCCTTACAATTTTGGGTTCCCAAACCAGGGATAAAACCTGGCCCACGGTATTAGAGGGAGTGAAAAATAATCCCCCTTGCCAATCCGGCATCCAATCGGCCCTAAAAGATAAAAAGCCTTTTCCTTCCACCCTATTGAAGGGATATCAAGGGAATCTTTTTTTTTTTTTGATCATATCAAGGGAATCTTTTGGTGCTTCATGTTTCCACACCGTTCATGTCTCTATCACACTTTTGCTATTTTTCCTCTAAGGATAATTAATCGATGTGAGCAAGCCGTAAAATATCTGTAACTATTCTTTTTTGGAAGTTCAAAAGCCACACATTCAAGTCTCATATTGCTTGGGTGTGAAATGAGTGATCACTTAATAACATTTGAGATCTTTTCATTCATTGCTAATTGATTTTGAGATGATTAATAAGGTTTCTACAGAGAAAGAGGCAAACACTCTGGGCGTTTGCGTTGTTTGTTCTCCTTCCTCAACGATGAGGATTTTCCTTCTTTGAATAAAGATCAAAACTGAGAAAAGTAACAAAACAGAATATTAAAAGTATAGAAAAGCAAAGTATTCGCTTGAATTCAGATGCTTCAGACACTTCGAATCGAATTTAAGAACAAGAACTGGATCGAACTAAACAGTTGTTACTGCTACAAACTGGAAAACTATCACTAATCACTAACACCTACGATCTGCTCCTACAAAATACAGTTTACTTGCTACTTCTACAAGCTAAAAACTATGGGCTACAACTACGAAAGAGAAATGTGCAGTGTTTTTGTAATGTCTGGAGAGAGTCATTTTTTCTTCAATATTCTGGTCTTTATAGGCATAGTTGTTAGAATCGTATGATTCACGATTCGTATCATACAATTCGATGCAATTTGTTAAGTATTCGATACGAATAAGCTACCTGAATCAGAAATAGCTGCGAATCGGTAAATAGTTAGATTCACTTAAAATTTCCTAGATTCATTTGTGACTCCTTTTTTTGCTTTTCTGTTGTTGGAAAATGATTCATACTATTTGTTGAAGGTCTTTAGTATTGTTATTCGTCATCTTTTGTCTATGTTTCTCCTGTAATACTATTAGGCCTTGGCCTTGTTTGATAAATGAGTTGGATTAGATAGGATTAGTAAAGAGATGGGATTGAGATGGGATTAGTAAGGAGATGGGATTATGGTGTGGGATTCGTAAGGAGATGGGATTAGTAATTAATGTTTTGTTTGTTTCCCACGCGTAGGATAGGATTGGAAGATTGATGTTCCAATATTACCCTTGTTCATCCGTAATTTCCAAAATTTTACCTAATTTGTTTTTCGGCAATAAACAATGGAATATTTACCCAAAAAAAACATAGAATGATGAAATTGTTAATACCATGTTTGTTTAGGACACGATTAGATTGGATTAAAACAATAATTTTCTTTAATTTTTGCCCTCAATGAAGTAAAAGAGAAAATACAATTAAAATGTCCTATTTTTTTAGTCTTTCTTCTTTTTTTTTTTTTTTTTAACTGTACTTACCATTTTGTGAAAATAAAATTAAAATGGTTAGAAAATACAACTAATGTACATTTTTATACTACATTTAGGTCCAACACAATTATGGCTACCCAACACCATGCACCGACGGTGCACAACTGGGTTTGTGAAATCCACTTTTGAGTTCCACACAAATAATTTGAGTTACTAATTAAATCTATTATGCATTTTTTTTTCATTTCCGTTTGTCTTTTTGGGTTTTACAAGTTCCAAAAATATCACGAAGCAAAATAAAAAAAATGGAACAAAACAAAAAATTTACAAAACATGAAGAAAAAAAAAGTGTTTTAAAATCATTGCGCAAAAAATGTAGGAAAATAATGGATGTTTTTAACTCACCCTTCAAAAATGGACCGATGCATTGATAATCTAATTTTTACACAACCAATATCATACCCATTATATCGGTGGTAATTTTCGGAGGTTTCTTGGTGCACGGGTGAGATCCCAAGGGTAATTAGGTCAATATAATTTAATTTCATGGGATAGGATTGTTAATACCTAATCCCCCAAGGTATTACTAATCCTCCCTAGTGAGGGGATTGCCCATCCCATGGGATTACTAATCCCCTCCCATTTTGTGCAATCAAACAAAAAATTAGGGAACCCATAAGATTAGTAATCCTATCCTACCTTCTAACTCACTTATCAAACAAGGCCTTATAGGTTATAAGAAAGAGAGATAGATTATGGGAGTGAATAAAGAATGACAAAGATAAATGGAATACAACCCGGCCCCTATAAACCTTCTAAGGGTTTGTTTTGTACTTTTAACTCTTTTTTATAAAAAGAACCATAATTAAGATTCACACAAACGCTCATCTATTGGAAGTTGCAATTGAAGCAACTTACATATTACTCCACGTTATTACCAAATCATCATTTAGAAGAAGCTTTATATTGATTTAGGTCTAAATATAACTTACATTTGTATTAGTATTTTTGTTACCCTAGTCAATAAACATGTTTTCATGCATTATAGAAATCATGACCGGAGTGATCCACGATTCAAATCGATTTACGATTTGACAACCTTGCTTATAGGCTTCATTACGTAACTGTTGTTGAAACTGCTTCGATATCCTTGAAACTTGCCATATTTCTCTATCCCGTCTGCTTTCAAATCTTCACCTGCTTCTTATCTCAAACGGTGTCACTTAACTGTCAATAACCGTTTATCCTTTCTCAGATGCCATCGTTTAAAGATTCATGTTATTAACCCTTTAAGCAAACCCATACCCGATTGATAATGCTATGTGGCATTCTTTGATTGGATGGCCAAATTGAGGTGTAAACAATAGCATAACATTTTTTAGAACTAATATAAAATTTAGTACTATTTGGCCAGGCTCATTGCTTAACACATGAATATATGGTACTGTTTACACCCGTTTTTGGCACCCAGTCCTAGACAAGCATTGGAAGGCCATTTAATTATCTTTTAATTAAATTGGGCCAAAAAATGGAGATGTGTTGGAGCAAAAAAGTATTGGGCCAAACCCATGTTAATTGGGCCCAAGCAATTCTGGTTGGATTCGGGCTTAAGTGTGTAAAGCCGTGGGCCTATTTGCATAAAAAATCCAGTCGGCCCATGGTTTATTTAAATTCGAGAAGTATTGTTATGGGTTAAAATGTTAAATGGCCATTTAATTTATTTAGATGGCCTATTATCCAAGTAACCCATGAAAAGTGGAGAAAAAGGAGGCATTGTTGCCTAACAATAAGCCATTTGACCGAGTCAAATGGCTGATGGTTCTATTAACCCACAAAAGAAGGAGAGAAAATAGGCCCATCACCTTAATTGGCCTTTTTCAACCTTTTAACGGCTCATGATCAAAGTAAACACATGGGTAATTGTTGTTAACTTCTAATAACTACCCATGATCCCACTAAGTATGTTAGTGGGTAGTTATTGCAGACACGTGGCAACATCCAAGGCTTACTCAAGACACATGTCAACTTATGGTGAAGGCAGAAATTAATTCGGTTCAGATCTGGACCAGTGCACTATTTAACCATGATCTCTTGTAACTTCCGTTAAATACCCATTACCCCATGATCTAATTAGTTGGAAGTTATAAAGGACACATGGCGCCATGAGAAGCAGCCAACACATCCTCTTGCATGCAGAAAAGCCGAAGACCCTTGGCCTATAAATACTAGAAGACAAGAAGAAAAAAGGGTCCACACACCAATCAAGCTCAACGCTTAAAAAACCAAAGCCTTCCCAGCGAAGCAATCAAAGTCTTCCCAGTGAAGCAATTATCTCATTTCTCACCTTTACTCAATTACTTCTCCAAGTAGTTCGAGTTTCTATCTCTCTTGTATCCCAATTTTATTACTACGACGTAATAAAATTATTCATATCTCTCTTATACCCCAACTTTGTTATTACGATATATCAAAGTTATTCTACGTTGCTACTTCTTTTCCTACACGGTTAGGAAATTATTAAGTCCTCGCTCGTAGAGGCAAAACCACGAACCATCACTGCAATCTAGCCCTTAGGTTTGCAGCACTAGCGCCCTCACAGATTCGAAGTCAGAAAAGGGACGCCTAGTCCTTACGTTAGACGCGACAAGTCTTGGCACGCCCGCACGCTCAGTCCTTGAGCATTTTCGTAGCCGAACAGGTACTGGAGGGTGTTGGGCCCACTACGATGCCCTGGGTCGATAGGTCCAAACTCTAGAGAAGATATTAATTCAATGCCCTTAGGGCAAGGTTGAGCGTGAATCTGAACACACACTGGTGACCCCACACCAATACTTCTCAAGGAACACACCTGTTAATTTGCTTTTGTGTTTTTTGGTAATGTATGGTGCCTCGGATTAGTTGCGCGTATTTTAAACTAATCCCTACCGGCCCCTCGAGAGTTGTTTCATACCTATATTCGTGGATGTGAAGTGACTCTAAGAGCTGAAGACAAAAAGAGTCGAACCTGAGATCTTTACGGAGAGAGCAAATTAACTCCAAAGTTCCGTGCCCCTCAACATGATTCACAGGCCTATTTGTTCAAGTCTAAAAGTCAGAAGTCTCTTAAGTCAGAAGTCTCTTAAAATTAGTCTAAAGTAAACAGCAAAATTCGTATTGAGTTTGCATATGTGGCCACCAACTGGTTCAACTACTTTCAACCGTCAATGCAACCTTGCCCATACAATTGTTAGAAACCGTGTGTGTTGTGGAACTCTCAACCAGTCACCTAGAAAAATCAACCGAAAGTCTATGTCTATTGCTCAATTTTTATCTCTCCCCCCATTGCTTTCAATATTCCTGAAAGAATTTTTTAAAAATCCGGATCATTGGTTGTTGAGATAGACGGTGAGATGTTGAGCGGTGAAACAGAGTGGTGGGCGTAGCACCGCTGAAAAATCAACTACTTTAATTACGGATTGCAAAAAGGATGAGGATTTTAGCACGAAAAATGAAAAAAGAGGACGAGGATTCTTTCCTACTTTATGACCTTGATCGAATAATTCTACATAAAAATACAATAAAATGTACACTCATATGACACAATGTAGCAGTATCCCAAAACTAATATTGAATAATTTTTTCACATGGAGATCTTTGACGTTCCAAGTTTTATTGCTACATGCCATATCCTTTGATCAAAAAACTAACACTTAAAACTTAGTATTCTCCTTTTCTAAGTTTTCCTATTAGGACAGAGACGGAACCATGATTTTTTATATGAGGGAGCCAGCCATAACATGAACAATAAAATTTTAAAATTTCGAAGTTCAAGAATATAAATATTTGGATGGCCAAATATTACCTATTACAAAATACAATATTTAGGGAATCTTAACAAACCAAAAACAAATAAAAGGTAAAAAAAATAAAGTTTTTCAATTCGATGCACCTCAAGCACGTATCAAAATGGAATTTAACGATACCTTAGATCCGAAAGTCACCTATATATGATTGAGTTGGAACTAATTGTTGCACTAATTTCTTTCTCAAAAAATATAACCAAAACATTTATGAGAAATTCATTCTCCATCCAAAGTATGTGTTCTGACAATATATATTTATAGTTGAAAATGTTATTTCTAAACAACTATTTTTATTTAAACAGAAAAAAAAAATTACATAATTATGGGGCCGTGGCCCCCATAAGCCCACACTTGCCTCCATCCCTAATTATATATGACGACCTAATGTTTCCGGATCCAATGTCGCAACGCAAAAACGTTTTTTCTCCTTCATAATCAGGAATCGATCCGATCGACTAAACGCAACCCTAATTCATTCAGTTTTAGCTAGGTCATCTTTTATTTCCATTAGTTTATCACAGTCAGGGGCGGAGATATATGGGGGTAGGGACGTGGCAAGTGCCAACCCCTTTCCGAAGAACAATATATATATATATATATATATATATATATATATATTAATGGAAGTCGATTTGGTACTTACTGGGACTCGAACAACTTAATTGATTTTTTACATGAACAATGAAAAACTAGCAATTGAAAAAATAAATGATTTGCATGATATAAATACTGTCTAAATGACTTTTATTTAGGGGAGTGATTTTGCCACTCCCCTTTGTGTCTTGATTAGATGATTTGTTTTGTGAGAAAAGGGAAGTAGTATTAACAAAAAGGGGAGTGACAAAATCAATTCTCTTATTTAAAGACCACGAGATAGTTAAACTAGAAGTCCACGGTTTTTTTAACAAAAAAATAAAACTCAAGGCTCGATTTTAGGTAATTGTATGGAACACATGCAACGATTATTAGAAAAATTAGAAAATCAATTTGGCATACCTCTCTTTAACTGAAGATTACTGCATTGTTGTGAGGTGACAATATGAAGAGAATGGCATCCATTGGCCCTGTTTAATAGCACTTATAATTCAGTTTATATGCTTAAAAAAAGTTAATGAAGGGTGTTTGATACCAATTATGAATAATCAGTTATTTGGCCTTTCTAACTTATTTGATCCCAAAAACTAGATTTTTTTAAGCTCAAATTTGAAGCTTTTTTATTTTATTTTAACATGAATGGAAAGAATCCTAAAGTGAATACTACATTCTTATTCAATTTTTAAGGACAGTCTAGATATTTCATTTATAAAAAGCTATTTGACAGCTTATTCAAGCAAACGGGTTATACTTTTTTAAAAAAATTATAAAAAGCTATAACAAACACTTTTATAACTTATTTTGATTTTTTTAAGCGAATAATCTGAAAAGCTAAGTTATAAGTGTTAGCTTGAAAGGAACTGTAGATTTTTTCAAGGCAATCATCTATAGTGTCCTAGCTAGAGAAAATTGATTTTCTTGTTGATTTTCATTTATGTATTAGCAGTTTCCAATTTATTTTAAAAACACCATAATTACAAATCTCCCATTCGATTTTCGTCTCTGCTTTATTGTCATTTTTGGCTCCTGTAAGACTGTTTTCTTTGGATGATTTTCATTTTTGATTATCGATGTCAATGAATTTCTTATTCCTGAAAACAAAAATTGAAATGTACAGAGTAGCCAAAATTGATAATTGGAAAAAAAAAAAACACAACAACTTCTAGCTCCTTGATATATATTGTTTGAATAAAATAAAATTCTAGCTCAAGACCACAACCACCTCTAAAATTTTCAATACCAACATGAAATTCATTTACTAAATTGTATTTTTAGCTACATAACCTAACCTAATCAAACCGAGTCTTATGTCCTAATCAATAATCACTTGGGGTCGGCACATAAAAGAAAAAAAAATGCCTTCAAGAATTAGTAACCAACATCATGTTCTTGAACTCATCAAAATCCAGCAGCCCATCTGAATTCATATCATACACATTGATCATGCTCCTGCAATCCTTCCCACAATCCTCGCTCCAAAGCCCTAATCTCAACAGAACGCTCTGAAGCTCATCGCATGAAATGAAGCCGTCGCCATTCAAGTCATACACTTTAAATGCCTTGGCAAGATCTCCCTCCAAATCATCCTTTCCCACATTCTCACCCTCTCCAATTTGATCATCACCATTAATGTTATGCTTTACAATGGTGTCATAAAAACATAAGAAGTCGATTAGGTCGAGCCTTGTTTTCCCTACCAGCGCTTGCAGCTCGTCGTGTGTGGAATGAACCCCGATCCTCTCGAGAAGGGATTTGAGCTCGTCAAGGCTCACGAATCCATCGCCGTTTTGGTCTAGCTTCTCGAATATCCTGTGCAAGTCATTGGTGTTGAGAGGGGACATGGTGGTGCAAGTCATTTGTAACTTAATTAACTAGAAAACAAGAGCGAATAACAAAGAAAATGCAAGTAAGTTTGCCCGAAATTTATGTTTACGGGAGATTTAAGATATATAATTAGCAGAGAAATCACAGTTTAAGAAATGGAACAAGCTGATGAAAGAAAATAAGGAATAGGTGTTTGAAATGTTGATGTTAAGTTGCACATTCTATAGAGAGGTATTTATAGAGATCGAGATCGAGAGAGAGAGAGAGGGAGAGAGAGAGAGAGAGATCCAGAGAGATCCAGAGAGAGAGAGAGAGAGTCAGAGGTTGACAAATTGATCAAACGTGTGCGATAGTTTCGTTTCGTTATTACGTCGAAGGACCATACGAAGTTTCCGGAAAAACACGTAGATTTTTCCTCAGAAGGTTCTCTTTTTTGGAGCTTCTAAGCATTTTGTTCTTTTTTAATTTTAATTTTTTTGTGGTTTGTTAGTTTTGCGTTAAAATTTTGTGGATTAGTAATTGGACTCGATGAGAGGAATCGGAAAACTCCAACATTTTTTACTTTTTTTTTGTTATCGGCAAAAGAATTTTATTAAAACTCGATAAGGGTACATCGAGAAGGATAAAGTGAGCATCATAGACAATCATATGCAAACCACCATCCAAAATTTTTTACTTTTAACCAAACAATTTTGGTAATATCCAAGATAAACCTCCAAATTAAAAGCCGGATTCTTCTCGTCGAGATGAATAAAAAAATTAGAAAAATTTGGCATAAAACTAATAAATGCGAAAAAAATTAAATAAGGACAAAACGCCAAAAAGCCTTTAAAGCCCTGGGAGAACAAGGCCTCCATTTTGATGCTTAGTGAATTTCGCTTCTGATGGTAAAACACAAGGGTCTTTTTATTGACAGCAGTACAATATGTTGTCAATAAGCTAAAGAAAGTGCCAGCCTGTTTAGTGGTCTAGCTGCAGGACTGTTTCTCAATTAGGCAAAAAAAAAAAGGTGTCGGTCTGCTGATAAAAAAAAAAAAAGCTAAAGAAAGTGCCACACACACTTCAATTAATGCAATTTTTACATTTTCTAATATACTTTCACACATTTTAATACGCTTTTCATATATTGGGATATATTTTTTCAACCTTGATGATAACTCAATGGACTGTTTTTAGCCTTTTTAAGAAATTAATAATGACTTTTCCGACCGAGGAATCTGAATTTGAAGACTACTGATAATATTAAGAGAATACACGGACGGGGCAAAGGCAACTTCATGTTATTATTTGCTGGGTTTTGCTATTTGCAAAGAAGATTCGTAGGAACCAAGCAAGAAAAAAGGAGAAATTACAGTAAGTCCCCTTCAACTATACCTCGGTAACGAGTTGCCCCCTTCATCGTTTAACTCGGACACTTGACCCCCTTTCATCTTTTATGGTGTGACACTTAAGCCCTTGCCGTTAGTGAGCTGTTAACGGAATTGCTGAAATTACCAATTTACCCTCTTTGGGCTATTTTTGTTTCGCTTATAACTTTTCGTAGGAAACTCTGTTTCAACCCGTTCTTTTTTCAGAACTCTTATTTTTCCCTCTATTTTATGGGTCTATAATAATTTTAGTATGATAACTTTACGCTTTCTAAGGTTAGAGTTGTGTCTTAGATATTCAGTGATCAGCAGATTTGATAGTGCTAGCTGTTGTCTGTTCAGTGCAGCTAGCTGATCGTTCCTCTGCAAATGGTGTAGTGGTTGGAATATAGGTCAACCGGCTACCGGGCCTTCATCCGGGGGCTGCCAAAAAGCAAAAAAAAAAAAACAGAGCACTCTATTTTTTTTGTCTCTCTCTCTCTCTCTCTCTCTCTCTCTCTAAGTTCTATTATGGGTCCAAACCTTTTCATAGTTATTTTTATAAATCTTTATATGAAGATTTCATTCTTACATCTATATTTGTTATTTGCCACACTCAATTTCAAATTTACATGCATGATTTGAAAAATCTATTTCAAATGGAATTGTTTGATCAGCTCTATGTTTTCATGAGGAATGCACTACCATTTCCAGTACTCTGTTTTTGGGTTGGAATGCACTACATTAATTAATGGTGCTCTAATGTCACAATTGCACAGCACATTTGGATCCCCATTGGAAGACCCAGTTCTACCTTCCATCACAGAGAGAGAGAGAGAGAGAGAGAGAGAGAAAGAGTACCGTTGGGACGGGGCAGAGAGAGAGAGAGAGAGAGAGAGAGAGAGAGAGAGAGTTTACCATTGTATGTATTTATAAGGGCATGACTTGTCATTAATAAGGTCATGTATTGCTCACATGACCTTCCGTTTAAATTCATAACGGCTCACTAACGGCAGGGGTTTAAGTGTCACGCCATAAAAGCTGAAGGGGGTTAAGTGTCCGAGTTAAACGATGAAGGGGGCAACTCGTTACCGAGATATAGTTGAAGGGGGCTTTTTGTAATTTCCCCAAGAAAAAATTCGTTTGGGTCCATTTCGGGTCCCACGAAAATCTAAAAAAATATCCATAAATTTTTTAATATTATTTTATGCTCAGTTTGCCTCTACGAATTCAAAAGTAATACTTACCGATATCTATTGGCGCTGATTTTTTATAAAACCCCATAAAATAATATTAAAAAATTTGTGGATATTTTTCTAGATTTTTGTGGGATCTAAAATGGATACAAACAAATTTTTTCTTGTGTAATTCCCTGCAAATCTTCATCCCAATTAGAATTTCCGTTATTAGCCTTTTCTTTTGCCTTTAGTAGACTTTTTGTCAATATAGCACGGATTCTGCTTTGCCAACCCAAGGGTTTGGCTAAGTTCCGCTAAAGACTTTTTGAGTTTTTTTTGTATTGTCTTTATTCAAACTTTTTTTTTTTTGGTTGTGTTTTTTACCTTTACGCCTAACTTTTGTAAATTATCGATTTTTTTTGTCAAGACGAATTGAAAAAGTACAAAATTATGACTTTTACCCAAATATTTTTACAAATATCCAAAATAAAGTCCCAAAAGGCGGAAAAGTAGCTTGTTCCCCTAAACTCCCACGTCCGATTTACACTGTGAGCGAAAAAGCTCTTGGATTCAATTTTTCAGGTCTCGATATTAGTCACGGTGCTCATATACACGCGATTATTAAGAAATACTACTCCCTTGACTTTTGGTAGAAAGAAAAAAAAAACCCAAGTCTATACTCATAAAAATCCGCATTCAAATTACTGACCAAACGTGTGAAACGTGAAAGCAACTATCACCCAACTACTGATATTGATAGGTTCACTCTTCGCCTTTTTTCCCTTTGTGTTTTTAAGGCACAACTTATAAAACCGGACTCAGGGGCTCTGCTGCCCACCAGGAACAACAGCACTTACCTATACCTCAAAACTACGCAGTTTTGAGGCAATTGTTGTTGTTGTTCTTTTTTTTAATTTGATTTGATAAAAGCTCTATTTGTAAAGATTTTATTTTTCTGATCACTTTATTCTAAAAGGTCATAATTATTTTTTGTCTCTAGGGCTGTTAATTAAGTATCTGCACTTTATTTGCACTTTATTTGGGACCCTGTAGAGTAGAAATTTAATTGTGACAGTCATAGAAAGAAAAATTAATTATGATCATTTAAAATAAAATGATTAAACAAATAAGATCTACACATCTGTTCAAAAAGATTGGAAATTGGATCACTTAATTTTTTAACCATATTTTTCTTTTATAAACAGTCTTAAAAATTATTATATTAACATTTTGAAGAAAAGGAAAAACGTTTGGCTTTACCGATCCAAGCTATGTTGTTTCGATTTTATTCATTACTTAGGGAAGGGAAAAACGTTTCCCAAATAGGGCTTTTATCAGATTTAATTTTTAAAAAAAAATGGAACAAGAAGAAAAGGAGTTGCCTCAAAACTGCATAGTTTTGAGGTGCAGGTAGGGGCTGCTGTCCTTGGTGGACAACAGAGCCCCTGAGTCCTACCCGTCTTGAATTATACCTAATATCAGGCATGAATTAGTTACAACAGTTTTGTTTGGCCTATAGAGCTGTGACAGCTACTCTTCAAGCTAAGCCACACGTGGCGCTCCACGGGCCTTTTCTGCTGCACATCTATGTGCGAGCCACACATTCGGTGGTGGAGAGGCCCCTAGAGGCTGGAGCACCATGTCGTGATGCTCTAATAACAAGTAGGGATTCTCCCTACAGTCGGAAATCACTGCAAAAAGAAAAAGAAAAAGAAAGTGTTATTGAATTCCTCAACTGCATGTCACATAATTGTCCACCTATCCTACTATAAGGCAGACGAGTTCCACCGTTTCTTCAAAGTAGAAACTATGAGACAAGGAAACCTCGGCCGAAGGAAAGAGAGCACAACCACCCCGCCATTCCTGAACAATTTTCCTTCTCCCTCTCATCAAATATCCTGTGAATTTGTGGTTGGAAAGTTTAGGGTCCACACTCTACAGCCTTGGGGTCCATTAAGGGAGGTTGCATGTGGATGTCTCTTCGTTGCTGTGCCGAGGTCAGCGGCAGTGAGTCCGTTTGGACACCGCCACACCAACTTCTTTAGCATCTAGTTCCCATTTCAAACACAAAAAATTGGACGAGAAATCGAAAAGGTAAAAAAGTACGAATCATAATTTAGAAAAGAAACGTTCAGAGAAATTACACAATGAAGAGAGCGAAAAATAGGCATTTTTGTTCTATTTTCCCATAAACCGTAAGCGCTTCATTCAAATGAAGAAAAACATAAATATATAGTTGCAAGACACGAGAGAAATTACACAATGAAGAGAACGAAAAATCACAACCTAAAGAAGCCTTGAAATGGAAGAGGCATCATCCATGCAATCCTAGACCAATGTAAATAAACATTCCCAAGAAAAGAATAACAAAAAATAATAATAATAAATTAAATAATAATAATAATAATAATAATAATAATAATAGGTAACTAGGAACGAACTCGCATATTTTTACGGGTCTTAGGCAAATCATCAAATCGTAATAGGCTCTAATACCCACCAAAATCAAGAGGCCATAACAGCACAATTCAGTCTATTTTAGACCCCAGAGAAGTCGGCGCCTTTTTGCATGCATATTCTAGACCCATCATAATAATTTATGAAAAACCAAACCATAAAATAACTATCAAGAATCTAACCAGGAGTAGGCAATGCATGTAATAAACTAATTCACGTTTTGTACATGAGTAGAACGAAACATAAGGTCGTCTAGGACAGCCTTTGTTACCAAAATCCGCAGAAATCTACTGGTTGTCTCACACATTCCTTTAAGAACAGCACACGCAGAGAGAGAGAGAGAGAGAGAGAGAGAGAGAGAGAGAGAGAGAGAGAGAGAGAGAGAGAGAGAGATTTCATTTTGCAAAATCAAGTGTGATTTCTTCGTGAATCTTAACCAAAGCCGGGTAAGTGGGATAGTGACCTCATCTTCACAGATGAAATTTTCGTAACCACTTTTATGAAAGAAAATACAAAGAGAGAATGGAAGTCTTATTTTCCGACTGCTACACTAATTACATTTACGGAATGTGACTAAGAGTGACAGAAGCAACTCATTAGCACCAAATAACACTTTCCGGAAGCTTATCCAAAAAAAAAAAGAACACTTTCCGGAAGTAAATATCAAAGAATGAATAACATGTCATCTCTTTCACAGATTCACCTTCAAGCCTTCAAGCAAAATTTACCAGGCTCATTGTATGTCTTTTCCAACTGCTCAACCTTGTTTATTCTGAAACCCCTGGTCCTTATTTCCTCGGGCGCTAAAGTGTCTTTGTAATCAACATTTTCAAGGATCCACCCTTTGTTTTGCACTGAACCTCCCACTTTTACCTGTCATTGTGTCAAAAGGAGGAGAGATTTCCTTACTGTTGATCCATTGGTAAAAAATCCCACTAAAAAGTTTGACAAACAGGGAAATTTGCTGTCTAAATGGACCGATTCCAATGAGCAACTATATGGTGCTTGGTTAACTAACTTGGAACATACAGCGAAATGGAGCTTAGAAGGAAAATACAGTAAACTTCTCACTAATAATTCCTCCCAAAAAAACAAAAAATCTGAGTTGATAATACGAGTATAAAAAGCATGTCTTGGTAAATTCCCGTGTGCAGAACCATCAAAGACTCAGAGGTATGAGAACCATCTTAATTCCTTATTACAGTCGGCAAAAATGGTTTTCATGGACATGATAGAGAAAGGGCTAGATGCTTTTAAGAAAGCTTGGAGGACTACTCAAATTTGAAATTTATACCATGTGTAACTCCTCACTTAAGTCACTGCATACCTCAGCATCTTTGACGGAGTTGATGACAAGAGCCCCATCCAAGGAGAGATCCTCAAGAAAGATGTTACTGCCATTGATAACCAAGGTAGATTTCTGAGAAATGGAACAGCTTCCACTAACTTTGCTTGTAACATCCGCGAAAGTCAGTGCCCATTTGGGCTTCCAGGTGACACGGGGCCACACTTCCACCTCTTGTCCATTGAACACCTGAAGGACTGGATCATCTACCTTAAAACCAGCCTGATGCCAAACAAGGAGCAACATATCCTTACACTTAGACGTTCTGAAGCACTAGTAATCCACAAACATAGATTTTCTCAAACGCACACTCAAAAAACATATATACGAGTGCACTGCATGAAAACTTTAGCTTAAGCGAACAGTATAAAGATAAAGAAAGTAGGTTAATTTCCTGCAAAACCCGAGGACTTATTTTATAAGGCCAACCTGCCAACATAAGAGCAGTAGAGTTCTTCTGACTGATGGAATCAAACCCAAACTTCCCATTATAATATCGCAATTTTTCACAGAAGATGGACTGGCAAGAATGACAAGGAAATGGTTCAGGCACTTGATCTATTCTAGCATGTACTATGTGCAATAACAGTGAGAACCCTAAAACAAGAAGCCAATTTAGGACTTTTGGGCAAACACTTTGACACAGGATCTGGTTCTACCAGTAAAAAGAAACAAGGCACCAAGAAATACAAAAGAAACTTCATTGAGCATCATAACATGAAATAGTTTTTCTCTGTAACATATATATCAGGAGAGTGAAATTACTACCTTTTTAAGGATGAGGCTGTTTGCCCTATAGACCGCCATTTCTCCAGAGGTAGCGCTGTGATACGGATTACCCTTTGGCACCTTCAGTCCAGTGCAAACAGAAATAAATACACAAATATGTTCTGTATTAAAAAACATAAGCAGCAAAATATATATATTCTTTGTGCAGAATAGGCTTCAAAAAGCCTCTGGAAAGGGAAAGGTAATGCTATTACGATCCGAATGTGAAATCATCACCACTAGGTTTGAATACTTTGACATAAATAAGGTGACTGCAAGAAAGTGAGAACAAAAACACTTAAATTTACTGGTTCTGTGACACCAGCCGCCCAATCAACAGTACCAATTCAGAACGTTTCATCAGAACTTTACGAATTCCAAACCACGTTACATGATTACAAAAGTGTGCGTAAAAATATAGGGCTAATTTGGATAATTGTATACCTTAGCAGCATCCTCAGGATTGTTCTTCACGGGTGCATAAGCAAGCCAAATATCCATCACCTAAGTATAACAGGATTACATGTTCACAGAAGAAACTCTGTGTGAATTTGTTAAAGCACCATAAAGAGACAAAAGTGAAATACATTCAATAGAATAGCCTTTTGACATCATAAAGAGTCAACAAACGTACTGTAAATCCAACCCTTGCTGTTGGAGGCAATGTTTTAGGGTAGTCTTGCATCATACATTCTAATCGTGTGGAGGACTTAAATGATGTTTTGGAAGCATCTTTGTATCTGCCAAAAAAAGGACAACAAATGAGTTGTTCAAGGAATAGACAACTTTGACCATCTTGCAAGGATCAAAAGACGGCTTTCTTGCCATTTTGGTCCCCAATGTATTAGCGAGTTGCCGATTTGGTCCCCAATCTAAAAATTTAGCCAATTTAATACCCAATGTAAGCAATTCGTGTCAAAACGGTCCCTGGGCCTAACACCGTTTGTTGTTTCCGTCAAAATAAGGGGCATTTTTGGTATTTGACCTATAACCCCTCACCAATGCCAATGCCAACCTCTCACCCTGACCCCTTGCCAATGCCAATGCCAATGCCAATGCCAATGCAGCCGCCGCTCCTCCCTCTCTAACCCCTTGCTTAATGCCAACCTCTCACCCTCCTCGCCACCACCCCCTCCGATCTATCACCCACCCACTTTCCCCCCGTCCCTCCACAACCCGACAACAACGACGCGACAGCATGATCGAAGCCAGACCGCTCCTGCCTAGGGCTTTGAGCCACACCAATCTTGTCCAAAAACGCCGTGGTCGCTCCCCCGCCGGCAGTCGGGTTCATTGGAGCTCAGATACAGCCTCACGTTGTTGGCGGTGGTGGTCTAGGGTTGATAATGCAGTCGCGTTCTTTGGCCATCATTTCGAACAGGGTCTCGCCGCCGCCGCCCCCTTCTCCGAGCACCTCAATGACGACGACGACGGCCTGGGCGATGGTGGGGTCGATCCGCTGCCTGGGGGTTCTTCCTTTCACGCATTTTTCTTCTTTCTTTCTCTGATTTTTGCAGTTTGATCAAAGGAGGCGCTGGTGGCGTTTGGGGGGCGGCTGTCCAGATCAGTGGTGGTGGAAGGCGGTGTGGTGGGTGGTGATTGTTGGTGGGTTTTGTTGTTGCGGTGGCTATGGACGATGGGTTTGCAGGTGGGTTATTTTGCAGTTTGGGTGTCGGTGATGTAGGTGGGTGGGGTGTTTGTTAGGTGGTTGTGCGGCCGCTGTGGGGTGTATGTTTAGGTGGTTGTGTGGCGGCTTTGGGGTGGTGTTGCAATTTAATTGGGTGGTGGTGATGCAGGTGGGTGGGGTGTTTCTGTAGGTGGTTGTGCGGCGGCTGTGGTGTTTGGGTTTGTGTATTGGGGTTGAAGATGATAGTATAGGTCAAATACCAAAAATGCCCCTTATTTTGACGGAAACAACAAACGGTGTTAGGCCCAGGGACCGTTTTGACACGAATTGCTTACATTAGGTATTAAATTGGCTAAGTTTTTAGACTGGGGACCAAATCAGCAACTCGCTAATACATTGGGGACCAAAACGGCAAAAAAGCCATCAAAAGACTATTTCCGACTGAAAATTTTACTCTTTTATCATCATAAGAAGCAGGATATTTCACTTAGTTTGATCCACCACATAATAATTCCTTGGAGCCCGTAGGCATACTACAGTTGTCCGATTAAATGCATTTTCATAGATAGCTTCGCAAAGCAAATATATGATACAGTATTAACAACACATGAAACAAATTAATGACTCATCCTCAGCAAGCTTGTGGGATCTTTGGATTAAAACTTAAAAGAACAAGAGATGCATCCAGAAGAAAGCATTGTGTCGTGCTTGCTTGACTTTTTTTGAGTAGCTAAGTTTACATCCATATCTATTCTTACCAATTCCTGTGGAAATTATCTCATGGTTCAAGCACGCAAAACTTATTGCTCAATTATTATGACAAAAATGATGACTTTTTTAGAGTAGCTAAGTTTACATCCATATATATTCTTACCAATTCCTTCGGAAATTATCTCATGGTTCAAGCAAGCAAAACTTCATCGTACTTGGTCATTCCTCAATTATTATGACAAAAAGGATGCAGCTTGTTAAATTATTATGAGTTTATTTGTAATTAGTTTATTAGTTGTTCTATTATGTAACTAGTTCATTCTCTAGGACCATAGTATAATTAGTCTAATGTGTTGTATAAATACTCATGTTGTATTCAGTTTATGTAATGAGAAATATAACCCTAAATTTCTATGTCTCTCAATTTCACATGGTATCAGAGCGGTAGAACTGAGACCTACCTTGTTTTTCCTTTCTTCCGATCAATCAAGACTTAGCAACCTACAGCCACCGTCGAGTTTTTCTTCCAGATCTGTCTTGAACCCAGTTTTTTTTTTCGTCGACCTGTTCGACGCCCTTGTCGACTTTATACCCACCAAATCTGTCTGTTCTGCTGTCATCTCTGCGTTTCCAACCATTTCCGACGACACCTGAGGTTCGCCGGACACCTACGACCTCCGACAGCCTTCGCCAGACACCTACGACCTCCGACAGCCTTCGCCAGACACCTACGACCTCCGACAGTGCTGACCCAGTTCAGTTCCGACCTTGTCTACACTCGCCGGACCTCCGACAGCCTGTTTCAGACCTCGTCGCCCTGACCCAGTTCCGTTCCGACCTTGTCTACGCTCACCGGACCTCCGACAGCCTGTTTCAGACCTCGTCTACACTTGCTGGACCTTCAGCAGTTTGTTTCAGTGCTAGAACTGCTGGAACTTCTTGATTTGGGACTCTTCCAGCAGTCGAAACTTTTCAATCTGGGTATTTGGTACTGTTCTGTATTTAAGCTGCCTCTGAATATTTCCTTTAAGGGTGTTTACTGTAATTAGTGTTGGTTTGTGGTCGTTTATTGCTGAGTTGACTGAGTATTGTGGATTCGGAGTTGTGGTTCTATTGTTAAAATGTCAATAGAGGATAAAAATGAGGCTTCCGTCAGTGCAAAGGATGAGTTGAGTCGCGTAGGGATTATGGATAACTCTCCTCTGGATATTTGTCATCTTAAATTGGATGGTACCAATTATTTGATTTGGTCTCGCACTTTTACTTTAGCAATTGAGGCCAAAGGCATTTCTGAGTTCATTGAGGGCCCTGTTACTCCACCTGTTGAGGCTATTGACCTTAAGAAGTTTAAATCTCAGAAATCATTGGTTATGACCTGGTTGTTTAACTCCATGAGAGCTGATATTCGCCATACTTTCTTGCTCCTTGATATTCCGCATCATATTTGGATTACTGCAGCCCAAACCTCTTCGCAACAAGGTAATGATGCACAGTGTTTTGAGTTGAGGAAAAGGCTTCGTACATTGGAACAAAATCATCGCCCCGTCGCTGTGTACTTTGCTGACTTGAGTGGAGCATGGAAGGAATTTGATTATCATCAGGGGTTTCAGGCTGTTTGTGCGATGGATGCTGCTAATTGGCTAAAAAGGATAGAGAAAGAGCGTGTTTATGACTTTCTTGTTGGTCTTGACAGGGAATATGATCAAATTAGAGTGCAGGTGTTGGGTCGTGTTCCATTTCCATCTTCAGGAGAGGCTTATGCCATTGTTCAACAAGAGGAGAGTAGAAGGAGTGCTATGGTGCATACTCCTACTTCTGATCGTTCTGCTTTGGTTGTCATTCCTCAGGGTCAGTTTGGTTCTAGTGATGGGCTTGTTCCAAAAAGCGATAAGTCTCAGACTGGTGCTAGCAGTAGGCCTATCGATCGTGAGTCCCTCCGGTGTGATCATTGCCACAATCCCGGCCATTCTAGGGATTTCTGTTGGAAGTTACATGGCCGTCCCTCTCGCGGGCGAGGGGGTGGACTCGGTCGTCACGGTCGCGGTTTGATGCGCTCTCAGGCCCAGGCTCATGTTTCAGAGTCCACAGTTGCTACCTTGCCTGATTCTGGGTTCAATACTGGAGTTCAGGCGCCTTTTGATCATGTTAGTGGTTTTTCTCAGGGAGAGATGCAAGCTCTCAGGCGCCTCATGGCTCAAGCTGATTCTCCATCTACTATAGCTCCCACTTCCACAACAGGTTCCACATCATCCTATTTTGCCCACACAGGTATTTCGGCTAGTGCATTTACTGCCTCTTCTGCTATTCCTTGGATTATAGATTCTGGTGCTTCAGATCATATGACAGGTTGTTCCTCTGTATTTGATTCTTACTGTACTTATTTTGGTAAGAATAAGGTAAGAATAGCAGATGGATCATTCTCTGCTATTTCAAGGAAAGGTTCCGTTCTCTATTCTCCCTCCATTTCCCTCTCTTCAGTTCTCCATATTCCAAACTTTGCTACTAACCTTCTGTCCGTTAGTAGTCTTACTCGTTCTGCAAATTGTTCAGTGACATTTTTTCCAAGTCATTGTGTTTTTCCAGAACTGGACACGAGCAAAGTGATTGGCAATGGTAAAGCACAGGGTGGCCTTTACTTTTTAGAGTCTGCACCTCGTTCACCCATGTCCTGTGGTCTTGCTCTACAAGCAGATACGAGTTCAGCTCTCTCTATGTTACATCAGTGGCACCATAGATTGGGTCATCCCTCTTTTGAGATTTTAGAAAAACTTTTCCCTACTTTAATTAAGCATTGTTCTAGGAGTCAATTTTTTTGTGAAGCCTGTGAGTTTGGAAAACATAAACGTTCTATTTATGCACATATTAATAAACGGAGTGACTCTCCTTTTATGGTTATTCATTTTGATGTTTGGGTCCTTCTCCTGTTACCTCTCTTAAAAGTTTTCGATGGTTTGTCACTTTTATTGACTGTTATTCTCGTGTGACTTGGGTGTATTTACTTAATTCCAAAAGTGACGTCTTTTCTTGTTTTAAATCTTTTCAAGCGATGGTATACACTCAATTTGACACGAATATCAAAATTCTCCGTAGTGACAATGGCACTGAGTATATCGATAGGAATTTTAGGGCTTTTCTAAATGAAAAGGGTATTCTTTTTCAGACGACTTGCGTTGACACTCCACAACAAAATGGAGTTGCTGAACGCAAAAATCGTCATCTTGCTGAGGTTGCTCGCTCTCTTTTGTTCACCATGAATGTTCCCAAATATTTATGGGGAGAAGCGATTTTGACTGCAACTTATCTTATTAACTGTATGCCCTCTAGTGTTCTCCACTTCAAAACTCCTATTGAGTGTCTTCCTCACAGTTCTCGTGTCCTGACTCTTCCTCCAAAAGTTTTTGGTTGTGTGTGTTTTGTTCATGCTCCTCACCCTGCTGGTGGCAAACTGGGTCATAAAGCCCTTAAGTGTTTCTTTGTTGGATATTCTCCTACCCAGAAGGGCTATAAGTGTTATGATCCTCACTCTAGGAAGTTTTTTGTCTCCATGGATGTCACTTTTTGGGAAACCGAGTCTTTTTACTCTCCCTCCACTCCATCTCTTCAGGGGGAGCAACATGTTAGTCAAGAAGAGATGAGAAAGGAAGAGGTGTTTACATCTCCAAATCAAGAGTCATGGTCACTTCCTTTTTATAGTGAGGGAGAGAAATCTGGAGTGGAACCAGTGTCTGTTGATAGTGCAAAACAGGACACTGTTAGACGAGTGGATGTGGATAAGCGTATTAGACCAAGCGAATGACCTACTACCTTGGCAACGTATCAAAAGAAAGGAAAGAAAGGCCAATCTTCATGTGAACTGCCACCTTGCCAATCACCATCCCCTACTTCAGTTCCAGACTCCTCAGTTGACTCATCTGGTAATAAATCTTCTCCCATTGAACCTCCTATTATTGATTCTGATAATCTTCCTGTTGCTCTTCGGAAAGGTGTTAGGTCATGTACTCAACATCCCATTTCTCAGTATGTCTCTTATGATCGTTTATCTCCTTCATACTATGCCTTTGTTTCATCTCTTTCTTCTATATCTATTCCACAGAATTGGCAGGATGCGTTCATGATATATGAGTGGAAATGAGCTATGGTAGAGGAGATGACAGCTTTGAAAAAGAATGGCACTTGGGAGCTAGGATCACTTCCAGAAGGAAAGAAATCAGTAGGATGCAAGTGGGTTTTCACTATTAAGCAGAATGCTGATGGTACAGTTGAGAGATATAAGGTGAGACTTGTTGCCAAGGGTTTTACTCAAACCTATGGTATTGACTATGAGGAGACATTTGCACCAGTAGCAAAGATGAACACTGTGCGAGCTCTGCTTTCTTGTGCTGCCAATTTGAATTGGCCCCTTCACCAGTTTGATGTAAAAAATGCATTCCTCCATGGTGAGTTAGAAGAGGAGGTGTATATGGACGTACCACCAGGTTTCTCTTCCTCTGAGGCTGAAGGGAAGGTATGTAGATTGAAGAAGGCCCTATATGGGCTGAAACAATCACCTAGAGGGTGGTTTGGTAGATTTTCCAAGGCTATGTTGGGGTTTGGATACAAACAGAGCCATGCAGATCATACTATGTTCATCAAGGGAGACACTGGTAAGATTGCTGTCCTTATTGTGTATCTTGATGATATAATAATGACAGGCAATGATGTGAATGAAATTCTTAATCTCAAATCTAGTCTGGTTCAAGAATTTGAGATTAAGGATTTGGGACCACTAAGATATTTTCTTGGAATGGAAATTGCAAGGTTTGATAGCGGTATTTTTATCTCCCAACGAAAGTATATACTTGATCTTTTAGAAGAAACAGGTATGTTGGGTTGTAGACCTGCAGACTCTCCTATTGAGGCAAATCATCATCTTAGTGGAGATGTGGGGGAACGCACTGATAAGGAAAGATATCAGCGACTTGTGGGTCGACTGATATACTTAGCGCACACCCGACCGGATGTTACTTATGCAGTAGGTGTTGTTAGCCAATTTATGCATGATTCTCGTACTTTACATCTGGATGCAGTTTACCGTATCTTGAGGTATCTCAAGGCAGCTCCAAGGAGAGGAATTCTGTTTTCTAATCATGGTCACCTACGTTTGGAGGCATTTACTGATGCTGACTGGGCTGGTTCTGTGGATAACAAACGCTTTACTTCTGGCTATTGTACTTTCCTTGGAGGAAATTTGATTACTTGGCGAAGTAAAAAGCAATCAGTGGTTGCCAGGTCTAGTGCGGAAGCTGAGTATAGAGCTATGGCACATGGAGTTTGTGAGCTCCTATGGCTCCAAACAGTGCTACGTGATTTGAGAATTTCTGATAATGGTCCTATGAAACTCTATTGTAACAATAAAGCAGCCATAAACATTGCTCATAATCCTGTTCAACATGACAGAACGAAGCATATAGAGATTGACAGACACTTCATCAAGGAGAAGCTGAGCGAGGGGTTGATATGCATGCCTTTTGTGAGATCTGAAGATCAATTAGCTGATATATTCACAAAATGACTTGGTCGCAAGAGTTTCCACCCTATTGTGTTCAAGTTAGGCTTGATTGATATCTTCGCACCAACTTGAGGGGGAGTGTTAGATTATTATGAGTTTATTTGTAATTAGTTTATTAGTTGTTCTATTATGTAACTAGTTCATTCTCTAGGACCATAGTAAAATTAGTCTAATGTGTTGTATAAATACTCATGTTGTATTCAGTTTATGTAATGAGAAATATAACCCTAAATTTCTATGTCTCTCAATTTCACACAACTAAATAATGTAGAGCTAGAATGTAATGGACTAAAACATGTACTTCGCTTACACACAGGAAAAAAAAAAAAAAAAAGGCCAATTTGAAGAAGAGGCGCTTTCAAAATTTTGCACACAAATAAATACTGACTATCCCAATTTCTAGGAATTTAAAATATGAAAGGGGCTGAACTGCAGAAAGTTTACAATCTCTAGTCAACTAAGCTTTTAAATAAAAGAAACGCCCGTGTAACTTATGAAATCTCTGATCAAACCATATGCGATATGGTCATTATTTGATATAAGACCGATTCCAGCCACATCGCAACTGTTTCCTACTAGACGGCATCATAATAAAGAGCATAAAGTTCTATTAACCAGGAAAAAGGTAATAAAAGAGACGGGATTTAGATAATCCAAAACAAAGTCACAAACCCAAGAAAATAGAGGATAACACCAAACAAAGTTACACTCTAAACTAGGGCAGACTAAGGGCGGAAAGAAAAAAACAGAGAAGTTACTTGGGGTTAACAAACTCCTGTATGGCACCACCAGTTTTTGTAAGCTCCTCAATGTAGGGGCCAAGTTCAAGTATCAACTGCAAAAAAAAAAAAAAAAGTATCATTACTACAAGTCGTGCTGCCTAATCAATTGAATAATTCACCAGGAGAAGAAAAAAAAAACCGGAAGCTCAGCAATCAGCAACATAAATTAATCCAAAGCTGATTGCAGTCATTTCCCCCCCCCCCCCCCCCCCCCCCCCCCCCCCCCCCCCCCCCCCTTTTTGATGTGATTACGATACAACAATCATGAAGAAAGCCCTTGATTAGCCATTTTCGAAGTTTAGACACCATGCATCCATTCTTCTACATAAAGAAGGCAGTCTACATGTGTTGAACTTATAGCTAAGTCAAATTCACCTTACATGTGGATGCCATGAATTTGTATGTACTCCGACGTTCCAGACATCCCATGAATCATTTAGCAAATGGACAAAGCCTTGAGTGCAAAGCCGGTATACTTTTCTTCTAAAACTAAAATATCACATCGCAGTTTGTTCATGGATTAATGTTCTTGGATGTCCATTAACACTTTGAATGACAATGGTTCAGTCCCAACTTAACCAAGCTCTCCAATAAGCAGTAAAGTAAACTCTTGAGATTAACAAACGGAAATATTATGAAGGAAGCAGCTTTGATAAGAGAAAATACCAAAACTATGCAGGAAAAAACCAGTAAAAAAGAACACCTTGCAAAATGATATAAAGAGGAGAAAACAACACACATTCTTTAAAAATGCAGATTTAGAAATAAGATGTATATGGAAATCATACTTGGTTAATGTTGCCTGGAAAAGGAGAATAGCCTGTCTCGCAGTTCACATCGCCATCGGGATATCCAGTTGCTCTAAGCAAAGGATCAAGCTGATTGTATTCCACATTAATCACCATTGTCCTACCTAAAGTCAATTTTCACCCTAATTAGAAAAAAGATATACAATACAAATTATGTTCCCTCATGAAGTATAAAAGTTTAAATGCTTACTGTTTTTTATGTAAATAATTGGAAACCATCTAGAGATGTGATGCAACAGTCAATATCGGATATAACAAACAGAACAAATTACTTATTTAGAAGCTCATGTGTACAATAATAGCTAATTGTTGCATTAGTACTTGTTTAGAAGCTCATGTGTACACAAATAGCACACTGTTGAGTACATTACCATTCGTTTCTAAGGCTCTACATTATAAGCTGTGGAAGTCAGAACTACGTGATAGAGAATCTTAGGTACAGATTATTCTAAACCGTATGCTGGAATATCAAGGGCACAAGAATCTGCAAAGACTAAGAAAATGAGTTCTCTCTCTATTCCATTGATGATTTACCCTATGATATTTAAGGCAAGAAAAGGCTATCATATATTCCCACCAGGCATAATCTTTTTTCTTTCCTCTTTGTACAAACTGCAAACCATGCTAGTATATGTCAAACTATGGTCATGAGTGAAGGTCTCTAGAAACTCCACCACAAATCCATTGAACAAGTAGACCAAGTAATACATGCTAGTGGATCTTAAAGCAGCAAGACAATACAATGTGATAAGGTAAATGAGCATGACCTACAAAATACAGGGAAAACCTCACTTACACTTCATTTTTCGTGGAATACTTACAAGTTAAAGCATCTTAGTATGGCAATTAGCATGCCTATAAATGTTGAAGCAGATTCCGAGTAGACCATGGTGATGGCCATACTACATCCTCACCATACACTAAACTCCCCATCCTTGCAGTTATTTTTGTTACCATGCCATGAGTGTTCAATGTGATCAAGTTATATAATGGGACTAATAGAAGAGTTGAAAAACTTAACTATTTCAGGAATTATGGTCCCTTTATGTTCCTTTAAACGAAGAACAAAGGCACAGTAGTTTCACTGAGTGACATCTAGATGCATAGGAGGTTTGGAATAACAGAGAGATTCGATTAGCAAGAAAGTTAATTCTACTTGACAATACTATTACCATCAGTGTGAGTAAGTTTGGCAATTCCTCCAATAGCTTCCTTAGCTTTGCGGGGCACAGCAAGAGAATTAACATGGTATTGTTTGGTGGCGCTTACACCCAAGGCAGCCGGAATTGCCTAAACACATAACATAAGGTAAGGAGATAAATGCATCCATTTTCCCTGAAAACAAACAATGAACTCATGAAAAAACGTCAACTGAACCTTGAATAGAAGACCATTTGTATCTTGGAAAAACAGAACCCATCTCAAACCAGCATGACGCCTGATAAACCAATGGACAAAGTGAATAGTGTGCTATTTAGATGGGAAAGCGAAAAACATGAATTGCAAACAAAAACACTGGCAAATCACTGAAGTTATGCTCTCCCCATCCTTCATGACTAATTAACTCCCAACCCTTCAATGGACCATATGTTTACCATCAAGTAAAGGAGAATTGGACAGGAATATCAACTTTTTAAGATGCTGCAGTGGTAAGTCAGGGACTCAGGGTACGAAAATCTGTGTAAATAGAAAACAAGGTAACCTAGATAAAAGGAGAACAAAATTCAGCAATATGGACATACTAACTTACCATATATTTAGAAGGCCACTAGAATAAAGAAGTGAATGAACATCGCCATGACCATGAGGTTTTGTCTACATTCAGAGAATGGAGGAGAAATAATAGAAAAAAAAGTTAACAGAATAAAGGAAGGCTTGCATTCCTAAAAAAACATGTTTATTTGCAATTTTTGATATAGTATCTGCTGAAAATAACTTCATATAGTTCACAAACAAATAAAAATTACCTGAATTACATATTTATTATGTGGGTCCACAGCAAGTCTTGCATCATTATCATCCAAGCAAGCAACTTTTTCCTGAAGTTAAAGGAGAAGCAACATCTCCGATCATCAAATGCCAGAACAGTGAGCTGTGTCAAATAACTGCATTTATGATCAGCTTCTTACCTGCTTTAGAAGTTTTACTTGTGTAGGATTCATTCCAAAGTAAGAATTCGATTCCAATAGCTCTAGTGTGCGTGCATGTGTGTCATCAGATGTCATTATAACGAAAGGAATCTGTTTTGGGGATCCACCTACAAGTTCAAAGCAACTGTAATGGTTGGCAAGACAAGGAGCTCTTAAATTTGTTTAATGCATACATTACTTCTCGTTATACATCTTTGACAATGGAACCCAAAAGCCTATTTTTAGCATGAATTGGCCTTCGCAAGACTACATCATCTTTTATCGTCAACACTTCTTAACTTGAGAATCTAAACTGGCAACCCAAGTCTTTAATCTCTTTACCCCGAACAAGTACAGAAATCTCTTTACCCCAAGACCAGTCAAGCAAACTGCAATGTGGCACAATTTGGCTGGAAAAGTAAATTGACAACTATTTCTCCTGTTCTTGTGATTGTTAAGTTAAAGGGGTAAAAAAAAACCCAGATTCATTAGGTCCATGGCATCTAGAGGAAGAACAAAGAACCTCGTCAGAAGAGGAAAGGAGCTTCAGTCCACCAAATTGCTACTAAGTGTGTGTGTGTATTATGCACTCATGTTTTTAATGTCCTTAAACAATATGAACAAAAGAAAAAGGAAGTGAAACGTATGCTCACAAAACAAAACAAAACAAGAGAGAGAGAGAGAGAGAGAGAGAGAGAGAGAGAGAGAGAGTTATGAGGCTTCGAGCACTACTTATGGTTCCCCTAGAAATCAATTTGATGTTCAGAAATATATGATTTGTCCACTAAAAACTCTAATGGCATGACTCATGCAAACATTATATGCAAATATGTCTGGCATGGTCTCTGTATTTCACAAGGCTATCAAACAGTTCGAGTTGTTTCAAAGAATCTGTTCTGTGACAGAAATACTCTTACTTCTTGTGTCCTGGACCTCATCAAATAACTTTGTAATGACGTCCACATTTATGAAACGATAGCTCAGACATTTCCTTATTTCTTACTTCCTATGTTAGCATTCAGAATCATCATAAATAAATATGTTTTGCCACTTCTAGCATAAATAAAAGCCTCAGATAAGAGTTATAACTTCAGTAACCGACAGCAATGAAGCTACTAATGTATTGAGTCCTGCTACGGAAGTTATTTTAAATTGCAAAGAAGGGGCACAAAATGCTATGAAATACACTTAAAACTAGGTAGAGTCAACTTCTGCCGAAACATAACTGACAGCTTGTCATTATACCATGGACGGAACAATGGTGAATGGTAATAGGCCATGAGTGAAAAACAAACCTTCCACTAGTCTACTGCTAGCATCTTGTAAAGCTAGAATTGACTCGATGTAATGCTGTAAGTAACATGTTCCACTGGAAGACTCTCGAGGAAGAGCCACCTGCAAGAGGTAGGCAGAAGTGCTTAAAATTTTAGAATTGACCTGCAAGGAAATTAAATTACATTGATGGAAAATTAGCCGCTCATTTCTCAGTACCATATGTAGGCACCAAGATCACCGAATGCACACATGTGTTATATTAGAACACAAAATATGAATAGAATCACCGCAACAAACACGAATTGGGTCCAGCTAAGGAAAAAATCCCAGAACATTCACTTATAATCTACCTTGATTCCATTGTACCCAAGACGTTCACCAAGCCCCCCTGCAACAAGAACAAATGCAGCATTCTGCATTTCCCTGACACCAGTCTCCTCAAATTGGATAAAATTATTGTCACCAAAAGTCAGAGACTCTCCTGATGGGACCTGCAACGGCAAATCAATGTTGTGCTCGTGTTCACACACAATAAAGTTTGACCCATTTTTGCTGGAGAAGGAATAACAAAGTATGATTGCATTCAAGACGGATGACATCTGGCCAAACAGAATGAAACAGATGTCCACTTTTGGATTATCAGAAGGTACGTTACATGGAAGTTATGTACAAGATACAGCATATGCCTTCCCTATTTTTCCTATCTCAAGTTCTACTTAAGATAAAATATTGGAGAAGCCAATATTTGGATTTATTCGTATCATAAGCAGCAGAATATCGACGGCAGATTTACAATGCCAGTATAGAGTTAATGAATAACATACATAATTTGAGCATAAAATCAAAAGGATAAGACGTTTTTGTGAAACCCCTCAAGGAAAATTAGAGAATGCTTTATCTCCTTTAAATATGACAAGGAAACATCCTATAATATCCAAGGTAACAAAACTGGAGTATATTGCCTACAGAGGGTGTAAAGCCATCAAACGGATTCTTCCCAGCTTTGGAATCTGCTAAGAGTTCTCTAGCAGTGTTGATATAGGAAGCCAACCCCCCTGGATAGCTTGAATTGAGTCTAGCCACCTGAAACGCAGTAAGTCATCAAGCATATAAGAACAGAATTGCATTTTTTAGATACACAAAACCAGTAGTCCAGTACCAGTGCTTCTAACATGAACCCAACAAGAAGGTATCATGACTTAAATTAGTTTCAGAGAGCTGACACGAAAAAATCTCCCCCAGATGAAATTACTCAAAAAAAAAAAGAGGCTCAACGCAACTACCAGCAATACTACCATTGTTTATTCGTAATATTTAAAACATTGGCATTATCTCAGCCTTACACCAGACTGTAAAGTGACAGTGTCTTTTGCAGCTAATTGAGTCCAACAAAATCTAACAAAATTATCATAAGCCAAACATGGATACTCAAATGTTCATTAAACTATGCAAACTAACCTATAACCTGAACAATGTATTAAATTTTCTGCCTAAATTTTTCAAGAAAATATTTGAATTTACAGCCGAAGTAATTGATCTAAATCTGATAGAAACTCAATTCCAAATCAAACTTTAAGATCTCAAGTGCTCACGTGTGGCATATCATACCAATTAACACTCCTTTGATTGGGATCCCAAACTAACTCAAGTGGCATTGTTATTGTACAACGAATCAAGTACAGAACTTTGCAAGTATACACCGCACTGAGGGACTGTTTGATCCGTCAAATCAGACATGGAATTGACTACAAATCCTCTAAAGTATTTTCGATGTTTGAGTACATGAACTGGTAGGAGAACTACATAACCAATACCACAGAACATCAAAATGTATAAGGCCTTATTGGTCAGGTGAGATCACTTACCATACTGGACTATGGCTGTGTTTCCATGTCTAAAAAGCCAACTTTTTCTTCTGAACTCTTTTCAGCTATAGTGTATCTTTTCCAGCTTTGATTAAATATTTCTTAGTTTTTCTTAGTTGTCTCAATTGGACAAATAAAACAATTTGTTAAAAATAAAACATGAGGAGCTTAGGAGGGGGGGAAAAAAGTAAGCACAAATTGAAAAGCCATAGCTAAAAAAAAGCCAAAACAATCTGAAATTTTGTATCTTTACTTCTGAAATGAACTTATCCAGAGAATTTTAGTTATTATTTAGAAAACCAAAGAATATTACCAAAAAAAAAACTCCATTTTTTAGACACATTGTACGTCTTGTAATCCACCCAATCAAACATGTTCTTTTTTGGAAATCCGGAACCGACTATACCGCAACCTTCAAGTCACATGGCCACACCGTAAACCAGAGTCTCCTCCAGCTATTTCGCACAAGTTTTCACTAACTGGGAGGGTAACCCAAAAAACTTTTCCCAAAGTTCCGCTCTTATTGCTTGTCAAACTAAAGACTTTATACCTGATCGAAGAAAGCACACTTCTGTTCATCATCAACACCGGGCTCAGGCCAATGCTCGAACAAATGAATCTGTCCCATCTCCAACAACATCTTCCCCAACTCAATCTGCCAATAATTCACTCCAACCCAAAATCATAAACCATCCAATTACATAAAACAAGTACACATCCAATTCATACATACATCTATTACCACTATAAAGGAACAACCTTTTTGGTGTGAACCTCAATTCTGAGGCAGCCTCGCACCCCTTCAACCATCTAAAGAAATTGCCAAGGAAGGGGGGGGTGTTTGGCGCGATGACATCCAAAAATTTCTTCTCCCCACTTTTTTTACTTTCACATCCCAGGTTTTACAACAGGTTCATCTCAATTCAATGTTTTTCTCTTTCCAACTTTTTATACATATTAGGATTTGCGGACGCATGGAATGTGTCCGGGCGTCATATGTATGCAGACATGTGGTAATTGTGAGTGTACCTGATCGGGAGAGAGGAGGGAGAGATTATTGCGGAGATTTGGAGCGGAGGCGGCCCAGTCGCCGTTGATATCAAGCTTCGAGAGGCTGTCCGCGGGCGATTCAACTGTGGAAGCCATTCGGTTTACGCAAATCTAACACCGGACTGGACCGGGGTATTTGGCGTTGTTCCGAGGAAGCGCCAGCGGAGGCAGAGTTATACAAAAACAGAAGAGAGAGAGAGAGAGAAATCTGGGAGGTGAGAGAAGGCAAAGGAGAGGGTGGCAGTACGACAGGTGCTGAGGTATATTCGTCGTGCGAAAATCGACTTGTCGATTCGGTGACCTGGCTTTTCCTTGATTGTGACCTCCCCTCTCGTCTCGTGGGCCTCGGATTCGAGAACTTTTTGGGCGCCGGCCTACTGTCCGGATTGTTCAAACGTGTTTTGTATGTCTTGTGCTTTGTTTGGATTGAAATTTTAAATTTCTTTTGAAAAATAGTAGGAGTAATGAGTGGAGAGAGATAGAGAGAATGATTAAAAATAAAAGGAATTTAGAAGGGATTTTTTGAAATTTTTTTTTAAGTTCCAAAGAGTACAAGGCAGAATTTTAGAAAGACAGAGAGAAGAGAGAGGGGTGGAGGTGAGGATGAGGCTGTGAGGGGAGAGTAAAGAAATAAATCTGGACCCAGTCTCAATTCGTGCGAGATTTGAGGTGATTCGTTAGTTTTTTTGGTAATAATAATTTGCAATAAGATAATTTTTTTTTTCAATAAGTATTTATTTTACAATTTTGGAAAGAGAAATAAGAACTATTGTTCCATTAAGAGTTCTTAAGAAATAAATATTTATTCGGGTATGCCATTTTTAATTGCTTAAATATTTTAATATAAATTTTAAAAAATATGCAATATAAATCTTATTTGTTATATTAATTTTATTACACAAAGTTTGCAAAATCATAAAATTCTTATAAATTGTAAGCCAAAAGCGATCAAAAAATTACATAAATTTTAGAATGTAGAAATAAGAAGATAAAAAATTAGTGAAACATGAGTTTTTATTCGGTAATAAATTTATTAGCTGAAGCCTGTAATAATATTACTCCTATTTACGCGGCGTTCTTTTGGCCTTAACTTACTTTTTTAATTCAGTTCATTCTTCTAACTTAACTTATTTATCATTCTTAAACTTTAACTTATATTATAATTGTGTGTATAAGGTAATTAAATTTAAGCTTAAAAGAACAATGGTGTTAGTACCACAACCAAATTTACACCCAAATACACATCCACCACTCATGTGAGTGGTGGATTTCATTTAAGTTTCAAAAGGGAGAAAATATATGTTAAATTTAAGTTAAAGCCATAGCAACGCAGCCTTAACAAGCATACTATACTTCGTAGTTCGTAGTATTGGGAGCACCTGAGGCTTATATATACAGAGAAGTTGATGGGTCGTTGCTAAAGCACGAGTCAATGTGACTTCAAACTGGAAAAGGTACAATTAAGCGGGAGTAATTTGCCACAAGGTTTCAGTTTCTAGGGTTTTCTTTGTTCTCGTCGGTACATACATCCAATGTCTACTCGATCAGAACCAGCACAAAGTCGAGCAGGTACCTCTCTCTCTGTGTGTGTGTGTTACTGTACATGTATATATATGGGTATATCTATCTCTCTGTTTGCTGGCTTTTCTAGCATTAGCAGTAGCACTATTCTTTTATAGCATCTTCAGCTTTACCCTGCTTTTACTCAAACTTTGAGTTGTGAGTAAAAGCTTCAGTGATATGAAACAAGCAAATCCAAATCCAAGCATAAATTTGAGCGAATGTTTCACATTGTTGTCAATCTGAGAGAAAGTAAATGGCTTTGTAAAAATTTGAGTAAAAGTTTGAGCTTTCTTGATTTGAGTAAAATTTGGACAAAATCCATCTTGATATGGATTTGATTTAAAGACTGAAGTGGGTTTTATTAGGGTTAACTCAGATTTTGGTTTTGAGTAAAAACTTTGGGTAAGGGCTGGGGAAGCTCTTTGGGGGCCTTCTTCTTAGCATTTTTTTGGGCGGCCCAGGCTTCTACCCAAGGCCGACCCTGCTGTTTAGGTTTGCAAATTATGTGACATTTTGGTCTTTTGTTGCCTCCTTCTTCCAGACCACGACTCTGCGTCAAATTTGTACCAGGACTAGCTAGTTGATTTACTAAGGGAAAAAGTAGAGAGAGAGGGGGGTTCCTTAGCCAAGGGTGATTTGTCTTGGTGGGTTACCCTAGACCCTAAAATGGGAAGCTTCAATTGGGAGTATTTTGACTTCATGGATGATGATAGATTGGCGAGGCGGTGGAAGAGAAAGTGTGTCCGTAACAAGGAGTTGAAGGTTAATTGCTTTAGTCAATCACTGAAGAGAGCTTTAGAAGATCAGAAATTGGGTGGTGGAATGGTGGACGAGGATTACCTAAGCTTTTTTAATCAGGTGGTGAAGGATACGGAATCAAGGAACTCAATGGTAAAAGATGATGATGAGAGTGGTGAAGATGACCCTCATTATAAGATGTTCTTGGAGAAACTAAAGGAGGATGGAAAATCTTATGTGCTTCACGTGGCTGGGAAAAATGAAGTCTCTTTGTATATAAAGTATGAAGCAGAGGATAGTTCAGATGACGAGCTTGAGCCACCCGGGATAAGGAAATCAAGGAGTGTTATGGATACAGAGAGCTTGGAAGCTGCAAAAGATCTGAGGTTGGAAACCCAAAAGAATTGGACAAATACAGGGAGAGTATATATGATGGATTGTGTAGGAAGTGAAACGACATATTCAGTGGTGGAGAGAGACATGACACCTGAGCCTGTAAATCATGCTTTTGGCAAGGAAAATGGATTTTCCAGTGATAACCCTTGTCCAAAGGATAGTCATTCGTTCAAGGTTGGCAGCGAGCACGAAACGGAAGTCGAAATGGTAGATGAATGCTACCAAATCTACCTAAATGGGATCAAAGGGAAAGCTGATAGTATAGTTCCCACAATTGAAGATGCTGAACTGGTGAAAGATGAAATGGAAGTCGAAATGGTAGATGAATGCTACCAAATCTACCTAAATGGGATCAAAGGGAAAGCTGATAGTATAGTTCCCACTATTGAAGATGCTGAACTGGTGAAAGATGAAATGGAAGTCGAAATGGTAGATGAATGCTACCAAATCTACCTAAATGGGATCAAAGGGAAAGCTGGTAGTAGAGTTCCCACAATTGAAGATACTGAACTGGTGAAAGATGAAAAAATGGACAATAGAAGTTCTTGCGAGTCAGAAGTATTGGTGGCACTTAATGCTTCTGATTTTGGTGATGGAAACTATTCCCCCTTTGAGACTTCAAAACTGTATGTTACATGGGTAAGTAATGTTGTTGATTGTAAGTTTGCTTTGTTTTCTAAAATTTGTCAAATTACACGTGATGTTTAAGAAGTTTGTCTTCTTCTGGATATGCATGTTGATATTGTTGTGCACTTGTGAAGGTGGAGGAAGATGGCCTACAATGCCTTGGAAATCCCAAAACAAGCTTTCATTCCAGGTATAGGGAGAAGCTCATGGAGAAGCTCAGCGAATCATATGACCATGAGGAATATAACAAACTTTGGCGAGATATAACTGAAGAAAGACCGAAGGAGCGTCATTTTCACCTCCGCTCTGGAGTAGTCAAATCAGGCAAGAAATATGGTGTACCCGGCCTGTCTTATCTTGAACAATACCCTGGTAAGTTGAATACCACACTTAAACCAGTCTTACAACTTTTTCTTCAGTTGACTTCTGATCTTTTCCACTAACCAATCTGGCGTTTGGACTTGTTTTTAGGATAGTACATAATATATTTGGAATGGAAATCTTTCTGTGCTCTACAACTTCATGCTGTTTGCTTTAAAATTTGCTTTTCTACCTCATGTTTTGATAAGTTCTGTGCATAATCTTCTAATGATATACTCCTATGACATCTCGATGCCATTTTGTGATCATTATTCTTCTAATGATTTTAAGCACTTGCAGGATGTCGAAGAGTGAAGATTAAGTTCCAGGCATGCCAATGGAGTTAACATTAAGCACTGAGTTGCTTTGTTGTGAGATGGCTGGCTGAATTTGCACATATTAATGATTAACTTACCTGTCCTTTCAGGATCTTTAAATTCATTTTCTTATGAATAAGAAAGTTAAGCAAGCAAGGTGCACGACGAATGTAAACAGCGTACACATGCGAGCGTGGGGGCCTGCAATGGAAATGCTGGAAACTTTCTATTTATAAATGACATATGTTGTTAGCTTTAAAATTAGCAAAATACATCCATTGAGCGAAGGCTTTCTTTTGGTTCCAAGCCACCCCTATAAAAAAGTGGAGCTCACTTTCCAATGCTGTATCAGCCTTGTGAATTGGGCTCTGAACTAGGTTTCTGCTAGGCTTTCTGCCCAGCGGATATCCCCCCAAAAGTCATTCCAGCTATCCTTCTTCTTAGGTTATCCGTGATAACTGAAGGCTTCCGTTGATGTTGCGTCATTGATACAAACAAGCTCCTTTCTGTTGTAGGTTAGCTTTGATTGCCATCTTATGCACTTGTCAAAGGACAGTTGAGCCAGACTGTTTCCCTATTCAGAAGTTTCCCACAACATTGGAGAGGAGAGCCAAGTTGTTAGTGAAGTCTGTTTAATTTCCAGGCCACCTTCCTGTTTGGCTGAAGTTGTCCCTCACCTGGCCATGCTTCAGTAACATGGATGCGAAAGTGCTGATTACAGGAGTCCATTTTAAACTATAAACTGTTGGTTATGTGTCCTATAGTTATACATGATTGTGTTTGTGATATGGATATATTGTTGTGTCCTCTGGAGATCTAATCCGTTAATGATATTACCTTAATCAACGAAATCTATTTCAACGCGAGTTACTGAGTAAACTTATATTTGATCTTTAGCTTATATCTTATCTACTGTCAATTGAGTTTGCTATTATAGTTCAACTGAAGTTTTGGCCTTTTGCATTACGTTTTGTTTTTGCACTATCAGATTATCTTCATACTACATGTCAACTACCCTGAGTCCCTGACTAATTTCAGATTCTAGTTAGACATTTAACAATTTCATCTCCATAGCAAGGATTGGATATCGTGATAGACAAAGTTGGACACATTCTTTAGTACCTTAAGTTTTTGGGAGAGTGGTGACTTGACATGAATCTGAGCTTTCATTTCTGTGAGTTCTTGGGTTTAAGTCACTCCATCTTGATACTCTGCTTGCATTATGCTTCTCTTCAAACTCAATTGAATGAATTTTGTGTTTGAGCCTTAGTAGCAGGATCCTTCTAAAATAGGTATGCTCCCTCGACTGGAGCTTGAATCGGTGCTCCCGAGATGGGAGCTTGACAGGAGCTTGCTCCCATAAAACGACGGGAGCTCGCTCCTAACTAAGATGGGAGCTTATCAAGCTGTTAAAGCAGTTATTCTCTTACTTTTAGGGGAGTTATGCCATTGTGGAAATAAGAATATGAGAATCATATTAGTCAAGAAGTTTTGCAAATTGAGAATATATGGCTTCCAATAATTACACGTTAAGATTGGGAAAATTTTCAGTAAGTATCACTTTTTCTTAAATGGTGAAGTATTTATGGATAATTTACCCTATTTTATATACATATTTTTATATAATCTATATACGCTCCTTAGGCGCTCCCAACCTTAGGAGCTTTTAGGTGCCTCCTCTCCCACCCCTGCTTCCTGCTACTAAGGTTTGAGCTTTAGCTTATAGTATCTAATCTACTGTCAATTGAGTGCCCTTGACTTTGCACATGAGGGAGGGTGTTGGATAACTTCGTATGTTTTGTTGGGCTCAATTCTCAAACGCCAAAATATATGCATTTTCAGCTATTTCTCTTTGTTATTGTTCTTGTTTTTTGTGTAAGTCTACATACACCAATTTGTACTATCTTGATGGTCAATTTACGATTCCAAAATTTGTTGATGGCAGTTCTTGATAAGACGATTTCCGCAGTATTCTTAGACAAACGCAAAGTACTGAATCTCTTACGAGGATTTTTCTTTTGGTTGCAGGTGAGTTTGTTTTCATATTTTATCTTGTTTCTGTTTTGTTGTTTTGGCGTTATTTCGTGGTCAAACTAAGGGGATGGAGAGTTTTTTCTTTCTTGAACTTTAATAAGAGCTTTTTCATATTTTATCTTGTTTCACTATTTTGTTGTTTTGGCGTTATTTTGTGGTCAATTAACTAATGACAGGGAGAGCTTTTTCTTTCCTGGAATGGTATATTTTTAAAAGTTGTCTGTACATCGAAAAGACCAAATCCTTATCCTTGAAGTGCAGTTCCCTTCCCTTTTCTTGTGGCTTAGATGCATTTCGGGTATCTAACACAATGGAGAATTCTTTTTGACCATATCAAGACTTGATGAATTACCCAGGTAATTATTTTGGCAATTAATTTTAAGGGTGCATTAATTAGTGCTCAAGGGTAAGCTTCTTCGTTGGTCGGGAAAAGTGTGACATAACACTTTGCATCATGTGCAGTATATATTGGTTGATGGTTTGATGCTAAGACTTTTAGGGTTCGTAGTGGACTTTGATTTTTCTGTAAACATGTGGTTGATAAGGGTCTGGTAAGGGGTTGCTGATCCCATAACTTCGTAAGTATCTCAACACAATGGAACCAAAGTTGAGAGATCAAAATTAGAGATATTGATTGCTTTTGTTATATACTTTCTGACTGGCCTCGACCCTGACCTAGTTAGAAACCCACTTGCTTACATGCCAACACATTAGGTTGCGGTTTGATTGATTTCCTAGTAAAAAACCAAATTACTCCATGCCAAGTGAAACCTTCTTGCCAAAATTTGCTTTACGTAGTCCTGTTGGACAGAGGTGGTTGTCTTTACGCACTCTCATATAGAAACATGCACACAAAAAAGTTTCATTAGCCGGTTGTATCTGAGCCAGTTGAGATGGAGAAGTGGATTGCTTCCAGTCCTCTCTCGAAAACAAAAACAGTTTTGATGGTGGAGTTGTTTGATGGGAGATTGAGGGTGGAAGAGGCAGAATTTGTCCTACTGTGATTGAGTAAAACTCCCAGAGCACTCCCTGTCAATGAGATCAGGAAAATTGTAGGGGGAATTGTCGTGGAGAGTGTTGGCCAGGGAGTTTATTTTCATTTGGTTTATGCGACCTCTCACTTGTATCCCTTTGAGGACAGGAGGCTTGGGCATTAGAAGACGCATTATCTGTCATCGAGCGTAGTTCAGAAATAACTAGAGCGATATGTGGTGGAATGAGGCAAATTCTCGCTGAAAGCCCTATCTTGTAAATATGGATGTTTTGACTGAAACTGGATGACCATGGAGGTCTGTAATACTTATGTCGTTTGTTTATAGAAGGGTATACAGAGACAATGGGCTTAAAATCTCGTGCACACACTTGATGAGACCTGCTGATATTGTTTTTTTCGACTATGAAATTTGGTGCAGGGATTTTGTGCTGGTAGGGTTGTCTCTGGCTTATGTAGTAGTATTGGTGGACAAATATGTGAAGTTGGTGGATTGTGTTAACTATTCAGTGCAGGAGTAACAAATCTCTGATCACAATTCTCTTGGAGCTTATGTGGGATAACAATTTGGAGTAGCAATATGAGTTGAAATATAGTGTGAGAGAACGAAAGTGAAACGGTATTTTGACTCACATGTTCCACTTCAGGTGGCTTTCTTTCCTTGGTCAGTAGCTCGTGGGACTTTACTGAGGACTTTGATTTTACTCAGTCAAAGTGGGGAGATGCTGTTGATGTGGGTTGGTGGCCTCAAGAATTCAAAGTTATTGTTCTTGGGTTGCTTTCGGGTGTCTTCACTTTCAAATATAGCAGTACAGCTGTTCACAACTGTGGGGTGGGTGTGTGGTGGGGGGACTTGGAGTCAGGTACATCTATTGTCGTAGTTGTAGAGACATTAATGCATGACATTTCCAAAACGTAGTGGTACTTGGCTCGAAGAGTAGATTTTGAGTCATAGCAGCGGTTCATGCTTTGAGGAACTTCGTTTTGCATGCCTTGTGTGTACTTCTTTTCTGCCCCTTTTGTGGTGTCTCTGAATGCTTGCTTTCCTTGTATACAACTTAAATGGGATCTTTTCTCTATTAGCTCCTGAGTCCAAATTTCCTATTCTAGTGTAATCAGAAATCCCCACAAGGGAGAGCGAAGAAATCGAAGGTATTTGGTTCGCTTATGTTTTTTGTTCGAACAGTGATGGTTTGGGTCTGAGAATCTGAAGCTATTTCACATGTAGAAGAGGAATAACCTTACAAAGATACATAAGACGTACTGTAGAAGAACTTGGTGGGTCTTAGAAAGGAAGAAAAGTGGCAGAAAGCTGTTCTTTTCGGGTTAATCAGGCATGTGGAAATTGAGTTGTTGAGAACCCATTGTGAACCACTTACTAGTTATCCTTGCATGAACGGTTTGTTGAGGAAGCATGCTAGGTCGAGTTTGACGTGCATTTAAATTCTGTGAGATGTTGATGTGCTTAAAGAATCTCTCATATTTTCAGCTTGAGTAGAACAACAGTTTGTGGTACGATTTCAGGACCTGTTTAATCACAGGATTGGGTAAGAGACCAGAATCTATATCCTTTGCGACCGCAGTTCTGGAGTTTGAATGTTATGATGGAGGCATTCTCATCAGACAATCCAATCCTTTTTAAGTATGGAATTTGTAGTACCTTGGGGGTGTGGTACTGTATGCTCTCAGGCCAGGCCACTCACCCTAAAGGAATCTATATGCTCTCAGATGTTTCTTTCCTGACAAATTTTGGATGAGGTTACTATGGATTTCTCATGTCTTACTATTTGCATGAGAACCATGACCGTTATAAGTTTATAACAGAAATCCCATGCTACACTAGCATTTTCTGATGCTCTCTTTGTTGGTGTATATCTTTTCAGAATTTGGTTCAGAACGATGCATTCATTCCATGGTTAGACCCCCTGTGTTTGGAAGTGATGCCAAGAAATTCAGCGTAAGACACTGCATCTGCTGAGCCATCTGATATGCAAGTTTGTGTCTGACAGGTCATCCTGTTATGAAGCACGCCTCGGCCATGGAAGAATTCTATGGCGGTTGGTGTTTTTTTGCCCCCGAAACCCTTCCCAATCACTTGCTTAGACATTCCTTTTGGGTATGTATCTATCATGACTGAAAACTTTCCCCGGTCTGTTTGTGGCCTTTCTTTTTATTCCAGATATTCTCTTTTGTAATGTCCAGTTTGGTTATGTATTTTGCATCTCCTGTCCCCAATCTTTTTCTTCCAGTTTTTATAGAGTCTGTGTTAAGCATATTGGATTGCGCGGAATTTGTGTCATGCATATGACGATCTTTCTGGGCTTTTCTTCCTTGTTTTCTCCTATGAAGATTTAGGTGTTGAAAGACTACTGCAAGATGACACAAACCTAACAGGGTTACAGGAGTAGTTCTGAATGAACCACAGGTATCCTGGTTTACCATAGTTTTGAATGAAGGCATGTCTACACCACCTCTACTCAGTAGTAGCTTGGCTTTGAAACGCCATGACGCTAATGGTATTAAGTTTTTTTGCTCGGCAATGCCAACGGTATTGTAAGTTACCAAATGTCTCTATACTTAAGCTCTTAGGAAATGGGTTGAACAATGTATATGACGCTATCCAACTAACCGAAGTATTACATTTAAAAACTTCCATTCCTACTCGGCCAAAAAGTTAAAAGTTTGTACGCATTGCCTACCATCGAAGTATTGCAAGCATAGAACAATGTTTGTAATAGCTAAGGACATCTCAAAGCATTCTCTTTCCCTTCTTGGATGGGTATCAACAGGCGTTCCCAGGAAAAGCATCTACGACCAAAAGTAATGCACGTAGGGTCGTGGTAAAACAGATTAATTAGCTCTCTTTTTTCCCACTTGCAGCATGGCCTGAGAGAGATAATAGGTAGGCAGTGTTAAGGTATCCCGCTAATGTGAAAACTTTATATCGAACCCGAAAACTTAAGCTACTAGGTGGAGAGATTTTAACTTATGTTTAGTGATCATCTATTCATTACCCAAACAATGTGGGATTGTGTTCGCTAACATCTCCCCACATGCATCCGCATCTATTACGTGTAGTCTCTTTTTGAGTTTATTAATGTACGACATTTTATTGGATTTGTTATCATAGGTGTTGATAGTAAATTTCCAAAAATGTGGGATCAGAAGGGCCCCACTTTAATACAATGTAGAAATCTTATATACAACTCAAAAGTTTAAGCTATTAGGAGAGATTCTGATATATTATATTAAGTGATCAACTATTCCATAGCTAAATAATGTGAGATTGTGTTCCTTAGCAAGTTGAACCTTTGGTTACCTTGTGTATAATCTCAAATATGTGCATTTCCTTCCACAAAATACTACTCCATCCATTGAAAAAGTTGGTCCACTAACAAAAGACGTCAAATTTTTGGATTAAAAGGTTATACCTCTATGCAAATTTTTTTGACACCAAATTAAAGAACTCATTGAATTCTAAATTTGGTGAAGAAATTTTAAAAATTTGAGCGGCAAGTATTTTATTTTTTATCCAAAAATTACTCGCCTTTTCGTAATGAATTAAAGTTTTTCTTGACTGGGGGAGTATAATGATTGATTGTAATGATTTGCGGGCCAATGCAAATCTAGTTGCTATAATATTTAAGAGTTGTAATGATTGTGATTATAACCTGAAATCTATGGAGGATATAGAGATGAGGGTGTGTCCGCCACCTAGGGGATTTTGTGATGAGCAAAATCACTACAGGGGTTTAATGAAAAATTTTAGCTGTTTAAGAGTGTTTTCAACAATCTGAATTAAAAAAAATACTCTTTCAGGAAAGAATTTGTTTTAAATATGGACTATTAATTGATTAAATAGGCATCTGAGATAGACATTATAATCCTGTAATAACTTTGCTCGTTTCGGAGTCCAGGTAGAGATGGTCAACTTGCTTAAATGGTCTAGATAAACAATCAGCTCTACTATTGTTTTTTGTGCTGTTAAGATTCCCTGATGGTTTCCTAGGATAAAGTTTCAGCATAATATGGTGAGGTTTCAACTTTCCTTTTTAAAAGCTAAAAGGAACATCACTTTATAGGAATTCTGAAAAGTGGAAAAAGGAAAACCTTGCGGCCCGTTCCAGAACTGAAAATAAGTATTTAATTTTTAAGAAGGTAATTTCAAAGCTCAAAAATAATGTGTATATGTAAATAATTTTCTTAGCAATATAGATTTTGTTTGATAGATCTTATCGAGATTTTTTATACGGTGACAAAAAATAAAAAATAATTTTTTATTTACATTATTTTAAAGTTTGAAAATGTGAAATAAGTATTTATTTTTTTTAAGAAGGTGTTTTAGAACGGGGTCTGAGTCTAATGACACCCCAGCAGTAAGCCTCATCATTTAGTCCCACGGCCCACCCTTAGCCCGCCCGGCCCATCGGGCTTTTACCCGGCCCGAGCCCGAGAAACGGGCGGGCTAGCCCGGCCCGTAGTTTGTAATGGGCGGGCTCGGGCCTATGAATTTTACTCGGCCCGCCCGTAGGCCCGGCCCGTGAGCCCGCCCGGCATACCCGTCCAAAAGCCCGCCAACGGGCCCGCCCATTAGTCCAAAATCCCAAAAAATCCTTTCTTTTTTCCCTTGGTTTAGTTTTGGCCAAGGAAATTTAAGCCCGCCCGGCTTTTGGCCCGCCGGCCCACCAATTGGGCTAGCCCGTGGGCCGGGCTTCGGCTTCAATTTATGGTAGGTGGCCCGGCCCCCAGGCCTGCCAAAAAGAAAAAGCCCGGCCGGCCTGGCTTGCGGGCGGGCTTGGGCCGCGACTTGGCGAGCTGGGCCGGCCCGGGCGGCCCGATGATGACCCTTACCCAGCAGGTTCCAGTGGGTTCGTTTATCCCATATAATAAATCAAGTTTGGCCATTTTTTAACAAGCTACTGCATGACCCGAACAGTTTATGATGTTTAAAAATTAAAGTTGCTTGAGGTTGGTTTGTAATCGGCTCGATGAAAGTTCAATTAAGATCAACTTACTTTATAAATAAATCAATAAAAATTTTAACATATTTTTAAAGCTCGTTTAGTTTTTCCATCCATCTTGAACAATTAATTCACTCTCGGCTCGTTTATTAGTCCTATTTTATCTCAATGAACTAGAAACCAATACAAGACTCAAGCACATTACAAGTTTTACACACAACAGATATATCCACTGAGGTTAGAGATGTGATAGAGAGGATAAAAAGGAATCCAAAACCAGTGGTTTCAAGCAAGAAAACAGTGAATTCTAGAAGACCAAACTAAGTCAATTGTTACAGTTGTTGCTGATGAGTCTTACAAACTTTGTAGGCAAAATATCTCGGCATCGTTTGTTTGCCAATCCAAAGCAAATGTCAAGACATCGTTTGTTTGCCATTTGCGGGTTAACTTTTTGGGTTACATGGCACTAATCTCTTCCGTTTTCTTATGCACAGTTACATAGCTCGGTCATTTCCAATGCTTTCCCTATGGAATTCCCACCCCTTGTTGGTTCAGCTCGTGGTGTTTATTTAGTACATATCAATTATTAGTTTCAACATGTTAAAAGAAAATAAAAAAGAACGTGAGAACCGATAAGTAATTAATTGTCAACAATTTTGTTCACTTAGAAGTTTTCAGACTTTTTTTATTCACTGAATGATTTTCAATAAATTTCTATATCTATGATCAAATTTTTTTCTCAAAAGTCAAATCAAAGACGTCAACAATACTCTTTGAGTTTTCTGGGTGGTGTGGTTGGTTATCACGCTAGTCTCAGACACCTGAGGTCCCCGGGTCGAACCCGGGCTCAGACACAAGCATATTTTTTTCCCAGAAAATAGGTAAGCTTGCCTGGAAGGCTGGAACGGCGTCGTGGCCGTATCCACTAGTACTACGGAGTATTTTTTTTTTTTGACAAACACATCTTCCGAGTATGATTTTCACTGAAAAACCTGTCTTTTTGATTCATTCCTTACTCATTCGTTCAATAATCACTCAAATCCTTCTTCAATTCTAATTGGGTTTCACCCAATCTCCAAGAAAATGTATCTCCAAATACCCCCAGTCTCAAGATACAGCCTGGGCCCATCAAACTCCAACCTTGTTCCGTTTCCAATTTCGAGATCTGGGTTATGGATTTCAACCAGAAGGGTGTGCAAATCAGTGACCAGTGGGAGAAGACAAGGTGGTTTTGTTGGCATCTGGTGTCAAGGAAAAGATGATGGGTTTTACATGAGAAGGTGTGTTGAGATTGCTAGGAAGGGTATTGGGTGTACCAGTCCTAATCCAATGGTGGGGTGTGTTGTTGTCAAGGATGGGGAAATTGTTGGTGAAGGGTTTCACCCCAAAGCTGGGCAGCCCCATGCTGAGGTAATACTCCTGCTCCATCTTTTCCAGTATTTCTGATTATATAGAATAGAATCAAGAGGCCATACGAGGAAGTGCTGTTTTTTCATGATATGGGAAACATTTTCGAAATATCGATATATTTCTCGCTAATGGTTTCGAGAGAAGGTTTTTCAGGTGATAGCTAGCATTGTGTCAACTCTAGCTAGCATTGTGTCAACTCTAAGTCTCTAACATAGTCCAAAAGTATTATTAGCTTATGAATCCTAAAATTACTTGTTATGTTCATATGGCATGTGAGCGTTGAATTTGTGGGTTTTGGTTGAAGGGCTAAAAAGAAGGGAAACATGTTGTACTACAAGAATCCAAACACAGCCTTTGGGTGCTGTGGTTGTTTAGCAATTTTACGTGTGTGTGTTGGTGGAAACAAGGAAAAGAAAATGGTGGCAAAGTGAATGAGCCCTTATAATTTTCTCATCAACCGTTGGTTCTATTTCGCGTGAGGTATGCAGGATAACTGGTAGTAGGAATGATACTTTTCTTTCATTTTCTGTTGGGGTGTTGCGTTGGAAGTTGGGACTGTTGTTCTTCATGGTTGCAATCTTCAGAATGATTTGAGGTAGGAGCTGGAATTTGCAGGTTTTTGCTCTGAGAGATGCTGGAGATTTGGCTAAGAATTCAACAGCTTATGTGAGCTTGGAACCATGCAACCACTATGGAAGAACTCCACCTTGTACTGAAGCACTAATTAAAGCCAAAGTCAAAAAGGTGGTGGTGGGGATGGTGGATCCAAACCCAATTGTGGCTTCAAAGGGTGTGGACAGACTTCGTGATGCAGGAATCGATGTGACAGTGGGTGTCGAGGAAGAATTGTGCAAGAAACTGATTGAGGCCTTTACACATCTAATGCTGACGGGGAAGCCCTTTGTTACTCTAAGGTGCACTTCATCTTCCTAGTTATTACAAGGTAATATTTCCCATGTTGAAGGAACTCGGCAAAATGATCCCGTAACTTCGGGAGAAGGGATGCTCTCCTATCTTTTGATTGGGAATGCGGCACATACTAGGGGGTGGTGACTGTTTATTAAAAACATAGAACTCTGCTAAGTGGTAACCTATGAAGCACCGACACGTCAAAAGGGCGTCGTGTCCACGTATTGGACACGGCAGGGACACGTATCCAATAATTTTTATTATTTTTTGCTAGGGGACATGCCGGGGACACGCCAAGGACACAGCTGGGGTCAAAATGTAATATTTTTAATTTGGGGGGTTAATATAAAATTATTCAAAACACTTGGGTTAAACTGTAATTATGCCTTTGAAAGAAAACTATACAATTTGTGAAATTATTCATATACAATGGTTCATAGAAAAAATTATATATATTTACTCGTATTTTTTATTGATTTATACGCGTGGCGTGTCTCCGCCGTGTCCATATCCCCATTTTTTAAGAATTGTCGTGTCCCGTGTCCGTGTTCGTGTCCATGCTACATAGGTGTAAAACAATGTATAGAGTCTAACACCTGCCTGGTGCTGGAGGGTTGTAAGGAGAAGTGTTAAGCTATTATGAATGGAAGCCCATAGTGAATGGCGGCAGTAACTCTAACTGTTCTAAGGTAGCGAAATTCCTCGTTTGTGACGGTGTTTTCATGTAGTCCAGTTGTCTTTTATAATCCCAAGAGCTTATGTGCATGCTATGATGAGTATCACACAACTCGCAACCTTAGTTGTTCACTACTAAAAATTGAAGTTTTGGGAGGAGATGAGGAAGGCAGTTAATAAAAAACTGAAGGAGTTGAGATAATATGAGAAACCAAAAAGCAGATTTTTAAAGCAGATTGTGACATGGAGAATATCAGGTTAAACCGTCGTCGTATAGATGATGTGGTTCACTTCCCAAGAATGCTAAGAAACTTCTATGGTGTAGTGTTAATTAATTGGATGGCATTCATTAAACATGAACAAGGAATCATTTTGATGTTTTCGCTGTAATTTGTAGATACTCCCTCTCCATTGATGGCCACTTCTCAGATCAGCTTGGAGAAGAAGTCACAAAGCCCGGTGGATACTACTCGCAGTTGTTACAAGAATATGATGCAGTTATACGCTCCTCCACCTTATTAAGAGAGAATTTTTCACTCCCAGTATCCGAAGAACCTGGAGCTAATCAACCTCTTCAGATAATATTAGCAAGAAACCCTAGCTCCCCAATTCAAATCCCTGTAATGACTACAGAAGCGAGTTCTAAGGTGGTGATCTTCACGGACAAAGGGACAACTATGGAACCAGAAACTGCTCAAAAGGGTATTGAAACTGTTGTTTTGGATGGAATGAATTTGCTAACAATTCTGGAATACTGCAAACAACGCGGGTTGTGCAGTGTTTTGCTGGATATAAGGGGCAATATTGGAGATTTTGAAGAGATGCTCAGGGAGGGTTTTGAGGGGAATCTATTGCAGAAAGTTGTGGCGGAAATGCTGCCAATTTGGAAAGGAAGCAAAGAAGAGAGGTTTCCTGTTGCCTTCACTAGTCTGGGGCAAAGACTAAGGCTGAGAAAATTATCATCAAGAAACTCATGCCGAAGTGTTTTGTTGGAGGGATATTTTTGATTGCGATGATTGGACGGATGGATAAGAGTACAGAAGACCGCATAACTTAATGGGGTTTGATCTGAATAATTCTTTCAGTGCTACTAGGAATCCTGTCACCCACGACGTGGAAGAGAAGGGACAACGGCTCAAAGATATACAAGAAAGCCCCGTTGAGAACCAAAATCCTTCAACCCTATTGCCGTGTGTCAATAACTCAAGTAAGCCAAAGTGGTGTAAGAGGGCATAAAAATCTTGATTTGCCATTTTCTGAATGAATTGTGTGGTGACATGTTGCAACGTTGTCTCTTGGCAATGTTGGTTTCACGTTTTAGTTGGTACTCAGCCAATACTGCTCAATGCCAAAAAGCATCTCCCCCAGCTTCGCGGAATGTATTTTTTCCCTGCTTAGTGTAGTCATTTTTGCGAATGTGGTAAAACCAACTAAAAACTAAAAGCATCCTATCACCAAACGTGCCTGTAGGAGTTTCAAGCTGAACATCCAAGTCAAGAAAAATAGTGGTGCATTTTTATTTAGCAAGATTCTTACATATACATACAGATAAACAACGGTTGTGGATCCCCTTAAGAGTAAACCAGTTCGTTTTGAGATTTTAGATTTGGAATTCTCTCTCTGCGTACGATCTCCAATAAATTTTCTTTCAATTATTAATCTCATTTCTCTATCTATCTCTCTCCACTCATTACCCAAAATACCAAAACCAACTTAGATCTAAGTTTCTAACTAATATCCGTACTTCTGATTATATCCGGGCATGGAAACTTCTAGGGGTAAAATACAAGGACTTTTTCGACAGTGAATGTGGGAAGATCCTTAAAGTTGAGTTTTTCTATCCTCCTAAGAAGTGCTCAGTCGTAGGACTCTTCTTTAACTGAACACGATCTGAGCTTGAGTAGTTTGGATTTTTATACACAAGCCAAACAAAAACAAGTCGAGGAGTACGTAGTTTGCTTGAGCTTCGTTTGAAAGCTTAACGAGCATTAAAAATGTAAATGCTTTGTTTGTTTTTGTATAAACTGATCGTAAATGAAGTTTTAACAATCGAGCAAGTGCTCAAACACAAGAAGATTGGATAATTTTGAGTACCTCGAAAAGAAAAATCAATGGTTCATATTCAAATTCAATTAGATCTGAATCACTGATTTCTCTTTTCGAGGTACCTTTTCAGGTATGTAGCATTGCTCTTGAATGTACAATTAATCCAGTGCACCAAGTACTGACCACTTGGGCCAGAGGGCCAATTCAAGTGAAGCTATATATCCAATGACAATGAGGAACTCTATTACACTTCCAAATTATTCCAATAGCTTGTGGATCTATATTCACATTGATCAACAGTCCAAAGAAAGCCAATAACTTTGGATATCTACCATGGACAAAGATATTTGCTCAGGAGAGAAAATCAAAGCAGAGCGGATTTGCAAAGTATAGAGAGAGAGAGAGAGAGAGAGAGAGAGAGAGAGAGAACCATCAATGGTTTGGGAAGAGATAAGGAGAAGGAACAAAGAGGGAAAAAGAAAGGAGTACTCCAAGGACTCGAACCCGAGTCTCTAATGGGTCAAGTTCTCTAACACTGTAGTGAAAGGTTTTGGCAGCCGGTTTTTCGTTTTCAAAAAATGTGAAAGTAACGTTTTGACGCTTTCTCAAATTTGCAAAATAGTGGAAGCTATTACCATTGTTTGGAAATGGAAGTAGTGCACCAAACATATTTTCATTCCTATTTTTTGAAATTTTTTAAAATAAAAACAGAAAACATAAGTGCTACCAAACATAGCTAGTATTTCAATTATTAGTTTCAACATGTTATAGAAAATAAAAAATGAAATACTCCCTCCGTCCCTTTTTTAGAGTCTTGTATTTTATTTTGAATTGTCCATGAATAAGTGTTTATTTTGTAAAATTAGTGGGTAAAAGTTGGTGCATTTTTCATTTGAAAAATTAGTTAGTAAAAGTGTAATGATCAGGGGCGGAGCCATTAAGAGTCAAGGGGGGGCGGCCGACCCCGCTGCCTCCCAATTTTTTAAAGAGATTGATATAATTTTCATCTAATTTTTACTCATTTGACTCCCCTTTAAAATTCATTTTTGCCTCAATCCATATGAGTAGAATTTATTTTTACTAATTCGACCCTACTTAAAAAAAATCCTGGCTCCGCCCCTGGTAATGATGATGCTTCTATTAAGAGTAAGTATGAAGAGTGAAGGTAAAAGTTGATATGAAATATGTAATAATAATGTCTTTTTAGTATTAAGTTGGAATTATGAACTGAACACTTAAAAATGGACGAATTCACGATTCACGCTAGTCTCACATACTGGAACGTGTATATAAGTGATGTCACTTGACCCAATTGGGGTGGCAATTTCCCCATTAAATAGTGTAACTTTTTTGGGAATCTTACGAACTTGCCCATGTATATGATTTCATATATATATATATATATATATATAGACACTTAAAAAAACACTTAAAAAAACCCTTCAAATCTTAATCTCATAGTTTTCAATCAAATTTTGATGATCCGAGCCGCTCAATGTATTCAGAACGTGATTTTAAGGGTACACGCGAGAAACTGGCCAAAAAACTAACCGGGAAGGGCTTGATTTGAGCAGTTTTTTATTTAACCGTTCAATAAAGTTCAATAAAAAACTGTTCGAATGAAGCCCTTCCCGGTCATTTTTTTTGCTGATTTCTTGCGGGCACCCCTAAAATCAAGTTCTGATTACATTGAGCGGCTCGGATCATCAAAATTCGATCTGAAACTTGGGGGGGTTTTTTAAGGGTTTTTATAAGTGTCCCCAGAACCGCCCCGTATATATATATATATATATATATATATATATATATATATTATTGCCTCAAAGAGTTGGCAAAAATTAACTCTTACCCTTTACAACTCACGGTAGTTTTGTTTCTCTTTTTAACTCTCTCTCTCTCTCTCTCTCTCTCTCTCTCTTTCTTGTTTGTCTCTTTTTTTTTTTTTTTTAACTCTCTCTCTCTCTCTCTCCCAAAAAAAAAAAAAGTTGGCAATACCTTGTTTGCTTCTTCCGATACAGGAATGGAACTCCTCTCTCTCTCTCTCTCTCTCTCTCTCTCTCTCTCTCTCTCTCTTTTCCAACGAAAAATAAATGACGATGGTAGATGAAAACAAGAAAAAAGAAGCAAAATAAACAAATACACTCTGTTTTTTGTAGCGTTACAATTGAGGTTATCGTACTACAATTCCAGAATATGAAAACTTGTTGGGGTCAATTGTGAATACATACCTACTGTATAACTTTGGCATTTCTGTGTATATCTTATGAATTGGTATCTAATTTACTCCTTTTTGTTTTGCATTTTAGTGAATTGTTTTCTTAGGTTATCAAGTACAAATTCTTTTTAATATGCCGTAGCCTCTAGGTTATTGACGGCACTGCTAATAAATCTTGGCTCCGCACCAGCTCCTTAAGCCATGCTAATAAATCTTGGCTCCGCACCAGCTCCTTAAGCCATTCAAATGAAGTTTTTGCTTTTTAAAAGTTCTAAATAAAATATAACTACGGTTTAATTTGTTGTAATAATGTAGTTTTTGGAGTTTTTTCAAGCTTATTGATTGCAACTTCCTACCCATTTAAAAATTTCCAATGAAAAGCAACTACTTCGACGCTAAAGATTTGCATTAGTACAGTAAAATCAGTAATAGTATTGCACACAATGAAGAAGTCACAAGTAAATAGCTTCACACAACTATTCTGAGACTCTTTTACGACTCACGTGTTCAGGTCAGCTTACGCGCACTTCAACTAATTTTTGAAAGATTAATTATCTTGTCCAGTACTAGCCATTTAAAGTCGGGACAAAGTTCCGTATGCACTCGTGACACTAGTCCATCAAATTTGATAGCACCTACGAGGTTTCGAAATGGGCTCACGACGGTGGCGAGAAATGCATAGCAAGCTTGTTTTTTTTAGGGCCCGCATCATATGGTTGCCATGTTAACAATTTAAGCAGACAATATTTGTCTCCATACCCTTAGATCTATGGGTGACAGAGACATGGGAATCTGCTGTGAAAGAGTGGAGATTAAATTCACTTGACAATAAAATAGGGCCTACATAAATATATTTTTTTATTTTTTTATTTTTGCTGTACTATAGTTTATATGTGGTGGCGTGGTGTTGAGGCTCCATGTCTGATGGCTTTCATTGGACAAAGATAGAGCATTAAGAGAGGGTGCAAATCAAAGATGCTGAAACAGGGCCCAAGGGAATCACAAAAATAGTGGGATTCAATCAAGAAAACAGATAGTGGATGACAAAACTTAAAAATGAGAAAGCTACATGGACTAGTATAGTCTATTGTAAAAATGAGAAAGCTATATGGACTGGACGAGCTAAGCCGAGCTTTGTTGCATTCGAGCTCGGGTCGTTTACTGAACGAACCTAAAACTCGATCTAAAGCTTGGCTCATTTGTAAACGAGCCGAGCCCTTAATGAGCCTCTAAAAACAAGCCAAGCTTAATCGAGCCGAGTCGAGCTTTAGGGTGTTAAGCTTGAATCCTTTAGTAAATGAGACTTAAACTCGAGCTTTGAGCTCAGCTCGAATACTAAACGAATCAAGCTGCTCGATTTGTTTACGGTCCTAACCACGATAGACACATCTCTGTTATAAATGGACGGGACTCAAAAGGCTTAAATTGACAGAGATGTCGTGGTAAGGAAAGAATAGACGAGTTTATGAAATTTGAACCTTGACACTGCCAAATGATGAAGCATACTTCGTGTAGCCGACACTAATTGACAGGGGACAGCTTGATTTGGTTATCTTATTTGGTCATCATCAAATTAGAAATCTTTCGAATTGCTTGAAGTCTGAACCAGATGAAGGCACACAATGTCAGTGCACAAAAACGAAAGAGACAGCCAGACAGGAGAAAATAGGCATATCATATTCAGAATCACCTCAAGAGCAAAAATGAAAAAAGAAAAATGAAAAAAAAATCAGAATCACCTTTTATTAGCCTTATTGAGGTATACATGCAGCAGCACTTGCTTGCAACACTCCCTTAAACAAAAACCAAAAAAAATCCTTGAGTCCAACAAATTCAGCTCTCAGCCCATATTTGAGGAGGAGAACCAAGAACATTTTCCAGAAAAATGTTACCACATCAATTGGAGAGTCTATAGTATGACTGCAAAAGGGAAGGAGGAGGGCACCCCGGCAAACAACCTCTCATCCACAACCCACGACGAAGAAACCAAGAAAATGGGAGAAGCCAACTTTAAAAAAGAAAAAAGAACTAGATGAGATGGATGTACAGAAGAATCAAACGAAAAGGAAGCGCAATGTTTCCGAGCATCACGTAGTTAGTCAAAGCTTGAGGAGTGGCTCCACCGGCCTCGCAAATAGTCTTCAAACGAGACAGTTTGCTCGATACTGCTCATGGAGAGAGAATCTTCGTGCACGTCAAGCAATGCAAGGTTAAGATGGGACTGGAGATTTGAGCGTGGAAACGCCTCATCATCCAGCATATCAGTCCCATCTGATGAATCAATTTGTTGCCTTGCCCATTTGGTTACCTCCGAGTCACCCAGGAGGAGCTTCAAGACCTGTCAAAGACAAAAATAACAAAATAAAAAAAAAAACGTGGCTTTCTGTTGGTAAAAGTAGGAAAAGTGCATCATAGGCAGCGGGGAAATAGTTCGTTTGATAATAGGACCTCTAGTTGCACAAAGGGTTAGTAGTATTTTCTAGGAGGCTTAAATATTGTCTAAATCATTGACCCCTATTTTCCTGCTTCCTTTGTTTAAAAAGGGCACATCATTTTGGTGTGGGTATTTCATGAACCTGCAGAATGGCCTAGACGAAATGCTATTATCTAAAATCAGCCAAAACGAAATGCTATTATCTAAAATCAGGTTCTGAGAGAAGACACTTGTCCCTTTTTAACTCAATACTCACCACATTTATGAGCGGCAAATCAAGTTGTTTATGATATATGAGTCTTGTGACGTAATACCAAGATTTCGTAGGGTGGGGCAAAATTGAACTCGTATTTTGGAAGCATCTATTTCGTGTATCCCCTTGTGAGAGATGATAATGTAACAACGATTAATTCAAAGGGATAAACATGAAGCTATTTGAAACTGAACGGTGAGAATGATTAGATCTAGATAAAAGTCACAAAACACAGCAGTTGGTACAAAAAGACCGACTAATCATACATGAAACTAGAGGGAGCAGTAAAATAATTCAGCTCAACTTTTTCCATAGTAGAGGATACCAGATTTAGACACTTCGGAAAATAAAACTACAGTAATGTCTTAGTTTAGATTCCTATTTCCTAAGAAGGTAATAGAGATGACTTACAATGCTCATTTGGGGCCGAGCTCGTGGTGCACGTCTGATACAGAGAGTAGCAGCTAAAACCATCCTCTCCATCTGGTCACTATCGTAGTTTCTAGCCAGGCTAGGGTCTAGTAACTGGGCGACCTTTCCACCATTTAGAATTGGTTTTGCCTATAAGGGATGATTTGTGTTCTTAAAACCAAAACAATCAAGATGAAAATTCTGAATGAGAGTAAACCAGTGAGTATAGAGGACATACCCACATAACCAGGCTCTCTTGGCCCTTTGGATGGTCGTTACTTATAGGCTTTCTTCCAGAAAGAAGCTCAAGAAGTACAACGCCGAATGCATAGACATCTATCTTGTCATTCACTTTGCCGAACATGAAATATTCAGGAGCCAAGTAACTGCAGCAGATAATAACATGTTTCCTTCATGTTAGTGACTGGACACCAAAATCAAGAAAATCCATGATGGCATATTTGAGAAACAACTTCCCCAGTTAGTTAGAACAAATAAGTTTTGGGGTTTATTCAGCATAATGCAATCAAAATTCCAGTAAAATCAACTATTTATCTATTGTTTTTGGCAATAACCCAAACAGGATTTAGAAGTTGGGGAAAGTACGAACCCAAAGGTCCCTGCAACATCGGTGCATGTGATATGTGACGAGGTTGTAGATGCCCACTTAGCTAGTCCAAAATCAGATAGCTGAAAACCAACCGAATCAACCAAAACTGTAAGAATATCAAGCAAGAAAGAACAAGAAAAATGTAAACGCCAATATGTTGGAAGGTCAATGTCAATTACCTGTGGCTCAAAATCCTCAGAAAGTAGTATATTCGATGATTTCACGTCCCTGTGGATCACAGGTTTAGCACTTTCAGTGTGCAGATATTCCAGTGCCTCAGCTACACCGACAGCCACCTTATATCTCTCACTCCACCCAAACGTACAAGGATCCTTCTTATTACCTGCTTTATACGATACCCAAAAGTATAGTAAATATTGAATTATGCACATGGCAATCTTCAAGTACCATACACTTTTTTAATGATTAAGCAGATTCTCATGCTACAGCATACCATGAAGGTTATCTTCCACGCTTCCTCTTGATAGGAAATCATAAACCAAGAGAAGATTTCCATCCTCAAAACAGAAACCAAAAAGTGAAATGACGTTCTTGTGAAGTAAGGCAGTAATAATCTCAATCTCCAATACAAACTCTTTCAATACATCTTCAGATGGCTTCAAGATTTTCACAGCAATTTCCTTGCCATCTGGAAGGCGACCTTGATAAACTTGACTGCTTCCTCCTTTTCCAATCAAATTCGCTGGAATAACAGAAATTTTTTAGTCAACTAAATATTGAAAATAACAATCACTCACAAACTCTATTCCTCGAAAAGTTGAAACTTGTTTGTTTTACGGTTTTTTAAACTCTTTTATAAGGAATTTCTGGACAACCACCCGCTTTCAGAAAACACAAAGCAAATGTTTCCGAATTGTCTGAAACCATTTTTGCTAAAAAAAAATAAGCACAATACAACAATGATGAGCTTTTGCCTTTCTAAAACGTCTTCTAAAACTGTTGAGGATTAGTCATCTTTTTCTCGGAATTGAGTGAATCGGGTGCATAAATACGCAAGGAAGCTAATTAAAAAAGAAAGATATGTTCTTCTTTAGTTGCAATATTGAATCTATCGCCAAAGCAAATCTAATGAAGAAATCAAACCGGGAGTGAAATTGGATGTTGCCCGCAGAAGTTCCTGATACTTGAACAGTCTGCAAGTTGAAGAGTATTTCTCATTAAGTCCCTCTAATTCTTCCGGTATGCTTCTTGAACTACTAGGAGAGGACGGAGCAGAAAGAGCATCAGCACCAACAAGAACAATTGCACCACTGTCCCCATCTAGTTCAGAAGATTGATCTTCCAGTTGATTACAAGTACTTTGCTTTGAATATGCACTTGAGAAACAGTTTCTGCTAGGCAACTGCATTGCCCACTGAACCACAGAAATCTGACGATCTGGTAAGAAAGGACGGCGAAGAAGTGGCCAACCAAATTTCCGTTCCGGCATCTCAGTTATCAACAAGGAGATTGAACTCGGTTCATCCTCTACCTTCTGTACCGTCACTAGAGCCATAGAGTTGTCTTGTTCACCATCACCATCACCATCACCAGAAGTTGATGACTCTGTTGATTGGACACATGAATCTTCCAGCAAAATGCGATATTCCGGGGAACAAATGGAACAGTTCTGTTTCAAGGCACTCTCTCCACAATGAGAGTCTGCTTTCACCAAGGCTAGTTCTGAATTTCTACAAGTACCCTGATCGCTTGTTCCAGGAGGGCTTTCATCGTCACCAGCAACATGTAGGATGTTGGTATTCTTACTCAGAACTGACCTTTGAATTGCGCAGAGCAAATTATGTTGGCGATCAACGATTCCTGCCAAACAATAGAAAAGAGATTTTTATTTTAAAACAGGTCATGTTCAATTGTTGTTTTAGGATCAGTTTTCCTGTAAACTTGGAAAAATTCATTTGCTGAACAGGTTTAGAAACTTGTTTTTGAGGAATGTTTTTAACCCATTTTTAAGCAATACTGAAAGGATTTTTTTTCACATTCTTGACAACTACATAAACAAGGAAATACGATAAGAGAACTATGAGTACTTATGTTCTTTCGAAAATAGTTTCTGAAAAGTGTACTGGAAACCCGTTTTTCAAGTCCCTACAAGTTTCAATCAGACTCCTATTTTAGACAATTGCAAAAGCAACCACTACCTTTTCCACAGCCGTTAGTGATCGGAGATGCTTCTCTATGAAACACAATCTTCCCATTATCAACCGCAAGTACTGAGCAATCCTTTGGCAGTTTTCTTCCACAATACTTGGCAACAGAGGCCGATGATCGAATTGTATGGTGTTTTCGAGCAGTTCCCACTATAACTTCATTAGCAAAATAAGACTTCGCTTCCCTCACCAGAACTTTTCGTACAGAAGAACCCCTGCATACCTTAAGCTTGAGATCCACCTGAAAATTTTGAACATCATCCAAACTCATTAGTTTTAAATACTTGAGAACATATCGTCTGAGATGGAATTAGTTGCATTATTCAGGACAGTGCTTGAACTTTTCAAACAATTTAGCCAAACAAAGTTTCTATTTTTATTTATCAGCAACCAAGCAAAGGTGATTGTAGAAGAACAACTAGATTGTCTGGAAGCCAGGATCCACCAACAACATTTCGCAACCTAACTCAATTTGTTGCTTTCCAATTGGTTGTTCAGAAAATCCACGAAAAGAAACGGAATCAGCACATCGAGCTTTGGATTTTTCAACATTATGCACCCATGAAAGCATAACCCTCGCACTACGAAGATCAATGCAAGTACTGGACTTAGTGAAGAAGAGTATTTGATCTTGTACGAAGTGCAGCAATTAACAAACAACTAAGTACCAATTTTGATATACTGGCCTTAGGATTGATGAAAATTTGATCTTTGGGAAGTGCAGCAACTAACAAACACCAGAATGTACTTTTTTTCTTTTTTCCTTCGTTTTCTCAGAAACCAAACAGAGGCTAGTCTAGTTGAAAGAATTCAACACGAAACGAAAAACCCAGATCAAATTTATAGTTTGAAGTATGAAAAGTTTGTGAAATCCAAACCTGCTTCAAGTTGCAGAAACCTTCATACACAGCAAGAACAGAATCAAATGCTTTAACAAGCGAGAGAAGTGAGGATTTGCCTTCTGGATCCACAATTTCTGCACAAGCCCGTAACACCAAATCAATCCTTCTTTTTTTTTTTTTTTCCTTCCAATCAATCATTCAATACCTCAGTCAACCAAAGCCGCTCAAAACTAATAAAAAGCACAACGAAGTTTTAATTCTCTCTCTCTCTCTCTCTCTCTCTGCACGATTTCACACAATCCCTTTCCCCAAAAACAATCAATTAGCACTTCAATACGAAAATTGCAAAAAAACCCAAGAAGAAGAAGAAGCAAAATGAGCATTCTAACTCTCTCTCTCTCTCTCTCTCTCTCTCTCTCTCTCTCTCTCTCTCCACACAACCCATTCCAGAAGAAAATAAATTAGCATTTCAATTACCAATAAAAAGGCAAAAACCCAGAAAAAGAAAGAAAGAAGCAAAATGAATAATTTTACGTGTCTCTCTCTCTCTCTCTCTCTCTCTCTCTCTCTCTCTCTCTCTCTCACGAATTCTACACAAACCCCTCCCACCAAACCAATCAATTATCACTCCATCACTTAACAAAAAAAAACCTATAAAACCCAAAAACGAAAAAGAAGCAAAATGAGTAATTTTAACTCTCTCCACGATTTTTACACAAACCCATTCCAATTAGCACTTCAATCAGCAAAAATCAAGAAAACCCGAGAAAGAAAAAAAAAAAAAAAAAAAAAGGGGGAGCAAAATGAGTAAGTTTAACTCTCTCTCTCTCCACGATTTTTACACAAACCCATTCCAACAAGCACTCCAATTACCAAAAAATCGCACAAACCCACAAAAAACGAGAACCGAAACGATTAATTTTCACACACTCTCCACAAAAGCGTACCATTGTCACCGAGAACATGGAGGGCAATCACACGATCACCACTCTGCGCAACCTTAACCAGAGCCCAAGTCAGCAACTCCCTGCTCGGAGAATCCAACTTCACCCCCACCACCACCGTCTTCCCGCCGCCGGAAACCTCCTCTTCTCCGGCAACCCCAGCCCGAGTCATTATTTCCGCTGGTTCCAACTCGTGGGTCTGATCCCTATCACTCTGTCTTTCTCTTTTACGGGCGCGATCAATTAAGCCTCATCTTTTGGGACCATAAGAAAAGGAGGGAGTTATGGGCATAATAAAAGCGTAAACCGCCGTCGCGTTCGTTCTGGCTTTATGGGTAGCACTCGTAGTAGTTTTTGGTTTGCTGCTTTTTCATCATGCTATAAAGCCCACCACCAGAGCAGAAAGAGAGACTTGATCCATAAAAGAAAGAAAAATAAAAAAGAAAAAAAAAGGAAAATGATTTTCGCGCTCCTTGATTTACTGCAGGTGCTCCACTTTTTGGTTTTTACACTGTGGTGTTGCCAGCAATACCACAGTGTAAAAACCAAAAAGGTGGAGCGCCAGCAGTAAAATTTGGAGCGCGAAAATCACTGTCCAAAAAAAAAGAGTGAAAAGAGGAGAGAGAACAGCGCCGTGTGTTACTTGTTCTACGCTATTATGATGCGTTTGGCAACTTTGGTCAACATAGGGTCATTGGCCACCCCACTTGCTATTAACAAGGTAGTAATAATCTACCAAGGAAGAAATTATCTGCTTATACAACAATCAAATTTTCTTTTCCCGGTAAACAGGTCTGGGTCGGCTTACCCCCCTTGATTAATCTTGGGGACTAATTTCACCGCTCAATCTATTTGTTTTTAAGATGAAATGAGTTGCTATTATTGGATTTGATTGTTATGTGATTTATATGTCTTCTAGCCTAATTTAGACCACACCATCCTATGAAGTTTACATGGATAATCCTAGACATATGATAAATCTTGTGGGCTACTACTACTAGTACCGTCGGCTTAAACTTTTGGACCATATGCTGTAATTTGTGGATTAAAATCAAAGGTACTAGTTAGGCCAGTGGTCTGCTTGAGTTGGGGCGTTTACATAATTATTAAGAAATATGTGATTTCGATCACGAAAATAACCTTGAAAAAGGTCCATTTGGTATACAAAGGGTCCATTAGGTTTCTTTCTTTTTTTTAAACAGAAAAAAAAAGGAAATATTTTTAGGCCTAACTTAGAAATTGTCGTCCTCTTGATAAGACATGGTATATTTGTCTGACGATAAAATGTAGGGCAAGGGTCAAGTACGTACATATAAATTTCAACTATTTATTTAACCTTTTTGGTTAATGATATAGTAATATGCTCGATCATTAAAATTGTGAAGATTTGGCTTCGGAATCAAATGTGTGATCATTTGATCAATGATAGTTTTACTATGTAAGTATAAATTTCAAATGTGACTGCTTGTCGTACAAATTTCGAAAATATGAAAAATATTCAGGATTAGATATTCGTATCATTAGCTTATGGTTATTTCTTTTGTTTGTTAAGCTGGAAAAAATTTACGTTTGCTTCGTAAAATTATCTCCACCTTGACATAAATTCTGGATTTCGTCACTCCACAAATATGCTCGACACTGTCTAATTTCCTTTTCAAATGATCTCTTCCCCTAATAGCAATACCATCTAATAAAGAACATTGTTATGCTAATTAACCTTCTGATTTTGTCTTTCACATTTATCATCTCTTGTGACGCACGTTATTTTTTATTTTTTGAACAACAAAGAAAGTACTCCCTCCGTCTCAAATTGGATGTCAATTTTTGATATTCGTACAAATTTCAATTCTTTATATTTTTTAATATAGATTTCAAAAAATATGCAATATGTATCTTGTTTGATAGTTCTTGATTAATTCTATTATTCAAAATTTTCAAACTCATGAAAAACATTATAGATTAAAAGATCTAAGAGATGAAAAATGACACGATTTTCAAAAATTGTCATCTTTTTTGAGATGAAGGAAGTAATATTTTTTATTAATAATTACAAAATATTATAAGAGGAAGAACATAGATAAAACAACCCAACGAACTCAAACTGTAGTTGGCTAGTGCCGAACGTTTTGATTATTGAGACAGTGACTTAACTTCTTTTTTTTTTTTCTTCTTCTTCTTTTTTCTCGGTAATGACTCTTACATAGAATGGCCAATATCCAATAGTTTGAGGAGTGCGACATCAAATGGTAAAATGTAGAAAACAAAAGACAAAGAAAAGTCAAGTATTGTTATTGCATTAAAAATTAAACGTGTAAATAAAATAGAACTATTTCTCTCTCACCAATCCAAATCATTTTAGTTAGAATGTCGCTACTATTTTCTTTTATTAATTTCTAATGTCGCCAATAAGTGTAGGATCGATGGCTGATCAAGGCCATAACTCAGACCTTCCCAAGCCGGCAACAATAAATAATTTGGTAACTAGTCCGCCGTGCCAAGAGACTTCCATACGCACGGGGAAGGACCTATTTATTATGATTACTAAGGAATCCATATCTACTGATCCTATATCTCACTAGACTACTAACCACTCCTAGATGGAGTGAGACGGCTAGCTAGGTCTATTTCACTATTTGGCATGCATATCGGGTGTCAATTAACCTGATCAGCATCCTTCAATCTATGATAACCAAAGATATATACACCTCCAATTCCATTTCCCAAAGAAGGTATGGTAGTATGGATTTGGAAACTCTGTAGTGCGGGAGTGCACTTTATTTTATCTGCTTGCATTTTCTTCTGCTGCTTCAAGGAGTGGCTACATGGCTTAGGCAGGATAGATTAGAACTCACCAAACGCCATCGTATAGAAGAAGACAAGATGAATCTCCACTTTGTTCCATCAACAGAAGAGATTGAAACGGTGATGGAATCCTTTCTCATGTGTGTTTGCCTATCTGACATGATCACTAACGTTGGTTTTTCTTTCTCATATAGGGGCCACAGGATGCGTTTTGGGATAGGAGGAGATTAACCACTAGGGGGGCTATATGGACTCAACGGTCCGGATTAAAAACAAACTCTTCCACTCTCTCTTTTCTGGAAGAATTTGTTTTCAATCCCTGACCGTTAATTGCTGAAATGAATGGCTAGCGTGATGCTCTACAATCCTGTAGCATAGCCCGCTCTACAAAATTCCCAAATAATACTCTCACTAATATGTTGCTTGACCACGTTCCACACATCAGAAGAGTATTCGTTGGCACCACACTAGTATTCTTAGTTCTTCTTGCAGGTCAGGCGACGGATGGTGTCCAAAATCACTTCATTCAGTTCCCATTGCTAGAGAAAATAATATTTCATTTATTACTTGGGTATAAAATAAGGGATTAGTACGTACTTATAAGTATGCAAGCGATATCGATCTCTCCATCGACTAATTCAAGCATTTCGGTTGGAATCAAAGTTACCGTATGGCACCAGAGCAACTCATTCCACCCATATACAGTCCACACCGTACAACAATAGACCCAAAAAAAAAAAAAATTGATTGCACACAATGATAAATTCAAAAATACATAAATTCTCAATGGCTTAAAAAAATCGACCGCATCAGACAACATATCATGCTTTGGTACGAAAAACAAGTGGCCCCTCTATAATTACTGTACCGTGAAAGGCCTCTCCCAAGTATTAGGCCAAAAAATCTGAATTTTTGTTGGAAATTCACGTGGTATAGCATGTGTATCCAATAAATAGCCTTCTATCCAAACGTTATCACAACAATTAATCAAGTAGGGCCATACTAAAAAAATGGAGTCAGCATCAGCGCAAACAATCCCATGATCCTGTGGCTCCAAAGAGTGGGGCAACACACAAGCCTCAAGTGAGTGCACTTATTTATTTTGTTTTCCGAGGATTAGGACCGTTTACTATTTTTTCCCCAATTTCTTGTTGGTACTTTAAGGACCCGTCCCGTTAAAGAAAATAAATTTTTTTTTTTTGAATTAAAGGTGATGGATTGTGAGAGAATGACATGTCTCGTAAACGGAAAATAAGTACTTAAAAAATAAGAGCCTTAGTGGAACGGGGCCTAAGTAATTATATTCATTTAATTTACAAATAGTGGTTCAATTGAGGTATAAGCGAATATAGCATCCGTGACGTTTTTGTCTTAACGTTTTATGTTTGATCACCAAACTTGGAATTTTTGATATTCATACTCCTATGTATTTTTACATCTTCTCGTAATTGATATCCTGAAATATAGCTAGGATCAGCCGGTCAGGCACTTTCTTTGGATGGAATTTATTGGACAAATAATTGTTCGATCACGAATGAGTGGATTTCTACTTTAGCTATAAATTTGATAAAACTTCGAGAAAAATTCATAGAAATAAATAAGATTCGTTCTAGTTTTAAATTAACTTGATAGAGAATCAAAATTGCCTTCCGATAAATTTGAAACGTCGACCTTCTTTACTTTCAGAACAAGATACATGAACTGGATTTCCGATATAAAATAAATAAATTTAAAATTTTATTGGTTGGTATCGTGCATTGGGAGAGCTAATGGCAGCGGCCGTCAAGATTTAAATTCAAGCAACCATATTCATAAAAAAATACACTCGTATTTCTATCAAATACAAGAAAAAGATAAGGAAAAATATCTCGAGAACAGTACCGTTGGTGGTTGCTTTAGGTTTGAATTGGAATTGCCAATTCCAGACGCCGCCCCTGAAAAATAGTCACTTGATTTTGACACATACCTGAACTTTAATTTTTTTAAACATCGTATAAGCGTATCTAATGGGCTCCTAATTCCGGTCAATTTGCTACCTCTCCTAAGTAACCTCCTTGAGGCCCTTGTGTCCGCTACCCTTTGATCCTTCTTTTTCAAGAAAAGGAAGCTAGTAATTAATTAAGAAATTGATGTTGCTTAGTGGAAAGGGGTTAGAAATTGATGTTGATCACGAATGAGTGGATTTCCCCTAATTTTGGCTCAGCCTGTTGAGTTTAAATCAGTTCTTCCATGTGGTTAAGAGATGAGGGTCTAAGACCCTATTAGTTTTGTACTCCGTGTTATGGGTTAATGAATCTATCTTTTTGCCGTTCCAAAATAAAGGGGTTAGAGATTTGAATCAAGATCCTCTCACTTGATAGTCTCTCATGTGATGCAAACGAGACTCCTCACGGTCCTAATTCATGATCCGACTGCTCAATTAGTAGGTCTCGGGGTGTTTAAAGTCTATGCAAAAATCGAGGTGATCGGATATAGATAGAAGCTTGGTTGAATGATATTTGTTAATTTTACTTGTTACAAATATGATTCGTTCAACTGGATATTGATGTCCATTGAAATTGAATTTTGGCAAGGACAGGAAGTCAAGACTTAAGAAGTGCAACATGGACCACAATTACACTTCGTTGGCCGAGCAATCGGATATAGATAGAAGCTTGGTTGAATGATGTTTGTTTCACTTGTTACAAATATGATTCGTTCAACTGGATATTGGTGTCCATTGAAATTGAATCTTGGCAAGGATAGGACGTCAAGGCTTAAGAAGTGCAACATGGACACAATTACACTTCGTTTGCCGAGGAAAAAAAAAAAAGGCTTAAGAAGTGAATTGTTCATATCTTCAAATGGACAAATGATCGTCTCTATTTTGCGCCACATGAGGAATCATCTTATGAGAGGATCTCAACTCAAGACAAGGATGGAACCAGAATTGCATATAGGAGGGGGTTAGCCACAACATGAATACTAAGATTTTCAAATTTCAAGAATAGAAAACATTTAAATGACCAAATAATACCCAGTACAAAATAAAATATCTACGTGCTTTTAATAAACAAAACACAACTAAAAAATGAAAAAATAAAAGTTTCCCAATACTTTATACATCAAGCATGTATCAAAATAGAATTCAAAGATGGTTAGATTTGAAAGTCATCTATGATTGTGTTGGAACTAATTTGCGAGAAACTCATCTGCCATTCCAAGCCTGGTTCTGATAATATTTATAATTGAAAATGCCCTTTCTGGTCCACCATATTTTATTCGGTAAGGGCCACTATGTATAGATTTGATATTTAAAAAAAAAAAAAAACACTTAGATCAGCACAAAAATTCTAAACCACGGGGAGGGCCTAGCCAGGCCACCTTTGGTTCCATCTATCACTCAGAGAGTTCTTCTCCGCCCGATTTTCTGTGTATCCAGTTATTGCAATCGCAAAATCATGGTCAAAACATCTATAAACACAATCAATCAGCTGCAAATCACTTAGTACATGAGTACACTAAAAATGAGTCGAGAGGACCTTAATTAAGCCATTGTAAAGTGATTTTCACAAAAAGGAATTCTAGTTAGAAAAGCAACCATGTTTATTGAGGAGGAGGAAAACAATACATTTGGCAACCGCATCTTATTGGCAGTGAAAACCTCATTTTTTAGGTCAATATATATATGGCGTAATCAACTTCTTCAATCAACTCGCGATTTAACTCAAGTATATTAAAAATTATTTTTTATCGATAAAAAAGATTTTATTAATCTTTGAGAAGAAATACGAAGAACAAACAAATCTTGGGCACACCGAGAACCAAACCAAGTCTATTAAAAATTACTACCTCTGGGGGATAATAGTACGAAACTTTTTAAAATTTTGAAGAGGTTCACGTGCAAAATTAATTATTTTGAGATGCCAAATGCTATAGTTATGGAATCCTATTAAAAAAAATTAATTAAAAGTACTTGTGAGTTCGATGGTCCTTGTCTACACCATAGTCCCTTTGTGGTCGATCGCCACTACACTGATCCACACCTTATAGTGCACAATGCTTCTATTGTAGTCATAGGGAGGCAATAGGGTGCGACCGTGTGACGCACCTTTTTTTTATTTATTTATCATAACTAGATATTCGTGTCAGTTTACGCGCATCTCGATTGATTTTGAGGATCAATTTCACCATCCACTAACATGAGACAAGATGGATAAATTAATCACTTAAGCTTACTCGCATTATCTCTGCAAATCGAGAGTGACTCTTGCAATTGGAACTCAAATTTATGTGCCCGTGATTGTGCCGATACTTTCTCTTGCTTATTACTAGGCTACCTAATAGATAATATGTAGAAATTTACCAAGAAAATAGATAGGAATTAACTGCAAAGAAAACTGAAAAGTTAATTTGATGTGTGGTCAAAGTCTAATCTGGTGCAATTAAGACCACTTCCACAATTTAATTGAGCCACTAATTTTCCTTTTAACAATGAACAAAAGTACATTCCCTTGATTGTATGCTTTGTTTCAAGGATAGCTACTCTGTTTGGTAATAAAATCTTAACTTACCCCAAAAAAAACAAAAGTACATTCACTCAAGATCCAAAGATTTGATCGTATCTGCTCATTTCTTGAACTCATTATGCTAGTACGTAACACATGCAAGAAAAGTTCTAGCTATTTGGATGCTGATACCAGCATGATTTCTGTACATTCGATCTCGTCGTAATTTTGGTTCTCAAACTTATATTAGCTGTTCAATATTTCGAACACAAATATGATTGATCATGTGACTATCAATGCCGGATCGAATCATTTACGTCTAGAACGTTCCCTATTAAATTAAGCTCACCGCAGAGTGCTTTGTGCTTCGCCATCTCCTCTTTATTGCTTGTGTTGTCAATGTCAACCGCAACCCCCTAGTCGGTTTTAGTCCTGCTTATCTCTTTAATTAATACCTACTCCTATTTTTGTGGCCTTGAGGTTTGTATTGTCGGTGGATTTAATTAAATGCCAGTCCCCTTCACGAGCTACGACTCGTGTAGTACTACGACATCACATGCATGTCCAAAACTAACCAAACGGAGACCTGAACACGTACCTACAATTTAGAGAAGCCCCTTTTGGCCTTATTCGCACTGTTCGTGTCTGCTTGTGCATATCTTGACCACTTGCGATGATCGACCTCATTCTTTCTCAAAGCGAGCTCACGATGAGTTTTTAGTAAAAGATTTTGGCTCTAGCCCAGTTGTGGTCCTCCCCATGTAGGAGGCTGGATAGGGTTCGAGCCCAATGTGGGCGTTTGGGGTTCAGGGCTATGGATAACCTCTGAAACTCCCTGTGGACTACTAACTCTCCTCTAACCCTCGCTGATGTATACAATCTTGGCAAAAAAAAAAAATGGTCTAACGGTGGTAGTCAAGTTGTTTATGATAAATATATAATAAATATTTTAGTTGATGTATATAAGGAGAATGACGTGCCTAGAATTCCGTAGAAACATAGGGTTTAGTCCATTTAATTTAAAGAAAACTTACCCTCAAGTGAACTGATCCAGTAGTGGGAGTCCGATGATGGCCGTGAGAAAATTTCATATGACCTGACCCCATAAGTGTTACTCCAATACTCCCAAGAAAGTTTTGAACATGAAACATGAAGAGAGAGTGGATCTCTAAGTTTCATACTTTGAGCACTAGACCAAATACTTGGGGTTCAATATATTTCAATAGTGGATGAATTAAGCTCCACCCGTATTGACTTATCGGCCGTCCAATTGGGAGAACATTGTTTTTTTTTTTTTTCCCCTGATCAGGGAGAATATACTTTATTAAGAGAATTTCAACATATATAGCACTTCGCCAGTTTTGTATTTTCGATCCGATAGCACTTCTACAGTTTTTTTTATTTTATTTGTCTGATAGCACTTCACCAGTTTGAGTTGTTCAAAATTGTCCTTAAATTCAGGTTAAACTTATCACATCTGATCTCAATCCAAAAGAGAAGGACAAAAGGGTAATCTCAGGAGGTTTTCCGCTTTATTAGTATTTCAAATGACCAAACTATTTAGGACATAGTACAAAATTATAAAAATAGGCAACCAAAATGAGATAGAAAAAAGTAAAAAATAAAAACCAAAAGGGAGCGATTTTCGCAATCCCCAAGTTGTTAACCGTACTCTCAAAAAGAGTGCCAAAATCACTCCCCAAACTGAAACAGGAAAAATTATGAGACCTAATCTCCCATCTTCATATATAGGGTTGCTCACTCGGCTCCAATTTATTGATGAGGAGTGGGGCGTGACCAGTTATAAAAAAGCAAGTAAACGAGTTTCGATAACCACTGGTTATTAATGACATAATATATATTTTTTATTAATTCTCAAACTTTATGACTCTAGTCATCTAGGACAGGTCAAATTATTAAGTGCACTTGTACGTATAGGATTGGCGAATTCAATATTTTGGTCAAGTTGGGATACAATTCTACATTGAAAGCTAACACAAAAACTAGTTCTAATTTTTCATCATTAAACATACACAACGAATGTATTATTCATCTAGAGAGTACAGATTTTATATTGAAGCCGAGTCTTCACTCTTCACAATCACAATGAGTAGTTGTTGATTATTTTTTGTTGAAATATATGGTGGGATTATAAGTCAAATAAAGGCAAGTGTTCAACCTTATATTTCGTTGTGCGATCATATACGTTTACTCTGTGTCGGCAATATTTACCTATAGACTAGGCTTGAAGTCTTTAGATATTGTCATTCCGGGGTTTAAAAAAAAAAAAAAAAAAACTAGTCTTTAGAAACCCCCATTGTTCATCTGCCCTTGAGTATGAGCACCTATTTTTTTAGAGCCTATTCGGTTTGGGTTTAGAATGAGGTTTTTAAGAATAATGTGGAGAGAGAGAGAGAGAGAGAGAGAGAGAGAGAGGGAAGCGGGGACTGTGCTGCACAGCTTGGTGCTGTGCAGCGTGCTGTGCAGCCTCCGGTGCCGCCTTGCCGGCATCGGTCCGACGATCAGAGACGTCCACTGCGTAGAGCTCGTCGAGTACTACAAGTGTTCTAAAAATCAACCCGATCAAATATCGTTAAGTGCCTCATCGGAACACATAGATTTTAAGACCCCAAACGAACAAGCCTTTAATGGACTTTAGTTATTATTTTCCTTTTTTAATTTCTCTTCACGTGGAACTAATGTAAAGTAAGTACCACAAAATAAAATAACGAAGTTGTATATAAAGTGGAATTGGGTGAGGAACCCTACACCATATCCGGCAACATGCCCTAACTGTCTTTTATTTTCATATTAGTCAGGTATTCGAGCAAACTTACTTGTAGTTGGACTAATCGTGGCAGATCAATTCCATCGTCCATCCACGGGGGTCCTAGTTAAATCCAAATAAAAGCTCTACATGGACCCCCGCCAAAAAAGTTGAAGTTTTGAATATGAGATCAAATTAACTCATCTTTTTTTTCAAGGAAAAAGCATACCCATTTAATTCATTCAAAAAAGCCATGTAGCATCTACAAAAAAATCTTCAAGATACAGATCAAGCCATACAACAGCTAATAATAATCACCCGAAGACAAAGAACAGCCAAACCCTATAATAGACGAAACTAATTTCGAACTCCTAAGCAAGAGCCATTATCCATCCACGAACGACAAAAGTGCAGCTAGTACTATCTAGACACCAGGCGCATCGGGATGACAGAGCTCGATATCATAGACAACATCAAACCTGTGAAAATCAGTAAAAAACCCATCGGACTAAATTCGGACAGAAGTGGAGTAACTCCTAAGTCTCACACCTTTGGTGTTGAATCGGAGATCTTATTTTGTTGGGGTTCCATGCCCTAAACTGGTTATATATATTTTTTCCGGATAAAAAGCAAAAATGTTCTCCGTATCTTAACCGTACCTCCCATAATATGCGCCTAATGAAATTTCGTACGTAAAAGGGGGGAATGGTAGGCACTAGGCCGAATACCTCACCTCATTTATAATTTATTTATTTCGGATGACCGATGCTAAAGAATAAATTGTAATGCGAAATAGCTAATAATTAAATACTAAAATTTAGGTTTTGCGTAAGGCCTGTCATTCAATTTTTATCCCCTCCATCCATGTCTTTCAATAGAATTCAAAGAGTTGGACGGTTCAATTGAGTCATTTGTGAGCCATTCTCAAGCCCATTTTGATGATCAAAAATAACGTGTTCATCTTTTAAAGCTCGTCTAGAACATTAACCTTGTTGAAATCTATACCGACGGATGATACATTTATTTTGAGGTATACCAGTTTTGATTCTGTGTTTGAGATTATCTTCTTTTTATTTTTTCAAGACAGATATATTCATATTATTGATCGCACTAGACCAAATACTTGGGGTTCAATATATTTCAATAGTGGATGAATCAAGCTCCTCCCGTATTGACTTATCGGGCGTCCAATTGGGAGAACATAGTTTTTTTTTTTTCGACTGATCGGGGGGAGTATACTTTATTAAGAAAATTTCAACATATATAGCACTTCACCAGTTTTGTTTTTTCGATCTGATAGCACTTCAACAGTTATTTATTTATTTATCTGATAGCACTTCACCAGTTTTGAGTTGTTCAAAATTGTCCTTAAATTCGGGTTAAACTTATCACATCTCTCAATCCAAAAGAGAAGGACAAAAGGGTAATCTCAGGAGGTTTTCCGCTTTATTAGTATTTCAAATGGCCAAACCATTTAGGACATAGTACAAAATTATAAAAATAGGCAAGCAAAATGAGATAGAAAAAAGTAAAAAATAAAAACCAAAAGGAGGTAATTTTCGCAATTTCCAAATTATTAATTAACCATTTTTTAGAATGCGAAAATCACTCCCCAGACTTAAACAGAAAAAATTATGGCCTAATTAATCTCCTATCGTCATATAGGGTAGCTGATCACTCGGCTCCAATTTATGATGAGGAGTGGGGCGTGACCCGTAATGAAAAAACAAGTAAACGAGTTCCCCGGGTTTCGATAACCACTGCTTATTAATGACATAATATAGATTTATTAATTCTCAAACTTTGTGACTCTAGTCATCTAGAAAAGGTCAAATTATTAAAGTGCACTTGTATAGGAGTTCGAGGAGTGGCGAATTCAATATTCTGGTCAAGTTGGATACAACTACCAATTGGGGATGGTGCTGTGCAGTGGTATGCACATGTAGCACCATGCTGCACACCTTTGAGCTGTTGAATCGTGCATCTGACGGCTCGGATCTCATATTGGCAATGAACGACTCTCGATTGTTGGTTGCCGAAATGAGATCCGAGCTGTCGGATGCACGATCCGACGGTTCGAAGGTACGCAGCATGGTGCAGTGAACATCACTACATAGCACCGACCCGAAGTCACAATTCTAGATAGAAGCTAACACAAAATCTAATTTTTCATCTTTGATAGTACAAATTTTTTATTGAAGCCGAGTCTTCACAATCACAACGAGTAGTTGTTGATTTTTTTCCGTTGAAATGGTAGGATTATAAGTCAAATAAAAGCACGTGGTCAACCTTATATTCGTTGTGCGATCATATACGTATACTTTGAGTCAGGGGCGGCTCCACATGGAGTTGAGGGGTAAACTCTCTTGGACTCGAAAAATGCACTAAAATTTCGTATTTTTTACATAGAATTTTGATATTTTTTTCATAGTGTCAGTGCTGAATTGTTCATGAGTAGTTAAAGTAAAAAAAAAAAAACCTTCACTTAAATTTGTGAGTATTTAAGTAATATAACTCAACAAAATAAAATAAATTAATCATAATACAATTTTTAAAATTTTATATAAACCGTTGTATACAAAGAAATTCTTTCTGTTATTGTCACCGCTGAACTAAGATCCTCATCGCTGCTTTGTGTTGACAATATTTACATCTAGACTAGGCTTGAAGTATTTATGTCATAATTGGAGTCTTAAGATATTGTAATTCCGGGGGTGAAAAGAAAAGAAAAGAGACTAGTCTTTTAGAAACCCCAATTGTACATCCGCCCCTTGAGTACGAGCACCCTTTTTTTTTTTAAATCGCCTATAGTTATCATTTTCCATTTCTGTTCAAGTGGAACTAATGTAAAGTAAGGACCACTACACCATATCCGGCCCCATGCCCTAATTGTCTTTTATTTTAATAACTCAGGTATTTGAACAAGCTTACGTGCAGCTGGACTGATCGTGGTAGATCAATTCCGTTGTCCATCCGTCGGGTCCTAGTTAAATCCAAATAAAGCTCTATTATGAATTGCCTCCCAAAAAGTTGAAGTTTTGAATATGAGATCTTAGTAGAGATCAAATAAACTCCTTTGTCTTTTTTTTCACAAAAAAAGTATATCCATTCAAACAAGTCATACGACATCTACAAAAAATCACTCAAATACAAATCAAGTCATACCGCAGCTACTGATAGCCACCTGAAAATAGGGATATACTGTAGAAAAATAGCCAGATCCTAAAAGAGACGAAACTAATGTCGAACTCCTAAGCAGGAACCATTACTCATTCACACCGTAATCTTGAACGGCAAACATAGAGCTAATATCCAGACACCAGACGTTTCGGGATGACGGTGCTCCATATCAAAGACAACATCAAATTTGAAGAAATCAGTCAAACAGCCACCGGACAGAACTAGACTAACTCCTAAATCTCAGACCTTGAGTTTTGAATCCGAGACATTATTTTGTTGGAATTCCATGCCCTAAATTGGTTATAGTATTCGGATAAAAAGCAAAAATGTTCTCTGTATCTTAACCGTACCTCGCATAATATGCGCTTAAAGAAATTTCGTACGTAAAAGGCGGGAATGGTAGGCCGAATACCTCACCTCATTTAATTTATTTATTTCGGATGACCGATGCTAAAGAATAAATCGTGATGCCAAATGGAGTAGCTAATAATTTAATTAAATACTAAAATTTAGGTTTTGGGTAAGGCCTGTCATCCAATTTTTATCCTCTCCATCCATGTTTTACCATGGAATTCAAAGAGTTGGACGGTACAATTGAGTCATTTGTGAGTCATTCTCAACCCCATCGTGGTGATCAAAATTAATTGTTGGTCTTTTAAAGTTCGTCAAAGCTTGTGGAAATCTATACCGACGGTTAATACATTTATTTTGAGGTATATGGGTTTTGATTCACAGTTTGAGTTTATCATATTTTTTTGTTTGTTTGAAGATAAATATATTCATATTGATGAAAGTCTAATCGATATGATTTTGAAACAATTGATGTTCTTACAGAGCTGTAAAAATGAAACAAACTTGATCATCGAAAGGGATTTGAAAAGAACCTCTAAATAGTCCTACAGGACGGTCCATTCCTCATAAGTAATTGCTTTTCACACTTCCATACTATACCTACCCTTTCTTTCTTTTGTCATTTTGTGATGTGAATTTAAAAATTAATCTTTCATTTGTATACTCTTTCACACCTGGAAGGATAAATATTACTAATTCACATCAATATATAGGACAAGAAAAGTGTGCTATAAAAAGGGAGTTTGAAGGGTGGTTTTTTTTTTTTTTTTTGTTCTGTTAAAAAAAACACACACACACCACCCTTCTCTAAAATATATTCTTTTTTTTTTCAATTTATAATTTACCTCTCTCTCTCTCTCTCTCTCTCTCTCTCTCTCTCTCTCTCTCTCTCTCTCTCTCTCTCTCTCTCTCTCTCTCTCTCTCTCTCTCTCTCTGGACATACGAGTAGTAATTGGAAGAAAATACTACTAGTAGAACTTTTCCTTAAAAACAATGAAGAAAATACTACTAGTAGAACTTTTCCTTAAAACAATGCACAAAACATGTGGAGGACAGCAAAATACACCATGGATTCTACACTATTCCCCACAAAAATTCCTAAGATATTATTATTATTATTATTATTATTATTATTATTATTATTATTATTATTCTCAATTACTCGAATGGTTAGGCTAATATTTGGTGGCAAAAAGAGAAGGCCAGAGGGAAAGTTTGAACGAACAACACTCACTTTTGGCGGGTAATTGTGATGATGATATTAATTTGCTTGTAAGTAAATAAAATGGGCTTTGGGGAACTACTAATTAAAATGACACTTTAACCAAATTAAGCACAAATTTATACACACCAAATTCATCTTTCGCCCCAAATATAATCTGACTAACATTCCAAGTTTTAACAGACCGATCGAAAATGAAATCTAAACCACAAATTGGTTGGCTGCATGTAAATGGCCGGATTACTCGACCTCAGACAGTTATTGTTTACTGGTAGAAGTTTAGGAAAATCATTAGTTTAGTTTAGTTTCCTTTCACGATAAGAAAGATCTTCGTTCCAAAAAAAGATTGTCCAAATCTGTAAAATTAGACAATGTTTGGGAAGTTTGTTTCTATGCAATACTGTGATCCCTGTGGTTGGTAAGGAATGACTATATCTTCAATAACTCTACGAACCAAGTTTGGAAGGTGGGGGATTCAGTCAAAACTAGAGTTGCAATGTGGATAAAGACGAAGTTAGCATCAAGGTCTACACCGTTAAGGAGTTCAAGCTATTCTTATATGGTATCCGAAAATTGAAATTGTAACATAGCTTTTTAGTGGGCTTCCAACTGTAGGTTGGACGTGGTTGTACATTTCGCTTTTTTCCTCGATGTACCCCGTTCGAATTTTTTAAAATGTTTCGTTTGCCAAGCAAAAAAAAAAAAATCTGTAAATTAGAACGTACTGTATAAAATGTTACTAAAAATGTAATAATGAGTTTGTTTAATTTGAAAAAAAAAATTGTAACTCTTCAATGTAATCTTTTCATGTTCTCATTTAGCGAACCCCATCAAGATATTTTTACAACAGAGGGAGTACTTTGGACGAAAAACTTAGATGCTTTATGGAGGAGGCAGGTCCAAGCAGGTCGGTTCCGCAGGGATGCTGCAAGATTCTGGTACTCGCTTCTGAGTTCTCCTCGCTACGAATCACGTTTTGTTATCACAAGGCTAATAGGGTGGCTGACTCGTTAGTCAAGAATGTTGTTACAACTCAAGGGTATTTTGTTTTACATAGTAGTGCATCTGAATTTTTGTTGCAAGCTTTGCGTAAGGATCGATCAGCTTGGCCGGAGTAGCAACTCCACATTTTGTAAAAGTGTATATCAGATTTATTACTCTTTTGTATTAATATAAGTTAAATTGTTTGGTTTCAAAAAACTATAGAGGTAAGGAGCCACAGCCATGTGGCACATGGCTGTGGCCCATATTCCAAATTATTCCACTATTTGTGTATTCCCTTTAATCTACACTCAACACCCATTTTATTAATGCACACAGCAAAGAGTGTTGAATTCGTATTTATTGTTTAGCTAAACTCTATAAAAATAAATGTTCAGCATCTTTTAAAAATTCCCTCTTAAAATCCGAAAAGTGCTATTTTCTAAAATCCCGCCTATTAACAAGCAATCTTTTTTCTACACACTCTAAACATAGCCCGATTGACCAGATCGATCGAGTACGGTTGGAGGAAATAATAGTAGTTAATTCGGCCTTTCCCGCATTAAAATTTTGGCTCCGTTAATCACTGAAAACGTTCTCAAATGAATTAGCCAATTCTCAGAAGTTGTGCTCTAGCTAGTTTTGTGATGTTTCATAAGCTAAGCTAATTCGTGTCGAGTTTTACCAATTAGCTTAGCTTATAAAACATCACAAAACAACCAGTCCATCACAACTTCCAAAAATTATAGAAAAAATGCTATCAATAGGATTTGAACCTATACCAAAAGTTTAGAAGGATCTATTCTATCCATTAGATAATGGGGTTCCCTTTAATAATGAAGCCGTTAAAACCTTAGACATCTTGTTTGGCGGAAAGTCTATATCCAATACTGGACCAATCTTTTGAAGGAGAGCTCTCCCACTTTTTATTTTTCAATACCATAATTTTCTGCACCAAGAAATTCGGACGCATTCAGAACAAATAAGTTGTTCTTCCTGAATGTGCTAATTCAATAAAATAAAATAAAAACAAAAACAAAAAGACTAATGGGAACGATTGGAGCCAATCGACAAAATTGGTAATACTAGCTGTCAACGTATTAAGCAATATAATAGAAAAAGTAAAGACGGTAAATACCGGTTCCGTACAGTAACATGTGGCATGCCCATTTAGCAATTGAAAATTTTAGGCCATTCAAAAAATAAAAATAGGATTCGCACCCATTGACATTTACATTTAAATTATGAAGAAACCTGGCAATTACTGTCACAATTGGGCTACCGAGGTGATGTATTTGATTAATAAATAACAAATTAAACATGATCCCATCATGGGATGACGCCATTGACAGGGCAATTGGCAAATTAAAATTAAGCTTGTTTTTGTCATAGGAAGCTTGCCAATAATAAATAATCAAACATTAATACTGGGTACTGTTATGGTCAAATGTAGTCATTAATCTAAAAGCAGAGTACAATGCTGTATTAATTTTTTGGTATGTAAAAACTATTCATTTGGTGGGACTAATAATGAAGGAATTTATATCCTAAAACGATATATAATCAATCGGATTAATGGTGATGAGCTACTAATGCCACACACGTCATGGTACGTACTATTGAACATCTTTCAATTTGTGTGTCTATATATCCGATGGGTATTTAATCTTTTTTTTTTGTCAACCGGAAAGGAATACTATTAAACTAGACGATCAACTTCAGAAAACTAAAGAAGCGTCATACAGGATAGAAAACCAAAAGGCCACGAGAGCCCTCAAACTTAAGTTCTAAGACCCACTCCCAGGGAATCAGCCAGAACAAATTTCCTGGCCTGTGAGGGATAGAGATAGTGACTATCAAATCTTGTTCTTGTTGAGAGCCAAGTCGGGCCAGGCAGTCAGTCAGCTGATTGGTTTGCCTGGCGAAACTTGTGGGCTGCGGTTGATCTAGTCTAAGTTGCAATCCTACGTGCTTCTTCTAAGTTGCAATCCTACGTCCTTTTTCAACAATGTGGCCAAAGTTGTAGAAGCTTTATGTTCATCTCAAAACCATTTTCAACAATGTGGCCAAAGTTGTAGAAACTTTATGTCCATCTCAAAACCAATTGACAATGAGTGGAGAGGTCCCAAATGTGATTAAATGATCATCAATTCCACACCCAAGCAATGTGGGACTCTATTCTCTTAACATCCCCCCTCACGTGCAACCGCGTTTGAGATCTGTCACGTGTGGCCACTTTTGGGTCCTGGGGTGTGGATTGTAAAATTTTAAATGTGGGGTGGAATGGGCCTCGCTCTGATACCATGTAGAAACTTTATATCCATCTCAAACCAATTGGCAATGAGTGGAGAGGTCCCAAATGTTATTAAGTGATCACCTATTCCACACCCAAGCAATGTGGGACTCTATTCTCTTACAGTGACCGCCACACTTGCATCTGATTCAATGTTGACATTAGTCATGCCCTTTTCAAGAGTTATTGTGAGGCCCCTATAGATTGCCCAGCCCCCCTCGTTACAAATAGTGACCGCCACACTTAAATCTAATTCAATGTTGGCATTAGTCGTGCCCTTTTCAAGAGTTATTGTGAGGCCCTTGTAGATCGCCCAGTCCCTCTCGTTACAAAAAGTGACCGCCACACTTGAGTCTGATTCAATGTTGAGTCGTTGACGTTAGTCATGCCCTTTCAAGAGTTATTGTGAGGCCCCTGTGGATCGCCCAGATGGCCATTTAATCAACGTACCCTTTCAATTCAGTTTAATTTACACCTTTCATATTCATCCTCTTGCGAGGGGAATTGAGAAATGACTAGTCACCAGTTGGCATTCATTTAATTTGAAATTTCCAAACATCAAATGAATTAACCATATCTATCCTCTCAATTTGTATCTAATAAATACTTTCTTTCTTTTTTTTTTTTTGATAGGCTGTATCTAATAAACACTTGAATGAAACTTACATATTCTGTCACCCATTCATTCCATCTAGTGTAAGTGGCGTTCAATCAGCAACATTCATATATATGATTGATTGTTCAGGTATTGTGTTCAACTCAATCAATTCGCTATTAGGTTACAATATTGCATGGACGGCTCCAAAATTTTTGTTCAGTGGTGACGAAAATGGATTAGTGTATTTGGTATATGAAACACTATATACATAAAGTAACGAAATTTGTTGGACATGATTTACTCACAAATCTAAGTAAAGTTTTCATTTACTTTAGCGTTATACTAATGATCCAGTGCAGACAATATTGGGGAAAAAAAATGAAAGCGTATGAAAAAAAAAATTACAAAATTTTACTGGGGAGAATGTCTCAAAATGAGAACAAAAGAGGGGAGAAAGAGCCCATGAAAAAGGTGGAAGCCTATGACGTCCAAATAACGTTACTACACAGTAATAATATTTTTTAGATTAGGAGTCCTGGTGGGGTACATAACATTCTGATTGGTAGTACGATATTTGTAAAAGACCAATCAGGATAACAATTATGAGATATACTTTTTCGAGCTCTTTTCGGCTGGTACTATTCCGTCTTTTCATTTGTCTATTTGAATTTTTATTAAATTCATGTCAAATTCTTCGAATTAATCGTTCACCTTAACGAGCAAAATTTTAAAAGTAAAAGTTATAGAAAAAAGAAAAACAAAGTTTACCGAAGATGAAAAAAAAAAAAAGAAAGAAAGAGCAAAATCTTATTCGTCTTTTCTAATTTATTTAAATTTTAGTCACTATTTTAAAAAAAAAATCGGTTTCTCTTATCAAGCAGAATAATTAATCACAAAAGATGACAAAAAATTAAAAACAAAATTCAAAAATGAGATAGTGACCTTCATTTTTCTTTCCATCCACAATTTTGACATGGAAGCCCTGGCTGATGTGACCTCCGATCCATTTTTCCTTCGGGATTACTTACAGGCCATAAAAATTTGGAGGTGACACCCTCTCTCTCTCTCTCTCTCTCTCATTGCATGTGAAATATAGATATTCCTAAAGTCACTTTTTTTATCACAATTTAGTGCAGCACGCATGTGAATTTCATAGATATGCTCCCACAAGTTAGATTACCCTATTTAATGCACTTCCACTGTGCACACATGCAGTTGCATGTGCTTCATTGCAAGGGATGCTGTCGAGCATCTCTCTATAGAGCAGTGTAGAACGGTTGATTCGGTCGTTCATCTCGGCACGAATGACTCGGATTGAATCTGAGCGCATAAAAATATGAACAGTCTATTGCTCGGCTAAGATCTGATATGTCAATTACCGAGATGAACAATTTGATTGGCTGCTCTGCAAGGAATGCTCAGCAGCATCCCCATTACGGTTGGAACCCTAACATGTTTTTGTGTGGGAAGAGATACTTTAAAGTAGTACTCCAGATAGGAGCATGTATAGACAAGGTCAGAGCCATAGTTGTTAACCTGTGAAGCCAATTACAGAGGTAATATTTGCTAATTTTATATGTGAAAAAACTTTTAATACTTTTCATTATATTTTTCTTCCTAATCAAGCGGACCTTAGTGTTTAATCCTCATGCCTAGTACAATAACCATTTCTTTCCAAGTATTTAATTTGCTAGGACATATATGATGTGAAGATTGGAAAAGATTGGCCAATTTGTAAAGACTTGGGCCTCCTCCACTAAGTTGGGCCGGGCCCGGTCCATCAGCTAACAAAAGCCTTTGGAAAATTATCTAGTTGTATTCTAGTTTCTTAAAAGTCAAACAATATCTCTTGGCCCTAATTTGGTGTACTCCATTGTTGAACACATCTCTCGGTCATGTACCTATTTATTGGGGCTGGCCATTGGCTAAGGCCCAAAAGCCCCAAAAGACCGTCGTCTTAATTTCCCAATATATACGCAAAAACTAATTAACACACCGTTCCGATTTCTTTCCAAAAAAATATAATTTCAAGCTTAAAAATAATAAAAATGAGAAATAATTTTTTAAATTTTTTTTGCACCGTTTAAAAGATCTCAATGAGATCTATCAAATAAGATCCATATTCATAAAAAAATTATTTACGTAAACACATGATTTTTAAGCTTGAAATTACATTTCTTTTCTAAAAGTTTCTTTTTTTAGAAAGTGGAACACCCCCTAATCCCCCTTAATTCTTTTTAGTACCCAGTACATATGTCTTTTTTTTCAATAACAACACTAGGGGCCACTCTAAAACGCAAACCACCTATTTCACACTTAAGGGCCACAGGCACAATGGCCCAACTTGACTTATACTTACTAGGAAAACAAACAAAAAACAAAAAAAAAAGACGGAAAAAGTGGAGCAAATAACCTATTGGGATTTTACAGGTCAACTTCTACTCAACTTGAATTGTTGGATCGTGTGATATGCATGTTTTGGGACGAAATAGCCAATCCTATAACCTGCAAATTGCGTACATTCCGAGACTACTCCATTGGTAATATATAACTCCCACACATAATTGTTGCACAAATTAACCAAGTTTTACCTTATTACAAGTTCTACTACGACCACCATCACTACTAGTACTAGTACCAGAAGTAGGTGATTAAAGGTTCGATCGATCCCCATTGCAGTTCCAACAAGCCAGAGATTAATTATATATAAGTTCAACTTGAAGAATATATATATTTCAGCAGACTTTAAAACCTCTCCTGCAAATTTGGCTGAATTGGCTGAATCTGGAGATTGTGGAAGGCAAAAGGCATCTGGGGCTGGTACTCTCTCACTTGATGATGGTGATGATGGTGATGCTGATGCTGATGATGATATCCATTCTCCATATCTCCACCCTCCATGTCAATCCCTTGCTGGTGCTGGGTGCAAGAACAAACAAGAAAATGAAATGAGACTTAACCCCCCTCAAAAAATGAAATAAGAAATGAAAACCAGACACTACGATAACATGAATTAATTGTTAGCGAAACATGCGTGCTATATATAACAATTGAGTTTTTGCAGATTTGTGTTTCTAATGCTAGTTTGTTTTGGCAAATTTCCGTTTCTTGTATATGATTTTTTTTTTTTGTTTTATCGGCAACAAATATTTTATTATTAAAACTCGACAAAGGTTGCATCGAAAAAGGCAAAAAAATAACGCAAGAGGGTAATATAGATGGCCAAAGTGAAATCCAGCTAAGGGAAAATGTGAAACTCCAACACAAGGAAAAATAAGTTAAATTTGAAGGAAAATGTGAAAATTTTAATGCATGTTTATGCATGGAAACTAACAAGGTTGCGTCTTTTTTTTTTTATCGGCAAAAGTAACAAGGTTGTGTTGATTTCCCGTGTGAACCAAAAATCTATCATTTTAGTAGACTTTTGATAGAGGAAGACGGTAGTAAATAGGCAGTCTTTCCCCACTTTCGTATAGATGTTGATTCACGTGACTCAAATATATGTCGCAATTAAAACTTAGGAAAAGGGAAATGAATTCCGTCAACAATGATTGCTGTATGATTGGATTTTCTCTTTTCTGGAATTCCTCTTGCTCTTATGTTATTTCACGGAGCTTGGGTTTTCCTCTTTCTCTTTCTTTTTGCTTGATGTACCCATTGTCGAGTTTGCTTCTATAAAAAATTTTGCCGTTTCAAAAAGAACAATGATTTTTGTATGATTTTCGAGTAATATAGTAACCTTGGTTTAGAAAGTGGGATTTTGGAGGGCTATTCCGCTAGCACAAGGGCGAGTGAATTTTGGGCTTTTAAGGAAAGAACAGTTGCAGTTCAAGTTTGGAAACTGAGCTATGGGGAATTTACAAAGGGCTGGCCATCATCCTGGAGAAGAGCTTGTCCAATGTCCAAATAGATTCAGACTCTCTCACTTAATCTAATCAAGGAAGGGAAACCAGATAATCACCTCCAGAGCGCATGTGATTATAAATGAAGCTCATTAACACGGTTCTGGCTCACACATACCGATTTGCCAATCAATGTGCTGACCATTTACCACGTATGGGAGCTAAACAAAATAAAGAGCTTGTCTTGGCAATCGATATTCCTAATCTGCTAGGAAATTTGCTATTACAGATAGCCTAAACATTACGCAAGTACTAGATTAGTTTATGTCTTTCTTTAGGGTCTGTATGCTACTCTCTAAACTTGCTACTTTGATGCGGTTTGCTCTTTTGTAGTTGGAATGAATTTTCGATTGACAAAAAAAAAAAGGAGTTATATTTTGAACTATGAGTGTGGCAATGCTTGCAAATCATTGTGGATCATGACTATCCTTTTTTCTCCCTTTTTATTATCAACAATTTTAATTTTTAATCGAAACAATGTAAAATTGCCATGAGATTAAAGGGACAAAGGGCAATGTTGGCAAGATGCCAATAGATGGTGACAAAACAATTTCACTAACATACATATTGGTTACATATTAATAGATGGTGCCCAAAATATTATTAATTTTCAAATGAAACTATTTCATTAAAGTTCTTATATAGCCATAGTAGATCCAGCATCTGTAGTATGTACGCAATAGAATATGTTATAAGATTAGTCGTCCGAATTAGCTAGTCTATTGGACCGCATACTAGGTTATTAAAAGATGCATCCAATGCTCCTATTGAAATATGAATTCGCAAATATTTAAATTCACAAGATACTAAAAAGGTGAGGATGCATGTTGGATACAAGAAAAATGTTACTTGCCATGAATTAAAAGTTTACGTTAATATTTACACTTCCGGTGTATATAATTTAATCTCATCCGTATATATAAACGTTTTCGATCAATAGGATAGGATGTGTGAGCATACCAGCATGCATTGGAGGCGCCTGTTATCATCTTCCAGCATCCTTTCCTGATTAGTTATATAGAGCCAAAAGAAGAACAGTCAACAATAGCCAATTCTCTTAATTCCATGCATTCACGTTCTTGAAATAAAGATAGTACTACCTCCCCGTCTCAAAATATTTGTCTAATCGGCAAAACAACGACTTAAAAGCAAAAAATTAATTAATTTTTTCACAAATTAAGAGAACTCTTTTTTTTTTTTGCTTGGCAAATTAAGAGAACTCATTGATATCATGATGGAAATGGTTGGAAATTTTATTGAAAAAATTACGTTAATTTCAAATTCTCCATTTGCAGACCGGATCAACAAGCATTTTGGGACGAATGTTGGAGTATATAAGTAGACTTTAAAATGAGAAAAAAAATTTGTTAAAAGCCCTAGATTTTTGTCTTCTCCCTGATCTACACATACATTTTTCTTCATCGCCTTGAAGAGCTCCATCTGCAAACAAGAAAAGGGAAAAGGAAGAAAGATCACAAGATTAGTCTTAGAAAACCCTAAAATAGTGCATAGTTGTAACTAATGCTGTAACTATTTTTGCGCAAACCTCAGGGAATAAATACAAATTAAGATTAAAAGGATTAGGATATGACTACTCATAAGGGTGGATCCTACAACACAGAAGAGACGTGTGAAATAGAAAACCACGTTTCTAAGGCTTTGTTCGTTTTGATATTTAATTTGGTTTTAACTTTGCGGCTAATGACCAACTTATAATTTACCAACCCTTAAAAAAAATCTTAATTATTAATTAATTTTGCTAATCTCTCCCTACTCATTACCTATCTCTCCAATCATTACCATATTTCTCTCTCCACCCATTACCAAAACTAAAATACTCCAAACTTGCAAACGAACAAAACAAACAAAGCCTAAGAGGTTTTCGAGAGGCACAGGCGGCTCCACATGGATCCAACATTTAGAATAAATGGGAAAGAAGAATCTAATTAGGTACGAGATAATGTGCCACTATGGGATTACCGTCATGAAGTCCTTACCCTATACACAGAGTCTAACAATTAGTCTAGAACCTGCCTGATATTCAAGCGGTTTGGATCCAACATTGTTCAATTGAACACCCTTCAAAAATAATCTTAGAATATATGTAATAATTTTGGTTCAACCATTTTTTGAACACCAAGTCGTAATAATCTTGAACACCAACCCAAAAACAATTGAATACGCCTCCCACAATCCAACTACAGCCAATTCAGGCAATTCATGTTTAAACTCCTAATATATTAGTTCAAACGAAGCTCACAATCATAGAGAAAGAAATTAGAATAAAAGAAGGGGAAAAGAAGAATCTATTGGGGTAAATATTGTGCTCTGCATTTTCTCTCCATGTTCGTTACCAATAGTCTAAATATGCTAATTTTGTATTCATGACATTAATTGCATTAGTTTATTTTTTGATTAGCTCATAGAATTATGGACAAGTTTTTAAAAAATTCAACTACATTTCGAAATCCCATTAAATTAAACAATGTTCCTCAAAATTATGGTCTACATAGAAATCTTCTTCATATCATTCTATTGAAGAGCTTATCTTTGAAAAACGTCCGCTCAATCCTATTAATTCGTCCCAATTTCTTTCAACAAGACACTAATAGTTTAATACATCAGTTTAATGTTAGCACAAAATATGAAAACTCGTTTAAGACAACAGTAAAATTTACTCAAAATATTGTCCACTATGCAATAGGAGAACTTGAATTAAATTTTGACAAATAAAAAGGAGAATATTTTAAGTTCTCATTTCTCGTGATAGCTAGATAACTTCTTTTTCAAATATAGTTTTTTTTTTTTTGCCGTATTTATGCGAATATACGAGATTTTGTGTGTATGTGTGTATATCTATATTATTGGTTAATAAATCAGCCTGTAGAGCAAGGTAATTTCTCAACACCATGCTACAAATTTCTAGAGCCGCCGCTATGTCAAGGTCCATGGACGGGATCTGTGCACGTAGCATTTTGCTAATCACGAGGGAAATTAAATTTCCCGGTATAGATTTACCTCTCTGTCACGAATACTTGCAAGGCCAGTTTCCAGAGCTTCCTCCAAGGCCATGAGCTCTTTGTGGCCATGCAAAGAGGTTATGTCTTCTCCTCTCAAGTGCCTGAACAATTAACATGATAAGGTGTGAGAATATATTGAGAGAGAGAGAGAGAGAGAGAGAGAGAGAGAGATGAAACAAGGTCCAAATTAGTTGACCTGAGCTCAATCTGCATGCTATCATTCTCCTTCTTGATCCTATCAATTTCACTGCTGAGATTCTGTGAATTTTTTTACCCATTTGTTACCAAAAAGAAAAAAAACCAAATATTAATTTATCATTACAATCAAGAAAAAAAGAAGAAAAAGAAAAATAGGCAGATCGATCTGCCCCTAGAGCTTTAGTATACATGCTCGTGGTTTTGATGGAAGACTTGCCAGATTACTGGAAATAACCAGGTAAAAGAGAGTGTTCATTCACAGATCTAATCAAGGAAATATTTATATATGTGGATGTAGACTAAAAAATCATGCAGGACTACTACTACCACCTAGTTCTTGCAAGGAAATAGGAGAGAGAGAGAATAACATTTTTTTTGCCAGATCTGTCCCTTGGATGTAACATCTCATATAGATTTTAGTGTCTCTCTAAACATTAAAAGACTTGAAAATAAAAACTGATGACAAGACAGAAAATTAAAAAAAAAAAAAAAACTAAACCGGAGACACCCATTTCTAGATCTGTTCATAGAATCCATGTTTCCAGTTTGTTGTCATTCTTGGGCAAAAAAACATGTTATCTTGTACAGAGACAAGCATAGAACTTGAGATGCTTTGAGGGCAAACTATGTAAATGGACAGAAGGGATGCTGGAGAGAGAGAGAGAGAGAGAGAGAGAGAGAGAGAGAGAGAGAGAGAGAGAGAGAGAATACCTCATGCTTAGCATCCCACAACTTTTTTCCAGAGTGCTTGTGGTACCTCTCCAAGATATCAACCAACCTTCACACCATGGAAATGGATAAGAAGAACCAAAACGAAAAAAGAAAGAAATCCGAACAAAACTCAACCCATAGACAAGTTTCAAGAGAAATAAATATGTACTACTTTTATTCAAGCACAAGACTTAGTTTGTGTTTGGAACTTTGGATCTTAGTTTTGGAGTAGATTAACCGAAGAAAAACTAAAGTGGTGTTTGGATCTTGGATTTGGTACTAAAATCAAAGACATTAACATCAAAGATTAGAGAGGGAGAGTCTATGAAAAGAAAAATATATAGAAAAGTATATTTCGTGCACACAAAGAGATCAACTTAGGTTGTGTTTGCTGATAAAAAAAAAAAACTTAGGTTGTGTTTAAATCTTGGATTTGGGACTAGATCGGTTTTCGGAAGAATTAAATAGAGCAAGAAAATCGATCGAAATTAAAGAGCTAGAAATAAAATTAGCTTTAACAAAACCATATCTTTGTTTTTTTTTTTTTTCATTTACAAATAACTCGTTAAATTTAAGATCGCGACCAAACGTCGAGAGAAAAAATTCGTACTTACGTAGTAGAAGGGCTACAATACTCATGCATCTTCCCAGTGCTAGCAAAAATGACAACAGAAACATGAGCATCACAGAGAACACTGATTTCCTTAGCCTTCTTAATCAGCCCATTTCTCCTCTTTGAGTATGTCACCTGCCTGTTGCTTGTGTTCTCTATCCTCTTTATCTCTATCTTTCCCCTCCCCATCTCTCTCTCTAGAACCACCTAAATCTTATCTTTCTCTTTCTGATCTCTTTCTCTCTCTCTCTCTCTCTCTCTCTCTCTCTCTCTTCTTGCTTTGCATAATGTGAAGACGGGGAAGATATAAAGAGGACATAAAAGGTGAGGTGGAGAGAGAGAGGAGAGAGAGAAAGTGTTGGGAGGTGGATTTTCCATTAGAGGATTGGAAGACAAGAAACTTTCGGAGAGTCTGTAAAATGATGGTTTGTATTAGGGCCCTTGACAAAGCCAAAACAACTGCTAAAATATCTGCTTTGCTCAAATTGTTAGTACTCCTTCATCCCCCTGTAATTGCACCCTCTTAACCTTTGGGTTTTTTTCCCCCCTCTCTCTCTCCCCTCTTTCTCTCTCCCTAAATTCATGTGAAGATAGAAGTGAGCTAGGGTTTCACCTTCTTCCCGGCCAGCCCTAGCTTTACCCTAGTACTACTACTACTTGACTTGATAAAAAAAAGAGAGAGTCGAGTTTCATTATTTAGTATATATATGTTTAAAAAAAAGAGTTTCATTATAATAGGAACACTAAAATTAGGTAGAACTTTTACCAATTTAAAAGTCGTAGACTTGAAAAATACACACCAGGTGTGAAAAATTAGTTGATGAAAAAAAGGAAAAAGTAACTAGCATAAGTGGTTCACAATTACATTCAGTTCTCGGAATACTTACCAAAACGTCGAATAGAAGTATATAGTAGTACTAATTCCTTCGATGTGAAGTCAAAATTCATGCAAGTATGAAGTAATCGATAACCCGATTTTGCTTGGTCCTCAAGATCTAGATTTTATGAGTTTTCTTCCTTTCAGATCTTAGGTTCGAAAACTCCAAGTACTAACAATTCTTGTGGATCAATTCATACCAAACTTTACTTTGTTTTTAAAGTTGTCTCCTCCTAGTCAACGTAACGATTACATCCCCAAGTCCAGAAACTTTACATGAAGCCCGGCCAGACCAAATTAACAATGATTGGAGAGACCCCTCATGTTATTATGGGATCTCCCATTTTATACACAGTAATGAGGGACTATTGTCTAACACCTCCAAAAATTAGTTAAGGTACAAACCGTAAACTAGCTCAGACACCCTACAGTGTTATAGAAAAAAATAATGAAAATACTTGTTGTGGACTAATCATAATTTGTTGATTCCCACAACATCATTTTGAAAACAATATCTGTTGATTTGAGTAACAAAATGACAAGAGCTTTTTCTTTGGGAATTGAAAAAAAAAAAAAGAGAGCAAATTAAGTAGTACTAAAAGCTATTAATGTACGTCTTAATTTGTTGATTTAAGGAATTGGAGTTTGGGAGAGGGGTCTTGTCTAGGATTCGAGTGATGATAGCCCCATAGATGTGGGCGGGCGGATATGTTTTAATCAAATCTAAACCATCATATCATATCACAAATCAAGCGTTTGTTTTTCCTACAAAACCAAACGTTGTTTTCTACTTATACATAGAAAAAATGAGGGGTAAAGAAAGGAGTCTTGAACTGAGGAGATGGTTTTATAGGAGTCCCCTAACCCCAAAAAGGAAGGGATTCCTATGTTTTTGTAGGGTCAAAAGCTTTGTGTAGGTCAAGCAGAAATGCCCTTGTTTGAATTGGGTCTAAGCTAAGCTACCCTCTAATCTAAGCTGGTGTGACTTGAAGTCTAAGCTGGTTGCCATAATTAATCCATTGGACATGTGTTCGTTTGTTTGCCGTCCAAAATGTTGTTCCCATCTTGGATTCCTGGAGGAAATATTAGAAGTAAACAAAAGGTTTTAAGAGCTTTCATGTCAACATCAATCATTAATATGGATAAATTTTTGGTCAGGTTAATTAACGAGCCGAATAGTTAATTCATCGAACTTTTTTTTTTTAACAGCAAAATTTTGTTATTAATTTTGAAATTGCTACAAGACTAAAAGAAGCAAGGAAACAGCAAACATGTTCGTAGAACAATCTGCTCAATTCAAGATCCAAACCCTGCGATTGACAAGAAACCAATCAAAGACACCTATTGAGATGAAGCCCACTTGAAAGAGTCGAAGCTCAACACCCTATATCTACATCTACATAATAAGAGAGAAGGGTTTTTGAATCTTATATCTCTATAAATTCTAAAAATTGGTTTGCTTCATAAATCCCACGGCTCTCTCCCTCTCTCTCAAACAATCTACAAAATAAGGGAGAAGGGTTTTTGAATCTTATCTCTCTATAAATCCTAACAATTGGTTTGCTTTATAAATCCTACAGCTCTCCCTCCCTCTCTCTCAAACAATTGTAATTAATTAGATCTCACGTTCAAAAATTCATATCTCTCTCTCTCTCTCTCTCTCTCACTCACACACACACACACACACACACACACACACACCCCTTTTTCTAGCTCTCTGCTCCTAAAGGTGACGATCCCTCTTGTGATTTTCTTTAAGACAAAACACCCTTTGAGAACGAACACTCCTCTAGTTTTAGTCACGAATTCAATCAATGACTCCTTCTATCTCTCTATCATTTCAATGGTTTTATAATTCATTTTAATTGTGTTTAAAATGCGTTGCACCGTGCCTTTAAGCACGGGCAAATCTTAGTAAGTCTATTATACTCAAATCAATACAAAATAAGTACATAAAAGGCAGAGGCCTATAAGTCCAAATCAGAAATTTTCACACAACCAAAAAGGCCAAGCCTAGCGCAATCCAAAAAGAACCGATCCCAGCCCACGCCATAGCCAACCCTAACACCAAACCAGATCGATCCAACACCATCACTCGAGCACGCCGCCAACCACCAAAGACCTCAGGCGAACCCACCACCACCAGATGCCGAAACAGAGACCCACAGCGCCCGTTAGCACCACAACAATCCAAATCCCGTCGAAAATTGCCAAGGATCGCCACTTTGATCCTCCTAAATGGCCGGCAAAGGGGACCAACGTCACCGCAACACCATTGCAGCGAATCCACCCCGAGAAAGCATGAGCAACACCGAGCTCAGGTTCACGGCCACTCCAACGAACAATCGCGAGTTCCCAACCGCCATTAGGCAAACCGAAGCCACTTAGGAGTGGATCATCAAGGAACCATGCGAGTCCTCGCCCGCTAGCCCCACGACCAAAACCTCGCTGTTAGGCAAAATCAATTACACCAACGTGATAACCAGTTGTTGAACGAAAAAACCAAAGGGAAGACGAGATGAGGGAGGAAGAACGGTTGCAGAGGACAAAGGAAAAGGCCCGGCTGAAACCCTTGGCATAGTTTAAGAGAGTCCATTTAAAACGAGCTTGTATTGAGCCAAATATGAGTAGATCTCAAATAGGTTGAATTTTTTTATACATTAAGCATATTTTCATAGCTTGTTCGAGCTTGATCAAAAGCTTAAAGAGTATAAAAAAATATCCAAGCTTCAAAAATCACAAGTCTTCATTTCATCTCTATTCTTCAAAAATTCATTAATTTTTCTCTAAGGAATTAATTCGTTTATGAAATTGTTAGCTCTTAGCTAAATGTAGTGAATATTACTCTCACTTTGAAGGTATCGCGAATACCTATCCAACAGCTTTTAAGTGCTTACAAATTCCATATTAATTTGACAAGTCGTTAATTTCATTTTAAATTGCAACTTTTTTTTTTTGTTCGAAGAATCTTCTTCATTGGTTAAGTGATTTTCTTATATCGAAAAATCAAAGCACTTCTTCATTTTGAATATGAATATGGTTGGAGGAGACAACTTTTTGAATGAAGATATAAAGAACCAAAATAAAAAATGAAGCTTGTTTGGAGATGCTTTGAGGGCTTTGCATTCGCTAGTATTTGTCCTTTCAAATATTATTAGTTCGAACGTTCTTCATTTTCTAGTCCTGTTACATTGGAACACACCTCTCAAAACACACTACATATAGTGTTGTGTCTCACAACCAGAAGTATGAGCCATTCATTATTTCGATCCCGACATGTAATTCATTCAAGCAAAAAGATCAAGTTGATTGAATATCGATAAGATAAGATCCTGATTCAAATGAATCGATGAATAGTGAATCGTATAATGGTCAATTTGTCTCAAATTCAATTTAATTTTTGAGATTACCATTGATGTTCGTTCAACCTAAGTCTTTACACTAGTAATTGGTATGTCAAGACCTAAAGATGAACGGGCCGAATTGTCAAAATAGGTTGTGAATTCACTCTATTAAAAGTTGTACGTGTTTGAGAGATGTGAGAGTAAAATTATCATCCTTTTTTGAGATCAAATTCTTTATGGTGGGTTTTCGACCACCGTCGTTGTGGGTTTCACCGTGTGTTTATTAATATAATTTGAACCGTTCATTTTGTAGGGTTCATAGAGTAGTATATCCATCCAAAAAATCAGCTTGATTGAATATCGAGAGATATATCAAAAGCTAAATTTTAGTTTATGAAATGAATGGGCTGATTAGTAATTCTAAAGTTAAAACCATCCATTTTCTAACCATGATTTAAAGTTTAACACACCTATTGTTTGTCGATCAAGCTAAGTTTTTGAGTGAACATGCTATTTTATGGGCCCTATAAAATGAACACTTCGGATCACTAATAGACACGCAATGGGGCCTTTTTGCGTAGGACGTACCCGGCTTCTCTGCAATCCAATTGCAGAGAGGCCATGCAGTTGTATCACAATCGTTCATCTTTGCATTCAATGATCTAGATTTTTAAAAAAATTTCCCCGAATTTTTTTTTAATCTCGACCGTTAAAAACACCATCCGACGGTTGCAAACACTCCAACTGCACCTCTACAGACCACGTTTGGACTGCAGACAAGGCTTGTGCTTTGCGTAAACTTAGAAAATGATGGCTCATGATGTGTTTTGATAATTAATATCCGTCAAGGACATTTTCAGTATTAACAAATGTTTTTAGCTAATCTTTGGCGGGTATTAATTATCAAACAGAAAGTCTACGGTTCCCGACCAAAGGGATCCCGAGGCCCTGCCGGGCCCAGTCCGACCACCGAATGGCCAATCCGAACAATCCAAAAATTCCAAAAAAAAAAACTAGTGGGCCTACGCAAGAATCAACGGCATCCGATGTGTGTAGGTACTCGATCCAAACACTCCATACACACATCGAATGCCATTGATTCTCATGTAGGCCCACTCATTTTTTTTTTTAGAATTTTTGGACGGCTCGGATTGGCCGTCCGGTGGCCGGAGTGGGCCCGGCGGGGCGTCTGGATCCGATCGGAATCCCTTTAGGGTAGGGAACTGTAGCACCGTTCAATTATCAAAACACACCGTCATTTTCCCGGAACCTAATAGATCGTTTGTTGGGCCCCTTGAGTTTGTGTTGGGCCAAACATAGATCAGATTAGTTCGTCATTCCCAGCTTTCCCCACCCCAGAAAAAGGAAAGGGAAAAAAACCATGTCCTGTCCTTGTCCAGTTTTTACCATGCCATGCCGTGAGAAGACCAAAATCACAACGGAAATCAGACGGTAAAATGGCTTAGCGCCCAACCGAGTCGTCGACGAAAATTAGAGCACCAATTCTCTCTCTCTCTGCAATCCCTTTCTTCCAAATAGGGTTTCTCACACTCTCTCTCTCTCCCTTTCTACAAATTCTGAAGCCCTAGGTACCTCAATTTCAAGTGTAGATTAATCATCAATGGGGGAAGACAAGGGCAGCGGCAGCGGCAGCGGCAGCGGCAGCGGCGGCGAATCGAGGAGGGCTACGACGTCGTCGTTCGTGACGGTGGGAGACCGGCAGAGGTTCACGGTGGAGCTGAGGCCGGGGGAGACCACTATCGTTTCGTGGAAGAAGCTCGTCAAGGACTCGAACAAGGCCCAGGGGCCCGCCTCCGTCCCCGAACCGCCCCCGGCCAACGCTCACCCGGCCCTCGAGTCTCGGTTAGCTCCGGTAAGAGTTCCTTTTTCGATCGTTTTTCAATCGCGAATGTGAGGTGAGAAAGCGTAATTGAGTTGTGTAGTCGAAGTTTTGAGCCTTTAGGATTGTGTTGGAATGTTTATGAATAAAGTGTACAAGAATATGTGGAAGCGTATTGAGATGTTTATTGAAAGCATAATTAGAATATGTTTCCAATTGGCTTATTGGTTATGCAAGAATTAGGTAATGCTATTTGCTGATCAGAAGGGGTGGGGGGGAACTGAAGTGGTGAATGCTATCCTCTCCAAGTTTTGTCTATTATTCGGTTATTGCAGTGTTCTAAAAGTCAGCACCTAGCGAGTTTTGGAACATTGGGTTCATTTGCTAGTTTTACACTGGGGACCTTCTTTTAGTGGTTGTGGCATTTGTTAATTTATGACATGCTCATTTTTGCATATATGTTGCAACCAATCGACCAATTACTTCCATTGTTGACTTGTCCACCCAATCGCTAACCATGCGCTTCCATTTCAAGTGCAAAAGGTTGTATCTAACTAGAGTGGTGGAATAAGCTTTGATTTTCTACAGGCTGTTCTTAAAAAAGTGCTTAATGGGGGTTTGATTGTTGTAAATTTGTAGTAGACTACTGGCCTCTTATATTAGAAGCTGTCCTGTGAGCCTTGTTCTTCAAAGAATTCCAGGCCCAATGCGAAGAGTGAATGAGTGATTGCTAGTATATTTATTCCGTAGCATTGTACAGCATTATTCATTACCCTGAACCGTTAAACATACATACCAATAATTCTCGTTGTAATTCTTATTTGAATCCATCATATTAAGATAACCGTCTCGAGCAGGGGTGTAGATTTGGTAAATTCGCTCTGGTTAGATGAATGTTGGTCGTTGAGGGGGAAAGAAGAAGGATGCCACAACTCACTAGTGTATGAGAAAACCCAAAAAGATGTGTAGGTAATTATTACCCATGTGCGTGACCCATTAGGAAGAGAGCTGCAAGTGCTGTTTGGGATGGAAATATCTGTTCTTGTTTTTCTTGCAATGTCTGACACGTCACATGCTCTAGTATGTGTTACTACGTTATCTTTGTGTGATATTTACGTGTATGTTTTATGTTCTCTTTGTGTGTGTGTGAGATATCTTTTATGACACAAGGTGCATGTCCTGTTTCTGTACATCATCAATTATCCATTCATTTTTAACTGTTTTTTTAATCTTGCAGGGACACACTGATGAAAATGACGTGAAGGATGCCCCCCCTGCAAGTCGATTTAGTGCTGTTATTGAAAAAATAGAGCGCCTATATGTGGTATGTGACCGTGACTTCCCACTTTTGTTTCTCTGATACTCTTGTAAGCAGTATTAACCGGAAACTGCTAGTGATAGTTGGGTGTGTTTTCAATAGGCTAATCGTTATAATGTAAACTTCTCAGGGTAAAAACAGTAGTGATGATGAAGATCTTAATGATATTCCAGATGATGACGAGTATGATACAGAAGATTCGTTCATAGACGATGCAGAGCTGGTTGGTATTGTTAATGTTGTCTGTAGGTTTGCATGACTGGTTTGTCTTTGCAGCACCAGTACTTGGTATCGATCTCATGGTAAAATTTTGCATCCACTAACATTGCCACTTTTTTGCTCCTGTGCAGGATGACTATTTTCAGGTTGATAACTCAGCCATAAAACATGACGGATTCTTTGTCAATCGAGGGAAATTGGAACGCATGTGAGTTTCTCGTATCCAGTTTCTTAATACTGTTTGCCATGATATGACGCTGTATAAGACCTAGCACCTATGTTACATGGACTCAGGTGCGGGTGCAAGTCCCAGTGTCGGACCTTCCTAAACTTAAATCTTAGGATATGTGGATATGTGTCCCCAACTTGGGTACTGGTACGGGGACCCATCCTGAACTCTTGTTTGTATTATATATTGCATAATTTTCATAGATTATGTACCATAAACTATGTTTACAAATGTATTTAAACAAGAAAGGGTTAAGAAAATTATGTTTTTGCTATTTCCTTATTTCCTGTCTGTGTGAAATACTCAAAAATATTGCTTTTCTAGCTAATTTGATATTCATTTTCTGTAAGTATCTTAACAATCAGACGATCCGAGTGTCCAAAAGGATACGGGTGTCGGATACATCGACACACGTACTTGAGCCAAAATGAAGGATCCATGTAACATAGCCTAGCACTTGAACCTGCAAATGGACTCAAACTTGGTCTTAATGTTAAGTTAGAAAGACTTCTGGTAGGTTTAACGCTGTATAAAGCTTTCGGTCATCATTCTCAAGACAAGGGTGTATTGGCCAAGATGCTCTTAATTACAGTAATTATCCATCTATGCTGTCAGAGGGATCCAGATCAAGGGTGTAGTATGGTACGGTTATTAGTACCTGTTTCGTTTCTGGTTTTAATTGCTATCAACATCTAGATGTGGCAAAGTTATTTGCTTTTGCTCTTGGAGCTAGAATCCTAACTTAGCTAGAATCAAACATTATTAGTTAGTAAATGTACAGCACTCTATCGTCCTAGCTTTTGGTTAGCTGCTGAGATTAATTCTTGTGTCTACTCTCATAACTTTTTTTTGATAAGTTACTCTCATAACTGAGTTTTCCAGCTTAAGGTGATGCCTGTTACTAGATTTATACTAGAGCAATAGTGCACACTATTGCCTAAGCTTTTAGTTAGCTGCCAGGAAGAATATGTGCGTCTACTTGGAGAAGGATATCGTTGTGTAGCTTTATGTGGTGCTCTACGCAGTCCTCCCTGAGTTTTCCAGCTTATGGTGGTGCCTGTTTATCAGATTTCTGCTAGAGCAAACAAGTCATTGTCTTGTTGTGGTTCAGTTGAAATTAATTATAGAATAAATTTCACTAACATCCCCTGAGGTTTCTGACAAATGCAAATACCTCCCCTGAGGTTTCTGAAATTACAGTGACATCCCCTACTTTTGCTGACAATATCAATATTCCCCCTTCACGTTAACTTACCCTAGATGGAGTCAATCCCACTACTAAAAAGACCAAAATACCCTCTAATAAAAAATAAATAATTGCACAAAGTCCTTACCTTTTATACCACTTTCTTACCTTACAAATTTCGTAAATAAAAAACACTAACAAATCAACTTTTTATCATACAGCAATATCCATAATCAAATATTAAACAACGCAGTGCAAACATATATAGATTTATTTTCATTGGCAGTAATCGATATAAGCACGGGAACATGATTATAGTTGTGTATGAGATTTGTTTTTTTTGTTTGTTAAATGGTCATTTTTTTCCCTTTTAACTAACGTATTAATCTAACTAAGCTAGGGTGCGTTTCCGCTATATAATTGGACTACAAATAATAGCAATAGTCAATTTGTTTGCACTAAATGGTATTTTAGTTCATATATTTTTGAGAAGAATGACTTTCTTAAAAATTCGTGAAAACATGAACTTTAGTCCATTTAATTAGCGAAAACGTTCTCTAAAAGTATTAGCATTTTTTTTTGTAAGTCGGTCCATATATAGTCGTAATAAGAATATACAAGATGAAATCTTGTAGTTAGTTTAAGATTTTCTTTTATTGGTTATGAGCAAAATGCTCAAAGAGAATAAACAAGCTTGCCCTTTTTCTTTTCTTTTTAAATATCTCAATTGATTTCTTGACGGTTAAAATCAAAGTGCAAAAGAAAATCAAAGAAATGTATCTGGAAGTATATCGTGGGTCTGTTTTTCTTTCTTTTATTTTCTTTAATTCAAAGATCCTGGGTTTGATATTACTAGTAATTTTGACTTATGCATTATCGTCCGCGTATTATCCCTGTGTGGAGCTTATTTTCATGTGCATAGGTGAGTGTCATCCCAACGCCTTGTGGATTCGTCCTTGGATAACCCGGCGTTGAGGTCTTTGTACCCAGCGAAGGGCTCTAGATGTTGAGATTTTGTAACCTCCGGGCAATTTTCTGTTCTTTTTGAACAATGAAATTGCCTGTTATCTTCACTCACAAAAAACACATCTACTAACTTATACCACTCTTTTTTTTAAATAATCAGGTGCTCGAGTCAGCTTGCGCGCACCTTGAATAATTACGAGACATTGAAATAACGACTCAATAGGAGTTGATAGCACATGAGAGGTGTCGAACTTGACCATTGTTATCCACATTAATTACACATAATGCTTTATAATAACATGTCCTTATTTAGTTGTTTATACAGTGCTGTTCCATAAAAAAAAATTATGGGGGCATTTAATGAGGATTATGGAGCCATATCTTAAGGTCTTGATCCATTAAGCAAACCCGGTTTCTCTCTATAACACCACATCCTCCCTCACTGCCTCTATCATTTAATTAGCTTTCCTCTCCTCCCTCTTTTCAACCCTAGAAACCCAGCAAACAAAATTCTCTCACCTCGTTTGGTAGTCTTGCTTAATTTTCTGTCTTAATTTGCATAAACAAAGACAAAACACCATTTCCACCTGCATCCCATGAAGCAAGCCACCGATATATCTTTGCATAAACATTGTCCTGCGTTTAAATTTATGAAATTCGACTTCGGCCGGGGTTAAATGTAGACGATCTATTGCGGGTAGGGTGTGGTGAAATTCCCTATATCTTCTTCTCTTCTCTCTTTGTGGCTATATTTGCATCAATTTTTTTCCCAAACAGATTCCTCACAAATGAGCTTTCTAGTCAGGGAAATTAATTCAAAATCAATTTTTTTTTTTTTGAGTTTGGATTACTGTGATAAGTTGGTGAATAATGGAGTTGGTTTCTTGAACACAAATACTAGAACGGGGAGGAGGGGGAGAGAGGGATGGAGTGTGAAACATACAGTTGGAAGGGTTGACCAATGGAAGGTAAAATAGGTATTGTGGCTGTGTTTAATGCTGATGTCATCATGAATCCCCCGTTTCTGTTAAATTTATAACGGAATAGTAACGAAAGGGGGAGTATTGACAATGTTAGCAAATGCAAGGGAGGTAACTGTAATTTCAGAAACCTCAGGGGAGGTCTCTGCACTTGTCAGAAACCTCAGGGGAGGTCAGTGAAATTTGCCCTTAATTATATGTTATTCCTTATTATGTTTTTTTCTTTTTTGTCCTTTTGATAGAAATGAACCTGTGTTATTGCCTAACCAACAACCTAAGAAAAGGAGAAGAAAAGATTCGGCAAAAGGTAATGTTGAGGGTGATGATGTGACTGTTCCACATAAACATGCAAAAGTACGAAAGAAAGAAACTGAAAAGTCAGTGCCTTTGGTTGGGAAGACCTCTACTGGTCCCTCTCACGTTGTGGCCTTACCAAGTGTACGACCTGAAGAGATAAAATTCCAGAATCAGATGATTTCCTCTGCAGTTTCTGCTAAAAAGAAATATGCCGAAACAAAAACTTCATTGGATCCATCTCGTTCTTCAAAAGTTTCAGAAGGTGATGCTTCTTTGCTTAGACCAGAGGAAAAGGATATTGACAAGCAGAAGACAATGGCCCCATCTAACTTCCAGGGTGACAAATTGAAAGACGGAGGTGATTTTGCTGATGCTTCAGTTCCTGGCAAAAGTTCACATGCACAATCCAAAACCCAGTTTGCAAAATCTTCGAATGACGTTGATGAGTTGGATCAAGCTGTTCAGCGGAGAGAAAAAGATGGCATTCGCGAAAGGTTTGACCTTAATGTTTCCGAGGGAACGCATTCCACGCAAACTGTGGTGAGTCTCTCTCTCTCTCTCTCTCTCTCTCTCTCTGAATTTTCTATCCCCTCTATGTCTCCTGAGTGCATTATGCTTGAGCCTCCAAAGTGTTCCGCAGGTAGGGATTTCTGGATGGCTTTTCAAAATAGTGTTGTTTTAGTTAATTGGATGTCCTCTCTTACTTGTAAACGAAATTTGTTTTGTCTATGGGAGGTCACGGTAAACTATAACCTTTTGCTCTTCTGTAACCAAGTTATTGCCAATATTCGGCTGATAATATTGTGCCTCTCTCTCTCTCTCTCTCTCTCTCTCTCTGATTTCACTTAAGTCTACTGGGATAACTATGGCTGCAGATGCTGAAACTTGTTTATTTGAAATGACTTTTGTAGGCGTCAAGAGTTTTAACCTGAAATTACATGTTGTTCTGCTGGAAATCTGTGTACTTTTCTTGCTGTAGTTATTGTACCCATCTGTATGTTAAGGCTGGGCCAGATCCAGATCCTTTATGATTTGGAAACAGATGCAAATCCTATTAGAAAATTCCTATTTGAAAGGGGGTTTGGAAATGCAAGTCCGGGGGTTATTTGGGGCTATTTTGGTTTTAGTTTTGGAATTCAAGTGTTTCTGAATAGTCTAGAAAGGAGAAGAGTATTTATAGAGGCTGATGAAGCTGGGTTTGCTTCCAAAAAATGTGACACGTGTCCCAAAGATGTCTAAATCTTACTGGGCAAAAATATGGCTTCATAGAATGGATCAGTTGCCCCAGAAAGTGGTCCAACGATAATGCAGTTAGTGTCTTAGAGACTTAGACAAGTAAGAGCATCTCCTACCCATACTCTATATCTCTATTTGAGAGTATCAAAGCATTCCAACCCATCCTCTCAACCCTCCTCCATTTGAGAGTATTGAATTTTGATCCTCTATATTTAGAGGGTAAGAGAAAATATAGAGGATGATCTCCATAACACTATTCACTTTTTTAAAAGATATTGTTGTCATTGTAAGCTTTTTTTACTAAATTTTTATACCATCCATATCCTTATGAGAGTATAAAAAAAGGGTTTTTTTTCGTTAAGTGATTTTAGAGGGAAAAATAGAGGCTTTGTGGTTGGAGTAAATAGGAATAGTAATTTCCTCTAAAATCACTTTATGAATAAAATAGAGTATTTTGATACTCTCAAATAGGGTATCAGATTGGAGATGCTCTTAATGGACGAGTGTCCTATTCTAAAAATGTATCATCAAGTGGAAAATCATGTGATGGGTCGTAACGGTCGTTTTTAGGCTTAACACTTGTATGTCTAGGTTTCGAGGGATGATTGATTTGATGGTCTAATCAAATCATAAAACTTTGCACTAACAATTTGTTTTCTCAATGTAAAATGTAAACCTACGAACTCAGGATACCTCACTCTACTTTTCTTGTCAGAAGATGGTAAGTGGCTCGTCACACTGAGGGAGGAGACATGCTTCTATCTTTGTTAGCTCCTTTTCTAGCAACCCTTCCGAAACCTCTCACATCATCTAAGGCATTGCCTTGGCTTGGGCAAATGAGCTCCATAGACTATACTACAAATGGGTAACAAACGCCAAAAGGGGGAAACTTGGACAGTTGAGCCTAAGAACAGCCCATAAAGTGATTTGGCACCATGTTTGTTAACCGATTGTTCTTAAACTAAATCTGCTGGGAAATTGGCAACCAGGAATATGAAGCGATCCAGCAAATTTTACTTCAGGACTCTTATTTAAAGTACAATGCAGCTCTCATCTTGCAGAGATTGGTAATGTTATTGTACGTTAGCATAGCAATAAGTACTTAGTCACCAAGTTAGCTCTGTCCATGTACTCCTTTTGCCCTTCAAAATTGTGCACATGCTACAACCCTATGGGATATTTCTCAAAATCGGATCTCCAAGGACCAGGGACAATTGCTAAGCTTTTCTGTTTTGCTAAAGAAGTAGATGTGTTATTTATGCATCATGCTAGGAAGACTAAGTGCACTGAGGAGCTTGAGTTCTTTCTTCTTCTTTTTTCGGAAGCCTTGAGGAGTACGCAGCAGTATATATCCATCAGCGGTGCATTTGGTTGCCCCATTCTTGGGTGCTTTATCTTGTGGCCCTGCTAGCTGCGTTTGTTTTACTTTAGGAGTTGTCTAATTCTGACTGTAACAGATGGGGTAATACCATTTTGTAGCAGTAGAACATTTAACTGAAAATCTTTGAGAGACGATTTTTGCCTTGTTCTCTTCACTTTTCAAAAAATTCCCCCTACTTCCAACATTTTTCTCTCTATCTCTCTCCACTTATTACCCCTACTATTTTTCAAAAAAAAATTCAAAACCCAATCCAAACATAGCATTAGCTATTCTGGTCAACAAAAGTAACTCGTTAGTTCTATTTTCTGTGTTTACATAGATCGATCCTAGGTTTTTTTTTTCTTGTTTTTGTTTTTTGTTTTTTTTTGGGGGGGGGGGAGGGGGGGAGGGGGGGGTGTGGTGGTTGCGGCTTATGTGCATGCTACTAGCAATTTTTTCGCAGCATTTATATCTTGTGCTTGTAACTGCAACTCATGCAATTATAGATATTTATTGGTTTTTTGTTTGTTATAATTAATATTAACATATCCATTTGGTGTTCTTAGATCATGCAGAAGGCTCCACTCCAGCAGAGAAAGGAAGGTTCCAGCGTAAGATATAAAAGTTCGATGCTTGAGAAAGCCATTAGAGAGTTAGAGAACATGGTTGCAGAATGTATGTGAAGTATTTTGTGATTATTCTAATGATTAGTCGATTACTGGAATCATAGTGCAAGTCAATTAATCATGTCTATGTATTATATAACAGCAAGACCACCGTCCATGGAAGTTCAGAATGCTGATATTTCATCTCAGGCAGTCAAGAGGAGGTTGCCACGTGAAGTGAAGCAGAAGCTTGCAAAAGTTGCTAGATTAGCGGTACTAGAGAGCTCAAGTTATTATGGTTTAGTCCTTGGTTTACGGTCTAATGGAGTTCATGTGTACTTGCATTTTCTTTTCATTAACTTCCCATTTTTGTCATAGAAGATATAAATATTTTGTCCCTTACTTTTTGGGTAAATCATACATCTGGTGATTGCAGCAGGCAAGCCATGGAAAAATATCGAAGGAGCTGGTTAATCGTCTTATGAGTATTCTTGGACACTTGGTACAGCTGAGGACGTTAAAGGTACCTTTTTTGCAGAGAACTCATTAATGATCCTTCAGTAAATAGGGCTTTGCGTTGATGCTAACTCCCAACCAAGGTTGGCTTCACTTGGGTGAAGGCTTGGGTGGTTATTACACAAGTTAGAGGAACGATAATTGTTGATTAGGTTACAATCTCAAATCTGAATAAGGATTGCTTTTGAGGAGTTGGATAATTCACTAAAATTCTGAAAAAGTCAAAACTAATTGTTGCGAACAGCTTAATGATAAATGTTAAATTTCTTGTTGACGATTAAAGCATTAAGAGGAAAGCGAAGATAGCATATTGCTTCATATGCATGTACGGGCATGAGAACGGAGGACAAAGTAACTGAAACTGAGAACTGGAGAATTCCAGAGAGAGTAATTCCTTCATGATTAGCCTGAAAATCTTTAATGAGGGTACTTCTGAAGAATGAACTTACCTGGGCAAATCAGGAGTTGGAAAAATAAGCGCTCGTCATTGGGTATTCATCCATTTATCCATTTTCATTTTTTAGCCATATGATGTGTCTCTCTGAAATAGGAAAACACAGTGAGAAACAGCGTATTCTTCTTTGTCCAACCTGTTATCATGCAAGAAAATTGAATTCGTAAGGAAATGACTAAACCCAAAAGGAAGAGAAAAGATCTCAAGTCTGACTTTGCTGAAATGATTTGCCAAGTCCTTTTAATAGTCTTTATATTCCTTGCTCCGATCAAACCGTAAAAAGCAACTGCTTTGTTTTTTATGGGAGTAAGTAAGCATGGCTCAATTCCCATCGGCATGGGAAAGCCCTTATTCTGCAACTGACCAATACCTCATAATAAGATTCTGGGATGATTCTGGAATTGTTGTAAGATACTCATCAATTCAACTATGAGAAAAGTTATCATTGACTATCGTATTCTTATTTTGTATTTGCTCTCAAAGCAAGAAATATTACGTATGGTGACAATCTTGCGACAGTTCACATCAGGATTGGACAGTAAGAGCTTCTTAAATCTCAAGGATGATAGAATTTTGTCACCTTGAATTTCGTGAAGTTGATGTTATCTCCTTTCTGTTGATGGGAACCTGGGTACATATAGACCTTAGTTGTCTTTGTTTATGTATCAAGTGTTTCCTTTAATGAAAAACAAGAGAAGTGCTTCTGTGTCGATCATTGATAAATTCCACATGTTTGTGCTGCAGAGGAACCTAAAAGACATGGTTATTATGGGGCTATCATCCAAAAAGGAGAAAGATGATAGATTTGAGAAGATGAAAAAGGATGTCGCTGAGCAGATAAGAATGCGAGTGCCTTCTATGAAGGCAAAGGTAAGATTATCACATCCAGGTGTGTGTGTGTTGGGCTATTGACGTGTCCCCCTAACATGTGGTGTACCCCATGTTTTGAAAATTTGCGTGTCGGTGTCATGTCCGTTTGTGTCCGCGTCGGTGCTGCATGGCATCCACCTGCTCCCACTTCCCTCTCCCACGGCCAAAATAAGGAAAAGGCAACAAAAGATCTCTAGCATTCAGGGAGATCATGTTGGAGCTTTTCCTGGGTTTAAAATTATTTTTTCTAATGTAACATCGTGGAAACCGTAAAGTCATTTGGAACGAGTTTCTTTACCCTGCTGATGTTCTGCATATAGATGATTAGTTTTGGAAAGTCCGTAGTTTTTGTGTTGTTCTAAATTGGTACTGTACATATGATATATGTTTTTCAGGCACTTGAACAGCAAGCTGGAGCATCTGATGATTTTCAAGAAATTGGCAATGAAGGGAAAGAAGTCATCAAAAGAAAATATAGCATGGATGATGCTTTAGAGGACAGTATATGTGATCTCTATGACCTCTATGTCCAAGTACTGAGTTGTGTTGGTAATGATCTCTTTAGAGCATTTGCTTTGTTTGAGAAAGTCACTTACTATTTCCTACTCGTTTTATTCCTTGGTCTAGGGGCTGGATGAAGATGCAGGTCCGCAAGCAAGAAAGCTTTATGCAGAGGTAGTTGGCTTGTGCTTTATTTTGAATATGTTGAGACTAGGTAGGGCTGTTATGCAAATATATCTGCTTATATGGTGTTCCATGTGGGAACCTTTCAAGGATGCGTTAAGTGGTTATGTAGGAAGCTGGAAGAATTCTGACTCTCACCTTTGCGTGGTGCGATTGCATTTAGTCTTCATCTCTAACTATGGCAATTAACTTCTCAGCCATCAGTTTTTACCTTCCAATGACAGGAGATGGTGTTTTGTGGTTGCAACTTGTTCTTCGTTATTTGCAAATCTGTTGATATGTTTTGTCTTGCTCTTTCTCTTTTTCCTTTCGTTGGTTGTGAAACTAAAGCTGTTGTGGTTGTTCAAACCTTCTTCAGTATGCCTATAACTTATTGACCTTTTCTGTTGTTTCTGCCATTCTTGATTCAGCTTGCAGGACTATGGCCAGATGGATATATGGACAATCATGGAATTAAACGGGCTATATGCAGAGCAAAAGATAGGAAGAGAGCACTGTACAGCCGGCATAAGGTATTGATGTTTCCGTATGTCGTGTATATGCATTCCTTGTCTTTTCTGTGCATTGTGACATCATCTACATAAGTTTTTTTTTTTTTGAACTGCACGTCTACATAAGTTTTGGTTCCCACTTCATTGAATACCTGAAGAGGGGAAGGAAATTAATTAAGCTCTTGCTTCAGGTATTTCTTCATGCATTCATACTGACCTACATCTGTTCTAGACTTCTAGTTACTCAATTGTGATTTGGTTAAAGTTTTCCGCATATAAATTATGTACACGGCAAAATAATTAATCGCTTTCTCGACATCGATATATTTTCCTAGAGAGAGTTGAGAAAACACACACAAACATGCGTGAACGGGTACTGGACTTGATATTAGTTTTGGGGTAGCAAAAGTTATACAATATACACACCACAAGAAAACAAACAAAACAGCTATATGCACGTGCGTTCTTCAAAGAAGTAAACAAAATGGTTGTGGGTGAAAGGGAGGGACATTATAAGAATTACCATGTTTCAGTAATTCTTATAAAAAATTTGGAAGAAAGGGAGGGACATTAGTGAACTGTTGTAAATTGCATCTTTATGCATTTCATGCTCTCTTTTTTTTAGGAAATGTTCAATTTTGAATTGGATCAAGGTGGGCTACTTTGTCAGTTTTCTACATCGTATTTTGATGGGGGAAAAGGCACTTGCACCATAGTATCTTCAGTTCTTTCTCTTTCTTTCTTTGTTTTTGTTTTTTGTTTTTTTTGTTTTTTTGAAGTTTGGCAATATTGCATCTTTGTTGTCTCTTTGTTGTTTCTCCATGTCAATAGCTTGGGATTTCGTTTTGTTATATTTGTCATGATGTTATTTGATGTATTCTGGCAACCTGTCTTGGTTTGAGTGACGTAGGACTCCTTTAGGAAAATTGAGGTTTTGCTAATGCTGCCCACTAAATGATTAATGGTAGGTTTTGGTCATTGGGAGCTTCTGGGGCTAGAATTCTTATTTCTTATTTTGGTGGGAAAAAGGTCATGAGGTTCTATATAGAAAAGTTAATTTGGGCTTGATTACCAAAAGTTCCGAAGCTTATTTTGCTGGCTAATGCTTCTGTAGGCGATACTTCTCACAAAATTTGCTTCAAACTATATCTTTTCACGAGGTCTGATGTGTGTTAATATACATCTGACGTCTAGGATCAGGAGAAAATAAAGAGGAAGAAGTTGTTGATTCAGAGGAATGAGGAAGCAGTTCGAGTGGATAGTAGTTCTATAGCTCAGCCACAAAATATACAAGAGAAGTTGGTCACTGATTCTAGTAATTACGGTTTAACTTCACACAACAAGCCAGTCTCTAATGCAGCAGAAGCAAATACTACTGTGAGGGTGTCCAATACTATATCGGACGCTACCAAATTGCACCGGCCGAAGCAAGAGAAAGTAAAGGGGGTTCCAAGTAATCCCAATGACATGACAACAATGGGTGCATTGACAAAGAAAAAGGTGAAGAGGAAACCAGAATTTGTTTCTGCAGATGGGGAGGAAAGACACAAGTTGCACAGGCAGGTTTCTCCTCCTATCCGAAAGTCAAGCCTTCCGTCGGTGGCTCCTCCTCCGCCAGTTCAAAAACCCAGCCTTCCAATGGTGGCGGCTCCTCCTCCTCCAGTTCAAAAACCAAGCCTTCCAATGGCGGCGGCTCCTCGAAACTTTGAAGTTTGAACACCTCAGCTGACGGGATACAGCTCGGATAGGAAGTTCTCACCGCGTTGGTGTTTTTTGTAACTACAATCTTTGTTTTTTGTTCTCCCTTTGCTCGCGGCTTCGATCTTTGTTTTTGTTCTCCCTTTGCTCGCGGCTTCATTCATTTTGACATATTGTTCTATTTCCAAAATTCGACGCAGATGTCATGTTGGATGAATTTTCTTTTGATTAGAGGTAACCTGAGATGAAATTGTTCTCAAAATTAACTAGGATTCGAGTACAGATGGGATATCGTTGAATTGTTCTGCTCAGCAAAGGAACTGGGAATCAGCAGATGTGAGGATTAAATCATTTGAAATACTCCCTCCGTCCCTTTTTAAATGTCCTACTTCGTAACTCCAACTTATTAAAAAGACATCATTATTATACCTTTCACATCAACTTTTTCCTCCACTGTCCTTACTTACCCATCATCATTACACTTTTACTCACTTACTTTTTAAAAAGGAATCTACTTTTAGGGGCAAAATAGACAATACATCAACTTTTATCCACTACCTTTACAAAATGGACACTTATTAAGGGACAGCCCAAAATGGAATACTGGACCTAAAAAAAGGGACGGAGGGAGTATTTGCTGATTTATTTGTTATCATAAATTTGCTCGCTGAAACCGCCTTTGAGGTCAATACCAAAGATAAACAAGCTGAATTACGATGTTTTTTTTTTTAACGCGTCCATATGTTCTAGTCAAGCTTGAATAATACCTCTACTCTGCTCGATTCAGATCGGATATAAACGCAGGACCAGAGAGGTTAGTAAACACATCCGGTTGTGACAATGATCAAAGGATAGTGTGAAAAGGTTAAGCATGTTTTCTTTCTCTTGGCGAAGGGTACTTTTGACATTGGAGGAACTAGCACCTGGTACGGCCTCGTATACCCTTCCATAAGTCTTATGAAGGGGATGTTTGGGATTTTGTTCCCCTTCTTTTTGGCATTTTGTATTTCGCATTTCGGATTTTTGAATTATCGTCTGAATGTATTGTGAATCTGTCGAGTGTATGAAAGATATGTACAGAATACATTTTGCAACAGGAGTAATGTTTGGGAGTATAATCATCAAAATAGTTGGTTATAGAAGAATGCAATAATAAAGTCCGGCGTTTGAAATTGATTTTCTTGCCTTTTCTAGAGGATAGCCACTTGAGTTTATGGGGTAATTGACTGTGAATGAATGTGGATTTGGTGTTTGATCAATGATGGGAGAGAGATGATGAAAAGGGACGGATTTGAATGAAGAAGATATGGTGGATTGCTGAACTTACTGATTGATAGCAGACCTCACCTTGTGTAAAGTTTTGCAGATTAGACATTGGTTAAAATTTAGCCAAAGATGTGGATGCTTACCTGATCTGATCAGCAGAAAGAAAAATCTTGACAAATTTGAAAGTATTTTTGTTACCACAGGAGAAAAACTTCGGAAGCAATTAAACAAATTTCCAAACCCTATCAATGTTGTCAAACGCAGTTTTAACAGTTGTACCGGAAAGAAAAGGAGAAAAAAACAAAGGACCCAGTTTGACATTACTATGTTCCCTTTTTTTTTTTCTAAACACAGCTTTGATGGATTTAGAGATTGATGTGAGAGAATTGGGGAGAACAAATTGAGCCCCGCATTTTGATGTTTTTATATTTCTCCTTATAATTAATGACTAATTTTCAAGCCGTAAAGAACTTTTTTTTTTGGATCAACTATTTTAAACTAAATAGTTGATCTAAAGCACCCATAGAGGAGAGGGGAAACACAAAGCCCTTGATGACAGTTGCGTAGTATAGTTAGAGACAATGGGCACTATAGTTAATTTTGAAGAATATGTACGTTAACCATTCGATCAAATCAATCTCAGCTCTTATTATGAATTTGGTGCTCTAGTGTGGATCAGTCATGTGATGTGATAGATCCACTCATGTGGAGCAAAATAAGGCATACAGCAGTTCCATTTAACAATCTGTTTTTTTTTTTATAAGTTCCATTTGTCCATTTAACAATCTTTTATCTGTACATTTAACAAACAATCTGAAGAGTTCATTTGGCAAATCTCAACATGTTTGTTATCCGTGCAAACTTAATCGGACTTATATACAAATGAACGAAGCATGATTGTTATAAGTGAAACGGACAGTTTGCTGTTAGAGATTTTCAAAATAAAGTGTCGTCGTTTTTGGTTTTGGAAAATTTTCTTGTTTCCTTAGAATGCTTGTTTTTTCTCTTTGTGTGCTTTGTCCCACATTGGTTAGTTGAGAGATGTTGGAGTGGTATATATTAGGAAACATTCCTAATATGAATAAACAATGATCTGGTGTGGTGCAGCCCTATGGTGTATCGCCCATACCGGCAAAGCCGGTACGCACACGCGCGCGCAGCGTGGGCAGTGTGGCGTGGGCTGTGGTGCATTGTAGTGCTTTAGCGGCGCACTTTGCACGTCAGCGCTAGGCGCCTTGCAGGCGCCATTTCTTATTGCGAGTTAGCGGTAAGGTGGCGCTGACGTGGTATGCCGCGTGTCGCACACGTGGCAGGTGAGTCACACAGAGCGGTTCCGATCGGGTGCAACTCGAGCCTACGGGTGCGTTGGTTCGTAAAGTTGCGATCTCAGCCGTTGATCGCGAACGGGCACGATCCAACGGATTGAATCAAATCCGATTAAGTGTGAGCGAAGCAGTACACCTGTTCGGTGTGACTGGGTGTGACTGGTCGATCTAGACCATAGGATCTGATCCAACGGTCAGATTAGATCGGGTGCGTACCCATTCTCAATGGGTGCGTAATGACCTATAAATAGACCACTACTTGTCAGAATCCAGGGATACACACACATATAATCCGAATTTCTCCCACATATCTCTCTCTATGTTTTTTTAGCATTCATTCTGCATTCTGTTTTGCTGCAGAAAATGGAACACAGTGATTCTCGGTTCTTATATTCGTTCAAGCAGGTATTCTGTCCGCTTCGTTAGTGCAAACGCTAACGGAAAGAATTTCGAGTTCGGGCTTCAATTTATCTTGAAGGCAGATTTGCTGTAACCCTTTGCATACCATTTGGTGGGGGCAAATACTGTCTTTAGGAAAGCGACATAGTCGTGACTCGAAGTGTATTACAGGTTTTGTGGAGATTTCGTCAACAGTACAAATTGCAGCGGCCAATTTTTCCAACATTTGCATGTAAACGTTCATTTCTCTCTTTTATGATAAAATAAGATTCGATCAATCCCCTTATTGATGTTCATCAAATGAGACCGTGTTGCATCTCATTTTGCGTCCAGTGAGAGTCGCCCGATAGAACACCACACATGGATGATCTTGATTCTACCCCACATACGCAGCACCTGAAGCAACATAGCACCTGAAAGGCATATTCTTGTGAGTGCACATCCACTCAGACAAAGAGCGAGCAAGGGATTTCATATTGTCTCTCACCAAATCAAACATAGTGAGTTGTCCTCGTATGAATTCCATAACATGCAACTTAATTACTTTACTAATTTATTCTAATATATAAAGCGAGAATAGCATTTTGGTGTCTCCCAATTTTAAAGCCCCGTCACAATGGTGTTTTCCAAAATTACTTCCACTAAAAAAATTCCAACTGCTCTTAAACCCTTTCACGAATTAACTGTCAGGGTCACAAATCAAAATTCTACACCAACGGTAGGAAAAACACCATCAAAATCCGGCTTTGCGTGTGCCCAACCTCTAAATCCTCCTTCCGTGTGCCGACCTCTGGTAAATAATTAAGCAGCTCTGAATTTAAAACCCTTGTTGTGGTTTTCAATGTGTACCAAAAGACAACAAGTATCCCACTAGAGAAATATCCCAGGGGCCAGGAGCCCTGAATAATTTCTCCACTAGAGAGCGGCTAGTGGCATGGCCATGTAAGATCATGTCACGACAATCTTGCAGTACTAATGCGGATCGAATCTTTTGGTAGCACAGTTGATGGTATTGCAATTCAATCACTGCCGTTCATCTCGATAATTAATGGTCCAAATTTGCATATCCTACAGGTAAGATGGACCGTTGAAAACACTTTTGGATGGATACGATCAAACGGACTTTTTGGACTGCAGACTAGCCATTTCCAGCACCAAAATGCAAGATACAACAACAAACAAACCAGAAGCTAATCCAACCGTCAGGCCAGAATACAAGCCAAAAATGACACCAGGTAGAAAACAAACAACAGAACAACATCAACTGGATTTCAAAACAAAAACAGGAATACCCAAATCCCACACAAATCACTTCTTTGAGAGGGCATTGCCGTTCGAACGGAGCTGAGGAACTCCCTTGCACTAGTTAGGCAGTTATAATTGCAGAAGCCACCGGTTTAAGTGAAGGTACTTGGGGTATATTTTTGGTTCCCTTGATGACTTGAGTCATTTTTTTTTTCTAAACATTCGTCAAGAACATCGATCGTGTTAGAAATTATATTTGTCTCAGAACTCATTCACGAAATAAAATTAAAACACTGAATTGAAACCATTTTTAACATCACAAATGTGTTTCGTATTACAGTACATCCTCTGACTAATTTTTGAGCTTGTTAGGTGTTCTCAATGACTTTTAATAACGAAAGAATTCTGATCATTGCAGTTTGACTTGAGAAAAGCCAACAAATCCCTTGATGGGGCTTAGAAAATTACACGAGTGGGCCCTTCGATTGGATGTGTACCTTGGTAGCACGACAGTTGATTCGTTGTCAATAGTGATCGCTTGGTGAAGAGATGTCATAAGAAGTGGAATCATAACTGATTACACGAAATCGATTTTCTCCAAGGGTTGAATTGGGTCTGATTTTATCTTCATTTGTGCAAAATGCAACCACCAGCCTATTCATTCATCAGGCTCGTTGTATTCTGGAGGTATATTCATGAGTAACCCAGTGCACAACAAATTCACCAAACTTAAAAAGTGACGGATATGGTGGTGACGAAAGTGACAAATATGGAGGTGACGAAAGTGACGATGTAATGTGCCTTCGAATGTTATGCAAGAATGAGAACAATCCATCCATGCAAAGTTGCAAACAACAAGAACAGGAATACAACAGAAATAAAATACAATTTCTGTATTTGTCGAACGCTACTATTTTTATAACTCAGGTGTCCAGGTCAGATCTAGGTCAGATTTTGCACACCTTAACTAATCCTCACGACACTCACCATCTTCTTCTTCCTCCGCGTCATTTTATACACAAAGTAGTTGGACCCCTAGTTACTTTTCCCAAGTTACTTTTCCCAAAAGTACAGCAGTCAATCGAATGATTTCTTTCATCCTCCCACTTTCTAACATCTTAGAGGCAGAAAATACTTTATAAAACATGCGGCTGGGAAAATGTTTCATACTAGAGGAACTGCATCTCTATAAATAAAAGAGCTTGGATATCAAAAGAGAATAAAAGAGCTTGGATTCTGAATAAACAACTTGCAAAAATGAAGTATTCAATAGGCCATCTGATTAAGAGTAACAAGCCTTACATTGGGGTCCTCTTCATCCAGTTTGTGTATGCAATCAAGGCCTTATTCGCCAAAGCAGCAATTGCCAAAGGAATGAACCCTTACGTCTTCGTCTTTTATCGCCAAGCTTTCGCCTCACTTGCCTTGGCTCCATTCGCTTTCTTCCTTGAGAGGTCCCTCAAAAACATTACATTTCTTACCTTTCGCAGCCAATATAATTGATCTTTATTCTTTCGTTACTCTGCCTCTAACTAGTAATTAGTCGGTGAATATTATGCAGTAACAAGCCTGCTACCCTGTCATTGAACTTACTTTGCAAGATCTTCTTCATTTCCTTATGCGGGTACATGCTAAATCGACCAAGTTTGCGTTTTGTTGTGTGCAATTAATAATGAAGTGCTCTTATACCATGCTTCTGGTACTCTAACAATTTTCAGGATTACGCTAAGCGTAAATCTAGACTCCTTGTCATTGAATTATGTCTCTGCAACTTTTTCCGTGGCTATATGTACCACAGTTCCTGCCATTACCTTCATCATGGCTATTTTCTTAAGGTACGTGCATCAAAATGTACTGATCATTCGATGGATGGTTAGTTTTTTTGGTAGAGAAATGATTGAAATGAAATTTTTTGATCGAGCTTGACCATTTCAGGATTGAGAGCATTTCCATTAAGCAATGGCATGGATTAGCCAAGGTGGTGGGTTCCATAGTCAGTCTCTCTGGGGCTTTGGTTTACATTCTTATTCAAGGACCACCTGTGTATCAAGCTGACCCCAAGGCAAGTTCAGTCTCATCTACAGAGTACCATTCCAAAGGGGACTGGATGAAAGGCTCACTTGCATCTATCTCATCCAACATATCATGGTCCTTGTGGATTATTATGCAGGTTCCTCTCTCTCTCTCTCTCTCTCTCTACATGTGTGCACGCGCGCATGGTAGATGCAACATAGGATGAAGAGGGGCACGTGTCCTTTCCCCAACTTTACGCATATTTTAGCTTTGCCTAGAAGAATCAAACTTATTTTTAGTTTTTAGATATAACCCCAAATATTTCAAGTGTCCCCTCAACTATGTAACATCTCTTTTACTTCAGTGTCTCACTAAACAAGCTGCAATTTTTTCCTCTCAAGTCTTGTTTTTGTAAGAAGTTCTCTTCATATTTTATCCTTTCCAACTTATATCTCACTCTTAGCTCCAACAGTACTCTTTGTGATTATCCGCATTACACTGTCCATATTCCTACTTGGTTTTCGTTGAAATCGACTCATTTCGTGCCATAATCATACAATATCAAGTGCAATAAAGGCTTGGCCATCCATGTATTTTACCATTTCCGAATCTGTGTTTGTAATCAATTTTTTAGCTCTGGTGCTGCTCTGTCCCTGAATTCCTGTGGGGGAATATTTGCAGGGTTCTCTTGTGAAGGAATATCCAGCAATAGTACGACTTACAGCCCTGCAAACCTTCTTTAGCTGCATACAATCAGCAATTTGGGCAGCTGCAGTTGCGAGAAACTTATCCGCATGGAAACTTGGATGGGATCTTAATCTACTTTCCGTCACCTATTGTGTAAGTTTCATTACTGATTTTTACCATTTATGTCTTGAGACGGAATAAATATTTTTTTTAATAACTCAGGTGTCTGGGCCAACTTACAAGCACCTCAACTAATCCTGGGGACTAATCCCACTGCCCACTTGCAAGGGTCCAAATTAAAGCCGTGTCCTTGTACCCATTTCTTTAGAAATTCCACGTATCCGTGCTAAATAGTATACAGTGTTCTTCCACCGTCACTAATGGATGCAAAGTGTCCAATCTTCACATCTTATGTAGCCGAAGATCATGTTTCCTTGTCCCAATGTACTAGTCGCAGAAGCACAATGTGATGGAAACATTGAATTGTGTGATTGTTTCATTGGGAGTACAACAGAGACAAAGAGACATGGATATTTCAAATCAGAAAATCCTGTCCAGCCTTCCTATATATAGTTACTTTGAACCTCCATTTCTTGAGAATCGCATTAAAACCACAGTAATCGTTTTCTAAAGAACAAAACTATTAAGACTTCATTATGTTATCAATTAAAACAGCTTGTGATTGATCTTTATAAGAATGTCTTCTATGAGTATTCTTGATTGGTTAGCCTCAAGTTGTGTGAAGAACTCTGAGTCCCCCCCCCCCACCACCACCAACTCAGCTTTCCAAAATCTCATTTGGTATTGATATCCACCTTTCATTGTACTGTTGTCTTGTTTTTACAGTGAGCAAGATGTTCTTATATATCATAATCTTTAGTAACAACTTTTCTTTATTGTATATTATATTGGGTATAACTGTATAAGTCATTTGGAATTGACAGTTTGACGATTAAAATGGCAGGGTCTAATTTTTACAGGGGTGACATATTGGTTGCGAATTTGGGTTGTAGAGAAGAAAGGTCCCGTTTTTCTAGCTATGTTCACTCCATTGTCACTTCTTCTAACAGCCTTCTTATCAGCAATCTTAGGGATGGAAACCGTTCACTGGGGAAGGTCTGTGCCTTATCTTCAATCGTTAATTAACCAGAAAAAAATCATTATAAAATCAGAGAAAGTGTGGCAAGGATTGATCTGTTACCTTATTGTGAAAGATCTGTCCAATTATCTTTAAAATTTTGCAAATGCCACTTCCACAACATTCTATAAGACATTTCTGGTTTAAAATAGGTAATTAAGAGTTCTCCTAATTCTTTGAAATTGTTGACAATCTATCTTCGTAATATTGTGGCAGTGTCGGCGGTGGTTTGCTACTTGTGGGGGGGCTCTATGGCTTCTTGTGTGGGAAACATGAAGAAGGAAAAGCCGAGAAAATTGAACAACAAAAGTCGGACACCACAGAGGAAACTGTATAGGAATGCAATAACATCAGTGACTACTGTTAAAAGCAATGACCCAAGCTCAGGAATACATGGAAACAATCTACGTGTAACATTTCTTACTAGGGCTTGTTATCCTATTGAAGAACATTTAGCTTGTGAAGTTCACACTTGAAATTTTGGTGACAGGAGGTCAAATATGACCAAAGTCATGCCATTGTCAAGGAGAAGAACGATGAGCAGGACAAGATTCAAGTAAATAGTACAAAGAATACAGCTAAGAGAGAAAAGAAAATGCACAGAATTAATGCAAACTTAGACCAATGTAGATAGCAATAAGCATAGCAATCGATAATATACCCATAAAGCAATCGACCATATTAGTGCAGTTTGTGTGAAGCAGATAAACACACACCGTATAAGTCAATCGACAGAGAGCTTACCACAAAAAATATCCAACCAGGAGTGAAACGCCTTTCCTTAAAACCACAGTCAGTTGACCTTCTTCTTTCAATTGTTCCATTCAACTCCAAGTAGCTGAACTTACTACAACCCCCAAGGGAGAAATCTTGATCTAAACAGCCTTTTCTGAGGCAGATGCTTTCAATAAAAGTGATAAAGACTACGGTTACTTCAGATTGAAAGTAAATGTAAACACTGAGCAGAATTCAAACTAGATTCAAATAATCAGGAATGGAGCAGTCTATTTGCAAAACTAGGAGATTAAAAGAAAAGAAAGGACACACATGCCCCAAACTACTTATCGTTCCATTATCATTGATACTAGATCATCCTATACTCACGAATCCCCTGTTTATCAAGCGCATGATATCTTCTGCTGATAGCAAAAGGTTGGTTTTGAGTTGGAAGCAAAGTATGCCCCTCCAATGTTTTCATGGCTTCCCAAACTTGAAACTAGTGAGGAATTAAGTCTTGAGTACAATATTACTTTGTGGAGAGCATGGCTGATCTTGTCTCTAACATTCGCCATCTTAAGTACGTTGCGAATGAAGTCCACAAAATGATCCACATGAAATTGAGTTTGGAAGAACTAGAAGAAGAACAAAAAACAAGAGAGCATCCTCCACCACTGCAGAAGCATCTCCGGCCCTTATACAAGACATAAGAGCACGTCCTGATGCATTCGAGATGTGATTTCCACCATTAACAGTTAACGCATTTCTCTTCCATTAACTACTTACTAACTTAGTTTTCATTTTTTGGATGCGTGTACAGGTAACCAAAAGCTGATTTCTTGAGAAGTGTTTGGATACTCCAAACTCCCTGAAAAGTTTTGTCAGCAAAAGCGATTAGTATGTAATATAACTCCATTCCCTAAGGAAAACTTCATCCACTGCCATGATAGACATTTTTCTTCCCTACAAAGTGGAAGGGCAAGAATATTTAGCCTTGCAAGCTTGTCTATCGTGTTGCCGGTTGCCTCAAGCAATTTTTTTTTGTCAATCGATAGAAAAAATCATTTTACATTATATCATATATGAAGTACAGAGTACAAACCCGGACACTATATCAATTGTAAGAGTCTACGAGATAACCAAGCCCAACAACTCAATCAATACAACAAATAAGCCTATTATAGGGTAGAAAGAAAGAAAAAAGCCCTCTAAGAAAAGAACAGGAGACTCGAACTCCTAACCTCCTAATGAAATGCAATTTACAATGTAGAATTGGCAATATAAGAAGAACCTAACAACTCGTAGCTCCATGAGCTAAGTTGTGAAGAAAAAACCAATGGATGGCAACAGATGGGTTTGTATGATTGTATCTCTGTACCATGAAACACACAGCCCAAGAGGATGTAAATTAAGAGAACCAACATAGCGGTAGATTTATCAACAATAGCAATGATAATTGCAAAAGGAAAACGTTCTGGGTTAAGTGGATAAATTTAAGTAAGTTACTTTATAGCATAAACTCATGAATCCGCTTGGCGACCGTTCTTCAAGCTCTCCAACCTCGACGGTGAAGACGTGCGCTGATCTGTCCCCGATCTTCCGATCCTCATCTCGCCCATGCAACGGGAATAGGTTTACCACTCTAAATTCCATGGACTCACACAAATTACCACTCCGATCTTCCGACCCTTTCCTCCAGCTGAACAACCACACAAATCTCTCTCTCTCTCTCTCTCTCTCTCTCTCTCTCAGCGGAGTGAATTTACTCCGTAATACTGAAAAAGAAACGATTTGGGTGTGATCCAGTACGGCCAAATCTATTTTCAGAAAAATAAATTCACTATGATCATCTTCGAATATTTATTAATTTGTATTCGATTAACAAGATCGTGGTTAATCTTCTTGGCACATTCTACTAGTTGAACAGTTTTGATCAAGAAATAAATCCAGCATGAGTTCACAATTTACAAATTAATTTGTAAATTACCTCAAACGTTGAAGATGCGAGGTTTTATATATCCGTCGTTTTATCAAGTGTGGCCGCTTCTATTTTCAGAAAAATAAATTGACTCTTATGATCTCCGATTATTGTTCGATGGCTATTCGATCCAAATGATATTTAACGATTTCAATCTTATTGACAAGATCTACAACTTGAGCAGATCAGATCAAGAAATAAACCCAGAATGAGTTCACAATTTACCAATTAGATGTCGCAAATTCCTGCAATGGAAGATTTCAAAATTTGCATCGTCGTTTTAACGGACTTCGCATTTTGAACCTGCAAATTCTAATGAACGCAACCGACGTCGTTTTTTAATAAAAGAACCTCGCGTTTTGATGGCACACAATCCCCTGCATCGCAACCCATGCCCCTCACCCCTACACCCACACCAAATTGTTCTTCAACAATCGGATACTCCACAAATCTTTCCCGCCTCAATTTCCAGAAACAAAACCTAGGCCCCAAAACACGCACTCTGTCTCTCTCTCTCTCTCCTACTGTAGATACAGATTCACACCCACACCTCACCGTATGCACGCACAAGATGATGTCGAAGACGTTCAAAGGATCAACCGTGTTCATGTCTCGAAACCTAGTCCCGCCCGAGCTCTTCGATTCGCTCCATGACGCCCTCAAGCTCAACGGCGCCGACATTTCCCTCTGCTGCGACCCCTCCAAAACCGGCCCCAACGACTTCCACCTCATCTCTTCCAACCTCCACGTGAGACTCCAATTACACATCGGCGATAAACAATTTGAATTCTGAATTTTGAATCTCAATTCAATTTCGATTTTGCATTTCCTAAGTAAAATTGCCTTTTGCATTTTGCAGGAGAAGTTTGAAGTTCTTCAGAAGAAGGGTTGTAATTTGATCGGTACGGTTTCGAGTTTACCCGCAGTAGTTTTTCTGTATGTATCTGTTCTAATACAGAAAGGGAGAAATCATTTTGGTGTGAACAGCATTTGAAGCTCCGCTACAAAATTAGTTTTCACTTTCCATAATTATCTCTTAAAAACAAGTTTTTACCATTATTTTAAATGTGCCATCCAGTCTAATATATTAGAAATATAGAGAGGGAGAAGTCATTTTGGCTTGAACAATATTTGAAGCTCCCCTCACAAAAGTAGTTTCCGTAATTGTCCCCCGAAAATTAATTTTTTACCATTATTTTAAATGTGCCATTAAATAACTGTTATGGGCAAAATATTAATCTCACATGTCATTAACCACTACCCCACTATCCACAATCATCCTAAATTGTGCACACAAATTGTGTAATTTGTGTGTGCCATCCTTCTAGTTGATTCTAAAGTGCGAATTGATTATTATAGCCATGATGCTACACAGGCATCCACAAGTACTCAAATGGGTGTAAGGGAGCCCACGCAGTCAGTAATTTCTTCATATTGTTGATTTTAATCCGCAAATCGCTTACTACAGCAGTTATCTTACAACTACACACATTTGCATATACATGCAAATACTCAAAAGGATGTGTGAAGCCCACAGGGCTGAACGTGTTGAGTTTAATTTGTTAAGTGGTTTTGTAACGGTGATGCAACAACTATATACATTTTATGCACGCATTTACGCAAACATGGATGGGTGTGTAGGCCTCCCCAGCTGTTGAGTGTTTGTGCAAATTGCGCGCGATTTGTTGAGTTTTCCTTATTACAGTCTACATTTGTACTTTTGACAGGTCCTCAGTGTGTTTTTTCCTGTGCGAAAGAACATAGACCTCTTCCTAAACAAGGTTATACTTGTTGTCTCGCTATGGACGGGGTCAAAGTACTGGCATCTGGTTTTGAGATGGATGAAAAGGTATTGAGGCTCCATGATAGATCACTTCCCCACTAGTTCTGATCTCTATATCATAGTCGTACAGGGAGGTGGGGCTGCTGGGTATCCTAAAATCATGACCCATTTTGGTCCACTTTAGTTTTGCAACTTTCAGTAATTTATTAGCCATCAAGGCTGGAGAAGCTCTGCTGTCGTTTAAATTCTAAATGTTCTCATAATTGAACTGTGGTGTGGTACATACGCCGAGAAGGACAAAATAGCATCAGAGTAGAGGGTCAGAGAGGAGGATGATCAACCCTTATTGAAACAACTTCCCCTCTAAAGCCTAGATATGCTCTTGTAAAATAAAAATAACCATGTTATCCTTTTGACTTCTCAGTTGGATGCTGTTAGATATAATTTTCAAGAAAGGTAATATGGATAATTGTTTATATATATTGAAGCTTCATGCTTATACAACTAACTATATTTCCACTAGTATAAAATAAATATTATTTAGTTATTTATTAATTTTTGCAGTGTCCCTGCTGTGTCTGTGTCCCCATTTTATAAGAAATCGCGTGCCCATATCTGTATCGGTATCTGTGCTACATTGGGTAATCGTGTCAGGGCAAAGTGCATACTTTTTTCATTTTCTTCTTTACTACCAACAGGAAGAGATGACTGTGGGCCACCCTCCCCGCAAGTTACCTCCAACTTAGAATATGCAGCACCAAGCATACAAATAAACCAACTTGGACAATGTTGCATCTCAAATAAGGATGTCGCCCACCTCACAGCCCAGAATCGTACTTCACTTTGTTCCTAGCAAAATAGAAATGGTTTCCATTGAAGACAGTATGTTTATTGTGAAACCAAAAGACTGCGGGCCGCACTCCCCGCAAGTGAAATCTGGTGTGAAATGGTTGTGGTAGGGCTCCCCGGTTTGCGGTGCAGCCAGGTGACCTATTGCGGTTGGTGGGGTCTGTTCTGGGTTGTGTTAAAAAAAACCTGGAAGAGATGACCTTTCTTTCTCCCTGTTCTCTTCTACTTGTTTCCACTTGTTACTGGAACAAGTGAAAACAGGAAGATGAACAGAAAAGGAAGTCCATTCCCGTTGTGCAATCTTTGTGGAAATGACAAAACATGGTTCCTGTTTTCTAGAAACAAAATGTAGGAAACCTTGTAGTGCAACTTAGTGAATCCAGTCTCCCACCTTTGGTACTTTCCTTCCATGTGCTTTTAGTTATTGGACTCATAATCATGTGCTTATGACTGTGTTGCAGCTTGAGATTGGCAAGATGGTGACTGCTATGGGGGGAGTGTTGCATACTAAAGCATCTTTGGATGTCAGCTTTGTTATTGTAAAGAATGTTTTGGCTGCCAAGTACAAGGTTTTCATGTTTTCGGTTTCTTTTCAGTTTTCAGCATTCCGCATTGTGAACTGTTTTTTATTTTGCTTTCGTTCTCACTTATTCTTTCTGGCTAGCACACAACCATTCAAAAACACCTATAAACACATGCCCACACGCAATGTGTAATGCATGTGACTATAGTCTTAGTAGATATTTGTCTGGATTTGTTATTTACTTTGTTAATGAATATTTTTTAGATATTGTTTATACAACCTTAGAATTTTTAACATCCCTTTATTTTTGGGTTCTTGTGAAGTCATCTTCCATAAGAAATGGTTGGAACTCTCTCCCTCTCTCTGACACAAAATGAGTGTGTGTTGATCTTTTTTCCTTTGTGTTTTTATTTTGGTGGGCTGGGGAGTATTATGTCATATGTGATAATAATACAAGGAGATATTTTCATTCTTTTTTTTGCTTTTGTCCCCTTTTTTTTGCTTGGTTAAAGTCTGCGTTGTTAGTTGTAGTTCGTGAGGATTGAACCCCCATGGGAGCATATGTTGCATACCACTCCACTCGCTGCTTTTGTCCCACTTGATCATTGATTAATAAACTTACGAATTGTTAGGAACTTTTTGACATGGAAATAGCATTTTGTAGAGCGGGAAAGCTGTTTACTGTTCTTGTTTTCTTCATCTGCAGTAACTTTTGGCAGTAATATATAGTTCCACCTTTACCTGGTCCTGGCCATACCTTAGCCTGCTTATATATATATATATATATATTGTTTCCTTTACATATTGGGTTTTAGTCCTGCATGTTATGACCTTTCGTCTTTGGTTTCAAATTTGCAATCTCTTATTTGACAGAAATTCCTCTCCTCCCTCTTTTGTGGTACAGTGGGCTGCAAATGTTCTAAAGAAACCAATCGTCACATTAAACTGGTTACATCAGTGTTGGAAAGAGCATCGTGTTGTTCCTCAGGAGTCATACAGGGTTCTTCCGTTTACTGGATTGACAATCTCTATAACCAGAATTCCTGCAGGTTTAATATGCTGGATAAAGATTTTGAGTTAATCTAGTATTAGGGCTGCCCCTTGGTACTGCTTTATGTTATATCCAGGTTAATGTTAATCTACTTGTTTATTCTCAGATGAGCGCAAAGATGTGGCCAATACAGTGGTGCAAAATGGTGGAAAATATTCTGCTGAATTGACCAAGAAGTGTACACATTTAGTTTGCGATATATCCTATACATGATTTTCTTTGAATTGTATGTGCATTGCCCATTTAATGCTGTCACTTGTCAGATAAATACATTATTGTCCTTCGTACGTCCTTTTGGATGAATGAGTGACCAATATGCTGCGTGGGGCAAGTCTGGGCCCTCGGCTACTTGAGGTGCCCGATGAACCTGATACGTGGCGTTTCAGCTAGGTGGGGTCCTATACTCGCACACAATTTGGCATCTTCTGTAGTTGTGTACTAGTTAATGATCCATTGCTGATATGGCTTATACTATTGGTATACTTATGGAAACACTTTCAGTGGCCAATTCTGTTAAGTGTTAAGAGGGATCAAGTGCTCAGCAATGCAATCAATAGCAAACTTACTATCCTTGCTAAGGATGTGAGTGGGTCTGAATAGCAATTGTCACAAATCAATACAACAGCATTGCAAATTTGTAACCCTTGTTTAAACCAAATAGGACGAAGGTATTACTTATCCTTGTAAGGCCAATCAGCTACTCTTTTCTTGTCAGCCAGTGCCAGCATTTTAGATTTACAACATAGAAGTAAATATTTAGATTGTGGCTTATGGGTTTCACCCGAGAGAATCAACCCCACCTTCCCACCGACACACATACACTCACACTCACGCACAAACACACACACACACTCACTCACTCACACACATGCAGATACAGAGCAACAACAGCAACAACAACAAATATGGGAAGTGAAGAAATACAGGAGAACAAGAAATTTTGTAGTCTGGAAATCTTTGTTTAGAATACTTTTTCGTTAAATTTGTGCCCTTGACTTTGGTAAGCTCCTGAAGGTGACAAATACAAGGTTGCTAAAAGATGGGGCAATATTCATATCGTTCCGCGGAAATGGTTTGACCAATCTGTTGCAAGAAGAGGTAATGCCTTGAGTTCAGTATGTTCTGTTACCTGTTTAGAACCTGTTAATTTTGTTCGTACTGTAAGGATTGCCTAACATGGGCATATGACCTTTTTCGATTGGATAGTGTGCCTGTTAATTTTTGTTCGTACTGTGAGGATTGCCTAACATGGGCATCTGACCTTTTTCGATTGGATAGTGTGTCTCAACGAGGAGTCCTATCCTGTTCAAGATGGTTCTTCATCATTGATGAATGGCACAAGGACTTGTTCGTTGGCACAGCGCATCCAAGAAAAAAGTATAGGAAATTCACAATGTGCGCCATCCTCATTTGCTGGAGGTTCAAATTTGGAAGCTGTTTTATGTTCTGGGATCATAGATCCAGATTTAGAAGCCACTCTCTCACAGAACATATCAACTACATTTTCGGATGCATCTATCCTTGTCAAGGAAGAGAGTGGAACACCAGCCAAGCAGGCTAAATGTGATACAAATTTTGATGGTTGTGTTGCTGACGACTCTCAAAATGAAGACGATGATTTGTACTTGTCAGATTGCAGAATTCTACTTATTGGTTTTGATGCTTCTGAAATGCGTAAACTAGTCAACATGGTGCGCCGAGGTGGTGGCTCCCGTTATATGTCATTCAATGAAAAATTGACGCACATAGTTGTTGGATCTCCATCAGAGATGTAAGGTTAATTTTCTTCATAGATATTTTGCTTGTTCTGAAGTAGTTGTTAGTTGTTACCATTGGTAAATAATTGTTCAGAATTACATGTCAATGGGCTTATGAACTTAACATGGCCCTATGTGATTGCTTTACTGATCATGAGCTCGACATTACATTGTTCTTGTGTCATGACCCTAAAGGTCAGGAGCTCGTCTTTTTAAAAACTCAAATTTGATCTTTGTCTGTTGGGTGAAAGTGAAATTGCTGCATCTAAGAGATTACATAATGTATGCCTCTTTTGTTTATCTCTCATGTTGCTATGTGTTGTTTTTTTCGAAAGGAGCTCATTTTTTTTTTGTAATTTGAAGCACTTAATTGGATAAATTCAAGCTGATTCTCTCTCTCTCTCTCTCTCCTAGTTCTTCTTCTTGTCTTTCTTCTCACTGTTGAATTAACTCACATTGTTAGCTGATAGTAACATCCCCATTTGTTTGATTGATATCTACTGAAGTGATTTCTATGTGACTGCTGATTTTTTTCAACATTGATGTAACAGATTTAGGATGATCAAATACATATACAAGTTTGCCAAATAAGTTGTGGTCCAACAAGGACAGTAGTGGTTTTGACAAAATATGTTTAAGATTGTAATCACCGATAGTATGTTGACCTTCTAGTCGGCAACCAATATATTCCTCTGCATATTTTCCCTGATACATAGTGGCTTACGAGTTTCTCAATTTACATTACTTACTGGAACATGGAGTAGGATTTTTGTGCCTGCATTTGGTGATGGGGACGGGGGACTGTGAGATGTTGTGCTTCTAAGGGAATTGCATAAAGGTTTGCTCAAAATACTTTGCAGTGAGAAAAAGGAGGTCAGAGGGCTTGCGGCTTTGGGTGTCATTAATATGGTCAGAACCACATGGCTTGAAGATTGTGATCATGAGAAGAAAGAAGTTCCTGTACAGCGGAGGCACATTGCTTATGATTTACTTCTCCTAAAAGGTCCTTAACAATTATGTTTACTTTTTCGGTTTTCTTTGTTGTTTCACATAAAGCTACCACTATATGGGATTGACTTGGTTTTGGTCAGTAATCCTTTGAGCCTCTCTATGCGGTACTTTTATCCCATTGTTCACCACATTTTTCAAATCTCAGATCCTGTATGCTCCAATAAAGGAGGCGGGATGGGCATGGCTGGAATGAAGGGAAAAGCCTCCACTGTTCAGCCTATCTTGCCAGAGGATCAAGTACGAGGAGCTTCAAATTCCGGATCTGGGATTCCATTTGTGGAACGCAAAGAATTGGAAGTTAACTTGAATGGAGATGACTCTTTGAGAGCAACAGTAAGACCTGATAAACAAAGCCAGTTTTCTGCTCTTGATGGCAAAGACAAGGATCAACAGAAGACAAAACTTCAAACCTGCAATGAATTTCAGAATTTGAAGTCACTGGTGGTATTTAAAGGGAAGCTATTTCAGTTTTCGAATTCATTTCCTCCAGATAGGGTAAGCTTAGCTTTACATATTGATATCAATTGTCGATTATGTAAGTACCCGTTGTATAACTTTCACGACTTATCAATTTAGGCCTGAGGGAGATTTTGAAGATTTTAAACTTTTAAAAGATTATTGCAACAGTATTCTTATCTTTTGGTTATGTATTGTAAAACATGCCTGAGAGAGATTCCAAAGATTTTAAGGCTTTGAAAGATTATGAGAGTATTCTTATCTCTTGGCTGTGTGATGTAAAACATCAATGGGAATGACATGTTGGCAGACGAATTAACAGTTAGATCATTTTATACGTGGTTGCATGATCTTGAAGCCTTAAAAGTGCTTACTGTGTGCAATGCTGGAGCGTTGTGTTTCACTTTTCTGTTTTGACATCTTGTAAACACTCTGTCTAGGGCTGATAAACAAACTAAGCTACTCCAGTTCGAGCTCGTGTTCGTTAGTTAAAATCTTGTTCGAAACCTGTTTGTTACTAAAACAAACCAAGCTTGAACATTACTTGAAGCTCGTTAAGTTTTTCAAACTAAGATTGAACATGCTATTACTCGGCTCATTTTGTTTATGATGTATAGAAAATTCAAGCTACTTGTGTTCGGTTCGATTAAAGCTCGTTCGAGATTGTCTCTCATAACAAGCTAAGCTTGAACATGTTTTGATGCTCATTAAGTTTTCAGACCAAGTTTGAACAACTAACTGCTCTGCTCCTTCGGCTCGTTTATCACCCCTAACTCTGTCACAACATTAGTATCCTTTCTATTGGTCCTCCACTGTGTTTGGCTAAAAGTTCCTGATTCTCTATTTTGCCAGCGAGCTGAAATTATTGAATGGGTTAATAAAGGGGGAGGAGCAATGGTAGATGCGGAGACTGGGCAGAACGCGCACTTCACTGTTGAGTGTCATGGTGTGATACCTAGCCCAGCAGCTGCATCCAGAACCACCCATGTATCCAGTCACTGGATTCGGACTTGTTTAGAGGTACCATGACCAGTAATGGCTCTACTTTTTTTTTGTCTTTTTGTTGTGGTATACTGGTATCAGCTATAGAACAGTCAGAAACATACGGAATGGCTCCTGAAAAGATTTAAACTCCTTGACTGCTGTATGAAATGGGCTGCCTTTGTCACCAAGGATTATCCTTATGCTTTAGTACCTTATTGTAGTTTAATGCTTTGTTGTTTGTAAATTATAACACTTCAAGTGACTTTTGCTGGTTTCTTATTGCTCTTAGTATCTTCCATTTTCAATTTTCTATGTCGCTGTAATGTTGCTTTGATGCATGGACCCCCAAAAAGTCAATTGTGTAGTGAAAAGGCCTAAAATGTGGATACTGGAACTGTTGCAAGATTTGAATTTGCTTATGTCTGCTATTGTGTCCACTTCTACCATTCTCTATTTTTGCCCCTTAATAGTCTATGGTTTAAAGATTGCTTTCTATTTGACTTTGACTGTGACTGGATCCTTATTTATCCTTATTTTAAGACTTGGTTTAATCTTTTGATTTCAATCCTGTCATTGGGCTCTGATCGGAAATGGCTTTTAATATGTCTGAATCTAAGAAGCACAAGCACTTCTACCTGCCTCGCGTATATTTGTTGGACACGGAAACAGACATGATCAGACACACTTTGGATACATGTCAAGCATGCCAAAATATGTGTCCATTTTTAGGATGCCTTGCTATTCGGAAAATGCTAGGGACACACTGCTGAGACATTAGAGACATGTTAGGAGGTCAAAATGCAAAATTTGAGAAGTTGGCAGGGTCAATTTTGTTGTGAATGCTTAGTCCTGAATGCTTGAATTTGATAGAATTTTGTTCTATATGAATACTTTTTTGGTCAAGTCCAAACTTAGTAAGCTCAAACCAACCAAGATCAAGAGGATCAAGTCCATTTATAGCTTCTATCTATGTGATTACTTAACTGTGAATTTTGTTCTAATTTTTAAAAAACGACTATCCCTGGTCCTGGTGTCTGTGTCCTTGTCCTGGTTGTGTTTGCCTGTCTGGTGTGTATGCTTGCTTCATAGATCTGGAAGATCTCATGCATGAATAATTGAACATGGGTAAACAAGTCGATGCATGTGGAAACAAATTTCACCAATTTTGTTTGAGCTTTTGTTAGTTTCTCCCTTTAGGGGCTACTCAATCAAGGTTTATTTGCACTGATGCCCGCTCAAACCTACCAACGCTAGGTTCTTAAATGTTGACATGAAGTTTAAAATATCTTGAGGGATGCCCATCCAACTGAAAGTGGTCTCAAGTATGAGATAACTTGTTCAGACAATAAAGTTTGCCTTGGAGGGATCCAAATAGTTTTCTTATATTTTGCCTGTTTTCTTCATCAGTCCACGAGATGAGGTCAAGGGTATTTTGGAAATTTCAAAATGTCCTGGTCTGGGTTGTAGGGGCAGGTCTACTATAGTCCATCCTATGGGCCTACTAATAGCATGTTTGCATTCAGATACACTGGACGGCTGGACCATATGTTCTATTCATTGATACCCAGAGCTTATTCAGAGTATGCATCCATAATCATCAATCAGGGTCATTCATAACCAGCTGTGTTACACACTTACATGGAATCTTGTAAAAGTATATTGTACTCATCTTATGCACTCGATCCTCGGGTGAGGATATGAGAAATGTATGATATATTTAGTTGGACATTCGCCTAAGAAGCATAAATCAGTATGGTCAAGTTTACTGCAAGAATAATGCTAAAACTTTCCTGGTACATATGGAATGCTCTCTGGCAATGGGTGAACACCAATTACCTTAAAAGTTGAAAGAAAAATATCTAAGACCACTGTTTTGTCTCGAGTCCCAGTGTCCTTAATATGGAGTCAAATATACCAGAGTCCATGGAACATAGTGCACATGACAGATTCATTCTACCTAGACCTTTAGGGAATGTGATTGCACTTCTACATACAACAGATGTTAGTAAATATGACAAGCCAACATAGAATTAAGACTTTGAAGCAGGATTGCTACAAAACGATCTACATCTTCAATCTCTCAAGGTTGTGTGATGCAATCCTATTCCTTGATGTGATGCCTAAGGTACTCTTTGTAAGGTAATCTATGCGTGAGTTCTTCTTCAGTATCTCCTTTTTCTTCATCAATTTAAATATGCTGAAAGTTTTTTTTAAAACATCAAACAGTCTCATTGTGATGTTGGAGCTGATTTCAAAATTAGGCTGCACATTGGGTTTCCATCTCTCTAAGTGGGTGTATAGGAATGGCACATCGACACTTTACCTAAAGTGTAAGGGGTTGACTTGGTTGAGGGTTACATTATGAATTGAGGGGTACAAAGTAGGATTTGAGTCAAAGTGCAAGGTCAAAGTGTAATGAATCCTAATTTTGTGAGCTTGGGAATTGATTGGATCCATCTTCTATCATTTTGTTAGACCAAAGCAATTTTTGTTTTTTGGTTCCCCTTCACATTGTGAAACCTGCAATTTGTTCTGGGAAAGTGCTAACGAGGTTACATATTGCTATTGAAGGATGGATGTTTGCTTGAAGTGGGCGCTCACATCCTCTATTCTCCACTACCATGCCGGGTTCCTTTACCTGGGTTCAAACCATTTCGCTTTTGTGTCTCACAGTATGACGAAAAAGACCGGATGCTGCTAAGAAATTTATGCTTCACTCTTGGGGCCACATTTGGAGAAAAATTGACTAAAAAAGTCACCCATCTACTCTGCAAGTTCTGTAATGGTCCAAAATACGAAGCTGCTTGTAAATGGGGGATAAAGACAGTTACACGCGAGTGGATTTATGAGTGTGTTAAGCAGGTTGGTCTCTCTCTCTCTCTCTCTCTCTCTCTCTGTGTTTACTTCATCTATTTTTCCAACCCGTGCTAGGACAGGATGATGTCATTGCACCGGGTCCATTTGTTCCAAGGGAAGTTACTTCTCCGGACAGAGAGGCGGGACTCTGCACAATGAGCCAGTATCCTACACAAGCCACTAGAATGGTAACTGGCGATACTCCGTCTCAGTTTCCAAGTCAGATCCAGGACCTGAGAAATATACAGGCTCAAGCTAGTGGTAGAAGTAGCAGCAGTACGGAGGAGGCAAATGTTCCGAGTTTTCATTGTAAAAGGGCAAGGCTTCTTCATGATGATAGAAACAAGGGTCTAATATCTTCTACATCAAATCACAGTGATCCTACAAGTTCCACTGGAAACAACTTATTGCAAAAAACTGAGGAAACTTCCAATGCTGTACCTGATGTTGCTTCTGCTATTGAGGATTTGTTAGAGGAAACTAGCAAGGTAAAGCTGGCAGTTTTAAGTTACTTCACAATTTGCAGTTATGTCTGTTGAGCGCTAACCTTTCATTGTCTTGTTTCTGGTACTAGATTCACAATCGGAAGTCTCCGGAGAGGACTGTTCCCAATAAAAATGTATCCTTGTTTTCATCTGAATATTGCTTATTCTTTACCTTTTAAATACTTCTGATGTTTTTATTAGTTTCAATCCTTGATTCTAGAACAGCTTTACTCTGATTGTTCAATCCTTGGTCAAGATCACGCAGATTCCCACTCTGCCTTTGGTTTGTCCAAGCACTGGATAAACAGGTTTTTATCTCATCTTTTCTCAGTCGCATTGACGTAGTGGCAATATATGTTACGAACAATGAAGAAAAATCAGTAGAACCAGTATTGCGAGTTTTTTTTTTTTCTCTCTTGTTTCTGGTTAGCAAATTCCTTTGTTTTCCTAGAATATAGGAAATTGAGGCAAGTAATATTGAACTAGTAAAAAGATTCCGTAGACAAGAAGAGAGAAATGGCGATTTGGTGAGATTCTCCTCTCTCCTGATCAATCTCATCTGCTTCCTTCCTGATTTGATTCCTGCTTAGTACTGGTTAGTATCTTGTCTTCTTCATAACGTAGTTATGGATTTTGATACTCATTTCCCAGCTTTGGTTGCTTCAAATAAGGCTAGGGTGGATATTTCTACATCTGCCCTAGGAAAAAATTCTTCGTCCTTCGTGAATAATCAATCGACTTCTGGTATTTTGTTGAATCATTTGGAGAGTGTTACCGTTCCAGTATCTCCTTCTGTTCGTCAATTAGAAACCCTAACTGCTGAGAATCTCTGTCTTCGGAGTGAATTAGCAAAGGCTCAGGCTAGTGGTGTTTCTGGCAAGGATACAGACAAGGTAATGGAGAGCCCTACCCCTCATGCTCAACCTTCTTCTTGGAAAGATAAGGTTACTGTTAATTCTGGAGTTCACCATCGACTGAATCTTGAATTTCTTCCCCCTTTGGTGTTGGAGGACAGAGTGGTGATTTCTCCTCCTCCTGAGGTAGAACTTGGTCTAGCTAAATGGAAGAACTGTTTAGTTGGTCATTTCCTTGATAAGAAGGTGCCCTTCCCACTTGTGCGTAACATCACGATGAAAATCTGGGAAAAGTTTGGCTTGTCTGATGTTTTGGCCAATGACCTAGGTTTCTTTTTCTTTTTCTTTATCTTTTCTCATGATGCTGCTATGGGAAAAGTTCTGGACGCTGGTCCATGGCTTATTGCTGGGAAGATGTTGGTGCTTAAACTTTGGAAGCCTCATATGGCTCTGATCAAGGAAAAGTTTCAGTGTGTTCCTAAATGGGTCCATTTCTATAATGTTCCATTTGAATACTGGATGGAGAGTGGGCTCAGCTGCATTGCTATCTCTGTGGGCATTCCTTTATATGCAGATGATATGACTGCAAGGTGTAAACGTATGAGTTTTGTTAAAGTGTGTGTAGAGATTAATCTTGAGTCTAAGTTGCCTAACTCATTTGATCTTAAATGCCCAAATGGTGACACTGTTATTGTCGAAGTAAAGTACCCTTGGCTCCCGCTTAAGTGTATGAGATGTAAGATTTTTGGGCATTCTGATGCACACTGCCCTAACCGGCCTAAAGAGGTACTGGTGCCTGCTATGGAGGGGGTAAAGACTAATGTTCCTGCTGGTCAGAGTGGAGGGTGTCCTTCTCCTGTGCTGATAGGTTGTAGTTCTAGTCCTGCAAAGGTGGTTACAAGTGGTGCCTGTAAACCTAGTGAGGTTAGATCTCTTGTTGGTCAAACTGGTGATTGCTCTTCTCCAGCCCCGAAAGCTCCTGGTTCTACCAAAGGGCTAAGTCCTCATCCATTGTCACGTATTCTGATTTGTGATGATGCTGCGATTGAGAAGGTGGTGCAGCAGTATGCTACTGGTCCTAGTTCTACTTCTACTAGGGCTAACCCTTCTGCTTGCTCTATCCTTCCTTCTGAAAATGAACTGGGTGATATTGGCTTTGTGACAAATGCCTCTCAGAATAAGTTTTCTACCTTGGTTGGGGTTGGTCTTGGGGTTGGAGAGAGTGTGGATGACGTAGGGGATAGTGTGCCTGGAGGTGGTCCTGGGCTTGTTGCTCCTGTCCCAGAGGTTTCTTTTTCTGGACAAAGGGGTGGAGTGCCTTCTGATCCTAAGAATGGGAAGCCTAAGAACAAAGGTAAAGGGGGTGGTAGGAAGCCCAAAACTTCTAAATGACGAAGATTGGATGTTGGAATATAAGGGGACTCAATGACCCCTTGAAGCAAAAGGAAGTGTGTTCCTTTATCAGAGGTAACCATCTCTCTCTGTTTGGTGTTGTTGAGGCAAAAATTAGGCCTGCAAATTTGAGTTGTACTATTGCTAGATGTTTTCCTGTTAGTTGGCAGTTTCTTCATAATGTGGGTTCCCTCCCTGTGGCTAGAATAATTGTGGGTTGGGATCCTAGTTTGTTTCCTGTTTCTCTGGTATTTTGCTCTGATCAGATGATTGTGGTCTCTGTTGAAGTCCTTGCTGGACATAGAAGCTTTTTTGCTTCTATAGTGTATGGTTTCAACTTAGCTCAGGACAGGATTAGTCTATGGAATGACCTGAGGTCTTTGTTTCCTATGCTGGGTGGTTCAGCCTGGGTTCTCATGGGGGACTTTAATGTTGTTAGAAGCCCTGATGAAAGGTTGGTTGGTTTTGATGTTTCAGCTGCTGAGGATTTCAATAATTGTTTGACGGATATTAATATGCAAAATGTGGTTACAAAAGGTTTTTGGTTTACATGGTCCAACAAGAGGGGAGGTCTTGGGGATAAGAAGAGCAGGTTGGATAGGGTGCTAGTCAATGATGGATGGATGGATTTATTCAGGGATTCTGAAGTTGTAGGTCATGCTCCTGGGATCTCAGATCATTGTGCCCTTGTCTTAACAGTGGTGCATAATCGTCACAAAGCTTGTCCATTCAGATTCTTTAATTTCTGGATTACTGATGATAGAATTAGAAAGTTAATTGATGACACTTGGGGTTCTGAAGGTAGGGGTAACCCTATGCAGAAGCTCAGCCTAAAACTCAGGGGTCTTAAACCTGTGCTTAAGGATTTTCATAAGAAACATTACAGCAATTTTAGTGGTAGAGTGCAGATTGCTCGGTTTAATTTTAGCCAAAGTGCAGGATTTGTGTTACAAGTTTCCTCATGACCAGTTTTTACATGATCTTGAGAAGGATCTTGTTCAACAGTTTTATGTCTTAAGTTCTGCTGAAGAAGCTTATAAAAGACAGAAGTCTAGGGTGAGTTGGCTTGCTTTGGGGGATAAGAACACCAAGTTTTTCCATCAAAAGATGAATGCCCATAGACTAAGAAATACTATCCTTAGTTTGGTTACAAATCAAGGGGTTAGGCTGGAAGTTCCTTCTGCTATTGAAGCTGAAATTCTTGGGTACTATCAGGGCTTGTTAGGGTCAGAATTTTCTCAGAGAATTGATGCTTCTTAAGTATTATCTGCTGCCATTCTTCATAAGGTTCCTCAGGATTTCAGAAGGAGATTAGTTGAGCCTATTGTAGAGGAGGAAATCTGGATTGCTCTGAAATCTATAAACAGGGACAAGGCTCCAGGACCCGATGGGTTTAACTCTGCTTTTTTCCAAGACAATTGGGCTACAGTGAAAGATGTGGTGGCTGGTAGCCTTTGTTTTTTTGACACTGGGGTGATGCCTAGGGGATGGAATTCTACAGCAATTACATTGATTCCCAAGGTGGCTGCTCCAATTTCTATTAGGGACTACAGGCCTATTGCATGCTGTAATACAATTTATAAATGCATCTTAAAAATTCTGGCTAATAGGCTCCAATTAGTTCTCTCTACAGTGGTTGGTCCCTACCAATCTGCTTTTATTAAGGGCAGATCCATCACGGATAACATCCTACTTATGCAGGAGTTAGTGAGAAGTTATCATCGTGATCAAGGCCCTGCTAGATGTGCTATCAAGCTGGATGTGATGAAGGCTTATGATAGTGTCGACTGGGCATTTCTTTTTGCGATTATGCAATGGATGGATTTTTCTTCACAGTTTATTAACTGGATTAGGACTTGTGTCTCTACTCCATGCTATTCAGTAATCATTAATGGGGAATTGAAGGGCTATTTTCCTGGGAAGCGAGGACTAAGACAAGGCGATCCAATTTCCCCATAGCTCTTTCTTTTGGTTATGGAAGCTTTCTCTGCCATCTTGCAGTCAAGAATTAACCTTGGGGGTTTTCTATATCACCCTATTTGGATTCATGTCATAAAAGATCTAACGGGTTTTTTACGTGCTGGCTGTCAGCTACCTAACGCACAACCCTCCTCCTTTATCCGGGCTTGGGACCAGCTGGGAAATAAAGATATGACTCTAAGCACGAACCAGGCGGAGTTATTGAGCATCGCTTGAGGATGGTGACTACGGTGTCAGAGAAACAGTTTGGTTCATGCTAGGAAGATCCACCATGGAAGCTATCTACTTATTAAGGAGATTGGTAGAAAAACACAGAGCAAAAAAGAAGGATCTCCATATGGTTTTCATAGATTTAGAAAAGGCTTATGATAGGGTGCCTAGGGATATCATATGGTGGGTTTTGGAGAGAAAAGGAGTGACCAAAGGGTATATCGAGGTGATTAGAGACATGTATGAAGGTGCCGTCACTACCATTAGATCACCAGTAGGGGAAACGAGTGAATTTCCAATCACCGTAGGATTGCATCAAGGGTCAGCCCTAAGCCCATACCTCTTTGCCTTAGTTATGGATGAATTGACTAGACAATTTCAAGAGGATATTCCATGGTGTATGATGTTTGCAGATGACATTGTCCTCGTAGATGAAACTGCTAGAGGTGTAAATACGAAACTAGAAATTTGGAGGGAAGCATTAGAGTCAAAGGGTTTTCAGATAAGTAGGAGTAAAACGGAGTATATGGTGTGCAAGTTTAGTGGTACCAGTAGTGCGCTTGAAGAAAGTGTGATGATCCAAGACCAGGAGATACCAAAGAGTGATCATTTTAGGTATTTAGGCTCAATCAATAGTAGTAATGGAGAGATTGCAGATGATGTGGCCCATAGGATCCAAGTGGGGTAGCTCAAGTGGAGAAGCGCTACGGGTGTACTATGTGACAAGAGGGTACCCACAAAATTGAAGGGAAAATTCTATGGAACGGCCATAAGACCAGCGATGCTTTATGGGACAGAATGTTGGCCTATTAAGCAACAACATGTGAGCAAAATGAGTGTAGCGGAAATGAGAATGCTGAGGTGGATGTGTGGTAAGACTAGACGAGACAAGATTAGAAATGAAACAGTTCGTGAGATGGTAGGTGTAGCACCTATAGAGGAGAAGTTGAGGGAAAATAGTCTAAGGTGGTTTGGGCATATCTACCGCAGATCGGAAGATGCAGTAGTTAAGAGAGTGGATAGGATAGCTCTAGGTAGCAATATTAGGGGGAGGGGTAGACCTAAATTGACATTAGATGCTGTAGTGCGCAAAGATATGAGTCTAATAGGTCTATGTGAACAAGTGGCTCTTGACAGAGCTCAATGGAAGAAACGGATTCATGTAGCCGACCCCAAGTGATTGGGACGTAAGGCTCGGTTTGGTTTGGTTTGGTTTGGTTTTCTATATCACCCTAAGTGTGCCAATATTAACATTCCTCATCTGATTTTTTGCTGATGACATTCAATCTTTTTCTACTTTTGATGTCCTGTTAAAAGATTTCTATTCCTATTCTGGGTTGCAGCCTAACTTCCAAAAGAGTGCTTGTTTTTTTGCTGGAGCTAATGAAGACTTAAAGCTGGTTTGAAGAGGTATTCTGGATATCCCTGAGGCAAAATTACCAGTCAAGTACCTACGGGTCCCTTTGATATCTACTATACTAAGGTATTCTGATTGTGTGGTTCTGAAAGAGAGAATGCTCAAGAGAATTCATTCTTGGTCCAATAAGTTGTTGTCCTTTGCGAGTAGAGCTCAACTAATAAGCTCTGTCCTATTCAGTATCGAAATCTACTGGTCGTCCATTTTTTTCTTGCCCCAAAAGATCATAAAGGAGATTGAAAGCTTACTTAGTGCCTTTCTTTGGAAGGGCCTGGAGCTGAAATCTACAGGTGCAAAAGTTGCTTGGGAAGCAGTTTGTAAACCTAAAAATGAAGGGGGTTTGGGTTTCAAAAAACTTAAGGAATGGAATAAAGCATCTATGATGAGGCATCTATGGGCTATTTGTAAAAAAGAGGATATTCTCTGGGGTCAATTGGATTCTTTCTTATATGATCTAGCATCATTGTTTCTGGTCTATGAAGCTTCCCAATGACTCCTCTTGGACTCTTAGGAAAATTTTTGAACTAAAGAGAGAAGGGCATTAGTTCATTAAAGTTCACGTTGGAAATGGTCTTATTACCTTTCTTTGGTATGATAATTGGCACCCTCTTGGTCCCTTGTACCTAAGATTTGGGGATAGGGTTGTTTCTTTGTTTGGTAGATCATTACATGCAAAGGTCAGTTCTATTATTCATGATGGGCAATGGTGTTGGCAAAGGGGTAGAAGTGATCTTGTTAGGGATATCATTGGTTCCACTTCTCATGATCTTGTGCCTCGTATGGATAGAGCAGATAAGAGTTTTTTGGTCTTTAAATGCCAATGGCTGCTACTCAACTAAATCTGCCTGGTCAGGTATTCGTTCATGTGCTCCAGAAGTGGATTGGTTTCACATGGTCTGGTATCCGAAATCAGTTCCAAGGTGGTCTTTCATTCAATGGATTGCTATTTTGAATAGGTTGTCCACGATATAGGCTATCTGTGTGGGGTGTGCTAAATGATAGAGAGTGTGTTTTATGCAATGGGGGTTTAGAATCTCATGCCCATTTATTCCTTGATTGTCAGTTCTCAAGAATTTGGCTTAACATTAGAAGCTTATGTGGGATTATTCCTCATGCTTGGGATTTACATTCAGAAGTTGAATGGGGCATTTCCAATTGTAAGAGAGGTTCTATCCAATCTCTCCTATTCAAACTTAGCCTCTCTGCCTCTATCTATTACATTTGGAAGGAGAGGAATAATAGAATCTTTTCAGCATATTGGACATGATTTTGCTACTGTTGATAAGCAGATTGTGAATGAAGTGAAAGCCTGTGCAGTCTCATGGAGGAGGATTCCTAAGACTACTGAGAATATTAGGCTTTGTCTGGGGTGGGGTATTCCTGAGATAGTGTTTGGTCCAGCTTAAATCTGTATCTTCTCTTGGAAGAATTTACCCAGGTCTGTTACTAACTTGAAGCTCTGTTCCAATTGGGGAATTCCTACGAGAGTGCTCAAACAAGCCGAGTCTTGTCCTTTGCTTGGTTTCTGGTTGTTTCTGCTGTAGCATGTAGTTAGGATTTTTTGTGTAATCCTGTTTTTGTGGCTTGTTTGTAGTTCAGCTGTCAGGTGGTGTTGGTAGGATGTAGTTCTGTCCAAGTCATTCCCTTGGCTTTTTTGGGCTCGTCCCTTTTATAAAACGGAAATTGTTCCAAAAAAAAAAATATTGAACTAGTGTTACAGAACCCTGATATTTTTTACGCCAACATTTGAGCTCCATTTTTTGGAAGGGTGGATGTGAAATGAAGGAATGCAAGGTTGAACTTTGTAATGTTGTACGAAGGTGAAGTGTTGGAGGTAGATTGAATTCTCAGGTCTAGGAGTGGACATATATATAGTAAGGAGGCATCTTGTTAAATTCACGTGAAAGTAGGATCATTCATGGAAGCATTCAAATAATTATCGTCATGTACTTATTTCAAACCATCAATCTACAGCTCTCAATCCGTGTAGATATATAGGCCTGAAAAATACATAATTAAGTTGAAATTTTCAGTTCTTGAAATGATTGATACCAAGTGCAACTTAAGATTTATCCATCAATATATCTATACTCTTCCCAATTGATTAGGCACGTATCTGTTCTATTTGACATTTTCTCGGTTTGGATCTTGGTTTTCATCAGGACTGATGGAAAGGATGACACTAGCAATCGTTCTCGAGATGTGAATGCTGGCATGTATGATGGCTTTAGTGAAACGCAAACAGAGTCTCAGGTTTCAACTCTTTATCTCTCGCCATTAGTATTAGTTCTTTCCCATGTTTTAATTTCTTAGGCTGTTTTCATATCATGAATTTGTGGAGGGAGTTACCAAGGAAATTCGTAGTCAAATCAAAGAATTACATTTAGCTTCACTTTATTATCTTCTTGTCTTTCCCTTTCCCTTTTTGTTCTTTCTTCACAAATTATAATTCTAACACAGCTTCATGAGCTGTCAGCCTATCTTTAATGTTACCGTTGTTAGTGGTTGGCTGAATTCTGAGCTTCTGCACATCAACCGTTAGCATGAAATTGTGCTAAAGTACATTTTGTGCAGTAAAAGAAAGCGATTACAGTGCTTCAAATTTTAAAAGCAAATCACTTTTGAGGCCTTGGAAGCTCCTGTTTCCAGCTTGAGCTGGTTTCTCCTTGACTGCATTTTTGCACTTTAACATAGTCCTATTGCTATGTGCTGCAAATACAGGTTGTTGGTTATGAAGAAGATTTATCTGGCCGGCAAATGATAATTGATAGAGTCCGAACAAGGAGTAGCTTGATTTGACTTCCAAAAAGGGCCGCTCTCCATCGATCAAACAACGTGCTGACTGAAGGGTTCAAGAAACAGAATCATTACATGCAGGTTCATGCCGCCTTCAAATTCCTCACTGGCTTGCGGTTAGTAACTATGTATAGTTCAACAGCTTGCGAAGCAATTTCGTGTTGGATTGCCAAAAGTCAACAATATGCTCGAGGGTAGGGTAGGGTAGGGTAGGGTAGGGTAGGGAGGTAGCAACTTTTGAGGAATTATGGGGCTAGAATCGAAATTGTGTTGCTTATATATGGATTCCTTATGTATTGACGGAAAAATGTACTGGAATCCTGTAATATTAATCAAATCAGCTGCGATTCAATATCATGTTAAGCTTCATCTTGAACTCGTCAATTCTGAAAGTTTATGTATTGTTTGTTTCACGTTTTGAAAAGTTTTTTTTTCAAAAAATACCTCTTATTTTGTCATTACTTCTCATTCATTACCTCTATATCCAATCATTATTTTAATTTCTCTTTTTATCTCTCTCCACTTATTACCCTTATTTCCAATCATTGCTCTTATAAAAAATTTCTCAATTTTTTTTCAAAATCTCATTCAAACACAGCATTAATGCCTCTCAAAGGAATTCAGTCTGGCCATATTTATGGTACATGATCAAATCACTTTTTTTTTTTAATTCCTAACAACAAAATCATTTTTTATTTGTACATTAAGCATTTTGAGTCGTTAATCAAAATTACCAATTTCATCGTAGTTAATGCTGAGTGGCCTCTGCCAAAAATGAAAAAAGAAAAGAAAAGAAAAATGAAATACACAGCTTTTGCCTCGTACCCATGAGTGATTATTCTGTTCATTCGGTATTCCTAAAGCACCAGCATGCGGAAGCTATCAAGTCATAGACCCCTAAAAAATGTACGGTAAAACAAGCTCTTGGAGGAGCACTTAATAAATTTTCGATACCCAACACTTGCATTACAACCCAAATAATTTTGCTCTTAGTTCTGACATCACACAAGGTCGTTACCAACAACTGGGGTGTCTTACCTCATATGATACAAACAATTTAAGGCTATCTGGGAAAAAATTTGCAAAAGAGGAAAAAAAATGTGTTTGAATCCATATAAGAATAAAATACTAAGGGGTAAATATAGTTTATATGTACACACACATTATGGTGTGATTATGGCAATTCACAAAATACCCGCTGATAGAAAACAAATTACTGTTTGTGACGCTATGAAATTGACGAAATCTGTCTGACATCATCAATCTTAATTACAATAGACCTAATTGTCTTCTTGTAACATTTGTCTATTTTCACAAATCTATAGCATTTCACAGGGGAAAAAAGGACAGTGTGATCCATTTAACTAGAATTTGATGATGTCAGACAGATTCCTTCGAATTTAGCGGCTGCATCACAACATAGGGTAATTTGTTAAGTGACAAGAGGTAGTTTGTAATTTCTCAAACATGAGGAGAGAATTTTTATTTGCAAGAACCTAGGGGTGGTTATGGTAATTTGCCCAAATATAAAGGAAAGTTCTCATTTAGTAGCAACCAGATACATGGGATGATGGGATCTAATGGCCTGTTGGATGCCACAATAGAAATGGGTATTGTAATATACACCATTCTAATACGTGGGTCCTCCTCTATAGCGTGGTTTGGCAAGTCAATAACCGCAGGATATCTTAATACCTCCTCCTCCATAACCCCAACCCCCCCCACCCGAGAGGGGCTTACACATGGCTAGGTTGGGAGCCGGCAATGTGGAATCCCCCCTTATAATCCTCACTCTCTCTTCCATTCAAGTACAAAATAATCTTATCCCCTCATTTTATACCTCATCCAAACCAAGTATTATTTAATCTCCATCACATCAATGTGGACCCACTATTCTTACATAATACCTCCTACTATCCAATCTCTCCTTACATAATACCTCCAAATCTAATATTTCATCCAAACGAGCCCTAAAGACTCTCCATAGCCCTAGACCACACAACACCCCTAATGGATACCCCTTTGGACAATTCTTTTGCTTTTTCTACACATCCCTCTATAAAAATAACGTCCAAACACAACCTATAGTGTTTGAAATGTAAAGAAAAAAATAATGAAATTAAAAATAGTTAACACTATTTATTTTGTTTAATTTTGAAATATTCTTTTTCTTTGAACCGGAATATAAAAGGAAAATTCTTGTTGGTTTAACGTATTTACTTTGTTTTAACTTTATTTTTCAATCATTACCCTATATCTTTTTCCAATTATTATCCTATTTTTTTAATTATTAATTTCATTTATCTCTCTCCACTCATTATTCCTCACTCCAATCATTATTCTATTTCTCTCTCCACCCACTACCAAAACTAAAACATCCAAAGTTACTAAACAAACAAAGCCTTTGTTCTCCAATTTTCTACTCCGGTTTACCCGACGGTTTTAGTTGAATCTTAACCGTCTATTCCGAGTCGAGACTTCCTAAAATTTGAACTAATAAAAATATTTTTGTACAGTTGCAAGTTTGGACCGCAGATTGGCCATATTCTTTTTCCTAACAAGAAACCAATCGAGGAAGGTAAGAAAAACAAAAGAGAATATTTTACATTGAACTTGGCTCGGCTCGGCTGCTTGCAGGACTCCGAGTGGGCTCACACCGTAATCTATGCACAAGGAATACCGCCGTGCTCCTCCTCCTCCTTCTTGAACTATCTGGCGAAACAGAAAAATTCACCCTAATCAGAATACCTTCAAATCTCTCGTTCCAGGTTCGTCAATGTTTTCTCCTACTTTCTGCCGTTTGAAATCGAGCTTCTGAACGTGGAATTGTTACAAAATACATGCATACGAATCTCTATGTTGTCGTAGGTGTGTGCAATTATGTATCATAAGGAAGAATAACAGATGCTAGAGGAAATTGAATTTGCTTATGTTATGCGGTCCAATGTATATTTAGTTGTGTGTCAAGGAATCTTTCTGTGATTATTGTATTTGCTTATGCTAAATGATTTGCTCAACTAGGTAAAGTCTGTGACTTGTATCCACATATTGAGTTCACTTTTTAAGTTTGCTCTGCAATTGCACAACTGAGAAATTCAAACCAGGGCTATTCTTTAGTGAGAAGCATGATAGGCATTCAGTTGATGATATGCTATGCAGAAATGAGCTATATGACCTAAGGTCCTTTGTCGCTGATCAGAAAACACACATATGTGTGCACATGCAAATGCACGTGCGTGTATATGTGTGCTTGTAACTGTAAGGATATATCACCAGGGAGTTTTGGTAAAGATGCTTTGGGAAAGAGAGGATACATATGTTACATCTGTACTTTATCTCGAGATTTTTTTCGCGTGTATGTATGTATGAGAATTCAAAGATATGCTGTAGAGTAAATAAAGCCCATAGAGACGATTAGAGATGGAAAGAGAAGTTGATGGAATAGTAAATCTTTGCTGAAGAGGTTGGAAAAGGTCTCGGTTGGTTACTGGCTGATGAATGCATAGCTAAGGGTGTAAAACTGATGGGCAATGATTGATTGGCAATTCATTTGGGAATCTTTTGTTCCTGTTCAATGTTTATCTTTTTGTGAACAATTTACGGTTTAGTCAGGTAGCAAAATTGCATCTCAATGAGAATTCAAATGATTCCAACCTCCAAGTGACCTTTTGAAGGGCCATCCTAAACACAGACTTAAATTTTTATACCAACCAAATCCTTTTTAAATTTTTCTTGGTGTTTGTACTTCTAATGTTTAATGTAGCTTTCTTATTTTGTGGATATTTCTGGGTTAAGCACCCTTTGAAGTTGATACAGTGATGGCTTGTGTTTTCTGTATGTTTGCTCATTCAGTACTCTTGGCGTCTCCATTGACATTCTATCATTAATTCACCGGCATTCAGATTGCTGATATTGTAGATTTACTGGTTGTTCGTGATTACTAGAGCTTATGGATAACAACTATGCTCAGCCACTCCCTCCTGGAGTTCAGTCCGTTCCAAATTCTTTGCCATTCTCTGCTTCTCCGAATCAATCTACCCAACCTCCTCCTCATCCATTTCAAAACTCTGCGGGATTTCACCACCATGCTCACTTTGCTCCAAACCATCTTTTTCCTGTTCCACCTTCCCATTCAGCCTATTTTCATCCCCCCCAAAGTTTCCATCCACAAATTGGGCCATCCACACATTTTGAACATGCTCCTCATTTGTCTTATCCTGCCCCAACTAACTTTCAGTACAGTGACTACCGTCAACCTGGCATGCCCGCACCTCCTCCTTCCAGACAGGATACTGAGGTTGCTCACAGGTCGATACAGCTTGATAGGCAATGTGATGGCTCTCAGCTGCACGCAGAAAGTCTTCAATCTAATAACAATGGTTTGCCTCAGTTACCAGAGTTGAATAGCTCTGTTGAATGGGAAAAGGAACCATTAGTTGCTCATCAAGGTGAGTAGTATTTGCAGTGTGAGATCTTTTTTTTTTTTTTTTGGGTAAATTGAATATTTTATAAGCACAAACAAACTACAAATCAAAGGATCTAGTCCTTACAAGCCAAGAGAAAAAGCAAACACACAGCAACTAACAGCTGTAACTATAACCCCAAAAACACTTAGGGGGAAAAAACATTTCTCGGAATTCTCCAAGATGTCACAATTGACAGATTCTGGGCAGAAGCTCGAATCCCTCTCCAAGAGCTGAGACAAGCACGAACATCCTCAATTATAGATAGTTGCAAAAGAGAGAAATCCACAATTTTTTGCTGAAACACTCGCAAATTCCGTTCCCTCCATAGCCAATAAACTGTGGCTGCCAAAGACAATTTGCATATAGTGTGAGATCTTTTATGTTTATTTTTGTCAAATTCTTTTTGATTCTGTTGGACTTCTTGTCATCTCCTTTTTTCTTTGTTGCTTTAAGGTCTTTTTTGTTGACTATTAAAACATAAAAGACAAAAATAAGAACAAGGTGAAAACCTCTTTGAACTAGCAGTACAGAACCATGTATGATGGAGGGGAATTGACTCAGAAGAAAAATGGCCGAAAATGTTGATAAGTTTCTGATTTTGTTTCAAACGGCCATTCCCTTGAGTTGATGAAAGAGGAAGTTGATCCACTTTTTTTTTTGTTATGTTCTGTCTGTGCTTATCAGCAGTTTCACTATTATTACTCACAACATGAATAAACATTGCTCCAGATGGTCCTTATGAATCTGCCAGCAACGCTAGGCTTCATTTGGAAAAAGTCAGGGACATTGAAGCTTCTGCTCAGGATGCTGTGTTGCGTGAACAAGTATTTCTTTTGAAGATAGGGTTTATTTACATGTTTCATATCTTTCTTGCCTTTTCAGACTGATATGATTAATATGTTTTTATGTGTAATTATCAGGAAGTTGCCACCCAGAATATTATCCAAAGTCAAAGGTTTGTTTCGATTTTATTTTTAGATTATATGCTTATTTTTGTTTCTGCATCTGAAACAACTTAAATAGTGGATGCTAAAACTACAAGATGCAAATCTGATGTTCAAATGTTCTATCACAGACACGCAAGAGGTGCAAGTGGACCACCCGAAGATGGTACGGACATCTTCTCAGGACGTCATGACCCAAATGAGCTAAAGGTTTTCTCTCATTTAGAAACTTCTTTTGTGCAGTCTTTTGTCGTTTTTGTCTTGTTGAACTAATACATGCTTTCAACCTTCTTATCCAGGAGCATCTATTGAAGATGACCACAGATCACCGTGCAGAAATGGCCCTAAAACGCGGAAAATCTATGGTCCCAGAGGAAGGTTGCTTTCTTAGTTTCCTTTAGTTGACGTAGTACTGATTCATAAATGATATTGTCTTCATGTTAATCTAGAAGTAGGCTCTTCCTTCCCATCAACTATACAAGATTGATTGTATTATACAATATTATCTAGAAATAGACTCTTCCTTCCCAGCAAAGTTCTTCTATTGCACTCTTAAGGGGAACGAAACGATGACTTCTCCTTATTCTCACTCTGGCCAGTGATTGACGTGCAGTGTTTTTTTCCTAACTCCATGACTTTTTTACAATGTTCTAAAATACGCTAAGCTCTAGTTTGGCGGAAAAGGGGCGCCTAGGCGGGGACTAGGCGCCTCCTAATTATCTACCTAATCTAGGCATTGGACCACCGCATAACGCCTAGGAGGGGACTAGTTGGCCACCGCTGCTTTTTGTATACGTGAAGATACATGGTGTAATTTCTCAATATTGAGTATCTAATACAGACTGTAATGGTAGTGGGCCTAGTGGCTCCATAACAGTTCTACCATTTGGTTTGATCTGAGTATCCTGCACCACTTTATGTTTAAGTAAGCTTTTGCTTTCTTGTCAGGCAATATGGAAATTGGCAATGGGTATGGCGTACCAGGTGGAGGTGCTTATTATGATGGTCCAAGGCCTTATATTGGTATTGCTGTTAAAGCTATGTGGAACACTTTGTTAGTTGTTTATTATCGTAACTAGATTCTGGATTAGGTTAAGATTTCCTGTATTGTAACCCTACAGGTAAATCTGGAGTTGGCGGGCATGACACAGATCTGGAAGTCCCCAAAGTTGGTGGAGAGTTGGGACAGAAGGCTGTGACCAAAGAGTTGCCTGATTACCTAAAACAGAAGTTGAAAGCAAGGGGTATTTTAAAAGATGAGGCAGCCGAGGGTTCTGCTGTCACGGATAATGCAAGTAGCTTCTGTACTGTAAATGTTTTGATTGAGTGAGCTACCATAAAATATATATATAAGCACATATGCACAGTCCCAACTTTGTGCAGTGTCGTCAATTTCTCCTCCTCTTCTTTTGTTTCCCTGTGTCCTTCTCACTCATTTGACTGCAGCACTTATGGGATCTGTTGGTTTTCTTGTCAAGCTTTCTTATTCGGTTAGTTTGTTGACAATGTTTCCTTGTACTTCAAATTTCAGAAGTCAGAAACTCCATCAACTCAGACTGTATCACTTGGGAAGTTGCCCCTTGGATGGGTGAGTATTACTTGCTATTGAGGTATCTGTTCACCATGTGCAGTTTAGTGGACTGGTTTTTAACTTCTAGACCAATTGGAATGGGACAATGGGTTTAAATTATGCAAATTTTCCTATAATCATGTGGGTTTTTTTTTGTTTGCCCTATTCTACTCTGCTTCTAAAAATGATAAAAGTTGAGTTAAACTTAATCTTGTTTAAACTTGGAAAAGTTAAATATCACTCGTTTAATTGCAAAGGAAATTTGAGATAGTTGAGAAACTTATGCGATACAATTACCATAATGTTACAATTACCTGACATACAATTACAGAGGAAGTAAAATTTATTACTTGCTAATCCTGTTGGATCTTGATTTTTCGGGTTTTGACTTTGGCTTACACTTCTTTGATTCTGATTGTAACATCCATAAATCCGTATGTAGTTTGAGGCCAAGGACCCAACAAGTGGTGCTGCGTACTATTATAATGAAATCTCTGGGAAAAGTCAGTGGGAAAGACCTGTTGAGATAGAAAGTAGTTCAAAGCCTCGTTCAACTTTGCTACTTCCGGAAGATTGGCAAGAGGTATTGGATGAAACATCAGGTTTGCTACACATACTCTTTCCTTCTTTGTCCTTTGAATAGGTAATGTGGAAACAGGTGAATGCCTCATAAATTATTTGTTTGTGGGAAATTGAATTTTTTATCTGGTCATGACGAGGAAAACTGACCATTTTAAATAATTGTTTCATGTCTACTCACCTTCTCTCTCTCAGTCACTCACACACACAGAGGGAGGGACGGAGGGAGAGAGAAGTAGGAGAGGTTGTGCACCACCTCTAGTAACTAGAAGATGACGAGAGGTTGCGGGAAGGAAGGATCCCAAGACCAAGACTGTTAATTAATATGTCCTCTTTGATTCAATTTCCCATGTTACGATGTGGTGATTATGGTATATGCATCTTGTATTTCCTTTAAGGAATGAGGATCAATGTTGATGCAAGGCCTTCAACTGTAGATCATTCGTTGCATTAGCAGCATTACACTCCTCTCTCTCTCTCTCCGCCCTCTATTCTTCTGAGCCTGATGTCTTAAATGTGCAGGTCAAAAGTATTACCATAATACAAAGACTCTTGTATCACAATGGGAGCGCCCTAATTCATTAGAGCAGGTTGGCTCAGAGCAGTCTGACGATGCCATTTCAACAAATGAAGCTAATGGGATTTGGAGTGATCAGGCATCCATGTTAGGCAAATGCATGGAGTGCGGTGGTTGGGGAGTAGCGCTGGTGCAATCGTGGGGTTATTGCAATCATTGTACACGGTTTGGTGATCCCTCTTGTTTTTGCGAACAGTTTTTTGACTAGATTCTTTTTTCTGAACGTATTTCTAATATGGTTAAACCTAGATTGTGAATGCAATGGCGATATTTAAGTAATATGTTCAGTATTTTCATTCAAATTGCGAAATTTGTTCTTTAATGAAGATGAGGATAGCAATTGATGGAATTTGCAAAGAAAGAATAGTGCGGAAACATATCCATGTGATTACACCATAGCATGAAAGACTAGGCAAGCAATGTGAGAGGCTGACATTGACTTCTTAATTGTTATATGGCCTATGAGTTAGAAAAATGTTTCCATACTTATTTATTCGTTGTAAACCTCTCAATATTGACCTGTCAACACTGCTTTGATGTATCTTATTGCAATGTTGAAAAAATATTTCCTTAGTAGTTCAGTGTAAAATAATCCTATATTTTTCCTTGAACACTACGTTAGTGTTTCTGATGGTAATGTTGGAGAACCTATTGTTCCCACCGGAATATTGGAAATGCAAAGTACTAGAGGAATGTTCTATTATAGTAGTATAAAGGTCTAACCAGAAAAGTTGTCATAAGAAGGATGAACAGTTTGAGTTTGAGGTACTATCATGCTTTCGAATACCAGTGTGGGTGTGTAAAAATGAGTGCATTATGTATATAGCCCTTAACAGAGCAAAATTATCTTCAAAACCTTACTATGAACGACTAAGTATAGCACTAATAGAAACCTTATTGCTTTACTCGCTACACACGACGACGGCTTGATGAATACGTTGTCATCGAAACCGAAATAAGGGGGTTTAAGCTGTACTACTGTCATTTTCATTTCTTTTTCAATAGCCTCTTCTATCTGCTAGTCAGTATATAGAGGAGCTTCCGTGTCAAATACTTTCATTCCTGTCGTTAGACGCTGATATGAAGACAATCTAGCTCTAGGTATAGCTAGAACTCAATTGTCTCCTAGTAATGCCAGTACTTCACAATGCACATTACTTAGTTGACCGACAATATCTCGATTTTGAACTAGTAGAACGTTATAAACCTTAGGCATCTTGTCTGCCAGAAAGGCTACATCTAGTACCGGATCAATGAGCTGAACAAGATGACCCTGGTTTTTTTCAAGCACAGAATCCCCAGGGAATAGTCTTTATGCGAAACTTATCCATGACATTTTGAATCGTATGCATAATCCGATGGTTTAGATCGATCTTAACCGGATGATTATGTCATGATTTTAACATCAAAGTAATTGCCACACGATTCCAAATTAAGATGCCAGTTATTTTTATTTGGTATACACAAATTTTGGAATCTTTTAGAATAATAATATAATATTTTCTAATAATACTATACTAATAGAGAGTATGGTTAGATAAAACGATTCATATATTTCTTTCTACCATACTATCAGATCGGATTGAATACTGCCGATTTTGGTGGAATCCTAATTTTATGTAATAAAATTAATCAATCCAATTGAAAATTGGATTCGGATAGGGATACAAAAGAATAGTCCATTTTTTCATGTTCAAAAGATTCAGGTTGCCTATCCTAGTTAATAGGGATGAGTTTTGTTGGTTATTGGCCTTTTAAGGAATAGGTAACCTATTCGTAGCAATATTGGATATTACAAATTCAAGATCGGTCAAGAGATTATATTTTCAAAAATGTACATCATTCAACCCATGGTAGTCTCTTTAAGAAATCTTTCCATGTATCTATCACTTCTGCTATCCTCTACATGGATATCTTTCGTTAATCCACCCTTAATCAACTTAAGTGATCTAGTGAGGTGACACGGTGATGCTAAAATCAAGAGCAATTGGTATCCAAGTGAGGTGACTCTTGACGACTTGCTTTGAAATGCAGTGATCCTAGAGAATAGTTGGCATGCAACCAGAGTGGAGAGGAGGACAGAAGAAGAGATACAAGAGGATTAAGAAAAAAGAAACTGGAGAATACAATCCCAAGTCCCTTAATTTAACAATCATATACCATAGTCCGTGAAACCTATTATATTTACATATGGGTCTTATTGTAAGCATACAAATAAAAGGATGGGGAGGTACTGTCATGACAGTAGATTAATCTTCATGCTTAAAGCAATTAGAGACAAGAGAGAGAATACATTCCGGCAGTCCAAGACTTCAAAATCTACTGCGACGAAGACCTAAGTTACCTATTCATTGCAACATGATCCATTGATATAATTGACATATTCTGAAAAGCGGAAGAATCTGGCACTAGTGTTTTAAAATGTCAGCCTAGGCATGGGGCACAACAAGGCTTAGCTGTTGCACCTCAAACCCCTAGCCCTAGAGACGAGGCAACATCAATGAGGCTCCTGCGAAGTGAGCGACATGTGTGCCCCATCTAGTTTTCCTAGGATTCATCAGAAATTCAGTGCAACTGTTGATAAAATCATCACAAAACCGTTACATTGCAATGCAAAACCAATAGTGGAACGCAAGTTATAAAATCCTTCCAATTATAACCATTCAAACGTGAACTCTGGCAATGCAGTGTTTAATGGCAATGGGAATAAGTTTAAAATCATCAGCTATATTTGTGCTTGTCGATGAGGACGATGAGTGGGCAGAATGCGAAGATGGAGATTTGGATGAGAGAGAAGATGCGGATTGCATAAATTCTAATGATGAAGAAGAAAATGAAGTGATTAAATTAGACATTTGAGGATGATTACTAGGCTGCTTGATTGAATATTCGACTGCCACTAGCCGTTCTATTGTCCATTGCTGAATGTTAAAACATTGGTTTTCGATGGATGTTGTGCTTGTGTTAGTATTTGGTAATCTGAACATTTGGACCCCACCGGACCTTGGTGCCTTGATGTGCCTCGAGCATTTTAAAACACTGTATGAACTCATGTACATACCAATACTTAACGATCACGTATGAAGGAAAATAAATGCATTCTAGTTATACATTCAACTAGTAGGTTTTTCTTGACCTGCCCTTCTATATTGCAATATCTTTTAACTTTCTGAGGCAGAAAGGTGGTGTTATAGCTTGCTGTACATTTTTGGTCTCATTTTCTAATAGCTTAATCTTTTGGACAATTGGTGATGTAATATGGTATCAGAGCTTTGGTTTCCACGAGGTCTTTGATTCAAGTCTCTTTGTTTGCATTATGTTACTCTATGTTTAGATGATTGCTTCTTTACATGCACTAGGAGTTCGCCGGTGAAGGAGGGTGTTGAAACTAGATGTGCATAATTTGGTCCCGCTTCTCATAGCTTAAGTTTTGGGGACATTTGGTGATCTGACTGCTGTGCTATTGCTCGGAATCATTTTATAAGAATCGCCTTTTATTCTGTCTAATTTGGGCACCATGTTAACAATTTACATTGGCTTAGGGGATGGCTTTAGTAATTATCTATTAAATTTCATGATAAGGTTACTGGACTTTACAACTAACTTAAGGTCCATCCTTCTCTGCATTTTATTTTGGTGTCTTTGTAACTCAAATGAGGTCGTGCGTGGTGTTGTTTAATATGCATGCATGTTTCTGTTTGAATTGGATATGTGGTATCAAGGTTCGGGTCATTTGAAATAATTGTTCAGAAAGTTTCCTTCCCTTCTCAATCAGTGCGTCTTACCTTCTATGTTTTTATCATTTCTATTCTAGTTATTGGTTTTATCATCACCTCTACATATGATTGTCAATATGATCAATATTTGGTGAAGGATATTGGTTCTGCATTTTAATTAAATTTTAATTTGAATGTAGAGTTCTCAATCTCCCTCAGAGCAAATTGTTGCCAACTAGCCTGGGTTACCAACAGCGTACCACTGGTTCTGCATATTCTAATGAAGGTTCAGAAAAAAGGTTTCCCAAGCAGAGGTATTCTAACTTCTCTTGAAGCTTGAGATCTTGTGTTTTTCCCGGCAAATTGACTTGGCTCTTGCTGTCTTCAATATCTTAATTGTGGTCAATGTTAGTTGCATTGTTAAGATGCAAGTAGAAACAAAATTGTTCTCCACCCTGAAGGACTTGATCTGGTTTACCATTTAGATTAAGCATGTAGGGACTTTTCTGCTTGTTAGAAGTCCGTATAAACTATGAAGTTGTATGGAACACTGCAAATCTCTTCAAACTGAAAAACCCTAGCTCACCCAGGTTTAAAAATTTGCTTATTTTTTTAATCTCTATAAAAACAATCAAACTAATAATCAATATTCGACCAATCGATAAACACCAATCACACAAATGGAAAGCAATAAAAATAAGAATACCAAGATATACGTGGAGAACCCTGAAAAGGGTAAAAACTACGGGAAGGAATCAAAACACTATATTCACTGTGTAGTTACAAGTAAACTTACAAACAATTATGAATCCTCACCAATCGCCCTAAGTTCTACTTGCCGAATCCTCGTTCACCACACCCAGTGTTTGACTGTTGCTGTCTTGAATCCACAAGCCTTCCGTTTGCCTCTAGGAAATCCACCGAAGGACTTTAACTTGCCTTGGAATCCTCCTTGGGGCTTTTCTCAAATAAGTAGAGGAAGATATTCAAACCTCTTGGAGATGTCTTGTACGCTCAATGATCCATCAATCTCATTGTACTCCAAGATTCAAAGCAAAGCACCCCCTTGAATATTTTTTAGCTTAAAATGAAGTATGGGCGGCTCTATTCTATTCGGTGGCTACAAAACCCTAATAAGCCACATATTTATAAGTTGCAGTAATCTTCACTTTCCTAAATAGACGCAATGCAAAATAATATTGATTTTCTTCCACTTCCTAAAATGTCACTCTAAAAATAAAATAATAAATTAATTAACAAATCGATAAATGGGGAACAATTAAATGTGTGTTCTGTCGTGAAATTTGCCAACAAATAGAGACTGTGTCCTGGGTCCTAATACAAACTTAGGCAGTTAATCCCTACAAAGGGAGAAATTTAGGTAGTCGAAGAGGATATTTAATGGTGTACTGAAATGAAAATTGAAAAGAGAAGTACAAATCAACAAAAGAGGATGGAAGTGAAGAAAGGAAAACCTCAATTCAAGCACCAAGAAAATAGTATGACACTAAGATTGTATAGGGTCCTGTGTTGAACAGACTGGTGTCTTCCACTCTGCCAAAGCTAGTGTTTTCTCATTTAGCCTTCTAAGACCAAACACAAGCACTACTTAAGAGGGAGGGGAAAGAGTTAGGAAAATCAACTTGTTCGGGATGGTCCCTCATGTAGGCAAGTGAGAGAAAATAGGCTGTAATGCTGTAGCGATGATACAAGAATTAAAAGAAACAAAAAAGAGTTGAAAATCTAAAGAACTTCCTGAGCATCTGTTTTCTTGGGCTCTTTAGTTTTACATGTTTTAAATGTTATGATTTAATAGCAAAGTGATACTAATACCATGGCCATTTCGCCAATGTTGAATATGGGGCCCATAGGTTGAGCATTGGGGAATCGGGGGAATAGTGGTCTTCGCTATATTGTTGTAGTGTTCTGTAGCAGTAGGATGTAAGTCAGAGCTAAAAACAATAAAAAAAACTGGTGGGTCTTTGTATCTTAGATATTTGACTGATCTCTGGCTCCAGGTCTAATATGAAACCCCCATTTGGAAAAGGAAATAAAAGAGACAACAGGAAACGCGGCTATGATGAGGATGACGAGTTGGATCCCATGGATCCTAGCTCTTATTCAGATGCCCCTCGTGGTGGCTGGTAGGCTATACTCATTTCTCTTAACTAATGCAGCAGCTCTCTCTCTCTCTCTCTCTCTCTCTCACACACACACACACACGCACACACGCATACTTTATGGTCTACAAACTAAAGACTCAAAACAGTGAAATTTTCATATGTAACCTTGAAGTGTGCCAGAGTTCTTTAATTTCATCTAATTTGCAGGGTTGTAGGCCTGAAAGGAGTTCAGCCACGAGCAGCGGATACCACTGCCACGGTATGCCTTCAGCCTTTTAGTTGATCAATCTATTGCCTTGAAGCTACTTGGGATATGTCTGCTGCCTTCTTGTATAAGACATCATTTAGTGAAATCAGATCGAACACAATTTTTTAACTTTTGCGTGCTGAGGCTTTGCATTTGACATGTATGAAATGAATTAGTCTCATCAATATAGAGGTATTGAGTTGGAAATTTCGTGAAATGGTTCCATAGGAAATTGGCAGGCTAGTGCATAAAATGTTATTCTTTTAAGAAATTGCGAGAGACATGGTAGATCATTCATACTTTTCTGTCTTCCTAAGTGTCCGAAACATGTTCGGTTTTGTAAAAGTGAATTATGTAGGACACTTTGACATGAGTGTTCAACATGTGTCAGGAAGTGCAAACAGAGACACCCCACATTCTCTGAAGTGCCACTTGGATTAAACTCAACTCCAAAAGCTTGACCCGAGATTTTGGTTTTGGCTTTAGGATGCTTAACTACTTGAGCTAAAGGACATGTTATAACTTATCATATATGTCCTCAATTGTTTTACACCATAGCTTCATCTTATTGTGGATGACATTACTCTTAGGCATCTCTAAATTGATAGTGTCAAGGACGCTTTCACATGAGTGTCCAACATGTGTTGGGAAGTGTGGATAGGGACACCCCACATTCTCAGGGGTGTCATTGCTTTGTAGGTTGAAAGTCCAACTATAGTACTAAGGTAGTACACTGCATTAGTACCACTTGGATTAAACTCAACTCCAAAAGCTTGACCCAAGATTTTGGTTTTGGCTTTTATGATGGGTAACTACTTCAGCTAAAGGACATGCTTTCGTCTTGTCATGTATGCCCTCGATTGTTTTACGCCATAACATCATGTCTTAGTTGCACAAAGCGGGAATGGAGTGGAGGTAAGTAGAAGATCCTAAGTTGGGAGTGCCGAAAGATGGCCCAATAGTTTTTATATCAAATTTATGGACAAAATACGTAACCGAGAGTCCTAAATATCTCTCTCTCTCTCTCTCTTCGTCAAACGGAATGGGTTTTTTTTTCCTCCCTCTTTTGCCTCTTCCTTGCATATGTTTGCGAAGAGAAGTCCGAATTTATTCCTTGACATTATTGTGAAAAGCTCCCATCCTATTTAGGGGACCGCTCCCGTCTTGAGGGGAGCGAGCTCCTTACACTTTGAGCACCAATTCGAGCGCAGGTGTTGGTAGTGCACCCAGTTTGGAAGTTCCCTGCAACTAAGCATCATCTTATTGTGGGGGACATTACTCTTAGGCATCTCCAAATTGATATGTCAAGACTGCCCTCATTAGTTAATAGGCATTTTGCCTAGTCAAAGTATGCAAAAAATTAGCATTTTATTTTGCCTAATCCCACCCTGCTCTCTATTTCCGCTATCAACTTAAAATAACTTAAAATAGTTGGTCATGTAGCATATTTCTGTTAGTTGACCAAATTTGTTTAGTCCCCCAATTGATTATGGGCAAAATGCCTAGCCTATCGCCCAGCCATTGGGGTTGTAAAAAGATGGTTTGGCTAGGTATTTTTGCTGACTTACTGGCTCTTCATTTTGTTTTTTCTGGTCTAAAGGCTTGTTATTGCATTATTGACCTCTCTGTTTTTCTTTTCCATGCTACTTGTCATATTTGCATGTGTCTAGTCCTCTTCTGCCCATACCCCCATTGTTTGGGAAGTACATGGGTACTGCTGTTATTGGTTCCACAATTCATGTTTTTCTAGTCTATGGGAAGATATTCACTGGATGTCATTGAGGGTTGTTTATTTGAGGATGTTTTGTGATTGCATCATCTACTTATAGTGCTCTTTTACTACTAAAGCTTGCTTTCTGACCATCTGAAGGAAAAATTGCTTCAAAGTGAATTGCTTTTCTCTATGAATTTCAGGGCCCTCTCTTTCAGCAGCGCCCCTACCCTTCCCCTGGAGCTGTGTTGCGGAAAAATGCTGAAATTGCTTCGCAGAAGAAGAAGCCTAAGTCTCACTTTGCTCCAATATCCAAGAGAGGGGATGGAAGTGATGGACTTGGTGATGCTGACTGAACAAGGTAAACCATATGAAATCCATAGCGTAAATTTTGACTTTAGTTCAGCTGCTGAGTTATGGATGGTAAATCAGCGCTCCCCGCACCCCCACCACCACCACCAACAAAGGAAAAAAAAATCTGTGCCATCGTGTGCATATTGTTTTTGCTTTTCTTTTTCTTATGATACGTTTCGTCCACTTAGGAATTGCTCAGTTGAAGAGAAATTTGTGTGCTGGAATTAAATGACTTGACAGTATTTATGTTGTTAAACGTGATGCCTTATGAGGGGAAGCTTTTTGGAATCATGCCACAGGAATCATTTTCAGTAATGCATTTAAAGGTGTGCAATAGAGAGGTTGAATTAGCCTCTACTTTTTTTGCGAAGGGGATGGTAAAGTCCTAGACAATTTGCCTGAAGAATGCTAGATTTGCTAACTCATCTTGACTAGGATATTACTGCAGCTGGGGTTGGAATTATGGTACTCATTTTCTGTTTCACATTTAATAGGCATGTATTTTAGAAAACTATCAATAGCTAAAGGAGTCATGGTAAATTTTTTGGTATCCTTTTTCCAATTTTTGTGAATCTGCGTAAAATTATATTCTTGATTCTATCAAACTTTGCCTTAGGTTTCTTTGTAGTTTAACAGGGTATTTGGATTTATCATCGAAATAAAGTCAGTCTCTTGTGTTTCGACTTTCTAATGGATGGAATTCGTCGTTTTAGTGTTAGACTGAATTGCAGAAGTTTGATTTTGTTTGGCACATTTGTGTACTGTGAGTAGGGAAATTTGTTGTACTAAATGGTGTCTCTCAGCATATAAAATTCCACATTTTGTTTAAGTGGTATGCTAGATAGAAATAAATGTGTTTGGCGATGTATCATCTTTCTGGATTAACTTGAGTATTGTTCTGTGGAACTCGACAAACAGAACATGTTTTATTTGACAAAATGCTCTTTTTGATTGAAAGGGCCGAGTGCGTGTGGGATGCTAGTTGATTGCAATGAGGTTGTACGAGAGGAAATGTTTGACATGATGTGCATCATACTCCGGACACAATTTTGAAACAAACTCAGGACACAATTTTGGATCCGCAACCGTTTGATATATGTGGACTCATATATCGAACGATTTTGAATACTCTTGTGTTTGGGAATGTGTTCCAAGCATTTGGTCTGTTGGGATACTACGTACGTAAGCTGCTTTTCTAGTGGATCGTTGAGCATTTGTTGGCTTGTTTGTTATTGATTGTGATGTTGCCCTGTCCAAAAGGATGCTCATTTTGGTGCTTCGCTTTTGTACGCAGGCGCTCTCCTTTTTATATGAAGTCACGTACAAAGTGGAGCGCGAAAATCAATTTCCTGTCCAAAATTCCTCCTCTCTTTTAATTATGCTATCCTTTAAAGATTAATAGATTCCTTTCCCTTTTACTAAGCAAACAAAAATGAAAACATTAACAACGAACATCGGACAAAGCCAAAAAAAAAAACAAGCAAAAGATATTCTATTGCCCTAGAAGATGAGAACTCCGACTACTTTCATATCTCTTCAATTACAAATGGGAAAATTTCAAAATAGCACCTGACCTTTCACACAAATCACACACAGGCACCTGACCTTTTAAAATTATCAAAAAAACACCTGACCTATTTAAAAACCCATCAATTTTACATCCGCTGTTAACTTTTCATCCAAAACAAACGGAAATGCTGAAAATGTGCATTTTGACACGAATATTGGCAAAACAAGATTAAGGCTCATTTTGGCAAAACACAATATTATACTCATAAACAAGATTAAGACTCGATTCGGCTTTAAAAGTCAATTAATAACTTAATTTTTATTTTTATTTAAAAAGAAAAAAGCGCATTTGTTAGTTTTGTGTCAAGATGAATTAATAAGTTACAAAAATTACTTAACTTTTCAATCCAAATCCACCCTAAATAAGGAATCAAGCTTAATTTAATAATTTTTTTTGACAAGGCTTAATTTAATTTAATAATTAAATACTCATAACTATGCAGCCAAATAAGATTACTCTGTATTAAACAAAGGAAAAGGCAAAAACAAAAAACATATAATAGTCATGGGTAGGTGTGAAAAGTGTCAAATCATGGGTATTTAATTACTAAATTAAGCTTGACTATTCTATATTTTTTGTTTTTGCTTTTTCCTTTGTTTTAATATGGAGTAATCTTATTTGGCTGCATAGTTATGTGTATTTAATTACTAAATAAAGCTTGATTCCTTATTTAAGGTGGGCTTGGATTGAAAAGTTAAATAATATTTGTAATTTATTGACTCGTATTGACGCAAAACTAACAATGAATTTTTTTTTCTTTTGAATAAAGATAAAAATTACTGTAAGTTATTAATTGACTTTTAAAGCCAAATCGAGTCTTAATCTTGTTTTTGAGTATAATATTGTGTTTTGCCAAAATAAGCCTTAATCTTGTTTTGCCAATATTTGTGCCAAAATGCACATTTTCAGCATTTCCGTTTGTTTTGGATGGAAAGTTAATGGCAGGTGTAAAATTGATGGATTTTTAAATAGGTCAGGTGCTTTTTTGATAATTTTAAAAGGTCAGGTGCCTGTGTGTGATTTGTGTGAAAGGTCAAGTGCTATTTTGAAATTTTCTCATTACAAATTTACAATCACATACTTGTAGTCTTAAGTGAACAATTCTATTATGGGATCAAAACAATTCTACTATGGGATCATATGTTCGGCTGTATATTTGTCACATGGCATTTTTGAATTGTTGGTTTCAATAGAGTCTCTCTGTAGTCTGCCCTCCTAAAACTTCTTGCTTGTGTTGTTTCAATCAGTGTGAAGAATTTAAAAACGTTTTTTTCCCTTCAAGATGAGAAATTTTATAGTATCATATTACAAAAGATCACAAGTAGCTGCAAAAACAAAATTATAAACTTCTTTAGACAATAGATTGATTAATGGCAACCTTAAAAAAAAGTAATGAGAAATTCTTCCTATGAAAGAAAGAAAACAAAGTGGACCTCAACTTGTTGTGTTGTTATTGTTACTTGCTTGCTCTAGCTCCTTACTTGCTTGTGCCCCTAAACCTTCGGCCTTTACTTGAGTGTGTTTTGTAGGAGTTTGGACATGAAAATGCAAAGACTCCTTCGTCTTTTTGTAAATCTTCCAAAATAAACAAACGAGATAAACATAAGAAAATGCAGTATAGAAAAAAATTCTTTAGCTTTTGAGTTCTAAGAGAATTTGCATCCAAAACAAGTGTAAACCAAGTTACCTGACCATCCGATCAAACCCCAACCAACACATCCTGAGATATTGTAGATGTCTTAGAAAATCTATCAAAATCAACTTTTCTTTGCCAGGCTGGGAAACATAATGTTCCACATCTTCATCCCTTCCCTTGGTATCTTTTACTAGCTCTCTACTTGCTAGTTTAGTTGCTTAGTTTGCTCCAATATCTCAAAATTTTATATTTATCCCCTCATGAATTTTTAAACACTTTTTCACACTTTTATTATGGATAGATATGTTAGGAAAACAAAATTGTGATGAAGCTTAAATAAAGGAGACACCAAATTGGTGCTCTCTCTTTATATATTAGAATTGATAGATTATCTGAACTGAATGACTAAGGTGCTTATAAGAATTTATAGCCAAAAGTCATTCAGTTAGTGGATTCATACAATTTATGCCCTCAAAGGGTAGTCATGTTGTATATATGCATCAAGGACACGATAGTCTCATGGTCCACTTAGAATAACATGATATTGCAAAATGCATGTTTTCCTACGAGAAATAATCATACAAGTAGTGCAGTTGGAGTTACTGAGTTAGGGCGGATTAGTCAAATTTGTTCGCGGAAATGTCTGCACTACACAAACTAGTTAGCCTGAGGGTTAGTCCGGGTGTTTGGTGGGCAGGGGCAGATTTAGTGCAAGTACATGCGGATCACGTGATCCACCTGAAAATTGGATCTCAAGGAAGGGACCCGAAGTTCAAGGAAGTGTATGTATGTATGTATGTGTGTGTGTGTGTATATATATATAAAATACACCCCAAAACCACTGAATCTGCTTGATGGTTCCAGCGGTGAGATGTTGTGCCTCCACACAAGCGACGTGAGTTCGATTCTTGTTGTTATCGCCAACATTTTGTTGGGAAAAATTCGGCAATAGTAGAATTCCAAATAAAAAAATTCGGCAATAGTAGAATTCCAAATAACAATTCCATCGATATTTGCATAATCACAGATTACAATGAAACAGAAATAATCTGTCGACGTCTTCTTCCCAGGGTTGGCCCAGCTAAATCGTAAGCTGTCGGAACACCATCGTCGACCGCCTTGGTAAACTGACTACCGTCCATCTCTCTCTCTCTCTCTCAAAGTACGAATATCAGAACTTGCTAGGACTGTGAATTGAGACCCTCCCCCTGACACCCCCCGGCCCCACCACCTTGCCCCTGGCCTCCTGCCCCTTCTTTTTCGGTTTTTTCTTTTCTTTTTTACTTTGACTAGTTTTTTTTTGGTTTTACTTTTAAAAGTAAATAATTATTGTTTTATTTTTTTTACTTTGACTAGTTTTTTTTATACTTTTAAAAGACTTTAATTACTGTTTTAGTTTTTTTCTTTTAACTTTTACTAGTTTTTTTTTTGTTTGCTTTTAAAAGACTTTAATTACTGTTTTAGTTTTTTTTTTCGTTTGCTTTTAAAAGACTTTAATCTAGGAGGGAGGAGCCGTGACAGAGGAAGGGAGAGAGAGTTATATGATGGGAAGATGGTGACAGAGGAAGGGAGAGAGAGCTATATGATGGGAAGATGGTGATGTTGGAGGGCAGGGAGAGGGAAGTGATGAGGATGGTGATTTTGGAAGGATAATACTGGATATATAAGGATAAGGAGTGATGGATGAATGGTTATAATTAAAGATAAGAAGATAAAAAAAAATCTGAATGTGCGTTTGTAATTGAAGATAAAAAGAAAATCTAAATGAGTGGTTATAGTTGAAGATAAAAAGATAAAAAGAAAATCTGAATAATTGGTTAGAAATAAAATAGATAAAAGATAAATAAATACAAAATTAATAAATTCAATAACATAAAAGAATTATAAAATTTAAAAATAAAAAGAAATTTACTCACGTGTATAATATTAAATAATTTAAAAATACATATAAAGAGTAAAAAAAATAAGTGTTCCAATTGATAATTCGTTTGAACCCGTGCGAAGATCTTTTTTTTCTTATCATTTTATCTTAAATGATCATAATGAATTTTTAACTCTAAGGATTTTCAATAAACACCCTAAGAGAGACCTGAAACTAAATAAGGAATTTTAGGACGCTTGTTGAAAGGCCTTCGAGCCAAAAATTCATTATCACCATGGAAGATAACATAATAAAAAAAACAAGATCTTTGCACCAATTCAACCGGATTGAAAATCGGAACACTTAAATAATATTAAATAAATAAAAGTGAAAAAGATATAAAAGTTATTAAGTAAATAAATGAGAAATAAAACAAAATGGGTTGAATTATTTCTGCCAGGGGTATTTTTGTCATAGGGGTGGGGTCGGGGGCGTATGTCGGGGGTCGTGCAAATTGAAATGCCTGTGAATTTGCCGGTGCGCGTCCCAAATCGAGATGAATAATCTATAGCCAAAGGAGAGATCCTCACAAATGCTGGAATTGAATGGACTCATTGAGTATGCGAAACCCCCAAATTGATATCAGCCATCAAGGGGAGGAATAATACTGCCATCAAGGTGGAAGGGTTATGGGAGTTATAGCCGCACATATCACTACGTCTATTGATTATGATGCATCCGGATACAACGAGCCCGGGACTGGTTGCCTCGGGAGACCCTCCAGAAATCCCGGTTTCATTCATCTGAAATTTTGTAAATTTTCAACACATTTCCCCTTTTTTTGTGGTAATGGTTAACCAATGGAACAAAAATATGTAGATTTTATTTTAACATTTTAACGTTTTGCTTTAACAAAAATACGTTTTTGCTTTAAAATTTCAAAATTTTTTACTTTTGCTTTAGCAAAAACGTAGTTACTGTAACATTTTAACTCACACAACAAAAATACGGTTTTGCTTTAACATTTAACATTTTTTAATTTTTTTACAAGCTCAAAATTAACTACCACTACAAAAAAATATTTGATGGATATATATACTCATTTTGAATTACGACTTTGAAACATATAAGATAGGATGACCCATCTGTAGAAAATTTCTGGATCCGTCACTGTTGGTGGGTGTGTCACGATAATTTTTTTTTTTGTGAATTTCCTATTCAGCGTAGGATGCTTGTCTTTGACCAGACCGATAAGGGAATTAGGGGGCGTTTTGCTTTCTTGTTAAACCTTCTTTCTTTTTTAAAAAGAAGGTAATTTCAAACTCAAATATAATAAAAATGAAAATTAATTTTTTAATTTTTTTTGCTCCGTTTAAAAGATCTCAATGAGATCTTTTAAACAAAATCCATATTGGTAGAAAAATTATTTGTGTAAACACATAATTTTTGAGCTTAAAATTACCTTCATTTTTTTAAAATTTCTTTTTTAAAAAAATGGAATGACACCTTAGTCGAATTGCGGGTAAATAAGCTGGTTTAGATACTGGTTACCATCATACCAATACAATTGCTAGGGGAGGTTCTTTTTCCCAATATTTGTATATTTGTAATTGTCATATTGCTTGTACTTTCCTAGTTTCGTTGGGACATATTTTAATTTTCAAAACTAGGAAAATACGATTGAATAATTATCTTTTGAGAAAAGAACTTTTTGGACAAAGCGAACGGGCCGAACTTAAACTTTACCAACCAACATATGCGCATGAGCAAAATGTATTGGGCCTTATAGGCAGTTAGGCCGGTTAGGCTTACAACCACAGATGGAAGTAGCCTAGATGGCAAAGATGAATGGGTTAAAGCTCCTCCGTCCATGCACGTCTGCGATTTGAGTCCCATGCCAAGTAAGGATTTGTTTCTCGTCTTGAGGGACTTTGACTAGTTTTGCGTGGAAGGCCCTTCGATCTCCATCTAGTACCTAAGTGGTGCTGTGGTGACGGTCTACTCTTGCGATAGTAGTTATGGCTCGAACTAGACATTTTATAACGAGTCAAGAATCCCTATGGTTACGCCCAAGGGAAGTCAATTCCTAAGCTGACCACCCCTTCCCACCCTTCAGGTATGTAAAAAAAGAAGACATGGAGTTAGGCTTATAGAGCGATTATTTGTGAACGATGCTCACGTAGTGACACAACACCATTTTCCGTTACATTCTTATGTTTTCACCAAAATTAGGTGTTTGGATCCCACATGTCTCGCGAAGGATGTATTGGGTACCGTCCTGAAAGACCACTGAAGAATTAATCGACAAGCATATGATTACAATTAAATAGTACTACTACTACTCTCAGTCTCTCACTCTCTCTTTCTCTCTCATTAAAAAAAATAAAAATAAAGGTGTTTCGAAATGGACGTGAAGCTTCTTCCTCCCGGGTTGGTGGCCACCGAAATAGCAGTTACCGTTTATGGTAACAATCCATAATGATGTTGTTACTAATATTCTTTTCCCACACTGTTGCAGTTTCTGTTTCTCGATAATCATATCATGGCTTCAACCCCCCTCTGACTGTCATGTGCCCATTGACCAAAGAGTTTTACTGATTTAAATTTAAATTCAAATTCAGAGAGAGAGAGAGAGAGAGAGAGAGAGAGAGAGAGAGAGAGAGTTGGCTCCTGCATAAACACTAAACCCACAAGACAAAAATGATTTTGAACTTACCCAAAAGAAAAAAAAAAAGATTTTGAATTGTCGAGTTTAATAAAACTCTATCTCTTTTGCCGTGGATTATTATTATTTAATTAATCCTCGGTGATGGGAATTAGGGAGAAAGATATAGTTTCAAACTAAGTTATGTATATGACCATGTCAAAAAAAAAAAAAAACTAAGTTATGTATGAGCTGAAAGCGTGTATGGAAAATGTTTCAAATTATTAAAATTTGCGACAATGCCGAGCAAGAATCATGAGTGAGAATAAAAAGTTTTAATAGAGAATTATATGACCAGTGGCTGAGGTTACAAACATCCGCGCACTCTATCACTATGGAAATGGTTACAATACACATCAAATATTTGGGTATGCTAGGATGTCCACGTTCAATTGTACTATATAATTCATAGTATTCACATTGCTCAATTGTACTATATAATTCATAGCATTCACATTGTAATATTTACATGTACACATACATTCGTAACAGCAATCTTGAATTAATTAGAGTATCAGTGGATATTGTTGGATGTATACTTCTAGTAATAAATTTTTTTTTGTCAATTGATAGAAGAGATCATTTGCATCATACTATGAAGTATAAAATATATATAAACCCGGAACATTACATCAATTATGAGAATTCACGAGACAACCAACTCAACCAATATAAGAAATAAGCATATTAGAGCATCTCCATTGTAATAAGCAAATGGGTATGGATAAGCAAATTAACTTAACAACAATACTCAAAAAATACCTCACGTTATAATAAGCAAAATTACAAGTCTTTTAGCAAATAACCAAATTTCACCCATTCAATAACCAAACTTAACAACTTTTACCAATAACCAAAACTCAATAACCAAACCCAATAACCTAACTTAAAACTCAATAACTCAAAAACACCCCACATTGAAATCGTCTCATCGAGACGAATAATTTGGTGTGGTCGGGTGCGTGATTAGAACTCGTTTGTGATTGGGCATAGGTGCATTGTGTATTGTGGGATTTTTTTTGGTTAAGGATGCAAAAATAACCAATATGGAGAGAAAGGTTGTTAAGTTTGATTATGAACTAAATGGATAATCAAATGCTGACATGGCACATTTTGGGTATTGATTTTGATTATTCCCATTACGGATGCTCTTATAGGCTAGAGACAAAGAACAAAAGGAAAAACCCCTTTAAGGTAAGTAGGTGGAAAAATTTAAACTCCTAACCTCCTAGTGGGATGTTAGAATCCTGACCAACTATTTGGTTACATCTTTTTCCTTTGATGTGCCCACTATCTTGCATGTATCGATGAAAACTTTCTTTTGCCAAGACCAAAAAAAAAAAGAAGAAGACATCAATAATGAATTCGTAACATTTGTATGCAATGAGTTTTTAATTGTTTTATGCAATTACCATGAATTTAAGATGTAAAACTCTCTAGCGTTAGCCCTCTTGAACTCAGATGTAAACTAATTTATTCGTTATGATGATGTCGTACGCTCTAGTCCTTTTTATTGTTGTTTTTCGTTCAGATGTAACTCTCTTTTGGTTGGATTAATATATAATACATTCACTTTTTCGCTGTTTAAAAAAAAGGGGTAAATTAAGTACTATAGGTCCCTATCAATGTGTATCCTAAACTTCGAATAAGATGCATGCATATGTGGTGATTTTTTCTAATCGATTCAACAAATATCAAACGTCAAAAAATTATGTACAAAATTGCACAAGCAACATAAAAGACAATCCTAGTTAACTTTGTTGGCAATATCACCAAAAGAGTCATATAGATATATATATATGTATATATATATATTTATATTTATATTCTCAACCTCGATCAATATCGAACAAAGTAATGCAAAAGTGGACTATATTGTAAGGAAGCATGAGGCTTTATCCATCCATATCTGTACATGTATGATCGATACAAGTTTTTATTTATTTTTTTTAATTTTCTTTTTTCAATACATGCATAGAGTTAGTTTACTAGCAATTAGGAACGATATTCAGTTAATGATATATTAATCGATACTAGAGGTCACATTTTTATATCATTCCGCACTATTAAAATTTTGTTCAAAATTTGTAGTCCGTAGCTGCTTTTATTTTTTATTTTTTGGAGATTATCTATAGAAAAAGCTAGGAAGGAAAAAATGACAGAGCGATATAAGAAACAACTGATGAATCCCATGACGTTAAGACAGTGAAGAATATTAATTACCAGGTTGAGTTAGTGTGGCGGAGAGACAATTGATGTCTCACCCATCTACTATACTCTTGCACTTAGTAATACTTATTTGTTCAAAAATGACAGAGCGATATAAGAAACAACTGATGAATCCCATGACGTTAAGACAGTGAAGAATATTAATTACCAGGTTGAGTTAGTGTGGCGGAGAGACAATTGATGTCTCACCCATCTACTATACTCTTGCACTTAGTAATACTTTGGAAATGCTCTGATAGTGCCCAAGGGCCTAGACGGAGGTGAAATGTAACATTCGCGAGCAAAAATATGCATAGAAAAATGGGATTGAAATTCGTTCTCGAGGTAATCCCGATTACTTTAATTCTGGATGTGCCTTTTTTGTTTCTATCTTTTACATCAAAGTTTTTTTTTTGGAATGTCGATTTTTTATAAATCTTTGAAGATGATACAAGGATTAATAGGAGTAAGGAGAAGGCAATGAGATGCCAAGTCCGAGACCTAATCTCTAGATTGGCAAGATGCCAACCTAATGGAGACACCGCGATACTCAAAAGGCCTAAAAGTCCAGATAAATCAATTAACTCAAATGAAACGCAACCCAACACTCCAAAAAGACAATGAAAGTCAGTTAATGGAAACATTAATCGATACCTACAGGTCACAGTGGCGTTTATATCATTCCGCACTATTAAAATTGTTCAAAATTTGTAGTCCGTAGCTGCTTTTATTTTTTATTTAGAGATTACTATAGAAAAAGCTAGGATGAAAAAATGACAGAGCGATATAAGAAACAACTGATGATCTCATGACGTTAAGACCAGTGAAGAATATTAATTACAAGGTTGAGTTAGCTCTGGCGGAGAGACAATCTGATCTCTCACTCTCATCTACTCATACTCTCTGCACTCTAGTAATACTCTATCTCTCTCTCAAACAATGACAGAGCGATATAACACACAACTGATGAGTTACCATGACGTTAAGAAACCCTGAAGAATATTAATGACCAGTGCTGAGACGATTACGAAATGTGGAAGGAGAGACAGGATGGTGGGGTCTCACCCATCTACTATACTCTTGCACTTAGTAATACTTTTTGGAAATGCTCTGATAGTGCCCAAGGGCCTAGACGGAGGTGAAATGTAACATTCGCGAGCAAAAATATGCATAGAAAAATGGGATTGAAATTCGTTCTCGAGGTAATCCCGATTACTTTAATTCTGGATGTGCCTTTTTTGTTTCTATCTTTTACATCAAAGTTTTTTTTTTGGAATGTCGATTTTTAATAAATCTTTGGAGATGATACAAGGATTAATAGGAGTAAGGAGAAGGCAATGAGATGCCAAGTCCGAGACCTAATCTCTAGATTGGCAAGATGCCAACCTAATGGAGACACCGCAATATTTAAAAGGCCTAAAAGTCCAGATAAATCAATTAACTCAAATGAAACGCAACCCAAAACTCCAAAAAGACAATGATATTCAGTTAATGATATATTAATCGATACTAGAGGTCACATTTTTATATCATTCCGCACTATTAAAATTTTGTTCAAAATTTGTAGTCCGTAGCTGCTTTTATTTTTTATTTTTTGGAGATTACTATAGAAAAAGCTAGGAAGGAAAAAATGACAGAGCGATATAAGAAACAACTGATGAATCTCATGACGTTAAGACAGTGAAGAATATTAATTACAAGGTTGAGTTAGTGTGGCGGAGAGACAATTGATGTCTCACCCATCTACTATACTCTTGCACTTAGTAATACTTATTTGTTCAAAAATGACAGAGCGATATAAGAAACAACTGATGAATCCCATGACGTTAAGACAGTGAAGAATATTAATTACCAGGTTGAGTTAGTGTGGCGGAGAGACAATTGATGTCTCACCCATCTACTATACTCTTGCACTTAGTAATACTTTTTGGAAATGCTCTGATAGTGCCCAAGGGCCTAGACGGAGGTGAAATGTAACATTCGCGAGCAAAAATATGCATAGAAAAATGGGATTGAAATTCGTTCTCGAGGTAATCCCGATTACTTTAATTCTGGATGTGCCTTTTTTGTTTCTATCTTTTACATCAAAGTTTTTTTTTTGGAATGTCGATTTTTAATAAATCTTTGGAGATGATACAAGGATTAATAGGAGTAAGGAGAAGGCAATGAGATGCCAAGTCCGAGACCTAATCTCTAGATTGGCAAGATGCCAACCTAATGGAGACACCGCAATATTTAAAAGGCCTAAAAGTCCAGATAAATCAATTAACTCAAATGAAACGCAACCCAACACTCCAAAAAGACCTGAAAGACCAAATGGAAACATCAAAGTTACCCACATCAAGTGGCGTTTTAACACTAAAAAGTCAAGTGAAAGCACTTTCATTTTTATCAAGAGTTCCTAAAAACTGCTATGATGACCAATGACTTACTAATTTGCCATGAAGCCTGTCAGATGCTCTCTCTCTCTCTCTCTCTCTCTCTCTCTCTCTCTCTCTCTCTCTCTCTCACACACACACACACACACTAGTTACCATTAGAAGAAACCCTAGAATTTATGGCCAGTGCTGAGACGATACGAAATTGGAAGGAAAACAGGATGGTGGGGGTGGGGGTGGGGCTTGGCAGATAAATCAACGTGGTTGTTAAACGTCAACAGCAACCACTACTACTTTTTGTTCATGCCTCATCAGCCAAAGGAATAAAGGACAATACATGCCAGTGCAAGGGGTAATCTTTTTTTCCGATATTTTCAGCAGTGCCACTGCCCAGAGGCAGTCATGGGGGAAAAAAAAAAAACAGAACGAAATTTCATTCATTACAAGATAAAAAAATAAATGAAAACAGTACAATATTAAGGAAATTAAGAAAAGTATTGTGAGAGCCTCGGAGAATATGCACTATCCTCCTACTATTGGTACTCGTAAATTCTCAACTTATCTCTCTGCCTCTTGAAAATTTTCTTTTCTTTTCTTTTTTTTTTTAAACCGAACAAACATATAGCTAGCTAAAAAAACAAAAAATAGGTGACAAGACACCAAATATGAAAAACAAACAAATGCTAGAAGCCCCAAACCCAGAAACCCAAAGTCAGGCGCGGGAAACTAATTAGTTGCAGTATGCATGACTAATGATTGCATTGGGTAAAATTCGAATAATAATAATAATTATTATTTTTAATAATTTAGTGTCTCCGGTTAGGATTTAGCAGTTTGAAGAATTTCTCATAGGTGGGAGGATAACAATAAAGATACACAGGGCCCACATGCACACTGATAAATACATTGAGTCGTATAAGATGAACGACCTGGATTGTTGAATAATACTTTTTTTTTTGAACGACATCATTGAATAATACTTAGTGGGTTTCATTAATTTGAATCATACGAGGAACCACATGAAAAATCATCTCGTGAGAGGTTCTTGATCCATTGTTTGTTTCAACGAGGGTTGTTTGTGAGCACTCAATCTCTTCTTGGGAAAACGATATAAGGCACATATAAACACAGGCATGGGGTCATTTTCAACAATGGTTCAGCACAGGCATGGGAGGTTGTGGATCTTGTCAAAACTAGAGTAGCCATGTGGATAAAGGCCAAGTTTAACATTAAGGTTTACACAGTGGAGGATTTCAAGGGATATCTAGAAGGGATTCGGAAAGTGAAGTTGTAGTGAAAATTTAGGCGTTTTACCTATCCAACCTTGGTTGGATAGTATTTTGTACTCTTCTCCTAATTTTCTCTCCCTCGTTGTACCCATTTCGAGATTTATAAAATGTTTCGTTTGCCGAGCAAAAAAAAAAACACAGATTTATCTGGAGAATAACAACAAAAAAAGCGGGGGCAATTTTGCAATTACCCATAACCACCAGGGTATTTTAGGTACTCTCTCTCTCTCTCTCTCTCTCTCTCTCTCTCTCTCTCCAATATTATTGGTTCTTGGCCAATAGGAAGCCAACTTGGTACTATATATCAACTCAGTACAGACGCTTCCAACGCCAAGCTCCGAATCCAACAAGAAACCCCAAGTGTAAGTGTAAGTAGACAAATCCTCTAAAGCTCAACCTACTGATCTGCTGATAGATCTCTCTTTCTTTTCTCATCCTTTTCTCTTCTTCCTCCATCTTCTGTTTTAAGAATTATTTACATTTCAAGGAGTATGTGCTTCAGAAACAACTAGCTTATTTTCTTCTTGTGCATCTAGCCCCCATTTTTCTAACCCATATTTATATTCTTCTTCTTTTTTTGGTTTTAGCCTTGATCAGTAGTTATTCTCTTGAAGGGAGAAAAATGGGTTTGAATTTCCTTTGACCTGAACTCTAATTATCATGGGTTTCATTAAGAACTAGGGTTTCCGATTCCGATTACGTCTTTCAAATTAAGAAGTGTAATTTAAGATAAAAAATAAAATAAAAATCTAACTCATAGGAATTGTTCATTTTTGTGGGTTTTACTTCCCCTTTTTTTTTTTTTCTTCTTCAACTTGACATATGAAAGAAAATTCAAGAGGAAATTAATAGGGTTTGCATTTCCATTTTTTCAACAACTTAATAACTCTAAAAGAGATATGAGCTTTTTTGCTCGGGCAATTTCTTAAGCACATGATTGGAGTGGGCTTTCTCCCCCCTCAATGATGCTTGTTTTCTCCCTTCGAGTTCGTTTCAGTAAAATTTTCTATGCTGATAAAAAGAAGATATGCATTCTATATCTTCTACCATACGTGCATTTGAAAAAGGGTTTCCATTCCTTGTTCTTCTTTTTACAAACTTAATTATTGTGGTTTTTTTTTTATATTTTTTGAAAATTAACTTTTTGCATTTTAATTCCATTTCTAGAAGAGAGCGATAGAGCGGCGATAAATGATGGGTAGAGGAAAGATAGAGGTGAAGAGGATTGAGAACAACACTAGCAGGCAAGTAACCTTCTCCAAACGCCGGGCCGGGCTTTTCAAGAAGACCCATGAGCTTTCGGTGCTGTGCGAGGCCCAGATCGGTCTCATCGTCTTCTCAACCAAAGGGAAACTCTTTGAGTACTGCACTCAACCTCACAGGTTACCTTTTTTCCTTTTACTCCTGAAGATCTCTCTCTCTCTCTTGGGGGTAGGATTTCCTAAATTTTTCTATCAAATTGCTGTGATTTATATATTTGCCTGAAAGAGATTGGTTTTGAGTTCTCAATTTTTTCTGAAGAAGTTCAATTGTTTTTTTGAAGGCCTTTTAATTAACTGCTCTCTCTCTCTCTCTCTCTCTCTCTCTCTCCTACCTATGATGGTAATCATTTGATCAGTATAGTTGATGTTCCTAATTCATCAGACTTTTATTTGACCAACAATTGAGTGCTTTGACTTTCTTTTTACATGTTATTTTCATGCATCTGTTTCTTTAACAATTTACCTGAATTTTTTCCCCTTAAGAATCTTCTTTTGTGATGTGTTCTTTCAAATAAAATTTTTTCGTTCCTTCGATCTGATTCATTGTTTCTACACATTTCTATTTCAATTCCATGATTTTTTTTAAATCAAGAAATCCATGTACCCATAAAAATGTTTCAAATGATTTCAATTAGCATCCATGTATTCTTGTGCTTTTTTGCAATCTTCTTATACTCGTTGCAATCTTTTTTGCGATTTTTCCCTCTATAACTATCAAATCAGAAAACCCTCTAAACATAATTATATGACTAATTATATCGTCGAATGTACTCACATTTTTAACCAAAATACCTTGTATAGTTGTAGGATCTAATATAATTCTAATTTCAATTTCGCCCCAATTTTGTTTTCTACAACTTTGCAGCATGGGACAAATCATAGAAAGATATATGAGTGTGAAAGGGATTCGTATAATACCCGATCGTGATAACCAGGTAAGGCTCCTCTTACACATTTGTGTTATTATAAATTTAATACGAACAGAATGTTAAAAAAAAAAAAAAACATATTTGGGGGAATCTATGTTTTATTTCAAAATAATTCAGTAAACATATTTTAAATTTTCTGGACTAAAATTTGCAGGAAGAAGTATACAATGAGATTACAAAAATGAAAAAAGAAACTCGTGACCTGCAACTGAGTTTGCAACGCTACAAAGGCCATGACTTGGTTTCTGCAAAATACGAGGATTTGGATGAGCTCGAACAAAAGCTCGAATCCTCGGTGAACAAAGTCCGAGCTCGAAAGGTTTTTGTTTTTATTTTTTTGTTAATTTCCTTTTAATTACCTTCCTTTCTATTTTTCTATTTATACCCCCCGTCTCATATTGCTTGTAATTCATTCCAATAAGTCTTAACATTACTTAGAAGTAAAACTGAAGTTTCCAGACTCTCTCTCTCTCTCTCTCTCTCTCTCTCTCTCTCTCTCTCTCTTTTCGCCAATCAAAAGATTTAAAGTAGAATTGATCAATTAATAAAGGATATTAGTGGGAGTAATTAATTTATATTGGTATTGCAGTTTCAGCTCCTCCAGCAGCAATTGGAAAACCTAAAGAGGACGGTAATTGCTCTCTCCGTCTCTCTATAAATATTTGTTCCGCACTGATATCCATGCCGCACTTAAAATCCATGTATTTAGGCATATTTTATTTATTTCGAAATTTGAAGTGTCACATTCTTTTGTATATGATGATGTTTTAGGACAAAATGTTGGAGAAGGAAAACCAAGACATTTTCAATTGGGTAAGTACTGCAGTGACTGAATGAGAGCATGTAGAGCAGAGTAGAGTAGAGTAGAGAAATGATGAATTAATCTTATACATTTTCATGAACATACTTAAATAGTCTTGCCAATAGAAAATGTTAGAATACATGAAACTAGGGTCTATAGAACTGTCCAGGAAAGGAGAATCTGGACCATTTATTTCTTTCCTGAACAGTTTGATGGACCTAGTTTCATATACTGTACCAACTCTCCTTGCCAATTTAACTATGTTCATACTTGCTCTCGCTATGCAAATTCTGCTTCTTTCACACTCGATCTCCTGTGTCACACATGAAATATCTTGCAGGTGCCTTATCTAAATATATGAATAAATGCTATACAATTTGAATTTAGTAATTACAAAAGATAAATTACCTCTTGTGCTATATATGCTAGAAATTAAAGAGTTCATGAAATTATAATTTACTGTGGATCGAGGTCTAGCTAACTAAACATGATCACAAATTAATTATCATTTGGGGATATGTATGTATGCATGTATATAGTTGATGAGTGACCAGATGCAGAAGCACCATCAAGCAGAGATGGACCAGCATCAAGCAATGACTGAGCTGAAGCTAGTTGGACATGATCATCACCATGACCAACAACAGCAAGTGTTGGGATATGGTGATCATCATCAGTATTTTCCATTTTATGGTGGAAATGATCAGGGCCTGCAGCCCAGTAGTAGCACTGGTGTTGATTTTCCCTTCCTCCAGCACCACCACCACCATTACCAGCTCCAGCCCACTCAGCCCAATCTTCAGGACTCTGCCGGCGCCACTCTCCTCCCGGGCCTGTAGCTACGTACGGTACAGATTTTCTTTGAAAATACAAGAATGATATTGCATTGTAGTTTTGTTCAAAAAAAATAATAATAATAATATTGCATTGTAATTTGAGGTTAGACCCAATTTCAGATACTTTTTTCGTCACTGGCTTATTTTTGTATTTGGTCAAAAGAAATTCATATTTCTATTTGCGGACCGGAATTACTTGGAAATCAACATGAGATTCTTACTTTTTCAAAGATAACATTACCAAAGGAACTGGAAAGTCTGAATTAAATAAATATTTTGCAAAGATTTTTGCCTTGATATAAATTATATTAGTGAACACACAAATGTACAATTTTTTGCTATATTTTTGTCCTCAGCGAGAGTATTTCAAAATTTTAACCATTTTCCTTCTGGATCTTCTAGTCATGATGCAATCAAAAAGTAAAAAAAAAAAAATAATTATCAAAATATTCACCAAAAACAAAGATAACCACTACCGAAATTTTCAGATTAAAACGTAGTGCAGAATTATAAAAATACTCCTTCTGTCCGACAATTTTTGTCTTCTTAAAAGATTGATCGTGTCATTTTCAGATTAAAACGTAGCGCAGTTCATTGCATATTTTTTCAACTTCTTTCCTACTAACTTATGATAATATCAATAATTCCTTTTACTAACACAGAAAACTTCAAAAGATTGTCAAAAGTACATTTATTTTTTCTGTAAATGACACGACTTTTAAAATGAACAAAAATTATGATACGGAGGGAGTATAAATTTGCCTGCATCATTTCATCTTCTCGTACGATCCCTGATGTTAATTATAGTTAATTGGGTTATTTGTGTATGAGTTGCAGATCACTGCTAATTCTTCATGAGGAGGCTGGCCTATGGTATCAGCAAACACAAAGAACATTGATCTATTATTTCCACTGGTGTCAAGACAGAAATCGTTATTGATTTAAATATTTGTATGAAGACACTTAATTGTGCTAGCTTCAAATACTTTTATCTCTTTTTGGTGAATCACCTCTTCAAATACTAAGCTTCAGAACACATATATATACTTCTATATGCATGTTTGATATGAATCTCATGCATGAATGAGTTGTGAGGTCACATGTGAAATTGTCGCAAAGTGCCACAGATCGACTATAATAAATTTAGATAGTGAAATCCATCGTACTTTAATAGTTTTATTCAATGGCGGACCTAGGATTTTAGTTCCGGGTGGCGCTCTTTACTGTGAGTCCACTTGTATTGTTGTCTGCATGATTTAGTAAACATATGAAGAGAATTATTAAATGTAAAGTCAAGGCTTTCTCTGAGCTTCTTGTTTTTTGAAACAATATCAAATGCTTGATTCAATTCTTATGTGGTTAAAATGAAAGTCAGATAAATACTTTTTTTTATGATCTGAATCATTCATCTTTTAAATTACTATCTTTTCGGTAGTTGTTTGAAAAATTATTATTTCGATAGCAGTAATACGTATCTAATCCACTAATATAAAATGGTGAAACTTTTTTATCGAAATCGGGGTGACTCGTGCCCCATTGCCCCACCAACTAGCTACGCCCTTCGATTTAAGGTACCAAGTCCCAACACATGAGAGGTGGCAAATAGAGTGATCGGCTTGTGTGTGGTATGGCCACCAGCTGGTGCCGCACGGCTATGCATGCATATCGTGTCCTAAAATGTTGAATCTCTCGTTAGAAGCCAAAGGTGCTCCAACGATGTGTTTTATGCTAACCCTATTGTATTTTGTATTGCCTCATGCTCCTCTCATTTGAAAGGAATAAGGCCAAAATGTTTTTTTGTATAAAAGACGAGTGCAGGACCATTGTTTTGCACATTTTTATCCAAGCATAGCCTTCAGATAGTGTAATAGTTAGAAATATCTATCAGAGTGTATGATCTTACATCATAGTACGTATCCCCATTCATTCGAGCAAATTTATCAATAAACGGCTAAACGTAGGTAATATTCGTAAACTTACTCGAACTCAAAATTGTTTATCGATTCATGGCATTGTCCCATAACATTTCCGTGTTGTGCATTTTTATGTGGTTCACATCTACACTTTTTTTTTGTAAGGAATCAAAGTATGAGGTGGTTCATAAATACTGTAGTAGCAAAATCCAAGCTCATGATTTCTTGCCGGGTGATGAGCTTGCTTTTCATCTTCAATCACCTCTACAGAAAATTGAAAATATAAGACAAAATCAAAATAGGAAACAAAAATTCTGGCGCAACACACACACACACACATATATATATAAACTGTTTTTATGGGTTTAATTATGTTTTTATTGGTTTTTTTTTTTTTATGTATTGGGCTTAAAATTGATCCTTTTTTGTTGGGCCTTAAAAAAAAGGGTTTAATTATGAATTTTTGATTGATATTTTGTAGGTTAAATTGTGATTTTTTTGATGTGTTGGGCCTAAAATATGGCCCATAAATGAAAATCGGATAAACTGGATAAATCGGACCAAAACTGGTTGAGCCGGTTGAAACCGGACCGGTTTATCTCAACCGGTTCCGATTTATTAAAATCTCAAACCGAATAACTGGTTTCGACTGAAAAATACACCCACACCGGTTGAAACCGAACAGGTATCACCTCTAGCTTTAACCAGGGCCGGCCCTTGGGCAAGGCCCAAGAGGCCCGGCCTTGGGCCTCAAAAAAAGGTCGAAAATGGGGGCCCCTTTTAGGATTAAGTTTGTATATATAAATGTAGTTAGTGGAATTTGTACAGCAAAATCTGAATGGTCTGGTGGCAATTCTTTCATCTTTAAGTGTTTGTGGACCTTCAGGTCCATGGTTAGAACCTCCGTATGTGCATTTTTAAACTTCGCCCAAACCTTTTTTTCTTGTGAATGTGAATTGGTTTCTCTCGCTGTCATATTAATTTTTTTTTTAATTTCAAACCTTAATTATTTTTCCTTCTAACTCTACAAAAGTTTCCCTTAGTCCTACTGTTAACTTGAATTATGTCAAGAAAATAATTTTTTGACCTTTCAAAAAATTCTTTTCGTTGGCAAGAACAATTATATTTTTTTTGGAGCTTTCAAACAATACTTTTTGTTGGTAAGTATGTTATTTATTTTGAGAATACAATAGATATTTGATTAGTTTGATTATCCATTTAATCAGTAATTTTCAATTAAATAACAGAGATGACAACTTCTTTGTCAGATATATTTCATGTGATGGGTTTACATTTTTCCACCATGATAAATTAAATCAAAAAACACAGCAAGCGATCATTATTTAAAATTGTCCCCTTTCATAAATCAGAAAAAAGATTGTACAATTATTTTCAAAATTTCTGTACGTAATACCTCTTAAAAAAATTACAACAAAATTATAAAGGGTCCCAAAATCTGAGCCGGCCTAGGGCCCCGAAAAGTGTAGGGCCGGCCCTGGCTTTAACTAATGTCTCTCTATCTCGTGGTCATGACTCCAGATGTCATGACCACCAATTGTGTGAGTGTAAAACTTCAGATTTTGATCCTCTAAATCCCTCTAAGACGCGCACCGGCTCTCTAAGTGCTTCCGTTTAGGGATCCTCAAAGATTTTTCAAGTCATTCAAGATTAACATTAATGTTTTGTATACACATAATATGAGCGTACATACCCGACTCTATGTGTGTGGTTATAAAACGTTTGTTAGGTACATCACATCAATAACACATCAAAATCACAAAGAAAAACTCCAAGGCGACAGCAACAAGAACGAAGATGAGGAGGAGGAAAACGCAGCGCACAAGACCGAAAGAGAACAAAACCACCAGGCCACCACCAATTATAACGGCCGACAACATTATCCACAACCACATATCCATATCTATCGCGTACCATAGCTTTATCTACAAGTACATGTTTTTTTTTGGGTAAATATCTACGAGTACATGTTCATATAAACCTTGTGATTTTTGTATGGTGGCATGGCATGCTTCTGCTCGTGCCACGTGTTCGTCGAGATGAATCGGCCCTATTCGACCGGAGCCAAAACAACCCACCTCTGGTCTCTCCGGTTGAGCAAGGCCAGCAAGTCTTCGGTGTTGGAATTGCAGCGACGTCGTGTTGGGTTTGTTGTGAGTGCGGAGCTCTCGAAGCCGTTCTCTGGGAACATCGGTTTGGACTCCAAGGTGATGTGATTATTGCCTGTATAGGAGTGTACTATGAATAGTTGTAAACTGGGTGTTTGATGAAATGACTGTGAGGATTGGTTCTATTCAGAGAAGAGGGTTTTGTAGATGATTCTGATTAATGGGTTTGATTTGATTGGGTTTTTGTTTTGGTATTTTGATGCGATTTGTGATGAACTTTTGATTGGTTTGTTGTTTTGACCAATTTGGGTCCAGTCTGAAAAAGCTTTTCTTTTTCAATTGGGGGTTCAGGAGGCCTACAAAACTTGATCAGTACAAGTTCCATTGCTGTGCTGTATTAAGTCGATTTCGAGAAGAGGGTTTTGTATGTGATTCTGGTTCATAGGGTTTTTTTGTTTTGATTTGGTAATGCTAATTGCTTTGAACTTAGAATATGGGTTTTGTTAACCGGGTCATTTTGGGGGGCAAAATTTCGACAAACTGTTCTTCCTATTTCAATTGGGTTAACTTGATGTGTCTACATTACCACTGTTTCAATGAGTTACTGTTCATTGAAGATCCTGATCGAGCAAGAAGTTGCTATTAATTTGTTTGATTTACTTCCTTTTTAAAGTTCTATTTGAATAATTAAAAAATTGAATCTCATTGAACTGATGATGAATTGGTTAATCCGTATTTGTAAGATGCTTTAAGTTCTCTAAGACGGTAACATTGGGGGTCATCGATCTCTGGCTTTAGTCAAAAGGTTCGTCTTTGTTTCTTTTCAACGTGACATTGTGCGTGTTACATGTGGTGTAACCACATAACATGTGTTTTGTTTGATTGGAGGCTTGTTAAGATTGCATTTACTATATAAAAAAAAGCCAATGTCAGTATTGTGAGCTAGCTAGGTTTTCAGACAAAGTTGAGTCGCATTCGATCAGCTCATTAGCCCTGCTCAAGAGCGAAGCTCTTTCATGACCTTTTAAACAACATGAATTTTATTCTAATCAAAGGTCATTAGTTGCTCAAGTGAACCTCGAGCATCTGACTACATTAGTGCACTATCCTGATGTTACCGTTGCTTTCTTCACAACATTTGAGCCTCAAACAGTAGTATGAATTTGAGTCAGATTGTGCCTTCCTGATTACAAATTTTAGTAACAGTATTCCCTCTCATGATGCTGCTTACTTCATACCTTTTGTTTTTCGGAGCATGTAGATTGAATTCTGCCACTGGTTTCTATTTTACTTATCAACCTAGAGCAAGTTCTTTAAGTTTCTCTTTCATTTAGTGCCATTTGGTTTAGTTTTCATTGTTGCTTCTCTGCCTATTGATCCTGATAAACTTGATAAATCGGGGACTAGTGTCAAATTGTGTACTGATGCCAGTTTATTTGAACTTTGAAGACCTTCCATTCCCATGATCTATCTCAGTTGCCCTGGATCGGCCCACTTCCCGGAGATATTGCTGAAGTTGAGGCTTACTGTAGAATCTTTAGAGCTGCTGAAAGACTACATAATGCATTAATGAACACACTTTGCAATCCATTGACAGGAGAATGCAGTGTTTCTTACAACTTGCCATCACAGGATAAACCAGTAGTGGAAGATAGAATAGTATCTGTTCTTGGTTGCATGGTATGTCTCCTGAACAAAGGCAAGGAGGATGTTCTTTCTGGAAGATCTTCCCTCTTGAATACATTCCGTGCCACAGACATAAATGTAAGGGACGATGATGTGCTTCCACCACTTTCCGTTTTCAGGGGTGAGATGAAACGGTATTGTGAGAGCTTACATGTTGCTCTTGAAAACTACTTAACACCTGACGACGCTCGAAGTATAAATGTATGGAGGAAACTACAACAACTGAAAAGTGTTTGTTATGATTCTGGATTTCCTCGTGGGGATGGTGATCCCAGCCATACTCTTTTTGCGAACTGGAATCCTGTTTATTTATCCACCTCAAAAGAGGATATAGAAACTACGGATTCTGAGGTTTCTTTTTGGAGGGGTAGCCAGGTGACAGAAGAAGGCCTGAAGTGGCTATTAGAGAAAGGATTTAAAACTATAGTAGATCTTAGGGCAGAGACTGTAAAGGATAACTTCTATGAAACAGCACTAGATGAGGCTATTTTGTCTGGAAAAGTTGAACTAGTCGAAATTCCTGTTGAAGTTGGTACTGCACCATCGATGGACCAGGTTGAGAAGTTTGCAACCATAGTGTCGAATTCAAGCAAAAAGGCCATATACGTCCATAGTAGGGAAGGAGTTTGGAGAACTTCTGCTATGGTTTCTAGGTGGAGGCAATACATGGCCCGACACAAATCACAGCTCGTCTCCAATCATGAATCTACTAAAAGAGGCATCCAATTGCTGGATGCTGTAAGAACGGAAGAATTGAGGACGTCAAAATTAGTAGAAGTTGCATCATTGGGTAATGAAGATGTGTTTGATATGGCTCATGATACAACCGGAAAAGTTATCAATCATGTCAACAAAGATGATAACTGCAATGGGGGCCGTGTTGGAGTCGTATCTCACCAAGGCGCCATGACGATAGAATCAGTTGATAATGCTGAAGTAGGATCTTTAACTGACTTCTGCAGAGAAGTGAATCCTCTAAAGGCCCAGCTACCTCCTTGCAACCTTTTCTCCAGAAAGGAGATGTCCAGGTTTCTCAAAAGCAAGAAGATTTCACCTCCTACTCACTCAAATTACCATAAGAGAAAATTGGAGACTTCTCGAAGGGAGAATCCCAATGGATTGCTTCAGAGAAGTGAAATCATTGGGACAAGTCCTGAATTGAGGCTTGCAGAAACAAGAAGTACAAACGGATCGGCAACCGGGAAGAATCTAACTCTGAAGTCTCCGAGTCCTCCAGTTACCAATGGGACTTATCTGGGTGGTAAATATTACTCTTCTTCTGGTCCCCCATTAAATGGACACAGGTATCCCATAAGTGCTGTTAATGCTCCTATAAAACTGAGCAATGAGTTGAATAAGATTGTCACATCCATCACGGAGGGCAAAAAGAGCAATAGTGATGTGTCCATGGGTTCAGGTGATGATGCTTTGGGGACGATTGAAGGTAACATGTGCGCTTCTGCGACAGGTGTGGTTCGAGTGCAATCAAGAAAGAAAGCAGAGATGTTCTTAGTTCGCACAGATGGTGTCTCATGTTCTAGGGAAAAGGTGACAGAATCTTCCTTGGCGTTCACTCATCCTAGCACCCAGCAGCAGATGCTTATGTGGAAATCTACGCCAAAGACTGTACTTTTGTTGAAGAAACTGGGCCAGGAACTTATGGAAGAAGCTAAAGAGGTAGCATGCCATGATCTTGCTTGCAAATCAGAACAATTATTCATGTCATGATCTTACTTATAAATTGAAAAAAATTTATGTGTCTGTATTCTATCCTACTAGTTTCTCATGTTAGTATTCCCATACTTTTACATCTTGATGCTGCAGCCCGTGAGTAAATGGCAGCACTTCAGAGGTAGTACGTACAAAGTACACATTGCAAGAAGAAGGGAATTTGAAAATAAACCAAACCAAACCGAGCCTTACGTCCCAATCACTTGGGGTCGGCTACATGAATCCGTTTCCTCCATTGAGCTCTGTTAAGGGCCACTTGTTCACAGAAACCCATTATACTTATATCTTTGCGCATTACAGCATCTAATGTCAATTTAGGTCTATCGCTCCCCATAACATTGCTACCTAGAGCTATCCTATCCGCTCTCTTAACTATTGCATCTTCCGGTATACGGTAGACATGCCCAAACTACCTTAGCCTATTTTCCCTCAACTTCTCTTCTATAGTAGCACCTACCATCTCACGAACTGTTTCATTTCTAATCTTGTCTCGTCTAGTCTTAACACACATCCACCTTAACATTCTCATTTCCGCTACACTCATTTTGTTCACATGTTGTTTCTTAATATGCCAACATTCTGTACCATAAAGCATCGCTGGTTTTATGGCAGTTCCATAGAATTTTCCTTTCAATTTTGTGGATACCCTCTTGTCACATAGTACACCAGTAGCGCTTCTCTACTTGAGCCACCCCACTTGGATCCTATGGGTTATATCATCAGCAATCTCTCCATCTCTACTAATAATTGAGCCTAAATACCTAAAATGATCACTCTTTAGTATCTCCTGGTCTTGGATCATCACTCTTTCTTCATGCGCACTACTGGTACCACTAAACTTGCACATCATATACTCAGTTTTACTACTACTTATCCGAAAACCCTTTGACTATAATGTTTTCCTCCAAATTTCTAGTTTCGTATTAACACCTCTAGCGGTTTCATCTACGAGGAAGAAGGGAAATTTGAAAATCAGTCGATCAAATAATGTACCTTGTGATTGAGTTAACCATGTTTGATAGACTTTTGTAGTAATAGAAACCAAAGTTCTGGTATCTTCTCTGCCTTTTCTTCTGGTTTTATATCAAAAGTTTTCGTTTTAGAGCTACATCATAGATGTGCTAAGCTTGGATAATGCATGAGTAGTGTGCCCTTAGATCAGTGTATTTCCTACTGGATCTCATAGTCATAGACATAAGTTCTACAATATTAGCTTTTGTCTTATTCCGCCTGTATAACACAGTGGCATATTCTTATGTTCACAAAGTTTCACTAACCTTCACAGAGAATTAGTATACATGCAAACTTAAGGCCAGAATACATGAGTTTGCTTGAGTGAAATTGAAGTCACAGGGTCACAGCTATAATTGGCACACATGGCATGGCAGCTAGTTCTGTGTCACTTTCAGAGCAAAGTTGACATGCGAAAAATCTAAAACAAGAGCAATTCCCAAAACAATTTGAAAGTTGTGGGCTTTACGGTTCATAAAAAATCCTTTAAGGGGGAGGGATTAGTCGTCATTTAAATCCATACTGTTGTAAGACGATTTTCTTTTAAACTTATGCCAATACCATTATGTGTTTCATGGGTATCAAGGCGCACTTGTGTCCCCAACTATATGGAGCGTCTTCCATTCTAAAGCAAAAATGGCGTATCAGGATGTATGTCTGAAATGTGTTGGAGGCCGGGGCATGTCCAATAGGGACACAATACCTTCTCAGAAATGCCCATCCTTAGTATGTATCCACAATTAGATGCCACTTCGATTTTTTCACTTAATGCCTCCACATAATGATCACTATGAGTTCTTTGGAAAAAAACCATTTAGAGGTTTATGTTTGAGTATCTCTTTATTTCTCGGCGTTCATGTTTTGTCTTTTGGTAAAAGCAACCAAAGTATGAAAACATCCATCGTTTGTTACTTTTCTCCTTGCTATACAAAACAACTTTTAGGAAAAGTCTAACAAAAGCATCCCATTTCCAGAAACACTCTTAACTAAATGAGTGACAAAAGTTTCCCACTTCTTCCTTTTCAAAACAAATGAAGTTTTGGAAAGCGATATACCAAAACCTCAGTAATTGAGGCAGAAAATTTGAGACTAGATTCAGATTGGGGATGTCTTTTTGGAACATAAAAGTTTGGTAAACTCTGAATGATTTCTTCTCTATATTAAAGAGCTTCTTTTGAATGAACGGATATACATGGAATTAACTGCATTATTGTGTACTTGTGCAATACTCCATTGTGGCCTTGTTAAAGAGGGGTTTCTATGTCCAAATTGTAGGTTGCTTCTTTCTTGTATCACCAAGAGAAGATGTGTGTCCTTGTTGAACCTGATGTACATGATGTATTTGCGAGAATCCCAGGGTTTGGCTTTGTTCAGACGTTTTATAGTCAAGATACAAGGTATGGAATGCAGATTTTAGAATGTAACATCTTTATTCTCCTGCACATCCTAAGAACTCTATGGGATTTTTTTAATGTAGTGATCTTCACGAGAGGGTTGACTTTGTGGCGTGCTTGGGAGGGGATGGTGTTATACTACATGCATCAAACCTATTTAGAGGAGCTGTACCCCCTGTTGTATCATTTAATCTTGGGTCCCTTGGATTTCTCACTTCCCACCATGTATCCATCTTTTATCTCTTGCACTGTTTCTTCTTCATTTCGCCTTTTTTTTTTTTACTCGTTTTTCTTTTTTTGTTTTGTTTTTGAGTACAGTTTGAAGATTTTAGGCAAGACTTGAAGCAAGTTATATATGGGAACAATACAATGGATGGGGTTTATATAACTCTTCGCATGCGTCTCTGCTGTCAAATTTATCGAAATGGAAAAGCGATGCTTGGGAAAGTATTTGATGTCCTCAATGAGGTTGTGGTTGATCGTGGTTCTAATCCGTACATTTCAAAAATCGAATGTTATGAACATGACCGCCTTATAACCAAGGTATGATCAACTCATTGTTTCCGAAATATTTTGAAATAACCTTTGGTCAAGCCCTTAACCTTCACATAGGACTCAAACTGCCACTTGCTCTTATACTAGTGATTATTACTTATGAGGATATTTTCCAAATATGTCCTCTAGGTGCAAGGCGATGGAGTCATAGTTGCCACCCCTACAGGAAGTACAGCTTACTCGACTGCTGCAGGAGGTTCTATGGTAAGCCTTCTTTCCAATTTTTAGATATTTAGTGCTTGTTCTTTAGGTGAGCACCAACTCAGAGTATTCACAGAAAACTTGCAATTTCTTAGTGTCGTTCTGTCGGTAATTTTGACTTATATATCTGTTTAGTTCTAACATAAAGGTACTTCGTAGCTAATGATGCATGGTCTGCTATACAGGTCCATCCAAATGTTCCATGCATGCTGTTTACACCAATTTGCCCACATTCCCTGTCTTTCAGACCTGTCATACTTCCGGATTCTGCACGGCTTGAATTAAAGGTGCTCTCTCCTTTCTTTTCTTTTCTTTTTCTTTTTTTGTGATAACTTGTGACAAACCAGACAAGTATGACAGCTCCAGTAGGATACTATTTTCAGGCTGATACCCAGCTAGCCTTTCATCGTATTCTTTTATATTCGTTTCTGTAAAAGATGACATATTTTTAAAATGTCCGCAGCAAAACTTTCTCCCTCTTTTTGTTTTCACTGCAAAACATCTTTCCAATTTCCACTGAATTTTCTGAAAGTGTGATGCTTAAACTACCTACCGATCAGATTCTTAGTATTCTCAATTTTTTGGAGGTTCTGAAACTTTTTTTTGTATCTGGACAGATTCCCGAGGATGCAAGAAGCAATGCATGGGTCTCCTTTGATGGTAAGAGAAGGCAACAACTCTCAAGAGGTGATTCAGTGCGGATATTTATGAGCCAACATCCACTTCCAACAGTGAACAAAGCTGACCAAACCGGTGACTGGTTTCGCAGCTTAATCCGTTGCCTGAATTGGAACGAAAGACTTGATCAAAAGGCCCTCTGAAGCCTACGCGAGGTTGACTGAGGTTTGTGTATATTACTGTACATGTTACAAGTTAAAGGAATCACACATAATCTAACTTAGAAGGAGTGTATATTTGCCTATTCATCCAACTGGCTCCCTTATAAGATGGTAGGACCTGCCATTCCTTTTGCTGTTGTTTTTGTGTAATGCACTTAACTATGGCAAAAGTTTTACCTTTTAATCGTATTTGTCTCCAACAATACATATTTCTTGTTTTTCTTACAAGTTCAGTTTATATGTAGACAATAGAAGGGTAAGAACAAAATTGTAAACTTCTTATAGATGACAGACTCAGAAAGCACCTAATTCTGAAATGAAAATAGGGTGAGAAAGAAATTAAAAACTTCTTATATATTGAATACAGGTTAAAAATCAATTTGATGCAATCTTAGGGTAGAACCTTCGAGTTTGTGGCAGCCCACTTATCATATGAATATCGACCCAATGGTAGTCTTGACCAAGTCCTCACTCCCCAGCCACGAAAAATTATTCAATGCTCTTGGGCAATAACACGAGGCGTCCTGGGCCACTTGGTCACTACCACAAGTTGTGGTGAGTCCAAGCCTGAACCTCACAAAAATGCATGGTGAAAAGGTGGCCTGAGGCACCATGTGGTGGTGCTCAAAGACATTGAATAATCACTCCCAGGCTATGGTATGAAGGCAAACAGTGCTTGGAAAGTGGAAACCTGATTGGCTGATTGCTTTGCTTTGGGATTTGGTATCCCACTAGAGGGAGAGAGTCAAAGAGAGGGAGAGAAGCAAAACTTTTGCTTCCGAACGATTATTTTAGTATTGACGTAACCAACTGTACTTTTGCAAAAAAAACATGAGATACCGCATGCGTAGTGGAAAAATTGGGAGTGGCGCAGGGGCTCGGGCCCGACTCTGCACCCTCCCACGTCCGACTCTGCGGTGACTAAGGAAGGTGTTGCGAAACTATTAGTATGTCCATGGTCAAGTCTGAGGTTAACGGTTGTGGGACAAGATTTGGGCAGTTACATGCTTGGGTTTGAGAGTCTAGATTGAAACAATCAAGCCATAGAAAAACATGATTCAAAATCAGATGCATCAGGATGTTATTATATGGTGTAAAATTCCACCGATGTGTGTCGTTTTCTCAGCACGAATACAATGATCTAACTGGGTGTCCAACCCAGAGAGATGAGTGCCTAGTCAAATTGCTCGGGTCACGTAGGAACAAGATTAGGATACCTTGTTTTAGCTCGCCGAGAACAAAGTCAATTCGACTCTTAGAGATTCGGTAATTCGAAGTTACGAAAGGGCGGCCAGCTGGCCAGGGAGCATGCTGTCTCTTCTTGCCTATGATTATTGGCAGCTATCTGACACTCTGGATGTATTGGGATCTAGAAATAGTCTGTGATGAAAGAACATGAAAACCTTCTTGCCTTAACTTGACCCTAGGATGAGAAGGAAGGTGATTTGACTTGAATTGTTGACCTGTTCTGTAAATACATAAATATACATAGATACAGATATATACACATATATGTATGAATAGGTATTTGTGCACACATATACCCATAAGTGGACAATGGGGTCTCGAAACCAGGAGCTGACCTGCTTATTTGCAGCTGCCACCTTTTAAAGGGGAACAAAACGTTTGACTTTACAAACGGATTTTAGTTTTAGTTGACTTTGAACTCCTTTGTTTTTAGAAATTGATTTTGACGCTCTACTTTTAGTTATTGTTGGCACTTCACTTTGTGTCTTTCTTTCTATTTAAAATTACAGCATTGCCCTTTAAAGTGGATGAACACTAACAAAGTAAAGGGTAATTGGGTAATTTTATATAGAATAAAGACAAAAAGTGGAGTGTCAAAATCACTAATGGGTGTGATTGTATTAGGTAAGCCTGGACAATTTATTACTACTTAAACACTCTTATCACAGAAATATAGAACTTCTTGCAGGTTTACTTGCTTCTCTTGTATACATTACCATATAAATACCAGTTGATTTCCTAAGAATTTTTAACCATTACTGCAGATGCGTAGGTGATCCATGTAATTAGTCTCTTGCTAGTTGCTGCTACATTGCAGGAAATGGTTATTCGCTTGGAAGCTAATTAAATGCGTGAAGAAGATAAAATATACTCCATATGTCAAGTGGACAAGAATAATAAAAGGAGAGAAACTTATTCACGGCTGGGTTGTGAATAAGCTCTTTACAACAGCGGTGCATCGCGACCATCCAAAAGTATTTTGTACAATCCAGATGTTAATGAAACTTTTTTAGAGAAAAGTTTTTTTCGGGGAAGAGTTAAAACTCTTTTCCGAAAAAGTTTCATTAATATCTGGGCCTTCCAAAACACTTTTGGATGGTTGCGATGCACCACCGTAAATAACTATTAACGGCTCTGCCGTTAAGAAGATTTTCTCTAATAAAAGACATACAGATCACTTACTGTTTTTACATCCGATCCCAAAAAAGTGTGTTAATTGAGCCAAACAAGCCAAACACAATAGTGCTTAGGTTTGGCTAATTTTCTTTATGCACCTGTTTAATTAGGCTTGGCTAGAGGTTGAGAATTTTTGGGACGGGTAGTTCAAGCTAGGCTCACATTTGCACTTTTTTTTTTTTTATCGTGATAAGCTTGGCTTGGCTTGGCTCAGGAAATGTGCGAGTCAATCTCGAGCTTTAATTCAAGCCTAATTTTATCTCTTGAAATTCCAAATAAAAAAGCTTGGAAAAAAGTTGTACACGACTTCACCGGTACAACACTAACCATAAATAATAAGTAAGGGCTTCAATTTTTTCCCAAGAAACCCTACCAGAAGAAGGTGATGACAGCTCCAATTTCTCTCCTAAAGCTAAGGAATTGCTTCATGGAAGATTTTGTAGGATTTAATGAAGCTCTACATTTCCATAACTCGCTAAAGAAATTTGACAATCGGATAAGCAAGAGAATTGGAAACGTACTAGGTATGTTCCGAAGTATGAAAAAAAAAGGAAGGAAATGTACTTGGTAAAAAATCTTACTATATCTTTTTGCTATTTATTAATTTACCCATATCTTTACTAGATCTATGGATTGGTCCCGTGTTCACAAGCTTGTAGAGTCAAACGTTGATACCACCTGTGTCACGACCCAACCCAATGATGTGTTATAGTACGTGACCGGCCAGGGGATTAACATCCTCCTAAAGTCTCTTATATAAAACAACCTTCATTTTCAAAACTATTAATTAATACCAAACCTGTTTCATAATTACAAAACATACCAGAGCATTATAATTCAAATGAGTTGTAGCGATTGAACAACATAAAGTGTCAAAGCCTGATAATAACAATATGTTTCTTCTCAAGTTTGATTGGAACGTCTAAACAAATAATCAAAAGTAATTGAGCTTGGCTTGTATTTTTTTTGTAAATCAGTTTGAGCTAGCCCAAAGCCAAGCCAAGCGAAGCTCGAGTCGAGGTTTTAGTTCGTTTAGCAGCCCTAATAGTAGGTCTTACAAATTAATATGCAACTTATGGTCGCACGGCCTTTCAAGGTTTCTGCTTACAATGGACTGATCTGGAAGAGGTTTTAGGTAGATGCTCCTAGTTGAACTTGACCTAATTCCTGCAACTTGAACCTGGATTACAGAGTCTAAACCACTTAGTTCTTGTGCAAATTGGGGTGACCCGGGGAGCCTGCTGTCCCTCAGGGTATATCATGTGTGATAACCCCATTCGGGTCGTCTATTTCGGTAATGGACGGCTCAGATTTCGTTTCAGCCGAATAGATCTCAGCTACTCATCCGTTCATTGTCAAGATGAAGTTTGAATCATTCATTGCCGAAATTGGACGGTCCGGATTGAGTCAACACACATGGACAGTAGGCTCCCCAATTTGGTCAACACACATGCTGCCCCTTGGAGACATTGGGGAGTCTGTTGTCCCTTAGGGGACAGCATGTGTGTTGACCCATCTGGGTTATTATGTGGGTCACTGACATCTCATCGATAGTTCTTAAACATATTAAGCAGCACATGGTTACTTTTTCTTGTTAGAAATACTTGAAGTTTGAATCAGTTTTTAGTTAACATAACTTACCAGATCAAGCAGGAGTTACACCTCTTTCCCAGTTTCATTCAAGACATACAAGTACAGTAGAAAGGGTGGTAACATACAAACCTTGACAAGCACCCAAATATTACACACCAAGACACGGACACTAAAACCATCTGAAAAGCGCCCAAAAACCCAGTATGCGATACCATTTGACACAATGCCCACCAAAAAGAAAGCACACAAATATAACACGACATGACACGATAACTCGGGCTTTCTAGTATCTTTTCGATTGTCATCTTCTGAATCCGACTATATCCATCTTGTTGATCACATGGCCTTTACCGAATGGAACCTTGGTTCCTTTGGAAGGAACTTCTGCTCCGCATAGACCGACATGTAGTCGCCAAACACAAACTTGGGATAACCTTGATCCTCCTCCTGGTTTACCTTTTCTACCAGTTGTGGTGCAGGAGCTATGGTAGCCTTTAACCATGGGTTATAGAAAGAAGCAATGGATCTCCTATTCCCCTCGGTCATAGCCAGAACCCGGTGCCAAACGCTCTTGTACCTCCCATTGCTTAAGACCTCAATCTGATCACCAATATTGATGACAATAGCATTGGGAATGGGTTGGACATCAATCCATTCCCCATCTTTGAGGATCTGAAGCCCTCCCACCTCATCATCCTGGAAGAGTAAGATGACCCCACCGGCATCAGTGTGAGCCCGGAGACCATTGATCATCTCCGGGTGAGGACAAGGAGGGTAGTGGGCCATCTTTGTGCCAAAGAAGGCATTGTCCCCTCCATCTTCGCCATTGAATGCATTCTTGATGAATCCCTTTGGCAAGCCCAAGTTCTCATCCATCACTTCCATGACCTTCTCGGCCAATTTCTTCAATTCGGATCGGTATTCTGCCATTGTTTCCCTGTCATCAAGTTCAAAACTTATGTTAGTTTTTGATCTTGGTATTCAAATAGGCAACGGTAGAGGTCACCATAGAACAGTCTGGGGAAGATGAACTATAAAGTGATGTGTATCGGGATTAGAGGGTCTCCAGTCGTGAATTTGTTATCAGGCCTACAATATAAAATTCTTCAAAGCCGCTCAATCAGCCGTATCGACTGTGAATCAGGTAATGGATTGGCTATAAACTGATACCTATCGCAAATCAGCCGATACACTACTTATTTTTCTTCCCAGCATATCAAGAGATCGACCCCAAACCCAAAATATTGGCTTACATATTGGCCGTTATTCAAAATCCTTAGGAAGAAGTTTAAGAAGTCCATACAGGAGAGTGATCTATTACACTTAAGATATACTGTAAGACTTTTTGAACGACTCCAATTTTTTTGGATGCGAACCTAGACCACCGTAGGAACTTAGGGGCGGTTGCTCTAGGCAAGTCGCCCCCCTTCTCACTCCTTGTTTTGAAGGAAGTAATGATAATTCTACACAGAAGTTGGAAGCTTACTTGAATCCTGGAGTCTTTGATGGCCACTCCCTCTTGTTTTCTTCTGTGAGAAGGAAAACATCTTCCCAGTCAATATTCTCCATCTTTTCGCCGCTCTTCTTTGCCACCAACTCATTCATCATCTTGACTGCTTTGTTTGAGTTGCGGAAACCTTCTTCTCTTTCCATCTTATAGCATTCCATGGTCACCTTCTTCACCCTCTCCAGGAGCTCCTCTGAGATCCCATGGTTCACCAACTGCACGCACCATAACAAGGGCCTTAAGCATTTATATTCCTATTTACTAAATTCAGAATCATACTAACAGGCCATCCAAATCAAGCAGTTAGAACCAGAAAATTGATCACCCCATATTCGTCGTTAAAAATCCAAATCATAACGCTGTTTACACAGAAAATAACCGTATGGTGTAGATCGGTTTTGGTGCGATGCATCTTAGTGGGATCTCTTGCGAAGTGTAAATAAGGCCAAGTTACATTAAAGATGTTACGCAATCATATGTGTATCAAGTAATGAAAAAACTACACCCCACAAATAGCTTAGCATCTTCGATGCATTAATCATGTTGTAATCAGCAATGGAAATCACATATAGAGAGATGTTAAAAGGTACCTGAAAAAATCCCCATTCTTCACACCCGTTAGCGATTTGGGCCATCGTCTTGGCCCTCTCAGCTCCACTGAGCTTCAAAAAATCGATAACTGGGATTGCCATTGGAATGAAGGACCGATCTAAAGTTGCGTATAGAGAGAGAGAAGGACGGGGGGGAGGGGGAGAGAGAGGGGGTGTAGGAGTATTTCCAGTTCTTGGCTCTGTGATGTGGTGAAGAGATAGCTGTTAGCTTAAGCATATTTATAGCCGTTTTCTTCCCGCTTTGTTAAATGTCAACTCTATATAATTCATTCATTTGTCAGGTTCCAACCATTGACTGTTTATTTCTTATGGAGAAGTACTGCTACACTAACCGAAAAAAGTATAATAGTTTTCTTCTCTGCTTTTGTGAGAAAAAGTTACTCTAAACAATGTGCAATGCGACCGTTCGTGGTCTTTTTTCAATTTGTGACAAAATTATTCTCAACCACTTGTGGTATAAAATTTCAAAAGTATCACAATGTTTTCATCATTCTGGGTCTTCTGGTACTAATTTATGTGAATAAGGGTGGATTTCCCCTAAAAAGTTTGATTGGGAGATGCTGCAAAGCGGTGGTGCTTGGCAGCGGTGTCAAACGGCTTCATCTCAGCACGAACGGCTTGGATCTAATCCGAGCGCATAAAAATCTGAACCGTTCATTGTTCGGATTAAGATCCGAGCTGTCGATTCCGAGGCTGAGATGAACGGCCGCATGGCACCACTGCTAACAAAAAGTTTGTCTATAGCTTAAGGACTTTAAATTAACAAGTTATTTCCGCTAAATGAAATTTGTATTTTAATGGGCTTTGGTCCGTTTAGATAATAGTAGGGGAAACCCATCCTAAACAAGAATAGCCAGTAGTTGTTTCCATGAAAAATACAACTTCTCGTCTAAATTAGAGTAGTGTCTCATAAACGTACATTGGGACACAGTTTTGGATACAAGTTTGTTTGATACATATGGGCTCATGCGATGCATATGGGATTCAGACTCTTCGAACAACTCCACATGCATCTATGTTCGGATCTGTGTGCGAAGTATATTTTTATATATAGAGAGAGAGAGTTGCCGATAGGGTTATAAGATGATGGACGGTGACCATATAGTATTAAACTTACAAACAATGCCAAGTTTCTGTGAGGTTATGGTAACCCACAACAGAAGCATTACCCTTTCAGGTGGTACATCCCGTATTGCTCTCTCTCTCTCTCTCTCTCTCTCTCTCTCTCTCTCTCTCTCTCTCTCTCTCTCTCTCTCTGTGTGTATATATATAAGATTATATTCACATGGGTTATCTCTCCATGTGAATGCCACATGGTCCCGCCCAGTGCAGGCAGGAATTTTTGAGCTGCCAAACATCCAAATAAGCCTTCTGATATAGGAAAATTTTCTGATGGGCCTTTTTTTTTTTTTTAAATGGCAAAATTGTTTTTTTTTTTATTAATCTTTAAAATTGTTATAAAGAATTTTCGGATGGGCCTTACTGCACTTCAATGCTTTGAATTTTTTTTTCTTTTATAATTTGAAACTAATCTCACTAACTGCAATTGTAGGGTGCGTCACCGCGCTATAAGTCCGGCTCCCTAGGACCCTTACCACAGTCATTAGAACAAACTTTTGCTTACAAAAAAGGCAGCCGGACGGAAAAAATAGATTTAGGGTTCAATTGAAAATGAGTGTACTATATTGGTGTTGTATTTGCAAATAAGTGCAAAGAGAATAAATTTGGTTTGGGCTTAAATTCGATTACTTTTACATTCCTTTTTCGATCAAAAATAAATTCTTAATATAAGTGTATGACTTTTCTAATTAGTAATTACCAAACAATTGAAGATCTAATATCACGTAGGACAGTAAAAAACATATGAAATGAATGAGTGCCCCCTCCGAATATGAAAAAATATTCTCTCTCAGAGTTCGGCTCTTTTCGAATAGAGATCATAGCTCTACCCCTAGTTATTTGATTGACGAGTGTCCTTAATCCCTTGAATTATTTGTATTTATTTTGGGATATAATATTACCCCACTATATTCTTGTAATTGTAAATCAAAATACTTGTCATGATCAATCTATATATTAAACTCATTGTTTGCCATCATTTTTTGGTGTTTGTTTTTTGTACGCATTGGATTGTTTTTTTATATTCCACACTTTGTGGCATTATATATACAATAGATTAACCTGCGCCAAAACAATTTTACCCTAAGGGAATGACTTCGGTGTCCCCGGTCATTTTGGGGACACCGTAACTTTTGGCATAACAAAACCATTATAAGCATAACCAAATTCATTACAAGCATAACCAAAACCATTCTAAGCATAACCAAAACCATAAAAAGGCATAACTTGGTTGGTTATGCCTTTGTTGATTTTTGGTTATGCCTTGATTGGTTTTTGGTTATGCCTTAGTTATGCCATGTTATGGTTCTATTATATTTGTAATGATTTTTGTTATGCTTGTAAGGGTTCTGTTATGCCAAAAATTACGGTGTCCCCAAAATGACCGGGGATACCTTAGCATCATCCTTAACCTAGCACCTGTGGATATATACAATCTTCTTTGATGATCATTTTCAGTTCTATTAGGATCCAGAGAGATTGGTTTTCAAACCACATGTTTTTGAAATAGGTGCGGATATTCATCGTGAAAGCAATGCACTTTTCAATAAATTAACACCAAAAAGAAAAAAAAATTCAACACCATTTTCACATAAAACTAAGAGGAAAATGCAAAGGGAACCAACAAATTCCAATACCAAGAGCATGTATGGAAGTAGGGGGTGTTTGATCCCCCAATTAATTTTATAATTGATTGCACATGTTCAGATTATTCATGTTTGGAAGCCCATGTGAAAATCTATTTTATACAAAAATGTAGATGAAAAAAAGGAATTGGAAAATGGAGAATCTAAAAATCACCATTATGGAATTAATCTTATCTTATTTTCCATTCTTCATTCATGAGTGCATGTGCAACTATACTCAATCAACTTCACGCTTGATTACGGCGTTCTGTTATGCTCACACATGCATCCAATTACTCTCACCAAATTATCAAAATGCAAAGCACCAAATGTTTTCCAGATTAAACACTATTTTTTTTTTGAAACGGCAATAAATTTTCAGATTATATATACTCCGAAACACTATTCTCCTACGAATAATTTTCTTTTTATTGCCAACTCCAACAAAATATATTTCACACATATTATTCAAACACTTTTACGAATGCTAATACAATCTAGAAATTTAATAATAATCAAGAATTTAGAATTTAAAAATAATTGGTTCTGTGAACACCCTTAATAGATATAGCGGGTCCAGGGGTAAGCCCCACAGGACCTTCAGCTTGGGCAACCACATGCCGGTCCTGGGGTAAGCCCCACAGAACTTTCGGCTTGGGCAACCCCCACCATGTGGCAAGAAAAAAGTAAAATAAACTTTATATCAAAAAAAAAAAAAAACCCCCTTAGAAGCCCAATCAAAAAAAATATAGGGCAACCCCTACCATGGGGAAGTTGTTCTTTTTGAATCGGATAGTGCTACTCAATACTCATAAGCACTACAACTGGGGTTACGGTTTTTATTTCCATTTTAGGATGTAATTCAAGCTAAAAATACACAATGTAACCTTGGAAATTATCCCCGAACCATAACCGAAATTTTTCCCGTGGGTACGGGTATGGTTGGCACAAAGGATACCCGAATGGGTTTCGGTTCGGTTCTGGTTCAGCTGATACCCGAACCGATACCCGAACCGAACCGAACCCGAACTGAACCGAACTAGCAAATTACAAAATTACCCTTGCCTATATTTTAGGTTTTTCCAGTCTTATTTTTACTTTTCACTTCTCAGTGAGGGTTCTGAGGGAGGCGGTGAAGGCCAGAGGCGATTTCAGATCTGATCTCTCTCTCTCTCTCTCTCTCTCTCTCTCTCTCTCTCTCTCTCTCTCCCTCCTACTCCTGTTATTCTTTGCTTCGAAGACTCGAACATGAACAGCTCTTGCCTCTCTGATGCTCGAATGCTCGATCATTTAAGAAACCCTTATCAGTTTTGTTCAAGACCCTCCATTTCTCCAAGTAATCTTTCTCTCCCTCTCTCTCTCTCTTTCTCTATGCAGAGATAGACATTCAGATTCTCAGAACCCATTTCCTGTTTGCTCTTTTTTGGTTTCGTTCTTGATTTTTGTTTATTTACCCATGGATGTCCGGTTTAAGTCTTTAAGAGCATCGATCCATTCTTGATTCGGTTACCCATTCGGTTCGGGGATTACCCGAAACCCGAATGGCTCGGAAATAAACTTTCATATCAAAAAAAAAACCCCGTTCGAAGCCCAATCGGAAGGATATGGGCGGAAGTTCGGGTTCGGGGATCGGGGACGGAATAGCCATTTTCCGCCCCGAATGCCCCGAATGCCATCCCTACTCAATACTCATAAGCACTACAACTGGGGTTACGTTTTTATTCCCATTTTAGGATGTAATTCAAGCTAAAAATACACAATGTAACCTTGGTTTTTTTGTTGTTTTTTCTCTGACTTATATGTATTTTTATTTCTTATGATTTCTTATGACTTAATAGTAAGTTGGCGAACCAAACTTGAGGTCGGACATGGTCAATCCAAATATCGAGGCCGGCCTTACTAGACTTGTTATAAAACTGGGGTCAGTCCGTACAATAGCTTTAACTGAGACCCCGCCCCGCAAGCGAGCGGCGAGATTGGTTCTTAAAGATTAATTGAAGTGAGCGTAACCAGACCCTGATATAAAACTTGCATAGCGTAAAACGCACATTATTATGTTGCTATTTAAAAGGGTTCAGATCTGTACCGACCACCCACCGTTAATCCTGTTGACCAATCTACAGTTATCTTTGCATTCACTGCCTTTTGACTTTTTCCTAAACCACATGACAAAGCTCCTTTGTACATGCTAAAGGGATCAGATGATTGGAACACTACTGAGTTGTAGGCATGGTTTGTGGGTTAAGGAGAGAGAGAGAGAGAGAGAGAGAGAGAGAGAGAGAGAGAGTTAATAGAGAGAGAGTTAAGAGAGAGAGAGAGAGAGAGAGAGAGAGAGAGAGAGAGAGAGAGAGTTTTAATAAACTAACCTATCGTTTATCTCTCATTTCATTTATTTTATAATAAAAAAAGTTCTTTACAAAATTGTCAACGCCATTGTATAAAAGAATGCGCGGTTCACGAAACAGAATTTATGTATATATATCTTGTCATCTAAATGACGTGGCCATTGACTTTACTTTTTTTTTTTTTTAAATACAGCTTTGTCATCTCTATGGTGATTTGATTTATTTTGTGGAAGTCAAAGATTGTCACAGCATAAATTTTCATATATAGAGATTATTGTTTCAGTACAAATATATTTAATTAATATGGCTGTATAAGGGCAACAATAACAATAGTGACAGTAGTACCATGTAGCCCCCACTCGATTGAAGGTATGAGTGTGAGCAAACTGATCACAACAGACCAACCAATTTGAGAACGAGTCTCGTTTTGATTATTCGAATCGTTAATAAACCAAACTAAACCAAACCGAGCCTTACGTCCCAATCACTTGGGGTCGGCTACATGAATCGTTAATTCTAGATTTTTTTTTAATGTTGGATTGTTCAATTTATAGCACCATTGATAGATCATCCCTACAGATTGATCGTCCATTCTATCGAAAGAAATATGCAATTTGGTCAAATAATTGTCGATGTCTAATTGAGTTCATCTTTATCTGACTAATCTATTTATCATAACCTACAAATTGATAGTCTTGAATCATGCATCAAAGTAGAACCGCGGTGCATGGGTGGCTGCAATGGACTTTTCAAGTGAACCCCCTAGGATCATAATCATAATAAATATCATTATTTCATATACTATTTCGTATTCGAATTTTTTTTTTTAGTATACTTTTATCATCACTGAACTAAAATCCTATAGCCGCTCCCTGCCGTGATGGGTTCGCGGATCACATCAAGTCTAGTGGCAGGATAAGGGAGGATCCATTCCCATTTTTAGTAGTATATATATTTATAGTAGAGAATGATCTGTATTTTCAACTAGCTTGTTGTACTTACATCTGGCATATCACAAGCCATTGATTTTATTCTAGTTGTCCATGCATTAGGGTACAACTCCAATTAATATTGGGGGTAAGTACTAGACAACATATTGACCGTCTGATGAAAAACATATATGGTTAATGATACATACATACCTTAGGAAATCGGATTAATTAAATATAGGAGGAGATACCACGTGTCAGAGCTAGATCTTTTACAGATTGTAAGTCAAATAATTAAAAAGACTAGAATATAAAATAAAAAAAATTTGCTCTCAATCCCTTTTTAATTATTAGCAACGAAAAAGGGATTTTAGTGATCTCACTTGTAAAAGTTAGTACAAAGATTAAGGAGCCTAGCATGATGGCATCAGGACGAGGGAGAAGCATCCAGCGAGGTTGGAACCCAAATTTCACAATCTTCGAGGCCACTAAGTCCTGAAAAGAAAACAACACACCAGTTATATGAAAGACGTCGCACTAATTGCGATTGGATTAATATTGGAAACTTCCCATGATATTGTATACATAAACATCACACTAATATTTTATTTTTTTTAAATAAGCAACAAAATTTTATTAAGAAACTCAACAAAAAGTACATCGCGGGAAGGCCATTTACGCACTTTAAAGATTGCAGTCCATAAAAGACAAAGGAAAGAGAAAAGAAAAATACGAAAAGTTACATTCAATGATAATTGAATAAGCCACGGAACAAAAGGCCCTCCAACCACCATCCCATTATCAGTTGTGTTGGCCTTGAGAGACGCCATACTTAATCAAAGCCCATCCAGCAACCAATGATAGCATCTTGTTGCATAAGTCCTTGACATCATGAGAAGTCACCATACAACAGCAGATTGAAATCATTTGGCACCCATAGATATCATCTTCAAACTAGGCATATATCCACAAATTAAGAAGAAATTAAGCAGAGCCTCTTAGCCCCTACATTTAGGAGTTGAAAGAGGATATATAGAGATAAAGCAGAGGGTGGGGGTGATCCAATTTTTTGTTGGATGGTCCTCTGTGTTCTTTTTCTTGGTTTTCCGCCTTGTTTTTCTCTCTCGGTAAGCGTGTGTGCTTAGCGAGTTCCTCTCTCGATGTACCCTTTTCGAGCTAATAAAATTTTCTTTGCCGAGCAAAAAAAAAAAGAGATAGAGCAGCAGCCCACCATATGGATCAGAAACAACAGGATGGGCCACCTGAGAAAAGCAACTTGTGGACACATGCAGCTCTTAATTAGTCGACTTATATAGCCCTCCAAAATCCAAATCATTGGAGTTGAAAGAGCTGCAAAACACAACAGATCAGTAGCAAAAATTACACCACTTATCATACCACCAAGATTGAGTAGTAACAGCGAGCAGGAGTTAACCACGAACGTCAGACTGAGACCCAAAAGAGCACTTAATTAAACAGCTTCCAGAAAAGACAGAGAGCAAAACATCCCAGGCATCCAGTAGCATACTATTCAATGGAAGTTGAATGAGTCCCAAAAGAGCACTTTTTAAACATCGTACTAATTAATTGCAATCGAATTCGTAGGTTTATTTATATTTGAGGCATGCATGTTTGATCATTATAATGTAGGAGTGTAATTAAACCAAATAAATATATAGATACTTGGTTATGCTACAAACATATATATTACAATTCGATACTCAAATCTGATCAAACAAACAGCCTCGTTCCAGAACTTGATATAAGTACTTATTTTTTAAGAAGCCAATTTCAAGCTAAAAAATAATAGACTTATTAAAATTTAAAAATATGTAAAATGGATCTTATTTGAAAGATCTCATCGGAATCTTTTGAACGATGGAAAAAAATCAAAAAATTATTTTTCCTTTATATTATTTTTGAGTTTGAAAATGTAAAATAATTACTTATTTTTAAGAATGTGTTCTAGAACGCGTTAACAAAACTCTATTGTCAAAAGTGAACTAATACTATTAATTCCCATTACTTTTTCCTCTGAAATTCAAGATTTATCAAACATAAACTCAACAGAGGAACAAAATCTTACGCAAGGTTATTGTTCCTACCTTTGTCAAGTAGTAGGAGAGCACAAGTATAAAAATTACATGAAACTGAAAACAATTCTACAATTACTATAAGCTCAACCCAACTACTAGCCCCATTATAGAGACAAATAATCCCAATAAATTAAATACAAAGGAAATAACAGTACTTGTCACACACACGTAGGGGTGTCAAATGAGCGAATTTGGGTTAAATTGGGTAAGTTATTAATGGATTGGGTCTTTAATGGGTTACTGACACATTTAAACCCAATTAGTTATGAGCCAAATTACCCATACCCAATCCAACCTATTTATTTGAAATCAAACCCAACCCGCCCATTAACCCAATTACATATATATTAAAATTTAAAATGACTAAAATACCCATGTACACTAAAATGACCATATTGCCCTTGTATATTTAAATGACCAAATTACCCTTGTACATTCAGGGTAGATTTGAATTAAAAAATCAAGTGACTTATTTTTTTTGTCTTTTAAAAAAGTATGATTGAAACTTATAATTTTTAAAAAAGACAAAAATAAGTCAAAAAGACAACTTTCTTTTGCCTTTTTAAAAAAAAATTTGAATTTCGATCAAAATTTTATGCTTTTCAATGCGAAATGTTGGTGAATGGTACCCATCCAACATTTCAATCCACTGGTTAAAAAATGCGATAATGCTGTTAATTTTGGATTCAATACTGACTTGCGACCTCAATTTGCAATTGCCTCTTAACTAGAGAAACACTTTTTCCCAAAACCCAGCAGATTTCAAAGATCAATAAATCTTTTGGGTCAAAGGGAATTTTTTGGCTGTTGAATTTAAAACATAAAAAAAATACAATTTAACGATCGAAAAATCCTTCGGCACAAAAATTTTTGGGACAAAGGAGATCGGACCCCGCGGCCGTCTTGTGCCCCATGTCGAGTTGATGATTATTCATTTTCCCCTTTGACCCAAACACTAAAATAAAAAGAGAAGGGAAAATGGGGAACAACTCTCTTCAGTTTTCTCTTCCATTTTCTTTCCAAAGTTTTGCCGACACAAAAAGGAAAACACCATTCTTATAGAATTCTCCATTTATGTGTGTTCCAATAACTTAAATAAGTACTTATTTCTTGAATTAAAGTGATGAATTTGTGATATTGAGATAGCTCACAAATTCTCACTCTTCACTAGTAGTTTCATGAATTTTGCACAAATCATTTGAACAAGGGATTTCACTGTTTTTGAAATGAGTTTGTGCTTGTTTTATGGGGATGGTGTGGTTGAGGAGAGAGAGGGGTTTGGTTGATTTAAGGATATAAAACACAGAAAGCAACTTAGAGAGAGAGAGAGAGAGAGAGAGAGAGAGAGAGAGAGAGAGAGAATTTGGTGCAGTGTTATCTCAGAAGAGAGAGAGTGGGGGCTGGTAGCTAGGGATTGACCATTACATAATCTGGTGGCATGGGTTATGTTAATGGGTTATCTTCATAACTTATTGGGTCATTTCAGTTGACCCAATTGAGATTCATTAATAGATGGATTGAGACCCATTCTAATCCAACTTATAAATGGGTTGGATTATGTTTATTTTTCAATGGATGAGTTTGGGTTTATTAATGGGTTTGAGTTCGATTTCCCACCCCTACACGCAGGTGGATAGATTCGAATTTCTGACCTCGGAGTGAGATGCAAGAGTCTTGGTCAACTGCGTTAGTCTCAGTTGGTTCAACGTTACTATTGATCACCCATGAATTCGGATCAAACTAGGAAGGTTCCCTTTTGACAAAAAAAAAACACTAAGAAGGTTCAATCTAACTGGAATAAACATATAAAAAGAATGATCCAATCGTTTTTATTTTCCTTTTTGGGATTATGATTGACTTCTTAGAGTTGTTGGTAGATCAAAAGACAATTAACCGATCACTCTATCTGGCCATCGAGCTTAATTGGAAATATGAACTTTTCTAAACAGAACATGGCCGGGTTCGATGATTTAAAAAGAAAGGTCAACCAACTTGAGTTATTATAGAAAATTGAAACTCGGTGGCTTTTCTTTTTTGTTTTTATCATGATTTAAAAACTTATAAAAGTTTACCTCAAGCTTTAAAAAAATACTATAAAACGGTAAAAAAAAAATTCCAAAATAATTGATTTAGGCCAAACCTTATCAGGATGAGCTGTTGTTTAAGAAATTGTCGAGACTGTTCATGACTTTTTTAAATATCGTACCAAGAACATCATCATCCGTGTTAAAATTCATGTTGATCGGATATGGCTTGAAATAATTTCAAAACACATTTACCCTGAAAAGAATTCATATAACACTCCATCGGATTTCATTTTTCTCAATACGAATGAGTTCCGACAGACGATGTCTGTGTAATGCAATTTTGGCGTGGCTGATGTTCTAAGAATAAAACAATCGACCCACGTACCCAAAATGCTAAAAGGGGATGCACATATAAGATCCGCCCACCAGATGGGCAGTTGTCCAATACCAGTCGTCTAATATTTTTTAGTCTTAATTTTTTTCTTGTTGGGTGATGAAAATGGAAGTACAGGTATGACACTCGCTAGTCGCCATCCCGTCAAAGATTATTGTTCCATCATACCACATTATTATATATTTGTAAGGGATTCCCACCACACATATATACCAAAGCTAAAATCTCACCACATGTAGGTGGTGTTATGGGTATATTTAGCCCCAATAAAAGGCTATGGGGACTTGAACGTCCATGGGTCATGTTCAACCAAGTCTTGAGTTTTCGCCGCTTGAACCAACTCTCATTGGCAAAGAAGCACAGACATGTCTACCGGCCTCGCGTATCCGAGTCCAACATGTATCCGTCACGGTCACGATACAACACTCTCCGGACATGTACTGGACATCCTAAATACTTGTCAATCTAATGATTTTATTATATTTCTTTCAATTAGACACATTGTGGATACTGATCTAGAACGTGTAGGGCAACACTCTTGGAACATGCATGCCAAGGAAACATTAAAAGGACAAATTAAAATGTCTCCGACGTTTATATGAAATCATAACATATCCCTATAATACAAAAACACTTTACATTTGACGTATCCGTGTCCTCAGTTTCAGAGAAAATAACGTGTCCGCATGGTTGTGTCGTGTCGCGTCCATATCACGTATCCGTGTCCATGTTTTTTAGCTCATTGGTAGTCTTAAAAAAATTAACTAGATGGAATCTACATATATTTTTAGGAATATAACTTATTTCGCATAACTAACTATTTGGCGGATAAATGTGATACCAATCAAGGATTAAGCCTGGCCATTAAGGGACTGTTATTCATTCCCCCAGGACACTGTCCCTCGATTGACGGCGCGTGCATGTTAGGAGAGGTGAAACGTTGGTAATATTCCTTTTATAACTTTTTAAATTAGTTTATGTACATCTCGACTATTTCTTGAAAATTAATCTATCATCTGTTAGCAAAAATATATCCCAATTAAAGTTGAGATGAAAGTTTCGTAAAAGAGTTGATAACATCTAAGTAAAAGATTTCAAATATGAATTTTTTTTTTGATCAGCTCGAGCATGAAAGTTGAGAGAATAAATTTTCAAGTTTTGGGCCTTGACCACAAAATATTCACAAGAACTCTGATTCTAAATTCCCTGTTTTAATTTTCACATCAATACTTCGGAAATATTCACTTGTTTTTTCCTAGTTCTTGCACATCTAAATATTCTGATTCTGATTCGAAATATTCACATGCATCTAAGTTCCATGCAAGTCTTTGCACGAGATGAATTCAGGAGATGGGATTTGAAATTGGGATTAGGGTAATATTCATGCATGGGATGAATTCTGATTCTGATTCTCTCTCTCTCTCTCTCTCTCTCTCTCTCTCTCTCTCTCTCTCTCTCTCTCTCTCTCTCTCTGGGCCACAAATTCACATGTTGCTGACCAGTGTTGTCCCTTATACTGCAAGCTTTTAAGGCATTCATTAGGGTGACAAAGAAAAATGGTCTAGGGTGCATGTACATAGATTTGGCGTATAGACTGTGTCTTTCTATTTGGAAAATCGTAATAAATTAATCAACCAACCTCATCACCATAAATGGAATTTTATTTATTTATTTGTTTATTCCATCAAACACATTTTTCAAGCAATCAGAGTCGTAGGTCATGGGTTGGGTAACCCTAATCATAGCGACACCTGGCATGGTTACACAAGAATCATAGAATGTGAATGGCTTCACTAAAATAGGTTTTGATTATGGCAAATTCAAATGATTTTCTATTCTAATCCAAGAGACAAGTTTTGAATGCTATATTCCTGCCCGGAGATCATAAAACAATTCTTTTTGACATTTTGCAATAATTAACAGAATTGGAAGTCCATTTGTAGAGTTAGTTAACACTTATAGGTCTAAACTACTCTATATAATAAGTTTTGAAAAATTAAATTAGGCATCCATTTTAGGTGATGTAACTACCTCACATAATATGTTGGTATAGTGGCTATTTGGTACATGACAGATCCGTTGGTGGTGGAGGCGATGGCAGCAAGGGATCTATAGCATTCATTTTGCGATTGAACTGGGGCTGGAATTGGTTATTATTGAAGATGATTCACAACAATTGATGCCTTTTTTACAAAGGCGCAAGGAAGACCATTAGGGGGTTGGGCTGCTTGTAGCGGATATCATGCATCTTCTAGGTGGATTTTGTAATGCAGAGTTTTCCTTAACTTGCAAGAAGGAGCGGTAATGGGGTTGCCCATAGTATCGCTCAAAAAATAGTGAGAGACTTTCAACGTGCATTGGAGTTTAGGCCTCCAATGTGGCATCTTTATCCTCTTCAAGGGGATGGATGCCCTATTTGATGTAATTCTTCATTATATTGGTTCTATCAATAAAATCTTAGCCCTATCAATTGACAAAAAAAAAAACTAGAAGATAAGTTCGATCCAGAAAATGTACTCTTCATACATCTTTAGTGTTCTCGTCAGATTGATCATGCATGGGATGAATTCTGATTCTGATTCTCTCTCTCTCTCTCTCTCTCTCTCTCAAATCCACATGTTCGTGACCAGTGGTGTCCCTAATACTATACTACTAAGTTTTTAAGACATTCATCAGGGTGACAAAGAAATGGTCTAGGGTGCATGTACATAGGTTTGGCGTACGGACTCTGTCTTTCTACTTTATATATATATATATATATATAGAGGAATTTTCAAGTGAGCGATCCCTCATTTTTTTAAAATGAGGGACTTTCATTTCCCGATCAAATTTTGAAAATCCGAGCCGCTCAATGTATGCAGAACGTGATTTTAAGGGTATTCGCGAGAAATCAGCAAAAAAAATGACCGGGAAGGGCTTCATCCGAGCAGTTTTTTTTGAACCGTTCAATGAAAACTATTCGGATGAAGCCCTTCCCGGTCATTTTCTTTTGCTGATTTCTCGCGAGGACTCTTAAAATCACGTTCTGATCACTTTGAGTGGCTCGGATCATCGAAATTCAATCGGGAATGGGAGTCCCTCATTTTAAAAAAATGAGGGATCCCTTACCGGAACCTAACTCATATAGAGGAATTTTCAAGTGAGCGATCCCTCACTTGAAAATATATATATATATATATATATATATATATATATATCTCGTAATTAACCAACCTCATCACCATTAATTATTGATACCATTAATAACACATATCAAGCGATCAAGTCATAGGCCATGAGGGTTAAATTAAGAAGGATAATGCTACTCACACAACGATTCAAACACAACACCTTACACAACCTCTCACATACATGTGGGGTCCACACATAGTAGTGTGTATGGAGCCCACATGCATGTGAGAGGTTGTGTAAGTTGTTGTGTTTGAATTGTTGTGTGAGTATCATTTTTGAATTAAGAAATAGGTCATGAGTTCGGTACCCGTAATCATAGGGACACCGGGCATGGTTACATAGAAGAATCAAGAATGTGATTGCTGAACTTCAGTATATTAATTAGATTTTGATTATTGTCAGTTCAAGAAATGATTTTTTATTCGATCCAAAAGACAACTTCTGAATGTATTATTCCTGCCCGGAGATCAAAAAACAATTTTTTTTTTTGACATTTCGCAATAAAAGAATTGGAAGGCCATGTCTAGAGTTTAGTAACACCTATAGGTTTAAACAAGATACCCAGGGTTTGCCCAATAGTTTGAACGGATACCCGAACTTTGGGAGAACTTTTCAAAGTCTGGGGTTCGTTTTTCCACAGGGTGAGTACCCTATAGGAAGTGGGGAGTTGTGACTGGTGCGGCCGCCCCAGGTCGCCCGGAGGTTTGGGTTACGCAGTCGGGTCCATTTAATGTTTTGGCTGTAGTGCTATTCCTCCGTTACCCAAAAAAAAATTACATTAATAAGTTTTGAAAATTTAAAGAAAGTATCGATCCATATTTAGTGATGCAACTATATACCTTACATTTTTGTTTAATGCAACAAGAAGTATGTGAAGTCATTCTAACGGTAACTAAAACACTCATGTACTTATTTTCTACCTATTAAAAAAAATATAGATATGGCGATGTAATATTAGGTGGATTTTGATCAGGTTGTCTCAAAACAAGACTTCTTTTTATCTATGGTTAAAAAAAAAAAAAAAAGACATTAATACGACCAATTTACAAAAATTGAAAAAATTCAAGAAATTAATGAGAGATAATGGTTTAAAATATATCCATTAAGGATTTGAAAATTGAGAATTCAAAATTTCCCCATTCCTATCCATTAATGATTCAATAATTTTAGGTAACTGTAATTACTACAATCCCACTAATTTAGGAAGTAAACATACATACATATGAATATATTTTTAAAAGGATAAGATAGGTAATTCACCATTTGAAATGATGAAAACATAATACCAAAAAGTGGACAGGATGAAAACTTACGTGACATGACTGATGAGGATGAATATTTAAATACTCCATTGGCGGGGGTGTAGTCGAAACTGTCAGCCCCACTATAGAACCGCCTTTCAAATTAGCTAGTCTATAAAGGGGAAGATATTCAATGTTCTTGGGCAACATTGAGCACAAATTTAGAGAACACATTGGTGTGGAGTCAACCCCAAGTATGCAGGCTCTATACCAATGTGTGGTCCAAATTCGTACTCAAACCTTTTTTCTTTGAAGAGTAAAAAAAAGAATTTATTAATCTTTGAAAATAAATTACAAAGATTAAAAGGACCTTAAACGAGGCATCAAGCCGAGAGAAGAAACCCTACAAAGAGACGATATCACTCCACAATAAAATGCCTGCCGCAAAGACACGAAGGGAGAGTTTTTTCTCTCAATAATTTCTCGTAGGTGAAGAGTTTTTTTCTCCAGAAAAGCTATGTGCACAGTAAGCTGTGCACAGCAGCTGTTCACATACGTCTTTTTCTCCCGCCTCGGGTCCCACAAAGATGATTGGAGCCGCTCATTTTGTTCAAAATATGTCGTTTAAGATCTCTGTAAAAAATGAGCTTCGTTCGATATCGTTAGAGACATTAACAAAACACCCAAAATCACTTCAGAATTTAGGCTAAATTCTAAAGTGATTTTGGGTGTTTTGTTAATGTCTCTAATGATATCAACGAAGCTCATTTTTTACAGAGACCTTTGAACAAAATAAGCAGCTCTGATCATCTTTGTGGGACCCGAGACGGGAGAAAAAGAGGTCTGTGCACAGCTGCTGTGCACGTAGCACAGCTCTTTTTTCTCTAGATGTAAGGTCAAACCACCTTGGCTTTGCGGCTTTGCGCAAACAAAACGACAAATACAATGGTTAGTCTACCTATATCTATGGGCTGACAATTGGCAAACGTTAGGGCCTTTTTTCCAGAAATTTGAGGAGTATGTGGGTTATAATATAGGTAGAGCTCAGAATGCCAAGGTAGCTTCTATCATTAAAAATGGAGTCTGGGTTTGGCCTAACCTAAGATGTGCTAGGCAGATTGTTGCTAGGACTGAACTTTCTCTGATGCCCAACCCTCTTGTTTTTGATTCTGTGAGATGGTTACTTCGTAAATCTGGGATGTATACAATTAAGTCAGCTTGGAATGCTCTACGTACTAAATTTTCAGTGGTTCTTTGGTCTAAGTGTGTTTGGTTTCCAAGTCATGTTCCTCGTTGGTCCTTTATCGAATGGCTTGCAATTCTAGGGAGATTGTCTACCAAGGATAGACTTCACAATTGGGGATTACCGGTTGATGGAATGTGTTTGCTCTATCAAGATGTGAAGGAGTCTCATGAACATTTGTTTTTTGAGTGCTCAATATTCTCAAATGGTTTGACAGATGCTGCTTCACAAAAATAACATTCAACGCCCTTGGTTTGGTTTGTTTAGTGAACTAGACTGGATGTACACTCACAGATATTCTAATTCTTGTCCTAATCGTGTCTACAAACTTTCCGTCACTGCCTCAATTTATTGGATTTGGAGGGAACGTAATCGAAGGCAATTATTCAAGGGGTCTGGTGTGCCTTCTCAGACTTTAGGGTCCCAGATTATTATTGAGGAAGTCCGAGCGTAGCAAAAACTCGTGAAAGTCTAAAGAGTTTTTTGGTATCAGATTTTGTATCCTATGTATCTCTAGATTGTTTATAACTCGGACCTTTCAAAACAAGATTCTTCAATTTTAGGAGAAATTTTTTAGTGCCAAGCGAGTATATCCCACATGGTGCCCGCTTGACACTTCCAAGCCGTCCGATGCACTTTTGGACGGCTCAAATTGAAACATTCTCTCTGCTCTTACCCCTCCTCTTTCTCTCTCCTATTTCTCTCCAAATCCAAGCCATTCAAAATCGAAATGGACGACCTGGATGCACCGAGCGGGCACCACGTGGTACATGCTCAGCACTGAAAAATTTCTCCAATTTTAGACCACAGCCCACCAAGGTTGATAGGCAACCACTCAGAAACAACATTATGCAACCATGCAGAAATTTCTTCATACTATCACACAATTTGGTATGCAACAAGTCAAAAAAAGAGATGAGCCGGGTCTAATTGCATTAACATTCTCAGTTTGAAAACTTACTTCAACGAGTTACTATCTGTCCCCCGTGAGTGCTGTAGATGTTCTAATTGCTCAATGTAAAAAAACAACTCACATTTAATTTTTCAAAGGTTCAAACTCAAATCTGCGGAAAATGCAACAAAATCTTCAACATGTTCCTCAGTGCCTTCTTGTTTTAGATTCGCTTTTGGAAAGCGTCATCCCTGAAAGCTTGTTGATCTCGTACAGAAGTCCAGCAGAGAACAAGAAGCTGCAGAGTAATAAAAAAAACATTAGTATAGCATCATCTGCATTTCCGCTTATTTCCTTTCTTTCATTTATCATCCTTATTTTTCTCACTCCAAGACCACAACATAAACCACCGGCTATATGTTAAGGGCATAAAAAAAAAAATGTTAATGTGACTACACTATCTTGAAACTGAGTAAAGAAAAAAATACAGTATCGAAATTCCTTTCTGAAGTTGACCGTTTCGAATCTCATGCAAAGGTGTTTGCCCATTGTTCACTTCCACACTTGTTCTTTCCCCTTTCGGAACCAGCTATAACAGAAAATTCAGATGTTATAGATCCATTCTCGCTCCCTCCTCAACTATAACCATGTCTTCCAACGCCAAGGTATAACCATGGGAACTAAACCAATCTATATAGCTGCATGCCCAATCAAAAAATTTATCCTAAAACCAATAGAATGAATGCATGCACATGATATGCTTCACATACATTGCTAACTTGAAATTGATGCTAGTTCCCATAATCTTTTCCCTTTTTGGTAAGTCCAACTTTTTAAGGGGACAAGAAACAAACGGAATGTAAATTAAAAGCCAAGAGAAAAGGATGATGATGGTGATTGGATACTTACTTTCGAAACAGGACTAACAATTTGGGACATCCCAAATGAAAAAGACGGACCAACACTTTGGGACCCAGGGATCTATTGTCTAAGCAGTTATGGTGATATGTTTAGAACCTAGGGATACGCAGTTCTGAATGGGTGTTGAGGCTAAATTCATCACCAGTTCCTTGATTTAAGCTTCATCACATCCCAAAAACATATGCATCTTTTTCCGCTTTTGATTTTCACTGTTTTATTCTTCTTTGGAGGTAGGTTCCTTCAGCTTATAACATTAGTCCTCTAGTTCAATCCATAGAGATGAAATAACTCTCCTCAAGTGAGGAAACTGATTTCCTTGTCAACAAACTCTATTTAAGTGGGAAACTGATTGCGAAGGAAACACATTTGGAAATAAAGACAAAACTTGAACAAAATTATAATGAAAATTGATAGGACACAAGGTCACATTCCCGAGAAATTTAAGAAACTTAAACTTGTTAGAAACTCTTGCCATAGGTTGTAGACACTCCATAAAAACAGCTTCTCATAGTTTCTACAAAACTTTCAGGACGCAAATCCTGTCCGTTCAATCATGCAAAACTGTTCCAATATGTTCCAAAAGAAATTCTGTAGCATTCATATTTTAAATTTTCATGAAAGTATTTCAGTACCTTTAATTGCTACTCTAAGGTTCACAATCAGATTCTCTCACAAATATACTCTTCGATTATACATCAGCTAGCGTTTACTGCTTCCATGATAATTCTGGAACTTGTTTTACGTTTCAATTCCCAAAATGTATCCCACTTCCATTTTGTTTATTGGCTCCTATGGTCTAGAATCTAAACCTTCCATCGTGGAAAGTAAAAATGACCTAGAGAATATTTAACTCTTCTATTCCCACAAAACCTGCAACAGGGAGATCTTGAAGCACATTTGCCTGAAAATTGAAACTGGAGCTAATATCTAAACAACAGACACAAAACTGCAGATTAGCTACTAAAAGTTATAGTGTGTTTGGATAAATCACTGAGGTGTTGGCTTGTTCAAAACGTTTACAAGGTGGTACGGTTAGCTGCAAATTGCAATGCATCAAAAGGGAGGAGCAACAAGGGGTAGGTAGTTGTTGAAAACTAAAGTGACTATGTTGCTAGATAACATGCCAACATTTGCACTTACAATCAAATAATTGTACCTGTATATAAATACAAGAACACTTTAGGCCAGCAAACTTAATGCTCTTGGATCCAAAAACCACACTGAACGCTATTCAATGCTTCATACACAGCAATGCTCTATGTATGGGTTTCAAGATTAGCAATGATACTTGCCACATGATATGGCTCATCATTATGGTTTTCTGTGGCTTACCAAGGGAAGTTCACAATTTACATTGCAAAAAAGCCCCCTGCCAAATCAAATACTATGGAGCCCATAGCAGTTAGTGACAAAGGATTTCATATTTCTCGAGCATGAATGACAAGCATTGCAGTAAATAAAAACAGAATTGTAGTAAATAAAACTCGAGCATGAATGACAAACATTACCATGTTGTAATACAAACTCGATGAACAGTGCTAGCAGCGATAAGAGCAACTGCCTCAGCAAATATAACTGCATAGGAAAACATAGAACAATAATAATCATGACCTAATTTCAGTGCTTTAATCCTTCATTAAATAGCCAATAAATAAACTTTGCACAATTTTGTCCATTTGTCTATCACTTAAATGTTTCCATACAGGAGTCTCTAGTTTACTTGTGCCACTTACGCCTCAAAATCATGAGCATTGCCATAGTGTCAGATTTCCTGGGTCAGGATTCAAGCCAAACAGCGGAACAGATATAAATGTATACCAAGTTCTTATTTTTGTCATTTACGCTTCACTAATATAAATGGAAGAAACAAATGAAAAGGCTGCCCTTACCAGCACCCCATCCTGTCTTGATGCCAATAGTTTCCTGGTAATTCCCAATGAACTGCAAGAAATAAATGGAAGTGAGTGCAAAATACCATAACTAGCTCACTATGTATCAGTCAACGATGTCGAGGATTAAAGCATATTGATAGCTCATAATCTGAAACTACGGAAAGATGAACTTATAAAATGGTCATTACATTCTGGAATTGTAAGGAAAAAACAAAGTACATAACATGGAACATCAGTACAGCAATAAATTGTATACATTTGCGTCACATAAACATTAGACGTCAAACACGTCCAAACTGGTTGTGTACTATTACAATTACCTCAACAGCCCATATGTGGGGAACTTGGTGTTCGTCGTCTGAACACATATGAGACACATTCAGTATCTTGGCACACGTATGGATTTATCACTTTATCCTTCCCGTAGGCCATTTAATAATCGAACCCAAGATCTTCACAACACCCTATCTAACAACTTCCAATATAGGTTATAAATAGTTTAGGCTTCTAAAGTTAGACAATAGGGATCTCTCCCTACTTCGAACATAAATATCTAAAATAATCCTCTATTACTGTATCCTGTTACTATCAATAATACTGACATGTTGCTTTTCATATCTACATGAGCATGGCCACATTGAGAAAAAAAATCTACACGTGCATAGAATCAGTGACTCCCTACCATGTCCATGTCCTACCATTTGGTCACTATCATGTTCGCATGTCCAAATATTGCCATACTTTACCCAATATAGGCATCCGACTTGGAATAAAACTTCCTAAAAAGGGAGCTCCAAGGTTTTTGTCGGAAAGAACTTATAAATCCATGGTGGCAAAATCACTTATGGAATACTAAGTCATGAAAAGCATTAAGGTATATAAAGTATGGCCACTTTTTAACAAATATCATTGCAGAAGAGAAGACTAAAGGAAAGGAACTAAAGAAGAGAGGCATGCATTAGATACTCCAAAAGAGGCCAAACACATGACTGCTAATTAATCAAACCACTCAATTATGATACTTGACATTGAGAAGAATCGTTTAGGTACTTCAGAATCTTCAGATGGACTTTTGCTATGTTAACTAGATGAGATCGTTTCGATACAAGGGAAGGAAAAGGTAATGTGGTACACACAGGCCCTAAAGTGAGGTACAATAGCTGTAGACTTCTATAGATGGCAAAGCAAAACTAGAATTTACATCTTTAAAATGAGTCAAATGACATATCATTTTCCAAACTATTCATGTAAAGTACATTTTCTAGAGGCTTCATGACCATCTGTTTGGCTTTCCAAAGCTCCACTCTCTAGACTTTTAGCATATGCCTTCTCATTTTCTTGTCCTACACAATACTACAGGGGAAAATCAAAAAGCTTCGGGGTTCACTATGGAGCGCAAAACATAGAATGGGTTGTTGCGTTCCATTGTTTGGGAGCGAAAGTATATTCATTTGAAAACATAAATTGCAAGTAGTAGTGTTTTTACGTAAATCAAATAGTATGACACTTCCAAGTCTTCAAGCTCAAGGTAAACCTACACACTTGTTACACGTGCATATTTAACTGCATGATTGCTACAAATCAGTAAAGCACTTTTGCAACACTATGTTTTGTATTACATCATTCATTTCACAAGACAAATTTTGAACATAAAAGAGAAAATCCACTTTTGCTGAGTCTATACCCTTGAAATTAGAGAATGGGTGGGCCCACTTCTGATGTCAATTCCCGAGTGCATGGAACATAGTTCATAAATGTGGCACGGCGTAGTTTTCAATTTCAAATTCCAACATAAATGACAATAATCGCAGCAAAAAGATTCTGAATTATACAAATGGTCAGAGACAAAAAAATCAAACATATAACGCCATCCCAACAAACAGAGGTTGCGAGCAAATAAAAAGATTATGTGATGTCAGCAGCCCTTTGGAACAGGGGTGCGGGTAGGAAGTGTTCAAATGAATGAAATGGTATTATCATTGGTCTAGGGGCAAACAGAAAGATGGTGTATTGCCCGCAGACCTTAGGAAAGGGGGTGCAGGTAGGAAGTGTTCAAATTGTTAAAGAACATTATATCATCGCGAAGAGACAATAGATTCAGAAATTGGTATTATCAGCAGAGCAGTACTTACGTATAAACTTATAACCACAGTTCGGGATAAACCTATGAGTGAAAACCATTTCAAAAATAGCCACATGAGAAATATTTTAACTCACCGTCAGCAACACAACAAATAGAAGAGAACTGGTGAACCCTCCAAGTATAGTGAATAACTCCGATGATGCTAACTTCCCTCTATACATTTCTTGGAGTGAGAGAATGATAATAAATAGCAGAAGAGAATATAACATTGAACTCCCTGTTCCCGCCATGGCCTTCAAGTTGCCAAAAAGAAAACAAACTATCATCACATCAAACTTTTACTGGCTAAGAACAACACTAAGAAGAGGGATAATAAATCATTGCAATCCTATTCACAACACACAATAAACTTGAAAGGAGAAGTGGAGAACCATACCAGTCAACAGACTAGGCACTGCTTATTTGACTAAAGAAAGGCTACAAGCATTCATTCATCACGCATAGAAGCACGAGACCGAAAAAAAGGTTCTATTGGCGGCCAGTAAGTTTCAATTTCCTAGGGCTGTGTATGGATCAAGGAGTGGGTAGCGAAAAAGAATTGGGAATAGAAAAATTAAAGGATCTAACAGCTCAAACGGTTAAATCCTTCAACTTTTTCCATGTCCTTATCATTTCCCTTACCAATCCTTCATCCAAACAATAGCATTAGAGGCATTGCACAAACCCATTGGACAAAATTGCAAGCCTTGTATGCCACAATTGTTTTTTGATACCTCAAATTTGTTCATTCCTATTTAAGATGCGCCAAGTTGATTAAGCACCACTCTACTCCAGCAAAACAACAGAACCCAAAAACACGGGGCCGGCCCCGGGCCTAGAAAGCCCACCGCTTCAGGGTCAGAAGAAATGCTAAAACGAAGGAGACCCTAAATTTTATAACACTCCTACATATGATTCGAATCTAGAATGAATTTACTCCTGGTGTGTGGATCGGTTATTTTCTTACTCCTAAAAGTGTGTTCTACTATAAGCCCCTTTAGATACGATGTTTAAGCGCCTCAATTACCAGAAGGAAAACAACAGCAACAACGAGAGAGAGAGAGACAGAGAGGGGTACCTGTTCGATTTTAGACGATGGCCTGGTACGAATTCTGATCGAATAGAAATTTTAGGGGTGCAAACAAAAACTATATATCGCAACAATCACAGAGAAACCCCAAGAGCTTGATCTCTGTTACAAATTACTCACTGTACTCGTTCTTGTTTTCACTTCTAATTCTACATTTTGTTAATTTAACAACAACGTCAACCCTGTGAATATAGGTGACATTTTTAACGGTAAAAGTACACAAGCACCCTCTCAACTATCATTTTTTCTCATAGGGACCCCCTCATGTTTAAAAACGCCCATACAGACCCCCTCACCTATATGAAATGAAAAATTGGCTAACGCTATTAACGGAATGAAGGAAAATGACGATTCTACCCCTAAAAAGTCATCCACACTTACCCCCTCATCTATAAAAATTATCCACGCTGACTCCTTCATCTTAACGGCGTTTTTGACAGAAGGGTGTTAATTGGTTAATGGTTATAGTTGAGGGGGTCTGTATGGGCATTTTTAAACATGAGGGGGTCTCCATGGAAAAAAATAATAGTTGAGGGAGTCTCTGTGTACTTTTGCCACTTTAGCACCAGTTAGAACATTTCCATCCCTTACTCAAATTTTCAGTTAAATTAGTAAAAATATGGATAAAAGCTTCATTTGGTATTGTGTGCCCTAATGGATAAACTTAAATCGAAGCACAAATATCCACAAATTTAGTAAAAACTTCATTAATATTAAAGTTATAAATTTAAAAGCATGAACTTTGCCTTCAAAAATTTGAGTAAAGGTGTACGTTTAGGTAAGGAGTGGATGAGGATTTTGGTGATTTTTACTCAAATTTGAGTTTGAATCAAGATTTAAGTCGGTAACATGTCATTATCACAATAAAATCCGGCTTATTGAGCACTAGATATAAATCAAATAGCTATGACCTGATACAATCTTACAGATGTGATGGCTGCAATCATGGTAAGACGAAGGAAGGTGTTATTTGAAATAACTAGGCGTGAGAACCGAAATAAGAATAGAGCGAGCCAATATAAATTATTCTAAATTCAAACTCACTTTTTTTTTTGATAATCCAAATTTTACCCAAAGGGTTACAAAAGAGGGGAAAGATCCCTAGATAAAACAGAATAAATAACAGGGCTAGGAGACGCCACCCAGTTGACTGGTATAAGACCCTTCAAAGCTTGACCTGGCACCAAATGAGCAAGCCCATTAGCATCCCTTTTGATCCAAGCACACAAAATCCCTTCTTCCCAGCAGAGCTGCCTAATATCCAATACCACAACTACAACATCCCAAGGGGGAACAAGCTCAGAGACACTTTTAATAGCCAACTAGTTGTTTGATTCCATAATAGCTCTTTTGATGCCCAAAGATTTCACCATCCCACACGCCAACCGAATGGCCACCAGTTCACCGTGCAAAGGAGATAGGATTTTTGTATGGATCACTTGCCCATCCACTAATACTCCTTCATCATTTATGAGGACCGCTGCGCTAACTCCTTCCCTTCCATTATGATGAACAGCGACATCACAATTTAACTTGAAACTTTCATGATCCGACGCCCTCCATTGGGAAGTTATGTCCTCAACAATAGGGTTATCCATATGGACCAAACGGGGGATCTTAAGATCCGAGAATTCATGAAGAGCCTCAAAAGCTCTCCTCAAAGTTTTCTCGGGATCAATAGGATTAAGATTGAACACAAAGTCATTCCGAGATTTCCAAATATGCCAAGCAATCATCACCACTTTCTCCAAGTAACTCATCAACTATTCTCGCTTCAAATCATCCACTATTTGAGAAGCACATTTTTGGACAGAGCTTGGATGGCCATGACCCACATTGAGATTTAGGTTGCTCCCAAACCAAACTGCACGAACCTACTGGCAATCAAACAACAAATGTTCAATGGACTCCTCAAAACTATCACAGATAGGGCACACCTTTGAGGAGCCATATCTCCTTCGCATGAGATTCTCCTTAGTAGCTACGCTATTGCTGCATGCCGTCCACCAGAAATGACAAACTTTGTGGGGAATGTTCAACTTCCAAACTACTTCCTAGAGCTTCTTATTGGGAATAAATGAGGAGGAAGGGCCGTTACTTTGAGGAGACAATGCCAGAACAGCTTGATGATAACCTGACTTGACTGAATAAATCCCATTCTTCGATGATGCCACACCAAATGGTCCTGTCTCTTTAATTGCGAAATTGGAATGTACACAATTTCTTGCAACTCCTCCTGAGAAACCACTTGGCCCAACAATTCCATTTTCCAACTACCCTTAACTTGATCTATCACGCCTGTTACTCACTTAATATCACACTCTTCTAGTTTAGGGGAAGAAATTTAAAAATTAGACGAAGATTGAATCCATCTATCTCCCCAAAACCTGATAGATTCTCCATTCTGCACTTGCCACCTTATACCTTTGTTTAGAATCTCTTTAAGGTGCAGCAAACTCAGCCAAGCCCACGAAGCTCTGCTACCTCTTTTAGCTTCAAGAAAAAAGCAATTTAGGAAGTAAAGCCCTTTGAGAATTCTAGCCCAATAAGATTGAGGGTTCTGAATTAGTCTCCACCTTTGACGAGCCAAAAGAGCCTCATTCATAGCCTTAAAATTCCTAAAGCCCGTACAACCATCAGATTTTGCCCTTGTCATTTTATCCCAGCTGCACCAGTGAATTCCTTTAGCCTCAGCATCTCCTTTCCACCAAAAATTAGACATATGAATTAAGGTTTTCACACAGACCTTTTGGCAACAAGAAACACGACATCGCATAGCTTCAAATGGTCTGTGTTACGAACTTAATCACAGTCTCTTTTCCCCCCACAGACATACGCTTCTGTTTCCACCTTTGAAGTTTGCCAAGAGTTTTCTCAACAATGAAAGAATATGCTTCTGTCTTTGATTTCCCCCACTCAGTGGGTAAGCCCAAATATTTAGCATCTCCTTTTATCAACGGCACATCAAAGACATCGCTCACAAGTTGTTTATCTTATCACACATATTCACAGAAAATGAGATACCTGACTTGTCAAAATTTATATTTTGCCCAGAAGCCTCCCCATAATCCTTATGAATGAATTTAATTTTGACACAATTCTGCACTTCTGCCTTCAGGAATAGAAAAGCATCGTCAGCAAAGAAGATGTGGGACAATTATGGGCAATTTTGATTAAGCTTGATGCCACAAAGTCATTACTATCCCTGGCCACCTTGATCAACTTTGACAACACATCTTTCATTATCACGAATAGGTAAGGGGACAGAGGGTCCCTCTATCTCAACCCCCTGCTCGGATTGATATGAACTCTTTCTTCCCCATTCACAACCACTGAGAAATTAACAGTAAAGATGCACTGTATAACCCAATTGATCCATTTCAGATGAAAACTCATTTTCCCAAGAAAAGTTTCAACAAAATCCCACTCAACTCTGTCGTAGGCTTTATTGAAATCTAGTATAAGGGCCATGAAACCGTCTAGACCTTTCTATTTTAGTTTCAACGTGTGGAAGGGCTCATGGGCGATTAAAATATTATCTTGAATAAGTCACCCAGGCACAAAGGCGGATTGGTTTGGAGAGATAATTTTTTTTGTAGAATGCTCTTTAATCTATTCGACAGCACTTTAGTGATCACCTTAACCGAGAAATTACATAAGCTAATTGGCCTATACTACCCAAGGGATTCAGGAAACTATACTTTTGGGATCAAGACAATATTGGTTCTATTAAACTCCTTTAGCATATACCCATTAGAAAAGAACTTCATCGCCTTACAGACCCCTTCTCCCACCTTATCCCAATAAGTTTGAAAGAAAAAACCAAGGTACCCATTAGGGCATGGTGCCTTTAGTGACCCCAACTTAAAAGCAACACTTTTAATCTCTTCCTCAGAAACTTCTTTGATCAATCTTGCATTCATCTCCTCAGTGATACAATTATCCATAACTGCCAAGACCCTGGAGAAGTCCCTAGCTTCAACGCCTTCAAACAAAATAGTAAAGAAATCACAAATCAGGTCATTAATCCCATCTTCATCCTCAATCCATATTCCACTACTAGTCTTGAGCCTTGAAAGCTGGTTCCTTTGTCTTCTTTGATTCATGCAGGCATGGAAGAAAGCTGAGTTCTTGTCTCCATAATTCAATCGATTAATTCTAGATCTTTAATGAAGGGCCATTTCCTCCCTAAGATACAGAACCTCAATTTCCTTCACCAATTACCTTTCTCTTTGCAAATTCTCCTAAGAGAAGGCCTCTGCTTGGACAAACTTGAGTCTCTCCTGCAACAGCTTTAGCCTCATTCTATCTTTCCCAAACACTTTCTTACTCCAATCTAGTAATGCTTGTTTACACTTTTTCAGTTTCTGAGCAAGTCCGAAAAGATCAGAACCTTTGTGAGGCACACTCCAAGCCCTACCAATAACTTGAGCGCAATCAATGTGAGTGGACCATTTGGATTCAAACTTGAAAGTAAAAGGAACCTTCTTAAGATGGACTCTGCACTTCACTAAAAGAAGGCAATGATCAGAACCCACTTTTAGTTCATGCAAGACCTGAGCAAGAGGGAACAAATTATGCCATTCCATTGTTGTCAGAGCACGATCTAATCAAATACGAATGTTGTTCTCCCCCTCCTGATTATTAGACCATGTATAACTAGGACCTTTGAATTCCAAATCCATAAATTCACAGTCCGACAGAAGACTATGAACTAGCCCATTCTTCCTCTACTACATGGCATGCCCCTTTATTTTTTGGCATGAGCACCATAATCATTAAGATCCCCAACACATAGTCAAAAATACCCATTTTCTCTAGCGATAGCCTTCAAGCGATCCCAGAATCTCAATCGCTCATTCCAAACCAAAAGAACATAAACAAAAGTAATAAGAAATGAACTACTAATACGAGGCCAATTGAAAATACATCTAATTAAATTTTTGGAAGAAAATCTAACATCTAGGATTACCTCATTAGACCACCACAAGGCAAGTCCACCAGCTTTGCCAATAGGACCACACACCATCCATTATTGAAATGGAGTCTCCTTCTTATTCTTTCTAAGGTGTCACTCTTATTCTTGGTCTCCATGAGGAACACCACTGGAGGGAGATGGGTTGTGACCAGCCCTCGTAAGATCTGGAATGTTAGGGGTCGCCCTATCCTCTGAATATTCCAGTTGAGAATCACCATTGAGCTTGTGGCTATTTAGGGCCAGCCACCATTGCCCTTTCTCCGGTGTCCTTTTGTGCCACTTCATCCATCCTATCATCTGAGTCACCCTGAACAGAGCCACCTCCCACATTATCTCCACAATTAATTTCAACATCAACCAGATTGCCCTGTGAGAAGAATGAAAGCTTGTTCCATCCCTTGTCCAAACCCCCAAGAGACTTACCTCCACGTCTGCCTCTGCCACAACTGGATTTGGCTCGACTAAGGGGCAACACCTTCTGGAGCTGCCCATCAAGCCCTACTGCTTCCAGCACCTTCCTCTAGCTGAGCTCCCCAGCCTCTTCTAACAGAGAATTATTCTGTTTCTTCCCCTTATCTTCTCTTTTAGGCAAATCTGAAATTTTTCGTTTTAGGTTCAGCGCTGTGTTAAAAGCCTTGGCTAGACCATCTTCACCCGCCCCTAACGAACCCAGAACACACTCTGGGCCTAAGGGAGGGCAGGCTCACCCTCAAGCATACTTCTAGGCCTCTTAACCTCCATTAGGCCCAAATTCTGAGCAATAGAGAATTCTCTTGGGCTATCATGCTCTTCTACATAATAGTGGGCCTAAGTATCTGTGGGTTTCTTTCCAATGCCTCCCTCGTTTGTCGCTTGGGCTAACAAGTTATGGCGAGGCAACTCTAACGGCCGACTTATCTACTCCATCCTAGAAGAAAGAATATTTTCCACCTCCTCTCGTGCTCCAGTTGTCTCCACCTGCGACGTGGCACCGATACAAGATTCCGTACGTATGGAGATACTTTCCCTCTTTCCACGTCTTGGATCTCCTTCCGAATTAGTGGATAGGACAAAACCACCCACGCGCCCTCCTGAAGAACCAGCACACGTGCCACCTTCCTCCACCTCTGTTCGACGCTTAGCTTCTGGATAGACCAACTTCAGCAAAGGCTTATCCCCATATTGGGTAATATCCATAACAGCGTGATCATCTCTCAGACTTCCATCATAACCCCATTTTTTAGTATCCAAACTTCTTTTCTCCCTGCATTCATTCTCTGAGTGTCCCACCATTCCACACCCGTAGCAGAAATCTGATAGCCGTTCATACTTGAAGCTGATCTAGATGTCTTCTTCCTTAGCCCTTCTGAGGAAGAAACCTTGCTTCAAAGGTTTTAAAACATCCACCCATATGCTAACCCTCAGAAAGTTTGACAGCCAGCCTCTCTCACCCGGCTCCTCCATTGCTATGACATCTCCCAAAGATTTAGCTATCTCCATACCCGCTTTTGGATTCAGAAAATCTAAAGGGAGACCATGGATCTAAATCCAAAAGGGACTGAAAGAGAAATCCAAATCACTAAAAGCCTTACTCTGATCCTACTTCCTCCGAATGAGGAGGGATCCCATTATTGGTCACGAACCCTTACTAATTATCCGGCACAGATCTTCTTCACTTTTGAACCCAAAGGCATAAACATTGTCCTTCCAAGGTGAGATGGAGAACTCCTCCTCGGTTCTCTAGGCCTTTTCAATAACTTTCTGAACCCCAGTCCTTTTCAAAATCTTTGAGGACAAGATCTTCCCCACAAGAACAAACTGAGCACTTTGGGGACACTTCTCAAAACTCTTATCCAACAAGATAATGCCTATTTCTTCCATTAACCAGTTAAGAGGGAGAAACAATAGCAAATAGAACAGTGGGGTCAAGAAAGTGAGAGAAACAATCAAAGAAATGGAGGAGAGAAAGAAAGGGACGAGGGAAGAGAGAAGAGAATGGAGGACTAAAGAAGAAAAAGGGAATGGAGATAGAGAACGAAAAGAAAAGCCCTAACCAGCAAGGGATCTCTCCACGAAGAAGAGAGAAACTCTCACGAAGAGAGAGGATGATTCAGACTCACTTAAAAGCTTAAACTTTTAAGTAGTGAGCCACCCAATATTATATTACACCCAGCCTTTATTTTGTTTATCCAATTTTCTATTTTATCCGATTTGGGAGGTAATATTCACAAATGTACTAACATTATAAGATGCAAAGTATTTTACCTAAAATACTTCACTTGTTCCTCTATGCTACTCTCTGGCATCTGGCCTTCTTTCTAGAACTCTATGAACCACAGTTCTAACATAAGAAAATCGAGCGCGGTATATTTTCCTCTACATTTTTCTTATACTTATTTCCTTGGCCATTTTTATCTCTTTTGCTTTTCTTTCCACATGTTTCCAACGGATCCTCAAGTAGACGCCCAAAAATACACCTTTGGTTGATTCGCAATTCACTTGTTTGCTACTATAACAAACAATTACACCAACACACTTTTTATTAGTGAGGTGTGGGGTTGTTAAAAAATAATAGGTGCTATGGGTATATCACCTCAATTACACTCCTCTCACATACAGGTGAGGCTCATTCCAGTGTGATTCACGAGTCCGGCTATGATGCTCCCATCAAAAACCGTTGGTTTTGGGAGCATGATACTCCCATCAAACCTGAACCGTAGGATGTGATTCTTTTAAGCCTGGCCATCTATCAAATCCCCTGAATGCAATTCATCTCTCTGCTCTCTTTGTCTCACTACCTCCTATTCCGGTTGCATCACATCCGAGTAAAAGAAAAAAAAAAGTTGCATCATAGGTAAAAATTTTGGAGCCCTAATTCGCTGTCGCCGCTCTCTCCTCGCCTCTTCCTCTCGTCAATCGTCGTCTACCTCTCCGACGCCTCCATAGCGGGACGCCTCCACCTCCACAGCTCTAAACACCTCTATCTCTCTCCCCTCTGCATAGTCGACGAAAACCCTCACCACTCTTCCACCTCTATACCTCCATAGCCCCTAAACAAACAATGACAAACCCTCTCTTGTCCTCAATAGTTGGTCACAACGAAAAGCCCTTTCCATTGTGCGAGGTATTTCTCTCTCTCACTCTATCAAACACACAGCCACCACTACAATACACCAACACCCCTGCACATAGGGTTTTGTGGGTTCTCTGGAACAGAAAACCAAAAGACAGCTAAGAATTCGGGAGTATGGAACAGAAAACCACACCTCTACCTCCTTCTTTTGACAATATTTTTTTTTGTTGCTAAGTTTTGACGTGGGTTTGTTGGCTTATTTTGTTTTAACGTGGGTTTGTGGGTTCTCCTATAAACTGATTTGTATTATTTTAGTTGAAAAACTAGATCTGTACATGATTGGCTCAATTTTCGACACATTTCTTTATAGTCTGTAATTGAAAATTCCAATTGTTTAGTTTGTTTAACCTGGGGTTATGGATTTTGCTTTCTTTAATCATTGTAACTTGGGAGTGTTTTTTGGTTTGCTCTGTAGATAGTGATTGAATAATGTAAAGGGAACAATGTGGGGATAATAGTAGACATGAGGGTCCCCCAAGTTTGATCACATGTTTTGGTGTTTTAATTTGGCCGACCGGAGTGTTTTCCTTTCTGCAATGTCCAAATTCTAATATGCACCAATTACTATCATCATCATAAGAATATATGATTGTGGGTCATCTTGATTGTACATCTTATCATAGTTAATTAGTCAATACACAAGTTTGAGAATCGATGGCCCCATCAATTGTAGATATTATCAACTAAATCACCTCACATTGGAAATTCGCCTAGGATTCTAAAACTGTGTGCCGGCCCTTAAAATAAGACCGAACGTTGTAGATATTACCGACTAAACTTTTAATTAAATCATTCATGCATTACAAAACTGGTCAATGCATAGTTACGCCAATTTTGAATTACAAAAATATTTTTTTCTCTCTGTGTGACATACTAATCAAAGCCCATTTTTACACACGTCAAAGAAATGGTCGTTTTTATATGTGGGGCGGGGTGGTGTAAGGAGTAGAGAATGAGAGTTTTTTTGGTAGGCTTTTTGCGTGCTGTGGAACTTTTATGAAGTCCAATGACTAATAAAGCAGACCATAGATCATTTAGATTGGGAAATTTCCTCTACCAAAGGCCATGGGACAAAATGTTGAAGATATTGGGTAGTTTCAAGTTAATTTCTCAGTAATTGATAGGTTTAATGATCGACATGGCCAATGATAAAACAAAATGTTGTTTTGAAATCACACTTTACTGATATTGTCAAGTATGTACATATATGTGTTCTGTTTCTGCAAAACAGAATAGGCTATAGATGTTGGAAGTCAATGGTCAACTTATGTACTTGCATTTATTTCTTTTGGAAAATATTTCAGCAGTGTGGGCAATTTGATGCTCATTTTGAACGAAAGCTATTGTGCTTTGAGCTCAATTAATGTTGGCCATGTGCGGCACTAATGATTTGTTTGTTGTGCCTCTAATTTTTGGAGCCAACATGGAGAAAGAATGAGCATTGTTCATCGACTCATGTTATTCTTTGTAGTGTATTCAACTGTATCCTGTCATAATCTGTTTGCTGCTGTAAAATCACCCTTTCTTTCATCATCTATGCGTAAAATCTGTCTGCTACAGTAAAATATGTCTGTTACTCTTTGAAGTTGAAGCAATTGAATTCCAATTGAGTCGAAATAAAAAAACTAGATATGCGGTGTTAAGAAACAAAACAATGTGTGTGGTTTCTATTTTGATAGGCTTTATCATGTTTTGGAACTCTTTTGAAGTTGATTGATTGATTATCGGTTATGGAGCGGACGCAAGATGCTCCATAATTTCCTTCCTGTTAGAAGGGTTCCTTTTGAAGATCTGCAAGCTATCGTATTTGCTATCAATTTGCTTTTATGATCATGGTAAATTTGCCATCATGGTTTCGTTAATTGCCCCTCCATTGGAATGGGGCCATGGGGAAATATTGAAAGCATTGTACATATGTATTCAATCTTGCTTTTCATGAACTAACTATCAATTTTTTATTTAATAGGTCTATTTGTTTTAGGAGTTGAAAATGGTTAAAGAAGACCGTAATGCTGTTCCAAAGCATCCTTCTAATGGATGGATATATTTCTTGTATGCCTTTTTGAGACTTTGAGTATCTTTTAATGGCCACAAGTTACGATATTCAATTTGATATACAATATTTGTTTGTAGCCAAGAACAGTCGAAGATGACTAAGAAGAGTTCATCAAAACGAATGGTAATTACAATTTTTTCTATAGTTGTGTTTACCCACATGTGGATTGTCATTGTATCTAATTAAGATTTTCACTCTTTTAATAATTTTAGTCAATGAGCGAAATTCGTGCAAAGTGGAAAGCTTTAAGAGACAAAACTAAACAAAAGTACATTGAAAAGGCTAAGCTAAGTTCCGAAGCGTACAAAGAACAAAAGGTTACGGTTGATCCTCAAGAAGATTCAAAGGTGCAAATATTCTATTTTTTAGCACTTATGTTTATGCATATTCTTTCCACTTTTACTTAATTGTGAATTTGATTAGAGTTGTTGATGTTGTGTTTATGAAACCTTTAGTACAATAACTCAACTTAAGACGGCATGTGATATTATACGCAATCTTGACCTGCAACAAGTGGAGAGTGAGGCAATGTGATTTGGAGGTCTTTTGCATTTGAAATGTACTAGGCTAGATAGAAAACTTTGTGAGCAATTGGTTAGTAAATTTGATCCCGTATCACTCTGTTTATATGTGCATGGTAAGAGTCTCATAATTACACCAATAGATGTGCACCACATACTAGGATTGCCATGTGAAGGTAAAAGGGTGATCCTTAAAGGAAACCTTTCTGAAATACTTTCCTTGTGTGAGACATATTGTGTGGGTGCTTTAAGTTCAATTCTGTTGCCTCATTTGGAAAATTATGTAAGGAACACGAAGGACAACGATGATAATTTCAAGGTTGCATTTGTATTGTTCATTATGGGGGCTGTTCTATGTTGAACGTCAGAATTATGAGTCAATCGACGTTTTCTACATGCAATAAAGGACGTGTCTTCTATTAGTGAATTAAATTGGAGCCAATTTGTACTTGACTTTTTAGTCAAAGGCATACAAAAATATCAGGATGGATGAAAAGTGATCCGTGGCTGTGTATGATACATCTCTTAACTTCATTTTTTACATTAAAGTAGTTGCTTCATTGTAAAATTGATTATGTATCATTTTTCTCCTATACAGTTGTTCTATTTTGAACATTGCACACCGGCCAAAGATTTCATTTCCCTTTGTGCATGTCGGCCTTCACTTCGTCTCGTACAATGGGGAGATGAAGAGATTAGGGACAGGATACGCTAGCTTGATCAAAGCTGTTCTCGAAAGGTAATCTTAGTATTTTTTTGATCAATTAGTTTTGTTTCATATTTTTAAGCGTCTATTTACGTAGTAAATGCTAAATATATGTAGAGGGTGTTCCGCTTTTGAAAAAAAGTTCTTTTTGGAAAAAGAAGGTAATTTCAAGCTCAAAAATCATGTGTTTACGCAAATAATTTCTTACCAATATGGATCTTGTTTGATAGATCTCATTAAGATCTTTTAAACGGTGCAATAAAAATTGAAAAAATATTTTTCATTTTCATTGTATTTGAGTTTGAAATTACCTTCTTTTTTCAAAAAGTACTTTTTTCCAAAAGCGGAACACCCCCGTAGTAACTCAAAATCATAGCATATATTTTTCCATAATAGCTCAAAATCATTGTCGATGATGGAGTTGGCAAGAGAAAGAGAGCTGTAGATCAAGGAAAGGAGATTGGCCAAAATATACCGATGGAGAGATTTCAAGGGATAGAAGAATTAAATGGTATTTAAAGAAACTGACGAGTGTAATGGAAACAATGGATGTAAGGGGGAAGAAAACTAATGAGAATTCATTAGCGGCTAAAGTAAGGATGGACATGAAAGGCACTCCTTCACCCGTTGTCAATGAGAAAAAAGGCAAGAAAGAGCTTTTATTTGATAGTTCGACATCTCCTTTGACAAACAAGGAAAAAGACAGGATAGAACAATCTTCAGGTCATTTGACTTCTCCTTTGAAGGCAAACCAGGAAGAAAACACTAAAAAGTCATTATTGAGTCATTTGACACCTCCTTTGAAGACAAACAAGGAACAAGACATGAAGGAATCTAAAATAAAGCCTTCATCAAAAAGATCAAGAAAGATGGCCACTAATATTGATGATATCATGTCTTCAACGGCTCTTCCAACTATTGGCATAAACAAGAGGCAAAAGAAATGCCAACAAGAAATACCTAGCACTAGGTTGAAGGGATCTCAACCCGTGAAGAAAAATACCAACGAGATAACACAAAGTATTTAAGTATCATAAGCTTAATTCTTATAGAACTTTTCAATTTATGTGTCTTCATTAGCATTCGTGTTTTTTTATTTGTAGAAACCTACTATGGAATGCCAACAAGAAATGGCAAGGGAACGGTTGAAGGAATCTCAACCCGTGAAAAAAAATGGTAACGAGGTAACACAAACTATTTAAGTATCATACGCTTAATTCTTATAGAACTTTCTAATTTATATGTGTCTTCATTAACAAACGTGCTTGTTTATTTATAGAAGCCTACTATATGGATGATACGAGAATTGATCCTAAAATTTGTCTATGACACAGCGTTATCTGTAAGGTAAAAATTCATTACAAGCTATACATAAATTATGATGTTCTATTCGTAGATTGATAACTTTACAACTTTGGCATAATGTAAAGAACAACTTTGCAACCTTGGAATAAGCTATGTAACTCACTTAGATTTTATGTCATTATGAAAGAATGGGTGGGTTGTGGGTGAGGTGAGGTGAGGTGAGTATTATAGTTTTTTGGGCCTATTGTAATAGACTACAGGAATGCGATAACTAACTGAGAGCTATATTATTTAAATCATAAATATAGTTGCTTTGCGGAAAACTTTAATACAAAGTAAGAGAGACCCGGATGCATTATGGCTATCATGGTACTTGCCCACTTATTTAGCAGTATGTATTCGTAATGCATTAGAAGTTTGAACTATAGTATGTTGCTATAGCAATGTGTAAGTCCTCCTTTCTGTTTATTTGTAGAGTTATGTTCTCAATGGTGGTATTAATTCCCACACTTGGGTCAAGTATTATGGTGGATCTAGTCGATACACAGGGCTACTCGAATCCATGGAACGAGTGTACATCCCAATCAATGATAACAATATTCATTAGTTTATGTGTGTTGTAAACTTTAAACATGAAAATGTATATGTACTTGATTCATTAGCTTCTCTGAGCAAACCCAAAGTACAGGACGAGAAGGTCCTGCGTGTGCTTGAATATTTGGATGACGTAATTCAATACTTGGGGAATAATGGATGTGTTATGAAAGCCTATAAGCTACCAATTAAAAGACTGAAATGGCTTCCAGTTCAAGAACCAGGTAGCGATGATTGTGGTGTGCACACTGCCAAGTACTTTGATTTGGAGCAATTTAATGGAGAAGAAGCCGCTAAGGTATAAAATTAGTCTTTTTATTCATCATACACTTACAATTCATTTGGACCACTCATTATTTCTAATCTTCGATTATTTTGTTAAATGTAGTTGAGATTTAGTTCCGAAGAGGGTAGGAACAACTTGATTTTGGACTTTATCCTTTGTGGCGAGAACGTAATCAGGAAGTCGTCCGAAAGGCTCAAGAAAAATACCGCAATACTAGAAGGATAATTTGATACCAATTGTAATTCTTTTTTATGACAATGTAGTTAGAATTCAGTTATGGAGACTAACAATGATATGATAAATGCTGTCTTTTTGTGAATTTGATGATATGGCAAAATTTAATCATGTTGTAAACTTGATGAATGTGATGTGCCTTTGTGGCTTTTGTTGTAAACTTGATATGCTCCTTGTTTGCTGCTGTTGCTTGATCAAATGGCTAGCTGTTATGGTGATTTGTTCTGTTATGGGACTGTTCTGGACAGTTTTTTATTTCTGCTGCTATTTCTTCTGCTGATCCTTCGGGTAATCTGTTGGATGACTGTTTTGCTATTGAACTGCTGTTGTTGTCCAGGTGTTGTGCTGCTGGTTACTATGCTCCTATAGCTGCTGCATTTAAGATTGTTTCTATTTGATGGTAGCCACGACAGCAATCTGATGTATAGCAATGGTGTTCAAGTGTTTTGTATTCAGTCTACCAACTGGTTTAAGCTTTGGTATAAGCTATGTATAAGCTTTGGTTTAAGCTATGTATTCGGTTATGTCTGCTACCCATGTCACTTTTGTACCAAATTGTTTGGTGTGTCATGAACAGATTGTTATGCTCTCAATAATCGTAATTACAAAAATTTGGGTGTACTTCTCATTTCCATAGCATTACTTACCATTTATCTAAGGTGTGCTCACTAAAATCTGGAAATTTTTACTATTTAAATAACCGTACTTACAAAAATCTAGGCGTACTTCTCATTTTCATAGCATTACTTACCATTTATACATGGTGTACTTACTAAAATCTGAGAATTTTACCATCTCAATTAACTTACAGAAATCTGGGCATTTTTCTCATTGCCAATGCAACACTTACCATATAAATAGGGTATACTTGCTAAAATCTGAGCATTGTTACCATTTTAATAATTGTACTCACTGCCTTACCATGACTACAGATAAGTTCTTGTCCAGATCATTGTCTTAATTTTACTGAATTAAAAGATTACAATAAACTTCTTGTCCCTACTCAATGCCTTAATACAAATAAATGTTACATTTATCCTTCACAATTCCTGTCCAAAATCATCTTTTCATCCTCCAACGTTGCTACTATGGAACTGGGCTTGCACACTCTCGGAATTTCTTGACCAATTAGCAGTCTACAAAGTTCAAGTTTAAAAATTAGTGAATGGACAAATAAATAATAGTCTATCAACTAACTAGATAGTAAGAGACTTACCAAATTAGGGTTGACACTGCATTCACAACCATTGGTTGTATAATCAGTGTGCATAAACGATGGGTGATATATCGACGAGTCTCGCTCGGTAAATGATTGTTGGTGAATAACGCTCACATCTGATTCATATGTATCTTCATCCTTATTCATGTTTCCCACATTATCTCCATACACTAATTTGGGGCATTTGGTTCTTATGTGACCAGATTCTCTACAATTGCCACATTTTCTTGTTTTCGGGATGAAGTCCTTGGCCAAATTATGGGTCCCTTTACCTTTGATAATGACTAGGTCGCCAATACCAAAATGCATAGATGTTCGCTCAACATTGTCGTTTTGTCTCATATTTCTTTGCTCCTCCTCAACATGTAACGCATAGAACTCCCTCATTCTGGATGTTAACTTGATGATTTCTTCTTTGGTCTCATTATATCCCTTCGTTATGTGCGAAGTATAATAACACATTTCGATACATGCGCTTGACAATGTCCCAAACCTTGTCGTTTATGTGACCCATTCTGACATTGGTCTGCTGCCATGTAGGGGGAAGGATTTCGCCTTTTTTGTCCACCTTTGTAAGATCAAACAAGAGGGAATTTCTCTCATATGCTCAATTTTCATGACTGAAATTATATTCTGACATGGAAACCCAATTAACTCAAATTTCAAGCAAGAGCAATTCATGATGCCATCATTCGACTGATAGTGGACACTTCACGTGGCGTCCGGCTGTTGGTATAGAGATAAGTAGTAAACCCGAAAATCTTTAAGCTCAACTTTATCCACATTAAACAATGATTGCTCTTTCTTAATTTCTTTGAAAAACTTGTTAAATATGCCCCGAGTATATGTATCAGCCGCATGTTTTTCAATTCGTTTCATGCATGTAAAAATAACCAGAGTACTATTTACACTTTCAACTTGTACCTTAACTTCGTTATAACGAAGTTTTGCAAGAGCTCTATCAAATGTTTGTACAAATTCAAAAAGCTTGAGACGAAGTCTTAAGAATCGATTCATGTATGCATTCATTCCCTCAATACGTTGTGTGCTTTTTGCACCCGCAAAAAAAAAAACCTCGCAGGTATGCCTCTGCCCATAAGGTCTTCTTTTTATAAACATCTACTGTCCACTAGTTTTGGTGAAGGTTATAGTCATCTAAAAGATTCTTCCATGCAACTTCAAACTCTTCTTCAGTTGACATTAACATTCATTTCTCAAAGTCAGCTAAGAATTCGGGAATATGGACATTACTGACAGCATTTTTTTTAAGATGCCATTTGCATAAGCGATGATTAACATCAGGTAATATAGTTTTTATTGCTCTCCGCATAGTCTTATTCCCATCGGTCATTACCGACATAGGCTTCTTGTGGTTCATGGAATCAAGAAATTTTTCCAACACCCATGTATAAGTCTCAACAGTCAACAATGCACAACAAAAAATTGCTGTTTAAAAGTGACTATTAACTCCAGCTAGTATCACCAATGGCTTCCGATACGCATTCGTCCGATAAGTCGAATAAAATATTAGCACATCTCCAAAGTAGATATAATCTGTCCTACATGTTACATCTCTTCAAAACATATTATTTAACCGATTTTGCTCATCCATGTCATATTTGTAATAGAACAAGGGGTCATTTTCAGCTTTCGCACACAAGTAGGCTAAGGCACCTTCTGCATCACCGTCCGCAATCTCTATATTGCGCTGAGCTGTAAAATGATTGTAAAGATCTTTTTGCATGTATCCAACAAACTCATATCCACCGAATTGTTGCGCCGCAAAATCTATTATATAACTTGTTTTAATACCTACTTTATGCATAGTATTGGCCGAGACTTTATCAAAACTACTAATCTTCCTGTGGGAGCGGAGAAAAGGGACACCACAAGGCCCTATCATGGGATGGTTGTGGATGCTCACAAAGTTATTAACCAAGTACTTGCCAGAACTTCTCTCCAATGTGACACTAAATACAGCAGGACATCCAACTCTAGTAAGTGCCTACGGCCCTCTTGTTCGATCTTCTCTCTCCAAGTATTTAGTGTCTATATATTCTTCTTTTGAGTATACCCACTTTCTTGACTTCACGATACCAGTATCGTCCTTTTGCATATTATAGTTCCGAATACTGAAGCCGTTCATTTTGGCATATGCATGGCATATGCAATATAAAATGCTTCTCCATCCTCATGCATGTCAAATGTCATTTGATAAACTTTTTTTTTTCCATTAATTCATCCAACCGTTTTTTGTCATTTCCATCATCATTATTGGAGTCGTCACAAATGTCAATCACTACATTCTTTCCATTTCGCTGAACATTGTCATCCATCTCTCAAAATCTGATTCAGACAAATAGGTTCACAATTAATGGTAAAAACTAACGTAGATATGTTAACCACAAATACTATATTACCACTAGTATGGCAAGCAAAATTATGTTACTTACGGAGATTACTTACCATTTTCATAATCACCCTTACCATAACAAAAGGGTGTTTTACTAAATTCTGGATATACTTACCACGAATATAGAGAAACATATTCTCCTAATACTAAATACGATTTTCATCCGTAGTAAAAATACCATAAAAAGAGGTAAAAAAGCCATAGTAAATGATAGTATAACCATAAAAAACGTGAAAATCTGGGAAATTTCGTTAGATTATTGTGAAACACTTATTCGAGATTCTTCAACTTATGATCATTTGGTAAGTTGGTATGAGATAATCATCACAACTAATTTTAATTTATTCTTCAAAAATACTTACTTTGTGAGCTTCTTCAACTTGTTATGGAGCTTCTTCTTAAATCTTCATATTTTTGGACAAGAGAAGAGATGAATGAGAGCTTTTTGGACAAGAGGAGAGATGAATGGAGCTAGAGGAATTCGAGTGGATAAGTTTGCAGAGTTTAAGGTAGGTATGGAGAAACCTAGTACCATTAATGTCATAATTGGTGGTAGGTGAACATGGCAATTGGCAAAACGTTAATAAGTTTCCGTGGTAAAACAGGTCCCTTATTTCATGGTAAGTATATAGTCGTTGTTCCCTTATTTCATGATAAGTATTGTCAACTATGTGGTAAGTTTTATCAACGAATATTAGTCCGTCGTAAAAATTTAATTTTTGTAGTATCTCTGGCCATATTCTTTGGTAAGTAAACTTTATTCTATAGGAAGTATGATATTAATGACGGGTAGGTATACATTAATGTATATCACCATTATTTATATGACCATTAATGTCTAATTAGCTACCATATTAAATTTTATTTAGATATATTGTATTACTTTTATGAGAAAATAAATAAAAACAGTCATATTAATAAAATTACTTTTAAAAAAGGATCAAATAAATGAGATATTTCAATTTGCTGGTTCACTAGTGGTTATTCTTACATTAGCAAAGTGATCAATGTTAACCTCATACTCCTTCATTTGTTAAATGATCAATGTTAACCATCAAATAATCATTTTTAAAATTTGCTAATTGTGTAACTTGAAGGATTGAAATTGATAAGTCTATGGTTAAGCAATTAAACAAATTAGTCAGCCTACTTTAGCCAATTATATTAATTTTCACTAATCATTGTCATTCAACATCATTGTTAACTACCATATCTGCCAAATATGATCTTAATCGATTCAAATTGTTTGATCAATTGACTGAACGTATAACCAGATCAATCAATTATAAATGAATCAATTCTCGTTGATTGATCGCTGCCAAATATATTAGTATCAACACTATTAGTTGTTAGATTTGTAAAATATATCATATTGATCACTATAAACTATATTAATGAATTTGAATAGCCTAATTTCATTAAATACTAGAGAATTCTACAAAATTATTCAATCGCTATTAAACAAAAATATATTTATCGTACAATATTGTTTTAACAATCAACTTATAGCGTCATTTTATAATATATATTAACTAAATTTGTAAGCTATCAAAATATTAATAAATCTCTTTTTTTCCCATAATATTTAAAACTAAATTACTTAAATATATCTATAATAAATTATTATTTAAAAATTAATCAATTAAATACATTTATAATGTCATTTGAAAATTATGGAAAATATTTTTCAAATTTTTATGTTTTCATAACCAATTAAAATTTTAAAATTAAACACTATTTTTAAATAATTCTTCTAATATATAAATCCCTAAAATCTGCAAATTTTCTTGCAAAAAAATCAAGTATTCTTTTTCATTTTTTTACTTAATAGCAATTTGGTACCTGACCAACCGGTTGTGGTAAGTATTGCCTGTTTGTATGGTAAGTGTTACTTTATACAATGGTAATGTTGCCTTAGTAAATGGTATAAGTTGTCTGTTTTGTGGTTAGTAATTCTTCATTTTTTTGGTCAAAACCACTTCGATTTCAACAAAACCACCCTAGTTTTAGTTTTTTGGTTTCATTCATGGGTTGTGATTTACCTGTATTCAATCTAAGCGCTGTAATTCATTGGGAGTATAATGCTTCTATACCACTTGGGAGCATCACAGAATTGGTGACTCACCTGTATATGGTAGGAATGTGGTTGAGGTGTGATTGACCTGATGTGTCTGTAACATTTTTGGAGTGTGGGACCCACCTTAGTTAGTGTTTGTGGGTTGGAAAATGATAGGAAACAAAAAATGTTTTCAGAAAGCATAAACGAAGGGACCAAATTTAAGTCTGAACCGTTTGTTTATGCTTCCTAAACCGTCTCATAGAGAGTTTTCGGTTGACTTTACCCAACCACGTCTCCGTCCCACCAACGACACTGCGCGCCTTAAACACAAAAACACAGAAAAATTCCCCGCCGGCAATGGATCCGCCGGAGCCACCGGAGTGCCCGGTCTGCCTCCAACCCTACGACGCCCCCACAACCACCCCTCGCGTCCTCTCCTGCGGCCACTCCGCCTGCGAGACCTGCCTCACGCAACTTCCCCGCCCCTTCCCCCACACCATCCGCTGCCCCGCTTGCACCCAACTCGTCAAATTCTCCAACCTCACCTCTCTCCCCAAGAACATCGACCTCCTCCGCCTCTCCTCCTCCCTCCTCCAATCCCCACTTCCCCAAAAACCCCCAAACCCTCAAAACCAAACTGAAAAAAATGTCAATTTCGTGCCCACTTTGTGGTCTCATGAGTTTTATGTAATATGGAAGGACTGGATTATACCGGAGGGCGACGTGGCAGTTGGGTTTAGGTCTGACGAGGGTTTGTGTTGGGTATTGCGTATAAGGTGCTCGATGAAAGGGGATGAAGAGGTGAGCCTTGTTAGAGTTGGTGGTGGTTGTTTTGTGAGTGATCCTAAGTTGAAGTATAGTTATGGTTGGGAAGTTTTGCGGGTTTTGTACGGGATGAAGGATGGGGAAAGGGATGAGTTGGGTATGATATTGAAGGCATCTAGATCGAAGCATTGTCGAACTTGTAAGGTGTATGGACTCTGGTACAATCGGGATGACCAGGGTGTGTACATGGTGTGTGAGAGGTATGCTGGGAGTTTTGTGGAGAGGTTTGGTGATTGGAAGAATGGGTTTGTTGGGGAGCATGGAAGTAGAGGTTTGTTAGAGAGCAAGAGTTTTGCAATGATTGCTATGGAGATGTGTGAAACATTGAGTTCTCTTCATGCAGAAGGATTATTTAGTGGGTGTTTGGCTATAATGTGCTTTAGTTTTGATCATTTTGGCCACATTCATATTGACTTGAATGAAGCCGTGGTGATGAGTAGGAGAATACGTATGTTGATTGATGAGGGTATTCTTGGTGTCCGAAAAGGGGAAGAGTTCGAATTAAGCTTCAGAAATGACACCTTAGAAACCCTTGCATTTGTTAGTCCAGAGCTGTTATTTGAGTTACAACAGAAGAATGCCACTGACTTAGAATGTGGGTCAAAATTTGAGGTTGGCTATGTCTCAGATGTTTGGTCCTTGGCATGTGTACTGCTTTGGCTTCTTATGGGAGAACCATTTACTGAACTAGTGTGCAACTATTTACAGTGTTTTGTACCAATGCCAATTGATGGAAAGGATTTTGATTACTCAGGGATATATACAAGTTGGATGGAGGAAGTTAAGGCTTCATTAGAAACTAAATTGGTTTTAGAGTTTGTGGCATTGCAGGAGATGCTATGCAGATGTTTGAGTATTGATCCAGAAAGCAGACCATCTGTGATTGACTTGTGGAATTGCATTAGGAAGTTGGTTATTGAACCAAAGATGGATATCATGGTCAGTTCAGTTCAGGTCGTTAACAAGAACAAAGGGCATTGCTTGTTTCTTGGAGAACTGTGTCAGTTACAAAAGGAAAGTGGTAAAATGCCGGAAAGACAGATAGCAAATGGCTTGCACGACAAAAATGACAATGGTAGTGCTAATCTTGATCAGTTTGCAGAAGTGAGAGTAGAGAGAGATATTGTTGAAGGCCTCTCCGGGGGTCATGTCAAAAGTATTGATTTGAAGGGCCATCTTGATTGTATTACAGGATTAACCGTCGGAGGTATGAATGACATTGTGCTTTTAGATAAAGTATATATGGTTCCATTGTAATTGAACTCCAGTAATTCAGATGCTAGCCGTATGCCTACTTTCCAACGTTGAAAGTTTATATTTTTATGAGTTATTGTCAGTCCTTTAAATCTGGAAGTTTTGCTTTGGCTTGCCCTTTGTTGGTGCAAAATTTGCAGTGCAGAGTGGTAGTTCTGTGCGTGTGGTGGAAAAATATGGGGAATGCATCTTTTTGTCGGATTTAGTTTCATGAGATTGGGGATTTGGTGAGCCCAGCCTCTTAGTATTGGCGATCATCTGTTTTGATAATCGTGTACTGATGCTGGTTATCCCCCATTGGTATATTTTATGTCAAGGCTAATGGAACTCAAGTAGATTTGACGAACATCTTTGCATTTCGCATACCAAAAGATGTTTCTATTCATTACTTTTATCTGTTCAATTTACCAATAGCTAGTTGGTGGATTACTACTGGGACAGTATCCTATCGTAACCCTTCATAAAATTTCTAGTGTGAATTCTTAAGTTGCCACAAGTGGTTCTGTTTCGACCCGTGTTTTTACTTTGCCCAGACTCTCAGCTTTGTGGTTTTTGGTAGTTTTGCTTTTCCTAGGGAAATATGAACTACTCATTACTGTTATTACATGCTGCAGAAACATTCAAGTTCTGAATTTATACCACTGAACATCTTGATGTTTGAACACATATTTTTCATTGTTCTCTTGTAGGGGGTTTCCTTTTCAGCTCCTCCTTTGATAAAACAGTCCGTGTATGGTCTCTGCAGGTATACAGTCACATTTGTTGAAGTTTGTTCAGTTTACCAAACCAAACCGAGCCTTGTGTCCCAATCAATTGGGGTTGGTAACTAATATGACGTAATTGATTGATTCTCAATCCTTCGTGGCACTTATGGTACACTGTTAATGGTGATAATTTCTGAAAGAGATTGAATTGCAAGGTATGGTTAGATACCAATGAAACCACTTACAATTCAGAAAACTTACAGCTAAGAGCCATATTTAAGGTGGGAACGGTCATGACAGAGACTAGGTTCCAAATGCCTCCGTTGATTTTCAAGACACTTGTACATCACTCAGGGAAATTCTCTTCCATCTTTTACAAAATATTAACAAGGCTCAGTGGGAGAAGATCTTACTAAGATTAGTATGTGGGAGATATAAGGTTTAACTTTAAACTCAAAAAGCCTTTGAAGTTAAAAAGCTGAGTATACAATACCTTTTTTTTTTTGGGTAAGGACTATACAATACCTTCATAGACTGTGGACTTATTTCAATCTTTTTAATCTTGTGATTTCCTTATTTGTCGTTACTTATTACTCTATCTTCGGATGTATCCCTTGCAGGATTTTACTCATGTTCATACGTTTGTGGGTCACGAGCACAAAGTTATGGCTATAGTTTTTGTAGATGATGAACTACCATTGTGCATAAGTGGTGACAGTGGAGGTGGCATTTACATCTGGTGTGTTTGTAATCCATTTGGTCAAGAACCAATAAAGAAGTTGTTTGAGGAAAAAGATTGGCGCTATAGTGGTATTCATGCCCTTGCCATTTCTGGAACTGGATACCTCTACACTGGCAGTGGAGATAAGTCAATAAAAGCATGGTCCTTGCAGGTAAATTATTTAATGATCAATGTGGTCGTAAAGTAAATCCATTGCTATGGAATCTGAAAGTTTTTGAGTTATTTTGTCATTCTTCAGGATTACACATTGTCAGGTACTATGAATGGTCATAAATCAGTTGTCTCTACCTTAGCAGTTTGTAATGGGGTTCTTTATAGCGGAAGCTGGGATGGAACCGTCCGGTTATGGTCTCTAAGCGATCACAGTCCTTTGACAGTATTGGGGGAAGATGCACCTGGAAAGTCGGCTTCTGTTTTGTCCCTTGCTGCTTATCGGGATGCTCTGGTTGTGGCTTATGAGAATGGGTGTATGAAGGTGTATCTTTTCTACCATAGTAAAAAGTCGTGTTAAATTTGGTCATATTGTTATTTTGCACTTGGAAGCTGCCATGGTTGTATAATGACTTCTTCCAACACCTTTGCCCCCATTTCCCTAGTAAAGATACTTGAGTTCAAATTTCATTAAATTACATATATAATGGAAGTAAATAAAGAATAACATTACTCTCATTATCCTCTGAGATGTCATGTTTCAATTTGTGGATTAAATTATAAAATAACATGGAAGTATTGTTAACTTGACGACTTTATTTGCTAACTATGGCCATCACAAGGCATTCGCTACCAATGTGGTAAAAATTGAAAATTAAGGAACTAATACAAGTTTACTTGTTAAGTCTCTTCAATCATTTTCTTTGGTCTTTCCTTCTTTCAGATTTGGAGGAACAATGTGCTTATAAAATGCAAACAAGCTCACAAAGGTGCCATTTTCGCTGTTGGCATGGAGGGGAAGTGGCTTTTCACAGGGGGCTGGGACAAGGTGGTTAACGTGCAGGTAAATTTCGTAGTATATTGTATCATTCTTATGCCATCACCATTTACTGTCTTGAGCTTTTTGAGTTTCTTGGCTTGCTAAAGTTAACATTGTAACTTCCAACGTTTTATAGAGAGGGATACATGCTATAAAACATTGTAACTTCCTCTTTTTTATATTGAACTTTGTGATCTTCAATTTGAGCCAAGATTCCTTATGTTTGTTTTATTTGTTATTTCATCTAATTTAGAAGTTTATCTAATTTAGAAGTTTTATATATTTTTATTATGTGCACTTTGTTCTAGCTCACATGTGTCTGACTGATTTTCAGGAACTAATTGGGGATGAGTTTCAAATAGATGCAATGGATCTTGGTTCCATTTCTTGTGACTCTGTCATAACGGCTCTCTTATACTGGCAAGGAAAGCTTTTCGTCGGACGAGCTGATAGGGTAACCAAGGTACACCAGACCTTTTATCATATGGGTTTAGCTATTGAAACTTAAAGATTGACAACAAACCAATTTCTCTATATGCAAGTTAGTTTGATGTTATCTCATAGGTTGTGATTGGATCATAGATTTATGGGTTTCATTGATGAATCCCTCCACAAATGCATATCCAAATACGGCCTTAAATGAATCCTCAAATTTTGTTGTCTACTCTAAGGTAGTTTCTTGCTAAGGAACAACAAAAGTAGGACAGCCAATTGAGAGTCTGTATTACTTCGACTATGAAATTTTTTTACTGGGCACCCATTTTCCTGAAAAGGTTTTTCTTTTAAAATATTCCAAAAAATTGCCCTGTATGTTCCTCAGAAGACACAGATTTACTTTGAGGACTCCTGTTCCACGGAGAGGCAAAATAAGCTGTTTGTACACCCAAAGTTTCTTTCTATTACGTTATGAGTTGGTGATAGACAAACTCATATAGACATGCTAATTCAGTTTTGTTGTTTGAGCTGTCCAGGTATACTATTCTGGATTATAATGGTGGTTGTATACAATTCTGAAGAATTGCGTGGATGAAAACATTATGAAGATGCATACTAGTGGTCACTTGTACAAGTGCCAGAAGCTAGATGTGATGAACAGGGTATGTCAACCCCAATATTGTTTCTTAAATTAGGTACGTTTTACATTGCCGCAGTTGTTTCCGACGGCATATGGGGTACTATTCAAGACAATAAACATAGGAAAGGAATACGAGATTTTTGTAGATATAGCTTGTAAAGAAACTGTCTTGTACACTATACAGTTTGTTGCTGTGTGATCCGCGATAGGTACTTTGTGTTAGAAACTTTCGTTTGCAATTGTACCTATGTACATATATATTATGCTTTTTTCCCCCTCATCCGTACAATGTTGAAGGGTTTCCAGTTGCAACCTGGGATGAAGAAAGTCATGGATAAGGATTTCGCAGTTACTAGTGCAAAATGTCATGAACATTTTTTCAAGTGTGTAAGATAGGCAAACGCTGTTCCTTTAGAGGTTCTTTAGAATCTCTTCTGCGAAGTTAAAATTATGGTTTAACTTCGGGGATTAGTTTTGCTTGTTGGAGGATAACTGTAACTCTGATATAGTTGTTGCCCGAATTAAACCCCGGAAACAAAAGTTATGAGGGTTCCTTTCTTTTGTTGGGTGAACTAATCTGGACATAGTGCGATGAAAGCACGGTATTCTTGCAGCCCCCATCTCCATAGCCTCTCTCTCTGTCTCTCTCTCTCTCTCTCTCTCTCTCTCTCTCTCTCTCTCTCTCTCTCTCTCTCTTTTTCTAAAAAAAAAGGAATATCTCATGTGTTTCTCTCCTCCCAAATGTAAGTATACAGATGCAACTAAGGAAATTCTGTAAATGGTATTCCTAAACCCCTTTTACTATCCTTCTCTGGTACCCCAAAACTCTAGATAAATTTCGATAGGGTCCTTATCTGGGATCTTTAAATTTCGATTGTGGAGCACACATTGAGTGTCCATTGTAACTTCCATTCATTCAGTCTGTCTGTCTCTAGTAGCTAGCCTCTGCGAAATGACTTAATCACTCCACAAAAACTCCACTCGGGAACATTTCCACTTGACCCATGCCAATGAGTGCCATGGTTGAATACCCCTTCTGGTTCTACATGCTTCCCATGCGAAGTTTGGCTATGATTCTATGAATTGCCTAATGGGAGAAAGAAGCCACCCCACTCTATCTTTGCTCTCAATCATTTGGGGATGACAATAGGTCGATTCAGCCCAGATTTTTGAAAAAAGAAAATCGAGCTGGAATCTGAAATTCGCAACTACTACAGCATCCAAACCAAATCACGTCGGGTTCCGTTGCACTTAATATAAGGGGCTGCACTCTTTGGGATAGAAAATAGGAAGGGTATTTTGGGAACTAAAAAAAGTCGACAAAAAACTCGTCCTTTTATGAGAGAAGTATAGATTAGTTAAACAAGTGGAACAGTGAATTGTTCGAACTTGGCTTCAAAGCTTTAAGAAGCTTTAAAAAGTGTACAAACTTTGTGTATGTATGTAAAAATGTAGTATCAATCAAGCACGTACAAAAAACAATGTACTCAAATAGCTCAGTTCATCTACTTAATTCTTAATCTAGCCAGTTTACTTAATTCTTGTTCTGTTAAGTTCATTTCTCGAACATGCAATAGGGTGGCTCATGTCGTAGCCGATTACTGTCGTATCTATCGAGCGTCGTACGAGCAAGGAAATTTTCCGATCTGGACTAGTAAGGAGGCTACTCTTGGTGTTTCGAATCTGCAGCAATATATACTAGCAATGCCGATGGGAAAAAAAAAAAAGAGATAAAGAAAAGCTCAGTTCATATATTTAACACTATTATCCTCGAACATTGCATTCTCGACATCCTTTGTTCTTCCAAATACAAAATCAAGGAAAATGAGAAGTCCAACAGAGAGCTGCTCTAAAGCCGACTCTGATACCAAATAAGTAAAGAATCCGTCTTTATCAAATGATGAAATTGTAATTAAAACAATGGATTATATAAAAGATCAGTTTTTACAATCAGTCAATAAGGTAGCTGATGATGAATCCATGACCTCGGCTAAAAGTGCGGAGGAAGAAAACAATCCATCTACTTACTTGATAGGGGAATCTCAAAACCCCTATGAAGATGAAGGCAATAATGGACCTACTCTGGGTGATTATTGGGACAGTATAACAGAAATATTTGCTGAACAGCTGTCCGCCAAAAAAGGAAAGGAAACGAATCAATGATTGAATAAAGCCAAATCAACTTTCAGTGGCCAACCACCTCAATTATGGAGATACTGCTGACACTCAATCATCAGATGAAATATCAGACTCATGTGACGATGGGGCCCTCAGTGCACCCGGCATATCTTTATTTCAGATGAATTTGAGTGTAATTCCATTTGTATTTTAATTTGAGTTTCATGTAAAGTCCTCTATATAAAGGACACGTCAGTAAGAGTAAACACAGGTTTTGGATTACCCTCTCTCTCTAAAATCCTCTGAGTTGCTCTATGGTTTCCTCCTCCTCCCTTTGTAATATTGGCTTCGGCCCTTTAAATAAAAGGTTTCAAAAGACACCCTTATAATATTATCTGGTGGTAAATTTAAAACTTGATGCAATTTTTTCCTCCTTTTTGTAATACGAATATGGGGAATGAAAATGTTTCTACTCTTCTTGACAAGCTTAAAAGAACAAGTAATGTCAGTACGTTGAGCCCGTTCTCGAGTCCAAAGCAAAAATAATAAGGGACATGCATCTGAGAAAAAGTAAAATGTGGTAAAAAATGGAATCCGGCAATGTTGCAAAGCAGCTTCCTCTAGAGCGCCCTGTAAGGTAGATTCGGACCGTCCATCTCGACAATTAATGATTCGGATTGAAAATAAACTCTTCCAGATATAAAATCAAGGAAAATGAGAACTCCAACAGAGAGCTGCTCTAGAGCCGAACTTATGTGACAATATCCTTAATTTCTCTCTCTCTCTCTCTCTCTCTCTCTCTCTCTCTCTCTGTCTGTCTTTTTTTCTGGGGTACTAAAGGAAATAGCATCAAAGAGTACCAAGGCCCAAGCCTGAATATAATAAAATGAAAAACAAAGAATTAGAAAGGAGAAAAGCAATAATAGAAGACAAAAAAGAAAAAAAGAGGCCCTTTTCTCCCGTCGCCTTGATCCTTTTCTGAGGATCCTCAGAATCTGCAACGGAGCAAACAACAATTCTAATGAGAAAAGTACTCCCATGCATGCTAAATTGACAAGAAGAATGATCAAGAAAGAATAAGACACCCTTTTTGTTTACTCTTGCGTATTTTCAAATCAGACAACTCCACAAGTAATGTTGGTCCATACCCTCAAGTTTACGTTTTTTTTAAAATTTTGATTTTCCTTTAGTCTACATGTAGACAACGAAACTATCAAACTAACTCTCAGTTATTAAAAAGCAATATTTATCGGGCCGGCCGGTCTGACTAGAAAAAAGAAAGTGCAAAACTTTTTCTTAGAAAACCCGTTTTTTCCTATGCTACTAACAAAATTTCTTTTAAAACATTGAGACTCTTAAAATTATTTTCCTTCTCAATTCCCTTTCATTTCCAAATTCCAAGCACAATCTCTGTTTTTCTCTTTAACTAAAATAAATTAAATATAAAAACACTTTCAATAACAATGTCCAGACGCCAAGCATTATAATTTGCTTAGTTGGAACCCCAAAGCGACACCGTGGGCCACCTCTCCAAACGACCTCAACCGTTGACTCTCTCTCGCCCCCTCAGGTAAGGTAGCCACTGCTACAAAATTCCAAACCCCTTTCCGCACCACCGACATCTTTACCTTGCAAAAGTTGCAATCACACCCCTCTAGAGAGAGAGAGAGAGAGAGAGAGAGTATAATCTTCGGTAGATCAACTCCTTTCAATTCAGAAAACTCCTTTTTCCGTCAAAATTCTCAAGAAAAAAACGCATATAACGACTGAACAAATGGACGAGTTCGGCGTTTTGGTGGAAAGCATAGGCTTCAAAGCACAGGGAAAATCGGCCCCACTCTCCGATTTAAAGACCAAGTCACGAAATCTGGGGCTCAATTCCGGTTTCACCCCCAAGCCACCGTCGAATTCTGCAAACGGGTCCTTCAACAACAATTCAGGTGGTTTTGATGCTTTCGACGACGTATTTGGTGGAACCGTTAGGAAGCCATCGGGTGGCGTTGGGTTTGATTTGGGTTCCATTTTCAATGGCTCGACTAATAATGTTAGTGGGAATTCCTTTGTGTATGATGACGACGACGATATATTTGGTGTAATGCCGAAGAAGAGTGCCCAGATGGAGGACTTGTTTGGGAGTTTTGGGGGCATAGGGTTGGGATCCAATGGTGCGAGGAAAGTGGAGACGAAGGCTCAGGGATTTGATGATTTGATTCCTGGGTTTGGTGGGACCGGCCCTTCAAGGAATGGGTATGTGCTAATTTCGCAAATATAGTTACTTATCGAATTGGTTTATTGATTTTCTTTTTCATCATTTAGCAGAAAGTTTATGGCAGTTATATCGATCTGGGCATTTCAAAAAATTAGAGAATCCAACAATGTCTGTCATAGGGAGTTAGCTATTAGTCTATTTTCTATTACAATATAAAGCCTTCACGCGGGAAGAAAGTGTCGAACCTTTGACCCCTGAGCAATTTTTCTTCCATGCCCCTGTGTGATGCCATTGGAGTTTGTCCCACATGGGTTAATTATCTCCTCCAAATCTGGTATATGAGCCTGGGCAGCCTATAGTTTTTGCCAATTGGTTTGGATTTGGATGCTTTAACATATAATCAGAGCTAGAGTTTCGGAGATTTTTTTCCCCTTGTTTGTGCCATAAGTGCACAATTATTTGTTGTGATCCAAGTGTTATGGATCATTTGTTTACCTCTCCACGTGCGAGTCAAGAGTCGCACGTGCGGGGGAGTGTTGGAGTTTGTCTCACATCGGTTAATTATCTCCTCTAAATCTAGTATATGAGCCTGGGTAGCCTCTCTACTCTTTGCCAATTGGTTTGGAGTTGGATGCTTTAACAAACCTTTAGTTTGAAAAGTGGGTGAATCCCAGCTTGATCAAAACCACCCACAAAAAACGAGGTGATTTTATGATTTTTCTGCAAAAAATTGCAATTTTTCTACAAACTGGCTTTACACTATGGTCATACTTACTAAAATGGATGGCCACACTTACAACGAGAGGGGTTCAACCAATAGTTGAAATAAAAAAAAAAGGGAGGTCCAATGGTTGAGGAAAAATGGGGGCATGGATGCTCCGAAACCAGATGGGGGCATCATAGCCGGAGCCCCTGAGCAATTTTTCTTGGTTATTGATTCTTTATTTCTTGTTTATATTGGTATTTTAGGTGTATTTTTTTGGGGGTAAAATATTATCTTATTAAAGCAAACAAACCACAAACATAGCATGAAGACTAGTCCTGACACAAACTTACAATCCCAACAAACCACTGTAGGAGAAACAGAAACAACAAAACAACTAGTATCCGTCCCAACTACTTACAGGGGGAAAAAAAACCCTTCTATAAGTAGTTATGAACAAATTTGAAGGAATTTTGGATGAATATTTGAAGTGAAGGATTCAATTATGCTGGGAGTTTTCAGTATATTTAGAAATGTGATATAATGAAGAAAACCAATGCAGTTTTGGAAAAGAATTAACATGGAAGGTTTTAGCAATTGTGTTTTGATCTGATGCAATGACGGGAAACAAATTGCTCTGAGATTGATTTTCAACGCTTATGATTCCACTGGAGCTTCTGCGAATACTCCTGTTTTTCTGTTTGATTTTAATGGATGCGAAGATGGGAAACGAATTGCTTTGGTCTTTGCTGGGGTGCTTGTGGTTGTATGGGAAGCCTGGCAATTTGCGGTAAACCACTTTGTGATTAGGCCTAAAGACTTTGTAAGCTTGAATTTTATTAGCTGGTTGATGATAAATCAAAGTAGTGACCTCGCTAGAAGCCTAGAAGTGAAGTTGAAAACGTTTGACAGGACCACTGTAAGATTTAACTCTCTCATTCATAGTTCAATTGTAGTTATGGTTGTAAATTTTAAGAGTTGCTCAAATGACAGCGTGAGTAGGAAAAATGGTCAGTGGAGAAAGCAGAGCACAAACATATAGACTACCGGATACGCTTCCTATCATCTCTTTATTCATTCGATCTGGATCGGGTTGGGATGTAAAAGCGACAAACTTTGCTTTTACAAGTAAACAATTAAAATCTGAAGTGGAAAACAAGTGTCTGTTTGCTGTCTATTCTTTTATTTAGCATGCATAGTAAAACTGTATGAACCTCTAGTTTGCTTAGAATCATGCATGTTTAACTAACATCAGTAGAAGTAGTTCCAATGCTGTTTTATCCTGGCTAAGAAGTCACCCTGATTTCATCCCTCACTTGATCACACCAAGCAATCCTTTTCTATGAAAAAGTGCCCATCTGGTATACCAACGTCAAGCATCCCTTAGGGGCCTGAACATGGTTGTTAAAATCGTACAATATGGGATACGTATCCTACGATACTTATCGTCTCCTTCCAAAAATGATACGTATCACACCCCGTATCCTTTTTGTATAGAAATCCTACGATATGGCGGCGTATCCTACGATATAATAGCGTATCCCAATTCATAGCGTTTCCTACGATTACTTACAAAGAACAAATCATTCCATATTTTAAGAAGTGAAATGTGTTCTGATCTTTTCATCTAGTTATAATCGTGTGAATCGTGTCCAAATCATTTAAAGACAACCCAAACTCAAAGCTTGCATAAAAAAAAAAACGTATTTCAATCATGGTTTGCATGAATAAGATAAGGGAACTTTTTCTCTTCCCTTAACTCTGGCACCCGAGAAAGCCTCATTGCGATAGACCCTACCTGAGAGACTTGGATTTTTCAGCCTAAAAGCATTTTTTTTCATATATAAAACACTTATTTTTCAAATGTTCACCATATTTTTAGATTATACTCTCCACGTCCCTTTTTAAGTGTCCTGTATTCCATTTTGGGTTGTCTCTAAATACGTGTCCTTTTGTAAAGTTAGTAGATAAAAGTTGATACATTTTCTATTTTGCCCCTAAACGTAGATTCCCTTTTGAAAAGTTGATGAGTAAAAGTATAATGATGATTTTTCATAGAGGGTAAGTATGGAAAGTAATATTTTGGAGGTACAATTATGTTGACTCCTAAAACTGTGTGAAAGTCAAACTGGGACACTTAAAAAAAGATGGAGGGAGTAATTAGGTATAATCATTATTCTATTGTATATTAGCTTCTGTTAACGTATCTTATGTAAGGTTTTCGGATATCATGTTGCATATTAGTTTATGCATTGCAGAATCACTATCTTCCTGGTCTGGAATTTGTTCCTGTTTGCTTTATGTAGAGTTTTTTTTTTTTTTGGAAAGTGCTTTATGTAGAGTTATTCTTCAGTTTCTTTGATGAATTCTTTGCGCAGAGGAAATGCAGAAACAAGCTGGTCTTCACTGTCAAGTGGTCATTCAGCTAAGTCAACCACTACTTCAGCAGATGATCCCTTTGTATTCTTGGAACAATCATCTTCCCAGGCATATAGTTCTTCTGGTTTGTTTTCAGAACCGTTGAAAAATGATGCAGGAAAGAGCTCAGTTTTCTCTTCATTTGATGAACTTGAGGGTTTTGCCATGGGTAAGGTGCAGAATAAGGCCAATGGGCAATCCAATTACTTCCAGAAGGAAAGAGCTGAGTCAGCTGCCCAAGATCTAGATTCCATTTTTGGTATGGGTTCTAAACCAAGCAGTGGCTCAATGCATAAGGCTAAAACAGTGGTGAGAATAGAAAACTACATAAGTGCTGTCATATTTTTGAGGACTGAGGAATTGGTGAAATTTGCAGTCTTTAAGGGTTCTGATTTGTGCCACTTATGATTCAGGACCCTGTGTATGATTCATTATTCCAAAGCAGAGGAAACCCTGTTGCCAAAAATGTTCCTCCGACCTCATCCGCTGTGAAGAAGGCTTCTCCTAGTACAAATATTGGCAATGACTTTTCTTTCATTTTTGGAGGTGACCTAAGCATCATGTGGGATTTTCATTGTCACTTAGCATATCTTCGGGCAAATTTGCTGTTAATGCTAATAATTTGATTTTTGGTTCCTTTTCCAGAAATTGCTACTTCATCTGGAGAATTTCAGGAAATTAAAGGAGAAAGTGAAGAAAGACGAAAAGCCAGATTAAACCATCATATGAGAACCCAGAAGCGGATGGCACGTGTTCCCTTTCCTTTCATTTGACAACTAGTTGTCCATCAAAAAGAATAGTTATTTCCTCACATTCCAGGTGACTGGGTGTATAGTCTTTTAGGAAATGAACCTTTCCATCCGCTAGGATCAGCTTAAGACAGTGGTCATAAGTATCTTGTCCTCCTTAAGATGAGATAGGCAATTTCCTAGTGAAAAGTACAGGTGCAACATAAAAGAGTGATTTAGTAGCCGAGCGATTTATAACAGTGTGAAAAGAATCAAAGATGTCATGCTTCCATGATCTACACTACCACTTCATTTGTTCAAACACCTTTAACCGTTAAAACTCTAGTTTTGTTTACCCTGATATTATGATTTGAACCGCCACCGTCCCTTTTTGTTAGTCTGCTTTGGGAGTTCCAACTGTTTAAGGTCATTTAGAATTAATGTACTTGACCTCAAATTTCAAAGCAGTAATTCCAACAATGCTGTTTTCTAGTATTCTGTTACTATATACCACCCCATTGAGGTTTAGTTTGGGAAATCTAAACACGTTTTCCTTGGAATTCTTAACAAGGACTAATATTTTGGGACATCCCAAATGGAAAAGAGGAAGAACAATGAGGGAAGGAAGCTTTACCATTTGAAACTGGAAAAAATGGAATAGTGAATTCAGTGTTCTCTTAGAGGCTTAGCTGCATTGCTTGAATTGAGATCGTACAGTGATTGACTATTGTAAATAGGAAAGGATACTTGTGAACCTTCTTGTTACCTTCTGTATTGGGGTTGTGACATCTGTATGTGCAGGCAAAAGCTTTGGCAGAAAAGAATCAGCGTGACTTTCAGACTCAGCAGGAGCAAGAAGAGAGACATGTAAGTACCCATAGTCTGATCTAAAGATAATCACTTCCTTGTAATCCCTGTTGAGACTGTTTTTCCAATTGCAAGTTGAGTCTGTCTGTTTGTGTGTGCTTTGTCTCACAAGCAGCTCGCATTGTCTCTCTCTGTCTCTTTTCTTCTAAATTTCTAAATGACTTTTTTTTTTTTGTTCTTTTGCTTTTCCCAGTTCCGTGTAATAGTTCATTGCACTTGCTTAGAGTCTTGTAAAATACCTGTTTATTTGACCTGAAGTTAGCATGGTTTCAGAGGATTGCTGATACTCTGGATGATGATATAAAGCAGTGGGCTGCAGGGAAGGAAGGCAATTTGCGTGCACTGTTGTCATCATTGCAAGATGTATGTTCTGGTTGTATCTTTAATTTGTTTCTATTCCTTCTTTTCTCAGGTGACATTTTAGAGTACATAAATTGGTTGTGGTTAACTCTTTTTTCTTCGATAATTATGGTCAGGTCCCTTTTTAATTTCCAAAATGTTTGGTTTTAAAATTCACCAAGAAGAAAGTGATAAATGCTTCCTTCTTGCTGGTGATATTTTATTTCTTCACGGTGGTGAGACTTTAGCTTTTAAAGTAATGACTGCTCAATTTTATCAGATGAAAAAGTAAGCTTAGGTCAAAGTGCTGAACCTAATTATTTTTAGAGGGATGGTCGTTTCCTAATGGAAAGCAGTCTTGCCTCACCTCTGAGGCAACACCTGAGTTGCATCAACTGTTGTCTGGATTTTGGCTACAACAACAAGAATAGTTCGTGAGACAATTCTTGGCCACTTTCTATGTATTTGAACTTCAGTTTTCGGGATAAATGCAGTTTCATCTTGTTTTGAACTTAAAAGAAGTTGGCTGTGACATGACTAGAAGAGGAAATTCAGCATGCTCATGTTCATTACCTCTTGAGATTTTGTCTCCTTTGTATGCAGTTATTTTCCCATTGCCTTTTAGAAGTAGGAAGAGACTTTTGGGAGAAGTTAATATGGTGAATGAAGGATCCTTTTTAAGTCCTATGTGTTCTTCCATTTATATTCTAGTGTTCACATGTGACATCATATGATAATATCAACTAATTCTTTATACTTGGTGAATGATGTCCAGGTGCTATGGCCGGACTGTGGTTGGCAGCCAGTTTCGTTGACGGACTTGATTACTTCTGCTTCAGTAAAGAAGGTTTATTATAAAGCTACCTTATGCGTCCATCCTGACAAGGTTCAACAGAAAGGTGCCAATATTGAACAAAAGTATACTGCTGAGAAGATTTTTGATCGTCTCAAGGTATTTAATGAAGTAGATGGAAAAATAATCCGCTGTTCCTACTTCATTATGTGGTATTTTTATTTTTTTTCGTTTTTAAAAATGCATGTTTTTTCTCACTTCCGTTGTACTTCTTTCCGTTTAAGCCATTCTTCCTACCTTAACTTCTCTTGTACGGCCAATTACGGAAGTACCAGTAACTGAGAAATACCTACTGAACCTCACCAATCAGACCAAAAGGCTTTTAGCTTAGTAATTTAACTTAGATAAGCCAGAACATGTCAGTTGGTATTATCACTGAATGACATATGATAAGGCCCCATTGGTTTGACTGAACTAACAGAAAAGATATATAATCTCATACAATGAATATTCCTATCGAATTGATAGTGAGGGGATCAATAACACCCATCTCGAAGGTATATATATCCCTTGTTCTGTGGGATATTCATATCTGATGGAGGTATAATCCAATGGGTTATGATAGGTGACAGATATATAATGCAACCTGGAATTTCAACCAAACATGGGATACATGGGCTATTGAATTTACATTCCAGAGCGATACATTTATCCGGCAAACAAATGGGGCCTTAGATCTCATTTCTTGAAAACAAAAATGGTCCTTTTGATTGTCATGTTGGGTTCTACACCTATCTCTTCCTAGATTTGTGCTTTCTTCCTTACATGGTTTTTTGGATGTATTGTCAGGAAGCTTGGAATAAATTCAATGCCGAAGAACTTTGAGTGAAATGGTTTTCTGTAGTAAAGAATGTTGGAACCACTTCATTGACTAAATCACGCAAGGTTTCTTTTGGGTCTGGAGGTGTATACTTCCAACGCAACTCTCGGAATGCAACGGGCATAATGTTGTGTCATACTTGCTGATAAACTGTTCTTTTATCAGCGCATGGTTATCTACCAATAAGCTTGAATCAAAATTGACATTGCCACTGAATATGCACGAGGTTTGGTCCGTTAGGTACATATCGGATAGCTGCTTGTTGTAAAGTGATATCATGGATGCTGGTTGTTACCGCAGGAAATTTCATAGGCAGACCCATTTGATTTTAGTTTTAGCCCTTGGTTTTGATTTGTTAGCTTATTACGCGATCTGTGCAAGAAACAGCATTGTGTGGCTTCACGTGTCATATTCGTATTGACCCGGTTAATGTGGCTTTGGGTCAGGGGATTATATAGGATATGGTTAAGCTTTTTCATGGTCTTTCTCCCATTTTTTTCTTTCCAATTTGGGATCCCAGTCAAATCAAATTATAATTATATACTACCCATTTTATGTCTTTCCTGGGTTTGGATCTTTTCATTTATGGAGGTAATTCTGCATTGGGAATCGCAGGAATTTTTTAAGTTAAATGTGGTTTCTCTGTATTTTGTGAAATAATTCAATGTAGTCTTTACTGTAATTTTCTGTTAGCATAGTTCTCTTTGTATTTACACCTTAAGCCATTATAGAACCTAATTTGCATTTTATTCCTCATACTTGTTGGCTACCATAGTCTGAGCCTTGGACGCATAATTCTTCAAAATGGCATGCGTTCTCGATCTCAATTTTCACACAACGCTCGCGCTCTCAATTCTTGTTCTCGTAGATTGTAGTCATTTCAGATGTGATTCAAAAACGCTCATACACCTGCCCGCGAATTATGTGACTTATGTCTAAAACAACCACACTCTCTCTCTCTCTCTCTCTCTCTCTCTCTCTCTCACACACACACACACACACACACACACACCAACACCACCCTAATTTGCATTTTGTTGCTCGTGGCCTCATACAATGGTTTGCCTATGAAAATTGAAGTGGGATAGAGAGGAATGTTATCGTTGGTATTATGCGTGTTTGATCAACTAGGTATAAGATCACATATGGACTTTCACAATTACAATAATAATCTTATATTTGCTTATTACAATAACAATTTACACATTTGAAGCGAGTTGTATTTGAAGAAAGGGTCTTCCACCCTTTTCTCTTCTTTTTTTTTTTTTTTTTTTTGAGATGTTACTCTCTACTTATTAGACATTTGAAATGGTGTTTCTGAGTTTCGAGGAATTTTGGAGGTTTTTCTCTATTCCTTTATAGAGTATTGCATAATTTCACCTCTTTTGGATGCCTTTTTTTCTTTTTTCTTTTTTCTTTTTTCTTTTTGTGTGTGTGGATTTTCAGTAGAATTTTAGCTTTAACTGATATCTTCTAATTCACTTTGAATATTTACTTTTCCGAGACTAATATCCGTAAACCTATAGCTATTTTATGAAAAGTGGTAATTTTCACGTGCTCTATTTTACCATTTTGCAGTATATATCTGCAAAATTACAATTGTTTTCTTTCAATTGGTCAAAAGTTCACACGGAGTATATAAAAGAGTTTTGTTACAAATTCACATGAATGTGACAAGCAAAAGAAATACTACTACAAATAGCAAGAAAACCAATTACCTATTCAGAAAAGCAAAAAAAAAAAAACAGTGAGAAGCCCATTCCGCACGAGTCAAGCGCTTCAAAGACCGGAAAACATTTTTTAAAAAAACAGTGAGAAGCCCATTCTACACGAGTCAAGTGCTTCAAAGGCTGGATAACATTTTTTTTTCACTTTCTTTTTTTTTTCTTTTTTTAGAAATTTTCACTTTCTTGATCCTTTGAGATTTCTTCTATAATGCTCCATTAGTGGTAAATAGTAAATAGCAATTATTACATACGCAAAAAGAAAAAAGGGAAGAAAATCCCCCTTTACCTTTCGGAATTGGGCCAATGATTTTCCATTTAAACCCACCAGCAAAACCCACTAAGCTCTCGATTTGTATATTTTATATTATGTTGTTGGTGTAATAGTTTGGGTTACTAATTATAGGAGAATAAATTAAACACTTGTTAACACGAAAGTTTATTCGGTAAATCCGATGATTACCAGTACCGGTAGCGGCGCCACCACTTATCCTACCACCACCCCACTTTTCCACTTTCTATTGGATATGCTCGACTGGTAAATTCCTTTAATTTTGAGACATGTGTTTCATGTGTCCTTGGGGAAAAGAATTCATATGTAAATGTCAAGTAGGAAGATATTTTAAAAATAATAATAATAATTCAACTGCTTGGGTCAGCTCACGCGCACCTGAATTGATACTCGGCGTCCAATCTCATTGCTCACTTGTAGGAAACCCAAATAAAATCGGAGCAAAACTCCATATGAACTGGCTTTAAAGAAGTTGATAGTGCTCGAGAGGTATCGAATCAGAGACTTTAAGAGAGAACAAGCTCCTAAATCTTAGATCTTGATCACCATCACGCCAACCTGTTCGGATAGATATTTTTCGTGGCATGTGGGTAATGTGTTATTGGGGAAAAGAATTCATATCAATTGGACACTTTTTATGCTGATTGTGTGCTTTTCGTACGAAAAGAATTCATATCAAAATATCAACTAGATCACGAAGATAAAGGATAAAATTATTGCTTAATGGCATGCAGATAAAATTAGCCCACACGTTGTTATATTATATTAGCTTTAAAAAGAATAACGTGCTAGATTTTTTTGGGATAAAATTTGTGTTTATCGGCGAGTCAAAATTGCTACAAAAAGGCAAAATTATGTTTGATACTAAATTTGACGGTATATTTGGCTTTGTCAAATATATCGTTCTTCCCAACTCAACTGACCTGTATCGAAAAATGAAATGAACATAATTCGATGATTTTAGATTCAAGATTGTGCCAAAATGAAGCCAACCCGGTATAGCAACATTGCTATTTGTTAACTTTTCGATGATGCATTGAGCTATTATTTTGACACCTGCCGATTGACTAATCATATTCTGGCTTCAATTTGTGATAAGTGACAACTATGAAGTCCTCTTTTTGTTTTTGTTTGGTGCAAAGAAAAGAAAAGAAAAAAAAACCCTATCAAGTTCTTTTGTAAGCCTTTTTAAAAACTCCAATGATATTAATTTGCCGTTAATCAATCATCAGACATGTAAAATATCTCTAAGATCTTCACTTTTGTAGCGAATCTCTGCTTGCCAATAATAGTACGTGCTGATCTACAACCACCCTCAACTCGTCAGGAAGGAGGTAAGAGTATTCACAGTGGTATAATCAAAATAAAAAGGTTGCTAAAGATATCAAAATAAAATGGTTGCTAAGGATAGCAACATTTGCTCAAAAAAGAGCTCACATTGGAATAACCAAACTTAGCAAATCTTAGCAGCTCATCAAATTTTGGCCTTTGGATAATCTAAACTAGTAACCTTTGTAAATAATCAAATTTAATTAGTTATCCTGATCACATTTCATCAATCAAGCACATCATCGTTATACAAAAACATTCTCTCTCGTTCATTTCAACATGTTTTCTAAAAAAAATACTTTTAAAAACAGTTCTTTTTTTTTCCCAGAAATTGTTTTTGTCAAAATTTTTTTTCCCAAAACTTCTTTTGTAATAAAAACAGTTTTTTTCAAAACAGTTTTTTTTATTAGAACTTTTTTTTTTCAAAAACTGTTTTTTTAAAAAATTCCAGAAAACTATTTTTTTAAATCAAAGGTTTTAAAAAACTATTTTCCTTTTTTCTAATGATCTGTTTTTAGTAGTTTGAAAACTATTTTAAAAAAAATTATTTTCTATGTCACAATTTTTAGATTTTTATAAGTTGAAAATGTGATGTGGCAAGTTTTGATTATTCAATTTTGATTGTACCATTATAGACCTCTATCTTGCTAACCTTAGCAAACCCTTTAAATGGATAACCAAAAGATGATGTGGCAACTTTTGATTATTCCACTGTGGATGCTCTAAGGGTGTGACATTTGTATCATCCTATATATGCAGGGCCATGGCCCTGGAGGTTGTCGACTTACATCCCCAAAAAAAAAAAAAAAATGGAGCTCCAAATTATTTTAAGTCTGTATTTTTTTTTAGGTAAATTATAAGTCCGTATTTTTGGCCCATTTTAAAACCCGAAGAACCCATTTTTTAAAATACTACACATATATAAGGGCTAGTGGCCCAACTTCTAAGTTGTTAAAGGGAAAAAACGAAAAGTAGTTTCCGAAGCACCTTAAAAAAAAAACGAAAAGATTGGTGGGCCTCTTGAAAAATAATCACATTTGGTGGGCACATCAGTGAGTTTGATGCATCCTTATCACTCACTTTTGGTCGACACAAGGAAAGAAAGGGGAAGAAGATGAGCAACAAAAATTTATTCATCCATTTTTTAAAGTTTTTTTTTGTAAAATTTTATTGAGGGTCCCCTTTTCGAAGTTTGCCCGATAAATGAAAATGTCAAGGCCGGCCCTCATCCTATGTAACGACATTAGATGAATTCATGCTTTGTTCAATGACAATGCAGTGCGATCTTTATGATCCGTAAGTGGCTTTGTAAAACTCATTTATAAGAGTATCTTTTGTTACGAGCGCGTGCTATACATATCTTTGAGCCTCATCAGAAACTCGTTGATATAAAAATTTACCTTCTCTTATCTCTTGAGCTCTGTTTGTTTGGACCGAAAATGTTTTCGAATTTTCAGTGTTTGATTGAACAAAAGCTGAGGGAATTTTTTGCACTGAAGGGACGTAAATTGACTTGCGGCTGTGAACTCCAGAAGTCTACACATCCCATTGCTCCAGCGTGATCTCTCTCTCTCTCTCTCTCTCTCTCTGAAGCTCATGCACGGGAACATTTTTCATCAAAAGTAAAAGAATCATTTTAAAATTAATTGCCCAAATTAACAGATAAAAATAAAAGTTCCAGAAATTGTTTTATATACACACGCATGTAATTTTACATAAAAACATTTTCATACGTAAAATATGTTGCACGCAAGCGGTATAAGAACAATTTAACTAACTTTTATTCGAATCTGACAATCATAAGGAAAATACAGAATTTAAATTATATGGGATACAGACTGACACCCGTGTTACACACGGTGTCCCTAAAACAGATTCGCCGCCTCACCGGGGTGCTAGAGGTTCTAGTAGTCGTCTGTCTCCTAGGATTTAACCGGTTGAAAGTTTAAGCGTGCACCATGTACACTTGAACTCACAGGAAAAAGAGGTACGCAGTGTATCACTAGAATATTCTGCCTATTTTCATCTCATGCAAAGGATGCCTATTTATAGGCAAAAGAGAACCGTGGAATTGAAACAAGAATTCAATGCTTGACCCCTCTTCTTCCACAGCTCCATAAATACAGTTTGAAAACTGAGGAGAGGTGCTCCAGCTCGTGCAGCAAAAATCAAACTTGCTTCTGCAAGTTGCAGCGGCAGCAGTTGCATTCAATATAGGCACACTGTTGAAGCCAAAAAGCGGACTGGCCCTATTTTGATTGACAATTTCTTATTCAATCCTCAATGGTTTTTTGTTCATTTCTTTTGTGGATTAATCCCGGGACAAAGGAGATTATAAATCCACTTGGACCCACCTCTCGAGGTGTCCGGGTCCCACTTAAATTTTTGGCTCAAATTCACCCAAAATTGTGTGAACTAAACCCATTTTTTTCCAACAAAATATTTGACATTAAGACTCCGTTTGTTTCGATAAAAATACGGTGAAAATTAAATCACAAAATATAATAGTAATCGTGAGTCATGATATATAATAGAGACACAAAAATTCAGCTCGTGCCCTTTAAAAAAGCGGATAGGGTATCTAAACCATCTAGATGGTTGTGGTTTTTTTTGGTGAAAATGTACTTATGAGATTGTCACTTTCTTAGATTTCTTTCCTCACGGCTCACGGTGGTGGATTTAGGACAAATTGCTTTTAAGTATCGCACAAATTATTAACCAAAAGTGAAGGAGAGAGAGAGAGAGAGAGAGAGAGAGAGAGAGAGAGAGAGAGAGAGAGAGAGAGAGCATGCCAAATACAGTTTGCCATTAATTCCATGTTCTTTGAATTTGAGCTGCATTCGAAAAATACATATTCAATGAAGAAACAAGATAGAAAAACTGGCATTAGGCGCCCGTTATGTGATTCTCTCATGTTATTCTTCTCATTTTAGTGCGAATTGAAATGAACCAATTTCTTTTTAATGATTTGAGTCGTTCATTTTCAGGTCTTTATATCTTCCCTGCCGCATTTCTTCTCATGCCGATCGACCAAATTCAAATCTATTCATTTACATTTCCAGACGTATCTGACATTATAGTGAACAAACAAAACTTTAGGACTCCCAAGGCTTTGTATATTAAATTATCGACATATGTGCAGGTACAAAAAAAATTAAGGGAAGGATTCACAAAATAATTTCTTCCCAGGCACATTGGCAAGGTTTAATTCCCGTAAGCACCCATCCTCCTTCCCAAATCTCCTAGGATAAAGTAGATTAGGATTAACAAATGATTTTTAAAAAAATCCCTCCACAAATCAAATATTCAAAGTTCAAACTATGTCTATGCAAAAGCTATGGTTGCATTCAAAATCTTTGCAAGAAAGAAACGGTAGACAAAGTCTTATTATTTTTCGGGATAACAATTTTCACAATTCAACAAAGCCAAACAACACTAAAAAATTGTAGTAGTCGAGTATATATCTAGCCACAAACAACATCTGCGTCGAGATCCTCTCACATGATCGATGTTCTCTTATCTGCACCCTCATACAAAAAATTGAGTCTGTCAAATAACGACAAAGGCTTGATCGAATCATTCTTCTCATCGATCCTCTTTAACTTGTGACAAAAATACTTCGTTCAAATGGATACCGATGTCTCTAATTTTGCATGGATGGCAAACTCATTGATGCTATAAATTGAAATGGATTGAATCTTCAAATAAATTTATGATACGTAGATCTTATTTTTGCTATCACATAAAAAATCACGCGAAGAATTATACAGGATCTCGATTCTTAAATTTCCTCTCTTTCCTCTCTCACAAATAACTTTTTTTTTTCTTCCTAACATCATTTCTCTTCCATCCATTCGCAATGGAAGGTGTGGCTATTGGCAAAAGTGAAAGGATCATAGACCAAAGCGGATCCTATTGCTGTACTCTTGTTTCACATTGGCCCAGCACTTGGAATCCTTCCAAAAGGTCACATTATTTGTATCTATGGTTCTCGAACAATCCCAACCATTCAAAATACTCTGTGATTAGATTTGAATTTTTGATAAGCAGTCGTGCCGCTAAGGCTCTTACTTTTTAAGTAGTTATTTTTCGTTTTACAAGATAGATTATTCTTTCACAATACATCACCTTTAATTCAAAACATAGGTTGCCGATCAAAAAAAAATTTCAAAACATAGGTACTTATTTTTCAATAAGTACTTATTTTGTTTAACGGAACGGGGCCTTATGCTTACTCCAACAAGTTAGGGGGAGAGAGAGAGAGAGAGAGAGAGAGAGAGAGAGAGAGAGAGAGAGAGAGAGAGAGAGAGAGAAATTTCCCTTACCCGATTTGTCCACCCAAAATTATTCTCATAAATCAGTGGGATTGTTCCAAAATTTTAGGTAGATTGATTCATTTCAATACTGTAGACAAAAACTTCTGGACTATTAGTCGAATTGATTCATTTAAATTTCAAATTTGAAATTAGACAGTGACTATTAGTCAGATTGATTCATTTAAATTAGACAATAATTTCGTTTTTTACTGATTCCTCTAATTCTATATTAGGGAAACATTTAAACTAAAAAAAGGAATATAGAATGGAGGACGGAGATTTATGCAAAAGGATGGGATAAATCTGGACCGTTGGTTGTCTTTTAGATTCAAACACTTCCATGTCATATTATATAGATATAGATTCCTTATGTTGCTTTACTTATGTCACTACTAAAAAATAAGTGTAGTGCAGAAACGTTTTGAGAAATTTAGTGTAGACATTCATTACTGAAAATAATAGTATTCAATCAAGCTTTCAAAAATCATGACCAAAAATTAGGGAGAGAGAGAGAGAGAAATTTCCCTCACCCGATTTGTCTACCCAAAATTACTCTCATAAATCAATGGGATATATTGTTCCGAAATTTTAGGTAGATTGATTCATTTCAATACTGTAGACAGAAACTTCCGAACTATTAGTCGAATTGATTCATTTAAATTTCAAATTTGAAATTAGTTAATAAAAGAAAGGAAACTTCCGGACTATTAGTCAGATTGATCCATTTAAATTAGACAATAATTCCGTTTTTTACTGATTTCTCTAATTCTATATTTGGGAAACATTTAAAACTAAAAAAAGGAATATAGAATGGAGGGCGGAGATTTATGCAAAATGAGAGGATAAATCTAGACCGTTAGTTGTCTTTTTTATTCAAACACTTCCTTATCATATTATATAGATTTTTACATCACATAAAAAATCACCCGAGGAATTATACAGGATCTTGATTCTTAAATTTCCTCACTTTCCTCTCTCACAAATAACTTTTTTTTTTTTCCGACATCATTTCTCCTCCATCCATTCGCAATGGAAGGTGCGGCTATTGGCAAAAGTGAAAGGATCATAGACCAAAGCGGATCCTACTGCTGTACTCTTGGTTTTACAGTGGCCCAGCACTTGGAATCCTTCCAAAAGGTCACATTATTTGGTATCTGTGGTTCTCAAACATTCCCAACCAATCAAAATACTCAGTGATTAGTCTCGAATTTTTGATAAGCAGTCGTGCCGCTAAGGCTCTTACTTTTTAAGTACTTATTTTTCGTTTTACAAGACAGATCATTTTTTCACAATACATCACTTTTAATTCAAAACATAGGCTGCCGATCAAAAATAAAATTCAAAACATAGGTACTTATTTTTCAATAAGTACTTATTTTGTTTAACGGAATGGGGCCTTATGCTTACTCCAACAAGTTAGGTCTATACTTCTACTTTTCTTTCCCCATAGTGATGTTAAAAAGAGACCACATTTGATGGTGCCAAGTAAAAAACACGAGGAATCAAAACAGTAGTTCAAAACACTTACCTTGCCATTCATTGATTCCACCAGCTAGATCCTAGTTTAGGTCACTGTCTAGTACTTGCTGTTTTCTAGTCAATCGTACTACTTGGGTGTGATCCCGGCCATCTCCCCAAAATCAGAATCAAGGGGATTTTTTTGCCTTTGAATTCACAAATATCTCTGGTGTGAGATTTGAAGTGCAAATATGTGCGGACCGCAATATCTCACCGGTAAACAATCTTGTACATGTGTGAAGATCTTGATTCGTGTTGCCATGTATCGATCTAGAGGCAGACAGAGGTGTGATTGACGGGTCCGGCCGCAGTCTCCAAATTTTCGGCAAATGACGAAGTACCTTGTGTAAATTTCGACACGTGTTTAGAAAAATAGTACTGACACCTACAAGTTCTTAAAAATCTCATCTTCACAATTCGAACTCCTTACAAAATTTGTATGGTACTACTCCCTTCATGAAAAATCCTGTTCTCCGAGGAACTTGGAATCTAAATGACATCTCTTGACATGAACATTGTACTTGTACATGTACATGTACATGGTCAATCACTATTACCTTCACAATTCAAAACAACAATTTTTTTTATTAATTTTTGAAATTGTTACAAAGACTATTTGACAAAAAATTTATGGAACCCACTCTACAAAGTTTTTAGCCACTGCGTGTATTTGTCTATGCATTCAAAGTTTTATCTGAGAATTGAGGATATATAACTAGGAACTTGGAATCTAAATGCCATGGATCGTGTCAGATTAACATAGCACATACTGCAAAGCTAGAGGAGGTAGAGACTCTTAGACTCCGTTTGTTTCGATGTAAAATGTTTTTTCAAAAAACAAACTTCAAACTTTTATTTTTCGGTGTTGGTTGACACTTGAAAAATATTTTCAGAAATTTACAAAATAGTGTAGGGAGAGAGAGGAGCTTAAACAGTGGAGAGATTTGAGAATATTGAAATTGAACATAGGTCAGGGCGGACGATCGAGGAAACTGAGCAGTGAAAATTGCAGTAAAAGGCAGTGGGTTCATTTAGGAAAATAACTTACGGAAGATTTAAGGGTAAGTTATTTTCATCCAATTAATAGAAAATGTTTTACATGTAAAATATTTTCATTATTTTTTACACAACCATACGCCATATTTGAAAATGAACACAAATGAAATCCATAAAGTCCCGAAAGAACACAACCCAGTAGGGAAGCAAAAGCTTTGTTAAGGAAAGAAACACAGCACAAAGCGAGGGGACGAATAAAACCATCTAAAGCTGCCTCGATAGATCTATTGCTTTGCTGTCTAAACAGACTCCAAAGACGCTGCACAAATGTCGTCGTTGCAGTGGGCGGCAGACATCGGATTTGACACTAATGGCATCGATGAGAAAGAGATAAATGGGATGAGAAGGGGGGAGGGCCGAAGGAGACGCAGCCGCCTCCACTAGCAAAAACCCTTCTTTTCTTTTTTTCTTTTCAAGGAAATGCATCACATATGTAGTACAAATATGAAAATGACCACATACAACGGTTATCCCATATTTCTTCAAAGCCACATACAACGTTTAACATTACAACAATCCACTTTACTGATGAAAACAGCCTTGGAGAGAGAGAGAGAGAGAGAGAGAGAGAGAGAGAGAGAGAGAGAGAATATCCACGTAAGGTACTATTGATTTGTATCAAGAACAACTCAACATGTCCTTTAATTTTCTGAAAGATTTTTTCAATCTGCATCTAGAAACAGAGAGACAAGGGTCACACATTTGGGAATTGAAATCGGACATTCATATTTGAATTTCAGATACATACATTAATTGGACCGGCCTTTTTCTCCATTTTTTGTACTACAATTAAAAACCAACATACAACTGTAAAGTGACAACAGTGACACCCCTATGATCCTCATCCTTTATGCTTGTTATGAACACGAACAAGAATTGAAATCCCATTTTTTGTTCAATTCCTTTCTTGCTCTAGGAATATCTCTCTGCCACCGACGGAATCAAATGCTACGATTTGAAATCTTCCTCAATAACTGGATTTGAAAGGCTTATAAGACTTGAGATCTTCAACGAGTCCGGCGAAGGATCCAGTCGCGGCAGCGATGGAAATAACAAGACAAGCAGCACTAAGGATTTGTAGAGAAATCCACCTAGTGCTCCACTTTGGTATTTTCTTCTGCACAATGTACATTTCCACCGGGAAATATACAGTCAACGGCCAAAACCCGAAAGCTCCAAGGATTCCCACCACACCATTGAAAAACGGCATGAGCATCGATATCACAGTGGTTAGGATCACGAAAAGGGTCCTCCACACCAACCGGAAGAAGTTGAGGCGGAAATGGCTGAACCCGGGGATGGGAGTTGGGATCTTGTACTCCTTTTTAATGAACTCACTGTCTGGGAACCATTCCGCGGCTGTCTTTTCGACAAAGGCGAAGAGGGGCTGGCAGTAGACTTGGTACGCGCCGACGAGGTGGACTACGATGGCCACGTTGGCGATGTCGAGGACCCAGTAAGGGTTGTAGAAGCCGAATCCGGTGAGGAGGTTCCCGGGGGCGAGGTCCCCGAAGGCAGCGTAGCCGAAGCAGCCACAGAGCATGTAGAAAAGAGTTGTCACTGAGACACTTATTAGTGTGGCCTTCTTCATTGTTTTGGACTCTGAGGGTGGGGACTTGAGTGTGTCCTGTTTTTACATATCCAACGCAAACAACATTAGTGTGGCATTCTTGGCTTCTTTATTGTTTTCTCACACAACGAAGTAGAGATTTCGAAACATACGATTTCGAAAAAATTGAAGTAACAATTATTGTAAGTTTAGGACAAAGGAAATATACCTGGATTTCAACTAGAATGAGGGAGTAAGAATAGGCAAAAGCAATGTCTCCCAATGCTTGAAAGCTCCTCCATACTTTTTGAGTCTCAGTCACAGTGCCAATGCTTATTCCAGTGAGACTTCCCTTGAACTTCCCACTCTCTGATTTTACAAAAAAAGTTAAATAAATTAATACCCAAGTTTAAGTATCAGTAGATCTTTAAAATAAATGGGGACGAAAATCACAAAATAAGGTTTGGGAAGGTAGGTGTATGTACCGGCAACTTTGCCGATTCCGAGGCCGAGACCGATGGTAGAGTAAGTGAAGGACATGACCGCGGCGACAATCGAAAGCCATGAGATCTGATCAAAGTCCGGTATCTGAGAGAAGAGGATCTCTGCTGCACCAAACGCGAGCATGTACGGAGTGCTCGATATTTTGCATGGGTCTTTCCCTCCACTGGCATGGAAGCAATTAGACCTCTTGACTGCCCTGTTAATATCAATACAAAATCAATTGAACCCATTAGCAATCGATAAAAATCAAATCTCCCCGTTCGCAAATCGCGTTTTACGAAAGGTGGGTTGTTTACAGAAACTTTTTTTTGTCGAAAACGGTTCGCTTTCGTCGGAAAACAAAGCGAAGAACTGAAAACGAAAACGATACCGAACCCAACGTATAGTTGCTAAATTTGGAAAATCATACTCACATCATGCTTATGGAAGAGGCAATAGTGTAGCCAATGGCAACTCCAAAAAGGTTGAGGTACTGAATCCACCCACAGATCTTAACTTTCATACCACCTGAGAAAATCCAGAAACACAAATTTAGCAGATGATGATTAGGCTGAGTTTGATCTCTCTCCTAATTTTTTCTAAAGAAAAAAATGAATAATATAATATATTGTCTCGACGAGAATAATCAAAAAAATATAGTTATACATATTGGAGTAGCAAAAGTTTCAAATAAGACGAATCTGAAAGCACTCAGCCAATTTGAATCAACTTCTGAAAGGAGAAAGAGGAGATTTACCGAGATTGGATTGGACGGCGTCCATGTAAGTATAGTTCCTTTTTCCGGTGGCGTGGTCGCCGGAGCGGTAGCAGGCGGCGAGGAGGGTGGAGGTGTAGTAAGTGACAAAGGAGAACAAGAAGAGGACGGTTGGACCAGCGACCCATCCAAGCTGGGCTGTGGCCCAAGCCAAGGACAGCACTCCAGACCCAATCACAGCTGTTATTATGTGAGCACTTGCTGTCCATACAGTCCCTGTAGGAAAGAAAAAAAAAAAAACACAGCCAAAACCAAAACTCTGTTAACTACTAACAAACTCAAAGAGAGGAGAAGTTGCAGTTCCTTGTATTGAGGCTTGAATTCAGACAAACCAAAGTTTCATGTTCTTCGCATTAGAGATGTTTTAAACTTTGTTAGTTTTGCGTCAATTTTTTTTTTAAAATAAATTACCTGTTCGTCGGAAGAAGAGCTGAAAAGTAAAAGACACGACGAAAAAGTTTTACAAAGTTTAACAGATTGGTAGATTATCATTGTCGTTTTTAAAACTTATTCGGATTTGATCCATAGTTTCTTAACATTTTCATTTCTCTCGTCGAAACGAATGAATAAACTAAAAAGTTTTTCACAAAAGCCAGTAAAACATCATAAAAGAACAATAGTTGGCCAGTATTATAATTTATACTCCCTTGGTATTCCTTATTTAACCATTAATCAGAAACCTCCAAGAAAGAATAGGTAAAAGCACGTCATTTGAAAAGTTGGCGGGCCAATTGATTGCCCCAACCTGCCCCTACCTAACTTAAAAAGTTATTGAGCATTTTCGTAATACTAGTATAATTTCTCTTTGGAAAAAAAAAAAAAAAAGAATAAAAAGAAACCGTGAAACAATTTGGCATTATACTAGTATAAATGAAAGCGCCTCGTCGAGCAATACTAAAAACGCAACTTGAAAACACAACTTCAGAGCACAATCTTATCTAGAACCGTTCGAATGGCTTTGGAGCCGATTGTATTATGAAACTGTGTTTCTAGATTTTTTGAGGGAGATTTTACCAGTCCTCTTGAGGCGGCCGTCGTCATCGAAGCACTTCGAGCCCGCCGGAGCCACGTCGGCGGAGACGTCGAAGACTTGGTGGTGGTGGTGGTTCTTCACGGCAGCGTTGTCACCCATCTTCTTTTTTTCAGAATCAAAACAAAACCCAGATCAGATTTTAAAGCTAGCTTTTTGTCTGTAATTGTCAAAACGAAAACGATAAAAATTGCTCTGTTTCTCTTATTGAATGAACAGAGTGGGGCTCTGACACAATGGATTTTTCTTGACACACTTTTCAAGGTGTTTGCAAAAACCCAAATGGGATATTCAAGTCTCGCAGTATGGAAAATGGTTCTAGAGAGAGAGAGAGAGAGAGGATTGAAGAGGGTATGGGGGGAAATCTCTCTCTTACGATACAGTTCAAGAGATGATACACTATGGGGGATGGGCTGGAGGAGTATATATAAGCTGTTCGGTTGGAAGGAAAACCGAGGGAAACCGGAGTACTACTGAGTGCGGCCACGTGAGAAAATAAGAAATGGGACCCCAAAAAAATACAACAATAAAGACGCGTATTTATGTCAAAAAATAATAATAACCATTTCAATTGCCACAGACCACTCCACTAACTAGGCACACGTATTGGGCTTGGCTTAAAGGAAAAAAAAAGTTATCTTTAAAATCTCTCGCTAGATCCCCACAATTTCAAATATTTCCTCACTTTTCTTTCCCATTGGTACCTAATAAATTGGCAAAGAAGAGAAAAGGTCAACGCAAGTCAGCTTTGTCGAGCTCGAGCTCGATATGAGCCTTAACGAGTTGAGTCCTTAATGAGCCGAGTTTAGTTATTGATTAAACTGGCCTCTTTAATTGAGCCGAGCCTCTTTTAACGAGCCGAGTTTTTTTCCGAACGAGTCAAACTTCACTCATCTCGTTTATTAAACGAGCCAAAAACTCGAATTCGCTGCCATAACACTATACACTTTTTTGATGGATATTTTGAGAGTACTTTTCTCTTTTCAGTACCTGCATTTCTGGTTTTCACAACATAAAGAAATCTTAAATAAAAGAACATAATGGGTTCTACCCTAAAACAGTAAAAAGAGATTACTATAATTTAGTAGTAGGTATTTCCCTAGATTTTTATTCTCTGTTTGAAAAGTTTTTATATTTCTTCAAGTCTTCCTTTTTCTTTTTTGCTCGGCAAAGTCTTCCTTTTTCTTGGAAAAGAGTCTTTCTTTTCTTTCTTTTCTTTTTTTTTTTACTTTTTGACTAAATCACTTCAAAAATCCACTACGTGATAGGTGAAAAAATAACCACTTCCTATTCTTATGCTAGCTTTTTAACTGGTTTTCCAACTGTTTACCTTGCCCCCAAAAAGAAGAAGAAAGTAGTCTTTTAAAACCGAGCCGAATACGCGCCGTTCCACATTTTAAGCGTGTTATAAAAGCTAGTAAGCTCAGGTTTTACTAGGGCTGCAAATGAACCGAGCAGCTCATGAGCTCGGCTAGGCTCGTTTAGTAAACAAGCTGAGCTCGAGCTCGAGTTTTCAGTTCGTTTACTAAACGAGCCTAGCTCCATTAAAATGACTTGTTTAGTAAATGATTAAGTTCGACTCACTCAAATTTTAAACTCGTTTAATAGATGAACCGAGCTCGAACTCTACAAAGCTCGAGCTCGTTTGCAGCCCTAGGTTTTACAGTTTCATCCTAACTAAACCTACCCAACAAAAATAAAAATCCAGCGCCATAACATGCCATTTAGAAGCACTTAACTAATTATCTCATAAAACACATTTCCCTTGTCAATATGGACACTTGTGAAAAGTATAAAAAAAAACATGCTTCTAAGTGAATACTTGCAAATTACTAATATGAGCCCTAATCACAATTGGAAGAAAATGCTTTTAGGGTTCCTTACCTTCATTTCCACCCTTTTGTCTTCCTTGGAGGGCCTCTCCCCTGTTCCAATGACCCAAAAACCCACTGATCACTCTCTAAGTGGCAGTGGGTATGAGTGGGTGAAAGTCAGTTGTGTTATGTTCCCTAATTGCTCTCAACCCCATGGATTTATATAGAAAAGAACACAATGCAAACTAGAATTAATATTTTAATTTCCTCTTTAAACGACAACCTCTGAATCAGGAAGCTTTTTCTCATGTGTGCTTTGTTTCTCCTCCACCCTTATTGAAGGAGAATGAGATTCCTCTCTTTAGTCATCACTAACAAAATATACTTAACTAATTAAAAGTTTATAATTAGTAATTATTATCGTATGAGCAAGTGAGAACCTCTACAACTCGAAAGAGTTAGATCTGATGGTCAAGGCCTAAGACGTACGAACTTGCTTTCTCAATGGTCGCAAGTTCAAATCCTCTTATACAGATTCTATCAATTTCGATAGGGCTAGTTCATATGAACTTTGTCATATATGGCTTTTATGATCAGGTTTTCTTAATTTTCGGTCTACAGTGAGATCGGTCTTTCAAAAAATCATGAATAATTGTCGAGCATTAAGAATTGGTGCGTAAGTTGACCATGATACCTTGAGATAATATTAACTTTTTTTTGAAAATCTATCAATTATCAGTCAAATATGTTTTCAAATATATATACGTGGTCTTGGAATAATCAAAGATGGTCCAAGCACCTAGCTAGCTAGCCTCCTTTAATTCATGATTATAAGCACAAACCATTTTCATTCAGAGATGGAGAATGAGAGGCATCCTATTCTCTTGATCTTTTGTTCCCAATGACTGAGGAAAGAGAGGCTATTACATAAAGACACATATATATGTACTTCTTTTTTGTAGAAAAAGCATATAATCCGAACCTACAATTTGTTTTCTCCCTCTGATTTTGGACACTGTCTCCCAAAATTAATTTAATACTAAGAAATTGAGGCACCAGTCCACAACCCTTTCATGTTTTTTTTTTTTTTTTTTTTGAAAAATGATAGGATAACGATTTTATAAGAAAGTAAGAAAACATCAAATAGGGCATCCATCCCTCCTGAGCGGATCAGACAGAAGCCACGACGGAGGGATATGTTCCCACTTCCCAAGTACAAGAACAACACCCTCTCACAGCTCTCTGGACCAAGCAATGAGCTACTCCATTGTCACCACGCCTGACAAAACAAACTTCAAACCCCACAAATCCAGACCATCAGACCGAGACCGCTTGATATCAAGCCTTCCCTGTTTCAATGGTGCTATTTTTTTTTTTTTTGCTCGGCTTCAATGGTGCTAATTTATACTACTAATTTAGAGGATGAGCAGTAGACTAGTTAAAATGCTCAATGTTCTTTTTGAGTCCGATGCGCGAGTAACTGTAGCAATCACAAAATGCCGACTCTATTGTTGATGAGTCTATTGGGTCTGCATTTCAGGGGTTAGGCTAGCTGCTAGCCATTATAGTTAAATTTCAGGTTTGCTTGCGTTGTTTGAGATGCTCCAAAGGTAGACCATAAATAAGTGTCCTTTCCTCGGCCAAACAGAGTATAATTAGTCGTCTTCTCATTACCAAAATTCTACCTTCAGCCAAAAAAAAAAAAAAGTTACTTACAGAGTATTTGGCAAACGAGAGGAACCCTTTAACCAACTTGTGTTTTGTATAAATCATTCGTGAACCCAATTTTAGGCGCAAATTTTATTTGTTTTGTATATGAAGGCGTAAAATCAAAGTTTGGAATAACACGCAATCTTAAAACATCCCTTGAGTTCTTTGATTTCCGGAGGTTTAGGAAGACCTTTATTTTAGTGGTAAAATTTTCTAAGAGTAGTCATTTTTTGCATATATTTTTAGGGGTTACGTCCGTCGTCAGGCCTTCCCGCCTGTACCCCGATCGATTGGGGGATTACATAATTAGTGTGCGATCATTGGTTTGGTTGATATATGAATTGGCGAGAATATATATATTAAAATCCGCAAATAGTAAGTCAGACCTTCCCGCCTGTACCCCAATTGATTGGGGATATATTAGATGAGATTATTGTTATTTTTGTTATTGTTGTTGTTGCTGCTGCTGTTGTTGTGTTCGATCATTGGTTTGGTCCATGTCCGAATTGGCTAATGTATAGTATTAAAATCTGCAAATAGTAAGTCTATTAATGGAAGTTAATGTCCAACACTTCAAGTAATTAGTTCGTGTTAAGTGGGATTATAATTCATTATGTCCACACACGTGGCAGAATCATTGAAAGACACACGTACGGCTGTCTTTTTTCTGTTCCATGTGGTTTCATTATTATTACTATTAAGATAAGTATAATGTATAATTAAGCCTTTTCAGAGTAGGACCACTTTATGCCTAAAGGATAAATTTATTTTGCTATGATTTTTTTTTTTTTGCAGAAAGATGTTAATGTGACAAGTAGTTGGGGTTTTAATGGAATTAATATTCCGAATTAAGAACAAGTTAATTATACTCAGGCCAATTAGGGTTCCAAAAGAACAATCACCGTTGGTAGTGTGGATTCTTGAGCCTATGACTACCTCACTAAGTGGTATATTCAGTTTTCAAAAGATGGTGATTAGGAAGTTGGAGAGATTTAATGGAATTAATATTCCGAATTAAGAACAAGTTAATTATACTCAGGCCAATTAGGGTTCCAAAAGAACAATCACCGTTGGTAGTGTGGATTCTTGAGCCTATGACTACCTCACTAAGTGGTATATTCAGTTTTCAAAAGATGGTGATTAGGAAGTTGGAGAGATTATGCTTCTGTTCTCATCGTGAGCATTTGCTCCACTCTCTCGATCGCAGTATAGATGTGTATGACAGAATTAGAATTTTGAGTTTGTGAGACGTATAATTGAACATGAAAAATAAAATTTATTACCATTGTATCTCAAATATTTGCGGATAATTAAGATATGCATTTGAGTCATAAGAGAAAATGTTGAAATTTATATTATTTATAATGGAAGTTTATGCATTGGAATAACAATTACTAGTAAAGATGTTTTGCCAATACGGACACAAGCAAATTTGTAGGAGTTTGGGGGCAATATTATAACTTTATAGGATGGTTGGTAACTTTTGAGGGGTCGATTTTGTTTAATCAATTTCAAAATTGGGGGAAATATGGGAATATTGAAAAAGTCTGTGGAGTCAAGTTAACCTAGTTTTTTTTTTTTTTTTTTGAACGGCAAAAAACAAAATCATTAATTCTTGAGTGTTTGGGATGCAAAACACTTGAAGGTGAAACAGTGCTCCAAAAGCCTGGAATAATTTTTCTAAGAAGTAGAGGCCAAGTTTACAATTTAGATTGTCACATACGTAGTTTTCTTATCTGGAATATGATAAGCCTGGAATAATTTTTCTATCTGGAATATTAAGAGTTGCTAGGATTTTGAACAGAATAGATCGTTATTGTTATGCTTATTGATCACCGATCAAGACAATTTATTTATTTTTTTGATCTGGCAAAAAGAAGATTTTATTAATTAACCTTTGAAAGGGAAAACAAAATTAAATTGATCACGAGCACACTGGTAAAACGCCACCCGAAAACCTCTCCCAAGGGAAGGCAGATGCAAGATCAATATACTATAATATGACTTTAGGACAATTATTTTCTCAATCATAAAACTAGGATATATATTGATTAATATGACTTTATAGCAGACACAAAAAAATCTTAGGTTAATTTGAAGAAGGCCTCCTCGATAAGTATATATAGTACTTGCACTAATTAGCTTCATCTTTAGATACAAAATAAAGAACACTAATAACTATTCCCATCTCCAACCTCGTCTTTAAATTTGGAGATGTCAATTACTTATTAAAAACTTATGCGACAATTTGACACCTTTATATTTAACTTTCACAGATCCATCGCTAGGTGGAAACAAAATTAGGTATTCAAATAGCACAATGGCATTTCATGTGCTAAGTTTGGCACGATAATTAGCAGAGTACTAGTATTTTATCCTAAAACATTAATTAATAAATACTAAAATTTTTAAACCTTACATGAAAGTTTGACATTCTCAAATTTGACATCCAATAAACTCCCTTCCTCCAATTAAAGTGTCAAATTTGTATTGCTTCACATTATTTTTTTAACTTCCATATGTTTTGACCTCCTATTTTTTAATAGTCCGTAATTAGTTGCAACAATACTTTCAAGATTTCTGCGCATTTTAATCTAGAATTATATTTGGCTCTGCTAAATTTGGCAGATTTCCTCTTATATCAAATTCCAGAAAAGAGTAGGCATTTCATTTCATGCCTTTTATTGGAGCACCAAAAAAGACCATTTTACGCCGGTTGAGAGTTGAGACTGTCAACTTAGATAGCTAAGATATATCCGACCTACGCTATATATAGTTGCATATGAGGATCGGGGATGCTGCAAAGTAGCTCCCAGTAGAGCGCTGTAATACACCACCAAGGTCATTCAAAGTATTTTAATGGTTCAGATCAAAAACGAACTTTTTTTAGAGAAAAGTTAACTCTTCCCAAATTTTCAACTAAACCATTGATTACAGAAATAAACGGTTCGGATGCGCCCTGCAGAACCCTCTACAGAGAGCTGCTTTGTAGCCTCCCTGGATTCTGCATATGGTGCTCCTACTCGGGTTCAGGGTTGGTGATGTGCATCTGCTGCACAGAACTGTGTTGCATGACTCAGATGCCGTCCGTTTGACATCCAACGGCTCCTACCCATCCTCCAAACCACTCTCTAGGTAATAGGATTTTCTATCATCCGCTAGATCTTTTAGGATAAAGAAAAAATAGACGATGATCCTCCAAAGCAGAGGACGAAACTTTTACCCATCACATGGAAATTATTTAACCTTGTACAGTTTTTTTTTTTTTTTTTGAAATTGGTCTCCTTCAAAATATATGCACATATCTTTAAAGTAAGATGACTAAATATTTATAATTAAATGTTCAAAAAAAATTAAATTGATGGAAAATCAATGACTGTTTGAGTTTAACGAAGAGTTTTATATTTCAAAGAAAAAATACACTATTAGAACTAGAGCATTGAGATAGAGTAAATACTAATATATTTCAAAATTACCATTTTTTAAAAACATTTTAGGTTGATACTACATAATTTTATAGAGTATTGGATGAAAAATGTATTTTTTTTTATTTTAAACGGGAAAAATATTATCATTGATAAACTCAATAATTGGTACATCAAGGCCAGAGAGTGATGGGGGAGAGAAGAGAAAACCAAAAATGGAGGCCACCACAGTGCTTCATGAGGTAGATTGAGAGAGATAAGAGAAAAACTTCCAACGAGAAGATGAGAAAAAAAAGATAAAAGAAACAAATTACATTCAAAAAGGAGAAACTAGAAAGCAAACTCCAGTCCAAGATTGGTTGCTCTAATGAATGTATCTTGATGTCACAGTCCTCTTTTGGGCTGGAGCAGGACGGTATAGAAAAATATCCAAAAAGCAATTAGGACTGGTACAAAAAAACCTTTTTATTCTTTTGTTAGGATTTGGGTGTTGAAAGAATCTCATAAAGCAATTCTTAATTACAGCTGAAATATTTGACTGGTTACATTCCGAAGTACCAAGAAAAAAAAAAAAAGAAATATCTGACTAGCTCTTGGTTTCGGACATGCTGCAAAGCAGCTCCCTGCCGAGTGGGTACAGAGTGGCCAATCCGGCTGTCAATCTCAGCATGAATAACTCAAATCGAATCTGTATACCATTTATTACTCGGTTAAGATTCGAACCGTCCCATTCCCTTCGTTTTGCCGATCCCTCCTTATCTCATGCTTTATAATGGGAATGAATTGTAACTCTCTCTTGCTCAGCAAGTGCATGCAACCCACTTTCAAACTTGAGCTATTGTTAGGCCCTTTTCCCTAGTACTTTTGATTGTGAGGTAAAACTACTCAAACCCCGCTTTAGAGTTGAGAAAACAACTTTTCATGGATTATTATATGCTCATATTCGTTTTTGATATCTCGATCAGGGGTATGGTTGGGTCGGGCTGGGCGGGTTGATGGGGTTTTTTTCAACCAATTCGTACTGTGTTGGTTGATAATGTTTTAACCTGTGCGCTGCCAACCACTGACCTCTAAAACCATCGGATTAGTTGACTTTTTTAGCAGTATAAACTCAGCGGTTTAGGCGAGTTAGAAAAAACTTCACTATTTGAGTCTTTTTAGAAAATTGTTTAATATTAGCTCATCAAAAATCAAACTATTGGTAACGGTCCCTAATGAAAAGTCTGAAGAATGGAATTTTCTAGGGACCATGGTGTTATTAGGGTTCGTCTGGATTTTTCTTTTAGAATAGGGAGGGTTTAATAAAGTATAGTATGGTGTACCTTAGCATTGGTGTGGTAGTATTATATTATTGTTCATTATTTTATATATAATGTTGGTCTAGCGGGTCAGGTCGGGTTGAAGACGGGTTAGAGAAATTGTACCCTCACCCAAACTGTCCCACTTAAAGTTCAACCCACTCATGATTTTCGGCACAAGTTGGTATCGGTTGAATCAGTCTGGCGAGTTGTTTGCGCATGTCCTAATCTCATCTATCCCAAGTCAACAAAAGAGCTTCGTATAAGCTAATTCCAGAAGAGTTTATCATAAGTAACATCGAGTAACAAATTAATTTCAAATTTGAGACCCAATAGGAAGCAAATTAAGCTTATAAGTCATAGAAGATAGAAGATAGACCACCCCTTGGAGTTTATTATATCCTTATATTTCACGTATGTAGATGAACCGAAAAGCCATTGAGAATGACTGCAGCCACTGACTTTTTCTAAAAAGCTTAATAAATTGGGGGATTAGGTAGGCTTGTTACTCTCTGTAATCCAGACACGTACGCCTTATTCACACACCTTTTCTCTTACAAAAATGCTAAGGACACATACATTTGTGTCCTTATATGTTGTACGTGAGAACCAATGTTGTTCCTTTTTCCCAATAATGTAGGATGTTAGGGGTTAATCGATAGTACGTAGTTAAAACGAGAGTTGAGCACCTCTTTCACGAAGACTCAAACTCAAATGCTCTCCCTTACGGGAGAGAGTGAGGCACCAACCACACCAGGCGGTGTTACTTGATTCCATTTGTCCACAAGTAAACTTTTAGTAACTGGTTTCTGTCCCAAAAAGAAATACGGAGTAGTAAACTGGTAAAAAAATGTACTTTATTTATTTACTATGTATATAAAGGCAGTTTTCAAGGCTTCAACTACTTCCAAAGAAAAATAGATACATATTTCCTGGCAAGGTGACTAGAGTCTAGGGCGTTGTCTTTTGCATGGTGACTAAGTCATGGTACTTGGGTTAAAGGGTAAACTAGGGATTAACTTCCGCTATCAAGATTTCACCATGATCTGGAGTGCAGTATTCTATTACTACTTGCCTAGCAGTAGAATCCATGACTTTGTGAGTTCATGATTCCTGCCTTCAAACTTACTACTCCCTCCCTCAAATTTAGATCTCCAATATTAGGGTTTGGATACATGACATGTATTTATGAAATTGTCCATGATAGGACAACGAACAACTCAGATTCTGAGCCGTTCATTGTCCTTTCATGGACAATTTCATGGATACTTGTCATTTATCCTACCCTTTTCGCTCCAATATTACGTACCCATTGTCCTTTTCATAAAAAAAAAAATACTTGTAATCATTATGAGAGTTAGTTTATAGAAATTCACGCTTTTTTACTTTTTCAAAGTGAACTCCTAAAATGGACTAGTGGACAATCAATAATGGACGTATGTAGCATTTATTCCGTCTTCATTTATTGTTGCTCCTCTGGTGCTCATAGGCATTGCTTATGAACTACGGGTCTCACAATACATGATGCAACATCTTCCGCTTCTTCTTCCCGCTCTATCGATCTTTTACTTTTGCAGATATATAAATTTTACTTTTGCTATAAAATCTGGGAATTCTCCCAATTAATAGATCTTTTTGTTTTGGATTTTCACAAATAATTAACAAGCATCAACAACCAATAAAAGAAAGCTTTTGAAAATTGATCGATGTCCGCTGAAAATACCCATAAAAGTTATTAAAAATTTAAAAAAGATCAATAAGTGAACTAAAATGACAGGCCAAAGTCGTTACAAGTCATTGACTTAATTTGGATTGAAAGTACGTGTACGCAAGAAATAGAGAAGAATTAATTGTAGCAAAATATTCGCATTAATCATTAATGTTTCTTTTCATTTTAAGAATAAATTCACTTCTTAACGTGAGCATTTAATATCGGTATCTTATCTCTACTATTTCTTTGGGCGACAGAGACCATTTATCCACAATAATTCCTGACATTCGAGAAAATGAATGTGTATTTGAAGTTATCCTACGATCCTATCCATGATGGTGTGAAAATTTAGCACCGTAAGAAATAGATCAAACAAATATTCTCAAAAAAAAAAAAATCTAGAACAATTTTATTGGGTATAATTAAAATATTTGAAAAGATTAATATAATTTTACAAAATCGAGTGGGGTCCTGCGCCCCCAATTGGGGACCCCCACTTGTGTCCGTCACTAGTCTCTCGGTCCCAACTTGCTTGATCTTTTCGGGTAACCGTACATTTTGCACACGAAAAGAAACTTACTTTTTCCTTTGACAAGCTTTATGGAATCAATCATGCTTATCCTACCTTATTTTAACTTGGTAACTCTATTTAGGTCCTACATGTACTTGATTATATCTTTTAGAAAAAAACTAAAATGAGATAAATCACGACCCTGTTCAGTTTGGATTTTGAAAGAGGTTTTAAAGTGTAATGAGTGGAAAGAGATAAATAGAAAAAAAAAATTTGAAGACCGTGCGCAAGGATTTTGAGTGCCCCAAACGAACAAGCCACGGTGTTTCAAGAGCTCTACTATTAAGTTGTCCTGTAATACTATATAGAACAGATTTGATTAATTATACAGAGACTTGGCAAGTTGGCTAGCATGGGATACCTAAGCTAGACTTTGTCTAGCTAGCATTTTTTTTTTTTTTTTTTCAGAGCAGCTGAGATATATCGTGCACGACAATTGTGGTATTTTTGGCTTACTATATTATGGTGATATCATCTCTTCAGTTTGACACGTAACACTGATCTTGTTTAATGAATTTCACTTAACATTCTAATTAATTATGCATTAGAGATAGAATGAGACAAATTAAGAAAAGTCAAAGAAATTGTATATTTATGTTAAAGAGGATCATAATTATTGAGTTGATAAGAAAATTTGCTGATGATGGGATTAGAGAAGACAAGAAATTAATGAACCCTTTGATTTACTTTGAGGGTCAGATCTAGAGGATCATTGATTGTTTGTATATAGTCTATCTCTCTGGAAAAAAGAAGACCTTTGGCACCAAATGTCTGGAACTGCGTTGATTTATGCGGCCAAAAGTGCACGTCCTTGGGGCAACTTATTGACATAGATATTTTACTGTTTAATATGTATTATATATGCCTTGGGATCCAATCACAACAGTAGTTCTAAAGTTTTTTTTTTTTTTTGGATTCTTCATTCAAAAAATCAACTGAATTAGATAATTGTAAGTGTTTGATCTAATCGTTTAACTTTTCCTCAAAATTCCTTCAGAATTTAATATTTCTGGATGAGAAAATACAATATCGAATTAAACACTTACGGTTTTCAAATGTAAAAGCATAATTGATCAGTGGTTGAGCTCGCTCTTCTTGGAGTTTCTTCATCTACAAGGTCGGGAGTTTAACTCTCACCAACCCCTCCCCCTTCCTCTTAGAATAGAATAAATGTACAATTTGCCCTGCCAAAAAAAAAAAAAAAAAAAAGTGACTGCCAAAATTAATAAAAAAAAATTTGAATCGTAATCTTAAAGTGAGCTTCCCGGACCCATCTATGCAAAATCTGTCAACAAATAGTAATCTGTAGGCATAACATTTTTGACCTTAAAATGCCTAACATTCTTCATTCACTTGTTACCGGCCGAAAACGCGAGACACAAAGTACTACTGAGGTCTACGCCACTCATCACTCAGCCCCGACTCGCCGCGTCAAAAAATCACTCTCATCACTCTCTCTCTCTCTCTCTCTCTCTCCTTGGGGCTCGGTCGGACTCCCAAGTCTTCCCCACGTGAAAGCACACCAGAAGACCCAATTAATTCCTATTCCTATTCCAATTGGGAAAACAGTAAACTAACCTTGTTCGTTTTGGTATTTGAAAATTTTTTGATTTTCTCTCTGCGCACGGTTTTTAATAAAAAAAATTCGATCATTACTTCCATTTCTCTCTCTCTCTCCACTCAAAAACCAAAATCCAAATACCAAAACGAACAAGCCCCGTATGATGTACAGTTCGGATAAAATTTAAATTTGAAAAAAAAAAAAGAAAAACCAATAATGGTACGGTGGGCTGGGAGACAGAGACTCTGTGGTTAGTTGACAGTCACTTCGTCCCGTTTCGTCAATCGAATAAGGACGGACGGCGAAGTATCTTTTTTGCCTTTTGGTGGTGTTCATCAGTTCAACGTGGTTAGTGGTAGTGGGGTGGTGAGAGCGGAATAATAGAGGGCGCGAGGGCGACGCCCCCCCTTCCCACTTGAAGTGCTTTCACATTATCCCCTTTTTCTTGATCCAAAAAGTTAGAAACCAGTTCAATCCAATAATTTTTTTTATCAAATGCTTCAATTTTTCATTTAGATTACGGTATTGAAATCTAAATGAAAATTTGGAAGATTAAATCCAGAAGCTACACGTATCGGATTGAGGTGATTTCTTGCTAAGGTCATTCGAAAAATTATTTTAAAATTATTGAATGACTCAAATTATCCGTGCAAGACCTGAAATGGGCTCCGTGTGACGTTTGTGCATGGTCGATGTACATTACGTCGGTTTTCGACAGAAGGGTTCTCTCTTGATAATTGTTGTAAAGTGACCCTACGTTTTGGCCATTTGTATGTACCCTCAGTCTATGTACACAACTCTTGAACATAATTGCGTCTGGGGTCGTTCGATATATGTGAACTCATATGCATTAAACGGCTCCGAATGCAACTGTGTCTGGAATTGTAGTCGAGAGGTGTGTACGTAACATTACTCAATATATGTATCATTGATAAGTTGACAGACTTGACGCGTGTCACAACATTTATAAATACCACTAGTAATTTCAGGAAAAGTTTATCCCCAAATTAGAGATATATACTAGTAAATAGAATGCAAAAGATGTCAAAGAAGGTAGTCAGCAATCAGTCATGAAAGAAACTAAATAATGTCTCTTAATAAGATGAATATAGAGATGAGATCGGTGGTGGGACAATCATTGTAAAATCAACTGTGCAATCTATCTATCTAGCCGATAGTGATAAGTTAAATCCCTTTTGTTGAATTGTATCTTAGCTCATGTTTACGATCAAATTAATCAATCGTAGTAAATTAAAAATCAATGCGATTTTTCTTAAAAAAAATTCACTCAAGTGTCTTTAGAACTATGTTCATCGATTCAGCCGACGACATACAATAATCTACTAAATCACACATGTATATATCATTTCAACACTCTCACGAGAGGGTGGTTGACGTTATAAACTTATCTTTCTAAACTCATAACAACTTCCGTATTTTGAAAAAAACTAAAACAGCTTACGGGTATTAAAGGACAAATGAGTTAGGCCTTGGTGGTTAAAAATTTAGAAAAATACAAGGGTGCAACGTAACGCACATGCAACCCAATATTAAAAATTGGCACACAGTTACATATGCATAAATATCATATACTATAAATTCAAAATGCTGAGCTCATGGCTTTCGGTAATTTGGGTGAGATGCGGAAAATAAAAACCAGTAGCTAACCAAATAAATAAATAAAATAAAATAAAAACAGACTGCCAGAGTTGACTGGTGTACGAAACCATGGCCCAATTATATAAAATGGTCCGCAGATAGGTCATAGGTGTCCCAAAATTCAATCGTTGACCTTATCACGACCGCCCAATGTGGGTGCCAAAGTTTTTAGAGGTCTTTATTGCTTTGCTGGTGGACCCACGGCTGCGTTGAATTCAATGACCGACAGATCGATTTTCTTCAAACTGAGAAGTTTTTGGGTGTCGGGCGGATACTTCACACGTGATATTTGTCGAGAATCTCAGTCGTCCAAACGTGTTTTGGACGATCTGGATTTTAGAAAGAAAAAGAGGAGAGGAAATGGTTAGATAGGGGGGAGAGAAGGGAAAAAATCTAGAACGTTCAAAATGCATTTGAACAATTGAGATCGACGACGAGTACCGCTACGTGTTGCCTGCTCGGCACCCGAAAGTTTGTCCTTCAAACTCATTTTGAAAATAATCAACCCAACCACTCTGTGAAAAACGATACTCTTGTAGTCAAATCATTAAGAAATTAATACAATAATAATAATTAATCCAACCCATTAATTTGTCTTAATCCCGGATTGGGTGGGAAACTCTGGTACCTTCAATGGGTAAGCCTTAACCAATCTCAAAGCATTTTGTTCATTTATATATATATAGCACAGAGAAAATGCGTGAGACACGAATGTCCAAACACATGTACTAGGGCCTCATACGAATGTCCAAATACATGTATTAGCGCTTGCGGTGGAGTAGAGGTAGAGTAGAGTGATCCGATGTTCGTAGAACTCACTTACCGGAAAAATTACGTATTGATTTTCGTATTTATGTTCGAATATCTGTGGATGCATGTGATGCTAGTCTATAGTGAATGTACCAATGCCCCATTAAATTTTGTTGTTGAGACATTAATGTGTGTGGAAGTATAGAGTGTATAGTTATAGGGAAAAGAGTTTAGAAACATGCGAAAGTCTGTAAAGATAATTAGGAGTAAATATTTTGAAATTTGTTTACTTTAATTATGTACACCTATGTGAAATCAAGATACACACGTCTATATATCTAATTAATTGGCCCTGTTGGTGGACAATGACATTAGGTCCATAGAGATTAGCCGGGGTGTGCGTAAATTAGTCCAGACATTTCAAGTTATAAAAAATCATGCACATATACATGAATTATTTTTTTCACTTTTTTTAAATCGATCGGCATTCACCTTGGTTAGTTGATACTAATTGCATGTAAGCCCTTTGAAAGTACAATTACGCACACATACACGAAATGATGCTCTGCCTTTAATAGGAGGCCCTACAAGTAGACGGTGGGTGTAAATTAATCTGAGCTCCAAAGTTTAAAAAAACCATATACACAAAATGAATACACAACGCAATTCCGTTGTCATGGCAGTCCAAAGTGCCCCCACAGACTAGGGGCGGACCCAGGATTTGGTTGTAGTAGGGTCAAATATCTACTACACATATAATTTTTTGGGATCTTCAGGTCAAAAATATTATCTTTTGGGGCAAAACTACGAAATACTCCTCAAAACTATACCTGCTCTAGGAGTATTTTGGAACTCAGCGGGGTCGTGTGACCCCGCTTGCCATAGTGTGTGCTTCCGCCCCTGCCACAGACCCATTTGTGCACAAGAGTCTGTTCGATTATCATTTTTGTTTCAAGGTAGACAATATTTGCTAAGTACACGCCACCTCTCAAAAATATCACGCAATAGCATGGGCTTCCGTATCTATTTTCACAACTTGATCCATTCATTATGTGGCTCCAAACATTACATCATTCGTGGAAAACGTCAATTGACCAAATATCAAGAAGTGCTCAATTCACATCAACCGATTACGAAATTTGCATTTTAACGATTCATTTTTTCCAAGACAAGATAAATTTTGAAGATTACTATCAGTGTCTGACCAACCTAATTCCGTGCATGAATGATGTGCATGTCTAGATCTAGAGAATGAATTGTTCTAAATGACAAAGTACTATAATGTGACATTACATCATTCCTAGAAAACGTCAACTGACCAAATATCAAGAAGTGTTCAATTCACATCAACCGATTACGAAATTTGAATTTTAACGATTCGTTTTTCCCAAGACAAAAGGTAAATTTTAAAGATTACTATCAGTGTCTAACCAACCTAATTCCATGCATGAATGGTGTGCATGTCGAGATCTAGAGAATGAATTGTTCTAAATGACAAAGTACTATAATGTCAAGAAGTCACTCTATTTATTTGTGTGTGTTGAGAATTGTGTTTGTACAATTAGCCATTTAAGGTAAATTCATTTGGTTTCAATTTGGTGTGCGCCGCCCTTAAGTGGCTGTGACTCTCACTCCCATCTCCGCCCACCCACACGCACTCAAGAAATATTGTGGTGCACACATTTAAAGCTAAAGCTGCTCATGATTAGCAAAAATGTTGTTCACGTCTCTGCACCACTTCAGTCCAAATTTTCAAGACCTAGAATTTTCTCAGTCTACTAACCCCCCCACCCAACAAAAAAGAAAAAAAGTTCGAATTTTGGGTTAGTAAGGCAAAAAACAAGCATAAAATATGAAAAATCTAACGTCAAGTTTATCAGTAGAATCAATATACTTGAAGAGCGAAATTATACTTCAAATTCCAAAAAAAAAAAAAAAACGAATTTCCAAAAATATTCTCTCAAATTTTAATTGGCAATGACCTTAATTAAGCATTCTTTTAGGTGAATCGAATTAGGTCTTTCAAAATAAAAACTCCAAAGGAAGCATGGGTAGAGTGGATCTCTTGTTCATTTTATAGAAATGAAATATGCTCATAATTGCTCTAGCCCCTCAAAATTTAGTGAAGCTCTTAGGTAAGTTATGTTATTTTGGTGGTTCGAGAGTGTAAGAAAAATCAAGAATGTTATGCGAGTACTCTGACCATTTTAAAGACAGTGAGATCAAGTGACCTCACTTTGACCGGCCAATAATTCCTCGGCCCATAAGTATGCAAAGTCAGTCCCTAAATATATGAGATTTTTGCAAATTAGTGATTGGAAGGCTTTCAACGCCACTGCTTTAAGTGAGATCATTCTTTTCTGAAATTTACCAATCAATATAAGTGAGATCATTTTTTCTTTGCCAAACCAGTTCGCTTTTTGGTTTCTTGAATATAGGAAACCCAATAAAAAAGGAATTAAGAACGATGCCAAACACGAAGTGATATGAATGTTGCTAGTTGCTGCTTGACTCTGTCGACTTATTAACCTTCTGGTATTTTGCAACATAAACCCAAAGGCGAAAAAACGAAAAAAAAAAAAAAAAGGATAAAAGCAGAGTGAATTCTGGAAATATGGATGAGGAACACTAAACTGAAAATGCATTGAACGCTAAAAATTCTGATATCAACATGGTACAAGATTTCTCATCTAACAAGTTCACGGTTGATAAAGCCGAGGAACGAGACACAGTTGAGGCCCCTACGCCGAGTGAAACATCAAAATCCAATACAAAGCATCGAGCAAGGATAAAGGAGAGAAAATTGAATGAGATCCAACTTGAGCGTTGGAACATCAGATTAAGTCCATCTGGTCTTGTGTTGTTTGTAGCTGTTATGCGACTTTTGTCAGCTTAGGTTCTGGAAATACTCAGATGGTATAGCCGGCGGGCAGTATTTCTGCGCAACCAATTTATACTGGAATCCACACAAAATAACAAAAAGCAGTTAATTTATGTAGTTTGAACCTCATCACCTAACAGTAGCAGCAACAAAAACAATGTACATGAAATTGCTGGACCAGTTTCTCAATTTTGGGGGTAATTTGTCTTCTTAATTTGACTTTACACCTCATGTATCTTTCAACGAATGGTCCATACAAAACTGTCAAAATGCCGTACCAATTAATTTGGTCCAAAATATCATTTTCGTAACAAAAAGAACCATTGTTATATTCCGATGCCCACTAGAGATGTCTACGCATGCGCATGTGCATGAGAGAGACAGAGAGAGAAGCCTGGAATGAGAAATCTTTGTTTACCTTATGTTGACTATATTTCTCCCTGATTGCCGGTAAACTAGAACTTTGGCTGTTACAGCATAGGCTATGCAGCGCCTTCACGCAGTCGGATAAATCACTGGGCTGGTAAAGTGTGTAATGCCGCAAGGTAGAATTCTGTAAATAAAATTCTTGTATTAGGATGTCAGGAGAAGGGGAAAAAAACTGAGGTACCAAATCCTGGTGTCTAAACTAAGCCAGCGAAGTCTGCAGTTATAAACCAATACACATACCCATGGTCTCTTTGAAGGGATGAGCATATATTTGGCCAAGAAAATTGCTGAAGCAGCAATGACCGAGGGGGCATAACAAAGCATGTTGTACTCAAGAAGGGATAGCTCTGCAATATAGTTGGCCAAGCACTCTAGCTGCATCGACGGTGCCTGAGAGAGAAAATAGATAAAACCAACAAGAAAAGCATCGTCAATTGACTTCCCCTTAGATATAGTTAGTTATTCGGAGGATAAAAGTATTCGATTGGTTCAAAAAATGAATCTGAAGCAACAAGATGTGGCACAGGGGAAGAAAATGAATTCTTCTTCTTCATACTAGCAAAATTTCTAACACATGTCGCAAATCTACTGATTTTGTCCTTCTAATTGCGTAGAGTTGAAGAATTCTTGCAGGGCAAAATTTTAAGAGTTTAGAAACTGCAAATAATGTAAGAGGCTGAACAATAGGTGATCCATTCCAAAATGATACCTCGTTGAGCCCTTGTGCAGCACGAACGAATCGCCTACATTATGTGCCAATCAATGACAAGTCAACAACCAGAGCATCTTACATGAGAACACAGAATATAGCTATCGAAACCGAGAATTTAAATATTACCTTAGAAAGCATTTAGCCGTTGGTGCTGTCATTTCAAACTTCATATAGTTTAGAACAGCGGATTCCATTTGCAAAACCTGCAGCAGTTTCATTGCTTTATACATGTGGAAATCTAAAGCAACTTCTATAAAATGCAAGTCAGTTATGTGAGATTAAAACTGACCTCCTCCTTGAAGTACGTGTTATCAGTTATGTAGCAGAACTCTTCAACCTGGGGTGCACATATCTCCTCGTATTTTCTGGCAATGTCAATCATCTTTGTTACTATGTATGTTGTTACCTAGATAAAAGGACATTTCTGTACAAAATACACACACACACACACCACACACACACCACACACATAACATGGAGAAGAGGAACTAATCTAGAAGAGGGTCAAAATGTTGAATCTTACGCAGCAATCATCATGCATGCAACACCAAGCAACTGTAGCCGTTGTCTGTCCATTGTATTTCCAGAAAGATACCGATCTAGGTAGTTAATAGTCAAGTACAGAGTATCAGGGACAAGCCTGTATTCTTCAGCAACCTGGGGTCATATATTTGAAGTTAGAGATAACAGTCACCCTTCACAATGTCAAAATAAGTGTTCTGGAGTTAAACAAAAGAGCAGTGGTGTTGCCAATCAGGATGGAAGTAATTGAATTGAAAACACACTTCGCCATGTAAAACGGACAATTACGACGGAGAAATACTCCAGAGCACAAGTGAATGGTTTGATTGCCACAACTGCTAACACTATAACACACCATGGATTACCTCAACAAGCCAATCAACGAGGATTGCACGCATGCTAGCATTAATGTCTTTCTGGACTCTCTCCATAAAATCCGTGGAAGGCCTTTTCTTTGCCTGAGATTTTCAAGAGGAAAATAGTACAAGTTAAATCCAAAACTAACAATATGGAAAAGTGATGTAGACCGATAAAGGATTTTAGGGTTTCAACGGAAAGAAGTAGGCTTTTGGAGCTATGATTAGACAATGTCACAATACTATTTTATGCTGTTTAGGGCTGTGAACAGTAATCAGGGCTGTTTTATGCAGAAAATACAAAGGAAAAAAGTATATCAGCATGTAAGTATAGTGAGCCCTGTATGGAGAGAATAACATTTATACTGCAGGCTTTGCAGCCATATGACAGCCAACTTGTGGATAGTTAGTCATATATGTATTGACCGCAAAATCAGCCATGTCAATGCGAAAATAGAATAATCCCATTTGCCCCAAAGAAATAATTTTCTAGCTGATAGAAATTCTGGCTCGACTTATCTTTATAGCCACCCAATCCGAAAATTAAACCATTCTGAGAATCACACTACATTAGAAATATTTAGTCTACTGAAAGTCGATTCAAAACATATCTAGTGCAAAATGGAAATATTTCAGCAGCAAATAAAATATTGACAGTTGACACAGCGAGATAAGATAACTTTAGGTGCTACAAACAATGCATGAAATGTATATTCCTAACCTCAGTTGCTCTCAAGTGTTTGTAAATGTCGCAAGCCATAGTTGCACATAGTTGTGGGTCCATGAAATTGTCATCCACATCAACAACCTCGTCATCTATTCCCACCTGTGCAAGTATGTCTCTCTTGCAGATAGTTTCTGCGTACAGCAAGGGGAAAAGAAGACTTGAAATGAAAGGCAAAAAACATATCAAAACCAACTTTTGCAATCAAAACTTTATGACCACCGAAGGGAAACCTTGCAATTTTGCTCAACAGACAACTAAGGAAGACAGAAACGAGATAGAGAAGTAAACTAGTCAAAAAATGAAACCTGCTGCTTCCACGTGCTCTGAAATGTAAAGTTTGGTACTTGTCCTCCTCTCAATAGAGTCAACTGCTGTCATCTCAATGTTGTCTACATATTCGAATTCTGGACTCTTCAAAGAATCACAAGTGGACATAGATTCATCCATAGAAACTGAAGATTCATGTGATTGAGGAGAAGAAATATCCATGCTGCATGGGGCAGCAAGAGAAGGAATCCTAGAAAAATCATCGTAATTTATGAAAGGTGCGCTCTTGCTGGAAACGGCTACACTTGGTTTCACATTCAAGGGCGCTGGCAAGGTACTCCTGGGGAAGCCTGCATTACTAATGCAAGTCGACGATATCTTCTTTGCACTGGCAATTTTAGTCACACATGGTACCTTAAAAAATTAAATCAAGTTAATCACTCTTTTCAAATACTGAACAAATATTGTTCACCTATGGAAGTTAAATGCAAATGTATGCCCCCAACACCGAAATAGGATGAAAGATGCACAGAGCAGATTAAGGAACAAAATGAATGGAACCTGTCCACCTTCCACATGTTATCCAAGTGAATACCCAAGTCTTGTATTGAAGTTTCTATCTCAATAGCAATATTATTATTAGAGAGGTACACCGAAATAATGCTAAAAACATGATACTATTGAACTATCCATGAATCAAGATATACTCTGAGCAAAGTGTTGGCAGAACACAACATAGAGTCATATTTTGTAATGGCACAATGCCGGTTGAAAAACTGGACAGGCACAACTATTATCCTTGACTGATCAGTAGAAGACTCTTACCAAAAATTGCAGAGTTTCACGTTTTCTAAACTTTCAGTTAAAATACCATAATCTTCGTGATACCATTGGTGCCCCAAAAACAGGACACATAAACAAATTATTAATAGTAGCAGCAGTTGCTACGAGACACTTTCCACATGTTAGTTATGACAGAAAACTCATTATCCAATGAAGAAACTTAGTACAAAACACTGGAGAACTGTTAGAGTACACAGCAAATGGCATAAACAAGATGAGCAACTTGAATCTGTTAAGAGATGGAAGAGCGATCAAGCAAATTGTTTTGCATTTTTCTGCTAACGAACGAAACGTTTATATCTGAGCTCCAACCTCGGGACAGAACAGGCAATTCTAGCGGAAGTTTGATAGTATTAGCAGGGAATTACAACTGAAATGCAATCAATGTGAAGAGCGTCAATGCTCAAGCTCCGTCATAAGATATTAAGATATTTTTACTTAGTAGTAATTAACCAAGGATTCAAGATGCAGCGCAACTATATATAAACAAACAACTGACACAGAATACTGCAGATATTTCAAACTCCATTCCTGCAAACATACACTGAAAGCATTAATTGAATTTTGAATTCCATGTCCAAATGTACTCTATTCAATGTGCTTTTCTAACATGTTTTCCATTGAATGCATTATTAGAAGGTCCATTTTCAAAACATAAACAACTATCTGAAGTTTCTTACTACTTCGGAAGGTCGTATCAACTTAAATCTTGATTGTACTTCACACAATATCTAAAACCAGAACATGCCAACTGCGGAATGTGATTACAAAATGAGGGTTACGTTAAGATTTTCAAAAATGGCAGGATTTCAATTATTGTGAGGCTCCCCATTCATTTCCTAGTTTGTTTCTTCTATCGTTTGCAACTTAAGACTTTCTAGAAAACGTGGAAATTTGGTTTCTTGTGAACTTGTCTTCTTTGAAAGGTCCTGCATTGGTCTAATAGGATTATAGGACAAGGTTAAGTCAGAGTTCAAACAAAAAAGAAAAATCAAAAAAACAAGAAATAAATGAAAAGTAAGGACCCAATTCTTTAAACAAGCGCATACACAAGATAAACATATTAAACGAATTCCAAGAAAATTCAAACAAATTATAGCCAGGTTAAGGACCTGATCAGTAAAAGGGAAAGAAATAAATGAAAAAGGAAAGAATTAATGCAAAATCAATTACCCGTCAATTAAACTTAAAAAGATGACCAACAATCAATCAAACATAAGCAAATTATTAACATATACCATATTCGACGACCCTGAAACCAAGCTCCGCGGCCCGTTCTGCGGCCCTTGCCTCTGATTCGTGACGTTGGCGAGGGCCGGCCTCTTCTTCGCCATGTGCGGCGGGCCCCCCGCCGCGGCCTTCCCAAGATTCTCCGCCTGCCTCTTCGCCAGCGAAGACGCAGTAGTAACTGACGAACGCCGATTCTGGGTCGACATTTTCTCAAACCCTAACCCTGAAACCAACAGGGCTTTTATCTCCACGAAAAGAATGAAGGTTTTCAGCCTCTCTTTTCTTGGTCAGAAAACGGACCAAGAAAGCAGAGGGAGCGTATAGGTATAATGATCGCAGAAGCGAACTTTAATCTCCACAGGGAAATTAGGGTTTTGAAATTGGGGATTCTTTGGGTAATTGAAGCGAGAAATTAGAACGGAAACAGAGGGAGAGAAAAAGCGTGTGGGGTGAGTGAGTGAGTGAAAGGCTGAAAGCAGAGCAAAGGAGATGCGGAGGTTTGTACTTTGTAGAGGAGAGAGAGAGAGAGAGAGAGAGAGAGAGAGAGAGAACGAACTGTTTGTATTTAAGATTAGTTTATGCTTTTGAGGCGAGGGGGAAAGCGTGATTTGAATTATAGGACAGATCGGGACCGTTGGATTCCACTCGGTAGTCGTTAGAAGAGCGGATGTGGGGTGGGGCCCATTGGTCTCTCTCTCTCGTTTGAATTTTGAAGCTGAAGTTGAAGTTCCAATTGTACCCAACCCAACTATGGCTACATAGCGGATCAAAAAAAAAAACTATGGCTACATCAACCAGCCGGGATAATTCAGTTGACTAGAACTCTTGAATCACATTAGAAGATTAAGAGCTCGAATCTCTCGGCCTATTTTTTGTATTGATTTTTTTTTTTTTGATCCAAAACACATTTCATTAACAGTCATAAAACACGATTACAGAAAATCCATCTGAGTACAGGGAAAGGGAAACGTACAATAAGCCATCACAGAAGAAAAAAAAAACATGGAAAACAAGTGACAAAGGGGCAACGAAAAAACTGTCGCAAAACTAAAGACTAGACCTAAGCACAACTTACCGTCTCAAATAGTCGGGTCATGAGGGGCCAGCAATCTATCACCTAGCCGCCCCGACAAGAAGCACAATCCCAATTAGAGAGAAACAATACCGAAACAATGGAAACATGAATAAACTACAAAACAAGGAAACAAAACACAGCCACCATGGAAAAACCTCCACCGAATTTGATTGGTTGAGTTGCGGATTTTGCTATCTCGTGGATTTTCACAATTGATATAGTACTCCAAATTTGTACCATGTAATTCATATATGATGTAAATGATCTCTTATATCGATTGACAAAAAAGCCTATGGCTACATCATTTGATACATACACTGTGCATGGAACCTGTTTCGAGATCCTACATTACTGGGAGCCATTTAATTTTGTTAGAATATTATTTTAAGAATTTTTGTAAAAAAAAATCAATTTATTCGAATATCAGTAGGATTTCACCAGTTCATTAAATTTTTTTCTTTGTGAATTCAGGAACGTAAAGCAATCAAGAGCTTACTAACATACGAACGAGTTGACTTTGTACAAGGACACTTAAAAATATTTTAAGCAAATTGAACAGATCCGATCAATCGCGCGGGACTCTCAATCGGCAGTAGTAATTTGGTGGGAGTACCCATGGCTTTTTTGAACTGTTAACAGAAACGGTATTATTGTGAAGCACTAACCAATCAAACGGTACTGGTCATTTGGGTTGAGTCACAGGCTGGCATTGTAGACTATAGGGTATTTTGAATTTTTGAATTTAAACGGTAAGTTGGATCTTTGTATTTTAGTGTGTTTAATTCCCACACAGGCCACATCATCCCAATGTTGCTACAAGCCAAGGAGCCAGTTGCAAAATGAATGATCAACCAAAAAGAAAAACGTTTTTTGTGTACTTTTTGGAAGTTTAAAAATGGTTAATTTGCCTGCAAAGGTTTTCAGAGATTTTTTTATGGCATTGGAATTGCACATTGAATTATTCAAACTTGGAGAGATTATGTTGGGAATGAGGAAAGTACGTTCATGAAATTTGTGTGTTCGGGCAGAAAATTTTTGATGCTAACGGTTATTTGTAAATGCATCTCTTACATGGTATGGGATCTACACGTACGTTGGGCAAGATTTTTTCGTGTTGGAGATGGTAGGAATTATATTGGCGATGTTTATTATTTTTGGAAAGAAACATGGAGTAAGTCATTTTGTAAACCACAACGGTTGTGCAAAACTCTTTGTAATGGACGATCCAGATTCGCTCAAGGAATAAATAAACTTTTTGAGCGAATAGTTTACTTAAAATCTGGACCGTCCAAACACATCTGGACAGTCAGAATTTGTTACGCAACATACACAACGGTTGTGTGTGTAGCATTTTTGATAAATTAACTTATCCTAATCTTATGGACCTACAATTCCATGATTATGGTGTTTCATAAATTTCCAAAGCTATAAAGGAAGTGCAATCTTTATCAATCCCGCCAAGTTCTAGCACCAAAGAATTATTCCTTGTGAATCTTTTCCTTCCCTTTCCTGTCCAATGTTCAATTTCAACTTCAAATTGCTCAAGTCATAGTATTTTTTAATCATCACAGCATAAAATGAGTCAACACCTGTCACTTCTCCTCCTTAAAATGAGCCAACTCTCCAATCACTTCTCCTTTCTACTTGATCCGATCTCAAGTCCTTACACTTGAGGATGGATCTAGGACGAGCAAATCTTGTCCAGGGAAAAGTCTGGTCATGAGTGTTCAATTTTTCCACCAAAGATGCATTTTAAAGCATTTGGGAGGCATTGAGGAGTCGATCCATATTTCAATTATATATTTTTTATTATTCTGTTAATTTTAGAAAATTGATTTTCACATTCTCTTTTTGTTTTTTAGCACAAAAAAATACATACACTTTCGACAGTAAAAAAAAAAGAGTGCATATTAAAAAAGAGAGTGTAAATATCAAGCTCGTCCAATTCTTATGTATCATAATTTTCATCAACCTTTCATCCAAGCAAAAGGTTACCATTCTTACTTATGTTGGCCTTAATTTGCAACTCCTTTTGATTGAGGGTCATAAGAAAAGAAAAGAAAGGGTTATGAGAAAATGATGAGAATGGATGAGAAAGAGCTTCCCTTTTTCATTTCTCACCATTTTTTTCTGATTGGCTCTTCCCTTAAAGATTTGTCCAATAACTTATGTTATCTTGTATTGATGAAGATTGAAGAAGTCATATTTCGCTGCAGCTGGTCCAAATTTTATTTGACATCACAACATTCGGATTTTGATTTATTGTACGGAAATAATTGAACTTTTTTATTATACGCGCGGGAGAAACACTCAAGAGACAATATTTTATCTTTGAAGTTCTGAATGATGATTTACATTCGTCAAGTAGATTTTGTTGTCTAAAACATGTAGTCCATGTTAATCTCAAAGATAACAAACAAAGTACTCGATCCAGACTTGGTACATTCGATTTTCGTCAAACGTGCAACGTGAGACAAATTGTGGAATATTATACATATTTTATATAGAGTATCTTTTAAGTAGTGGTAATGATTCAGATTCTTAAAGTCGTCGATTTTGTTTTCGAGGATTTACGTCTAAAAAAAACATTTATATCCAAGTTGAGATTTTTTTTTGTCAATCGGGAGATCAAGATCAGATCGAGTAGGCCCTCACTACCGCGCTAACAACGTATGGATAGATCCTACACACTAGTAGATTGACACAGATATAAGTTAAATAGGGCAACCCCGAAGAAGTAAAATAAAGAATAATGGAGTAATAATATCGCGTGGTGACTATCTAATGGAGATTTATTACTTCTCGTGGTCACAGTTTGAACTTCGAACAATTTAATATGTGTGAATTGTGACTCACCTCGCCGGCACCCGCTCTCGTCAATCAGATAGTCACACTGTCATGCTGTATCCAAAACCACATATCAAAATGTGTTATCACTAAACGTGCATTGGTGGATTATAATAACGGTCTTGCTATTGTTAGCCTATTAGACTGACGATAAACACACTAGAAGATAAGAAAAATACATATTTTTGTGTATCTTTTACACCCTTTAATACGCATTCATACACTTAGTATTATCAGTCCATTGGACTAGTTTTAGAATTTTTCTTAGAATAATGCAATTTGAGAATAAGAAAAAGTATTCGATCTGCATCCTCTCCGTTCCACATATGGAATGGAATGGAATGGAGATAGGATCTCGTTTTTATGCAATGCGGTCGTGACGCTTCATCTATTTTACAATAGACATCCAAGAGAAGATCATGACTTCCTTAGTTTAATGAAAACTAGATAGTTTTGATGACCTCAATGATTGATGTGAACGGATTTGTTGCGGCTGCTCTGGGTGTTTTTTGTGTATCTTTTACACCCTTTAATACACATTCACACACTTAGTATTATCAGCCCATTGGACTGATTTTAGAATTTTTCTTATAATAATGCAATTTGAGAATAAAAAAAAGTATTCGATCTGCATCCTCTCCGTTCCACATATGGAATGGAGAGAGGATCTCATCTCTATGCAACGCGATCGTGACGCTTCATCTATTTTAGAATAGACATCCAAGAGAAGATCATGACTTCCTTAGTTTAATGAAAACTAGATGGTTTTGATGACCTCAATGATTGATGTGAACGGATTTGTTGCGGCTGCTCTGGGGTGCTTTGCCACGGTGGCGGCAGTCCCGGAATTGCGGAGGCCGTATGGCGGTTTCGTAGCGGCGTTCAATTGGGACTACTGCAATTAAGATTACATGCAATACTGGTAGAATTTCCAAGCTTGTCTATTCTTGTTTGCTCGCCGATCTACCAATTCTCCATTTGGGTTCTCGATCCCTCGTTTAGGGATGCGGTTTCCTTTTGATGTAATGTTTCGTGATTAATAATATCATATGTTATCATTTTTGGCACACAGAAAAAAAATTCACAAAACTTAATTAAACTTTTTTGACTACATAGGTTTCGTTTTCTTTGTTTTTTCTTCTTTTTTTTTTAAAGATAGACAACAGATGTTGAAAATTTGGGTATAAACTAGAGGTGGCAATCCAAACCCATATTTCTTAACCCGCCCAAATCCGTTCACTTATAACCCAACCCAATCCGCCCATATTATGTAATAGGTTAATATGGATTGAACCCATATCAACCCATATTTATATGGGTTTAGATGGGTTGAGAGTGGGTTAAATATGGGTTAGACCTGGAATACCCATTCCTGCACAAAAGTTAATTGCTCCTGGACCAAATTTGGTCTTCTTTATTCCCTTCAATCAGATTACCTCACAAATTCACTCTCTCTCTCTCTCTCTCTCTCTCTCTCTCTCTCTCTCTCTCTCTCTCTCTCTCTCTCTCTCTCTCTCTCTGATTCCCTTATAATTTATCTCTCTCTCTCTCTCAAAGACTTTTAGGGCTGTTCGGTTAAATAAGTTAAGTGGCTTATTTTTTTTTATCCTTATTCAAATTTTTTTTTCACATTTGTTAGTTTTTCGTCAATTTTTTGGAGATTATTACTTCTTCATGAATAGAGAAATCTAAAAACTAAAAAATTACGATTGAAATCCAATTTTTTTTAATAAAGACGAAAAATTTGGCTTATTGACTTATTTTTGTCTTTATTCAAAAAGTTAGGTTTCGATCATAATTTCTTACTTTTTACTAAAAAGTAAAAAATTACAAGGTATCATGTTCCAAAACTTATTAGGCGTTATCAAGTCTTTTTAATTTTGTCGGGACCGAAGCCAGTTGTCACAAAACAAACAAATGCAAAAAAGTATGAATAGAAACAAAAAAAAAAAAAGGTCACTTGACTTTTTAATCCAAATCTAAGCGGTGGCTTCGGCGAACACAATGAAGATCGAAATTGTACAATCGGTGCAATCATCGCCTTCCAGACAATTCTCTGCCTCTGACTTGTCCTCGAAAACGGAAAACGGATCGGGTTGGCCGGTTTGCTAGTAGTTTATAGTCAGTCATCTCGATCACCTTACGAATTCCCTTCCTCCTGTTTGAAGTTCCTAACGTACGTAATTTCATTCTACAGAAAATTAAAGAGTTCAACAATTTATTTTCAATGCATGATATCGTCCTAGCCAAATTGAATTTTGTTTATGTTAATTAATTACTTTGTACTAATTATTTTTATTTCCCTACAATCATTCATAAAACTTAACCAATACAGCATTGCCACTTGTCGAATCCAAGGTCAGATAAATTTTTAAAAAAAAAAAGAAGAAGAAGAAGAAGAAGAAGAAAACGGGTCGGGTCGGGCGGGTTTGGGTTTAGGTTGACCCATATTCGATCCGACCCGTTTCAACCCGTTTACTTTTGACCCATATTTGACCCGCCCATATTTGATCCACGACCCGTTTCAACCCGCCCAGACCCGCCCATTTGCCACCTCTAGTATAAACCATTAACTTCCAAAAGTACAATATTATATTTTTTGAATTATAACCAAATTTTTGTATGTTCGTGTGGTTGTACTATTAAAATAATCTCATGTTTTATTTATACTCTTTTTATACAGATTCTTTTGTTTAAGGTTAAAGTAATTGATAAATTTATTTAGGTAATCAAAATGACGGAATTTCCACAAATTAAGTAATGTCAGGATCGTCTTGAACATCCATTGTAAATAATGTGCGAAGTCACCACCACATTAAATGCAAATGAATATCTTCATTTCATAGGGGGAATGGATAAGATGCACATCCCAAGACTTATTTTTTTTATTTTTGTTTGGATTCAGAAGCAGTTGTTCGATATTCAAGAGCGGTCGGCGTTGGCTCCAGCCGTGGCCGTTGTTGGGCTACCCGATTCTCGTCTAACGAAATGGTGCAGTTTCCACTGTAGTTTGTGTTTAATTTGTTGATTTCTGATTTCTTTATCGTGGGTGGCCTGTGGTGGCTTAGTGGATGTCAGTAGAGAAATTTGGCAGTGGTGGTGGTGGTTGCTTTGTCTGTTGCAGGAGGAGGCGGCTCTTGGTTTAGGTTTAGGGTTTTCTTTTGAGTTAGACTTTCATTGTTGTATTTGGGCTTTTAGGCCTTTTGGATTTTGTGTTGTTTATTGTATATCTGGGCTTGTTAGGCTTTCAAGTGTTGCATTGGGCTCGTCCCTTTGTTATGGTTCTAATTTTTGGTTGGATACCTTTCTCCTCCCCTTATAAAATGTTATTTTGGTGTTAAAAAAAAAAAAAATGTTTTGACATTGGTTGTTATGATTGTTGGCATTGTGTCAATTCCTAGCTAGATATTTTGTCTCAAGTAATTTTACAAACACAACTGTAAAACAAAATTGTATTCAGAGCCGTTGGACATACATGCACTTACATACATCAAACGGCTCCAACTACAATTGTATCCGAAGTTTTTTTTTATCGGATTGTATCCGAAGTTGTGTTTGTAGACTTTAATTTTGTTTCGTGTTTTACCTTTGAAATAGCATACATTTTATTCAGAAATCCAACCAAAAGTTGAATAAAACACAAAAATACCCAAAAATAATTGAAATCCAACAACAATAATACCCAAAACCAAACTGTTAGTGGGTGGAGTCAACACCCCACACCGTCTTTCGACCTAACAAACTCAATATGATCAGGAGCTACATGAACCACAACTACAAGTGAAGTCAGCACCCGACACCATCTTCGACCACGCGTATCCACGCCTCTAATCTGGATCGACAACAAGCACCGGCGTCGACCAAACGCAGCCACCTTCGTTAAAAATGACCTCACCGGAGCAAACCTTGTCAAATCTCAGACAAGCTTGACCGAAACACAGAACCTCGAGTGGTTAATTCGACCAACCTTGTTGTGCCCTGAACGGGTGGTCGTCGATCTCTGATTAGTTGAGCTTCAATCAAACGCGCACACACCACACCAAAATGGAACCAAGCCGTCGGAGCTGAAGAATAAAACAGTCGGCAACTGCCGCGAACCCCACAAGCTGTCAGACCCCATAGCTAGCAACCCGCGTCAAATTTTGTTCTGTGTTTGTTTTGGATATTAGTTTTTCACTATTACCATAGTTTTGCAATCTCGTCGTTTTTCAACTAAGCAAGGCTATAGTGACCATGTTTTTGTATTAAGAGAGGTGCAATTTTTATTTTCCACTTCTATATAAAAAAAAAAAACATGATAGGTGGAGTTTAATCCAACAATGCATTAAAGACAACTCATATGATATTCAAAACAATAAAAATATGTAACCAATGCTCTCACATGGGTGTAGGAGTTATATGTGGGTCCTTCCCTATATGATAGTGTTGTGATGGTCCAATACTGTGTACACGTAGCATTTATGTGTCCAAAATATATATGGTCACCAAATGCGATGACCATAATATCATGTTCTCTATTTTGAAAAGTTTTATTTATTAGTCTCAATAAAAAGTACTTTCCTTGCCGATAAATAAAGTATAAGAGATCGATGTAATAGACACTCTTTAGTTGAGAGAGAGGGAGGGAGAGAGATATGGGCAGCCCGATGCAGCAGCAAGAGGCTAAGGAAGGAATCAAGGACGAAGTAGCAGCTGCTGGTCAAGTGGAGCTGACCCTAAACAACAATACCCACGATGAATTTGATCTTGAAAAAGATCAAAAGCCCCAGGCATCACTCTCTCGCTCTCTCTCTCTCTCTCTCTCTCTCTCTCTCTCTCTCTCTCTCCTTTGCCTAGCTCATGAAAATCTTGTGTTTTGTGTTTTGTTGTTCATGCATGATAGAAACCTGGATGGCTAAACTTCCTATCATTTGTTGGCCCTGGTTTCCTTGTTTCATTGGCCTACCTGGACCCCGGCAACTGTAACTCTCTCTCTCTCTCTCTCTCTCTCTCTCTCTCTCTCTAACAAATCCCCGTTTATTTATCGGGAAGTAGTGCTCTAAACGAGCTGAATCTAGTTGAGCTTTAGAATGTTCAAATTCATTCATTAAGTTTTTAAACAAACTCAAGCTGAGCTCAAGCTCTACGATGAAAATTTGACGAGCCGAGCTCGAGCCGAATTTGCCTAGGTTTGATTCGAATTTAAACTTGTTCACGAGCCTTAATTAACAAGTTAAAAAATATTAGATATTTATACTCTCACAGGACTTGAACTTAATTTGTAGATATTTACATTTATATACACATATAAAACATATTAAAATTTCAAGTTCATAGTATTTCTAAAAGTTTATACATGGACAAGTGATAAAATTTTCATTATGTACAGCTAAAAGTTTATACATATTCAACGTTATATGTGAAATGCGTGTGAGATATATATGTGTGTGTACTCTAGGTCCGTGAGCTTAATCGAATTGAATACTGTCAGCTTTCAGTTCGGCTCATTCAATTAATGAGCCTAAAATTGGGGTTTAGGTTCGGTTCGTTTAGTACTCAAATCGAACTCGAACAAACTTTTACCTAACCAAGTATCGAACAGTTCACAAACGGCTCGGTTCATTTGCAGCCCTACCGGAGAATCCCAACGAATGTACATTCTCACCAAATTCATAATACCACACCTCATTGTATGTATTCTATATCATATATCTTGTTCGATTATACTATATTGAATGCAGGTTTAATTTATGTTGATTACTTAAATCTAACACCAGATAATATTTTATCACCTCGGATTTATATTTAGTGATAAGTCCACTATAAGGAACTTGTAGAGTTTCTAATCCACCTCAATAATTTGTAGAGTCCCAATCCACTTGCTTAATAAGCCCCCCTCCACCACCACCACCTCTCCCGCCGCATCACCATTGACAAGTTCGCCGGAGTGCCTAAATCACTAAAACCATATGAAACTAAGCGCCTAAACTACTAAAATCTTATGAAAGTGCCTAAACCACTAAAATCTTTTGAAAGTGCCTAAATTACTAAAATCCTATTAAACTAAGTACTCCCTAAGACCCTATGAAAGTGCCTAAAATTCTAAACCCAATGAAAATGTCTAAACCACTAAAACCCTATGAAACTAAGTGCACCTAGAACCATATGAAAGTGCTTAAATTTTTCGGCGAACTTGCCGGCGCCGGTCAATTTTCTGGCAGACTTTTCGGCTCCAGTTAACTTCCCGGCGATGATGTAGCGGGAGGGTATAAATATTAAATTGAAATGGAGTGGACTGAGCCTACTACAAAATGTTAAAAATGGACTAGAGACTTAGTTAACTTGGGAGGTAGACTAGAGACTCTTCAAGTTCCTTATAGAGGATCTAAGACTAATTTTTTAAAATTTCTTTCTTATTATTATGAATTGTTTTAGGCTATATTTGGTTATTAACTTCAGAAATTATTTCTGGTATATATCATGTCACAGTAGAAACTGATTTGCAAGCAGGAGCTGCCCATGGATATGAGGTATATAAATTTCTCCATTATATTATTGTTACTGACTAATTACTATATAGTGTCGTAAGATTAATTATGGATAATGGAGTTTCAAATAATTACTAATTGCCTTATTATTTAAGTACACAAGGAATCAATGTACAAGCTTTTTAATTAAATGGGCCAATGTCCTTTGGAAACATGTTGCCGGCACATATATATGTCATCACTAAATCTTGTGTTACGCCAATACATACAAGGCTTTTCCCTAACTTCAATTGGCTCTCCCATTTGTAATTAAACACTACCTGTGCAGGAGAATTAGTCCATTAATTCATTGGGCCTAGTGTTGTAAAAGTCGGCCGTTTAGGCAGATTGGTCCCCATTTAGGCGTCAGGCGGTGGTTCAACGCCTAGATTAGGCAGCCAACTGCTCGGGCACCTAGTCTCCACCTAGGTGCTAAGCGGCTGATTAGTCGGCGCTTCTTTTCCACCCGACTATAGCGCCTAGCGATTTTAAAACATTAATTGGGCCGAATACTAAGTTATCAGAAAACATTGTTGATGAGAATGGTTTAGTCATCTTTTTTTTTTAATTTGCTTTTTTTTATAGTAATTGTACCTTATTAATTTGATTCAGTTACTATGGGTGATCCTGATTGGACTGATCTTCGCTCTCATAATTCAATCACTTGCTGCAAATCTTGGTGTCACCACTGGTAAGTTCCACAAAAATAAGTATATTTTATTGTGTCCATATGTTCTTGTTGCATTTTTCAAAAATTAATATTCATGTATACTCCTATTTGAACTTTTTATCAGAAAACACAAAGAGAGAAGGGGGTAGATTTGGTGTTAGATTTTTCATTTCAAGATAACAGATCTTGTAGAGAGAGAATATCTGAAAGTGCGGAGAGAGAAATAAAGTATAGATGTGGTCTTGGACTTCCCTCTGTCCATAAAAGAAAAACAGTGATCAACTGACTACAGAGGTAGTTCACGTTTATATATCCATCATCCTTTTTAACAAGAGGGCCCTTTGGGTCGCTCCGCCCGCTCTTGTAGCGGTCAAACCAAGGCGTCGGGTCGGGTACTGCAGCTAGGATCAAGAGCGCCAGTATGGAGTGATTCAGTCATGTCACGTGGCGCCAGTTTTGTCTCACCACGTGGCACAGCCTTGCAGCATTAGAATTTAAACAAAGCAGTGCACATGCAGTAACCGTACGGTCCGACCAAGGACGGAACTAGAATTTCGTGAACGCAGGGGCCGAACTACGAAAAACGAGATTTTAAAATTTTAAGGTTTGGGAATCTATAGTTTGTTTGATTTAGATTTTGAGGGAGGTTTTTCCTGCAATAAGTGGAGAGAGATAGGAAAAAAATGAGATTAATAATTGAAGAAAAAACTTATGAGTGACCATACGCTGAGAGAGGGATTGGTTTTTGGGACCCAAAATAAACACATTCTTAAAACATTTAAATGTTTAAATAGCATCCAATACAATATCTAAGTGTTCTTAACAAACAAAAAATAATTAACATTGAAATTTAAAAAAAAAAAAAAACCCGAGACAACGCGGGGGCCGTGGCCCCCATATGCCCATATGTAAATCCGTCTCTGGGTCCGACCACGTGACACCATCCGGTCTGGCCACGCGCCGGGCGCGGTCCTCTACCGTGCAGCGGTACTGTATTTAGCAATTTTTCAAACCGGATGCATGGTACTGACCCGGTGCGTCCACGCGGCGCTTCAACACACCGGCCAACAAGCTCAAGCTCGCTCCATAATCAGGGCAGCGTCCATGCAAGGTGGTTGTGGTTGGTGAGGTCACCTCGGTACGAAGACGGCACGCGCTCCACCTTGGCCTCCAAGGCGTGGCACTGCTATATATATACACACACTTGGAATCCAATGAGGGATCCCGCATGGGCTTACCGTGCGGGACTCCCCTTTTCCGATCGAATTGCAATGATCCGAGCCGCTCAATGTGTGCAGAATGTGATTTTAAGGATATCGTATAGAAATCATCAAAAAAAATGATCGGGAAGGGCTTGTTCCAAGCAGTTTTTTATTGAACCGTTCAATAAAAAACTGTTCGGATCAAGCCCTTTCCGATCATTTTTTTTGCTGATTTCTCGCATGTACCCTTAAAATCACGTTCTGATCACTTTGAGCTGCTCGGATCATCACGATTCGATCGGAAAATGGGAGTCCCGCACGGTAAGCCCATGCGGGATCCCTCATGGGAACCGGACTGTAATATATATACACACTAGTCGAGAACGGCGATCAAGGTACAAGTATTAGCAAATTTTATCGCTCATGAGTTTTCACCCAAAAAGGCACCTGAAGAAGACCAGGCGCGAGGGGTTGATGCCTCCCTAGTGTCTGAAGGTCAAGGAAGTTGGTGACCTGATAACAGGAGAGCCGGCAATCGACCAGCAAAATCTTTTTTTTTTGGTTGCCCTGTATCACTCTTGACCTTAGAAGGGTCTGTTTGTAATACTAGAAACTGATTAATCAAATTTTGTTTTTTTGTTTTTAATTTGATTGGCAGGGAAACACTTAGCAGAGTTATGCAAGGCAGAATACCCAACCTTTGTGAAGTATTGCCTATGGTTACTGGCAGAGGTTTCTGTTATAGCAGCAGATATTCCTGAAGGCATGGACTACATTAATTAATACTTTCGCAACATATGCATACAAATATGTTATATTTATGTACAATCGTAAATACTTTATAGATGCAATATTAATTTATAAACACACATTCGGAACAAAATTCTAGTACTATTTCTAAATTATGCTCCAAGTTATATATAATGTTGGGCGTTTCAATTTGAAATAAAAAGTAATATTAGTGGCAACCTTATTTAGTACGGTACTACAAAACACACCATGATAATACTAGGATTGTCTACAGGTTTGAAGTTGTCATTGAAACTAAGCACGCATTTATCATTTGAGTTATTTCAGCTGTTCCGCGTAAAGTGTCAAATGCGCTGCTTGCTTTTACCTTTTTTCTTTTTCATTTTTTCTTTTTTTCGGTTAATCGGAACTTCAATGCTTGCCTTTACTGGATTGTGGATCCACTCAAAATGAATTCCATGGTGCCCACGCAACATGATAATTCATCATTAAAAAATAATTTTCACTCCCCTTTTATCCATTGGCACTCTTCTTCTTTTTTTTTGTCTTTTATTCATGTGAAATTACTCTTCGGTCCATATGAAGGGGAGTTAAATACTTTCATGTGAATAACGACAAAAAAGGGGAGTGTTAAAATTATTTCCCTTAATTTTCTTGTTTTATCGTGATATAGATGTAAATAAATTAAAGACCTTATCATATTTTTTATGATTATTGGTGGCAGTTATAGGAACAGCCTCTGCACTACATATACTCTTTCACATCCCACTGTGGGTCGGAGTTCTCCTCACTGGTTTGAGCACTCTCCTACTTCTTGGCTTGCAAAGATATGGGGTAATCTTTCAGTTATACTATTTGGCCTTTCTATATGTAATGTGAACTTCCACTTTCTTTACCAATCAATTATATATCCCATGCAAGGTTGTCAAATTGTGAACCGAATTGAGAATCAGATTGCCCCTTTTCCGAATCGTGAGTCGAATCAAACTGTGAATCGTAACGATTGAGTCCTAATTTCAAAAATACATTGGATAATTTATCTACACGTCTCCATAATAAAGATACATTGTAAAATCGTATGCTGTTGAGTTGAACACAAACAACCTTGAGAACTACTAATATAAAGGACATACCAAAACCTGGGCCTATTTTGAAGTGAAAATTCGAGGATCCGAAGCAGTAGATTCCTTGTGCACGTGACCAGGGCCGGGCATATATGTAACCGTCCATATAAATCATTTTTGATCTCGCGCCCTCTTCCTATTGTAACTCAGAAATATGATGAATCAAAATATGAGAGCTTTAAGTTTACAATGTGTTCTCCAAGTGTTGAGTCTCTCTTTTCTGGGCTAGTAGGTGAGGAAGCTGGAGATGTTGGTCACATTTCTGGTATTCGTAATGGCTGCTTGTTTCTTTGGGGAAGTGAGTTATGTGAAGCCCCCAGCTAAAGGTGTGCTCAAGGGAATGTTTATCCCCTTGCTCAAGGGTCCAAGCACCACCGGCGACGCCATCGCCTTACTGGGAGCTTTAATCATGCCGTATGAATATTCTTCATCTCTTACAAGACAGAGTAGTAGTATATGGTGAAAAACAAACATCATTTTTCTTGTTTTAGTTTTGATCTTTTTCGGGGTTCAATTATGATCGACAGGCATAACCTTTTTCTCCACTCAGCTCTCGTGCTCTCAAGGAAGATACCAAATTCTGTCCGAGGAATAAACGTAAGCCAAGGCATATCCAAATGAAAACTCGAATCAACAGATTCGCTTCGATTCGATCTGCAATTAACTCTGTATGTGGTATGTTAATATTGCAGGATGCATGTCGATTCTTCTTGATAGAGAGCGGCATAGCGTTGTTTGTAGCATTCTTGATAAATGTTTCAATTGTCGCGGTCTCAGGAGCTGTTTGTTCGGCTGAGAACGCCTCTCAAGAAACCTTACAACAGTGCAACAATATCGACCTCAACTCTGCTTCTTTCCTTCTCAAGGTGAACGCAAAATACTGATAAGAGAATGATCAGACTGACCCGCCTTAACGATTTCTTAAAATGCAAAACGCACCCAACCAGAGGTTTAAGTATACAGTGCCAAAACGAGAAGCAAATAAGAAATCCAAAGACTTACAGCAATCCTAAAAAATACCAAAGCAAACAGAAAAAGCAAAACCGCAACAAATCGGCAACTGTATCGGAAGACCATCAAACCTAATCAAGAATGGATTTTGATGAGAATCACAATCAGCGTCAATCTAAAAATATCATGCCCATCGTTAGGGCCGTCGTTGTTGCCATAACTCCACTATCTTCGCCCTCTTCAGAAGCATTCGGAGCCGGAGCTCAAGATTCACCACAAAAAGGAAGGGAAGACGGGAGATAAGATATCTCTCAAAGAGAGAGAGAGAGAGAGAGAGAGAGAGAGAGAGAGAGCATACGCTAAAATATGGGCAGTAGATTAACTCCATATTTTGTACATTTGCAGAATGTGCTGGGAAGATCAAGCTCCACTGTTTATGCCATTGCATTACTAGCCTCCGGACAAAGCTCCACAATTACAGGCACTTATGCTGGACAATATATCATGCAGGTGGTACACAAATTCTTACAAAATTACCTGTATTTTTTTCCCTTATTGGGGTGTAAAAATTTAATCCGAGCGTACCAATGAGAAAATTGGGTGGTGAACTTTCTAGGGTTTCTTGGATCTTAAGATGAGAAGATGGCTGAGGAACCTACTGACTAGGTGTGTTGCCATTACCCCAAGTCTATTTGTCTCAATCATCGGCGGTCCTTCGGCATCTGGCGGGCTCATTATCATCTCATCGGTCTGTCAATCGTTCATTAAATACTTATTATTGCTGGTTCATTTAATTGAAATTGAATATATTGGTTATTGGGTTTAATTGATATTTGCAGATGATACTATCATTTCAACTTCCATTTGCTCTCATCCCACTCCTTAAATTCAGTAGCAGTAGCACGAAGATGGGACCACACAAGAACTCCAAATATGTGCGTTGGTTTTCATTATTTATTTTCCATTTTGGGGTCTAAGAATTTCTATTTAATGGCCTCACTTGTATGCAAAGTTTAATTGGCATCTTCTAAAATTCAAAAATACATATTATAACGGCAACCCCATGAAGATTGAAAAGATAAATCTAGAATTAAATCCAAGTATGAAGATTTAGAGAAAACAGGGTAATGCCGCATGAGTAGACTACATTTGAACACTATTTTTGTAATTTCTTTTCCTTGATTCGTTCATTAATTAGGCTTTTAAATTCGAATTTACAATTTAAAAGACTATGCAATGCAGATTATTGTCATTTCGTGGATCTTGGGGATTGGACTCATGGGCATAAACATCTATTACCTGAGCACAAGCTTCATCGGCTGGATGATTCACAGTAGTTTACCTAAAGTTGCAACCGTGTCTATTGGAATACTAGTGTTTCCGTCAATGGCTATATATGTTATCGCGATGGTATATTTGGTGTTCCGAAAAGACACAGTGGAGACATTCATCGAGCCAAATAAGCTAGAGAACGGTCATGCCAAAAACGACATAGAGCCTGGGTCAGACCAAGTTCCTTATAGGGAGGACCTGGCTGAAATCCCTGTCCCGGAGTAGGGATTATATTGTCAACTATCCTGTGTATCGGAGGAAAGGTGGCGGCGGTGGTGGTAGTGGTTGTGTGTGGGTGGTGGCGGACTGAGTTCCATCTGTCCCTTACTTTGTAGTTGTATAGGAACAGATTATTTGAAAGGCTCAAAGTTCAGCCTTAATGTTTTCGTGAGTTTGGTGCTCGTGAAGCACCACTGGTATGACAATCTGGGTCATTCCAAATTTAGAGCCTGTTGAGTAAATTATTCATGAAAGAACCTAAGGTTAAACCGTATATTTTTTTCAAGGCAAGTGATAAGATCAGAGGACTAAAACCTAATTTTTCTGCATCTATTATTTTTCTGAGAATATAAAAAGTATGGATGGCTCGAATCATCAAGAGCGGATCACTAATGGGCCCACCATAGCAAGCTGTACCCTGTAGTACATCACAGAGAAGCCATCACAACCAAGAAGGTATGGCATTCAGGATCTTGAGGTCCTGAGACTCCTGACATCTAATGGTTAAAGACTAACGAAGTAAGGGGTTTGACTTCGCAACCAAATACGATAAAATGCGAAAAAAAGTAACTTAAACGATGAGATGAAACAACTATATTTTTCTATAAGAGGACAACTTTCTAAGTGTGCATCTCTCAATTAAAAGAACACGATATAACCAGATTTTACATGGCCATCAAAGGAAAATTGGCTAACCTTATTAGACATGCTCCAAGTTGTACAAGAAGCAATCCAGTAAAATTCTGCAATAAATTGGACTCTTAGATTGGTATCATTCATTACACAAATCCACCTGGTTTTCCATGTTGCTTTTGATTTCATCTGCAACTGAGCAAAAGAATCACCGCTATTAAATCCTAGCCATCAGTAGATACAGATAAGTACACGGTCACAAAACAAGAAAAGAAATCAGTTTTAAAAAAATATAACTGAGAACTTAAACGAGAACTTACAAAAAAGACAAGTAATTCATGATCTCTCGCTTCTTTTTTTGTGTGCGCGCGCGCGCATGTGGGTTGTGTGTGTGCCCATGTAAAGTTCACACATGTCAAGGAATACTCAAACGTTCTCAAACATTTTTCACATCTACAATATATTTTTTCAACCTTATTGATAGCCCAGGGGCTGTTTTTAGCATTTTCCCTAGAAATTTTACGGCAGAAGGCTTGAGGAAATTCAGGAGACTTCAAAATCGGGGAGTTTGGCATGTTTGCATAAATTTTACTATCACCAAAAAAAAAAAGTTTTCAAGTGGTGTTCACATGTCTAAAAAGCGACACTTGTTTTTAGTACGTCGATGGGTGGATTATACAATTGTGCATTACTGATATTCTTGATTTTGAATGAAGGAAGCAAGGAAATGAGCATAGAAATTGAATCGGGTCTCTAGGTCTGCTCTCGCTGATGCCTTCTAGGTGGTTTTAATTTGGGGGCATGGTTATACGGCATAACATCCCTTGAGTTCCTCGATTTTTGTAGGTATGAAGGGCAGCTATTTAGTGTAAAACCTTACGAGAGCGACCATTTTATTCATATAGTGTCAAATGTTAGGGCTGTCTTTACTCTTTAGTATCTCCAGTCCTCTCCAGCACATGCCCCCATCGATCGGGGATCACAAGGGTACAGTTATTGTTGTTGTATAGGTGCATTATACAGAAATTGAAGTAAAATCTAGTGAAGAGAGCACTGAATTATTGAAAAGGCGAACCTGAGAAGTGAGAAGAGAATCAGGAGATGGAACCAATTGTAGAACTAACAGAAAAGAGTCAAAAGACAATAGTTTGGAAATCAACCACCTACCAATACTCTAGGTTCCACTAAGAACCATCTTTTCAGACTCCTCATCCGCAAGGAATCATAACTTTTCATCAGCCTCTTGGTCTTCTATTCCAAGCTTCTGGGCACTATCTCCATTTATCGGTCCTGCTCATCAGCAAAAGACGCAATAATTACAACTTGATAGAGGGAAATGAATTAAAGTACAAATAAAAAATCCAGTAAAAATCCCGATGCTTGTATGGAGATATTTGATTACCACTGGATCGTCTGCCTTTCTGCTTAACAGGTTTTTGGCACCCGCTAATACAGGAATCTGAAAGTAGAAGTGTCTTTTGTGATGGTAACTCAGCAATGAAAAGTAAAGTCTGGGCCCACCCAGCATATTTACCATATTTGCTCACAAATGCATCTGCCACGCGACTGCAGAGTTTAGGTGTTAGGCGAGTCCCTGCTAGCTCGGGGATGAGATACCTAGTTGCTATCTTTGCTCAACTCCAAAGACAAGAAAATAAGCATGTCAGTAGTTTGTGAATCTTTGAAGGACATCTGTAGTACTCCAATCCGAAAAGGTGTGTGCAAACAGAAATACATGTTCTGTCAGACTCTTCAGACATGTGAATCTTTCATTTTTATTTACTAGTAACAACCAATGATATCAAATAATAGGAGAAACGACGCCATTTTGGCTTCATTTTTATCCTGATTCTTGGATTAAGAAATCCATATCTAGTCGAGCCCGTCATTATTTTATGAAACTAACATATCGGCATATCCAGGTCCAGGTCATCATATCAGTGTCCTATGTCCATGCTTCTTAAATGTGGCTAGAAACAAAGAAATGATAAGGCAATCCCTAGCTGGGAACATGATAACCGTAAGTACAATCAGATGGCATTTGAGACATTGATCAACCTAATCCAAATGATGATAATATTTTGGTAAGAGATTTAGTAATAACCATGTCAGCAAAAGTTTCCATATATGCATAAGTGGAAACCAAATTGATTCCCATAACAAAGGAAAAAACAAAATCGAAGGAATAGTCACTATAAGCTTGTGCATTTAGGTTCACTTTGAGTGTTTCTCTATTTTCAGTATTCCAGACATATCAAAAAAATCATCTCCATTTTGTACTTCATAATATTACAAATTCATTGCTTAAACTTTGTTCAAAAAATTAAATCAAGATCTTTTGCTTGATTATCCACAAAAATACATTGTTTGTCGACCTACCGATTAAATGGCACAACCGAAATAAAATAGACAAACATATTGGAACAAAGGGATTAATGTTTCAAATCATATACAAACATCACCGAATTGGTGACAAAGTATGATGGCCATATCAGAATGTTTCAAATCATTCAAAGATAACTACAATAAACAACCCAAAAGCTCACCTGCCACACATGAGTATCAACAGGAATGGCTTGATGCTGATCTAGAGAGAAGAGAGCAATACATGCTGCCACCTTGGGACCAACACCAGGCAGAGTGGAGAGAGCATCAATAGCCTTTTGGAGATCAATCTCTCGAAGAGAAGCAAGCCACTCTGCACCTCCACCTGGTTTTGATTGCAGAGCATCTACGGTGCCAATTATATATTTTGCCCTGCTCAGTATGTTAAGTCAAATTAAAATCAAATCTCATGTTGTTTTTGCTAGTCTTAACAGTTAACCCCATAAAAGACATAGCAAACCATACATGGCCATGAGCTAGATAATAGGAACAATGAGCATATCAAGAAAATGGATCTATAAAATTGGCAGTTTGATTCCTCCAAGCACGATTTCAAACATAAACAAGTCCTTCTCTGTATAATCATCTCGCTATACAAAATCTTACTAATACTACGCAATCAGATGACTTATGGTCGAATGCACAAGTATACAGGGTGAATAGACTTTCTAAAATCTACAAAATCCCCAAATTGAAAATTTGTTTCACTGGAAACAAAATTTCTGAAGACAAGTATGTTTCGTCAAGCTTAAATTTTATCTTACATGCAAATTTAAGAAAGGAAACATATGAAGTTGAATTTATGTGCCTATTGTTCAGAATTTGAAGAAATAATCAATATAAGTAATGAAAGAAGCTATCAAATACATAAAGTCCTCAACTAGGAGTGGCTCCGGGTTTAATCAAGACAATTTACTAGCAAAACGTGATGATGTGCCAAATTATCCGCTGAATATTCAATTTTCATCTGAGCAGATAAAATGGTTGATAGCATTTGGGGCATAACTACGTAAGGTGTCAAATCAAGTTCCCCTGACCTTAATCTAACCTACAAAAATCACCTTATACAGAGTTTTGACGTACTGAACAGAACATAATACAAAAACAGAACCGATCAAATCCAGTATAGGAAATATATAAAACTAAAATCAGAATAATCTAATACAAACCAAAACAAAGGTAGTTAATCAGGATCAGAATCAAAACCAACCTGTAACCGAACCCCGCCTCCCTAAGCTCCTCCTCCGAAACCTGCGACAACCGGTCCAAAGATGGGAATTCGTGGAAATCCAAACCCCCAACTGTCCCCAAATAATTCCCTAAAGACGAAATAAAATCCACCATTCGGGTAATCCTCCCGATATTATTATTAGACGAACAAAGAAACTGAACCAGGCACTCCAGGGGGTCTTGCCTGAGCACCCGGGCACCACCCAAACGCCGCGCCAACTCGGCAAACCTCGGGTCAGAAGCCGAGAATCCGTCCCACATATCAGCCAAACAAATACCAGCATTCAAAAAATCCAACAGAGCCAGCCTAGCACTGGCCTCGTTCGCGGTGTGATGAAAGGAATAAGCAACGTCGCCGTTTCCAAGCTGCTTCAGGGAAACCAAGTGGGACCCAACAACGCCTGTGTACTGAATGTGGTTATGGTGGTCGGTTTGTTTCCACCTGAAGGTCTGGCCGGTGGGGAAGGTGAGGGGCAGAGAGAGTTCCGATTTGGACAAGTTGAGGGGTACCCATTTGGGGGTTTGGGGGCCTTGTTGGTGGGTTGGGATTGGTTTGGGGCGGGGGAGGTGAGAGAGGATGTTTCTGGGTTTTTTGGATGAGATTGATTGGGGTTTGGGAGTGGCGCGAAGGGTTTGCGGGGGCGGAGGAGTTGAAGGAGTGGGTGGTGCTGTGGTGGTGGTGAGGTTTGGCTTGGATCTGTGTCTCTTCATTATTGGTAGTGTTTTGCTCAGTGATTGCATAAGGGAATTTGGTTGATTGGGTTTGTGGATTTTGCTCGTGTGTGTTGAGGAGGAGGGAGAAGAACGATGACACCGGGTTATGCAAACGCGAGTTTAAGGGCGACGCCGTCTTGAATATTGGACCGGGCTGCCATGGGCGCGGTTCAGAGAACCCGGCCCGGTTACTTTTGCTTTGGCAATGGCATCCTCTTGAAATTGGATTTGGAGTCTCCTCCAAGCCAACACTCACCAAAAACAGCTCTCCGTTTCGCCTACTCATCTCTCTCATCCAGTTCCAAGTTTCAACAATCTCCTCCAATGTCGGTACGTCGTCTCTCTCTCTCTCTCTCTCTCTCTCTCTCTCTCTGCATATCAACTGTTGCCCTAGTTTATTCGAATTGCTATGGGTCAGTGCTTATTTGCTTGGAACGGATTTACAGATCTTCGAGTACAACGGAAGTGCCGTAGTAGCGATGGTGGGCAAGAATTGCTTCGCCATTGCCAGCGATCGTCGACTCGGCGTCCAGCTTCAGACAATCGCCACTGATTTTCAGAAGATTTACAGAGTCCATGATAAGCTATTCATCGGCCTCTCGGGGCTCGCCACTGACGCTCAGACTCTGTAACTATATACTCTTGGATTATTTGTCTGTCTTTGTTCTTTTCAAAGTATGTGCCTTTAGTGGGTTTTCTTTTTCGTTTCTCCATTTTTAGAGGAGAAATCTAGCTATACACGCTGCGCACCATCTAAGATTACGATTTTTCCTAGTGTATGATTGTGGTGCATGCTACGATTACCTTAATTAGGCTATGAGGTTGAACCTAAGTCACTTGCGGGTGTGGGAAAGCTTCTTTCAAAAACATTCCAAACTAGTATTAAAATTCGCCAGAGGAGGATTGAGGGCACGCGCGGAGGGGTCTTATTGAAGAATTATGTGACTAAGGGTTGAACCAAGCCCGAAGTAGCAGCCCTGCTAGCCCATCATAGATCGATGTGAATATTGTAACTGTGTTCTTAAATCCGATAGGGTTGCCCTGGTGGTCATGTTATGGACTTAGGTTTGCTCCCTCTCAGGTATCTGGTGCCAGGTTCAAAATCTCCTCAATCATAGGTGTTGTTAACTCTTGTGGGGCTAGTCCATACGGGGTTTTGCTTGGGCTTTATTTGGGCTCCCGCTAGTGGACGGTCAGGGTCATATACCTTGTGATTTGTCGAGTTGCGCGTAAGTTGGCTTGGACATGTCGAGTGATCGTAAAGCAAAAATAATGACTACTACGTATGTTTGTTTGTTTTTTATTTTGTAATTCGGAAATTTTGGTAACTATGTTCTTACCAATTACCCTCTTGAGCCTTAATTATGAGAGTTTGTGTTTAGGTTATGAAATTTTGTGAATGTTACAAATCAGTGTTTCTCTAGTTAGGCCTTAGGAGACTTCTGGTGAGAGAAATTATGAAGCTTGGGGTAAATTTTGTTGTGTAGCGAGTCTTTGTGGATATAGTTTCAAACCAGTATGGTCGGGACTCAGGGCATATAGTGTGCACTGTTATGGTTGTGTACCATAGCCATACCTGTATTAAAGGTATATCTTTGGGTTTCTCCAGTCATTGTATTTTTTTTTTACTACTTTTGTAGGTACCAGCGGCTGGTGTTTCGACACAAACTGTATGAGCTACGAGAAGAGAGGAACATGAAGCCTGAAACCTTTGCTAGCCTTGTCTCTGCCCTTCTTTACGAGAAAAGGTAGGTAAATGTTATACATGTAAGGCATAAATATCATGGTGTATACCGTATATATGGCGTATGGGTTTGTTTTGCATGTCAATGAATCAAGCTATAAACAGGATGCTTTGTACTATCATAAAACCTAGAAATTTACTGTATATTCCCCTGCATTGTCAGCCCTATAGCAAAATTGCTAGACATTTTTCTTGTCACAAGATTGTAGGAAGGAAAGGTACGAAAGCAATTGTCTCATACTCTCATAAGGTATGCCTTGTGATTCAAAATACAGAGGAAGACAATGCATTCATAAGCCAGAAATATGAAACCTTCATTAGTATTTTGACCATAACCAAGCAGGCCTTTAGGGCCATCATCAAGTACTTTCGGCCCTGTCAACTCTTTGCATTGTTACTTCTATAGACTTGTCCTTAGTTGTTTCTGCTGTATCATCATTATTTATATGTTCATCATCCTTATATTCCAAAAGTTGAATTCTTTACTAGGTGCATTTTTTAAGTTCAGTTGCTCATAAGTCATATCTAACACTAAAGCTCCTATCACCTCCATGTTATTAAAGCTCTAATAATCCTCTTCAAGTTTTTAGGGAGGGGTTGTAAAACCCATCTTTCAACTATTCAAAACTGACAAAATTAATTTCCATCCTTTTTAATGTAATCTCTGTATGGGGGAATTAAAAGCCCCATTTTCGTCCTCCTCTTCTCTAGTCTAACCCCCACCAACAAGAAATAAACTCTTAACGCCCCCGAGAACAGCTCTCACTCTACCCTAAACTAAGAGAGCCTGGACCATCTGAAACTCTGTTGCAAAAGGGAAACGAATAACAATCACCCTGTTTGGTTCACAATTCATCTCATCTCATTTTTCATTACCATTCATTATATCAAAAATAACTTTCAAAAATGCAAACCAAACAAGGTGAATATGGTTCGGCCGGTCACCTTCCTCTTCTCTTCTTTGAATCAACCAGTTGACAGTGGGGATCGTACATGAGTAATGAGTTGGGGTATGCTGCCTGATCAAGGTATCATAATGGGATTACGTTTGGAAGCACCACCGTCTAGAAAGATTTCATCTTGCATAATCTTGCCCTTCCCGAATACTTTACCCGATGTACATGTTGTCGGTGATTATTGAGTTAAATATGCAGCCTTTCAATCTTGCACCTCTCTATGTAGGGAGAACTCCAAAATGAATTAAGTCCCCTTTGCATGAGTAATGAACCACGGCAACCTTCTTAGCTGCTGCCACCCTGAAACTAATGGGATTTTCTTTCTTCAGATCAGATGAGGATTTCACCTTTGCCCATTCCTAACCAGGTGGAAAATAATGTCACCCCCTTCTAACTCCTTTCACAGGCCGACCGACGCCTTCAACATGGACTAGTTCCTGCCCTCACCCATCTTTCAATGCTACACTCTCACCCAGCATTGTATCCATAAGGACCACCACATGTGAACCTCCAAAGCCACTTCCTAACGAAGCATGGTCAAGTCTTCCAGCTTCGTGATTCTGAGTACAGACTGAGTCCCACTCAACCAATCTGAGTCCTTGCCAACCAATGGGAGTCCACTTAGCCAAATGCTTCTCCTAGCAATAGAGGAAGGAAAGAGGCTTAACCTATGAAGCACCGACGCCTCTAGAGGTCGAATATCGCGGTGTCGGACACGGGGACACGGCAAGGACACCTCGGGGACACATATGGGACACGCCACGTGGCGTGTCCCATAACTTAATATAAATTTTTTAAGGGGACACGGGGGGACACGGCTGGGGACATTGATGGGGACACGACAAGGGCAAAACTGGAATTTTTGAAAAATTTGGGGGTCAAATTGGGGGCCAAATTGTAATTTTAAAAAAAAATTTGGGTGTCAAACTATAATTATGTATTACACATGGCGTGTCCCCCGCCGTGTCCGTGTCCCCATTTTTTTAGAATTCCCGTGTCCCCACATCGGTGTCTGTGTCGGTGCATCATAGGGCTTAACAATATTTGGTAAGACTGGGTAATGTACTCATAATGAAGTGCCCCCCATTTATAAGTTGTTGGGTACTTGGCTCTTCCAACTTGTCAAATACATATGAAATCTCGTTGTGATTGGATCTACATTGATTAGGTTTGAAAGAACCTACAGTCATGCTAGATAAGATGATAGAAGTAATCCAAATCTATGCTTGAGGATTACAAATAATAAACTGACCTCCTCCAGTGCAACGAGATTGGATATACCATCCCTACTTAACCCTAAGGCTAGAAAATGCTACCAAGCATAAACACACTCCCATATAAAATAGCAAATAATTGACATCTACGAGAATCAAGATGACATGCCACTAACACAGAGCCACTCACCCTTTCCATCTTAAAGACCTCCATGAAACCTCCCTGCTCTGACTCATAAGTCATTTGTCTCGACGACTCTGTGACGAGAACGAACAAGAAATGTACAAAGGGTCCTTTGTACCTCAAATGTCCTGTAAGTGTGGAAGATGTCCGTATGAATGCCATTCACCAGCACTGGCATTCTCATGGTAGAAAGAACTAATCTACTTCCTAAGTCTCTTTTTGCATTATCATAGATTTCCATTGTATCCAATCCGCTCACCAGTCAACATTTTCATTGTCCCTTTCCCACTTTTCCCATTGTTGATTTAAAATTCTCGTTTGCAAGTCAACATTGTATCAAACTCTCTCTGTCATTGTATTCCTCGGAAGTGTTTCCTTATGGTCCCAGATCGAAGTTTATAAACAGATAATATCATAATATTGGACCCATGTGATTACTTATCAAACGTAAATTAAAAGACTGCACCTATGTGAATTTGTTTTGTGTTACTCCTGCTTTCTATGTCTTTACTCTCTTTCCTTCTCTGTACTGCTTCTGTTTGGTTTGTTGAGTAGGTTTTGGCTATAACATAGTACCTTTTTCTCTTAAGGTTTGGTCCATATTTCTGCCAGCCTGTGATTGCCGGATTGGGAGATGAAAACAAACCCTTCATTTGCACAATGGATTCAATTGGAGCCAAGTAAGTAAATTGTCTTCCCTCCGTATCTGAGATGGTGTCGAAATACAGTAGATTTTTTCATTTTTGTTGGCTTGTTTGTCTTGTACACTTTTTTTTTTTTTTGAAGAGCTTTTTTACTTTGTGTAATTGTTGTTGCATACCTAAGAGTTGCAGATTTCCAGCTGGTAAACTTTCATGTCTTTTGTTCTGATTAGACAAGTGTGCTGGAAGTTGACTGTTAGAGTAAGTTCGAAGGATCATCTAGTAATGTGTTGGCTTTGAATGAGAAGGAAATCCCATTCTGCAATATTCTATTCCGGCTACAATCACTGATTGTAGAGGAGCTACTAGCTTCTGATGTTTCCTGATGGAAAAAGGCTGAACCAGATGCATAAATTTCCTGAATGTCTCTTGTTATGCAGCAATGCAGCTTATGCCATGCCCAGATTTCAAGGAGTTCTCATATTAGTCTTGAATCAGGCAGGATTTTACTGCGTTTTCTTATTTTCTAAAATGAGAAGATCCCACTTTATTGTGCCTGTCTGTCACTCGTGTTGAACATCTTGTGCTATACCAATTACTCATTAATATCGAGGCAGTAAACAGAAAATATTTTTGGGACACTTTTCTTATTGCCTTCACATGTACCAATGAACTATTGAAATAGCTACAAGGGATGAGTTTTATCTGGGCGTTTCGTTTTCACCCTATACATTAAGCTTACATCAGAGGTCATGCTAGTTTATTGTTGCTCTAATATGCTTAAAACTCTCGTCTGTCTGTTGTCTTTGATTAACCTGTCTTTTCCTGTGTAAGTTTTTTCCAACATGTAGGCAGGACCTTAAATCAATGGGTTTCCTAGTTGTGCATTAAAGCTGAATTAAGTGACACGAACAGTAGAATTTGCATTAAGATGTGTTTTGGGTTTTGTGGCTGCAAAAGATGTTAGCAGACCACTAATATCTAGGATAGTGGTAATAATGAAAGAAATTGTCAATAGGCATTTATTTTCTGCATGGCCTAGAACTAAATCTTGATTCTTGGTCAATATGATTAAATGGATCGTGGCTGGTACAATGGTAGCATGATACCGACACTTTTTTGAATTTCTGTTTTATTCTTTCCTGAATGCAGGGAGCTTGCAAAAGACTTCGTTGTTTCTGGGACAGCCTCGGAATCTCTCTATGGTGCCTGTGAGGCAATGTTCAAGCCTGACATGGTTTGTCATGATTTAGCTTTACAATTGATGGTTTGATTGATTTGCAAATGGCACGTATGGACTTGTTCAGATTTGGAATCTTAATATTACATTTTTTTTTTCTTTTTGAGAACGAAATCTAAATATTATGACAAGTACAGAATATAGACAGTCCAAATGATGACTTTTTCGGTGTCAGGAGCAAACCCCTTGTAAGCCTTGCTATGAAACTTTCCTATGGGAGCTTGAGTTAAGGGGTGAGAAAAGACATCCATATTTCAGTCACATGAAGTGGGAGGGGGGCATACAGCTCGTTTTTTATTTTCGCTTGCGGATTAGAATATGATTCTTGCTAATTAGGAGCGTGGGAGCGAGGTTTTGGAGGGGATTTGTTGCCTGTAGTTGGAGGATCATGCAACTATGCAACTATGATCCATATGAATATACGGGAAGGTGTATTACATCACCTTAAAGTGGTTAGTGAACCATGTGCTGTATTTGTGGATGTCATGCTTATTATCATACGTGTGTATATTTGAATATGTTCCCATAGGTAAAGTTGTTCACTACAAATATCCGCAGAAATATTCGTTCATATCATGTAGCAAGTGGAACTCATATCTTCACATGCATAGCATATGTTGCTCTTGGCTTTTGAGATGTGCAATGAAGTATTTTACAATCTATGGCAATACATTCACTATCGGCAAAGTTGTTCACTACAAATATCCATAGAGATATTCGTTCATATCATGTAGCAAGTGGAACTCGTATCTGCACATGCATAGCATATGTTGCTCTTGGCTTTTGAGATGTGCAATGAAGTTATTTACAATCTATGCAAGTGCCACAACCCACACGCAAACATAGGTTGTGAGGGGAGCTAGGTGGAAGGTGGTTGGGACTTGGGAGAGGGGTGCATTCAGAGCTGCAAACCAAAGAGGCCAAATCACTAATTTAGTTTCAGTCAGATTTTCCCATCATATTATGATTGTTGGTGCAATCTCTAACACTCAAGGAAAAAAGATTCCCCAACATTATGTATGTGTTTGTTCCCATTATCCTGTCATCGTGTTGTTTTTGTCAGAGATAAGGTTGCATGGGAGGGGTACTTGCTATTACAGCTATGTACTTGCTATTAAGTTTTCCAGCATAATTCATTCTTCAAGAGGTCAATAAATGATGCTGTAAATCATTGGTTTCTGAAAGATTGTTAGTGGAAATTGCGTAGAATGTTTCCTAGGGGGTGCAGGAAGTATTAGGACATTTTAGATCAGTGACTGGAAGTGTAGACGCTTTAACTGCAGATGTTGTAGGTTTCTATAATCTTCGAACAGCAAGGCGGGGGTAGGATGAAGAAAGATCAAACATTTGGAACATCTTGTACATAGGAACTATTAATTTTTGAAATCATTGTTGCTTGTAAGTATCCAAATATTCATGTTTTTGTCCACCTTACGAGCGGAGACCTGCAAACACTTGGTTGAAACTTCTTATTTTCAAGCAACTCAAGAAAATTCGTCGTAACTGCAGCTATAACTGTCTTTTGTGTCCTATCATTCAGGAACCTGAAGAGTTGTTTGAGACTATCTCTCAAGCATTGCTATCATCAGTAGATCGTGACTGTCTGAGTGGTTGGGGAGGACACGTCTATGTCGTGTAAGCTTGATGAACTGCTTTTTACTCTCTTAACCTTGTATCTTTATCTGCAACTGTTACAATTTTTCCGTAAGGAATTGCGTTCCTGACTATGCAAATGTCAAGGACATGCATAATATAGCATCATAGACTTCATAGCTGTCATATCACCCAGACTGTGCTTGTTGATTTGTTTAGTGTTTTCTTGCATCTTTGACAAATATTTGTCTGAAAATCAGAAGTTGATATTGACAATAAATTTTTCCGCCTTGTCATATTCAGAAGTACCATACATTTTGATAAAAGAGGAAAAAGAAATATGTTAAGATCTTTAGATGAGACATGGTGAAGATGACGTCGCTAATTTTTCTAATTGGATGATTCATTTATAAGTTTTCAAATTACACTCATGAAATTTATTCCTTTTGCCTTCTCTTGATTTGCTTTGCCGCGGAGGAATTTTGACAAAGATCATGGCGCTCATTTTCTGCTTTTCTACCAAATTTTGTATTGCTAGAGTGATAAACATGTGTATTTGTTTTGTTGCAGCACACCAACAGAAGTAACAGAGAGGATTCTGAAGGGGAGAATGGATTGACCTGTTCCAATAAAAGTGAAAGAGCATATCTAGTTTCCCATCTCATTTGGATTTCTGCTTCTTCCGTCCAAACCTGCTACTGATGGGCTTTCTTGGCCCGAGTAAAGCCCTGTTTGTGTTCTTCTGGAAAATGTTATTCAGGTATTTTAAGTTCGGATTTCATGTAGGCCCAAAAAAGGTTGTAGGCCCAAAAAAGGTTGTGGAATGCAGAATTCCTTGAAAATTTAGATTCCCTTAACAAACATGTACTTCCATCCGCCTATTTTTTTAGATTTTGTTCTTAGCCGAATCTAATACATGGTGGTTCTGAACACGGTGGGAAAAAAAAATTTTGAAATGGTTTGTGCAACGACGGTGTTTGCAAATAGTGATATGGTGTTATACAGGTTTAAGGTTGTGACAAACCACTGGAAAAGGCAAGAATTATATTCTTCATTTTAAGCTTAGGCATTTTTTTGGTTCATTTATATCACCAGGAAATGCCAAAGTTATGATGAGATGGAAACTTGGAGCTATCCCCGGTGGATGGTCCTTTTATCTGCACCTTATCTGGTCGTAGAGCTTATACTAATCAGAGACTTCGAGTTCTCGTTCGCATGATAATAGGCAATAGCTTGTTCAAAGTCTATTTGTAACATAAACAAGCCCTTACAATTTTTGAAGCTTGATAAGTTTTCAAACAAAGCTTGATAAAAGCTTTATTACCTGTCTTGTCCGGCTTATTATGTCCACAAAATTTAAGTTGCTTGACATCGGTTTGAAAACACCACAAGCTTGAGATTGGCTTGCCTGAATAACACTCCAAGCTTGAACAATTAAATTTTCAAAGCAATCTGGAACCATTAATTGCTCTGCTCGTTTGGTCCATATACCAGGCTACCAGCTCTGTCTGGGCGTGGGTTTGGACTTTGTAGTCCAACTTTGGACCGCTTTACCAGTCCCCCATAAAGAACTTACGTTACTGGGTTGTTTTTTCTCTTTATCAGTCAAAAAATATGGTTTGGAACTTTTTCCCCTTTGGAAAGTTGGTCCTTTGGAATCTGGGACAATTCTTTTGTTATTATAATACCAGAGTTAGGCCTATAGTTTGAAAATAGTAGCGTCCAATACTTGAGGAAAGAACCTGGCTTTTGTGGAGCAACTATTCTGTTCACACACACTTTTTAAAAACTGATCGTGTACAGATCACTGTATGGGGTTCACTTCAGGTCCTTCCCCACACAAATTATGTCATCGAGTGCAGGTAGAAGGACCTTGTATATAATAAGTTACTAAAAAATAGGATAGAGGGGAAGGAAAAAAAATGTTAAAAAAGGACAATTGAGTGCAAGTTTCATCTATATTCGTGTCAAAATAACTTCCAGAATTATTTCTTTTACTTGCTACAATGTGGGAAAGGTGAAAAGATAACAGTGTTTATTGGCCCGATCTAGCTGTTGCCGTTTTGGCACCTTCTCAAACCCTGACCGTTGAATTAAATACTTATTTCGTTTTTTTCTGTAACAAAATCAGTTGGCTTGTACGATGCGGGAGATTTGGTTCAGCCCTCTTTGGTGCCAAATTTGACATCAAAATCTGGAGTATAAAACAGAGCGATTTTCTATTGACAATGTCTAGGTATATAAATGAGATCAACTTCTACCACCATTAGATAACTTTATGTTTACTAATACTACTATCTTGTATTATATGATCAAATATGAAAATATCTCAAAATGTTAATTGACGCTTTGTAGAGATTACGACTATTCCGAAGAGCAGCCGGATAGTACGAACAATTAATTTAAATTGAAAATTATGATGCGTTCACGGCCATCCGCTAATATAGAATATAATGTGAAGTTGTATTTTTTCCAAAAAGAGTATTATGTATGGATTTAGGCACGTGGTTGAGATATGCATTAGAAAGTTCAAATCGCAGCCATTTAGATACATCCCCCCATTCAACCCCCATCCCTTTCCCTTATTCAAATGGAGGGTCCCGACTTGGTCCAAGTGACCAAGAAAAACAAATTTAATTTTAGGATCTTGAAAACATGGTTTTTAACTTTTTACTATTATATAGCATGCGCATGGAGTACTTCTTACCGTATGTATACGTAGAAAAATGCAAAACTTTTTATTTGTTCGTTCTTTCTTTATTTCATTTCTTCACTTGAAGAGAGTTTATGATTTGAGAAACGTGTGCGATATTGGTTGTCAAAGTCATAATTTAAGAAATTTCTTGACGAAATTAGTGTCAACTAACCAAAATTATCACCGAAAGACGACAAAAGCGCGTCTGGTAGTACCATTTTAACCACCACCAAATTGATCTTCGTTGAACTGCCAATAAACAAAATTTGCTGCCAAAAAAATTATTCTAAGGTGAGCGTAATTCAAAGGTCTGGCTCTGGGATTGTACTGAAATTGAAATTGAAATCAAATTCAAATGGCAAAAATTGTTATTTTTGAATTTTTGACCTGTAACATGTCAAAAATGAGTTTAGAAAAGTTATTTGACTCTGTGAACTTGCTTACATGTATTTTTTTCAACCAAAAAAGGCAAAAAAAATTGTAGCAAATTTGGACTTGATTAATCTTAGTCTCTGCGGACAAACGAAAAGCATTTATAGCCCCTGTGCATGTGGGCTTTTGAGAGAAGTTTTTGGGTGTCGAGCGGGTGCCACGTGCCGGTTACCCATTGACAATCTGGACCAACAAAATATGTTTTGAACGGTTCAAATTTTCTCTCTTCCCTCGCCCCCACCATTTTCTCCCCTCTTTTTTTCCTTTCTCTAAAGTCCGGCCCGCCCAAAATTTCTTGGGCTTTTGACCCATTTTATTGCTTTTAGACACTAAAATGCTTTTCACACTGACTACCCGTGCAAATTTTATTTTATTTTTGCTCGGGCTACCCGTGCAATTTGTTGAAAACAGAAAGTGGTCAACGACTCAACAACTGAAATTTGCCTCGTTTCTAAGCAGAGACGGATACGGGAATATCTCATGGGGCACCTGTTAATTATAATGGCGAAAGTTTATTTTTTTAATCAACTATTATGAGATCGTATAAAATTAAAGCATGTATTACTAATTAGAAAAGTTTATAACACGTACTTTAAGTTAAATTAGGTAAAAATGAGCACAAAATCTCAGACAAAATATTTAAAATGCGTTTTAAATGAACATCAAGAAATTTTAAAATGATCGAGTTAGATTTGTTAATGTCTTTATTTTAAATATTTCTCCCAGACAGTTAAAAATAAAGAGAATCAAGAAAGAAAAGCTCCATATCTATAGTACAACTCGTAAAGTAACAAAGTATAAATGCACCATATGATGAAATTCAAGCATAAAACTAATTTTATATGTGTATTTTCGGGATATATACAAGTATTTTTGTTTATATATTAGCACACTTTCATAATTATGCCAATTTATACATAAATATATTTTTTAAATATTTTAATTTCGAGTGGGGGCATGATTTTAGTGGGGGCACGTGCCCCCATGTGGATCCGTCTCTGTTTCTAAGGCCCCTTTCTCTTGAACTTAACTTAAATTTGAGAGTTTTGTCTTTATTTAAATTTTTTTTTTTTGCATTCGTTAGTTTTGCACCAAACTTCATTTTCATGCAAAAAAATGGTTATTTTCTCTAAATATTTGGGTAAAAGTAACAAAAAAAATTACTTTTATGATTTCTCTCGTCAAGACGAATCAATAACTCACAAAAGTTTGGAACAAAACTAACAAATGCGAAAAAAATTCAAATAAAGGCAAAATTCTTAAATTAAGTTAAGTTCAAGAGAACAGGACCTAAGACCAAATCTAGAAAGTTGATGATAGTATTAGCTACTTAGTGAATAGGGAGGAGAAAATCTTTTTCACAGCTGAATAGTTGTTTATGGCGTTAATTGCGGTCGTTCAAAAGTATAAGATCCGGATGGTAGTTTTGCAGTCGTACAAATGCGTACGGTCTGGATTTTAATGAAACTTTTCCGGAGAGCCGTGAATGAGTTTCTCTCAGGGAGATGGCAACGGGTGGGTTCGATCCATGTTTCGACGAACTCCAAGACTATCGTAGTCATTGTGCAATGCCTAGCCTCCAACATGTCTGACGGCGCTTGATGAAACACTTGCTCCGACCCCCATTTTCATGTGTCTGTCTATGTATAATGTATAATGAGGGTACTTGCTTATGCAAGTAAGTGCATATTTCGTGTGTGTGTGTGTATTTAAGGCATTTATTGTGTAAATACAATTAAGGTTTTTCGATTCAGGTTTGAATTTAAGGCCGCGCAAATATTACATAAAATCGAATCCGAAGTAAGAATCCACCGTATTTTATACAAATTAAGAACCAAAGGTCCAAAACTCGGGTAAAACCCGTCCCGATCCATGCGAATCTATTTTGTGCGCATCCTTTCGGATGACTTTGTCATCCCGTTACACGCATGCATTTTAATCAAGTGTAATAGCACTTACAATACGAAATTCATTACAAATATCTTGGAAACTAAACTAATCATTTAACTAATACAAAACGAGAAAAGTACAAGGCGATTGAAATTTCATTACAAGTGATGCATTGTCTGACGCACATTCTACTGAAATTTCATATTTCTTACCAATCTCAAAAAGAGATGAAGTGCTAACCAATAAAAAAGACAATAAATACTCAGACGAACTCCAATTAAGTATGAACGCGCCAATTGGTGTTGGTTAATTCCCGCAGTATTGGTGTTTTGATTTGATTGATATAATCTCATCAACATAAAACAAAGATTGCGTGATTGTAGGAATTAGGATAGGAAACCTTACATGACTGAAAACAAGTCCTTGGTTTTGAACCGTTGAATAAACAAACATATTCTCCAAAAGAAAAATGAGAGGAGTTGGCGGCGGCCGACGCAGGAAGTAACCTTTCACTCCCCCCGTTTTCCATGGGTGCATTCTCGTTATTTGGCCAATTTACACGCACTTCAACTGCTCGAATGATTTTAGAACAACCAATAGAACAAATCTTCCATGATTTCAGAAAGAAGTAATTCTGCTGGCAGAAGTTAAAAAGTCTCGTTCCGAAAAATAAGTCTCGTTCATACTCCTACTTAACCAACCCTACTGAGTTTACTCTCACGAGGGTATTATTCTTACATGGGAATTAGTCGGGGTTTTTTCCTTCTTAAGAAACCATGACATGGGTTTTAGTCTAAAGTGACAAAAAAAAATGAGAATTCCTTCTTTTCAAGTCCATGTGTTCATTTAACCTAGACCCATTTCCGAATGCAAGTTGAACAAAAGTCATGCCAACCGCCACTAGCTTTTCCCTTTCCTAGTGTATTTTAGTGATTGATTTGTTGAAGATTCTAATGCCAATTTTGTCCCTTCTCATCATATCCTCAACAAAGCGATCAGCAGATTATATCTGTTTGATTCATTTTGTGAAATCCTCAATTGGTTTAATCATATCTCATCGAGAAGAGTATACAAAACTTTTATTTTGGTAGAACTAGCTGATGAAAACTCTTTAAAGTTGAATAAATAAGTTCAAGGAGAGAAATGTTCGAGAAATTCGGGCTTTGTTTGCTCTGGTTTCTCTCGGTTATTACTCTCATTAATTTCTCTATCTATCTCTCTTTCCTTGTTATCCCCAAAACTTCTCTCTAAACCTGAACTGAGGTTTATTCATCGTTCTCTTAATTCGTTATCTTTTTTTTGGTAGGACTTCTTCAGTATAATCAAGGCATGGGATAAATCATATTTGAACATCGACCTTTGATCAGTTTTTGGCCAAGTTCAGTGTCATAAGCATCCCCTGTAACCTTAATTTTGAATGTCTTTATGATTATTCTTTTGGGGCCACCGGAGAGGGACGTGGGGATCTTGCCGAGCGGCACCCCTGTCGAGTGGGTGTCGAGCGGCCAATCCGGTCATTCATCTTAGAATCAACGGCTGAGATCGAAACAACTTTTTTCCTTTTCCTTTTCTTTTAATCCGTTCGGTATCTTTGCATCCGGGCCGTCCAAATCACTTTTGGACGGCTAAGATACACTCGCCACCCCTGCCAAGCACCCCTGCTTGGCAAGATCTCTCGGTCCACCGAGGAATTTATATTAGTCAAAGTACATGATCTGGCAAACTGACCTAAACATCCGCCCATATGTTTATATTTCCCAAATGTTTTTCTAGCTAGGCACTATCTACTACAGTAATAAATATGCAGTGAAAAGTCAAAAAGATGGGACCATACCAAGCCCGCCTCGCATACCAAGGAGGCGCAGACACACACCCTTCACTAGGTAGAATTGGAAAACATTAGACATTAAAATATACCACATTAAACTTGTGGACCTAATATTTCCACAATGGCTTTTTAATTTTGAGTAACTTTTCTCGAGTGCGACAAAAAAAAGTGGCGAGATATTAATAATAGATGATTAATAATTAGATAAATGTGCCGCTTTTTATGCACACGCCTCGTTACTTACTCGACGCCCTTATCCAACTTTGGCCCTGCTACGTCACCTGCCAATTTTACACAATTTTTATTAAAGCCCCGTTTCGCTAAAAAAAAATAAGTATTTAAAAAAAATAGTACTTATTTTTTTAATTAAAAGTGATATATTATTAGAGAATGATCAATCTCATAAAACAAAAATAAGTACTTAACAAAGTAAGAACCCTAGCGAAACGGAATTTTCTTTAAAAAAAAAATTCAACATTTTAGCTCATTGTCTCTTTGACTTTAAAGTTTTAAAAAAAATTTGTACAAAAATTGGAGATCTATACTCACCACTTCACATTTTTATATTGTGAAAATTTAGAGAGAGGAAAAGGACCGGAAGGTCCTTGAAAGTAGAGTTCTGGACTGATCTTTTCATATTATACTATAGGTACATGATGTTTGCATTATGCACTTTTGCAACCTATGTATAATTATTTTACCTATTTTTGCTAATTAAAAATACTACAAAAGTAAGGAGCGTGGAGTAAAATAGTCCATTCATGAAATTGATCATAGAGATTGTAGACCCGCAATGGGGATCAGAGAGTCATCGATTTCACCATTCCACCAAGAGCTAGTGGATTACAACTGGATCGCGCGATTCCAACTTTGAAACATTTGATAGCAACAAATTAGCTACCATCGAAACCACTTAAGAGTAAGCCATGAATTAACCACTAGGCTATCACTCTTTGTGGTAAGTTTTAATTTGTTAACAATCGCCATTAGAACACCAGTTAACAAAATCTTCTCTTTCCACCATCTAAATTACAATACTATTCATCTTGCCATTTCGTCGTGCCAAAGAAAATAGTAACGAAAATCAAAGCATAAAGATAAAAGCTTCCCAACTTTTATTATTACAACATAAAACACGATAATTTCTGAGGGGTTGGCTTATGGGTGAAGGCAAAAGACCTATAACTTAGGATTTGCTTAGGTTCATCTCCTCTCGCCAATAATTCTTAAAGCCGTCTTTAATCCTCACTTCATCCAAATATATAAGCGTGTGAAAAATTGTAAGAACAAATTCGAAGTGCACGCAAGTGCTCGAGACACCTTGCATTATTTATAGAGAAACATTAAATACTCCGTACCACAATTGCACAGTACCAAGGAAAGTGTAAACGGGTCATAAGGAGAACAATAAAAGGATTTTGCAACCTGAAGGAAATGAAAGTTCTAAATTACTGATAAATCATCGAATTTAATATGTAAGAGGTCTTTCATATATAGAAGAGCATTTACGCCATGTTAATTGCATGATTAAGGTATTGGGGCTGGTTTAGGAAATTAATTAGGTTACGAAATGCATAAATGCTTGTCAAAACCTTTATGCAGAGTATTTTATGTTGCATTTTTTGATCCGAATGCAGAGAATATATATATAAATAAATTCGTCCGGTTACCATGCATGTGTGAGCGTCGTCTCTTTAGAAGCTCCCTAGTGTTCACATTTGAAAACGGCAATGTGTTTTCGTTGTTTGCTGACACGTAGTTACGCATCAGCCGTTCAAATGATGTCGGTTCAAAACCCCAAGAAATCAATCTTTTAAAATATTTTAAAAATTCTAGAGCCAAGTATCAATGTTTTACTTAAAATTCTAGTGCTATTATGGGGAGTTTTGACTAAATAAGCCCTTATTTTTTTGTCCTATATATTAATTTTTTCCTCATTTTTTTAGTTTCACTTCAAAAAAATTATAAATCATTGGTTCGTTTTGATGAGAGAAATCAAAAAAGCAAAAAGCCTGTGATCAAAACTCAATTTTTTTTGAAATAAAACCAAAAAATCTGACACTAATAATTTTCCCCTTTTTAAGAGAATATATACTCCCTGATATTATATTCACAATTGTTAAATAATCGAGAAAAAACACGACGGTCAGCTTGACACGGGTGCCGAGGTGTGGGGCCATTAAAGTTTCAAAATTAGATAAACAAACTAGGATATTTGAGGAAATCATTGTGGCACACGATAGACGGTGGAAAAGATATTTGAGGCTAAAGTCCAGTTCTGTCAAGTGAATTTTGTATTTATTTTTTTAAATAAATATTTATTTTTTAAATTAAATATAATGAATTATAAGAAAATAATTTTTCTCGTAAAATAAAAAATGAGAACCTTAATAAAATGAGGCATAATATTTTTCTTTTTTTTAAAAGAGAATACTCCGTGTTACTTATATTTATTAGAATTGTTATAAATAAACGAGAAAAAAAAACGACGGTCAGCTCGACACGGGTGCCGACGAGGTGGGGCCCGCTACAGCGCCAGCTCACCACCATGTGTGTCCAAGAGAGATAACGTAAGCAGTGACAGAATCATCCCCAATGTGGGGTACCGACACGCACACACCTCACTTGCAGCACCTACACGTGTCCGGTCTCCTCCGCCAGGCCCACGGCCCGAACCAACCCTATCCCCCACGTGTTTTCTAGAAACCACCGGCTCATATCCCATTACGTGTCCCCTCTATCTCTCTCCTCGCCTATATATTCCCCCCTCTCCCTTGAGACCCAAGTTTCAATTCCTTTTTCCAAACCCACCCCCTTCACCTTCTCACACACAGATAGAGAGAGAGTTTTCAAGCGGAGAGAGAGAGAGAGAGAGAGAGAATGTCGTCTGAGTTGCAATTGCCCCCGGGTTTCAGGTTCCACCCGACCGACGACGAGCTCGTCACGCACTACCTCTGCCGGAAATGCGCGTCGCAGCCAATTGCCGTCCCCATCATTACTGAGATTGATCTCTACAAGTATGACCCTTGGGACCTTCCGGGTAATTTCTCTCTCTCCCTCCGTTCCATTTTGTTTGTTTTATTACTTGTGTTTTCATTTTTGAAATTTTGCTGGCAAAGCTTCCAATTTTACCCTTTCGATTTTATTTGTGGGTGTTGTGGAAATTTGTACTTTTGAGTTTGACCTATCGAATAGTTATATTATTTTTAAATAAGCAAACAAAATGTGACGGAGGGAATCCCGAAGTTTTAATTCATTACTATGAAATTTGAACTAAAAAATAACTGTTAAAATTTATTTGGTGAATAAAGAATAATAATTGAGTCTATAAATCAGTTTGTAAGATTTTTAAAAAACTAATCCACCGAACTATATATTTTTAGATCTGGAAATTGCACGATTTTTCATAGTGGACCAAAATTCATGAGGAATGAACATCTATTTTGATTGTTTTAATTTGGATTTTCTGATTTTCCGTTTTTGGGCTAACGAATTTATTTTTTTGTGAATTTACAGGTTTGGCCTTGTACGGGGAGAAGGAGTGGTACTTCTTTTCTCCTAGGGACAGGAAATACCCCAACGGTTCGAGGCCGAATCGTGCAGCGGGTAGGGGGTATTGGAAGGCGACCGGGGCGGACAAGCCCATCGGGGTTCCGAAGCCCGTCGGGATTAAGAAGGCCCTGGTGTTTTACGCCGGAAAAGCACCGAAGGGAGAGAAAACCAATTGGATCATGCACGAGTATAGGCTGGCAGATGTGGACCGATCAGCCCGTAAGAAGAGCAACAATTTGAGGGTAAAAAACCAAATTCCACGAAATTTTTATATTTGAGGGTTAAAAATGTACCAATTCGCGGGGATAATAATGGGGGTGTACTGGGATATTTATTGGCCGCCCCAATTTGTTTGTCCAGATAAGAGGAAAAAAATACTACTTTCGTACATAATTTCGAAAATGACAACTCATGTAAGATTTTTGGGATATTTATCATGCAATCCTTTTGTGACCAAAATACCATTGTATATTCTCATGAAAGGAATAATACTGGAGGGGCAAATTAGTCATGTTTGTTTAGGTTTAATTTATATGGGCATGTCACATGTGTGGTACATCATCCTCAATTAGACTTAAGTAATAGACTAATCACATTTATCGGTGATGAATCGCTTAATTCACTCGGACATCGACCGTTTTGTCATTTATTGTTTCTCATCGAACCTCTGTAGCCCCTAAATAAAAAGGTTTTAAGTTACGAGGTGACGAAAATGTGGGCCTGATTAAAAGTTATCGGTGGCCTTCATTTTTTTCCGTGGGGATCTGGGGGGACACGTGGTCCACGAAAGATTGCTCGAAATAAATAAATTTCTCTTAATGACTTTCCAGTTTATGGAAAAATATTCCTTCTTATCTCTAATAAATGGCGTTGGACCAAACAGAGAAATTACGGTAAATACAGCGGTGCATGATAGTGACCGTGTGGTCGTAATTGATTGCGTAATCTGTCAAATTTTGTAGTATGATCTAACGGTTGTGATTTCGACGAATAGTTTTGTTGACTGATTGACGGTTGTGATCTTGCAGCTTGATGATTGGGTCTTGTGCCGCATATACAACAAGAAAGGCAGCATCGAGAAGCAGAACGCCGCCGCCGTCGTCGGCCAGGGCCTGACCGGCTCGCCCGAAGCGTTCGAGCAGAAGCCGGTGATCCAGCCCCACGGCGGCAGCGCGCTCCCGCCGGCGCCGCCGTCCGCGGCTGGGGGGATGTTCAACGAGCTGGCGTACCTGGACACGTCGGACTCGGTGCCGAGGCTGCACACGGACTCGAGCTGCTCGGAGCACGTGCTGTCGCCGGAGTTCGCGTGCGAGCGGGAGGTCCAGAGCGAGCCGACTAAGATGATCGAGTGGGAGCAAGCTGCCGTCGATTTCCCCTTCAATTACGTCGATGCCACCATGGACAGCACCTTCACCTCTCCGTTGCAGGACATGTTCATGTACCTCCAAAAGCCGTTTTGATCATGTTGGCCCCCTTTCTGATTCGGGTTGATCGTGCACTACACACCTATAGGGACCGACGACACATTGTTAAGTCGGTGCGTCGCGTTATTGGATATGCCAGCCGCTCGCGTCACCGGAGATCTGAAAGGGTCTGTGAGGGTGCACGTGTGAGGGGCTCTAGATGGATAGGATATGAAATTGTGGTTCCGGTGATGGAAAGTGTTGGTACTAAATAGATAGATGTCTCTGCCTAAGTTGACATACAACGTAGGCAGGACGCAAATTAATGTACAGAGTTTTTAGTTTTTCGTTGGCCTATACATTGGTATTTTGGGATGGGTTACCTGAAATTTCAATAGTGTTTGCTGGCAGTAACAATGTATATATAGAAAATGTATTTCGGTGGTTTTTCATATTAGTAGGTTCGTTATGCGATTTGGGGTTTTGAATTGGTGCCGAATAATTATATGATCAAGGGTGAAGATAGAAATTAAATTTGCCGAATAATTATGATAAAGGGTCAAGAAGAAATTAAATTTGCGAATTGTTCATTCATTTAAAAAGTGAGGTTAACGTTATTACACCTGTGGCATGCACTGAGTTTTCTTACGATTAGTATTTGATTGAACAACACTTAAGGTAGCTAAAATAGTAAAGTTTTTTAAAATTGAGCGCGGATTAGTTCATCGAAGTAGATCTCCGTATGAGAGATTGGGTAATATTTGTTCTCTTTTTAAGTAAATAAATGCCGATAAAAAATGGTAAATAAGTAAAATTGTGCTACAAAATCATGAATTTTACAATTTCTATATTTGCTAATCATCAAGTATACTGAACAAAACTTACAATTAGGAATGACTAACGGGGTAGATTGGAGGTTGTATTGACCATCTTGTCCCAAAACCCAAATCTTATGGATTATATGCCTTCGTGCCTGCAAAGGGGATGCGAGAACCCAACTCCACACCGAAAGTTTTCATTAGAAAAAAAGATTAAAAAGTCACAATTTTTTCTCCAAAGTGTATATATATTTTTTTGGGGGGTAAGTACAAAAGTGAGGGACAGAATAGTCAAAGTAGGAGTATAATTTTGCTCATGAATTAGTTAATTTATCAATTATATTCATCTGGATTATTTTTTTTTGTGTGTGGGTAATTAACCATTTTATTAGTAACCAGAAGAAAAGATCCTCAAGAGATACAAAGAATCAAAGGTATGAAACCATACAAGGACATACCACAACCGAAAGAACTAAAGCATATTCTCAAATTGATGGAGACTGACTGTACATACATATATTCATATGAATCATATCTTCTTAAAGATTTAAATGGGCTCTTCACTAAAGCAAACACACTAACTTTCTTATTGGGCCTGAACTGGGCTCGTCCGGATTACACGTAGGTTTCCAGCCCGATAAAGCTGCCGGGATATGCGATAGAATACTATGAGCCCGGCCCATTATCACAACCCCATTTGGGCCCATTGTCATCCTCACACAGAAGAAATCACCTCCCCTCTCCCATATCCGTGTTCGGCATCTCGGTGTCGGCAGAATAAAAACAAAACTTTAATCTTTTACACTGGATGGCCCAGTGGGCCGGTAACATGGACCCACCCTCGGTCACATAATCTTTTAAAATGGTTTCCGTTGCTGCTCTCAATCATCGATCTGCGTCCACGCTCTTAATCCTCGCACTCGTGAATTTTAGTTGTTCGGGTGGTTTATGAAAAACGTTTCCATGCTCCCGCTTCTGCACCCACACACGCCCGTGTATTATGTGAATTATTACGGACCAATCCTATTAATTAAATTATTTTCAGTTCTATCAGTTTTCGTCCTTTTCTTTTCTAGGTTCCTGTCCCTTGTCCGACATTCTATTTTATGGTGCTACATCCACCGCACAGTCTCACTGTTATCTTTCACCGTTTTCTCAATCTTATCATCCGTCTCGACAATTAATAATCTGGATTTGAAGAGTTTTTTTAAAATTCGGATCGTTGAAAACATTTTTAACGATGGAATTGAGAACGCCAGAGGAAGGGTAAAAAGTGCCCGGTGGACGTAGACTTTTCATTTTGTTTAAGGTGCTTCATGTGTTTTTCACCATTTTCTATTTGAGATGAGATGTTCAAGAGTTATCTATCCCTGTCAGTGGTGGGTTGAACTACCACGCCAAGGGGCCCAATTCCACACATCAATATCATCAAATCTAGCACTATGTTTAGTCGGAATCTAAATAATGAGATGTGCACTAGGAATTGAGATGTGAAATCTCCACGGCAATAGAAAAATGTGATAGACATGCTATCTTTTGATTCTTTAATCAAATGACCTACCAAACTCAATAAAAGATGTACTAGTAAATTGTTAATGAATTACACATTTAGGTAGCCTTGTCTAAAGTACTACTGTAGTAGCATTTTAGAGTGTGTTACATAAAGTGTGGGAAATGCCATGGAGCACATGCAGGCTGCAGCTGAGGTGGAACCCACATCCATGTACAAGGTAACCCTTTTCCCAGGGCATTTTAACAGCTACCAGTACATGCTTATTTTCTTTTCTTTTTACTGGGCATAGATTGAAAAAGTTGAAATTGTAAGGGCCAAATTGAAATAATAGATAAAGGGCCAAAGTGAGAAATCAGAAACTATATTTCCATTCCTTTTTACCCAAGTATATATTTTTTTTCCCAATATTGTATAACATCAGCGAGGGGTTAGCAGAGATGTTAGTATGTTAGTCTACAGGAAATTCAGAAACTGTTCAAAGCCCTAAACTCCAAATTGCCCTCGCGGGCCTTGAGCCATGCCTCCAATGAGGGAGGCGTACCAACAAAGCTAAGAGCTCATAGGTTTTGGTTATGGGAAAATTTGGTCAATGGCAACTACCGATCGGGTTGATAAATGGGTGGAACAAGCCAATTAACTGATTGATCAAACTTGGTTTGATAATTTAACAGGCTAACAATTTATATGATCACAACTTAGCGTGTTCATTAAGGGAGCTAATTTCAAACGAGCTTTAATAAGCCGAACACGAGCCATTCCTGAGCAGCTTGATATTGTTATACATCACAAGCCAAATGATTTGAGAAATCAATCGTTTAAATTTGGTTTAAAAACTTAAAGAGCTTTAAAAAATCATTCAATCTTGGTTCATGGAACACAATCGATCTTGAATGAGCATTTATTAATCTAAAACAAGCTCAAATTCAAGTAGCTTGGTTCTTCACTAGCCCTACCCATTTTTCGTCAATGATCTTAACATCCATCGTGTGTATCGGCTCGTGTACGTAACGTCCATAAGCTTCATATAGGGTTAGTAATGGAGAATGAAAACTTAGAGGGCCGAAGTATGAATCGGCTCATAACGAGGGCCAAATCGCAATTTACGACGAAACATCAAAACGTCAAAACGAAAAGAAAGCAATGGAGAGAGAGAGAGAGAGAGAGAGAGAGAGTGTTCGCACAGAGGGGATGAAACGAAAAGACTCATAAGACTCTCTTTCTCTCACTAATCCTCCCTTTTCTCCCTCACATTGACGTAATTTTCATCTCCTCGATGTTTATTGAATTGCCGAGGTACTTTTCATTTTTTAAATGTCAGTTTTATATACTTTTCGTTTGAATAATTTTTTGATGGGCAGTCCAAAAATGACAGCTCTCCTAGCCCCTGATCTGATTTCCGTACGTTAGTTACACTACTAAATCTCATCATTTATCTTCAATTAAACATTCTGGCCTCTAAACGCACATTTTTATATAGTAATCACGTTCAATGAAGATCTGTGTATAATTTGATTGTGATGTTTCTGTCAATTTCATGTGACACAGAGTGTTTAATTAATTTGAATGGTGAACTGGGTAGAGTTGGTTCTGGAGCATTGATGCCAATTTTCTATAGTTGCTGAGCAGCTGAGGTGGTGTATTGTTCATGTACATATCTATCAGAGTATTTGGTTCTATCGAGACGAATTCATCGGAGTGTTTGGTTCCGGTCGGTGGAGAGGGAAGTTGGTTTAGTCTCAGAGGAGGGAGAGGGACACCTCCAGGATATGGAAGATGCCTTTTCTCAACTAAGGTAATTTTTGTTTGTTAGATTTGGCCACATATTGCATATTGTCACTCTCTCTCAGTGAAAAAAGTGATTTATTTTTGTGTTTGTTTTTGTCTAAAATGATTTTGGGTATTTTGTGGATTTGGTGATCTCCAGTCCTTTTTACTTATTATTTACGTAGTTTGAGTAGAAGTTTCGTTTGGTATGAAGCACCCCAATGCACCCTCCCCAGATTTAGTACAAATTTAAGGATATATTCAATGATGGCAGAGTGGTATTTGTGAAAGTCACGAAGAAGCCTTGAAAATTTTGAGTTAGTCACGAAGAAGGCGAGATTTGAGTTTGAGTAAACGAGAGGCGAGGGATTTTTAAACCAAATTTAAGAGTATTCACGAAGAGGCCTTGAAAATTTTGAGTGAAGGAAGTAGTCACAAAGAAGGCGAAATTTGAGTTCGAGTAAACGAGAGGCGAGGGATTTTTAACCCAGATTTAAGATTAGTCACGAAGAAGCCTTGAAAGTTTCGAGTGAAGGAAGTAGTCAAGAAGAAGCCTAGATTTGAGTTTTAGTAAACAGCGACGGATTTTTAACTCAAAATTTAGCTTAGTCAAGAACCGAGTAGGGGTTGGAAATGCTCTTTAATTAGGATTGCTGGCGTTTAATTGTTTTGGTCTGGTCATAATCACACTATGTTTCTATGGTATGTTGATATGTGTGCGTATTTAAGAATTTGGTAATGCAAAATACTATAATCTGAAATATCGTCATAAAACAATGTTGTGTTATTATTCTAACAATCCATTTGGTCTTTATATAGGAATGGAATGGTCACCCTCTATAATTGGTTGAAAATGTAACTACACAGTAGGAGAAACAGAAGCTTCAAAGTGGATTCTTGGCGCCCATGATGAAGTCTTCTTCTCCGGGACCGAGGGAGTCTGTATCCTCACATACACAGCCTAGGTTCGTACGGCTCTCTTAGCTTGATCATTGAAAAGCATGTTTTGTCATGCTGTGTGGACAAATGTTTAAGTTATGAAATACCTACTTGTAGCACTTGATTAAAAAAATGAAGTCATACAACACTTGCCCAAAGGTGGAAAAGGGACATTAAAATACATATATGTGGAGATTAAATCAGAACAGGTAAGGGAAACGAGACGGTCTGTCCGATAGGCACTAATTTCCCATAATCATTGACCAAGGCCCTAAAAGTTAAATAATATATTCCCTTTGGTGGTAAGGGAATCCAGATGGTCTCTAAATAGGAAAGTTTCCATAAAGTTCCATTAAACATTACCTTCAGTAGGAGAATCCAGGTGGTCTCTAGTAGGCACTAAATGCCATAAACTTTTTCCCCTTGAAAATTAATTTCTTGATTATCAAGGTCTGCCAATTACTTCCTCTTCCTGCTGTCCCAGTGAGGCAGACGCCAGTCTTAGGGGCTGTGTTAACCGAAAGCTCCAATAGCTAAAACTCCCTTTCGATTGATAGTTTCTTCTTCTTCTTCTTGTTGGTTGTTATTCACTATGTCTTGACAGTAGATTCACTGTTTGCAGGGATTCAAATGGATCAGCAGAAATGGACGACCCAGAGAAAACAACGGCTACAGTTGCTCGTTTTATTGAGCAGCTACACGCTAACCTGTCTTCTCCGCATGAAAAGGAACTCATTACAGCACGTGTGCTAGGTATTGCCAGAGCTAGAAAGGAAGCGCGGACCCTCATCGGTTCCCATGTTCAAGCAATGCCTTTGTTCATATCCATTCTCAGGAGTGGCACCCAGGTAGCTAAAGTAAATGTTGCTTCAACACTGAGCGTCCTTTGCAAGGATGAAGACTTAAGACTAAAAGTGCTTCTTGGCGGATGCATTCCACCTTTACTAGCACTTTTGAAGTCTGAGAAAAATGAAACTAGGAAGGCAGCTGCAGAAGCAATTTATGAAGTTTCGTCCGGCGGACTTTCCGATGATCACGTGGGTATGAAAATATTCATTACAGAAGGGGTAGTACCAACCTTATGGGAGCAGCTCAATCCTGAAAACAAACAAGACAAACAGGTAGAAGGGTTTGTCACTGGGGCTCTGAGAAATCTTTGTGGGGACAAAGATGGGTATTGGAGAGTGACACTTGAAGCCGGTGGTGTGGATATTATCGTGGGGCTTCTTTCGTCGGATAATGTAGCTGTTCAATCAAATGCAGCTTCCCTATTGGCCCGTTTGATGTTGGCGTTGAGCGATAGCATCCCCAAAATAATAGATTCAGGAGCGGTTGAAGCTTTGCTTCGCCTTGTGGCACGGGAAAATGACATATCTGTCCGTGCCAGTGCTGCGGATGCTTTGGAGGCTCTTTCTTCCCAGTCAACCAAGGCTAAGAAGTCTGTTGTGGATGCAGAAGGTGTGCCGATTCTGATTGGAGCCGTAGTTGCTCCTTCTAAAGAATGTATGCAAGGGGAGGGTGGCCATGCACTTCAGGGGCATGCCACACGAGCTTTAGCTAACATATGTGGTGGGATGTCAGCTCTAATTCTATATCTTGGGCAACTTTCACAGTCCTCACGGTTAGCGGCCCCTGTTGCTGATATTGTTGGAGCTCTTGCCTACTCGCTGATGGTATTTGAGCAAAAAAACACTAGTGTCGAAGAGGAACCTTTTAACGCTACACAAATAGAGGAAATCCTAGTAATGCTACTAAAGCCTAGAGACAATAAGCTTGTCCAGGAACGTGTCCTTGAGGCTATGGCCAGTCTTTATGGCAATATCTATCTCTCTAGATGGCTCAACCAATCAGAAGCAAAGAAGGTGCTTGTTGGACTTACAACAATGACTTCTGCTACCGATGTGCAAGAATACCTGATACTCTCTCTAATAAGCTTGTGCTGCGATGAGGTAGGTCTCTGGGATGCCATTGGGAAAAGAGAAGGGATACAGGTACTGATATCACTGCTGGGCTTATCCAGCGAACAACATCAAGAGTACTCTGTTGAATTGATAGGGATACTGACGGACCAAGTGGATGACAGTAAATGGGCTATAACAGCTGCTGGGGGGATTCCTCCACTGGTACAGATATTGGAGATGGGATCGCAGAAGGCAAGGGAGGATGCGGCACGTGTTCTTTGGAATTTGTGCTGTCACAGTGATGATATTCGTGCGTGTGTCGAAAGTGCTGGAGCCGTTTCAGCATTCTTTTGGCTTCTCAAAACTGGTGGACCAAAGGGCCAGGAAGCCTCGGCTGAAGCACTAACAAAACTCATCCAAACAGCTGATTCAGCTACCATTAACCAGTTGCTAGCTTTGCTCTTGGGAGACTCTCCAAGCTCAAAGGCCCCTGTAATTAGGATTTTGGGTCACGTTCTCGCTATGGCACCACAAAGTGATCTTGTTCAAAAGGGTGCGACAGCTAATAAAGGGCTTAGGTCACTTGTCCAGGTTCTCAATTCCTCTAACGAAGAAACCCAGGAGCATGCGGCTTCTGTCCTAGCTGATCTATTCAGCAGTAGACAAGATATTTGTGACAGTCTTGCGACCGATGAAGTGGTGCATCCGTGCATGAAGCTTTTGACCAGCAACACTCAAGTCATTGCAACCCAGTCAGCTAGAGCCTTGGGTGCTTTGTCGCGTCCAAGCAAGACTAATACAAGCAACAGAATGTCCTACATAGCAGAAGGAGGTGTCAAGCATCTCATCAAGTTGGCAAAAACTTCTTCTATTGATGCCACTGAGACTGCATTGGCAGCACTGGCCAATCTTCTGTCTGATCCACAGATAGCCGCAGAAGCGTTGTCGGAAGATGTTGTTTCTGCTTTGACAAGAGTATTGGGTGAAGGAACTTCAGAAGGTAAAAGGAATGCATCACGCGCCCTCCACCAATTGCTCAGGCATTTTCCAGTGGGGGATGTACTAAAGAGTGACGCGCAGTGTCGTTTTGCTGTTCTTTCGGTTGTGGATTCCTTAACGTATATGGATATGGATGGGTCTGATGCGGCTGACGCTTTAGAAGTAGTCGCACTTTTGGCAAGGACTAAACAGAGTGTCAACTTCACTTATCCTCCATGGTCTGCTCTTGCTGATGTTCCCTCAAGCTTAGAGTCTCTTGTCCGCTGTTTGGCTGAGGGGCCTCCTCTAGTGCAAGATAAAGCTATAGAAATTCTGTCTAGGCTTTGTGGGGACCAACCTGTTGTGTTAGGTGATTTATTGGTTGCAAAATCTGGATCCATAGGTGGTCTGGCTAATAGAATAATGAACTCTACCAGTTTAGAGGTGAGAGTTGGAGGAGCTGCATTGCTCATCTGTGCTGCTAAAGAACACAAAGTACCGTCCATGGATGCACTAGATGGGTCAGGATACCTAAAGCCCCTGATATATGCATTAGTGGATATGATGAAGCGAAATTCTAGTTGTTGCTCTTTAGAAATTGAAGTCAGAACTCCTCGAGGTTTTGCAGAAAAAACTGCTTTTCAGGAAGGCGAATTTGAAGTTCCTGATCCGGCGACTGTCCTTGGAGGTACTGTTGCTTTATGGTTGCTATCGATAATTTCTTCATTTCACGCGAAGAACAAACATACTGTGGTGGAAGCTGGGGCACTTGAGGCCTTGTGTGAGAAGCTTGCAAATTACACTTCCAATCCACAGGTACTCCCAGATCTAGACTTTGTAATGTTTTTTTGACCTAATATTTTAAGAGATTAGGAACGTACTTGAACTAAGGGAATTAGGAGGAAAATGGGGAATTCTATCGTGCATCCATGTGGGAGAAAGCAAGTAGGAGAATAAGTAGATGCAAGAGATTTTGTGGCAGTCTACATGACCTGTGGTGTGATAAATGGATGTGTCAGGAGTTTGTTTGCGTCCGAAATCTAGAAGTTTAACCAGTAAGTTGCTCTCTCTTTCTCTCTCTCTCTCTCAGTAGTGATTTGTAGCCTTGCCATCTCTCTATTGCCTTTCATCTTATTCCACAATTTTGGAGTAGGTTTTCCATGGCATTTTATAGGTGTAGATTAGTGGTGGGATGTATTTGGGTTGAGTATCTTGTATATCACGACTAACGTATTGATGTATTTGAATTCTTGTAAAGATTTAACCAAAGAAACAGAGGATATAAGCTTAGTATTGACATGTCCGGCATGGACTGGCCTCGCCCCTGGGGCTTTATTGCTTGAACTGGTGTTGGTTTTCTGTGATATAAATGTGTATGTGAAAGAAAGACACTTATAGTGCCTTGTCCAGCTCTCTGAGTCCTGTAATGATACTCCAAACAAGTACATGCATGTCAAACATTTTACATGTGCTAGTGAAAATAGCGTGACATTCCTGTAATCACATATCGCTTTCTTATATTAATGATTGAAATTGAGAAGTAAAGAAATGGATGGATGTGAGCTAGAAGAGCTTGACTCAGAGGTAATGGGGAATGTAAGTTTATCATCACAGGATAATTGGATTGCTTTTAAGTGTTTTTTCTTCGTGCTGCCTCTGTTGGATGGTCTCAATGTGTGGGCTAAACTTGCTATATTTAGTCTATTTAGAGTTTAGCGTGCGTCGTGTGCTCGCATGTCTAAATTTGGTTGCTAAGAAGAAAATAATTCTTTTATTCACAGGCTGAATTTGAGGACACAGAGGGAATATGGATAAGTGCCCTGCTCCTGGCGATATTGTTTCAAGATGCAAATGTTGTAGCAGCTCCACCAACGATGCGTATAATACACTCACTAGCACTTTTACTGAGGTCTGAAGAAGTAATTGACCGGTATTTTGCTGCCCAAGCAATGGCTAGTCTTGTTTGTAATGGGACCAAGGGGATGAATCTCTCCATTGCAAATTCGGGAGCAGTTTCAGGGTTGATAAGCCTCATTGGTCATATAGAATCCGATATGCCAAACATTGTTGCCTTATCGGAAGAATTTTCTCTAGTTAGGAATCCTGATCAAGTCGTTCTGGAACACCTATTTGAGATTGAGGATGTGAGAGTTGGTTCCACTGCACGCAAAAATATCCCTTTATTAGTCGATCTTTTGCGTCCAATGCCAGATAGACCAGGGGCACCACCAACTGCAGTTCGCCTATTGACTCGAATTGCTGACGGTAGTGATGCAAACAAACTAATTATGGCTGAAGCTGGAGCTCTGGATGCTTTAACTAAGTACCTATCATTAGGCCCTCAAGATTTAACTGAGGCAACCATATCTGAGCTACTGAGGATATTATTTACCAATCCTGATCTCCTGCGTTATGAAGCAGCTATAAGTTCCTTGAATCAGCTCATTGCTGTTCTGCGTTTGGGGTCCAGAAGTGCTAGATTGAGTGCTGCTAGAGCTCTTCACGAACTTTTTGATGCTGAGAACATAAGAGGTTCTGATTTAGCCAAACAAGCGGTTCAGCCTCTGGTTGACATGCTTGAAGCCACTTTAGAAATTGAGCAAAACACTGCCCTAAGCGGCTTAATTAAGCTTACTTCAGGAAATCCTGTGAAATCAGCTCTGATGGCCGATGTGGATGGAAACCCCCTTGAGAGCCTCTACAAAATTTTGTCCTCCACTTCTTCCTTGGAGATGAAGACGAAATCTGCGAAGCTTTGTTTTGTTCTTTTTTGTAATCCAAAACTCAGGGCAATGCCAATTGCTTCCAAATGCATAGAGCCACTTATATCACTGATTCAATCTGAAGTGGGTCCAGCAGTGGAATCTGGTGTCTGTGCTTTTGAGAAGTTGTTGGACAATGAACGGCTAGTGGAGTATACTGCAGATTATGACGTTGTTGATCTTCTTGTTGGTTTGGTTTTTTCTGGGTCAAATAATCGGCTTATTGAGGCTTGCATCAGTACTCTCATTAAGTTGGGGAAAGACAGGACTCCTTGTAAGTTAGATATGGTGAAAGCTGGCATTATTGACAACTGTCTTGAGCTACTTCCCACCGCACCCATTGAATTATGCTCATTGATTGCCGAACTATTACGCATTTTGACGAATAGTAGTGTGATTTCTAAAAGCTTAGATGCTGCAAAAATTGTGGAACCTCTATTTCTAGTTTTGCTTCGTCCAGATATCAGTCTTTGGTGCCAGCACAGTGCCTTGCAAGCTCTAGTTAATATTTTGGAGAAACCACAGAGCCTTACAACTTTACAACTTACTCCTAGCCAAGTCATTGAGCCTCTGATTTCATTTCTTGAGTCACCGTCTCAACCTATTCAGCAGCTTGGTACAGAATTGCTTAATCATCTTCTTGCACAAGAGCACTTTAAGCAAGATATAACAACAACAAATGCAGTTGTTCCCCTTGTGCAACTCGCAGGTATTGGAATACTGGATTTGCAGCAAACGGCAGTTAAGGCTTTGGAAAACATCTCTTTAAGCTGGCCAAAGGCAGTTGCAGACGCTGGTGGTATATTTGAACTTTCAAAGGTAATTATTCAAGACGACCCTCAACCACCGCATGCATTGTGGGAATCGGCTGCACTTGTTCTCTCCAATGTGCTACATTCAAATGCCGATTACTATTTTAAAGTACCGCTGGTTGTTCTTGTGAAATTATTGAACTCAACAAGGGAGAGTACAATAGCAGTGGCCCTTAAGGCCTTAATTGTCCAAGAGTCATGTGATCCATCGAGTGCTGAACTGATGACCGAAGCAGGTGCAACAGATGCTCTCTTAGACTTGTTAAGATCTCACAAGTGCGAAGAACCTTCTGGAAGGCTACTTGAATCTCTATTCAACAATATGAGGGTACGAGAAATGAAGGCTTCCAAGAAAGCAATAGCGCCATTAGCGCAATATTTGTTGGACCCACAAACTAGGTCACAGTCTGGGAAGCTTCTAGCGGTTCTTGCTCTTGGCAACCTATTCCAGCGCGAAGGACTTGCTAGAGCCAGTGATTCTGTGACTGCGTGTCGTGCGCTCATAAGCTTGCTTGAAGATCAACCAACGGAAGAAATGACAATGGTGGCTATTTGTGCGCTTCAAAACTTTGTCATGCCCAGTAAAACTAATAGGCGAGCCGTTGCGGAGGCCGGAGGCATACTTGTTATTCAGGAACTGCTTCTGTCTTCTACCTCGGAGGTTGCTGGGCAGGCAGCATTGCTCATCAAACTTTTATTCTCGAATCACACACTTACAGAATATGTTTCCAATGAGCTTATCAGATCCTTGACAGGTAAGTTATTGTTGAAAAAGTTCCATCCTCTTTTACTGTGTTCCTGGAATTTTAGTATTTCAATCTTATGTGTTGTTTGTGTATCGTTGGCATGTGAACCAACAAATGGCTGATTTTACTTTCTATCGCTTTCTTCAATAAATGGCTCTCTTGAGAGTTAGATATGTTTATACGCATACCATACGTACTCCATCAACAGCAGACCTTCGTCATGTCACCTAGGGAACATCCCAGCAACTAAGGCTACATTCCTTCCCAACAAAGAGACTTAAGTTTGAGTCTCCTTCACTTACCTGTCATAAGTCATAACGAAAGCAATACCCTCATCATTGAGATGCGAGGTTTACTCATAGACTTTGCTTTTTTTATTAATTTGGGGAGCATATACTGCCATTATTGGACCTGATTAGTCTTTGAGTCAAATTCCGGCTTTGCTTTGTAGGTAAACACTAAACAGTCAAAAAAGTTCCCTGAGGATGCGAGCATTGAGGCTTTCATCGGAACAAAGAGAGAGGCCCAGCGGCTGGTTTTCTGTTATTGGCATCTCGTAACGAGTTGGAGTTGGCAGAATGTTGCAAAGTTGTTCCATGTGCTTTATGGCTAGACATGTTAAGAGTTTCACGCAATTGTGCAAAAATTGTAGGTGCAACTTTTGCGTCATCTTGCTTAGTTTCTTAAAATTCTATGAAGCAGGAAAGAGAACACGTATTAATGGAGAATACAACCATCGAGTGACCAAAAGTTACACATTTAAACATAGATCTTTGTTCAATTTATTTTGTACTCTACAAGACTTCACACCATGACATTTAATAGCCATCAACAAGAAGTGCATGGTTGGATCAAGATATACTTAAAAGGCAAACAGGAGTTTATTATTTGGAACAAGTCTGATTACAACCATGGGTGCCTTCTCCAATTGGTAATGGGACGGTGAATAGTAAGCATCGAAATTGAGACTGTCGAGTATTCCCTGTGTCCCAAATTGTATGTCATTTTTTAGAAGAAGTGCCATTTCGGATAGAAAAATAAAGCACTCCGGTACATAATTTTCGTCCCTTAACAAAGCTCAATGGAGGAAACGGATTCATGTTGCCGATCCCAAGTAATTGGGACGCAAGGCTCGGTTTGGTACATAATTTTCGTATTTTTTTGCTCCAATTTTTAAAGAACTAATTGAAATCTATAATTTGGTGTGGAAAAACATTGAAAAATTATGCATAGAATTGCTTTATATTTTATTCGAATGGCACGACATTTAAAAAAAGGACATACAATTTGGGATGAAGGGCATACCTTTTCTCTGTCTCTCCGGATCTCTCTTTGTTCTCCTTCTCTCCTACTCAACTTTCTTCTCCTTTTCCTCAATGTTCTCGTAAATGTTCACATATTTCTACTGTCTAGAATTACAAGTGGAAGTTCCTATACTCTACTGGAAAATGTCACTTTTTGAAATAGGGGCAGATTAGGAACTTCTTGTGGAGATCAACTTGGACATTTATGTTTTGTATTTGGGACAATTTGAGTATTTCGAGTTTATGATGGCTGTATACTTGTAATTTGATTCTCTTGGACATGATTATTCTTGGTGAAAGTACATGAAGACCCCCTCAACTATCACTTTTTTCCACGGAGACCCCCTACCATTTAAAACCGCCCATACAGACCCCCTCAACTATAACCGTTAACCAATCAGTACCCTTCTGTTAAAAAGACTGTTAAGATGAAGGGGTCAGCGTGGACAATTTTTATAGCTGAGGGGGTCAATGTGGGGACTTTTAAGGGTAGAATCGTCATTTTTCCTCATTCTGTTAATATAGTTAGCCAATTTTTTACTTCATATAGTTGAGGGGGTCTGTATGGGCGGTTTTAAATGTCAGGGGGTCTCCGTGGGAAAAAGTGATAGTTGAGGGGGTCTCTGTGTACTTTCACCTTTATTCTACTTTTTTTTTTTTAGGTTTTAATAGTCAAACGTTGCTTCATATGGTGTTCTGGTTTGGATCTCCGCTAGTCCTCCGCCTTTGGTCCCTTCCTGCACAGGTAGCACCCGCCGTTAGTGCCCAAACAGGTCGGAGTTGACTGGCAAGGCACTCCGACGGTTAAGTAAGTGTTTGGAGGAGGAAGGAAGGTATGGAAGCTCTAGGTTCAGTAGGAGCGGCCGCAGCGGTGTACCTCTTTAGGGTTTGTACTTTACCTTATATAGAGCTCCAAGACTTGCCCTCTAAGTTAGCACGAGCTTGGCACGCGCGGTAATGGCTTTGGCTGACGTCACTTATGATGTAGCGGATAAGACGGTTACAGTGAACATGTGTGAGCTGGCTCGCATGCGTGTGCTCGACATGTTCCATAATTGCCTCGGCCAAGTCATCATGACGTAAGTGACCAAGCGGTGGAATGCACATGGGTGAGATGCCTTCCTTATATTCCGCGGGTCATAATGGTTGGACCCGGATTGACATGTGTCCGAATAAGTATGCGTGCCGAACAGTTCCGAGCAGTTCTTTCTGCCGAGCGTTTGCTGATTCGGCGATGCTCATCCGCTTAGTATATTCTTTTGCCTTTTTCTGTTCACATAGCTCAGACACATAATCTGTGGCTCGGCTAGCCAAGACAAGAATGCGCGCTACTATCCTTGCTTGACTGAACCCATATTGGACCGATGGTTTGGACCATGTGCGCTCGGCCATTCGGGCCACTACAAATACAAATATCAGAATTACATCAAATTGGAAAGTGGAAACATGTCCACAATCACTATAAGCTCAACCCAACTAGTAGCCCCCATTAGGGGGATAAATAATCCCAACAAATACAGGGGGAATAACACCCACACACAGGTATTTTATCAAAGGTTCTATCATAATTTAAGTCCTTTTACAGGGTAGCGATCTTTGTTATGTTGTGCATTTAGGTCCAGAATATCTTAAGTAGTCTAAGTTTCTCAAGCCACCATTCTAGCAGGGAATTAGGGGTGCTCAATGGCTTGTAAGTAGATCTACCCCTATCCATTCAACATCTTTTTGTCGTTTTTTTTAGTAAACCCAGCAGCAACATATCTCGCTTGTGAATTCATTTTCACAAAGAGTAAACTATCAATAATACAAACTTGAAAGGGTTGAAGGCCTCCATCAATTCGTTACCTGCTGCTATCTAAGACGATGTTGATATGACAAGAAAAAGAAGATTATTTATGTACTTGGCAAAACGTTCCTTATCCCGGGTAGCATACCTGCCATTTGGAGAAAGAATATAAAAACAACGATCAAGTTACCAAATGTAGAGGATTGAAGTGGAAGATGTGAATGTGGCCAAATTGTATTCTCTATACGAGAACAGTAACATTTTTTGAAACGTAAGTATTACTCCCTCCTTCAGGTCGACCCCTTTTGGGAGTTCTAACTTCACAAGGGGACATGCATTAAATGCACGTCTCCTTATTAAGTTAGTGATTCTGGACGGCCAGTGTAAGGAAACGACACAAGAGAGACACGAGAGAAAATGGAAGAAAAACCCTAATACTTAAAAAGTGCCTAATGAAGACAATAAGCCCAATATTTATAGGCTAACAAAAATGTTTTCGAAATAGAAGTAAATAATAGATTCCTAAATAATGTTTAGATTCCTTTTCCTAAGAATAATCTAAATCAAATATGAATTTGAATTGAATAAATATCAATTCTTCTGTCCCCATCTCAAATAGATGCAGGTGATCTTGGGTCTCATGCAATCCCCGTCATTTCTCCCCGGCTAAAAAGAATTCACTCTGTAGAGTTACGATTGCGGTATTGCTCTTAGACGACGTATCTCTTCATCTAGAACCCAAGTGAGACTCGGCGTTTTTTCCACTTCACGAGATACCATTGGAAGCCATCATGGCATGATCCTATAATCTCATCTCCAGGCACGTCCTCCACCTGGTCTACCTGCTGCGAATTGGGGGAGGCATTGGACACAGGATTTAGGAACTCTCCCTGTAGACACAGTTGCATGAGCCACAGGAGGCTCGAATCTGTCCCGGTAAGGAAACAAATCTTCCATATTGAAAACAGGACGAATAGTTCTATTAGACGGCAATTCAAGTAAATACGCACTAGGTCGAAGTCTACCAATAATGCGGTGGGCTTCAATGGCTTGGGTATGCAATTTCTTGAAAGAATATTTTGGCTAAATGAGCTCATTCCATGAGGTAGTCACACTCATTCAATTCTTGAACCCTGCGGTGAACATTAGCAACAAAATTTGTAGTTTTCATTACGATTAATATCCGCATGTAGGTCGCTAATGTGTTGGGCAAATGATTTAGCACACTCATAGGGGAACTCAGGTAGCAAGGGAGAAGATCAATAGGTTGGGGAGGAGAGAAACCATGGGATCACATGAAGCCCAGATCACCCGCACCTATACGAGGCATGGGTGTAAGATTTGATTTTTGTTTAATCTTAATTTGTCCTTGATTTGTTTTACTTTTAGGAATACAAATCTACACATTATTTAGGGATCTAGTGCATATTCCTGTTTTAGAAACATTGTTGTGAGCTTCATTAAGGCAATAAGCCCAACATTATAAGCTAATAACAACTCCTAAATAAAGTTTGTATTCCTATCACTAAATATAAAATAATATACTACAACAACAACAATAGAACCCATGTAGTCTCCAATCATTGGGAGTATGGGTGGGGGGGATTGGAGACAGACCTAATCTTTGGTAATATGTACAAAGTGGTTGCTCTCAAAATACCACTGAACCAGTGGCCCCCCTATACCTGTTTTGTTGCAGAACCATGCTCCCAAATCAAAGCCGAATGGCATTAGAGAGGGCAGGCCTAGAGATCTAATTTAATTTACGTGCACATTACCATTCTTCCTTCATTGATAGTCCAGCGCATCGGTATGCACATTAAAAAATAAAATAAACAAAATGAGTATCAATACTTCCGTCCGCCTCTCATAGAGGTGCGGGTGATCTTGGGCCACATGTGATCCCCATTAGTTAGCTTTGATTTCCAATATTGCCCATTACTCCTCGCTTTTAGGAATGTTTCTAATCATTTATGAGGGTTAGTTTTTGGAAATCAAACACTTCTTTGCTTGATTTTTCAAAGAGGGCTAATATTTTGGGACATCCAAAAATTGAATAGAGGACTAACATTAAGGGACGGAAGGAGTTTTTCCTATATCTTTGTTCCTTCCAACAGAGAAACTCAAGTTTCCAATGATACACATCCAGATTTTGTTAATCATACTTGAATGTCACAGGGCTTTTTACCACTAGGTCTAGAAAATAGAAAGTAATTCCCACTACGTCTCCTCTAATTAATGAAACACTGAAATCCCCTGAAAGTGTTTAAAACCCTAAACCTTGAAAGTGCCTAAACCCTAAGGTACCCTATAAAAGTGCCTAAACCCTAGGGTACCCTATAAAAATGCCTAAACCCCTAGGGTACCCTATGAAGTGCCTAAACTGCTAAAACCCTATAATAGGAAAGTGCACCCTAAAACCCCTATGAAAGTGCCTAAACCTAAACCCTAGGGCTCTATGAAAACGCTTAAACCTAAATCCTAGGGTACTCTAAACCCTAGGGTATCCTAAACCCTAAAACCCTAGAGTACCCTAAAATCCCAGGGTGACACTTTCATTAATGGTAAATGTTTTTTTTGTAAAAGTGGACCTTGTGGTAATTAAGTATTCCATCTCTCTTTAATGAGAATTAAGTTTCACTTTTCTGTACTTGGAGGTAAAAATCTCATTGTCACATTGCTCAATGTGGAGTTTCTTGAAATGGTGGGAAAGAATGATGCAAAGCATTTGAAGAAGATATGGCAAAATGTGTAATTTCCCGGGAAACGCAAATTGGACATTTTTACATTTTCTCTCCATTCAATGGAGAGTTGAGTTTAGTAGTATTTATATTGGTTTTATTTGACGTGGTTAGCCCACAGAGTGATAGATCATTCTTCTCCATCTCCTCCTTTTGTATTCCTCTCACACCAAACAGAATCTCTTTCTGCCTCTCTTCCAAATGAGCGGGTATAGATTATCAGAGAAAGCTCATAAAAGGTACAACATGCTATGTTTATTGTAGAAGAATATGAGCTTATTTAGTCTAGTGTCATTATTATATATGGAGCAAAAAACATGTATGTACATAGTAATGTATTTTCATGACTGCCCTCTAGTCAACATCTAGAGACCTTTTGATTGGATGAGTTTCGTGACAAGAAAGAAAAGAACAGCAATAGCTGAAAAATTGGGAACCGCTAAGGAGGTAAAATGATGAAGGACAAGATCAAACGAAAGAAAGTAAACAAGAACACACCATCTAGATAATTTTATTTGGAATACTGAATGAATATATGCTTAAAGGAGAGGTGTTTCCACCTCGAATTCCTTTATTACCGATTTATAGCTCTCCAGATACTTTGTTGTGCCCTTGTTTATCCAGTACGAGTCTACTTACATATTACAACGAGGTATGCTAGCCAATTGCATTTTATGCACTTCATGTATCGCTATGTATGACCATTTGCATCAACAGTGTGCTGGCTGAATGCATACACTACAGTTTGACTGTAGCATTTTGTTCCTTGATTCTCCCTATGTAATTACCCCTCCGTCCCATAATCTTGGTGATGATATCCTTTTCAGGATGTCCCAAAATTATTGCCATTTCGAAAAGCTGGAGCAAAAAGTTGGTTAATTTCCAAAACTACTTAATCCCTAAAGCTCTGATTATATTTGAACGTGGAAAAAAGTGGGGGGAAAAAATTAGTAAATACTAATTCCATTTGAATTTGAATCCACATACATTAATGCATGCCTCCTTATAAAGTTGGCATTCCCAAACTTGACCAAGAATACGGATGTAGTATTTGTTCAGGTTGGCACATCGATTGCAGTCAATATTGAAATATACTTGTTAATATTTTGATTTTCTTTTTGCAGCGGCTCTAGAGAAAGAATTTTGGGCCACATCAACTATGAATGAAGAAGTCTTGAGAACCATACACGTCATATTCTCCAATTTTCCTAAACTCCACAGTTCGGAGGCTGCTACTCTGTGCATTCCCCACTTGGTAGCAACACTGAAGTCTGGGAGTGAAGTGGCTCAGGATTCTGTGTTGGACACCTTATGCTTGTTAAAACATTCGTGGGCAACAAGTCCTATAGACATTTCAAAATCTCAAGCCATGATTGCATCTGAAGCCATTCCCATTCTTCAAATGCTGATGAAAACCTGCCCACCGAGTTTCCATGAGAGAGCAGACGGTCTGTTGAATTGCTTACCAGGTTGCTTGACTGTTACGCTTAAACGTGGAAACAACCTAAAACAAGTCATGGGAGGGACGAATGCTTTCTGTCGATTGACGATTGGCAATGGGCCTCCGCGGCAAACGAAGGTAATGAATGGTTCACATAAGAGTTAAGGCTCTGTTTGTTTGACTGGACAAATATTGGAGGGGTATACAATCCCAAAAAATATTCCTATGAAATGAATAGTGAAGGGATTAATCGTATCACTTTTCGTAAGGTAGTGTACATCCCTTGTTTGGATATCAGATCTGGGCCATCTGGCATATACTTAATCGTAGCTACAAAAGTTCTAAACAATTATATGTGGTGCCTTGGATTTTTGGTCCGATCCAGTGCTTTAGTTTGAACAAGCAAACAGGGCCTACGTGTGACAAAACACAAAGGCTGTGTTTCGATCATGGCTTTGTGCAGGGATTTATCGAGGAAAAGAAATGGGAGGGATTTTTCGATCATGGGTTATGCACTTTATATTTGTCCTTCCATAATCCACATTCCACACACAATCTTGACTACGTTGGTTATGGGGTGGGTTTTTGAGTATTCACTGTATAACTTGATCTTTTAGGATAATTCCACATCAGTTCCATATTGAGGTCGTTGCAATGCCATGCTAGTATGTGGTATGCTTAGAGCAAGATTTTGTTCCTTAAATTTGTGCCTGTACCAGGATCTACCTTTTAAATTGCTTTGTGATTCATGCAGAACTATCACAAGTAGTAGAACTCTATCAGCCAAGTTTTAGAATATATCAGTTTTCCATTGCTTGAAGCCTTAGCCTCAATTCAAACCTCGTTTGGAGTTCATTATCTCATATGGATCATTCGTATGCATAACATGCCATGCTTATAATTGGTTAGATCTTGTTATCAATAGAAATGACATCTCATGTAAAATGGTCAATATTCTTGTAGGTAGTGAGCAACAGTACTTCCCCAGAATGGAAAGAAGGATTTACTTGGGCATTTGATGTACCGCCCAAGGGACAAAAGCTACAAATACTATGCAAAAGCAAAAGTACTTTTGGAAAGGTAATTGGTTAATTGTGCTGGGCACTGCCAGATGTATTTTGAAACTGTTCTGTTCATCTTATTCAATGTCATAACTGTGGGATAATTTTTCAGACAAGTCTTGGTAGAGTTACAATCCAGATTGACAAAGTTGTTAGTGAAGGAGAATACAGTGGACTCTTCAGCCTTAACAATGACAGCAACAAAGATGGGGCTTCCCGAACGCTTGAAATTGAGATTACCTGGTCCAACAGGATATCGGATGAAAGCGAGTGAATTTGAGGTAGAGATATTAAGGGATTATTTCATCATCCCAATCAGGTGTGGGAGGCTGATTTGATCGAAAGTGTGCATATCTTTTAAAGATCCAGTTTTGTAGATTTGTGAAAAATCCATCATTTGTGTGTAAAATGAGTGAGGTTCAGTTATTTAAACAGAAAAGGTTTCCCAAAGCTGTAGGAATGCTGTCCAAAAGTCGGTTGTACAGAGCAGTGTGTAGTTATAGAGAAAGATTTTATCAGTAAGATGGATTCAAAGACTGGGACATTGCTCCACCTCTAAGTGAGTGAAATGGGCTGCACTCTGTTGTTGTATCTGAGAAGTTATCTACAAATACAAAGAAGTTACCACCCAAGAGTATCTTAGCCTTAGATTGCATCATATCCATTGACTTTACTACAACCACGCACAAACACACATGTGGAACTAACTTGTCTTACGAATGTGTGTCTGTGTGGTTATGCAATTTTTGTCATATCTATATTAACTCCCATGATCATGACATAATTCCACTGGTGACACCCAAAGAGGCCTAAAAGAATGTGTATTTTTCTCAAACTAGAGGGGCAGACTTGGCACAAGGGTGCTGAAGGTCACAAGTTCGATTCTTGAAAACAATCTATGTAAAGCTACGTACATCAATCCTTGCCCAGACCTGGCACTCGTATGCCTTTTATATCATTTTCAAACTTAACAGTAGTATAAACTGGGCTTCTGATCGTCCTAGGTAATAAGTTGACTAAGTCCAAGCAAAAAATTGTGTTCAAACCTAAACAAACTGAGGTTAAAGATAAGATAACGTTTTGGCTTTTTTATCTTTCAAGCGCTGAGTCAAACTTATGTTTAAGATTACTAGTGTAACTTAATTTCTTCTAAAATATAAATTATCGATTATCTTAATTGTGATTCGCTCAGCAAGATCTCAGTGAGCTTTAAATGAGTGGAACGAGAGCTTAGCTGTGAATAGTTTGATCTGTTCTAATCTTGGTACTTCAATTTGAGTACATAGTACTTGGTACAACTAATCTCATATACTGTATATCAGCCACTCATAGTTGATACCAAAAGATTCTAGAGGGTATGTGATTTGATCACATTAGACACGAGACATTTACGAACTCCGTGAGAATGGCATTTCTGACCAAAAAAAAATTTTGATCAGAGCATTTCCGTCATTTAAAAGCAACAATTGGTGGAGGAATTGTAGTTAAGGACCTCATCAATCGTACAAGCCGATAAGTACCAGAAAGTGCAAAATACGATTGGAGGGATTGTATCGATAAACCTCATCGATTCTACAAGCTGATACAGTACCAGAAAAGGGCAAAAAACCAAAACTAATGCAGCCTTGATCAAGTACCAAGCTTAAAACTCTACATTCTAAATTCCCCATGACTGGAGGAGATGGGATACCTTGAATAGTTTCAAACCGGTAACCAGATGAAAATCATCCAGAAGCTATTCACTTAACCCACATGATGATAGATAAAGCATAATAATATGCATATAGAATGACTTGAGAAAGCAACACATCTGATGGTTACTTTGCTGCAGCAACCAGAGCAGCTCGAGCTTGTGTGAAGGTAGAAATGAGCGAGCCGAGCTGCAACTTATCATTGCATCCAAAACTCAACCTGTATCTGCACCAACAAAAGAAAAAGAAAAAGAATGATCCGATTAAAGACAATCGAAACATCAATAGATTTACAATCCACGAGAACTCTTCATGCGTACGAGCTCTTAAAAAAAGAAAAAGAAAACACAACCGAATCTCAATCTGATTCTCTATGCTAAATTATGAGTCATCTTTTCTCCAAAATGAAGTTAATTACGTACATATGGTTTGACCTAGTCTATTCCAATTGTAAAACACGTAAGAACCACAGTCACCTACTCTGAATCATGATAAAATATGAAAAAATCCACAACCACGTGTTAAGCTTATGCATCACAGTAGAATTTCAAATTTTATGCCAATTTAGAGTAGACAGAACATATGTTATGAAGAATTCCTTGTACATTTCTTTCTTCCCGGTTAACTTTTTCTACCCCAGGCATCTGCATGGACCTGGGTCACAAGGCCATGATGTCACGCCACTAGATGTCATCTTGATACCACCTATGCATCTCATATGGAGCAGATGCAAAGTAGAGGAACATGACAAAGCAAGAAGATACGAAGTTCAAGTCATGTAGAAGACAAGGACAAGATACAGATGCACGCCATGACTTCATTAACAGTTGTCCCACCACATCACCAACACTTAGATGTAGGTTTCGGTATCCCTTTGCTATCAAATGAAATTGTACTCTTTCTCCAGACACCTTCGTCTTGCAGAATAGATTCACAAACTTAGGAGTTAGGATAAACATTTTTCCTTCAGGTTAAACATATCAAATAGGGATATAATTCCGTCTTTGAGAAGTTGCAAGTGTGTGCCAACAGGTTTCCATTGGGTTTTTAGGAACTGTCTCTGTCTGGAAAGGTGACAATGGCCTACATCACTTGTCGATGGCTTGTTGCTTTAATGACGGGACTTCCATGTAGAAAGCAAGTCCAATCAAATTTCTTGAGTGTCGTATACAGCTATGCAAATAAGGAGGTCTTAAGTTACATTAATGGATTCTGGTAATGATGCACATCTATACTGGTAATAGTATCTGTTACTATGTCACAGCCATAAGTATGCACCTCTATATTGGTTGCAATGTCTGTCACTGTCACAAAACTCACAACAGTTTACTGGGAGCAAGACATATGGGGCTAGAGAAAGACATGAATACATACTCAATATCAGCCAAGTCATTGATTAGTTGAACACGAACATCTGGTGGCATCTTGATCCTAAAGACAAACCTGTTCACGAGATGCCTAAAGATGAGATGAAGCAAACAACAATCCCAGTTAAAAAGCAAAAGGGAGCACTTACATGGTTACTTCTCGTGCAATATCCACCAAAGCTAATCCTTTCCTTGTCTTCAATTCAGATATTCCTACAGATAGTTAAGGAAACAAAAGAGAAAAAGGAATGGAAAGTTCAAGGGGAAAAGAAAATATATACCCTGTACTACCTAATGATGGCATCCCTGAACTACACTCATTGGATACGTCTAAAACTAACTGTGAATGCTTCATTCAGAAGCCAGTGTGATATTTGCTCAATGTCTTTCGGCAATGGATTTCCAGTGCACAGGTAGACAGCTTCTTCTGTTATCAGCTGCTGGGAAGCCATATGAGTAGACTGCACACATCAAAAAGGACCATCAACTCTGTAGTTCTAAACCACTGAAAATCTATTCATCCACATAAGTTTAACATAACATTCAAGCCAAGTGATAGGAATATTCTCAATAAGGGCTGCACGAAAAATTGTTATTGTAAGATGGGGATTGTCGACATCCTAGATTACAACTCAAAGATCCCAAATCAGTAATGCCCCATACGAAAGCATTCAGAATAAGGGGCAAGGATGCATTCCAATCATCGGAGTTCAATTCTCAACCCAAGCCCAAGTGTGACATCCACAGGATTCAGATAACTATGCCTTTACACCTTCAAAAGGTTAGAAGCAGAGTTCAAGTTTCAACATCGTCACATGATATCCACAAGGAGAAGAAGAAGAGGAGGAAAATCATTTGCTGTTTCATGCATAAAAATTTGGTTTGTGTTGGGCAATATGGATTTGGTATTGGGGTTAAAGCATTTCAAACAGATAAATGATAATCCTCATATTTGCCATATTTAGCCTCAATAAACGTTCAGAGATTTGAAATAGATCGCTTATTATGTATAAATTTCTGCAAAAGTGGGTAGTATTCTATAACTATATTTGTTGATAAATTGCTGGAAAAAAAACAAAACAAAAGAGAGAAACTTCAAGACCAAAGCAAGAATGAATGGAGGTGAAATAGAGCCCCACAAGGTGTTATTCTGAAATTTGAAAGGAACCCATGCTATGGTCAAATAGATCCATGAGCAGATTGAGAGGAATTTCAAATCTCTCTATTGAATTTTACCCCAAAGGGCTAAGCAGATTTGGGCTCGTGGATTCCTACTCTTCCTAGGCCAAATCTGCAAATCCAAAAGACATCATGGTCCCACTTTTTTGATGGCTTAGTTCTTCTTTTGTTTAAGCACATCCTCTTCCCTTAGGTTAGATTACCCCTTTATGTTAAGGTTAGCAAGCTCCCCTAGTTGACCCTTCAAGCATCGAGGTTAGCAAAGCCTCCCTTCAGTCCCTTGTTATGCTACATGCCCTTCCAACCTTCAAGCTGCATGGGCTGAGTCTACTTCAAAGTGATAAATGCATTGCTTGTGAAGTATGTGTTGTGTATGTCCTATAGATCCACCCGTGGTTGTTGGATTGGAACCGATATTTGAAAGAAACGGTAGCTTAATTAAAATACCGATTTCAGAGCGCATATTTTGTGGCAATTGGGTTGAGCCGCAGGAACTTTTCACCCCTGATGCTTGACCACGAGTGGCGAATAGAACTTGAAGAGCATCTCTCTTTTCACATTTTGCGTTATGTTTTATGAACAGAAATATCAAGATTGAGGAAAATTGAGAGTTCGCTACTTCAAAACGGCTAAGCGGTTGAAAGTCTTGTCATAGAGCACGGAACAACATTAATTTGTAGGTGGTAGCTTCCTTCATTCGTATAGTGTCTATAGTCTATTGGTGTGGTGCTAGAGAATGGGGAAGCAGATCAAAACCCATCTTCAGGGGAAGCTAGCCATCATTATTGAGGCCAAAAACCCACTCCCCACCCACATTGGACTATTTTGTATGGTACTGTTCGATGGACTATCAAGTGCTCTACAACTTTCAGCCCAGTCAAAAGGACAAGAGCTGCCTCAACAGCACAATGGCATGTATAATAAATTCACATTATAAGTGATAGAACTCGACCACTGAATGACCCAGAAGTTGGAAAGCACAAGAGTCATTGGAAAAAGAAAAAAACCAGTTTCAAAGGTGGGTTCTGTGCAACATGTATCCTACAAAACATCATCAAAAGTTCTAAAATCAGAAATTTCTTTCTGCACAAGGAGTAAGTTGAACCTATTCCAAATATCAGAAGTACACCGTTGTGCCAAAAGGCAATTCATTCCCTTGTTTGTGTAAATGGAAGATGACAGTCAAACAACCAAAAAAAGAGAAATCAAGGTAATATTAAGAATTTCAATTTTACAAGAACGTTATGGATCTGATGTTCACTTAGTAAAATTATGATATTGTACAATCCTGCGGACTGAATTTCTCCAATCTTCATTTTTTTCTGAATTTGAAACTAACTACAAGGCACTCAAAAAGTGAGTAGAAGATTCAAGAACCTGCAAAATGTTCAAAGCCTTTCTCATGTCACCATTGCAAAGTCGGACAAGAGCTGCCAAACCACTCTCGCTTACATCAAGCCTAGTACAGTGAAATCATATGTTAAATAAATAACTCAACACATAAAAGCACAAACAAATCAAGATAACTACTGCGTAACAACACTGATTTTTAAGTGTACCATGGCGAAACAAAAACAAATCAACCACGAGTAAACTCCTATCCTCATGTGAATGAGCTCAAAACTATTGCAATTGCTATACATAAGTAAATACCAAAACTCCATTTTATTCGTGAACAAATTGGATCGCAAGTTATTTATCTCAAACTTGTAGCCTGATGCATGAGTGTCTAAGTAAAGAAAGCATGTCATTCATCATGAATACACCTATGAGCTACCAAGAACATACTATTACAAAGAATTTCATAACTGGACACCTAGTCCCGACATAAAGGGGGAAAAAAGGAGCGAACACCAAAAACTTTCCACACAAAGTTGTAAAAGGAACTCACCCTTCAGCCTGAATAACATGTTTAAGTCGCTCAGAAACATGAATGGCATCAAGAGGAGCAAAACGGAATCGAGTACATCTTGATTGCAGAGCTGGAATTATCTTGTTGACATGATTACAGATAAGAGCAAACCTAGTGTTTTTTGTATACTTCTCAATCACTGCATCATAACCATGTAAAACTAAGTAAACCAGAAAGCAAATAGAAATAAGATTATGTTTGGGGCAGTTAAATTCTACTCTTCATACCTCGACGCAGGGCAAATTGAGCATCCTTTGTCATGGCATCTGCCTCGTCCAATAAGACCAACTTCACCGATGATTTTGGACTGAGAAAAAAGCATGTTGTATGTACAAGTTAAACAATTATTTAATACAAACTACCTCAATCTATAGCAAGTAAGAATGATGTGGCTCTGGACAGAGCGATATCAAGTTTGAGCACAGGCGTAATGATATTTTGTTTGGTTGAACTTTTAGAAAGTTATTTTTGAGAGTTGGAGGGCTAATGAGTGGAGAGAGATAGAGAGAAAGATTTATTGAAAACTGTGCCGAGAGTTGAGAGTTACTCTCAAAAAGGGCAACCAAACAAAGTGAATGTAACCAGTTGAATGGTCGATAAAGGATTATGCCCCACACAAGTATTTTGAGTGCATGGCTTCACAACTGGAGCTAGACAGCAGATATTAGAAAACCCACACACGGACACAAGCACACGTGTTTCTATGAGCTCCACTCCTTCAGCAACATGGATAGAGGGATAAGTACATCAATGACTTGAGACAGCTGGATAAAGAGGTAATAATATGAATAATTAAGAAAAATCATCCACTGAACATAAGACAGAAGAGATGTGACTGAAGTTAGAATGTAATTTTGCACATAAGGTAGGATGGAAAATTTCGGTACTGTTAAGGAAGTTCTGAAGGAGTAGGGTCTTCCAAAGGACTATTTGTAAATATCAGATGTTTGGCACATAATTCGCAGGAATGTGGACAACTACATTGCCAGCAGTTCAATTCCAAGTATCACCATTCGACCTTTACCACCTATATGAATATACAAAGGAAGAACACCAGTTGGACCCAAAAATGAAGTTATGTGACATAATTCACTTTCATAAAGTCTCATTAAGGACAATTTAGCACAGCATCAGACTGCGTCATAGATGAAGCATAAGGACAAAGTTGTCTATTTACAACAAAATTGCATCACCCACATCACCCAACTGAATGATTGAAACTATCACATGTTTTTCTTTTCGTCTTCCCCAGTTTGATACAAACTTCTTTTCTGTACTTCTCTCTTGCAATTTTGAAGCCACCAGGCTTCGAATTATACATTTTCATGCTATAAAAACTGGACAACAGTTTTTGGTTGATATCAAAAGATGAACTGAAAAGTTTTATTTGTTTATTTTTTCCTTTACAGGTCCAAATCAGTGTGAAATCTTTCTTCAATACTTTTGTGGTTGAAGCTAACAGGTCCAAAAAAATTGTATGCATTTAGGAGAGATTCTGACGGGTTGCTTTGGGTCCACAAGATCATCTCTCTACCTTACAAAATATTCAATGGGTTCTCTAATGTGATTTGCATAATCCATTTCACCTTCAATGTCATTGCCGTGGGTGGCTTGTGATTCCCAATAAAACTTTAAGTTTACTTAGGATTCCTATTTACCTTCTAACTCCCTCAAAATTAGCACAACATGACGAATTTGGATTTTTTGAATGGCTATTGAGAGGGCGTATTTTTTGATTGAAAGATTTTACTCAAATTTCTACTTTATAACTGTAGAATATTTCAAGAACATGTATGAAACATTGAATTAAAAAAAAGCATGATTCTTTCTGCACAAACATTGTGTGTGCCCCGGCCGCTAGTCTCTAACAACACGATTACCGGCGGACAAATGACAAATACCAACAACAGAAAATTAGGGTTTACCCAAAAGAGAAGCTCTGAGTGCTAGCAAAATCCTGAATCTGCTGCCTAACAACATCAATCCCGCGTTCGTCCGACGCATTCAGCTCCAAGACCATGTTGTGCATTTGCGTCCCGTACAGTTTCCGGGCCACCGCAAGAATCGTCGACGTCTTGCCCGTCCCGGGAGGCCCGTACAGTAACAAATGCGGCAATTTGTTCTCGCTAGTGAGCCGATCAACTGTTCAACAAAATGCCCAAATCAAATACACAAACCACGAAAAGCCCGTCAACTGTTCGAAGAAAGTCACCAATCGAAAACAGAAATATAAATGGACGAAAATGCTATGTGTAAGCCCCAGGAAATAGGGGGAAGAGGTGGTTACTGGTGTCGACGATGTCGCGATGGGCGGCGACGTCGGCGAGGGACTGGGGGCGGTACTTTTCGACCCAAGGAGTGGCTTTGGTGTCGGTTGGTGCGTCGACGTTTTTGCTCTTGTTGTAGCTCGGTTTGAGGGAGATGTTGTCGCCGTGGTTGTTGTCGTCGATGTCCATTATAGTGACCCCCTCCGCCATTGATGGACTTGGTTAAGTCTCTCTCTCTCTCTAAAGAGACTGTCAGTTCGTTCGCGCGCAGACGATGGTCAGTAATGGCGCCAAAAACGCTGAGGAGAAACAAGCCTCCTTGAGTTTTTATAGGAGCGAAAAGGGCCCTTGCTGTGCCCTGGATTTGGGCACGTCCCGAGTTCTAAAATACGTACGATCCAAATTCTTCGCTTTTTTAGGCGTTGATGAGTACAATAATCGCGTAAAAATACAAGTAATCAAGCATCCACAACCAAATAAACAAATCGCGTTTTTCTTCAACAAAAATAAAGCAGCAGATAGGTATTACTATTTAAAAAATACACATCGTTGTACCAATCGACACTTGATTTGTTACGAGGTTAGCGTTTGCGTTTAATAGTAAACGGTTCAAATTATGTTTTCCGTCTTAGGATACCCTCGAATGGAGGGCACAACAAGGCCCCTTTGTTCCTACAAGGCTAGAGGCTGTAGCAAAATCACATGCAAATTGCTACAGTATATTTGAAGTGTTATGTCAGCCAGAGACTTCCAAGGGTGGCAGTAAATTTGTTACACAATTTTTGTATAGCTCTCTCATTCTTCAAGATCGAAAAGCGAGAAAATGACTCTTCAATTGTCAGGTCATCAATTTTGGTGTTACGAATTTCTCTCATTCTTTGTCAAAGTGGATCCCTTGAAGTCAAAATAGTAGTAAAAATAACTTAAAAGTTTGAAGAGTTCCGTTGGAGCGCACGTGTTACAAGTAAAATCCATATTTGGCATAGAGATTTGCTATCTCCCTTGGAGATGCTTTAAAGGGTCCGAATATTGCACCGGTATTGATTTTCATACTGGCATGAAGGTAAATACCGGACATCATTTTGGATTTGTAAATGTTAGTGCTATTTTTTTTACATATAGCCAAATGAAAATAATACCAAAAATCCTCTGGTACTAATCGATGTTGAGCCGAAACGAGATTGTAGTTTTAGGATACCGGATTTGCTAGGGGAAAAAAAACACTTAAACGGCCAGTACGTGTGTGATCCAAAAATACTTGCAACTAATATGAAATAAAAGGATAACAAAGAATGAGTAACAGACACATGCATATCTGAATACGGGGCAACGCCCCGACACTATAATTAGATCTCTGCTAGTGTACGGTAAAATTACTGCACAATCGCATGTATCCCAGAATAAGGAGAAACAATCTCAAACACTGGATTACGTGTGAACTGATCCATCGAAAATCTTAAATCTGTTGCGGGGGAAAGAGAAACAATTACCACTACATATCCCATCTCTTATTTTCCCTCCACAAATCCATCCGTAAGTCCGAGATCCAAACACAGCACCAGCCAATGCAGATACCAATAAGGCTGAAATGAGAAACAGTTAATAGGCAGAGTAAATCTATATGGTATATACTGATTCTATCAAGCAAAATTTGCACTCTTCTATTTTGGACTTCCCTATCCTATGTGCCTTTGCCGTGCTACCACCGTGGATGCTCTACAACAGTTGAACAAAATTTACACCACTAAACCTTCTACAACTGAACAATTTCCCGTACTTCCTATAAAACAGCATTATTACAATTCATCTTTTCGCGTACGGTGAGTTTCAGGAGGTCGCTCTTGTGCTATACCCATGTCCGATGCAAAAGGCTGAGAAGACACGTCATTGTAATCACGATCCATGCTGTAATAACCAAGGAAAAAGAAAAAAAAACCCAGGTGAGAATAACTAAGGGATGCATTTGCAGGAAGACAAATGAAAAAAAAGAGAGTTTCAGCACTTTGGGATCCTGTCACAGTTTGCAGTGACCCATCCGATTTGTTGTTTCTCGTTGTCATAGATCACCATTTTATCCCGCAAAGATATGTCTGTCGATAGAAAGCAAAGAAAGGGTGATTAGCATGTTCAAATAGCTTCCCCCACAAGGATTTTTCGTTTTTTCGTTTGCATATATAATCAATCCCTCACCGCCAAGTACGTTGAAGTTTCCAAGTCCTACTTCAGTGCCATTCAATATACCGAGGCAGACATTGCCATGTTCCTGAAATATTGGAGTTCATTGTAAGAAGAAGTCATTAATTCTGCTGTTTGGTTTTATTAGTTAGGCTGAGCTGATTAGAGCTTCAGTAAAGCTAAATTAATTTCTTTGGGTTTTTTTTTTGCTCGGTGAAATAATTTCTTTGGGTTGCCTCTCCTTTTTCCTTTCCACTGGTTAATCCCTCCAAAAATCCATGATCGAAACAGAGCCAAAATGCAGGGTAAAAATATGGTTATAACGTGCTCTTACAGTGATGATAAGATAGGCTTCGGGAGGAATTTGCAGCTGGACATTCTTGTAGATCGTGCCCTTTTTAAAGCTCAGTACTAGGGGCTTGAAGTAGGTCTTGACATCACTAATGGATTTGAAAGGTTTGGTGCCTTTCCAGCAGATCGGCAGGCTTTGATCAGCTGCATCTTCCAATTTCTTTCTACTCAAATCTTTCTTCATCTGAAATAAATCAATTAATGGTAGGTTCCTCTATGCAAAATAAAAAAAACAAAGATATGTAGCTAAACAAGTTTTCTGCTTTTATTTCCATCTTACAATAGAAAGTGTTCCTTTGTAAGCATCAGAATTGAAGTAGCTGTAGGTACTCCCGCTGTCAAAGATCACCGAGAAACCCTTGGCACCCGTTGCCTGCTGGCCATAAAGTAATTCCGCTGGTCCAAGCTTGTAATGTTTACTGAAACAAATATCACTTGAATTAGATGCCTACACATGTTACGTGATAGAATATTTCAAAAACAAAAGATAATTTGCATTACTGAATATTTACATGTTACAAGACTAATGGTTAGGTATACAGGCAAGTCTCAGAACATCAATGAGAAAGAAAGAAAGAAAGAAAGACAAGACTACCCTTAGTGTTACAGGTAAGTTACAATAGAATAAAACTACTTTCACACACACACACACACACACATTGTATGTACGTGTGCACGAGCGTGTGTGTACAAGAATGATTTGGCCACACTTACTCCGTAGATTTGCTCAACATTGGCATCCAGACAACTCCTGAAGAAGGAACAAGATCATCTCCAATGAAAAGAAAGCCGCCTCCTTTCCCGCTCAAACAAAGACCCACTACATTGCGTGTCAAACCTAGCTCATACAGTTGTGATACGATGCTTGATTTTCCATCAGAAAGGCCTAGGACACCATCTGTGTACGGAGGGTGAACAGAATTGGGAACTTCTTGATTGTAGCCGCAGCTGTATAGAAATGGATTAGAAAGCACGGTACATTAATTGAGCAGTACTAATGTTTTGACAAACTAACAGGACTTCCAAACCGACATGGCTCTGAACATGTTATTTAAGCCATTTCCTTCCCAGAAATTGAAGCTTTATTATTTCATGACAAACCTGTTCACAAAAGTGTATCCATTTTCTTTTTTGAAGAGTAACATTTTCCTTATAAATTTAGAAGATGCATGCATATCGTTATTGAAGGATATATTTGAACTCGAAATGTAAATTTGTTGCACCAAATACAGCATGCTAATTTGAGAAAGGAAAAAAGAAGGAACATGAATCAAGCTTTCATGATTTTGCAAGGTCAGATAAAAAATAAATTGTCAAAGTCATAGTCAGTATTTGACCAACAAAAAAAAGTTGCCCACCCGAACATCAAGCGAGGACTAACGATACTCCCATTTGTGAACCTTAGTGGAAAGGAGTCTCTGAGTAGTACGCCCATTGATGAACCATGATCAGCGTATTCAACCTCATAGTCACACTGCTCATCTGGGTTGTCACATGGCTTGTTCAAAGGCCCATTAGGGGAAGAACAAAGGGGATCCTTGCAGCTCACGAGGTCTTTGCTGGGCTTGTACGGAGAGTGAGGGGCCTACACAAATACATACAACACAGAGAGTTACAACATCATGGGAAGAGGTCGAAGACTAAATGAAAGAGGTCGACATCCGTCCACCTTTGATGATGGTTTACATTCACATGCAACTAGGGTATTGTTATACATTACAAAACGCCATAACCAGTGCCAAACCTAGTGGAAATCTTTTCCCTTTTGGCACTCTTCCTTTCATTCATTGGAAACCATTTGCCAAGTCCCCATTTCAAGGAATAGGCTTTACCAACTTCAACCATACAACAAGAAAAGGTTCTTACTGGTAGAAGTGAACTTTGCAGCTGATGAGAACCACGAACTACTATTTAGTTTCATACGACTCATAGCTGGTAAGTTCTGTACAGTCGTTTTCATATGGTTCTCACGTGAAAGTAATTCGATAGTAAATTCTGATATATAGCTCACTTCTTCTCTAACTTTACGACTACCACTTGCTATCCGTTGTAGACTTTTCTTACATCTAGCGATTCTTTTCCAGAAGGTGAAATTACACGAACACCCCCTCATTTATTCAGTTTAGACACGGACACCCCCTTACCTTTAAAAACGCCCATACACACCCCCTCATCTTCTACCTTTACCCAAGGAGCACCCTTCCGTTTGAATACTGTTTGTTGCAAGGCACATGTCAATACTTTTGCCAAATTTTAGACAAAAATGCCCTTTAACGGCACCATATACTTAGTTGCCTTTCATACCTCATTCCTCATTCTCACTTTATATCAGAGATTCCCTCTCTCACTCTATATCAGAGATTCCCTCTCTCACTCTATATCAGAGATTCCCTCTCTCACTCTGTATCAGATCTCTGTCTTTCTCTCTCCTACGGCAGCCATGGAAGGTGGCAAGTGGCAAGTGGCAACAATAGCTATAGTAGCCACCATAGCCACACTAACAACAGATCTAATAGCTGCAGTTAGAGCTACAACTCCAACCAAACCCAAAACTGGGTTGATTCCTACTGCCGTTGTGGAGAAAAAGCCCCCTTGAGAACTTCAAATACAAAATGGATGACAAGCAAATGCAAAACAACAAAAACCCCAATTGTCAAAGGTTATCAAAGTCACCATTGTACAACACCTTTCAAAAAACCCTACTATTCCCAAACAAAAACCCTAATGTATTCATACATCATATAATATGAACATATAAATCTACATTTGCGCCATTTAATAAGAAAATATAGGATTTTTTTACATATAAAACATACCTTCCAAAGTAGGGCTTGCCACGATCTAGGGTTGGCCACGATCTACAACTTTTCTACAGTGTACAAGATCTGATGTTCTTCGAAACTTAGGTTTCCTTCACGATCTAGGGTTAGCCATAATCTACAATGCAAGTTGAAGAGGGAGAGGAAGAGAGACAGAGGCGCCATGATCGAGTACGGTGGAGAGAAATTTCTGATCGAGTGAAATGTTGCGTATGCTTGTTGCTCCATTTCATAACAAAGGGTATATTTAACATTTCGTTCATTCCGTTAACGGCGTTGAGGTTTTTTTTCATTTTCAGTAGATGAGTGGGTGTGTATGGGGTTTTTTAAAGGTTAGGGGGTGTCCTTGTCCAAACCCGATAGATGAGGGGATGTCCGTGTAATTTCACCTTTCCAGAATTTTCAGCTCCCACTCCCAACGTGGTTTGCAAATCATTGAGACTCAAACCCATGTCACAATGCCGAGACAGTACTTGTCATCATGTCAAATCACAACCTATCTCATAGCTAACAAAAGCAGCTCCAGCAATTTTTACATCACAAAGAGTAGCTTAATAACTAGCATGATTAAAACAATGGAAACCATAATTACCGGGGTGCATTTGGTGCAAGGTGCATCACATTGGAGCCAAGTGAGGTCACTCCCGGAGTCTATATCAAGGAAGTAAGGATTTGGGGGGTGGCCTACGTAGATGGTCACATGATAGTACCTGCATACAAAAGAATATCCATAATAAAAAACTGCTTTAAGGAAAGAAAATCAAAATGCAATGAACTTCAAGCAATGACCAAAAGGGGCGAAAGTAACAAAAGGCAGTTTCCCAGAAACTAAGAAAGGGAAACGAAAAGGAGGCAAAAAGGAAAAGAAGCAAAGTAAAGTAATATGTTCAGCCAACGATAATAAAAGTACTTCTGCACTCATTTTTAACCCTCTAGCCATCTTTTTCGTGTCTTTATTCACGTAAAATTACTAAATTATTCAGAAGTCACTTTAAGGTAAATTCATAATGCCACATGAATAAGAGAGTAACAAGAGTGCAAAAATCATTCTCCAAAATAACCAAGGAAAGTAGAATACAAAATACTTTTACCCATACCCAAGGGAATTAACATGTTTTTGAACACACAGAGAGAGAGAGAGAGAGAGAGAGAGAATGTGATCTGAATCATTCACTATAGAGAGCTTGACGGGTAAAAGAAGGTTCACGAAAAGTCAGCGAAAAAATTGCAGAGTGAAATGTTCGAAGAATCCGTAAGAAATGTAAACATATGGGTGACTAGAAATTTCAGAGATAAAAATCATGAATGAGGAAAGTTGTTCAAGAAATTGCAAGGAAGTAACAGATGCGTAAGAGCGTTCTTAAGATTTCAGACAATCATGCACCCACAAACATCCCAATAGACCAATAATCAGCAATCAAAAAATAAAATGAACCGAAATCACAAAATAATAACTTTCCAAGAAACCCAAAATCAAACCATCCTATAACACACAACTGCACCAATCAAGATTGCATGTACAGAATCTCAACTAAAAACCCACAATCAAACAACAATCAAGATTACATTTCAAGAACCTCAAAAAAAAAAAAACAAACCCAAAATCAAACGGCACGTACCCATTTGGATAAACATCTCCAGTAACAGGGAAGACCACAGAGGACCCAAATTGACTGGTGGCTGTTGATTTTCTCTGCCTCTTGTTGTTCCGGGGTTGATTGGCAACCCCATGTGTGCTTTGAATTGCAGTGAAAAGGGCCAGAAGAAGAACCACCATCTTCATCACTGGCGGTACTGGTTTTCTTTTCTTGATCATGATTGAGTGAGTGAGAGGGTTTGGTATTTTAGAAGGCTCTAAAGGAGGGCTTTTCTTCTTCTTGATGTGAAAATGAAGGAATACAGGAGACTGGCAGCTAGAGCAACCAACTCTTCTGGTCTGCTGGCTACCGAAATGGAAAAGATTTTTTGTATCACCATACTTTAAGCTGGGCCCGACCATTCGCAACCCTTTTTTTTTTTTTTTCTGCAGCCTACTACATTTTTGTAAATTGTTGTTGAAAATCATATATAACATTTCGGTAAATAGCTGTTGAAAATAAGATTATTTTTCGGTAACTACATGTCGAAAATATGTTCAATTTTCAGTAAATACCTACCGAATATACATTTTTGGTAAATAGCTGTTGAAAAAAATATTACATTTCTGCAATTAGATGCTGAAAATGTATCTCAATTTCGGTAACTAACTGTCGAGTATAATTGAAAACTTTTAACGGGCTGCAGGAGAAAATACGAGACTCCGAATAGTCGCCTCCTTTTAAGTTTTACTCCATCTAATTTCCGGTTCATTCACCCTGTTCCAACAAGACTTTTAGGATTTTTTAAGGTTTTGTTTTTATTTGAATTTTTTTAAAAAAAGTGAGGCACAAAACTAATAAACATGAAAAATATTTAAATAAGGACAAAATTCAAAAAAATAGAAAAAATCATGAGCCACACGCGGCCAATTTAGGGAAACGGAAATTATACGCCCATCGCTCGCGCGTGTGGCCCGGTGTGGGATCCACTCCGAGCCTTGCATGGCAGATCTGAGCTGTTTAATAATTTTAAACAAAAATTGAATGAGTTTGTTAAAAATCAGCTCTATCCGATATGTGTAGGTGTTCAATCCAATTCAAAAATGGAAAGATTGAATCGGGCACCTACATATATCGGATTGAGCTGATTTTTTATGGGCCCACTCATTTTTTAAAAAATTATTGAATTGCTCGGATCATCTAGTGCAGTGGCCACCCGTGCAGTGGGCGTATCATTTTTGGCCAATTTAGGAGTGTTATTTATGGTTAGTACGGGAAGAGATTTTCACACCCCATTATATAATTAACATGGATTATTTTTGTTCTTATTTAAAAAAGTAAAAAATTAATCTTTGTCTTAATTTAAAAAAAGAATTTTAATCGTAATTTTTTTCTTTCGTAGATTCCTCTTGTTTTAAAGACGCAATAATTTAAAAAAAAATGTACGCAAAACAAGCAAATACAAAAAAAAATTCAATAAATAAAAAATCTATTTAAATTATTTGGACAAAATCACTCCCGCAGAAGAGATCCAGAAAAGACAAGAGGTTTTTTGTGCAATAACCCAAAAAAGACAAGGTCGCCATTTATTGAGCAGCTTTTTTACTTTTTTTTTTATCCGCGCTTTTTTTAAAGTCAATGTGGACCATCGATTTTCAAATTCGGGATAATTTCTGGGTACTCTTTCTAGGTACATAGAATTTTCCCGGTTTGGTATTGTTATGAGTCTCGTAACACTAACCATAAACGTCGTTTTTTGAAGGTCTAACCATAATATCTCAATCCCAATACGATTTTTATAGGCAGGGGCATGGCTGGTTGGTTCTACCCCAAAAATAGCATGGTTCAAATTCCAACCGGAAAGACTCTAGTAATTGCTACAGCAGCCAGCCCAACGTACAGGGAAACGGAAATGAAACACAACAAATTAGGATCCGGAGACCACGGTGTGAAAATTAGCTCGATTGAACAGCTACCTCGACTGAGGTCTCGGACTTGGTCCGGACGCTCATTGACAATTTTTTTGAGTCCAAAGTTTTTTTATTGTGTTTGGTTTTAAACCTCCGAAGCCAGTTTTCGACGATGACAGGGGATAGTTGTAATTAGAAGTTGGGAGAAAACTTGTATTTTGAGTTTGGCTGCAGAAATTCTCCTTTGTTTACTCTCCTAAGCATTTGTTTGCCTTTGCATTGGTGGAGGTCATTGATTGATTGTCTGTGGAGTCGATTTACAGTCAACATAAGCCGAACTACGTAATATCTTTGTTTCTCTTGATTTGATTTTTGCCCTTCTTTGTTTAGTTTTGTTCACATAGCATCAAATAAGCCACCTTCCAAACAATTAATGGGAATCCCTTTGTGTTCACCCTAATCCTAATCTCACCTTTCTAGTCCGACAATCAAACGAGCTCTTAGTGTTGAGATATTTACAAGACTGAAACATACACATTTATAGATTTTTTAGAGATTGAACACGCAGAAAATTACATTAATTGCATATCAGTTGATATGATCCAAAACATATAATCATGAAAAAAAAAATTGCAACATTATATTGGAACCCATGTATCTCAGGATAAATTAACAATTATCGTCTACAATCCACTTGTTTTGTCAAACCAAAAATCCTTTCGAAGATTAATTAATTAGAGATGAAAAAAACAATTTATTTTTTTCCCAAATTAAGTGGATAACAAGTTGGTGAAACTACAATTCACCACACTGTTTGTGGCTCCCCAAGAGAAATGAAAATGGAAGAGAAATTAATTAGAGCACCGCTACCAACACAATTCCGGACACAATTGCATCTAGAACCGTTCGATGCGCATGGATCCGCATACATCGAACGGTTCCACATAGAGTTTGTGTATGTCCAGAGTTGCGGTTTGAAGTTGTGTTCATAGAGTTTCTGAATTAAATATTACTCATACAAGCTGATATCTTCATCGGAAGCTCAACAGCAACATATACATAATCACGCATTCTAACCTGGCCTAACCAAAGCAGGAGATCTTCCCTTCATCTTCTCTTAGAATTTTTCCCTCTCCTAAGTCCTTTTCGCATAGGCGAAAACAAAGTAAAAATCATAGCAGAAGAAATGAGTCGAATCGACAATGGAAGACAATTTTATTATCTTTCAAATGTATACATAAATAGTACAATGTGAGAGAACAACAGGCACTGCCACAAATTAAAAGAGCTGAAGAAAATCAACAAAAGCCACTTAAAGAGTGTATGGTAATCTTACATTTCTGTACTTGTACTGGTATGGGGGAAATGAATCATAAACTTACTTTTTTCACCAACCAAACAAAGAGCGAATAATGCCGAAGATATCGCTGCCTAGGAGAGCCTTCAGTAATCTTAGCTTCCCAGGTGTGTATGGAGGGTACCATGCGGGTGCATCACTGGCAAAACTTCGGTAGAGAACTGCTTTCTTATGGGAGAACGTGTAAAAAGAGAACTTGCCCCAGCATGCACCAATTCCGCTTTACCCAACTCCTCCAAATGGTAAATGGGGGTTCGTAAGCTGTTTTATGGTCATTTTTTTAACACAAATTAGTCAGTCAATCAATTCGGAACAAGAATATGAATTCGAAAAGGAACATAAACATGGAGTTGGCGATTTTGGTGAATGTTGCTATTCTACTGCTTCCAAGTGTGTGCATGCATATATATATATATATATATGTCTACATGTCTCATGTAAAACTCAAATTTATTTGAGGTACGTATTATATGTATCCAGCACTGCGAAGGAAAATCTCTGGTTCTTCAAAAATTCTTCAGCAATACTCCTTTCCATGTGAGCGTTACATAAATAGTTGTATTCCATTGCCCAACCACTTTCTAAAATATCAAAAATGACACCCTCTGTCATAATGAAGTTTAATTAGGTATTCAAAACATGTGCATAATCTTCAGAATAAGCAGATTCAATTTCGCTAACCTTAAAGCCTGATAAGTACTAATACCGGATACTGAGATTATGTGGATACTCCTAAACACGTTACTCCCACATGTATAGAATAGACCATGAGCTTCCCAAATAGATGTATCCAAGAATGTAAGTCAGGGATGGATATTTGAAAATCTGCAGAAAAAGTGGGGTTTTTGGTATGAGTTCAGGAATGAGTGATAATCACATGTAAGGCAATATCATTGATGAGCAAACCCCCGCGGAGACATTCCTCATGAACTTCTCTTTGAGTGTCTTGTCGTTGGTGAATAAATAGGCCGCAAGTGGCTTTTCTCCGGAGTTGATAACACCAAAACTCTCCTCGATATTGTTGACCTAAACAAACTAAATGAAGCAATGTCATGATTGATGTTCACATATCCACAAATAAAGAAAGGTACGTTGCCCGATGTTTTTACTGCAGTGAATTAAAGACAAAAACAAAACCACCACCAAAAATAGTTACTGTCTTTACTTCTTTCTACGTATTCCGGGCAAATGACTCCCAGCTACAAAGCTACAATATTCTAGATAAATGGATCTCAAGTCCATCAAAAAGGCCGCTTAAACATTTCATGGAGTGAGAGTCCGAAAAAGGACATGATTTCCTATTACTACATGGAATATTATACAGAAGCTATCGCTACGCCTTTGTCCAGCATGATGAGTGACAACTGACAATTGTATAATCATAGGTGATCCCTTGATGCTAATTGTCAGCAATCAGTAATTTTTCTCATTTTTCATTTAAGAGTTTAAATCCATAAAGCAACAAAAAGAAAATCCATTGGTGCGTCCAGAATTTTACTGTGACAATGGGAAGCACAGGGCCAAATATCTCCTCACTCATACTAAGAGAGTCTTCTGGTACATCCAGCAAAATGGTAGGAGCAATTTTTCTGCAACAATTGAAAGACTCTTGAATAGTATCAAGGGCTCATCCGTTTTATCGGCTAAACTTCAAAATTGATAAATGTGATAAAAGTGATCAGTAGAACTTACAGGCTGTCTTTGTTTCTTTGACCTCCATGGACTATTTTACCAGAAACCTTATCTTCGTCCAAGAGCTTTGTTAAGCGAGCAAAGTGGTTGGAACTCACAATGCGAGACAAGTCTTCAGATATCAACGGGTCCTTTCCAAAGAACTTCTCCAACTCAAGTTTCAGAGCATCTATCTGTTGAGTGAGTTCCATATGGAGGAATCCAATAATTATCAGATCTGCATATATTTGAATAGAGACATAAATAGAAGACAAAAAGTTCATAGGCAAACTTGCCAACTTTGGAGCAAAATCTTTGGTTGTTATAATGTGATCAGCAGAAAGACATGCTTGCCCATTATTTAGTCCCCAGTTTCCTCCAATAAGTCGCCGTGCTGTGACCTGACAACACATAAAATTCAATTATGTCGTGGACTTGCAGCACCATAATTGACAACAAGAAGAGAATTTGGCACCACAGAAAAGGTCATGCCGGAAAAGGAAAGCTCTATACTGTTAGATTTACTATGTTGGAATCAACAATAACAGGACAGTTTCCTCCCAGCTCCAAAGCTACAGGTGTAAGATGCTTTGCAGCAGCAGCCAACACAATGTGTCCCACTTTTACATTGCCTACAAATCATTATTTGATTAGATGTAAATATAAACGAAAATGGTAAGATTCTATAAATCGTACATCTACATACTGACCAAAAGATACATAATCACAGTGCTTTAACAAAATATTTTGGGGAGAACTATGAATCTAGTCATCAGCGCGACAAAGCCATTATTACTCATTAGAATATTCAACCTTATATCTCTTGCTACTGTAGAGTCCTTTAATATTTTGGGGAGGATTTGGTGAATAACCTGTATAAAGTATCTTATCCCACTTTTGCTCTAGAAGGGAAGATGTTTCAGGAACAGCACCCTCGACAACTTTTACTGCAGAGCTATCCAAATACTTCCCAAATAATTTTGCAAGCAGTGAGGATGAGGCTGGAGCAATTTCTGATGGTTTTGGCATTGCCAGCTGCAATAGCTCCAATGACAGGATCAACAGATAACACTGCAAAAGGAAGATCATAACAGAAGAAATATATTACGGCAACATCTAAATATTCTTCTCTGTAAGTGATTCTTAATGAAAAATGACAGGTCATAATAATATGGAAAATGTCAGATTAATATAATATTAACAATGAACAAATCTTATCCAAGGGTGAAGAATCAAAAGAGGAGCTGTTAGAAAACTCAATACAGAAAATCAGGAGCCCTCAACGTTCTCAGTGAATCACTTGAGCCCTGATACATATTTGGTGCCATGGAGCTATACAAGTGAGCTAATACGTTTTCTCCTTGTTTGGGACAACTGAACTAGACACTATTGGTGAGTACTACCATCACAAGCATTATTTAGTGCCCGTAGCTTGCAGGTCACACCTCATCCAAGATTAACAAGATCAGACGACTATGATTAAGGGGAAAAAAAAGAGTACATGCAATCCCTTTTCTTAATTAGCTTCGTCTCTAACAACAAGCAATGGACTGTCTAAGAAAAACTTTCAACAAATATAGTAGATAACGAGCAATGTAGTAGTAGTACTCGAACCACGCATATTCTTGACAATTCCATGAAGAGGAAAAAAGGAAAAAAGGAAGAGCCCAATGAACACTTTTGTTATAATGCACGTCTATCCAAAGAGCCCAATAGTTGTTAGCTACAGAAATACTCTAGCTTCAAGTTCTGGTGTGAAACTATTGCAATGAGTACAAAAGATTGTTTCACAAAAGGAAAAAAGGAAGACATTTCGGTTGTATGCCACGAGGTCCCTATCGACAAGGGGACAGGAAATGAAATGTGTGGCTGGGTGTGGAGAATTTTGACCACTTGTTTTTTCCATGAATTTTCGTTTCATTTGTGCTTACCTTTCGTTATAATCCACATCTAACCAAAGAGCCCAATAGTTGTTACTTGTTAGCTCCAGAAATACTCTAGCAAATGGACAATGATGCAATGTCAATAGTACTTAGGATAATGCTATGGTATCCTTCTCTTGTCTGGGGATACCGTATCACCCAAGGCATAACACGTTGAAAAATGGCATAACACTTTGAAAAATGGCATAACAATATTATGCCATTTTTAAATTTTGGGGGGACACTTTGAAAAATGGCATAACAATGTTATGCCATTATGGTGTCCCCAAAAAGTGTTATGTCATTTTTACGGTGTCCTCCCAAAATGACATGACATTATCACTAGAAGGCATAATCATTCTCACTAGAAGGCATAACGGGGGGACACCGATAGGGGGATATTCATGGGGGGACACCGATAGGGGGGATATTCAAGTCGTTGCCCTCAAGGTATATTTTATTTTCACATGCTCTCAGTCGGGCTTATTGAAGTCCCATCGGGAGATGGACTTCAATGAGTTAATGGGGTATATTATATACCCAGTCAGCAACGAGTTGTATACATAAGCTTGGGAGCTTTTCGTAAAATGTGTTGCTTTTGCAATCGTTTTGTTACAGAGGAAAAAAAAAGGACGGACAAAAGTGTCATAGTTTGAGAAAATAGCTTTCTGTAAAAAGTGTTTGCTTTCGAGTGAGAGTTTGAGTAAAAGCTTGAATTGATATGAAACCCGCTTAATTGCCTGGATGTTTTGGTATAATTTCTTTGCTTCCACCATATCCTGTTTCCTTCACCAATAACCAAATTGACCTACAAAATGGAGTACTAGTAATGGAAACATTCTCAAAGATGCAAGGTAACGTCCAAACAAGCTCTATAGCAGATGGGGTTGGATGTATAATATCAAAAGCTGAGGCCTGAATGTGCAAATGGTAATACAGTAATACCTGGACACAGAGGAAGACGATATCAGCAAACCAAGAGTCAACATGAAAATCGTACAGAGCCAATTAGTAATAGTATAAATGGCACCCCTTCACTGGTATTCCCTGTGTTTGAGATTCACTTGGTAAGGTTATATGAATGTTTTGAACATGTAACTAAGAGCGTTCAACCAAGGTGATATATATCCCTTGATGTGCGCTTCGGGTGGCTTTCAGTTCCCAAATGTTTTGAACTCTATGTGATCTGAGTGGGAATGGATACATGTAAGGTAATATTGATTTTTAGTAATTTTTTTATCAAGAACAACTCAACATGTCTTCTAAAGGATTTTTCAATCTGCATCTAGAAACAGAGAGACAAGGTCACACATTTGGCAACTGAAATTGGACATACATTCATAAATTGGACCAGCCTTCTTTCCCTTTTCGTACTACAAATTAAAAACCAACATAAAACTGTGAAGTAACAACAACAGTGACACACCTCTCCTCTTCCTTTATGCTTGTTATGAACATCAGCAAGAATTGAAATCCCATTTTGTTCAATCCCTTTCTTGATCTAGGAATCCCTCTCTGCTACCGACGAAATCAAACATAGCTTCTCAATAACTGGATTTGAAAGGCTTATAAGACTTGAGATCTTCAACAAGTCCCGCAAAGGATCCGGTCACAGCAGCAATGGAAATAACAAGACAAGCAGCACTGAGAATTTGAAGAGACATCCACCTAGTACTCCACTTCGGTATTTTCTTCTTCACAATGTAAATTTCCACCGGGAAATATACGGTCAACAGCCCAAACCCAAAAGCTCCAAGGATTCTCACCACACCATTGAAAAATGGCATGAGCATCGATATCACAATGGTCAGGATCACGAAAAGGATCCTCCACACCAACCGGAAGAAGTTGAGGCGGAAATGGCTGAACCCGGGGATGGGAGTTGGGATCTTGTACTCCTTTTTAATGAACTCACTGTCTGGGAACCATTCCGCAGCTGTTTTTTCAACAAAGGCGAAGAGGGGTTGGCAGTAGACTTGGTATGCACAGACGAGGTGGACTACGATGGCTACGTTGGCGATGTCTAGGAGCCAGAAAGGGTTGTAGAAGCCGAAGCCAGTGAGGAGGTTTCCGGGGGTGAGGTCCCCGAAGGCAGCGTAGCCGAAGCAGCCACAGAGCATGTAGAAAAGAGTTGTCACTGAGACACTCACTAGGGTAGCCTTCTTCATTGTTTTGGACTCTGAGGGTGGGGACTTGAGTGTGTCCTGTTTTTACATATCCAACACAAACAAAATTAGTGTGGCCTTCTTGGCTTCTTTATTGTTTTCTCACAAAATAAAGTAGAGATTTCGAAAAAATTGAAATAGCAATTATTAGTATAAGTTTAGGAATTAAGGAAATATACCTGGATTTCAACTAGGATGAGAGAATAAGAATAGGCAAAAGCAATGTCTCCCAATGCTTGAAAGCTCCTCCATACTTTTTGAGTCTCAGTCACAGTGCCAATGCTTATTCCAGTGAGATTTCCCTTGAACTTCCCACTCTCTGATTTTACAAAAAGTTAAAAAAAGGAAATTGTTATTCGCACACCACTTTTTACTTTTTTTGAGTCTCAGTCACAGTGCCAATGCTTATTCGGTGCTCTGGGTCTATTGCCTCAGAATTAATTGGGTTTTGATGAGATGAAATTTGTGATGAGGTAAACTGGGTTTTGATCGATGAGATGAAATCTGGGTTTTGATGAGATGAAATTTGTGATTTATTTGTTGTGATCTAACAAAGAGAGAAGGCAGGAGGAAACGAAGACAGCTCGAGAACGTGAAATTCATGATTCAGTTGAGCTAATTTGTTTCCTCCAGTCGGTGGGCGTTGTTTGTGGTGGAGGGAGGGAGAGAGAGACGAACAGATTAGGTCAAGAAAGGGAGAATGATCGGGTAAATAGAGTACACGTTGGTGTTTTTCATAAAAGCTTACATTTTATTAAAAGTGACAATTTGAACTCAAATCCATTAATCAATCTAAATTCACGTACTAGAAAATAGACGCAACCTAATCCATTAATTAGTTGGGTTAGAATGAATTCGATCCATCTAACCCATTTAATAATTGAAACTCAATTGGATCAACCTAAATGACCTAATAAGTCATAAACATAACTCAAAAAAAAAAAGAAAAAGAAGAGAAAAGATACGGTCCATGAATACGAAACCAGGAATTGAAGTGGCAACTGGCAAGCCACCTCACTCAGGTGGGTCCCACTTCATTTACCCAAATCAAGGCAATTCTCTCTCTCTCTCTCTCTCTCTCTCTCTCTCTCTCTCTCTCTCTCTCTCTCGGTCCAATTTCATATACCCAAAACAATAAACAAGGCAACTCTCTCTCTCTCCTTTAGAACAATTTTCGACCAGACCGACTAGTCCCAAATCTTATGAACATGCATATTAACTTATTTTTTTGTCTCTATCCTAAATTTTTTTGCATTTGTTAGTTTTCCGCGTGAAATTTTTGTGACTTATTGATTCGTCTAGCGAGAGTAATCGGAAAAGTATAAAATTTTGATCGAAATTCATAAATTTTTTAAAAATTATCTTTTTGACTTATTTTTGTCTTTATTCAAAAAATTATGAGTTTCGATCAAAATTTTTTACTTTCCCAATTCCTATTGTCGAGATGAATCAATAAGTCACAAAAATTTGACGCAAAACAAATAAATGCAAAAAAAAAAAAAATCAAACAAAGACAAAAAAAAAATTACTTGACTTTTCAATCTAGCTACCCACCCTAAGGAAAAAAAAGAAAGAAATAACGTGGAAAGAAAAGAGATGGGAAATGAAATTCACTTTTTTTTTGACATGGTGAGTTCTTATCAGTTGGCTGTAAAGATGGTGTTTACACCACCTCCGGAAATAAGTTAAATTCATGTCGGAAGAGAAAATAAAAGTTTTGGAAGGTAGGTATATGTACCGGCAATTTTGGCAATTCCAAGGCCGAGACAGATGGAAGAGTAAGTGAAGGACATGACCGCGGCGACAATCGAGAGCCATTTGATCTGATTAAAGTCTGGTATTTGAGAGAAGAGGATCTCTGCTGCACCAAACGCGAGCATGAATGGAGTGCTTGATATTTTGCATGGGTCTTTTTTCCCTCCACTAGCATGAAAGCAATTAGACCTCTTGACTGCCCTGTTATTATTATTATTATTTATTATTTTATCAACAGTAAAGCATATCATTTCCATATCCCAAGGTAAAAGATTTTATTACAAAATATAGGAATAAATCAAAACAACTAGATCAAGGACCTGAGTTACTGCAAATTGCACATACGCTACAGACATATAGGGTCCGTTTATTTCGATGTAAAATGTTTTTTTTTTAAAACAAACTTTAAACTTATATTTTCTGAAATTGACATTATAATAGAGAGAGGGGGGCTTAAACAGTGAAAAAATATGAGAATGTTGAAATTGAATGTGAGTCAGGACTAACGATCAAAAAAATTGAGTAATAAGAATTGCAGTAGATCGGGCAGCGGGTTCATTTCAAAAAATAACTTACTCAAAATTTAATGGTAAGTTATTTTCATTCAATTAGTGGAAAGTGTTTTACATGTAAAGTGTATTTCTCATTTTTTACACAACAAAATACATAAAAAATAGGAAAATATTTTACGCCAAAACAAACGGAGCCATAATTTCTAAATTTCCTCGGAAAGCAAAACGAACGAAAAGGATACCAAACCAAACATATGGTTTCTAAATTTCGAAAATCATACTCACATCATGCTTGTGGAAGCGGCAGTAGTGTAGCCAATGGCAACTCCAAAAAGGTTAAGGTACTGAGTCCACCCACATATCTTAACTTTCATACCACCTGAGAAAACCAATCCAGAAACACAAAGCAGATCAGATGATTAGGCTGAGTTTTGATCTCTCTTACTAATTTTTTCTAAAGACAGTGAATATTATAATATATTGTTAAGGTTTAGAGATCTTTTGTTTAGCTTTTTTATTTTGTCGACGAAATAATAAGAGAAGTATAGTTATAAGCTGGAAAAGTTTCAAATAAGACCGACTCTGAAAGCACTAGCCAATTCAAAAATCAACTTCTGAAAGGAGAAAAGAGGAAATTTACCGAGATTGGAGCTGACGGCATCCATGTAAGTATAGTTTCTTTCTCCGTTGGCACGGTCGCCGGAGCGGTAGCAGGCGGCGAGGAGGGTGGAAGTGTAGTAAGTGACAATGGAGAACAAGAAGAGGGCAGTTGGACCAGCGATCCATCCAAGTTGAGCTGTGGCCCAGGCCAAGGACAGCAGTTCAGGCCCAATCACAGCTGCTATTATGTGAGCACTTGCTGTCCATGCAGTCCCTGTACGCCAAAACCAAACTCTGTTAACTACTAATTAACAAACTCAAGGGGAAAGAGAGGAAGTTGCAGTTCCTAGTATTGAGGCTTGAATTCAGACAAACCAAAGTAAAAAGACTTTTTGACGGAGATTTACCGGTCCTTTTGAGGCGGCCGTCATCGTCGAAGCACGTCGACCATGCCGGAGCCACGTCGGCGGAGACATCGAAAACTTGGCGGTGGAGGTTCTTCACGGCAGCATTATCACCCATCTTTTTCCGTAATCAAAACAGAAAACAAAACCCAGATTGGATTTTAAGCTTTTCAAGGTGTTTGCAAAAAGCCAAAAACCCAAGTGGATACTCCGGACTTGCAGTGTGGGAAATGGTGAGAGAGAGAGAGAGAGAGAGAGAGAGAGAGAGAGAGAGAGAGATATGATACACTATAGGGAATGGGCATGGATTCACCGGAGGGGAGAGCCGAGGGGTATATATAGGAGGGAGATTGCGTGTGAAAATGAAAAATGGGATCCCATTCCAGGAGTGATTTTTTAGTGCCGAGCGAGTATATTCTACGTGGTATCTGTTCAGTGCATCCAAGCCATCTGATGCACTTTTGGACGGTTTAAATTGAAACCCTCTCTCTCCTCTCAACCTAACATTTTCTATCCTTTTTTTTTCTTTTTAAATCTGAATCGTTCAAACACATAATGAACGATTTAGATGCGCGAGCGAACTTCGGGCACCATGTGGAATCCGCTGTGTACTAAAAAAATTTCCCTTTCCGCACACCGTGCTACCTTAGAGCTGTACACGACGGAGTAATAAATGGACATATTGATATCTCTGGGCGACCAAACAACCTAATAATAGGTACTTGTGGTATTTATTATTGGCAAATGCTAACTGGTGCATAAATGCACCGGTTAATACTAGCAATCAACACCTATAACTGCTAGGAAGGCTAGCTCTGCAGACATCCGGGTCTCGGTATTGGAATCTCACGCCCAAAAGTTTTTGAGTATGGCTACAGGTACCGACCAAATCCATAGGGAAATCGTACCGACGGCGTCGCCGGCCGTCCTCCGGCCACCGGACGGCCGATCCGAGCCGTCCAAAAATTTTAAAAAAAAAACCGAGGGGGTCCACGCGGGATTCAAGGGCATCCGATGTGTGTAGGGTGCTTGATCTACACACCCTTTTTTCGTGTATATACATATATATATGTATATACACGAAAAAAGGGTGTGTAGATCAAGCACCCTACACACATCGGATGCCCTTGAATCTCGCGTTGACCCCCTCGGTTTTTTTTTTTAAAATTTTTGGACGGCTCAGATCGGCCGTCCGGTGGCCGGAGGACGGCCGGCGACGCCGTCGGTACGATTTCCCTATGGATTTGGTCGGTACGTTTATCTTTTCCGAAAGTTTTTACTCCTCTGACACAAGTTTTAAAAGCTTTTCAAACTCCACGAATCCTACTTTGTACTTTTTCAGACTTACATCTTTACCCCTTATAGTATAGGTGTTAATACTAGCAATCAACACCTATAACTGCTAGGAAGGCTAGCTCTGCAGACATCCGGGTCTCGGTATTAATTTCCGCAAGAAACGGACCGTTAACTGTCAGTGTCAAAATCCGCCTCCCAAATGGAGGCAGACTTGGACGCCGATATCAACTCTGGAATTACAATTTTGCTATCAACTACGACCTGGAACCCGACCCTTGTAATGATCCTACGTGGAAAGTTAAAAGGGTCCCACCCTTTACTTCTCCATCTTCACAAACGTGCGCGATTCAAAATTTTGGGGAAGTTCAGGTACACAAAATCTCTCCCTCCCTCTCTCTCTCTCTCTCTCCAAAAACGATCTACCAACAACGCCACCGGAGCCTCCCACATACGCCGGACCACTACCAATCGACCACGACCGGAGCCTTGCACATACGCCAGCCCGCCACCACCGAAGCCCCCACCGATCGACAAGCCCGCCACCACCGACGCCGCACCACGAGTCTTCCCAAACCGCTAATCCACCACCACTGGATATGTGCAACCAAAGTCGCCCGACCACCAGCACCGCACCCCCACCAATTCCTCGCTCCTTATTACTTTCCGACCGCTTTGATCACCATTCAATAAATTTTCAGGTACTGGGAAGTGTTTTATTCGAGCTCGTCTTCTATTTTTGGGGCAGTTCCGTTGATGCCCTCAATGTGTTTGATTAGGGTTGCCTATGGGCTGTATATCAGAAGCTTGGGTTTTGTTTGAAGTTTTATGAATGCCCTCTATGTGTTTGGTTAGGGTTTTCTCGGCAGTGTTTGGGTGTCAAGCTTGTTTTCTGTTAGGTGTTTGGGTATAATTCCAGTATGTTTTTTTACCTTGGATGTTGACCCATGGCCCTCAAGTTTTGGCATTATTAGTTGGGTTGATTAATTGATTGCATTGTCTATATCTCCCAAAGAGTACTATAGCATTTAAGAAAGGAACGGTTGGATTGAAGCATGAGAATTGCGCCGGAACTTGTAATGAGATCTTGAATGTCTATTTAAAAAATATGAGGGTACGGGTACCTCATATTGGGTTTTGAATGTTTGTTTCCACCTTTTGATTATTCTGTAATTGTATGAAAGTTAAATGTTTGCAAGTTGACAGGAAGTGAATGTTGAATTCGATTGAACTAAACTACAACCATGAAATGGATCCCAAAAAAGTGAAATATCTTTGGTGCTACCGGAATCTCCCACCACATTCAAAGAGGACTCGACTTACCTTGTTAACAAGTACGATATGCCTTTCGCATCATTTGCAGGGGTTAACCCTCATCGACAATCGATTTTGTTCGGATGTGGTTTGATATCACGGGAGGACACGACTTCATTGTATGGTTGTTCGAGGCTTGGCTTTCTTGCATGTCTGATTCCTACCCTAATGCCATGATCACAAACCAATGTAGGGCCATGCAAAACGCGATAAGTGAAGTCTTTCCATTTGCAGGTGATTATAGGGACATGATTATAGTAAGTTTAGCTCTAAGACTTCCTTTAGAGTTGGTGCTTGCATTTTACAATCATTTAGAGTTGGAGCTTGCATTTTATTATCATTTAGAGTTGGTTCTTTTGCTGATACTAGTCTGAATGTGCTGGTTCTTTTGTTGATCTTATTTGCAGGTGTTGGAGTTGGAAAGCGATGAAGCTTTTGATACTAGTTTGAATCCGGATTTGAACTTTGTAACTAGGCTAGCTGAAACTTTTGAAACTCTTTCTTTTGTACTGATGGGGAATGTCCCACTTGAACATTGTTTATTTTGCTAATGTTATATGAAGCGGTTACAGAATGTAAAGGCAAAAATGGTGTTGTTTTGTGGTAAGAGAAATATATTTTCTTTTGTGATTAATATATGGACATATGTGGAGGTATATGAAATGGAAATGCGTATCGCACGTGTGTCAGACACAGCTCCATGTCCTAGTTTTTGGAAAATAATGTGTCGACGTATTTGTATCGTGTCAACGTATCCATGTCGTGTTAGTGTATCCATATCGTGTCAACATATGTTGCCATTGCCAACATTCTTTTATGGCGGTTAAAGAAACCAGTTGACTGACATTAATCAAAGCCTACGCTTGACTTCAGTTTTGGTTGGCATCTTTTTCAACCATCTCCCAAACTGTTTCCATCATGTATCTTATTTCATTTTATGATATACCATTCTCATTCACAAGGATTCAAGTTCAACTAGAATTCAATTTCAGTGAAGAATACGTTTATAGCAATTGTATCAGACATAATTTTGCACCATTCTCCCATTCTATCAAGAAATTTCCTAACTTTAATAGGTAACAATTTTGCACCATTCTCCCATTCTATCAAGAAATTTCCTAACTTTAATAGGTAAAAAAATTAGGACCCTAAACAAGGTAAAGCAAGATTTGGTTTCTCATAACAGGAGAAACACTTGAAATTCTATAACAAGAGAAACCCTTCCATTATGTGAGAACCTAAAATCCCATTACAATTTAGATAACATCTCATTCCTTAATAGCCCACAATGGTTGATTTTCGGCACGGTTGGGCCCGAGAAGCTGTTGTGGCTGAAATCTATCTTGGAAAGCTACTGTAATAGCCCGATTTGCGGTGGGATTGGACCTGAAAACTCGTTCGCGTTGAGTAGAAGCTTTAGAGATACACACCCATAACAACTCAATGCTTCTTGTAAGAAAAGCAGCACCACTTTCTTTAGAGATACACACTCTTGTTGTCAAACACCATCACCTGTCCATGTAGAAAAGTATATGGCTGATTTGATGAACAAAATATCCTTGTAATTCATATGCTAGTCAACAAACATGTAAACCTCTAATCACCAATAAATCCAGTTCCTCCTTTTACCCGAAAACAACCAATTTAGACTTTATTCCTTCACAAAAAAATTGGTTCGATCAAACATGGAACAAATTCATTGCAACATACGTTAAGTACACTGATTTTGGGCAAAAAACAACTTGAAAGAGTTTTTAAAAAAATGATTTTTAAGAAGTTCCATTGAATGACTTTGACCATATTCTTTAAGGGATTTTGATTTTGGAATTTTGGGTTATGAGTGGGGAGAGATAGATAATAGAGAAATGATAATAACACTAATAATAATTAAAAAAAGCTGAAAGAGAATCCCAATCCAAAATCTCCAAACAAACATATGGTTTTTGTCTTTTGAAATCAGTTTCATAGTACTCCTTTAGGCTCAATATTTCTAGTTCTCAGGAAATTGATCAACTATTAAAGCAGTAAAACTCAAATCCTCAGATCTACCTAGGCTCTCAATGTAGTTCAAAAAAACAACTAGACTCCCAATGCAATCAGACGATAGAAATTTAAGGGGGAGAGAGAGAGAGAGAGAGAGAGAGACCAAAATCAGGCCCTACAAAGCAAATAACAAAATCTGGAAATGTTGAGATTGAACATAGAGAAATCAGTAGATTTGGACCATGAAACGGAGCAAAACCCAATTAAACCTCCAATTTTAAGCCCAAACACGAAATTTGGGCTTTTTAAAAAAAAAAAACTAGGGCTCGCTGAATCTTTAACCTTTACTAGTAGGCAGTTAAGAAATCAAACTTCGTAGACGGGCAACGCTATGGGAGTTGTTACTCTCACAATGTGCCGACGGCAGCAAAGAAGGGTTGTCGGTGATGGTGTTGAACTGAAATGTTGAGGGGGGGGGGGGGTCGGTGTGAGAATGGAAGTCACGGGAAAAAGATGGAACTCAGGAGAGAGAAGAGGTTGTGGCCTGTGGTGGCGTCAATGGGGGTAGTAGCTGGTGGTTAATTTTTGGGAGAAAATCTGGGGAGGCTTATGGGTGGAGATTGAATTTCAGATCCCAATTTCCCGTTTAAATTTGAATTTGGGACCATATTTGAACGTAAATGAATTGAAAGAGAAAGGGAGGAGTGGGACCATTTCAACTTTCCACGTAGGATCATTAGAATGGTCGGTTTCTAGGTCGTAGCTGATAGCAAAATTGCTGGAATTAGTACTTTCTTTCTATCCACGTTGGGGCAACTGAAGCCGCCCGCCGACTTTTGAAATGACGCGTGTTTCCTTTTTTTTAACAAAAGGTAGAAGATTTTTTGTCACTGCCAGCAAACGTGAAATTTAAACTGGACGTTCTTTGGGCAAAATTGCTATAAGCAAACGTGAAGGTCGGGTTTTCGATCTCTGCTGGTAGCAATTTTGTTATGAATTACTGAAAAGTTGAACAAAATCTGTAAGAAAACAATAGATCCACACCTCTACGTCCAAGAATGGAATCGGGAGTTTAGTGGCGGCGGCCGCCACGACAAGAATTTTAAAAAAATAATTATTATATGTAAAAAATAATAATTATTCCCAAATTATATAATCTCGTTACGACTAGATTTTTTTTTCTTATTTTTTGTAATATACTAGTTCTAAATTTTCTATTTTTTTTCAAGAAAGAAAACCCAAATAAGTATTCCAAAACTAAATTTAATGGGCCAAAGTGAAATAATATAAAGGATGAGGTGTAATTAACAAAAAAAAAAACTCCACACTCAAATTCTAAAACAACTAAACCTAAAAAATTAAGGAAATTTATAATGTCACTGCCAAAGGAGAGTGCGGTTATCAATTTGGGGAGTGACATTATCAATCCTTATATGGAATTGACATTATCAATGCCCAAAATTCATTTTTCGTATTCCATGCATGTGCAAAGGACAAACATCATTTACTAGTATAGTTTTTGTTATGTTATTTTAATTTTTTTTAGAGTTGATGACTATTAATACTGTAATGCATCTTTTTATTTTTTTTAGTATACATTTCGCCAACGTTTAAGATAAAATCCTAGTTTCTTCCCTGCCTATGTCCAGCTGCCAAAAACACCGATCAAGAACCTCACTACCGCTGTCGCCACTGCCACAAGAGCGGCTAAGCCATAGCAAAGACTACGGAACGGAACCTTGATTACCACAATAGCCACACTCCACTATACAGCACCATCAACTAGGGGTGTGCAAAAAACCCGTGCCCGACGGACCCGACCAGACCCGAAGGGTTTCGGGTGGGGCCGAACATGTGGTTCAGTCGAGTACGGGTTCATTTTTTCAAAAAAATCAGTTTTCGGTTCAGGGCTTGGGTTGCTGTTTTTCTTACCCGACCCGATCTAACCCGACCAAAAGAACAACAATTCATATAGATTACTTTGGTTTTGGTCGGACCCGACCCAAAAATGGGCACACAGACGGTTATTCCCTCTCATTCGGTTCGGGTTCAGGGCCAAAAAAAACTGATACCCGACCTGTCGGGTCGGGTTCGGCCCCGAACCCGACCCGTGCACACCTCTACCACCAACTGCTACCTCCGTCCCAAGAAACTACGCCCTCGTCAAGGCACGAACTTATGCGACTCCTAGAATGACAAGAACAGAGAGTGTGGATATCAATTTCCAAAGAAATCGTCTTTTTTGACTTTTTTTTATTGAAGAGTTGTTATTTTTCAAAATATTTTGATAAAAATAAAAAAAATACTTTTCTGATTCGTCTCCTAGCGTAAGTCACAAAAACTTTACACAAAATTAACAAACGCGAAAAAAAATTTAAAATACTTTTATTTGGATAGCTTCTAGTTTTCATTTTCCGCATCTCACCCAAATTACCCAAAGCCATGAGCTCAGCATTTTGAATTTATAGTAGTATATATGATATCTATGCATATGTAACTGTGTGCCAATTTTTAATATTGGGTTGCATGTGCGTTATGTACGTTGCACCCCTTGTATTTTTTTAAATTTTTAACCACCTAAGGCTAAAATACAATTCATGAACAAAAGGATTAGTTAACTTTGTCGCTATTGGCTCGATAGACTGCACACTGCACAGTAGAATATTTTGCATTGATTGTCCGTCCTTCCCACCCCGGTAAGCATTACCATGATTGGCTCGATAGACTGCACAGTATATAGTTTACATTGATTGTCCGTCCTTCCCACCCCGGTAAGCATTACAATGATTGTCCGTCACGGTAAACATTTATTCGATCATCTTTTATTTTGTTTGTTTTCCTTCTTTGTTAGAAAGAATGTTTCCCTAACAGCGAGCATCCACAGTGGAATAATCAAAAATCAATAATCAAAAGTTGCCACGTCATCTTTTGGTTATGCATTTAAGGGGTTGTTAAAGTTAGCAATGTAGAGGTTCACAATGGTTCAATCAAATTTGAATAACCAAAACTTGCCACATCACATTTTTAATTTACAAAAATCTAAAAATTGTGACATAGAAAATAATTTTTTAAAAATAGGTTTCAAACTAATAAAAATAGGTTATTAGAAAAAGAGAAAATAGTTTTTTGAAAACTTTGATTTTAAAAAAATAGTTTTCGGAAAAAAGTAAAAAAAGAAGAAGAAGAAGTTTTTGAACAAAAAAAAAGTTTTTGAAAAATAACAGTTTTTGAAAAAAAAAAGTTTTAATAAAAAAACTGTCTTTGCAAAAAAAATAGTTTTCGCAAAAAAAAAAGTTTTTAAAAAATTTTGCAAAAAAACTAAAAACTTTTTTTAAAAGTATTTTTTTGTAGAAATATGTTGAAAATGGAAGAGAGAGAATCTTTTTGTGTAATAATGGTGTACTTGATTGAGGAAATATGGGGACAACTAAATTTGATTATTGGAAAAAAGTTGTTAGTTTTGATTATCCAATAGCCAAAATTTGATGAGTTGTTAAGAAGTTGCTAAATCTGATTATTCCACTGTGAGCTCTTTTTTGAGCAAATGTTGCTAATTTTAACAACATTTTAGTTTTGATTATACCACTGTGGATACTCTAAGACCCAATAATTAATCTTTGAAGTTTTTTTTTTTCAACGACGATAACAAATGATATTATTAATTCAAACCACAGATACATCAAGAGTGATTCTCATTCCTTGACAAGGGGTCAAGAAGCCACAACAGGGGAGGCTGTCGGAAGGCACCCCATCCCAACTAAACCTTTCTTAGCCAAAGAATTAATGTGCCACACAATTGAAAGATCTACGAAAGAAAAAAAAAAAAAAAAAACACAAGAGTGAAAACCACTCCCAAGGCATCCACATCAGCAAGGATAGCCTGCACCTCTTGACTAATAGTTGTTTGACCATTCAGCATGTTAAGAGCATCTGCACGACTGCACCACTCTTGCTACTCCTCTTGTTACGCTACAGTGGTGAGTAATTCTTGAAAAAGTCAGCAACATCAGTCTCTTGGCTTTAATCGTTACTTTGCAAAGATCTAACTTTGCTACAGTTTGTCACTACAGGAGGCGAGGAACTATTCATAAGTTATTATAATATTTTATTGTTTTAATTGTAATCTTGTTACTTGCCCCCACTTTTTCTTATTAACTTGTGCCCACTTATTCTTATAATCAAATTTATATTTTACAGGATCTTAAATAAAGAACAGATATTTCATTTTGAGAGCTTTAAAGAATTAATTATGATTCTTTAGTATAATATGACCAGAAAAATAAGATTGTCATACTAGTTCAAATTGATTAAAAATTGAAGCATTTAATTTTTTCATACTGTTTATATATTTAAAAATATGGTTAAAAACGACAATGGAGTATATTTAAAAATAAGATCTTTATACCGGTTTAACCATATTTTTAATATATAAACCGTATTAAGGATGAACGGAGTTGGAAAAAAAATGTTAAAAATGAGAATAAAGTGTGAACAAAAGTATGCATATTTAATTGAGTAGAGAATAAGAGTAAAGAGTCTGATGCAGTGAATATTGTAAAAATGGCTAGCTAAAGTAATAAAGTGAGTTTTTAAGGTGTAATTTGATCCAAAATTTGAAGAGTCTTGTGCGGATGCCCTAACAAGAGCTTGTGAATCGCTTTCCACAATAACCGCTCCCAAGCCTTGTTGAAGGCCCAGATGCACACCTTTTCAAATTGCTATAGCCTCTGCCAAAGAAGGACTAATACAATAGTGAAAACCACTCCCCAAGGCGTCCACATCAGCAAGGAGAAATTGGAAGATCTACGAGAATTAATGTGCCAAAGAATTAATGTACCACGCAATTGGAAGATCTACGGGGAAAGAAAAAAAAAAGAGTGAAAACCACTCCCAAGGCCTCCACATCAGCAAGGATAGCCTGCGCCTCTTGACTAATAGATGTTTGATCATTCAGCATGTTAACAAGAGTTTGCAAATCGCTTTCCACAATAACCGCTCCCAAGCCTTGTTGAAGGCCCAGATGCACACCATTTCGAATTGCTATAGCCTCTGCCAAAGAAGGACTAATACAAGAGTGAAAACCACTCCCCAAGGAGTCCACATCAGCAAGGACAAATTGGAAGATCTATGAGAATTAATGTGCCATGCAATTAAAAGATCTACGAGAAAAAAAAATAAAAATACAAGAGTGAAAACCACTCCCAAGGCCTCCACATCAGCAAGGATAGCCTGCACCTCTTGACTAATAGCTATTTAATTTGACCATTCTGCATATTAACAAGAGCTTGCGAATCGCTTTCCACAATAACCGCTCCCAAGCCTTGTTGAAGGCCCAAATGCACACCTTTTCGAATTGCTAAAGCCTTTGCCAAAGAAGGACTAATACAAGAGTGAAAACCACTCCCCAAGGCGTCCACATCAGCAAGAAGAAATTGGAAGATCTACGAGAATTAATGTGCCAAAGAATTAATGTACCACACAATTGGAAGATCTACGAGAAAAAGAAAACACACAAGAATGAAAACCACTCCGCAAGACCTTCACATCAGCAAGGATAACCCGCACCTCTTGGCTAATAGTTGTTTGACCATTCAGCATGTTAACAAGAGCTTGCAAATCGCTTTCCACAATAACTGCTCCCAAGCCTTGTTGAAGGCCCAGCCGCACGCCTTTTCGAATTGCTATAGCCTCTGCCAAAGAAGGACTAGTGTGCCACCGTATTCCTCCAGATTCAACAACTACAAACCTTTCATCACACTCTCCGATCACTACACCATACGCCCCGCACAACACCTCTCTTTTCCAGGCACCATCCACCTCTTGAAGTTCGCTAGGTCATAAACCTCATGAAAAATTGGGTAACAGGTGATATGAGTTTGTATAATGCGTTAAATTCCTTGTATCATCCATACCATTGACCATCTAGAACCTCCGTTCATCATCTTAATAAAGTTCCACGATTTTAGGTAAATCCAAATTTAAACCTATGCGTTTGGATTTAAACAAATGTCTGTCAGTTTAAAGATTAAACATCGATGGACGAACGGGTGCGATGGCAAACCCATATCATTTCGTAACATCATGTCTCTCCATAATTATTTTGACCCTTGCAATATGTTCATATTTTATTTGGGTCCCTGGTTGGGATCTTGTTTATACCATAATAATTTAGGAAAGTGGCCATTGATTGATCGACTGGGTCAGATGCCGACACGTGGCAACAACAAATGGCTAGTTTGACTATGGTTTATGCAGGGCAGCGAACTAAATGGCATAATTATTTTGACACTTGCCATATGTTCATGCTCTCATAATTTAATTAAGTATCTGCTCTTTATTTGGTATTCTATGAAACAAAAACTTAATTATGAGAGTTCTAGAGGCAAAATTTAATTATGATGACCGTTTAGAATAAAATGATCAAAATAATAAGATTTTCGCGTTGGTTCAAGCATACTGAAATTTGGAGCACTTAATTTTTTAGACCGTTTATATATTAAAAAAATATGGTTAAAAACTTAAGTGTTCCAATTTTCAATCCGTTTGAGCCGGTGCAAAGATCTTTTTATTCTGATCATATTATTTTAAAGGGTCATAATTAAATTGTGTCTCTAAAACTCTTATAATCAAGTTTCTGCTTTATAGGGTCCCAAATAAAGAACAAATACTTAATTATGAGAGTTCTAGGGACAATAAAATTATGATGTTTGCACCGATTTAATAAGATTGAAAATTGAAACAATTAAATTTTTAATCATATTTTTAATATATATATATATATATAAATAGTAAAAAGAATTAAACTAATTGAGTGTGAGAAAGTGATGAGAGAGAGAGAGAGAGAGAGAGAGAGAGAGAGAGAGAGAGAGAAATTAAACGGGCTGGATGAGCCAAGTGGTGACCTGGCAGTCATCTATGCCTTTGCCGCACAACCTTTGCACACGGCCCCGCCGTGTACAATTTAATCTCCTGGTTGAAAACATGCATTGTAGTTAGAGACACGTGGCGAATAATCAAGGAACAAGTGAAGCACATCCGAGTCATGGCTAAGGCAGTTGATGATGGAGAGCACGATGAGGCGTCCTATCAAAATAAGCACCTCGCTCAGGTGGTGTTCCAACTATTCAAAAAAGAGGTTTTTGAAAAAAGAAAGTAATTTCAAATTCAAATATAAAGAAAATGAAAAATAATTTTTTAATTTTTTTTGCACCATTTAAAAGATTTCAATGAGATCTATCAAACAAGATCCATATTGATAGAAAAATTATTTGCGTCAATACATGATTTTTGACCTTGAAATTACCTTCTTTTTTCCAAAACCTTCTTTTTGGATAGTTGGAACACCACCTCGGAACATGGAGAAAGATGAGGAAGAAAAGAGAGAAGTAACCACTTGATTCAAACTTAAGGAGGGAACTTCTTCAAGTTTGAAATTCAAGTCGAAGTAGCAGCCTATAAATACAAGAATCGAAGATGTTTAGAACCCCCAATCAATCGTCCAAAGGCTTCTGCTTTTTATCTATACTTTACTTTTCTTGCACTAGGAGTAACTTGTAACTTAATCGTTCATTCGACTGTGTTCTCATTGTTGATTGACTTCTACCTTGAAGTATAATAAAGTTCATTTATTATTCTTCTTCCATTCTCCATTCACTTCGCTAAGTTTGCTTTCTGAGAAGTCCTGAAATATGGCAAGAAACCAAACTCCACCATCACAAACATCCACATTCTAGCACGCAAACAAATTCTCTGTCGATACTCGATCATTGACAGCACCTAAAACAAACGGTAAACAGATCCACTTGAGGTACTATTGTTTGATCAGTCGTTCTATTGAGTAGGAATTGCTTGTTTGTTCTCCTTCTCCGTAGCCTTGGTTATGATATGAGACTAAAAGAAAGGGATAAAAGCTGAAATGAGAAGTTTGAGGTTTGCTACATGAAAAATGGGTGTTTCTTGTTCTCCTTTTTGCTTTTTGATGTGCTTTAGGGGATTTGAACTTGGAAGAGAGTTTATAACTCTGTTTTAGCCTTACTCAAACTAATGTTTTGTATACAACTCTCACGTTGTTGAGCAAGCGCCAAGGCAAAAACCTCTTGGATAATTTTTCACTTCCATAGAAGTTTGATGACGGGGGAAGGTGTTTGAAGTTACTACAAAACACGTGACATTAAAGAATGAAAAATTCCTAAATAAAATTCTAATTCTTGTAGACCAAGAATTATTTCTAAAGAAATAGGAAAATAGAATTACTCAAATAAAGAAACATAATATTTCTAAAGCTAAAAGGAAATTGCTAATCGAGATTTAATTCTTGAATCCTAAAAATTAAAATATATTCAAGAATCTTTGTCCTACATCACATTCTCTCACAATACATCACATTTAATTTGAAAAAAAAGTGTACTTATTTCCCTTAATGAAACAAGGCCTATGAGCTACGGTGTAGAAATAAAATTATTGTATCAAATTTACACATGGATATATCTTCTTTGTTTTTGTTGTTTTTTTTTCCAATAACCAGAATAAAGAGAATAATGGATAATGGAACCCGAAGAGAACCAGAATAAAGAGAAAAATAGATAATGGAACCCGACAGAGTCCACTGTATCAGAGCAGACTTAATCCACTAACCTAGATCTCCCACTTCAGCAGGAAGAGGACACCTCCACCGACTATGATCTACAGAGCACTGCCTCCACGGTGGAAGAGGGGCAACGGATAGAGGTTTGGGGAGGAGGATGGGGGTGAAGGGAGAAGGAGAGAAAACCTCCAAAATCTAAGATTGAGAGATGGAAAAACCCCATGAGAGGGAGAAATCCCTCCCCTCCCGTAACCCATTGGAGTGTAAGGGGAAAGAGGAAGATGGGCAAGGGCAGAAGTAGTGAGAGACAAGAGGAGACAGCTGACCCCACTGCCTCCGCCTCCCAAAATTTTCTTAGAAATAAGTATAATTTTTACCCCATTTTACTCATTTGACCCCACTTTAAAATTTATTTTTGTCTCTATCCACATAGTGGTTTTGTATTTAGGAAAAAAGAGGGGTCAAAATAGAATCACCACCTACAAAATTTCCAAACATCGGTTTCATTCGTTCTTTTGAAAAAAAAAAAAGAAAGAAGAAGCTAGTTTTCCTTCGCTTCTGCCTTCCAGGAGATTTTTCATCGTATTTCTCTTCTTGATCATTTACAAGTATTTCTCTTCTTGATAGTTTGGTTGTGTATATAGAGAAATGTATTTTTGAAACCATTACAAACAAGGCTTCATCCATCGTTTTCAAAGTATGAAAAGTCATCGAGGTCAATTGTGAATCTAAGTTACATTTTGTTATTTTTTGATTAACTTCTTTCAATTAACAACTAGAAAAAGTGAATCATATATAGTTTAAATTTTCGACCCCACTTATCGAAAATTCTGACTTTGCCATTGAAAATGGGGGGTGACGGCTTCTTTAAGGTGTGTGTGTGTGTGAGAGAGAGAGAGAGAGAGGGAGAGAGAGAGAGATAGGGGAATCTCATGATATAGGTATTTCTAAATCCATTTTAGACAAATAAGACGACACTTTAAATAGGCCACACATCACATTCAATGAAGCCTATGTATAGGGGCCAAGTGTGTAGATGGACACTGATGGCGTGTATAGGTCCCACGTGAATGTGATTATATGCACACGTGTGTATGATTTGTACGTGGTTGTATGTGGTTCTGGCAAGGGTGGGAATATTATGGCTACATTTGTCCTGGTTAGAAACTTAGGCTCCGTTTGTTTGGACGTAAAATATTTTAACTATTTTTCGGTGTTTGGTTGTGTAAAAAATGAGAAAAATATTTTATATGTAAAACATTTTCCATCAATTGGATGAAAAAGACTTACCCTTTAATCTTAATCTTCAGTAAGTTAGTTTTCGAAATGAACTTGATGTCTTCTATTGCAATTCTTACTACTTAGTTTTTTCGATCGTCAGTCCTGACCCACGTTCAATTCCAATAATCTCATATCTCTCCACCATTTAAGCTCCCCCCCTCTCTACACTATTTTGTTGATTTTTGAAAATATTTTTAAGTGTCAACCAAACACCGAAAAATAAAAATTTAAAGTTTGTTTTCTGAAAAAATATTTTACGCGGAAAATATTTTATATTGTAAAACATTTTACATCGAAACAAACGGAGCCTTAGAGACGGTGGAGAAAAATGGCAAGTGTTTGCGCCATTATTGGAGTAGGGCAAGTGTGAGTCGAAATTCCACTCTTCATCCTTGTTATTAAAGAAAGAATTTGTGTTTTGGTCAATGGAAGAGCTGGTTGGAAGTTACCTACTCGAGGAGGGAGGGGAAGGTAATGATAAGGCGTTGTATTCCATTCCCATTTCGAAAGACATAGTTTCATTGAAGGCTACAGACTCGGCTTCTTTCATAGAGAATGTTGAGATCTCTTGATTTATTTTGCTACCTAAAAACATTTTGCCACTTAAAAACATAAACGACGATTGCTGTTTCCGATAGTGAAAAATTTGTAAATTTTTATTTATGGTTGAGAAGTTGTTAGGTGTTTTCGATAATGAATAAGTTGTTGATAGGTTTGTGAGTAGAGTTACTATAGTAAAAATGGTTTTTGCTGACAATATTTTTGTTAGTGGGAACGAGATAGCAAAATACTACTCGCTCTGTCCCTTTTTAAGTGTTTTGCTTTGTAACTCCAACTTATTAAAAGAACATCATCATTATACATTTCACATCAACTTTTTTCTCCACTTTCCTTACTTACCCATCATCATTACGCTTTTACTCACTTACTTTTCAAAATGAAATCTACTTTTAGGGACAAAACAGACAATTCACCAATTTTTACCCAATAACTTTACAAAATGGACACTTATTAAGGGACAGTCCAAAATGGAATACCGGACTATAAATAAGGGACAGGGAGTAAATTTTTTTGTTAGCGGAAACGAAATGATAAAATGCGTTAAGTTTTTCAAATTTTTTGTTAGTGAAAACACTCCCTTACAACGTGAAAATGTCCCTATTTGGAACGCTTCTACTAATGCGTAATTATTGTTTGATAATTCTTGTCAAGAAGTATTTACGAATGCGGTGATTGTATTTTCTCTTATAGCATGACATTCATGTCCTTTAGGGCGTTATAACCCTTCTGAATCAATGTTTGCATTCGAATTCTCTCCCATTTAAGTAGCTTCTCTCCCTTCTCTTTAAGTGTCTGGATCAAATAGTCCGTCCAATTAGGCAACTACATGTCTTATTTTTTATGATTCAAGTTATTATTTTGTAGTGTTTGGAAGATTTTGAGGTGTATCATTTAAGCAAAAACTCAAAAGCAATTGGACATAGATAGCAATCTAATCGATTGACATGTGTACTAACAATGGATGATCAAAAACTGTGAGCAAAAAAATTAACGATAACCGTGATCCTAATATTTTTTGAGATCCAATCAATTTGATTCCATACGTTGAAAAAATGCACGACGATCTTCTTGATTAACCGCTCAAATCATCTAAATAGGTCCCGCAATAGGGTACATGAGAGATTATTTACTTCAACATGTAAAGAGAAACCAGTCCATAAGTTACACATTAAGTCTCGAGATTTGAGTGGTTTCGCAAAATATAACAACTTAAGAACAGGTCCCTCGACCTGGAAATACAAGATGAAAACATACTAAAAATCATCCCGCAGAAGAAATGAGTCAGAATCGATAATGCAAGACAAAATTTATTTATTTTTTAAATAAATCCAAATGGTACAATTTGAGACAACCATAGGCACTGCAACAAATAGAAGAAAAACAACAGGGACTGCCACAAAACCATGTAGCATCAATTAAGCCACTTAAAAAGTTTTTGGTAATCTTGCATTTCTACACATGTACTGGTATGGGGGGAAACGAATGATAACCTTACTTTTTTCACCAACCAAGCAAAGCGCGAATAATCCCGATGATATCGCTGCCTAGGAGAGCCTTCAGTAATCTTAGCTTCCCAGGTGTGTATGGAGGGTACCTTGCAGGTGCATCACCAGCAAAACTTCGGTAGAGAACTGCTTTCTTGTGGGAGAATGTGTCGAAAGAGAATTTGCCATGGCATGCACCAATTCCGCTTTCTCCAACTCCACCAAATGGTAAATGTGGGTTTGCAAACTGTTTCATGATTGTTTTTTTTTAACACAAATTCGTTAGTCAATCAATCCGGAACGAGAAAATGAATTCGACTAGGAACATAAACACGGAGTTGGCAATTTCGGTAAATGTTGCTATTCTAGTGCTTCCAAGTGCGTGCATGCATATATAGCTACAGCCTACATGTTTTGTTTAAAACTCAAAATTGATTTGACTAAGCAACACCAAGCCACAACACATGGAGGTACGCATTATATGTATCCAGCACTATGAAGGAAAATCTCTGGTTCTTCAAAAATTCTTCAGCAATGCTACTTTCCATGTAAGCCTTACGAATATCAAAAATCACATTCGCCCTCTTTCCTGATGAAGTTTAGGCATTCAGAACATGTGTCTAATCTTCAGAATAAGCAGATTCAATTTCATTAACATTAAAGCCTGATAAATAATAATAATACCAGACACTCAGATTATGTGGATACTCCTTAAAACGTTACTTCCATATGTAAAGAATAGACCACGAGCTTTCCAAATAAATGTATGCAAGAATGTATGCCGGGATGCATATTTGAAAATCTGCAGGGAAAAAGTAGTTTTTGTGGTACGAGTTCAGGAAAGAGTTCTCACATGCATGCCAATATCATTGATGAGCAAACCCCCTGCAGAGATATTCCTCACAAACTTCCCTTTGAGGATCTTGTTGTTGGTGAATAAATAGGCCGCAAGTGGCTTTTCTCCGGAGTTGATAACACTGAAACTCTCCTCAATATTGTCCACCTAAACAAACCAAATGAAGCAATTCGATGATTGACACCTATCCACAAATAAAGAAAGGTTGCATGATTTTTTACTCCACTAAATTAAAGACAAAAACAAAACTACCACAAAAAGGAGTTTCTTTCTTTACTTCTTTCAACGTATTCCCAGCCAAAGACTCCCATCTAGGAAGCTACATTCCAGATAAATTGATCTCAAGTCCATTAAAAAGGCCCCTAAAACATTTCATGTAGTGAGCGTCCGAAAGAGGACATGTTTTCCTATTGCTAAGTGGAACATCATACAGAAATTATAGCTACCACTTGTCCAGCATGTGAGTGAAAATTGTATCAGTTGATCCCTTGACGCTAATTGTCAGCAATCAGTAATTTTCCCATTTTTTGTTGAGCCTTTAAATACATAAAGTGACAACAAGACAATCCAACGGCGCGTCCAGAATTTTACCGTGACTATGGGAAGTAAAGGGCCAAATATCTCCTCATTCATAATAAGAGAGTCGTCTGGGACATCCAGCAAAATGGTCGGAGAAATTTTTCTGCAACAATTGGAGGACTCATGAATAGTATGAAGGGCTCATCTGTTTTATCTACTAAACTTCAAAATCGATAAACGTGATAGAAGTATGCAGTTGAACTTACAGGCTGTCTTTGTTTCTTCGACCTCCATGGACTATTTTACCAGAAACCTTATCATCATCCAAGAGTTTTGTTAAACGAGCAAAGTGGTTGGAACTCACAATGCAAGACAAGTCTTCAGATATCAACGGGTCCTTTCCAAAGAACTTCTCCAACTCAAGTTTCAGAGCATCTATCTGTTGACGAGTTCCATATGAAGGAATCAAATGCATATCATATGTGCATAACTGCATATATTTATACAGAAACGTGGATAGAAAACAAAAAGTTTACAGAAACCTACCAACTTTGGAGCAAAATCTTTGGTTGTTATAATGTGATCAGCAGCAATACATGCTTGGCCATTATTTAGTGCCCACTTTCCTCCAATAATACGCCTTGCTGCGACCTGACAAACACATACAATTCAACTATGTCATGACAGCAAACAAAAGGATTTGGAACCACAGAAAAGGTTGTGCTGGAAAAGGAAAGAACTATACTGTTAGATTTATGTCAGAATCAACAATAACAGGACATTTTCCTCCCAGCTCCAAAGCTACAGGTGTAAGATGCTTTGCAGCAGCAGCCGACACAATGCGTCCCACTTTTCCATTGCCTGCAAATCATTACTTAATTAGACATAAATATAAACAATGGTAAGATTCTATAAATCGTACCCAGGACCAAATGTTGAACATTACACTACCCAAGGTCAATGCATTGGGTAGTGGGAGCATTCCACATGTATATGTTTATTTCAGCTGCAAAGCTTTTCTTCCACAGAATGAATAATAATATAAATTAGGGAAAGAACACCAAGTCTTAGTGCTTTTGCGGTTCTCTCTTTTACAAAGGTGAAAATAAATGGCGTGTGCTACATTCGAAAGGTGCAGCATTGCATACTAGGTGGATCCGTGGATGTAGAAATAGCCTAATCCGAGACAATTAGTTGCAGTAAATTGCAGCCAATCTCAAGAAGATTAATTGCAATCCAACGAGCGTTGCAATCTTCAAAAATCAAATCCCTGTGCTTGATTGTGTGAGTGTGAGTTTCTGAGTGTCCTGGGTTTAAACACCTCCACCATGTCATTACCCATCTGCACTACTTTCACATCCAAAACTAGTTCACCGGCATGTTAGCCGGATTAAGGGATGCACTCCCTACTTATAATTGGCCTACCCCTTCTGTTGTTTGGCTTGCTACAAACAAAGAGGTCCCCTTAATCCACTGCCTCCAAACAGCGCCGTATCTCGTTCACAACAAACTGCGACAACTACAGTACCCAAATGCAAGCTAGGATGGTAGGTTTTGGTCTCCTTAACGTTGGTGAGGGGAGAGGTGACATTTGTCGAACCGCAAGGTCTGCAACATCCTTCCAGCAGAAACCGTAGGGAGGATCAGGTGTAATTAAAACACTACACAGTTGAACATCAGAACTCTTATCACCACAACCACCTGAAGAGCTAGTAATTAATACACCCGTCGAATAACTCCATTCCTGTTACCTCTTCAGATCCTTCAAGTAAACATTAGTCCCATAAATTATGATTTTCACCCCCTTTTTGGATAAATGCACACTGCTTCTTGTCTTTTACTGAAATGATTACACATAAAAGTTTCACTAAAGAACAAAAAATGGAATGCATTTAAAAAAAAATAAAGGGAGTATGGAAATCACTACCCTAGTGATTGGGACTTCAGGCTCGGTTTGGTTTGGTATGGAAATCACTACCCATTTAAAAACAAGTCCACGATTTGACTCTATATCATTGAACTGTTGGCAAATCTAAATGGAAAATGCCTTTCCTGTCCTTTACATATTGTTTCCACCTTGGCCCTTATTCGGAAACACGAGAAGGAAAAGCCTCAACCCAGCGATATTGTCCCAAATAGCACCTTGTTCCCTCTAAACATGCAAACCCCCTATATATATCCTCAGAGTGTACCTTTCTGTTATAGGGCAGACCCCATGCTTTAGGAAACAGCCATTGCATTAGAAAACAACAAAACAATTACAATCAGGGTTCAATGACAACTTTTCTCCTCAAGGCACAATTGTCGGTAGCACAATTCAAAAGGAACTTCACCTTTCGTTCCAGATCCAAAAGGTTAAACAGATTCAACCAGGAGAATGAAAGTCTCAACTCTCAAGAAAAACATGCAAAAGTACTATTTTTTTTTAGCACTCCTTAAAAGTAAAAATCTTTCCACCACCTCTAATCCATCAGTTCCAAATGATGGTGAAGATCAACCAGGAAATAGAGAGTTTGAGAGAATGCCTTCTAAAAGAGAGTATTTCACCAGCACACGCAGCAATCTACTCATATCACACCAGCTCACTACACCAGTTGCCACCTAAATTTGCATAAATGAAAAAAACAGAGGACTATCTCTGACTGGCAAAAAAAGGACATTTGAGGATGCCCACCAAGCATTGCATCGGAAACTCAAGATTACAACCAAACCAACTTGGCAGTTGCCTCCACTGACATCTCACGGTGCTTTAACAACTCACATCAAAGCCATTATCACTCATTCGAATATTCGACCTTATATCTCTTGATACCATAGAGTCCCTTATATTCCCACGTGTAAACCTCCTCTGATTAGACCGAAATGAAATCATCACAATGTGACATCATGGGTCTCCCGTTCTCGAATTTAGATCCATGCCCATTCATTCCATCCCTGTGTCAACATGAAAGTACACTAAACCAAGTAGCAGACAACTAGAATACAATGGATGATAGCCAAAAAAAACTTGCAGTTCCAAAAAAAAAACTCAAAACTCTTCAAATTACTAGCAAGCAGAAAATTTCATTTCCCATTTCCCCAACCATTAAAACAACATTATCACAATTATGAGAAAAGATTCAGACAGTATGAGGGCAGTTTTGTCAAGTTATACGGCGATATAGAATCTTAAGATCCTTGTTGATAAGAAGTTAAATAAAAAAAGGATTTGGGGAATAACCTGTATAAAATATCTTATCCCACTTTTGCTCTAGCAGGGCAGATGTTTCAGGAACAGCCCCCTCAACAACTTTTACTGCAGAGCTGTCCAAATATTCCCCAAATAATTTTGCAAGCAGTGAGGATGAGGCTGGAGCAATTTCTGATGGTTTCAAAACCACGGCATTGCCAGCTGCAATAGCTCCAATGACTGGGTCGATAGATAACACTGCAAAAGAAAGATCATAACAGAAGAAATATATTATGGCAAGATCTAAATATTCTTCACTGTAAGCGATTCTTAATGACAGGTCATAATAATATGGAAAATGTCAGGTCAATGTAATATTAACAATGAACAAATCTAATGCAAGAGTGAAGACTCAAAAGAAGGAGCTGTTAGAAAACTTAGTGCAGAAAATCAGGAGCCCTCAAATTTCTCAGTGAATTGCTTGAGCCTGATACATTCGGTGCCATGAAGCTAGACAAGTGAGATAATATGCTTCCTTAAAGGTAAAACAAAAAAACTTTGTGAATCAGAAAAAAATGAAGGTACAAGCAGATCAAATTTCTGATCCAATCCATGTTTTGGGCAACTGAACTAGACACTATTGGTGAGTACTACCAGTGCCCTTCCCTCGCAGGTCTCCCCTCATCCAAGGTTAACAAGATCAGATGACTATGATCAAAAATGAGGAAATACAGCCCCTTTTCTTAATTAGCTTCACCTCCAACAAGAAGCATTGGACTATCTAAGAAAACCTTTCAACAAATACAGCAGATAACGAGCTATGTAGTTTGTGCTTTCCGATGCTCTGGACTATGAATGAAGGAAGCATGGTAATGTGCACAAAAATTGATTTGGGTCTCTAGCCTTCCCTCTCCCTTTCGGCTTTGATTTGGGGGCATTGTTCCGCAACAAAACATCCTTTTGGCTCCTCGATTCTTGGAGGTGTAAGGGGGCCACTGTTTCAGTGGTATTCTGAGGGCAACATTTTGTGCATATATTTTCAAAGGTTACGTTTGTTATTGTTATTCGGACCTAGATGGGTTTTGTTATTGTTGTTGCTGTAATGAGCAATGTAGTAGTACAAGAACCAAATGCACATATTCTTGAAAATTCCAAGAAGAGGGATATTAGACACTTCGGCCACCATAATTAACTAGTTATGTCTATTTCCACCCTTCAATTTTCGTCAAATTACAACCAATGTAAAAAATTGTGTCCAATTAAATTGTGTCCATAATTGAAATTGAAATGCTAAAACAATGTGTATAGTAACATCTACAAGTTGCCGGAAAAGAAAAAAAAACATCTACAAGTTCAACCGAGTTAACTTTGAGGCCAACAGGAGGATCCAATACCGAGACCTGAACGATGTATTTGTAACAGAAGTAATAACTTTTAGGAATGAATAGGATAAAGACATCCATAAGTTAAATAACGAATGCTTAAGTCCCAATATTAAAAACTGCAAGCAATTTCTGAATGGGAAAAAAGCTAAAAAAAGATCTCTCTCTGCAGGGATCATACCTTATCATTAAGTTGACTACATAAGGAAAATAAAGAAAGGAAGAAGATATTTAACATACTGAAAGGATAATTCCATGCTGATATCACCAATACAACACCAAAAGGTTCTGGCACTATTTCTGCTGATGAAGGAAAAGTGGTTATTGTGGTTTTAACCTGAAAAATACGACACGATTGTCTTTATGTAATCATGACCAATTTAATAGTTTTTGCTATCTGTACAGAGATTCACCTTTTCTGGCATCATCCAATGCTTTAACCCTTTTAGTGTGAATTCACATGAGGACTTAAGCATGACAACCTGCACAATATAAAACAATCTAACTCAGTGGAGAAAATGTACATTGGAACTGTAAAGGAACAGAGTTTAGGAAAGTGTGTATTTCGTACATATCCATACAAAGGAGTTCAATATAATCTTAACAGGACAAAAAAAGCTTGTCCAAATGGACTAAGTTTATTTCAACAAAACCTTCATGAAACTAAATGGCTCTTCTTAAAACAGCATAGCCATTAACTCGTGCATGAAACTACAACGAATATTTGCCAATCAATATGGTTTGCCTCTCCATTTTTATCAAATATTGAATTAAAGGTTGAAATGTATGAGATGTCTAAAGTAGAGGGGTAAACTGGTTTAAACAAAGGCAAGTGATCTCACAACTACACGGAAATTGTAAATTTCAACTCCGAGTTACTTAAATACTTAAAGTCACTTAAATCCATCACCATTTTCTCAGATCTGGTCTTAGATCTGTTAGGTAGTCATAGCCTGTCGCCATTGATCGCATCTATTCATGTTGCACGCACGGTGGGCAACCATCCCTGGCCATGTAGAGTCCAATTTGTAGCAGTGGTGAGAGATAAAACTTTTTGCAGTGATGAAGACAGCTTGGCGGAGCTATGAAGACTAGAGTTGTGGAGAAAGTGGATATTTTCTCTACTTTTTTGTTTCCTTTATTCTGGAGGTTTTCTTTTTAGTTTCTGCACTAATAATACCTCCTACATTGAAGTTTTAAGTCCGTCCTGCGCGGAGATTTGTATCCTATTCTTTGTGGTCACTTTCTCCTGAATCTCCTCCTTGCATGAAGGTCTTCTTCTCTCTTTGGTAGTTTTATTCTATACTGATGCACATTAATATTCGTTATTTTGGCGGTGATGAAATATACCTAGGCTTCATACCTTTCCAGTGAAAAACAAAGTTACTTTAAATGCTAGACTCCATAGTTCATGCAAACGCACAATATACCACACGGGCTGACTACATTTCAATCGTTAAGGCATTATATTAGCATTTAGTTTTCATAAACCAAGAAACCAACAGAAATAGCTTAACCATCAGAACTCACCAATTACTAGAGTAAACGTGTCTTGTAATTATTAGATCAGGATTTCAAATTATGTATGGGAAATGTAACAGTAGAAGTTTTAGTGTTCTATCTTACCTATTCATTTACTAGTGGTCGTAGATTATCCAACGCTTTACTGCCTTATTGACTTGAGCATGCTCCATGCCCTCAGACTAATATCACACTTTTCAAATTTCAATTATCAGCTGAAAAGGGCAACTTATTGACTTCGGCATGCTCCGTGCCTTATAAACATATCACACTTTTCAATTTTTCAATAGACTGAAAAAACAGATTTTTAAACAGGAAGTTCTTTCAATTTTAATTCAAATGGACTGTTAAGAGACGAAAATATAGTCAAACAACATATTAGTGCAGTCAAAATAAATTCCTAAAATTTGGTAGAAATTTGGCCGTACTAAAACCGAAGGAGTTGGTTTGGTCAAGGAGATTTAGGGAATTGTCCTGTCCAAAGTCTTAGGTTTGAAACCTCCTACATACTATTAATTCTTATGGGACCAGCCAATGCAAGGCATTGGCTCGACTTGAAATGAGCTCTCCACTAGAGGACAATGAAATTGGTTCCCAAGGATTAGTGTTGGTGCACATATGCGAACACCCTAAGTAATTAAGAAAAACTCTGAGGAACTAAGTTTGTACAACCTAGACCACCCATGACTATGGTCTAAGCAATATTTGCAATGGAAAGCTGGAGTAGGTGTGTTAATAAATGCTCCTACCAATAACCAATATAAACAAATTTTAATGTCTGTCATAAAAGTTTTTTCTCAAGGAAACAATTCCATGCGGTATTTTTCACTTCTCACTGGTCCATCCCTGTAGGCAAGCATTAAATGTAAAACCCATACTTCCGTTATGCATGAAAACAATACCAAAACAAAGACAGCTGTAACATACACACAATAGTATTTCCAAGGACCATGGGACTAATAAATTCTCTGAACATTAAGGGCTACGAAACAGCCATTAATGGCAAATTGACAAAAACACTTGCCAGCACCAGAAAGCCGGAGGTTGTCATTTGAAAACAAAGAACGGATAAAGATTTTTCTCACAATTTTATACGTGGCAAAATATGATTCATATTAATTATCAATAGAACTAATCACGACAACAATTCAACTACATTAATCGTAGAAACTCAATATGAACAGTCTGAGTCTCCCTCTATACATTCAGTTTAAATAGAAACTGTATTTGGTTATTGCCGAACAATTATGTCTCGACAATAACCAAACACATGGAATTTGAACAATTTAAGTCTCTCTCAATTTATTGTAGTAATTGGTAAACAACAAGAAATCCGACTACACTTGTATTTCCCCGATTTTTTAATTTTGTTTTTCCAGTAAAACAGGATATCCCGAACCAACTTGCGCACACATGAATCCTTACAGCCCTCCCACAGGCCACAACCTTTTCACATCCTTACGCGTGTGGAGATGAGGTGGCCTCAATACTCACAGCCCTCTCACAACATTCTCATACGCTTCCACTTGGGGTTGAGGCGTCCCCAAGAGTTTCCGGAATGGAGAATCGAACATGAGACTTTAGGTGAGAACAAACCTAAATCCCGGACCAAGACCACCGGGACACGAAAGCTGGTGACACAAAACCGTGACACAAATCCCTATACATTCAACATGCATTTCTCTTAGAGCATCCACATCTTCCTCTTTACTTCCCTCTTCAAACAAAATAAAGAGCCAAAAATGAAAAAACTCCCCAAAACCCCCTACATCAGGCTCTCTCCCTCCCTCTCAACTTTGAAAGATTTCTAACTTTGCTACAGTAACTTCTTATTCCAAGAGTCACTATTCACTTTTTACTTATTATTTTAATATTTTTATTCCACCGTTCACTGCTACATTGACTCGGCTTAATATTTTTTTATACTTTACTTGATTCTATGACTCTCTTAGTGGTCTTATAGGAAAGTCCTAGGGAAAAATATAAATTATGACCCTTTAGGATAAAATGATCACAAAAATGAAATCTTCACATCGGTTCAATCTGATTGAAAATTTGAGCAAATAATTTTTTTTAGACTATTTATATACAGTAATAAATAACAACTTAACAAGTGAACAATTACTCGAAATGAGATAACTTGATGCTTTTTTTAGAATAGCGAAATAATATTTTTAATGGAATAACTTTAATATAAAGAGTGATGATGCAGTAGAAACTTTAAAAAGTGAAAAGTAACTTTTACCCCAGTAATTCTTTAATGTGTAAATTGGTTCAAAATATAGAAAGCCTGATGCGGATGCTCTTAAATCTTATCCAATAGGTCAACAGGGGAGATACAATAACCCACAGAACGATCCGAATTCCGTAGAATGATAAAAAAAAAAATCTCAAATTCTTATCTTTACGATACACGTTTATGCACGCATATACAGAATCGAACGCACAACAACAAAACAGTGCAGAAATGAATTCAAACGATCGAAATATAAACGTTTATGCACGCATATACAGAATCGAACGCACAAACAACAAAACAGTGCAGAAATGAACTCGAACGATCGAAATCGACTTGGTCAACTGAGGAATAAAATGAAGCAATTATTGAAATTCAGTTAACCTCAGTGACGTAGGCTTCGAGGACGGGTTTGGAGAGGTCGGAGCGAAGGGCTTCGATGATGTCATTCTCGCGTTCGTTCAACATCTTCAACAGGCTTCTCAACTGCGACGCTCTCCATTCGTAGCTCCTCGTCTTTCCGGTGCCGAACGCGTCTCGCAAATCCTTCACCAGCGACGAGGCGGCCTCGGAATCGAACGCCGGTTTCTTCTCCTCGTGCTCCAACGTCATTTCCAATGCACTGCCGTCTAGAGAGAGAGAGAGCTGAGAAGCAAGTGTGGACGTAGAAGAAACAGGAAAAATAATACTATTACTGTATGTGTGTATGCATATATAGAGAGAGGGAGAAAGTGTCAGAGAGGGGGCGGGGCAGGGTAGTACTGGAATTTTGGATGCTTCCGGTTTTCCGGGCAGGAGAGAGAGAGAGAGAGAGAGAGAGAGAGAGAGAGAGAGAGAGAGGGGTTTAGGCCCACGCCCAGGGATGTTACTTGTATTGGGGAAGACTTGTACAAAACGATACGATTTCCCTGGTCCTAATGCCTACTGGCTTCGGTGATGCGTCTAAAATCAAACAATTAGTAGGGGTATTTCATATGTATTTTTAAATTAATTTATTTCACAATTTTCCCCTATGGTCAAAGTGTTTGGACGAGTTTAGGCGCATTTTAACTAATTTCATCCACTATCTGTCCAAAGGCAGACCATCCATGCCGGAATCAGAGAATTCAAGAAAAATTAATTTCTTGCGGCCATTATCTCAAAAAGAATCGAACATTGGTTAATTATGTGAAAAACACATCCAAAAAAAATGCTAATTTTTTTTTTGTTTTTATCTATCTTTCGTATTCTTTGAAGTATTAAATAGTAGTAGGAAATATCATAATGTTCCAATATACGTACTTTCATATTTGGGTGTGGATGTGATGTAGGACAAAAATGAAGAATTTTTGTATTTTATTTTTATTGTTTTAGAATAAGATTTTGGTTAGGAATATTTTCTTTTAGGTTAGAATTATTAACTTTCCATATTCGGTTTGATTTTGATTTCTGCCTTTATTAAGATTCTTGGTTTACAAGAATTAGGATTTTATTTTAATTGATTAGGAAATATCTTTTATTTAATGCCGCTTGTTTTGGCAGGATTTATTATTTCTTTTACTGTAGGATTTTTAGGGTTAAGGTCTTATAAAAAAGGCTATAGCCTATTCAATTATTCAACTTTTAAAGCTTTTATTCAATAAAATTTATGAGTTTCTCTACTTTTCCTTGTGCGCAAAGTTTGCTCGTGGATTCGAGTTCTATCTCGTTTTGATTAGTACGCAACTAATCACTTCGTGAATTCCGCTGCATCAAGTGGTATGTATCCTTTAGTAGCATTGGGTTCCTGATATGTTGTTGCATAATAATTCATCACATTAGTCTTAAATTAACAATTCAATGTTTTTTTTGGAATTATAATGTCATAACATATGTATATTATGAGTTTCTCTTGATTTTATGACTTATAAAACAAATGATTTAAATCTTTATGACTTTTCTTTTTTAAACACCGGACACAACAAGGTGTGATTATTTTTCATTTAGTATCCCAGGTGGGGATTAACATGCACCAAGGAAAGGGTGGTATTAGCTGGTACTCTTTAGGATTATCTTCCTCCTTATCCAACTGTAAAAAATAATCAGCAGTCATCTTTATCCCATTTTTAGAGTGATCTGCTTTTATATACTTTTGACTTATCCGAAAAGTTTAACATTAGTCCTTCCGGTTTCAATTTCACCCAACTAAACATTTGATTTGAAAATTGATTTCAATGTCATTCTCCCGTTGGCTCCCGTCTATAATTTGGATGGAAAAGGGCCATGTGCCCATCACGTGAGCCTCCCCCAGGGGCATATTTGCCCATTCCCCTCCCTACCCTAACCCTAATCGATTACCCTCGTCCATGCCACTTTTCAGCACACTCAATTATACGCACACCCCAATAATATCACCTCCCTACACACCATTAATTCCACCCCATCTCCCACTACCCCCACGTCAGCCAACAACCCACCCACCGTTAACACCTCTCCCGCTTGAGCCATCTCCCACGGTCCACCTCCCCCGCCGTGCACCTGCACCCTTGGCCTCCTCCGATCACCACCGAGAACTCCATAACCACCAATCGGAGCTCACCTCCTCCGTATTAACATCACCACCCATAACACCACCTCCAGCCCGTACCACTCCTTCCTCCATAACCGAGATCCCCCACAACCAAACTCCACGGCACCACCACCTTTCGGTTCCCCACTGAACCTGCCACCCCCGAGACCACCCACTACCGAACCCATCACCTCCGGCCTGTACCAGCCACCATCAAACTGCCGTACCTCACCACGAACAGTGAGAGGGTGAGTTGTATGCCGTGAGTGTGTGTTTTAGTGTGTGCCGTGAGTTTCGTGCAAGCACCGCCGCCGCACGGGCCCGACGGAGTGCCGTCGGATGCCGCCTTGTAATTTCTAAACCACCACAGCAGTTTTTTTGCTTCCAAAAATTTCTTTCATTCACCCTTTCGAAACAACTCGTGGGTAACCCACAAACCCAAGAAATTAGGTTTTTACCAGATAAATTTGTCCCCTCCAAGAAATTAGGTTCCGAACCCATCACCTCCGGCCTGTACCAGCCACCATCAAACTGCCGTACCTCACCACGAACAGTGAGAGGGTGAGTTGTATGCCGTGATTGTGTGTTTTAGTGTGTGCCGTGAGTTTCGTGCAAGCACCGCCGCCGCACGGGCCCGACGGAGTGCCGTCGGATGCCGCCTTGTAATTTCTAAACCACCACAGCAGTTTTTTTGCTTCCAGAAATTTCTTTCATTCACCCTTTCGAAACAACTCGTGGGTAACCCACAAACCCAAGAAATTAGGTTTTTACCAGATAAATTTGTCCCCTCCAAGAAATTAGGTTTTTACCAAACAAATTTGCTTAATTGATTGGTTTGATTGGATGGGTTGTGTAGAATTCATGAGAGAGAGAGAGAGAGAGAGAGAGTTAAATTATTCATTTTGCTAATTTTTTCTTGGGTTCTCTCTTTTTTTTTTCCTCGGTTTTATGGAAAAGAAGAAGAAGAAGAAGAAGAAAGAGGAGGAGGAGGGGAATGAGCAAATATGCCCTTGGGGAGAGCCCACGTGCTGGGCCGATGTCAATTTTCCGTTGAAATTAGTAACGGCGCCCCACGGAAGGATAACATTGGAACAAAATTGCAAATTGAAGGTTTTATTTGTTTAAATTGGAACTTGAAGGACCAAACTGAACTTTTGCGTAAAATCAAAGGGATATATAAGCAAATCACTCCCATTTTTATCTTACTTTAATCAAACACAATACAATTAATTTCAGTATTCATATAAATCTCATATATTATCTTGTAGGCCCTGCTTATCTCATATTTCTTCATTCTTAATCTCATCTTACCCAATCCTTCTTAAAATTAATTTGACAATCAAACGTGTGCTAAATGTAAGGATAAAGCAAAAATAGAGGGCGGATAATCTCATATTAATTTTGGCACTCTCCTTACGAGTGTCATTAACAATTTGGAGAGTGATGTCCGACGAAGTATTTTTTTTGTTAGCGTGGGAAAATAATAAGCATAGCATGGTCCGAAAATGGCAATAAATAAGTATGATGTGGATGACGATTTGATGTGCTGACATTAACCCCGATAATATGGGAATTTATGAATTGGCCGCGGAACAACTTGGTTGCGGTGGGGCCCACACCCAAATCAGCCATGTTACAATCGGAAAAATTATTGGGGGTCACCGGACATCGCTACGTGGTGTCTCAACACCTCTCAACGCCACACATTTCTATAGGATTCATTACTAAATGTATGGATCGCAATGAAATGTATGGTGTTGTAATAGAAATAGCCATTTCAGCCAATCTGATCCTATTCGCTCCGATACTCATCCCAAACGGGTAGGAAATTTGGGGAGTTTTTTTTGGAGATCAGATAGAATTTGGAGCTTTGGGGAGTTTTTTTGGAGATCAGATAGGATTCGGAGCGGAGATAGACACACATCCACCCCTGTACTTGGTACTTGGGAGTATTTATGATGTGTTGGTAAACTCTGTTTTGGTTGATGTTATTGAAGTTGTGAGAGGCTTTGAGTATGTTTCCATAGAAAAGCCTATTGAAATGAATGAAAAATGCACAAAAGGGTATTAAAAAGTCTAAAATGTATAACGGAGTGTTTTGTCTTTTCTTTGCTGTCAATAGAAGGATGTTTGTCTATTTCTATGGTTGGTTGATGTAATTTTAGAAAACAATATCTATAGTTGGTTGATGTAATTTCCAGTCTGTTTCACTCATGTGTTGGCGATAGTCCATGTTTATTAATGATAATGAAAGTTATGTTTCCATTTCTATAGTAACGAGGCTATTTTAAAAAGTTCTTTTTAAGGTTAGAATCCCTGATTCCTTGTGGGGATTTTTGTTCCTTGTTTGGAGTGGGGATGGAGGAAAAAATTTCCGGTAGAGATCGGGGTGGTGATGTGGAGATTGGAGAGGGCTACAGAATTTCCAATTTTGAGGAGTGGGTGGGTGGATTGGGAACGGGAATAGTGGTATCCATCCTCATCCCGCCCTGTTGCCAATCCTATGTTGAGAGGTGTTGGGGTACCACGTGACGGTTCTTCAAGACCTCTGAATAATTACGTGTTACAGCTTTATCAGCCCCCATGGAAGGCAAAAAGCAGTTTAGGTTGGGTTTGGATTAAATTAATTGTTTTGAATAATAGTTTATGTTCAGTATTTGGCAAGTATATTTTATTTTTTTTTTTGTAATTTTTTTTTGACTTTAATCATTTGTATCAACAACAAAAAATAAATTGATAATAAATGGATCAAATTTCAAAAAAATACGAAGACAAAACCAGTTAAATTTTCTTTTTATATTTTGGCTGTATTTTCACTCATCGATCAAAATAAATAATTAAATTATAAAATTTTGACGCAAACATTAGTTTAACTTCTAGAAAGGTCAATACAGTAGACTGACATTCGTCTTATCAAGTTTTGCATTTTGTATGAGTGTAATTAAAAATCATTTTCTACATCGGAAGAAAATTATTGTATCAAATTTAAACATGGATATTGTGAGATCCCAATTGTCCCACATCGGGAAGAAAATAGAAATGAAAGTAATATATAACTTATCGTGAATAGCTACTGTATAATTCGAGATTAATCTTTTGAATCATGTGATTAGACAAATGATAACAGATATTTCCCTTTCTTTTTCATGGACAAATTCACAAGGGTCGCCGGCCAGATCTGGACGAGAGCTGAAACACTTGAACCAGAACAGCGAAGAGACCGCGAGGCAAGGCCCCGCTGACACAGTGAGCTCCAAATTTAACATTTAACGAAATTGGCATCGAATAATCGTAGCCAGCCAGCCCTTTAATTGCTTGCTTAGGAGAACCGGGCTACTTAATTCTATGGTAAATTTATAAATTTCTAGCCAAACAATGCATAGGGATGACAGTTTGACAAGACATGAATTTTGTCCCCATAATAAGACGATCATATCAATGTGTTTGTGTATAATTTCAACATTTGGTAGTTAAACCTAATAAAATACTACCATTACGTGGTGTATACTTGGGTTCACATTACTTCAAATTTCTTAATCAGAGCTACTATTAAATAAGCCAAACTACTCGAGCTTGACTTGTACTCAAACTTGATTCAATTCGATGAAAGTTCGTAGATCGATTCGTTAAATAAACAAGTCAGATTCAAAACACCTCCTGTATTAAATTACAATTCCGATTACTACTCTTTTAGGGCAACAATGTTTGGCATGGAATTGTCTAATATACGGAATATGTCGATTAGGAAAAAAAAGATTATATCCAATATCTCGGTGGACGTTATGTAGTTATTATTGAGATTTGTGGATTATTTTCGACTTACGAGGACAACATTATTTAATAGGATAATCATAATATGACGCTATTAAAGAGGTTATTATAAGGTAGATTGATTATATTTCAATTTCCAATGAAGTGATGTACCGTTAACATGATGTGCATGTATTGGTTTACTATCGTGCTTGTGGCATGACTCATTTAAATATTTAATATTCATTACAAAATTAGTTGAACTTCTCATGGTGTGCCATGTGCTAAGTTGACACCAAACTTTCAAGATTATTCAAAAGATTCCATTTTAATTTGTCCTTTTGGTATTTTTTTTCCACACTAACTTGTAACTTGTGGGACTTCGTTGGATCAGGCACCAATCAAGATCTTTTTTTTTTTTTTTTCAATCGGTAATACGTGGTTATTCTTATTGCTGCATCAAAGAAACATCGAGGGAGGCTTCCCTATGAACCCAACTTGGAAAATCCTGAAGCCAAGTTATAGGGGTCTCTAAAAATAGGGCATATTTGGCTAAAATATTAGCCACCTTATTACAATTACGAGGAACAAAATTAAAGGAGCAAGAATTAAAGCGACTACCAAAAGATAAAGTATCTCTAATTATGACCTCCAGGCATGCTGTAATTTGTCTCTTCCACTGTAACATGTTGATCACAGTTTGGGCATCCCCTTCAATAGAGTATGAGCTTCCAAGTGAACAAACGGGGCTGGCCAATGCAATGTGAAATCCTTCTGCTTCCACCATTTCTGCTGATGCTCTTCTGAGAATAGGAACAGCCATAGAACTCAGAACATCTCCTGAAACATTCCTAAATACCACTCCCACACCCCGTTACGAGAACCGGGATCAAAAGCACCATCAACATTTATCTTAATCATTCCATGTACTGGCGGTCTCCATGGCACCAATCAAGATCAAGGGGTCAACCATTCCCTATTTCATTTTAATGTGTTTGGGGGAGAGAATATTAGAATCACCTTTTCCAGGGTGCAAAATTTTAATTAGTTTTCTAAATTTTTTTTAATGATTTTTCATCTAACTTTTTGAGTTAATCATTTTCGGCAAGAGAATTAGGAAAATCTAAAAATACAGGCTGAAGTTAAAAAAAAACAAAAATCTAGATAAGAGACAACCTTAAAGGGGGGGCGGGGGAAATCCTGTTGAACTCTTTTAATTCATCTTTAGTTAACTTTTTGGGCCTTATGTTCATAGCCATATAATTTTTAATTCCGTTTGTCTAGATGATGATTAATCGAATAACTTCGATGATAATTTGACAAAATCTTTTTAAAAAAAGGTATAAAAAAAGATAGTGACAAAAATACAACTGAGTAATTTTGTCCAAACGCACTAATCTACTCTTAAATTTGGTTTTTATTACAAAAAAATAAAATAAAATCCCAGCTGGGGGGTTGCGAGAGTGAAATCACATTATGATGACCGCAAACTTTTCTTCCTTCCATTTTTCGAAGTAATTTTTCTTTTTCTTTTTCATTGGGAAAAGAGAAGGAAATTTGAAGGGGGAAAAAAAAAAAAAAAAGAAGCAATTCTGATAATCACAGCTCACTAAGCAATGGATAATGCACACAAAATGTCAAAAAAGTTAAAGAGTTTCAATACACTTTTTAATGAAAATATCAATACATTTTCATGGATAAATACGTCTTTCACATGAATATACTTTTTGCACATTAACCATTGCCCGATGGACTGTGATTATCATTTTTCCACGAAGGAAATAGAAGATCTTAAAAGTCAAATAGTATAGAAAAAGGAGAGAGGTCAATTGTGAAAGAGAAGAATTGGTTGTACCAGCTCTCAACATAATCGCACCTAAAAATCCAGCACATGAAGGAAAGGATGGTTGTTAGGGAAGAACAAGTTTAGGCTGCCAAAAGCTAAAAACTTGGCGTGGTGTTCGGAAGCCCAAATGTTCACGTCAACCTTGAGTGCAATGGATATAGTCATTGAATTGGCTAGGCCACCAAAGCCAAATTATCAACAAGGAAATTTAATTAAGAAAGTGATGCTCAACCCGAAAAGCATGCCCTAAGAGCGGAGGATTTCTTGACATTTCTGATAGACTGTCTTGTACCAAACGCGGGTTTATTTACTGCACCCATTCCATCGAGAGCCACAATACCCCACGAGAGTTACCTTCTTGTTGACCACCTGCCGCAAGCACCATCAGATAATTTTAGAATATACTCTATTAAAAGTGGCGGAGCTAGGATTTGAATTCGGGAGGGCCCGAATTAAAACGAAAGAAAAATCAATCTCAAAATTAGTGGAAAACCTTAATAGTAGAATTAAAAAATTCAAAAAACACAAACCCTAAATCCTAATTTTATACGTCAGAACATGAAATGCTCGTCAGAATCAACACATCCATAGTTTAAAAGGCATTTTTAAAAAAAGAAAAGAAACTACACCTGAAAACATGTATTCGAACTTTTATGGAATTAGTTCATCAAAAAAAAAAAAAAATCTATAGAATTAGTATTGTAGCACTTCTTGCTAGTATTAGAATAAAAATAATTACGTCTTTCAAAAACAAAAGAATAAAAATTATTAGGATATTATACGTGGAGATTACTACTGCCGTAAAGGAGGAAAATATTGTGCGATGAAAACGTGTCATATGATCTCTATTGTTTTTTTTTTGAAAAAAATAATTTTTTTTGCTAAAATTTTTGAAGTAAAAAAAGTTTTCGGATTGGATTCGGATTTTCGGATCAGATCCGAAGTTTTCGGATTTGGATCTGGATTACCACTATCGGATTCGGATAGGATTTGGGTCTTATCGGATCCGGATCGAATCTGGCCCATTGACATGCCTATTCATATGTAAGTTTCATCAAATTGGATTTCAATTGAAGAATTTAGATAGACTGACCGGGCCTAGAACAATTTGAATTTAAATTTGTGTCTACATATTTGTATCCCTTTCCTTGCTCTTACTTTTAAGGACCCGCGCACTAAAGTTTAGTTGTTGGCACCACTGTAGAGTTCCCCATGTGCATCCCGAGGAGTAGGCAATCGCGACAATCATTTTAGTTGTTTTGATCGGGACAATCATTTTATTTGCTAGATCTTGCGAAGAGGTTTATTTATGTGAACAATAGGGTGGATTTAATATTGTGCCACTCCGTTAAATATTTTTCAATTCATAACCCGTCGTCCTTGTTCTTTTTAGACCATAGGAATCCAATCATATAGTTCTTGAATTTGGTCAGATTTTTTTTACATGAATGATGTCTTGGATGTAGAATCTACGAGCGAATAGATTCGATCATCAAAGTGAAACAAGACTAGGGCTGAGCACCAACCTTACCACAAGTTTTTATAAACCTCACTACAGGGCTCAACTAAACCCACAGAGAGCAATGTGGATAGGCCAGTCCAATAACAGAAAATGCTAGGGGTACAGCAAACCCATACAACAGCAGCACATAGATTCATTTTGCGCCCGTTTCGGGTCTCACAAAGATGATCGAAACTGCTCATTTTATTCAAAATACCCTTACCGGTATCAGATTGAGATGATTTTTTACAGGAACCCTAAAAAATATATTAAAAACAAAATGAGCGGCTCTGATCATCTTTGCAGGACCCGATACGGGTGCAAAATGAATCTATACGCTGCTGCTGTATGTGGGTTGTTGTACCTGTAGTGCCAAATAAGGACTAGGGGTGTTTTTGGCCCATATTTTAATAGAGAAGGGCTACAGGGATACCAAAAGTTTAGTTCTGAAGCCCAAATAATTTGGGCTTTAAGCCTTATGCTGGGAACTAGGAACTCTCCCTGCTTATTGGAGCCATATATATAAATGAGCATTACTAGCTTGTTTATATGACAAGTCGATCGCAAACAAGCTTTAATTAAGACAAATATTAGCCGATCTGAAGTAGCTCGATTTTTTTTTTAATGCATAATAAGCCAAATGAGCGCCAAATGAGCCGAGTAGTAGCTTGTTTAAGCTCGGCCTAAAATCTTAATGAACTCCAAAAAAATGTTCAAGCTTGGTTTGTTCACATAACAAACCAATCTTAAACAAGTTTTTAACGAACGAATACAAGTTCAGATTGGTTTGTTTAACTGTCCTAACTAGGAACAAAGATTAGAACACAGATTCGGAAACAATTGTATGCAGAATTTCTTTGATGCACAAATATATACATGCATCGGACAGTTTCGACAGAGTTATTTTCAGATTTGTGTTTTGACTCTATATTTTCCTAGACATTTCCTATGTTAAGAGGATTTCGCTTAATTTCTTTTCGAATAGTTCTGCCTTACCAGCACTCTCATTCTTTTTTTTTTTTTTTTTTTCGAGATTGTAAACCTTGGTTTGGTTTGGTTTGCGTTTTGTTGACTACATAGGATCTGATTTGCCCGGTCAAGTTGTAGAGGCTCCAGTGGGTAGTGCCCTTGACATCTAGACATGGTAATGCAAATTCTATGTCATAAAGATATACTAGACGTAGTCGATGTAACCGGTACTCCATTATTCATTCCCACAAAATGTAAAAAGATAATAATGTCGATAAAAAAATAAAAGAAAATAAGTGGGAAGGAAAGATGAATTTTCGTTTTCTTATTTAAAAAACTAGAAGGAAATTCACAAATTATTTGAACTAAGGCTCCATTTGTTTGGGCGTAAAATAATTTTTGGTAGAATGTTTTACCTATTTTTCAGTGTTTGGTTGTGTAAAAAATGAGAAAAATATTTTACATGTAAAACATTTTTCATTAATTGGATAAAATGACTTATCTTGAATATTCCGTTAGTTATTTTCTGAAATGAACCCGCTGCCTTCTACGGCAATTCTCACTGCTCGGTTTCCTCAATCATCAGTCCTGACCCATGTTCAATTCCAATATTATCAAATCTCTCTACCGTTTAAGACCCTCCCCTCTAAATCTCTCCACACTATTTTGTTGATTTTTAAAAATATTTTTAAGTGTCAACCAAACGCCTAAAAATAAAAATTTGAAATTTATTTTCTGAAAAAATATTTTACATGAAAAATATTTTTCATTGTAAACATTTTACATCGAAACAAATGGACCCTAACAGCCAAGCAGCCAAATAATTGGAAGAAAAGTAAAAAGAAGAAGAAATGAGTTTAGGACCTTTACGCTTACACACTCCTCAGTAAAAAAATTGAAAGACCGCCTTTACTTTTCATCAAAGGAAAAAGACCTCTCTAATTTATTTGGTAATATCAAGAATTAAGGAGGAAACCATCCCTAATAAATGGGTCAAATGGAGATATAAATCCCAATTTATTGGGTTAAATTTCTAAATCGACACCCCTGAATTTTTCCTTAATGACAAATAAACCTTCCCTTATGAGAAATGACTATAGATCTCATGTGGTTCAATGTTCATTTCGACGACACCCCAGTCAACAATTGTTTAACTGAACACGTGATCAAATTATACTAACAAATTCACCCCTTTTGACAGTACAATGAATATTAAAAAGTTTTCAATCTCAATTTTTTTGGAAACATCTTTTTATTGGAGTAACAAATAAAAAATTAATGACTAATAATTAATCTTATCATTTCAGATACAAAAAACTTTATAGTGGCTAAAACAAAGTCATTTTGATTCAATAAAAGTGAGAGCTGATAATTTTTTTTTAATGTTATTATCGAAAAGACTGAATCTGTCAAGACATGTCACCTTCGACCCATTCCACCACGTATTTAGTTGAATAGTGATTGGTCGAGCGGTTTTGATTATTTGCATTGGATTCCAAAATGAATCTCGCAAGACGTGGTATACATCTAATGATGTTCCCATAGCTTTATTAATTTCTCACATGTGAGGAGGTATCTGCCGGATAGGGAAATCTCGGGGTTGTCAGTGAAATTTATACCGCGCCGGCGAGTACCGTAAGGCGTAAGCTCACCACGTCACTTTAAAGAGAAGCGGCAAATTCCACAAGACCCGACACGTGGGAAAATTGCACAGGACCCGACACGTGGAACATTATTCGGGGAATCATACGTTCCCCATTGCCAAACAAACCATCATCCCAAGGAATCCACGCACTCACGCCCTCAATGACAACAATTGGCAAATCATGACACGCCACGTGGACATCAGCCATTCCCACAGCGCGTGCAACGTCCTTCACGTACTCGCGAAGGTACACAAAAGAATCACATGCAAAGTCCACTGTCCACCGCTACTCTCCCTCTCTCTCTCTCATCCGAAAGAAAAATCTCTTTTTATACCCTAACTCAGGAAGGGGAAGACTAGTTTTTTTAGAGAGAGAGAGAGAGATTAGAGGTAATGGCGTCGATGGCTCGGATCTGGTCGTTCTTGTTCATCGTATCGATCATCGGCTCGTCGTTTGCTACTGAGAGCGAGAGTGAAGACGCGCCGTCGAAGGAGTTTGTTCTTACCCTGGATAGCTCCAACTTCCACGACACCGTTGGCAAGCACGATTTCATCGTCGTCGAGTTCTACGCTCCGTGGTAATTGAATTAGTAGGGCTAATTCAGTTGATATTTGTGGATCTTGACTCTGCTAGTATTTTGTTGGAACTTTAATTCTGTTTAGAGTTGCGAAATGTTTGGTTTGTTTAGTTTATTAGGTTAATTGGGGACTAGATCTAAAGCTGGAAATGAATTTGAAGCGAATTGTGTTTTGATCTATTTGCCGAGTTCTAGTGGCGAGTCTACTCTGTTTATCGGTTTCTACAGTTATGTATCCAATCTGCCCAATTTGATTTTACATTTAGTCATAAGTCACAGCTTTTTATTTCATGACTATTATTTTGACACTGGCAGCACATCTGTACTTCAAGATTATATAAAAGAATTGCTTATTTTGACACTGACAGCACATCTATAGTTCAAGAAAATGTAAAAAGAAAAGGAGGTCGGGAGTTCAACTCCTCATCGAAGGTGTTAAGCGAACTATTCTAACAATGCTGTGACTTCCGCCAATAAAAAAAGATAATGTGAAAGAATTTTTCTTTTGGATTTAACTTTTCTGACCCACTGTTGTTTTCCGAAAACAATTGCCTTTAAGATTAAAACAGTTAGAAAGAAGATCGTTGGCTGGCTTTTTAGCCTTTTCACGAGAACAAATTGTTTTTGTTGACTAGGAAAGGACGAAAGGTTTTACGGGTTGAAAAGAATGCATGCCAATGGTTGTTTTGATTCAGCTGGACAACTAGTGAGATCCTTGATCTGTATGCTCCCTGTCATCCTGTATTAATTGAGGATTAACTTTGCTCATGTAATGGTAGATTTTATCCATTTCAAATCTCAATCCTTGCTGACTTGAATTGAAATTGGAGCTTTTCGCACTTACATTGTGATGTGACTGTGTGTGCTTGGGACCTTACGTGTAGAAATTTATCTTGTGAACCATGGATTCTCTCTCTCCACATTTTTTATTTTTGGAATTATGATTTATCTTCAATATAAAAGTTGAAATTTTGTCATCGGTAAGAGATTATAAGTAGCAGATTTCCCATTCTCAAGTGTTTGCATTCTTGTATTCTTTGATTAGTGACTCTAAGCCCACTGCTGATACTCTTTTGGTTAAACAAGTTTCTGTCCTAACCTTTTGCTTAAAAGGGTCATTGCTTGCTCTCTCTAAGTAGGTCTTTGAATATATATATAGCTACTATATACATGTCTATGTATATACATACATCCTCTCTCCCCTTCCCCATCATAAATAGGTTATATCAATAAAGAAGGTAGGAATGGAATGCTAATTGATTTATGGGTGCCCAAATAGGTTTCTATCACAATTCAGCCGCTTTTGAATTTCTCAACCAGATATATGATTAAGTATAAAACACCCGTAATGCATCTTGTTTAACCTCTCTGCTTTCTATGTAGATGCCCTTGTTTCCATGGATGTGATTTCTGTGGTAATATAAGTTCAATTGACAGAAGTGACGTTCAGATTAAGTTATTGTGTTCGTGAACTTATTTCTGTTTTTACTGTAACAGGTGTGGCCATTGTAAGAAGCTTGCTCCAGAGGTAATGCATGTTTACATGAGTTTCAAACTTGAACTTGGATTACTATATGGTTTTATTTTATCTTTCTCCTGCATCCATATGATTATTCAATGCTTGTAAAAATATTATTATAGTATTCAATTCCTGAATGAGCTGGATTTTGTCAAGCTCTGAACTGTATTGAAGAGAAGAATGTTAATGATTGATTCGTTGCCAATTCTGTCGGGATTTTCAGTATGAAAAAGCTGCTTCTCTACTGAGTAGTAACGATCCTCCAGTCATTCTGGCAAAAGTTGATGCCAATGAAGAAAAAAACAAAGGACTTGCAAGTGAATTTGATATCAGTGGTTTCCCCACAATTAAGATATTGAGGAATGGAGGGAAAGATATTCAAGACTACAAAGGACCTCGGGATGCTGAAGGCATTGTTGCTTTTTTGAAGAAGCAAAGTGGCCCTGCATCTAGAGAAATAAAATCTGTGGAAGACGCTACTGCTCTTGTTGATGACAAGAAGATTGTTGTGGTAAGTGCCTAATGCTTTTATGTCTTTTCCCATCCATTTCCTTCCAAGATTTGAATACTGAAGACGTTTACACTGTATAGGTTGGGGTGTTTCCAGAGTTCTCTGGAGAGAAGTTTGAGAACTTCACAGCTTTAGCTCAGAAATTGCGGTCTGACTACGAGTTTGGTCACACTTTAGATGCAAAACTCCTGCCGCGTGGTGAATCATCAGCTGTTGGGCCTACAATTAGGTTGTTCAAGCCATTTGATGAGCTTGTTGTTGATTTCGAGGTATGCCGATATGTTCAAAGCCACAGATTTGGTTTTTGACATGATTTATATTGCTGATACAGTATGGTTGCAGGATTTTGATGTGGACGCTTCAGAGAAGTTTGTTGAAGAAGCTAGTATTCCTGTTGTGACTCTCTTCAACAAAGACCCTGACAATCACCCTTTTGTCATTAAATTCTTCAACAGTCCCAATGCTAAGGTGAATAATGGAACCGCATTTTGTTCTTATATGTACGATCATGTGAACCTAATTGTAGATTTTATTTTTGGGAAGCTCCAGTTAAAATTTCCCAATATTCCTAAGACATCAATAACAAAGCTATTAGTTTTTTTTTTTCATTCTTTGTTTCTTAGTTCCTGATTTCTCTGCGTTGTTGTTTTGATTTCAAAACCATGACTTTACAAGTCACAAGCGACTAATTGAAGACATTGAGGTGCATGAATTTGTCAAACAAACAACATTATATCTGATCACCTCTGATTCCCACCCGTTGTATTCGGTGAAATTTTTGAGTCGTAAAATGTTTCTGTTCTTTATTGGCCTTTGCATTTGCTTTTATAGCAAATAGCCTATATGTGTTATTTAGTTTGTCGTTGATTTCCAAATTCAGGTGTTGGTGTAGAAGTTTACTAAATTTTGTCCCCAAATACTGGTCATTTTATTCTGTAGTTGCATTTCAAGTTTATGTTTGGTGTAATTGCTATTATTTGGCTTTATATACAAGCCCTCCTATTACCTTCTTTAAGCGTTTCTTTACTGTTTTTTTGGTTTGTTTTTCTCTGTCAGAATTGTAAGATTCTGTTGTTCTGATCAATATTTTTGGTATGGCTAGGCTATGTTATTCCTGAATTTTAGCAGTGAGAATGTTGATGCTTTTAAATCTAAATATCGTGATGTCGCTGAACAATACAAAGGAAAGGGCATAAGTTTTCTCATGGGGGATGTTGAAGCTAGTCAAGGTGCCTTCCAGGTCTGTATCTATCTTTATGCAGATTGGATGTGAACTTAAGTGTCTCATTGATATGCTTTTGATAACTATTTGCTCCATTGAACAGTATTTTGGGCTTAAAGAGGACCAGGTGCCTCTCATCGTTATCCAGACCAGTGATGGACAGAAATATCTTAAACCGAATTTGGGGCCTGATCAAATTTCGCTATGGGTGAAGGAATACGAGGTGTAGCATGCGTCTTTGACTGATTGATGATTTATTCGATGCCATTATCTTGTTTGAATTTGTTACAGGGCACCATGCATATAGAATAACTTTCCTGTCTTAAGTATCTCTTATCATTTCTGCTGATTATTGAGGATGCTATACGAAAGAACTTGTAACATTGTTTACCATCAAGAATTGACTACAATTCATAATTGCAGGAGGGCAATGTGCTTCCGTATAAAAAGTCCGAAGCTGTACCTACAGTTAATGACGAACCTGTTAAAATAGTTGTTGCGGACAACTTCCAGGACATGGTTATCAACTCAGGGAAAAATGGTGTGTTTTAACAATAGTTTCTTCGATAATCTTTTTTTTCCCACCGTTTGCCATATTAGTAACTTGGGATTGGTATATCTGAGGTTCTTTCGGGGCCATTTGGTCTGTTGTCATAACATAGCAAATGTGGGTTTTGAAAAGGAAAAAGAAATTCAGGTTTTCTTCTTCTAAGCTGCAGCCAATCTCTTAGGTCATATTTTACACTTTTTTACATGAGATTTGAGTGACAATTCCAGAAATAATTGATTTGGTTGTTGACGTATATACAATTTTTTTTGCGCAATTAATAATTATAACTATGAGGGGAATGGTGCTGGGTTTAGAGTTACATAAACCAAGGAAAAGACTAGAGACATGATTGGTTGGTAGTTATTAATTAGTTTATGCCTGTGCATACTGATATGGTCATGTTTTGCTACACAGTTCTGTTGGAATTTTATGCTCCCTGGTGTGGTCACTGCAAGAAATTGGCTCCTATCTTGGACGAGGTTGCCGCTTCATTTCAGAATGATGCTGATGTTGTCATTGCAAAGATTGTAAGTTCTATAACCTTGCTAGCTAAATACAGTATTAAGGGATATATTAGTTTGTTGGTAGTCGGTTGCTTTCTGATATTAATTTACACCTGAAATTTTCATTTGATGTAAGGTCTGCTTTCAAAAAAGAATTCATTTCTTGTGTCATTTTGGGCTGCCGATTCATGTACGGTTGCTCTATGGCTTCTGCAAATAAAGAATAAAATTCTTTTCCTGTTTTTACATGTGAAGAGTAAAACTGAATTCCTAGTTGGGTCGTTTTTTAGATCTTGTATGTTGATGCTTCGCAGATCTCATCCTGAGGTGTCTGGTATATATGCTCTATGTATCTTCTGTTCCACTCAGAGATCTGTTTCATCTTTCTATTGTTAGTGATTTCTTCCACTGTGAAAATTCAGGATGCCACTGCAAATGATATACCAAGTGATGTTTTCGACGTGAAAGGTTATCCTACACTGTACTTCAGGTCAGCTAGTGGGAATCTGTCGCAATATGATGGGGATCGTACGAAGGACGATATGATTGAATTTATTCAAAAGAATCGGGACAAAACTGCCCATCAAGATACAGGAAAAGATGAGCTGTAGAGGTAACATTTTCTACATTTGGATCTTGTTTGCCTATTAAGGCCAGTGATCTCATAAATTGAAATGAAACCAAATTGGAGTGAGAGAGTGAAGTCCAGTTGCCCTTGGTAAACTCAAAACCAACTGCAGTGAAAAATTAAAGAAAAAATCAGCAGAAAAGCAAAAGTTCTCAATCTGTGCAGTTGATTTTCTGTATGAGTTAAAGAATCGATCAAAACTTCCGTGCACTGATTGTAAAGGATCCAATAAAGAAACATTAACCTTCTCAATCTGTGCAGTTGGCTTTCTGTGTGTACTAGATTCAGTTTCTCATTCCAATTTGGTTTCCTCTCCATCGTGGTCAATAGGTTATCCGTTTGAGTCTTGGTTAGGAAATTGTCAAAGATTTGATGATGTCGGACAGCAATTTGGGGCATTGTGTTTTTAGATGTAATAATTTCGTTTATCTGGACACGATATAAATGTGAAATTCATGGCATTTCATACTTGTGAAATTCATGGCATTTCGTACTTCTGCAGGAATGTAAGAGCACATGCAGACAAGAACACAGGTGGGTTACATGTTCGGCGGCACCTATAATTGAGACTAGCTAGCAAGGAAGCAACAGATAATCCACTCTTGTATGTCCTAACCTGAATAAGTTGTTTCGGCCGTTGTGTAGTTGCAGTATTTTCCATTTATGCAGATGAACAGTTCTGTTTTGGCTATAGGAACTTTACTACTAGAAAAATCTGGAAACAACCCTGTTTTGAGGTGGTGGTATATTTGAGTTTCTTCTAGTATAAGCTCGGAGGTGGTATATTTGAGTTTCTTCTAGTATAAGCTCGGCAGTTCTTCCTGTTATTCTTAAAAGATCATGTAGGAATGGAAAAGCTGATCCAAATTTAGATAGATCTCAATTCTTGTTGCTTTTAATGAAAAAGGAGGCTGTTGAAACTAGCTGCAAGTAATTAGATAGATTTACAATCCTCTCTACTTATCAATGAAGAGGATGCGGTTGAAACTTGTCGAAATGTCGTTGGAAATTTCCAATGTTGTTGAAACTTTTCAATGTCGTTGGACTCGCCAATGTTTGCTGGGAATTTGCCGGATCTTCGTTGGGACCTGCCGGAATATGCTTGGTTGAAGACTACACACAACAGTGCACTAAAAGAAACAATGGTGGGGCGTTCTTTCCTTCCTTCTTGCCTGTGTCAGCTTGGATCGACTCCTGGAAAACTATGATACATGCAACAATCCTCTCTTGGCGAGTGATAATGCCACGACATCGATGTCTATCTGACATCTCTATCCTCCTGATCTACCTTTTTCCTTGCCTGAGTCTCTCTCTCTCTCTCTCTCTCTCTCTCTCTCTCTCTCTCCACGTTTCTGCCTATCGCCGACGACCATTCCAATGCCTGGACTTCGGACCCAATATTTCCTATTCGATCAATTCATCACGGACCTCTTTGTATTGCCATCTGGGATCTTCGTTTCCACCATTATTGTCGTACGCATCACCAAAATCGTTCTCGTAGGTGAATCTATTTTCATGATACCACACAAATGAAGCAGCAATTTTAAAAAGAGAGATTCGCTACATGTGGTTCTCTCTTGGGCTCAGGAATAGTTGCATCATATCGGGGAAATTGTTTTTACATATTTCTTTAGTGCTTTACTACCTATATGTATGTATTTGAAGTGTATGGAGTTGAGGTAACAAGAGATGGGTCATCTGTACGAGGCATATTTGAAATGGGTGGTGTCGTTCGTGTCACTGATGGTGCGCAGGTGAAATCAACGGGATTCTAGAGACGAGAGAGAGAACGATAAGCAGATGAGAAACTCCGAGCAGACTGAAACTGTGAAATCAAGTTAGAGATCGTGGCAGTATTGCCATAGATCAATTCTCGTGGCCTTCTGTTTGCCATAGACCTTTGTTATGGACTCAAGATTTTTGGAGAGTCTTTTAACTCCACTTCTCCTCAACTCCCCTTGCAAGTCCTATTAGTCGAGAGCAAATCGATGACTTGCCTTAGCAAAGATCCTAATAGTCGAGAGCTCTCACCTTTTTATTTTTATCGTCGTAAAATGCCAAAAAGGCTACGACCCGTTAGACGGGACATCGAAAGAAAATCTGTAGGAGTATATAAAATCCAAGAAGGCGGCAAAAAAAAAGTTGTTATGGTCTTAGCAACCCAATTTGCAGCTGCATTTGCTTTCCTGGAGCACCATGAGATTGAGAGACAGGACTCCAAAGCCATAGCTGGAACATCTAGTGCCGGTCCCGGTATTTGGGTTGCCCTAGCCCAACATGTATCATGCTTTGTTGCCCATTTACTATAAAGTCATACAAAATAAAAAAAAATTCAAGTACCAAAAAAAAAGTTACAGTACATTATTTTTTTAGCTTGAATTACATCAAGAAAATCAACTTTAAAATGTAAATCCCGTTTATAGTGTTTTATGATTAGCCTGATCCGATTTAAAGAAAATAACTTTTTCTAGCATTTTTTGAAACAAATTTTTAATTGAGTCGTCTTACTTTACTTATCCAAAACTCGGGGTCCGTTTTGCTATCTTTTGTTTTTTGGGTTTTATTGTTGATATATGTGAAGAGAATGACCTGTCTTGAAAAACATAAAAAGTTAAAAAAGCCCCAAAATGTCCAAAAATATTCTTAGTTGAATTGCTTCTCATTTACAATTGAGATCATTACTAATCTCTTTAATCTTATATTGCGAAATGGTAGTTCGAAGATAAAAATAAAAACCGTGTTAACTTGCTCTATTTATTTAGCCATGACTTTTTTTAAATCAAATGTAGGAATATGTCATTTATAAATTATTGTTGGGAGGGGAAAAAAAAAAGAGGTAGAACAAAAATTGTGGATTGGAGGAAACAAAAAGAGAGAGAAAAAGAATGGAGAGAAAATAAGAAATGCTACATACACTACCATCCATCCACCACACCATCCACTACATCTTTTGTGGGGCTCATCCTGGGTCCCAAAAAAATACAGAAAAATGTCCATAAATTTTAAAATAATATATTATGGGGCCCTGTAAAAAATCAGCTTCAACGGATAGCGGTAAGTATTATTTCATGATTTGTAAGGGCGAAACTGCTCAACTGTGCAGTTTCGCCCCTACGAATCAAGAAATAATACTTATAGATATTTTTTTGAGCTGATTTTTTACAGTACCCCATAATATATTATTTTAAAATTTATGAACATTTTTCTTTATTTTTTTGGGACCCAGGATGAGCCCCACAAAAGATGTAATGGATAGTGTAGTGGTTGGAGGTAGTGTACCTAGATTTATTGAATAAGAAACGGACTGCCTGGGAATCGAACCCGAGAGCCACGGCATCTTTGACAAACGCATTGACAATAACAGCAAGCGAATGGTTGGGCTACAAAGGGAAACTCTTTTAATTTAAAATCTAACTCGGAAACTTTTTTTTTTTGGTTGCCCCAACCCGGGGGGTTGCCCAAGACCGAGGGCGGGGCTTACCCCGGGGCCGGCTGTACGAACATCATATTCTCAAGGAGGATCGATGATCTTCTAAAACGCATGGCGAAACAACCTGATTGTTGTCATCTCAAACCTCAATCCCTCGGCAAGTTTCCAGACGGCCATTGTTTCGGCTTCTGAAAAATGAAGGCGGCTTGAATAGTTTTTGCTAACTCATCAATGAGTCTTCTCTTCCAATCAACGGACAATAACAGCTCCAGCGTTGGATCGCTTCTCGTCAACTTCACCATTTACATAATCCGTGCGCGATCATACATGATAACATTTTCTCCCTCTGCAGCTAGAGAGGTTTGTGTCCTTCACTTTCACATTTAAGAGTTGTTGGAGCACCAAGTGACTTCAACGGTATGTTGTTCTATCATGTCAAGCTTAAGAATTGATCATAACATTAAAAAGGTTTGTGTCCTTCACTTTCACATTTAGGTTGAGTGTCGAGGTCAAGGTCAATTTATTCGGTCTCTTATTTCTGTAGACACCGTGATTTTTATTGCTGGACATCGATGTCTCAGTATGAAATTGATGTGTAATGGGTAAGTATGAGATGAAAATTGTCTTGGGATATGTGTGATTTGAAATTGAGTAATTGATTGTGGGATAAATTTGATTTGAGATGTGATTTGTGTCCTAATTCAAAGACCCTTTATTTTTCTTTGTTTTCTTAAACTTCTACCTTTCTTTTCTTTTCTTTTTTTTTTTTTTTTTCGGGTCAAACGAAAATTCAAACTTCTATACCTTTCTATTTATGCATATAAACACTAGTTCTTTAGTTTGTAACTCTAGAGTTTCCTTTTAACTTTCAAATCAATTTTGCTCATGGAAATATTTATGCGCACCAACGCTAGAAACGAAAGATCCAATACAACGTGAATTTGACAATTTGGTTTCAAAAGTTATTCCGCCATTGCTAGAAAATTGCCACAACATGGGCGTTCTTCTTAGCGAGAACTATTCATAGTTTTTTTTTTTTTTAGGTACACTAGCTAGTAGATGAAAAATTGGATAGGCTTGGAATTAATTTTTTTTTAAAAAAACAAACAAACAAGCTAGATGTTTTTTTACATTATATTTTCATTCACCTCAATAAGTTCCATGGAAAATCTCACCAAAACCTCTCAATCCATTACATAATGTTACTATTTCTCCAATTTGGTGGAATGTAAAATATTGACCCAAGTTGCATGGATAATTTATTAATTGAAAATTTTTGCCCATACAATACCGCCGAATTAATTTATCGCGAAAAACGGAAAGCCGTGTCCGCACATACATATCGCAACGAAACAAATTAAAAAACCAAAAATAAATGTGGAACTTATTACTTGTACAAAACCTACTTCTTTCATCTTGGGTCTTCTTTCTGAGCACTCTTGAGTTATCAGCTTCCTTTTGTTACTGTTACAGTTACGTCTTTCATTAGTGTTCGTGTTGGTGTCGCTGTCGCTGTCGTGAATATTGTCGATCACGTTCAAGTTGCGATTTTGGGATGAATGGACGAGGGGTTTCGAAAGATGAGAGTGAATCTTGCTCAAATCCGATAACTGAACAGGTTTTAGCAGGAACTCCTCTGCCCCTCCTTCCAAACACCTAAAAAGTTGGTACAATTATACATAACTAATGTACGTAAATACGTCCGCGGTTAAATGAAGAATTTTATTCCAACAGCCAAACAACACTTAGAGATAATTAGATAATGGTTTCAGTAAACTACGAAATCATCAATAGAGTTTCTGAAGTGATTCTTTCAAAATGAATTCATGGAGGCATTTACATAAGGTAGATTTTGAAAAAGGATTTTGTAAATTAAGCTCTTTTTTTTTTCTTCTAATTTTTTTTGGGTAAAATTTTTTTCTTCTTCTTTGTTTTTAGGAGAGTGAATTCTACCATAAATTTAAAATCCAAACTCACAATGGTGATCAGAAGTTGAGGAGGAAGGAGGAGGCTTGCTTACATATTGATTCTAGAAGGTACATTCTCTGATGACATGACCACAACTGGAATGTCTTTCCAAGAAGACCCCTGCATCCAAGTGAAACATTAATCCCCATAAGAAAGAGAAAAAAAATATTTCCTCAAAAAAGAAAAAAGAAAAAAAAAAAAGGTTTGCACACAAATGAAAACCTTTCTTAATTTGATTAGCTATGATCTTCCTGCAATGCTAAAAGAGTATTGAGGTGCCTACTCATACTCACACGACATATATGTTTGTGGAGCACAAGAGTTGGCCCAGACATCCGATTATCATAAAATATATATATATATATATATATAGAGGAATTTTCAAGTGAGGAATCCCTCATTTTTTTTAAATGAGGGACTTTCATTTCCCGAACAAATTTTGAAAATCCGAGCCGCTCAATGTGTGCAGAATGTGATTTTAAGGGTACCCGCAAAAAATCAGCAAAAAAAATTACCGGGAAGGGCTTCATCTGAGCAGTTTTTTTTGAACCGTTCAATGAAAACTGCTTGGATGAAGCCCTTCCCGGTCATTTTTTTTTGCTGATTTCTAGCGTGGACCCTTAAAATCACGTTCTGATCACTTTGAGCGGCTCGGATCATCGAAATTCAATCGGGAATGGGAGTCCCTCATTTTAAAAAAATAAGGGATCCCTCACCGGAACCTAACTCTATATATATATATATATTTACCTGGTCAATTTTCGACTAAATTTCTTAATGTTTCAATTCAAGAGTTGGTGAGCAAATTGAGAAAAGAAAAGGAAGCCAAATTACTTGCTGATATTTCTTAGATAATGAAGTACAGACCCATGATGGGGATCAAAATGTACATTAACATTGCTTCTTCTAATGTTCTTGGCCCAGTAAAAGAACAAAGATGTAGCAAGTAAAGCTTGTTTGGTTAGGGCTATTTGTCTATGAAGTATAAACGCAGTTCAACCAGTTGGTTGATAGCCAAAAAGTAAATAAGTAATGCGAACCAAACGGGCCTTTGTTTAATTTGATATGGTTTTGGAGCGACACCAACCACACAACCAAAAGTAACCCAAGAAGGAAATTTGTTTTTTACGCTTCCCTTTTTCTACAAGTGCACTCTATTTTTTGCGCTGTCAAATTACATGATTATCCTTTTCATATGTGAAGGGTAAAATTTATGAAAGGTAGTTTTGTAATTTCATAGCACTTCAAAAAAGAAAAAAGAGTGAACTTGGACAAAAGGGGAATAAAAATAAATTCCAAGGAAAGATATTGCTACAAAAATGTTGCCTGTTGTGGCTAACCTTGACTTTTTTCAGCAAATCATAACCGTTCATTCCTGGCATGCTGTAATCTGTGATGATTAAGTTGACTTTTGATCCCTGAACATGATTTTTTAAAAAAAACAAAAAAAAATCTGCAATATTCAGTATTAAAGATGGATGATAAATAGGGCATCTATAGAGGGAAAACACAAGAACCAATTACCAAAAAACCAATAAAAATGAAAAAGATGATTTTTGTGTGTGTGTGTGTATCTATTCTCCCCCTCCCAACCAACAAAAAGAATGTCAAATTACGTAAATAAAAATATGACTTTTGGGTTTTCTAGGAAAAAAATGAATTTCGACACATGATTAAGGTGATATGCACCGGATCGAGCTCTTCCAGACCATTTGAGGTGATTGCGGAAGATTTGAGGCACGAAACTGCTTTAGTTCAACGGTTCAAGAAGTTTGAATATAGTTTTGTGCGGAGAACCGGAAATTGGGTATGGATATCGATGGAAGTGGCTAAAAACGCCAACTTTTTGGACTAAGAATGCACGTTTTGTTGATTACAAAGTATAGATGGAGGTGGCTCCCACTTTGCACCCGCTCGATCGGCAGGTCATCCCCTGGCTCTTTTTTCTCATGCCCTTCCTCATCGATGATTTATCTTGATGTGTATATTAATAAAATTACCGCCTTTTTAAAACAAAATTTAATGAAGGCCGGAATTAGAGATGAATTTGGACCACAATTATTTATGTGCATTTAGTATTTGTTTTAAGTTATGAGTAAACATAACCAACTAATAAAAAAGATTTTGGGCCTACGACGAGATATTTGGCGGATTTGTTGGATCCAACCAAAATGTAAGATTTAAATAATTAAATTAAACTTTGTCAAATCCTCTTCTCCACTTCTTTCAACCCAGAAAATTACTTCTGGGTCTAGAAAATCTAGACTCTAAAACAATTAGCGTGGGACTGACATATACTACTTTTTTTTATCGACAAAGAAGAATTTATTAATTATTAAAATAGGTACAACGATCAAAAGGGATACGAGCAAACCATGAAATATACCATTCGTGTTCACCAGGGGAAAAAAAACTCCCTTCCTTTTTCGTCAAAAAAATGCAATTTAGAACGTGTTTGAGGGCCAATTATTATTATTTTTTCAAAAATTCCTTTAAATTGTAGGTTATAGATTTAGAAATTAATCAACTCTGTAAAAGTGTTGGAAAGATACGCACAGAATATATTTCGTAAAGAAAGTTGTAGAATATATTAGTATGAGGAATAGATTTTGGTTTAAAGTTGACGGATATGTTTGTACTTTGTGAAACTTACTGAATTCGATCGTACATACAAAATGATTCTCATTCAAAAAGGTCGGGTTAATTTTTGTATTGTTCTTTCTTCATTTTATTTTTTTATAATTTATTTTGAGTAGAAAACGTTCCGAACCTAATTCAAATACACATAATTCAAAATGCAATAATTGGGCTTCCAAACACCCCCTTAATGTGTATACCACATTTAACTTGTAATGCCATTCTATGTTCGTTTACATCGTGAATATATCTTTATGATGTAATTGTTTATAAAAATTAATAAAAAAAATTTTGCCTTTGCAAAAAAAAAAAAAAAAGTTTATGGACACTGATTGAAGTGAATTTGAAACTGGATTTTTCACCCGAGAATCTATTTTCTGCTCATATTATTCTCTAAAGAAGGAAATATTGATGTTAAAAAGTTTGAGAAAGAAAGGGTGAGAAAATTAAGTCCCACCTAGAAAATGTACAAATTTACACAGGAAAATGATAGGATTCTCACCTGTTGTGGTGGTGATTGGCTTGAGGAAGATGTACAAGATGAAGAAGAAGAAGAAGAAGAAGTAAAACTTGTGGAATCAGTACTGTTGTTATCAAGCAAACCCAAGTACTCCAAAGCTTTGTTTCCAGAATCCACACAAGTCACTGTGAATCATCACCACCACCATCGAGAGATCGAGATCGAGAGAGAAAGAGAGATCAGCTCCAAAATTTGCAATACATGATAGATATGATGCCCGAAAACTTAATTTTTTTGGTTAATTGAGTGTGACGTACAGGCTAGCTTACGAGCACCACGGCTATTATCTTGAAGCCTAATGGTCCCGCTGTTCTCTAACGAGAATTGGTTCGGGATTCATTGAAGTGTGCGTACGTAAGCCGCCTGAACGCTATAGAATTCCGGGGGATGAACAATTAATATAGGAAATAGTCTGTAGGTACGTACCTTGGCAGGAAGAAACAGTTAGGAGCCTCTCCAAGAGCTTTCTGTCAATAAGACTATCATCTACCGCTAACACATGAAAATTTTGCTCTTTCCCTTTCTCTTCTTCTTCTTCTTCTCTTAATTCTTCTTTCTTGTATTCTCCATTACTTCTTGATTCCAAGGCCATTTGCTCAAAAAAAAAGGGCCAAAGATCCCTTCAGATATATGCAGTCAGTCGCCTGGCTGCAATGTGTTGAGACTTGAGAGAGAGAGAGAGAGAGAGAGAGAGAGAGAGAGAGAGAGAGAGAGAGAGGTGCTTGGGTGGTGGGAATGTGGGATATGTTAGTTTATTTTTCTTTGGTTTTTATTGAGGGACTTGGGAAACAACCGTGTCTTGGATTTTAATTCCCCCAACTGTGCTACGGTCACCCCACGCCTCCCACCCACTGTTCACTGCACGCCTACGTGGGATTTATTTTAGGATCCATAAATATACAAAAAAATTATTTATAAATTTTAAAAATTTTGTATTCATAAATTTTAAAATATTTTTTTATAAAATTCTACAAAAAATCCGCTTAAATGAATATCGATAGATATGTATTCTAAATTCGTAGGGACGAAACTGAGCAGTCGAGTAATTTCACCCTTATGAATTTAAAAAATATACATACTGATATTCAAATTGAATTGATTTTTTATAGGGCTCCAAAAAAATATTTTTAAAATTTACGGGTATTTTTTTTGTATTTTTGTGAGGGCTCCAACATAGGCGTGCGGTGACCGTAAACTACCGATGGATATTGTACGCATAGAGTACAGTTGTGTGGCCACTCTTAGGATTCATATGCTTGATATGAGTTGTTCATTAATTTTAAAATAAATCTTCCCCGCAAAAGAGGACAATTGTAAGTGTTTCATAATAATCAGATCAAGTACTGAAAAGATATCAGACTGAACTGATTTCTGAAGAGCTACTTAAAAATATATTTCGAAATTGATAAAAATTACGTGAATAATAAATCGATCCTGTAAATCCTTGGGGTGGGCCCTACCGGTACTACCTTCTTGGGCATAGGTACTCTTTTTCTCCCCCTTTGTGATCTCTCACTAGATTCTCGCACACTCCTCTGAGGCCATCGTTACAAGTGGTCCCTCTCTCTCTCTCTCTCTAAAAGATTCTCTTCCTCTCTCTCCTACTATTTTTTTCTTCGGTTTTGGATTTTGGGTTGATTGCCAAGGAAAATCCAGATATCTTTGTTCTCATTTTGTCTACACAATCTGGGTTTGATTTTGGGGGATTGAGTGGAAGACTTTGAAAAGTGATCGATTTTTAGTGTTTCAGATACTCTTCTTTAGGATAAATTTTTGGATACCGAGCGGGTACCACGTGTCAATATCCGTCGGTTTTTTCAACCGTCCAAACATATTTTGGACGATCCAAATTTATTCCCTCTCTCTTCCTCACCCCACCACTCTCTCTTCTTTTTCTATTTCTAAAATTCGAATCATTCAAAATACATTTGGACGATTAGAATAGCCAATGGGTACCCGTGTGTGATATCCGTCCAGCACCCAAAAACTTCATTTTATAGTGATCGCTTTGGAAAAGAAATATTAAAGTACTACCAACTCCTATATGATACTATCCAGTTTAAAGAAATATGTCTACATTATCCAGATATCTTTGTTTCCACCATTTTTTTTTCTTTCCTGTTTTCGATTGCATATATCAATCATTAGTTTTCAATTTAAAATTTATTTATCAACCGAATGAAGACAAATACTATGTTGATGCATAACCGCATTATTTAAACAACAACAAAATATTAGGTAAGCTGACCTTGATACTGAAGTCTGAACTATATGTAGAATTTTCTCCTCTTTTTACAATGAATCTTGCTTTACTTTTTGTCATTTTCATATCACAATTCCCACAATTAAAAAGAATCAAGACTCAGGACAAATAGAACTAGGTTGTTTATATGGTAATCGGCAACATTGGGAGGTCAAGTTTAAAATGATCAAAATACACTTTTTAGGACCATTTTAGATGCAAAAATGGATAGATATGCAGATATGTTAGTTTACATATCCATATGGTAGTCATGTCTTCAGCAACACGTATCCATCTGTAAGGGATCTCATCACACCTATGTCTATGCTTAAGCTAAGGCAACTGAACTTGCTAAGAGCACTTATGAGTATATTTAGTCCCACTAAGCGGTTGTGCATACTTAAACTTCGAATGTGTAGTTAGCTGTTGAACCAATCACTTGGCGTCAAAATGATCGTAATTATACTTTTAAATAAAATGGGCATGATAAAGCAAGTAAATTATTATGTGCAGATGATGATAATAATAATAATAATAATAATAATAATAATAAACTTTAAGGGGCGTTTGGTTTGTGTCTTACCGACTGTATTGGGGGTACGACTGGCTTATGATTTGCAAAAAAAAATTAAAAAATCTTTAAAATTGCAAAAAAAATTCACAAGCTGTCCATAAATTGAAGGTGCAGGGATTATCCATTTGTGGGGGGTCGGTTAGGTGGAAAAGTATAATTAAAAAGAATAAGTGGTCCATTCTCCAATTAAAAACATTTGAAATCAGAGCTATAATGACCAATGCTTGTTTTCGGCTAAACAAATCTAAGTAAATCAGGGAGCCCCCATCCTAATAACTAAACTTTGGGGACTAAAAAGGAAAAAAGCAGGGGGACCACTCTAGGAAATTGATGAGGTGAGGGAGCATGGATTGGAAATATGAGAAATAGTTGTAATCTTTTGTAATCATAGTGACAAGGACATGAAATAAGTAAAAGGATTTGGGGAGGGACCAGGGACCCAGTTGCAAATATTTTGGAAATCTTTGTGGGTCCATTCACATAAAAGCCTTTAGTAGTTGGTCCCAAAAAATTTCTCCCCCTCTACTACCGCAGGAGCTGAACTATGAGTACGCTATTTGGTATACATCAGATTGCGTGGAATTCATTAATGGGTTCATATTATTGATCAGAGCCGTTGATTTGTTTAAAATATTATTTTATTTATGGTGTTCACATTATTGATTAAAGCCGTTAATTTATTTAAAATATTATTTTGATGGTCTCTACAAAAATTCAACTGATTCGGTTGTCGGTAAGAGTTCAATTAATTTATTGAATTTTTGTCACTGCGAAATCAATGATGAAAATCGCTCAAGTCGTTTTCGATATCCGAATGAGCTGGAGTATATTTTTTTTACAAAGACTCTTAAAAATATATTTTTAACAAATTGAAAGCCACCAATAAGTTGTATGAGGTTCTGAGATGGATGCCACGTAATCTGAGGTGCATTAGATGTTCGCAAAAGGATGTACCCATAAGTATTTTTAAAATTGATAAATGTTTGGGTGCCGAGCGGGTACCATGTGGTGGTACCCGTCTGCGATCCCAACCATCCAAACCTAGATTTATTCCCTCTCTCTCTCTCTCTTTTTTTTCTTTCTTTAAAATCCCGAACGTCCAAAACATGTTTAGACGGCTGAGATCGCCGATAGAGTACCACTTGTATGGTACCCGGGCACCCAAAAACTTCTCTCCAAAGCTGGAAGTAGCACACCCAGAAAGTTATCCACTGTTGATAATTCAGAGAATTAGGTGTTGGGTCCCACGTTTTGTCTGCCTCGTGGTTCTTACTCTATGTGGTGGGGTAGGTAAATTATCATATGAGACTGGTCACAGAGTACAAAGTCTGTTCACCACATGAACCGTCTGATCAAAATCAGAAGCAATAATAATAGTCATTGGCCACGCCTGTCTCACCAAATGTGGAACTAACGGAGTCCGATTTTTAGTCCAATTATCTATAGGACCCATGAGATCTGAACGTATGATTTTTGGAGATATAGTTTTAAAGAAATTGAGAAAAAGATTTTGTTGGTCGTTAGGTATATGCATAACCTGAAGCATGTTTTTCGAAACGGTTTTCATGTATCCTAACATTTCTTGATGCTTGAACCAAACACACAGACACTTTATTCCTCTCAATCAATCGCAGTGGCAGAGGCTGGAACCGAACAGCTCGAGCTGAGTAATGCTTGGCTCGTTCGACAAAAGTTCAGCTCGTTAAGAAATACTCGGCTCTATTAAAGACTTGTTTAGTAAATGACTAAACTCGGCTTGTTAAGACTTTTGCTTTTGGCTCATTTAGAGCTTGAGTACGACAAAACTCGACTCGGCTTGTTTACAAACCTAGGTGGAACTAGTCAGAGCCGATGATTCCCTACCCATTTTTTACACGTATCGGTAATCCTTCATGCATACAGTTTTTTGATCAATGAAGAAATAATATATTAAGGCTCCGTTCCGCTAATGGAAATAAATAATTATTTTTTTGAATTAAATGTGATGTATTATAAGAGAATGATCTGTCTCGCAAAGCGAAAAATAAGTACTTAAAAAACATTTATCTTAATTGAATGGGGCCTAGTTAATCTTTAAATAACAGAACACAAGCGTACCAACTATGTTAGCACCCCGCACACTCACAATCATTTTGCTACGTACTCAGGGCCCAAGAGAACAAGAAAAATGGTAGGCAAGATGCCAGCCAAAATGCAACCACACAACCCCATTGTTATTACATTCAAGGGGAAATTACAGTAAGCCCCTTTCAACTATACCTCGATAACGAGTTGCCCCCTTCATCGTTTAACTCGGACACTTAACCCCGTTCATCTTTTATGGCGTGACACTTAACCCCCTGCCGTTAGTGAGCCGTTAACGGAATTGCTGAAATTACCAATTTACCCTCTTTAGGCTATTTTTGTTTCTCTCATAACTTTTCGTAGGAAACTCTGTTTCAATTCGTTCTTTTTTCAGAATTCTTATTTTTTCCTCTATTTTATAGGTCTATAATAATTTTAGTATGGTTACTTTACGCTTTCTAAGGTTTGGTTGTATCTCGAGTCTAACCTCAAATTCTCCCAACTGTCACGAAAAGTGCCATCTACCAGTCTTTTACTTTTTTTTATTCTCTTTTTCTGTGAACCTATGGGACACTAGCTGCCATATTTCTGAAAATGTCAATTTTAACCCGCGTGGGCCGAAAAATATCCCAACATATTTTCTTGTTATTTTTTCGTTATTTAATTAATACTAATGTTTATATTCGGTATCTTTTTTCTTTCTTATTTATTTAAAATTAGTGTTCCAATTTTCAATCCGGTTGAATTGGTGGAAAGATCTTGTTTTCTTTATCATTTTATCTTTAATGAACATAATGAATTTTTGAACTCGTAGAATCAAATCTCTCTTAGGGCTAATCAACGAAAGCTCTAAAGTCAAAATTTAATTATGGTCTTTTAGAATAGAATGATAAGGAAACTAAAATCTTTCCACTGGTTCAAATGGATTGAAATTTAGAACTCTTAATTTTTTAACTATATTTTTAAATATATAAACTGTTTGAAAAGGTTAAAAAAATTAAGTGTTCCAAATTTCAATCCATTTGAATCGGTGGAAAGATTTTAATTTTTTGATTATTTTATCCTAAATGATCATAATTAAATTTTATCTATTTGGCTCTCATTGATTAGCCCTAATAGATATTTGATTCTAAGACTTTCTTAAGGCAATTCAACGAGAGTTCTAGAGTCAAAATTTAGGATCCTAAATTCTGAATGAAAACTTAAATTGTGTCATGGCCCATGAGGCCTTGAGAGGGATTAAGTGGCATTCCACTAAGCACTTTTTACAGTTTTTGGACTTTTACTTATTTTTATCTTTATTCAATTTTTTTTGCATTTGTTCGATTTGCGCTTCACTTTTTTGGTTTTTCATTTCGTTTTGTCAAGACGAATTATTAAAGTAAAAAATTATGACATTTATCAGATTTTATTTGAAAATATTCTAGATAAAGGTCAAAAAAACTGGCTTTATCTTGATATTTTTTTAAAAAAAAATTGGTAAAAGCTATAATTTTTTACTTTTCTAATTTTTCTTGATGGGACGAATTAAAAAACTCAAAAAGTAAGGCGCAAAACTAATATACGTAAAAAAAAAAAAATTGATTTAAAGCGGAACTTGATTTTATGACGAAGGAATTGATGAGAAGCAGTCTAAAAGTGGGCCACAGAGTTAAAATTTAATTACGACGAAGGATTGAAAATTGGAACACTAAAATAATTTTAAATAAATAAGAAAGAAAAAAGATACCGAATATAAACATTAGTATTAATTAAATAACGAAAAAATAACAAGAAAATACGTTGGGATATTTTTCGGCCCACGCGGGTTAAAATTGACATTTTCAGAAATATGGCAGCTAGTGTCCCATAGGTTCACAGAAAAAGAGAATAAAAAAAAGTAAAAGGCTGCTAGATAGCACTTTTCGTGACAGTTGGGAGAATTTGAGGTTAGACTCGAGATATAACCTAACCTTAGAAAGCGTAAAGTAAACATACTAAAATTATTATAGACCCATAAAATAGAGGAAAAAACAAGAGTTCTGAAAAAAGAACGGGCTGAAACAGAGTTTCCTACGAAAAGTTATGAGCGAAACAAAAATAGCCTAAAGAGGGTAAATTGATAATTTCAGCAATTCCGTTAACGGCTCACTAACGGCAGGGGGTTAAGTGTCATGCCATAAAAGATGAAGGGGGTTAAGTGTCCGAGTTAAACGATGAAGGGGGCAACTCGTTACCGAGGTATAGTTGAAGGGGGCTTACTGTAATTTTCCCTACATTCAATACAAGCTAAACAAACGAAACACAAATTAACCAATAAACTGAAATCTAATACTGCATCAAGAGGAAACAACTTGGATCCAAACCAAATTTGAGAACTAAAAAGCTAATTAAGCAAACACAGCCGAAACACAGCTCGAAAACTAAGCAGCAGCCGGTAGCCATCTCACTTCTGCATCAATTCCAGCCCTAATGTACCAGCAAATTAAGTAGCAAAAACAATAGGAATTAAGTATACTATATTTAACACCAGCAAAATGTTGACATGCATGCATGGTCTGGCTTGCCTTGGACAGACCCCTGTTCTAATCTGATTTGGGTGAAGTTAATTCTCTCATGCATGCATCCAATTTGTGAAGGATCAGTACATCTAGTTTTTCTACATTTGTTGGCCGGATGTTATTTACTTATTTTCATTCTCTTCGATCGGGTCTAACTCTTTGCATCACGTATCAATATTATCATGTTGTGTGAGTTTTTTCTTTTGTTTGGCCACGATATACCCTTTTATATGGTTATCAATATCCATCTTTTTATTTCCCGATGAAAAAATTAAAAAAACTATATTACTGGCAAAGAGCCCACCCAAACCCAGTTGATGATCAGTTGGTCAGGATTCTTATATCTCACTAGGAGATCAGGAGTTCGAGTCTCTCCACTTGCATGTGGGTGTTCTTCGATCCGTTAGAGGGATTTTCCTTCATTTCTTTGTTTCTACCCTATAATGGGTTTATTTCTAATATTAGTTGAGTTGTTGGACTTAGTTGTCTCGTAGACTCTCACAATTGATGTAGTGTCTCGGATTTGTACTTTGTACTTCAAATCTGAGGTAAAAATGATCTCTTTTATTGATTGAAAAAAAAAAAAAAACCCAGTTGATGATCAGTTTTTTGTACCCCAACTCCTATAAGATATCTAGGATATAAGAAGTAAATTCATCTTTACCTTATGTTTTGAAAAATTTCCCTTAATTTTGCACAATTTTAATCAATAAAAATTATCACATAAAATGTATATTAAAGGGGATGATGCATTTTTGTCAAAAAAAATGTCTCCCTCTCAATTAATTTGACCATCCCGAATGGAGTTCCTAGACTACGTCCCTCACCTGCTAGAGGTGGCCAAAGCATTAGGCCATTAAGGCTAGTGCCTAAGGCCTCCCAGGAGAGGCCTTCATTATTATTTTTATATATGTATATACTACAAGTTTTGACTTTTCAAAAAGCATTTAAATTTGCTAAAAAAAACAACATTTAGATAAAATGCCTCTCTAACAAATCTTCTTCCTTTTTTTTTTTTTGGGGGGGGGGGGGGGGGGGGGGGGGGTGTGTGTGTGTGTGGATTGATCGTTCCATAAAATTAATCTAACTCATATTTCATATGTAATGTAACGCCCCGATTTTTAGGTACGTTAATTTAATAAAATTTCCACATTTATTAATTAGAAAGAAACATAAAGTCATTACAAGCCAAATTATCCCCAGAGTTGTATTACACATATTTAAATAAATAAGAGAGGGGTATTAGGGTAACTTCTACTTTTCTGGACGTCCGTCTTGTTCTTTGTTATTCTGCTCAGCACCGAACTCTCCCAAATTATAAAATTCCCCCTGTTCGTCTCTAAACTCTGGTATAAGATGCCAGGGTCACAAAAATAACACCGTGAGCAATTAAGTCCAATAGCTAACTCCTACCCCTATGTCCCATACACTAACAAAAATAGCATATAACAATTTATCATTTCAAAAAGAATTTAGCATCACCAAAAATAATCAAATGTGTCGGTGTCTTTCAGAGTTATCGCAGCATATCGTAAACCGTGTCATCATTTTCCAAGTATCGATTTCACTTTCCATTTTATTTTCTCGAGCACTGGTTCCACTGGCCATCTTTCAGGACCTACCGGGCTCCCAGGCTAAGTTCAGATTTTGCCACCCAAAAGCACTGATTCCGCTGACCGTCTCTTTTAGGACCTACCGGGCTCTCAGTCTTTAATCATTTTCCAATTCATAATGCATACACGGCACTAGTTCCGCTGACCATCCTTTCAGGACCTACCGGGCTCCTAGGCCACACACGCACACCCGAGCCATGATTCCGCCGACCATTCTCTCAGGACCTACCCAGCTCTCATGCTCACACACGCACACTTGAGCCATGATTCCGTTGACCATCTTTAATGGACCTGCCGGGTTCTCATGCTCACACAAACATCGACTTTTACATTTCATTTTCTCATTTCTTTTTCGTATTCCATTTCTCGTGTTTTGTACATATGCATCATTTCACGGGTTCACATTATTCTTTCAAAGCTTGCTACAATCGTGCGATAATAATAAGTCACTAATTTCATGCATCTCTATCTTCGACAATATTGAAAATTATAACATCACAACTTATCAACAAATGTGCAGTTAATTAAGCATTACAACTATAAAATCAACTTTTCAATTTAAAAAATTCAATCATGTGATATCCTAAAAATAATATATAAATAGTTAAACATTTAGCACGTCAACATTATACTTAGGTGAGCAGATAGGAGGTTTCTATCGTTCTTCTTGGCGGTAGAGCGGCTATGGAGTACGTCGGGTGAAAATGCGAGTGGAGTAACGTCTTTCGGCTTGACCGAAGAATAAAAAGAAAGTATTTTTCTTTTTCCGGAAGCACAAATACTTCTAGAAATTTTGAAAATTGGGATCAAAGGGTGATTTGAGTGGTGTTAGAAAGGTGGCAAGGTGATGGTGGAATTGAACTAATTTCTTCCCTTTTTTTTCTGGTCGAAACCTCTCGCTCTTTTGCTCTCCAAACTCACACTAAAGAAGTATGTGAGAAGTGGATGATTGGTGGTGTGGGTGTGCTTGTGAATGTAGAAAGAAGGTGAAAGGTATGCCTATTTATACTAGGGAAGGAAGAATCTAGATCATAGCAAATCTTGACCATAATCTTACATAATCCTAGGGAAATCAAATCAAATCTTGACCATAATCTTATATAATCCAAGAAAATCAAATCAAATCTTGACCAAAATCTTATATAATCCTATAAAATCTAACAATATCTAGCAAAATCTATATAATATTTAATAGAATCCAATCCAATCTTATCCTAATCATAGCTAATAAAATCCAATCTAATCTTATCATATCTAAAAAATCCAATAAAATCTTAATATATATCTTATAAAATCTAGGAATATCTAGGAAAATCTATATCAAATCTCTCTCTCAATCTCCTACAATTAACTCCTTAGATTTGAGGGAATCAAGATCTTAAATTGTATATCATATCTAGACTAGGATCCTAACTAGATTTTGTATATCTTAGCTAGATTTTTCTAGGATTCATTAGGATAACAATTATGACTCTCTCCTAATCTATATTTATACACCATGATTATTCTTGGATATCAATCTCTCTAGGATTTAAAAAAAAAAAATCTAGGTTAGGGTTTGCATGTACATATATATATCCATATAGCTTGACATATTTACTCAATAGGGATTAGTATTTAAAAAAAAATTTGAGTTATTTATTAAAAGAAGAGTTTCAATTAAAATATTTTAATTTTATTATAAAAATTTAGGGCTGTTACATGTAAAATACTAAAGTTAGTATACAATGGAGGCTGTACTAACTTGACATCTCAAAAATGAAAGAAATATGATTTTCAAACACAAAACAACAATCAGATTTCGCCTAAGGCCACAATCGAGGTTGGGCTGCCCCTGAACATAGCCTAGGTGTTTACTCATGTAACCTACATCCCTTTAATTGAATTGGACTGAGTAATTAGGTCATGTGAAGTCAATCACGAATCTCATTTTGATGATAGCCTTTTATCTTAATGAGATTCGTAGATAGTCCTTCATCAATTTTTTGTTTAATAAGAAACCCAACAACGATCGATATCAATTCCATCAAATCACGTACCTCTTTTATATATTTCAAAAACAAATGTGATTCGATCAAATACTAATCTATATTTTGATCAATTACCTTTATTCCTTGAATGACTACCATACTTGGAGGGTTCCGTAGAACAAACAATTTGCATATCAAAATGGGACCAATGACTTTTCTTGCCCAGTTAAATGAAATGGAGAGGAGCTGATCCCCTTAAAGTCTTAGTTTAAGACTTTAATTGATGTCATTTGGTTAGATGTGCCACCTAAGTTTTATCAGGTTTGAAGCCTCTCAGGTGTTATCAACTCTTTTAGGGTCAGTCTATACAGAGTTTTGCTCTGATTTTCTAATTCGGATCTCTGCAAGTGGGAGGTGAGATTGGTCCTTCAGGATTAGGCAAGGCAGCGCGTAAGCTGGCCCGGACACCTGAATTTAAAAAAAGAAGGTTTTATCGTGCCCTTTCTCATCACTGATATTCCTCCTATTTTGGTAAACTATCGCTGATTTGATAAACAAAAAAAATGCCTTTATAAAGTTAAAGCTTTGATTAGTATTTGCTAACCAAAGGGGATACTCGTTTCTCTACAATGGTAAAGAGAAAATAGGAGTGGGAAAAGGAGAAGCTGGTTCCCATCTGGAATTAGCTAAAACGTGAATTGGGTGGGGGGCGGCGGGGAATTCTTCATTCTACCCCAAAAAAGGAACGCCGGCGAATCCACTTTGTTTTGTAACTTCTGATTCTGATGATTTATTTTGACTTTAGAGGCAAATTGGGGGGAAGTTTTTAGGTGCTGGGCAGGTACCACACAAGTGGTATCCCGTCACCGATTACAGCCTTTCAAATGTGTTTTGGATGGTTCGGATTTCAGAGGGAGAAAAAGAGAATAGAGAGTGGTCGATCGTGTGAGGGAAGAGAGAGAAGAAATCTAGGCGTCTAAAACATGTTAGGACGGCTCGGCACCTAAAAATATCTCCAAATTAGGACCATATCACCCTAAACAAAATATCTCCAAATTGGGACCATATCGATCACCCTAAATAAAAGATCTTAGTTTTGACCAATCTATCCTTTAATCTTGGTCACCTAAAATCAAAATGAGATTTGAGAAGATCTGGATTGTGGGGGCCTCATTAAGACCCCAAAAAAGAAGATTGACTGAAAGTCTATGCTTAGTTTATAGTTTATACACACCTAGCTAGCTAGATCTAAGAAATTTCATAGCGTTTGGCCCACCAACTTTCCCATGCCTCAACCACAGCCACAGCCACAGGGTGGTGGATGCTGGATTTTATTATTAGTGAGGCCGAATCACGTATAGTCCAGTCTCACATTGATAACAACGAAATTATCGAATCTTAATAAATTTGGTAGCCAGGTCTGGTGGAGAAGGGTTTGAGTGTGTAGTTACATTGTCGTAATTTGATTTCGTCAACGTGATCAGAAAAAAAAAATCATATTTAGAATTTTCATATATAGAACTTGTAACATGTAGGAGTGTTTATCAGCCGAAGCGATTTGCAGGAGCTAATTCCATAAAAAAAAATTCAAAACTAATCTCACAAGTAGTAGTATTTACAAATATTTGCAGTTGTGCAGTAGCCAAACGCTCCATCTGCCCACCTCAGCCGGCGGTATGTGTGACATGTACAATTCTTGTATTGATTGATCGAAAGAAGATCAAAAAACCATTTATAGTCCATGCATCCTCGTCTTTGGTTATTTCTTTCTTATGCCGTGTTTGAATTGAATTTATTGAGGGAAAGTGAAGTGGATTTCATGCTTCATGACTCTGAAAAAATTGAAGGGTGGATTTTTCAAAAATTCTTTGTTTTGCCAATAAAAAAGGGGGAGAGAATAAAATATTGCTATTCCTGATTTCGTGATTCTGAAAGTTTGGTCATCTCGGACTAAAGTATGGTACTCGGATGGTCTATCAAAATCTATTATGTAGTACTAAGAATGCTGCAACCAAACATAAAAGACAAACATTTAAAGGCATTCATAATAGGGGTGAATCTCACACATACTGCACACCTTCCGTGTGTGGGTCTCACCTTTATTGTGAGTGTATGTATAAGTGTTATGTCTTTGTGTGTGGTTCTAAACTTATTGTACGTAGTACTATTTACTGATCTCTTGGATTTTTTTTCTTATCCGGGATAAATTGACCACCTTTGAAAAGCTTAAAATTCCCAAGAATAAATATTTTAGGACATAAAAGGACAAAAAGAAGATAAACAAATTGGAATTGAGAGAACACATAAAAGAGAGAATAAGGGAAAACGAGGCTCTCAAAAATTAATTAAATACTCATGAATCTACGTTACGTGCTGCTTCACCATACATTCATATGGACTTCACCACCTCGTGCTTGACAAATTACTTTGTTATCCAAATCTAACTGCCATCTAATCAATCAATTACTACCTGTCTCCATGCTTGATTTGTTCAAAATTGGCATCCAAATTCTCAATCCTTCTATCCTAGGTTTTTTCAAATTGATTCGCCGTGTGATTGGGGTAAGTTTTGCCTACATGCTTTAATTGGAGGACCGACATGTAGTGGTTTTTTTTTTTTTTTTCCCCAAATAAAAAACATACACGAAGTTACGGCTGCAAACAACTTGGCTCATTTAGGCAAGCTTGGGTTGGGCTCGTTTAATAATCAAGCTGAACTTGAGTTTTATGCTAGCGGAGCAAACCAACCGAGCTCACAATCTAAAGCTCGGGAGGGAGCAAACCAACCGAGCACACACTCTAAAGCTTGTTTAGGAAATGAACCGGGCTCGGCTCGTGAGTTTGAACTTGTGTTTTTGCAAATGAGCTAAGCTCGAATACTACAAGGACTCGGTTCGACTCGTTTGCACCCCTACACAGAGTAAATCTACTTGATTGTATATTTCGGACACGCTACTAAACCATATCTGTGCAAGAAAAACAAATAGTTTGCAGGTGAATTTCTTTCTCCTACGTTGTCGGATTACGTTTGGTTTTTGTACAGATTTCTATGATAAAAGTTACGAGATGAACAATTCTGATCACCGAATTAGGCTTGGAACGAGTCTGAAGAGGCTCGAAAACACCCACAATTTTCTGATTAATTAAACCAGATGGCCAAATTGGAAATTGAAGGGTGGATTTTTCAAAAAAAATTTGTTTTTTGCTAATAAAGAAGGGGGAGAAAATAAAATATTGCTCTTCCTGATTTCGTGATTCTGAAAGCTTGGTCTATGACCCATCGACTAAAGTATGGTACTCCGATGATCTATCAAGATCTATTATATAGCTACAATCACACATAAAGACACAGACACTTACACACTCATAATACGGGAGGGCACCCCACACACTGCACACCTTCCGTGTTTGAGTTCCACCTTTATTGTGAGTGCATGTAAGTGTTTATGTCTTTGTATGTGGTTTTAAACTTATTGTACGTAGTACTATTTACTGATCTCTAGGATTTTCTTTTTATCCAGGATAATTTGACTACCTTTGAAAAACTTCAAATTCCCAAGAAAGGGAAGTCTAGTAACATCGCATTTTTTTCTCCACCGACACAAGTGTGGTGGTCCCCACACAACTGTTTGTGTTTAGTCCACAACACTGGTGTCTAAAGAGTAAAAAATGCGGTGTCAAAATGCATTCCTGATAGCATTGCGTTCCTGATAGCATTGGATTAATAGAGTGCACTATCTCCGATGGATAAGAAAATAAGACATTAAGAAAATATTTTGAAGTTGATTTAAATTTGAATAAATATTTTAGGACATAAAAGGTCAAAAAGAAGATAAACAAATTGGAATTGAGAGAGCACATAGAAGAGAGAATAAGGGAACACCAGTCTGTAATTTGATACTCCTCCCTTAGCCACAAAAATTAATTAAGTACTTACGAATCTACGTTACGTGCTGCCTCACCATACATTCGTATGGGCTCCACCACCTCGTGCCGGACAAATTACCTTGTTATCCAAATCTAACTGCCATCTAATCAATCAACTACTACCTGTCCCCATGCTTGATTTGTTCAAAATTGGCATCCAAATTCTCCATCTTTCAATCCTAGGTTTTTTCAAATTGATTCGCCGTGCGATTGGGGTAAGTTTTGCCTACATGCTTTAATTGGAGGACCGACCGACATCTTTTTTTTTTTCCCCAGAATACATACACGGAGTTGCAGCTGCAAACGACCTGGCTCGTTTAGGCAAGGTTGGGTTGGGCTCGTTTAGTAATCAAGTTGAGCTCGAGTTTTAGGCTAGCGGAGCAAACCAACTGAGTTCACAGTCTAAAGCTCGGGAGCAAACCAACCGAGCACACACTCTAAAGTTCGGATCAGCTTGTTTATAGAAGCTCATTTAGGAAATGAACCGAGCTCGGCTCGTGAGTTCGAACTTGCGTTTAAGCAAACGAGCCAAGCTCAAACACTACAAAGACTCGGTTCGGCTCGTTTGCACCCCTACATGGAGTAAATCTACTTGATTGTATATTTGTTGACACGGTACCGAACCATATCTATGCGAGAAAAACAAATATGTTTGCGGGTGAATTTCTTTCCCCCTCTCCAACGTTGTCTGAATACGTTGGTTTTTCACTTTTTTGTACAGATTTTTTATGATAAAAGTTACGAGATGAAGAATTCAGATCACCGAATTAGGCTTGGAACGAGTCTGAAGAGGCTCGAAAACACCCATAATTTTCTGATTAATTAAACCAGATGGCCAAGTGGGAACTTGAGGCCAGCCGACGTACGCGTAAGTTTTTCTTATCCCATTATCTGTTTCCATTCCCTTTTCCTTTGCCCCCAATCAAGGTTCCCACTTTGTGGAGTACTAATTGATTTGGCTTGCACCAAACCATGTTCTTTTTTCTTTTCTTTTCTTTTCTTTTTTAATGCTAAGTGTTCCGGGTCAATTTTTGGGCACCTCGAACTAATCCCTACAGCTCCTCCCACAGCTGTTTCATTGGCTTACCCGTGGGGAATGAGATAACCCCAAGAGTTATCGATAAGAAGAATCGAACCAAAAAACTTAGAATAAAACAAATATCTAAGTTGCAAGCCAATACCATTTGACCAGCCCATCAGTGCATCGAAGATTTCATCATGTACGAAAAATTCCATGAGTTGAAGATTATCCTTGGGGTTGATTTGGTCCCACAAAATCAACTCACATGTGATCACAATGTGAAAATTATACTATTCGTATTTTGCACGATCGACCAGCCCCCTAGCTAGGCTAGCCTCACATGCGCGGATCCAACATAATTGTACATGTGACCTCTAGCTAAGGAATGAAGAAGCGTTGCATGACGTTTTTCGAGTACTTCGATTAATTTCGTGGTTTTGAAGTTAAACGAACGAGCAAATTCCTTTAGTGGGCCTAAGGTTTGAAATGTTTAGCCTCCGTGAGATACGAACATGCAACATTGTAGAAGTCAATTACTTATTTTACTTTCTTATACCCCACTAATTGGTGATTTCTTTTCGTAACGCAATATTTGCCGCCACCAATTAGTATGAACATGGTGCTCGTAATATTCTATGTAACCTTTACGTGTGATTAGTAAAAATCTTCTCTGATGATGTAAAAAATCTCTTTGGAGGCGAAATATTATCATGATGAAATTAAGAGTTTAATTTAATATAATTTAATTTCCATCAAGAAATTATAGATTAATTTACTCGTACTCAATAATACTTAGTCTCTAGTGTTTACATTGCCATTCCCTTTGCTCTCCTGTTTTACATAAAAAAATGTAATATATGGAAGAATAAAATGTTATGAAAAGATAAGCCCTGACAAAAAAATAGTGAACAGGGAAGGGTTTTTTTTTTACACTTAAATAAGGTTTTTTTTTACCTTTTAAAAGTCAAAACTTACAATATACATGAATATGTATGAAAGAAAGCCGAGATCTCTAGAAATTTAACTATGTAACGCCTAGACACTGGCTTTAAATTGCCTAGTACTTCAGCCGGTCCTGGCTCAATCTAAGAAGATTGGCGAGTAGTAAGGTTACTATGGTATCTAATGGAGTTATTCAAGTATAATATGAACTTGAAAACGACTTTTGTAATGGAGATATTCTATATATTCCATGATGAATTAATTACAACTTTTTTTAAGTGAATTTTACGAGGGAGTGTGCATCAAATCAAACGAGTGATCATTTCGAACGCGTTCAAGGCTTTGTTTGGAAAAATGGATGTTCTCCCGAAAATTGCTTAAAAAGGAAAGATAGCACGATAGTGAAATGAATAGACAGCGAGATGGTGAATTGGATCTTTTGGAAATGATGATTATTTAAGATAAATTGGTGCACTCATTCCACAATCCAAACACAACCCAGTTGGGCCACCATTTCATTTCTGGAAAAGGCCCTGCTTTCATTAGCCTATAGGCCTAAACTTCAGCCCTCTTGATTTTAGGGTGGGCTATTCATTCTCCCATTTTCATCGTACTTCCGTTTGAGAAAGACGGCGCACAATAAAAAAAAATCAAGAAGAATGCTTTTTATAAAAAATAATTTTTTTTCACAAAAGTTAGTAAGGCCGCGTTTCCACTAAAGTTTTTGGCTAAAAGTTTTTGGCTTTAGTTGAGTTCTAAATATATTATCAACAAATTTGTTTAAAGAACATTATGAGGAAATTGATATTCGCCTCCATTTTTTAATGTTGGCACTCCACTTTGTTTATGAAATTACTAATAACTTCAAGTTAAAAGTGGAGCGCTTGCATCAAAAAGAGAGCACGAATATCAATTCCCTATTATGATTGTGTCTAGGTGGGCCTGACTTGACAGTGTTGAAGCCCATTTAGGCATGTTTACACTTGACAGAGTTTACCAACTGCAATCAAAAGGCTTTGTTTGGAGCTCAAGGAAAAGAAAGAAAAATTTAAAAAAAAATTCCTTCCATTGATTTGTTGGAAAAAAAGAGAGAAGAAATAAAAATTTTAAATTTAGTAAATAGTAAATAGTAAATTTTTCCTCCCATTTTCCTCTCATTTCCCTTCTCTTTTCTTTTCCCGTCACAACCCAAAACCTACCTTGGAAGTCGTGACTGGCCAAGCAGGGGTTAAGCCGCCGAAGGTCTGCACATATTCTAGTTTAGGGCTTTCTAACATTGTTGTCATTTTAAACCATATAAATAAAAGTATGCAGAAGCGCAGAATGAAAAAGATAATCTCAGAGCTTCTAAGTATACAAGTATAATAATTACTCCCTCCGTCCCTTTTTTATAGTCCGGTATTCTATTTAGGGCTGTCCCTTAATAAGTGTCCATTTTGTAAAGTTAGTGGGTAAAAGTTGGTGTATTGTCTATTTTGTTCCTAAAAGTAGATTCTATTTTGAAAATTTAGTAAGTAAAAGTGTAATGATATGGGTAAGTATGGAAAGTGGAGGAAAAAGTGATGTGAAAGGTATAATGATGATATCTTTTTAATAAGTTGGAATTACGAAGCAGGACACTTAAAAAGGGACGGAGGGAGTACAAACTATTAGACAATACATGATTCTCCACGGTTATTCTAACGCCTCATTCAACCACAACTTGCTATCTACCTTAACCTGAAAAATTTGGAAAAGGTTTCATAAGCCAAAGCTCGGGTGAAAACGTATACCAAAGTTACAAGTTTAACCATGAAAATACCTCACTTCGTAAAATAATGCAAGAGCAAAGCAACATTTCAAATATTCTTATCGAATTCTCCAGTACATGCATTTTGATCCATAAGCTCGTTTCTTTGGTTCAAAAGATGGACCCTTTTCATTTATTCCTTTCAATTTTGCACATTCGAGCGATAATAATATTCAATGGCATTTTTGCTTGGGGAGCGACTCCATTGAAGAGTGGTATGATATCAATACCCGGTGATGCCTAACTGCATCTCCCAGGGGCGGAGCCACCTTGAGATGGTGGCATCAGACCCCACTGCCTTCCAAATTATAATTGAGATAGTTATAGTTTTTACCCCAAAATTGCTAACTTGACTCCACTTTTACATTACAATTTGTTCCAGTCTGTTTAAAAGTTTGGAACTTGAGGAAAAAAAGGGGCAAAGTAAAATATCCTCACTTTTCCCTCAAAAAAAACCCCAAAAATATCTACTTAACTCCTTTTTGTTTATCATTTCAACGTTTTTTTTTACTATCAAGTAGTATGAAACAAAATTTTTTTGTGCTATAGGAAATTGACCCCACTGCCAAGAATTTCTGGCTCCACTCCTGGCATCTCGTACCTTATTACTTCATGCCACTAGTTTCTTAGCGCTCAGGACACCATGAATCATATTATCACAAGCATGTACTATCAACAAGTAAAATTCAAGTTCCCAAAACATATTGTCATGGTCTACTTTAACTGTAACACAAAAGATTTATAAATCAGCCATTGCATGCATTAACATCAATTAAACCAAGTAGGAAGCTCAAATTCCAAGTTTTCCAGCAAAAATAAGCAATGGCATTTCATTCCAAAATTCAGAAAAATACATATAACTAAGGTATGCGCAACTCACCTTTAATTCTCTGAGAGCTACTCAATAATTTGGTCGAGTCCTTTGCTTAAGCCTCAAACTAACCTATTTACCAACGAAACGTGTCACTATTTGACTAACATAATCCATCTATTTTTAGGCCTTCTCAATTGTGAGTCGGCCTATTTGGCTAAGAAAGGGTTCAGGAGTTCAAATGATAATTACTCCTTTTTGATAAAATCAAATCTTTGATGCGGTCAGGGCTTCACACAACCTCTCTCTCTAAGGAAAACCTTAACTCAGGCTGCTGGTTGGGGGGGAGGAGGCCGCCGCCTCCTCTCCTCCCTCTTACTTCCCCCTACTCTTTCTCCTCCCCCCTGCTCTCCTCGCCTCTCTTCTCTCTCTTCATTGTGTTCTCCATGATCACCAGGTTGCGGGCAGCGCTTCATTAGGACGGCGAGGGTTCCTCAGGCCGGCTCTGGAGGCGAATGGTGACTCCTCTGTCCCGTTCCTCTTCCTACGTCTCCAAATCTGTTGTTCCTGGTCCGGCGACAAGCTTAATAAGGTGTGTGGTTGGTGTAAGGGTATTTTTCGTTTTTCATTTGCTTTTTCCGTTTTCTCTTCTACCGGCAGGTTTTTCCAGTTCGGTTCTGTACCATTTTGGATGCTCCAAATCTGATGGGTGATGGTGGTGGGCAAATAACCCGGCGCCTATTGAGGAATGGTCCAATGTTGGTGGTCTTTATGTGTCTGGATGTCTGTTTTTGGGGCTGGTGGGTTTCGGTGGTGGTGTTGTTGGGGTTGGTGGTGGTCCGGTGGTGTTTGTTTGGATTGCGCAGCAGTTTCAGCTGGAAGAACACAGGTCTTCGGTCGCCGTGGTCTGGTGGTGTTCGATTCTCTTCCTGTTTTGGCCGGTGACTTTTATGGTTTTTGTCCAGGAGACATGTTGGATTTTAGTTGATTTGTTGTTGTTTTGCTTTCAGATTTCAAAGATGCTTAATTGTTCACGGGTTTGAGTTGTGGATCTTTTTAGATCCTCTGTTATCTAAACTGAGATTGGTTCATAAGTATCGGCGTTATCGCGGGGCTTGCTTCGGTAGTAGATACTTGAGATCGACGTTTAGGTTGCTTTGGTTCTTTCCTGTATCTGTTCTAGAATCTCTTTGCCCGATACACTTGTGATGAAACAAAAAAATTTGATAATTACTCACTTCGATCAATTCACATACTAGTTCCAGTTTCGTATGTATATTTATTGTAAAATCAACACAGTTGGGTAGTTGTCCAAAAAGAATTAAGAAGCCCAATTCCTGTTTTAATCTAAGTAATAATCCAATTGTTTTAATCTAAGTAATAATCCAATTAGATCCAGTGGTGCCTTAATTAATGATTTGGGCTAATACACATACTCGTATACCCTTACAAATATATCACACATATACAGTAGACACACATACCCACACAGTGTGCGTTACCAACACACCGCACATTGGTAACCTCATCATGACACGTGGCATGGCACATCCGTTCGTCGCAAATTCTGTCCCAATGCATTCGGATTTTGGTCTCTGAAAAGTCTTAAAAATTCAACATAGGCTAATAAAAATATGAGGATTATTGTGGCAGTGTCCGATTTTAAAGGAAGGATTCCAACGTCGCGTAACTCGCACTGTGTATGTGTATCAGATGTAACTTAATTGTCCCATAGTATCTATAACATTAAATTGAATTTCACATGTTTATTCGGATCATGATACATTTCGTGTAGCCTAACTTACTATTAGAAGTAATTTAAAGTGTCGAGTTCTTATTCGGACCACGTGACTAAAGTTTCAAAAGTTGGGATTTTACATTTCCTTTCTTTTCTTTTCATTTTCTTAAGTTCCAAATGGAGCCAAAAGTTGTGGGGAAAGCAAAATATGTCCTCACAGGTTGAGGGTTTTGAAGGCACCATTCCTTCCTGAGGAAATCTATCCCACTGTTCTGTTTCACCGCTTCACCGTTCTCAATCTTATTGTCCAAAAGTTGGAATTTTAAAAGATTCATTCAGAGGAAAAGAGTTCTTAAAAGTTCTTTTATAATTCAGACCATTATTTGCTGAGACGGACGGTGAAATTGAGCACTACGACGGAAGTAGTTATTTCCGTTGATGTTTCAACAATACTTCACTAGCAAAACTAAGTACAAAGAAACCACAAAATAATGTATTTGCAAACCTTACAGATACAGTTCAGTAATACAAAAGCATCAAGGTGAACCATATGAAACTACAATTCCTAAAAATGGATTTTGTTATTGGTACATACATATATATATCAACACTAATGAAAAGGAGATTATCTCCCACATTCCCTGCACTGTAAACTCTAAATTAGTTGTTACGAAATCGACCATCGATCACTTCCCCCCGTTCTATTTGAGAGATACTAATTAGGTTGTAAGATAAACAAGGGCATTCAGCGTCGAAAAGACCCAACTTGTTAAGGGCATGTTTTCGAGACCGTTTCATATTCGCCCAAATCGTAAACAACCAGGCTAGCTAGCTCCAAAGTCTACAGGTCACAATCTCTGCAGCCTTTGCTAGTTCCAATTCGGTACCGCTACTTTCCTTATGTACATTCCCCTTGACTTTGGGTACAAAATTTCCAATAGTTTGTTGGTTCGTCATCCTCCTCATCGACTTCCGTGCTCGTTGAGATATCTTTCAGCAATGGCAGCATGAGCTGCAGCACCAACAGGCAGAGCATCTTCATCGATCATGAAGTGAGGGGAATGCCCCGAGTGCGTTGAACCCAGCGTTTCATTCCTTATTCCCACGTAAAAGAAGGCTGCTGGAACAACCTCCGAGTAGAAGGAGAAGTCCTCTGCGCCCATCATTGGCGGAACCACCCTGAAGTTCTCCGCGCCCACTAGGTCCACTGCCACCTTCCTCACGTGCTCGTACATCCGCTCGTCGTTCACCGTGGGAGGGTAGATTGTGTATTCGTTCCCGAAGAAGTCGACCGTTGCCGAGCATCTGAAAACTCTGGCTTGGTCCACAATTACCTGTTAAGAGTGTTAACATGTTTTTTGACATCAAATTCGGAAAAATACTCCTTCTGTCCCTAATTGTTGCTCCTTTTTGGGTAGCCATGCCAACATTCAGATTAATAAATTGTTGAATCTTTTTGGGTAGCCGTGCCAACATGCAGATTAATAAATGCTCGGGTCGATGCATTGGTGATGATTTTTAGGACAAACCTGCTCTATTCTCTTGAGAAGTTGGTTAATGCTTGCATTGGAGAAAGCCCTGAAAGTGCCTCCAAGGATGACTGTTTCTGGAATCCCATCAAGGTACTCACCACCATTGAAGGAAGTTACCGATACAACCTGGTAGGAAAAAAGTAACGAAGTGGTTAATTAATTACTACAATTGTGTTCTGCCCAATACAACCACAAACAAAACAAAGACACGAGCGATTTTTACGTGGTTCCTCAGTTGGCTATATTCACGGGAGGATCGAAGAGTTTTTCACTATAAGAGAAATATTCAAGATTTCACACGGGAGTTCCAAACCAGCCATTTGACCGCTCAACCTCGCTGTGTATATCTCTCACACTCTCTCCTACTTCTCTCTGCTGCTCTCACCTTACACCATCCTCCCTCTCTTGCAGGAGAAGCTTGGCTATTTAGAGGCCCCAAAGAGCCTTCTACGTCCTTCTTCCATTAAGAAAAGATGGTAGTCGGAAGCTCACAATAATGGAGGTGGTTGGTTGTGGATTTGAGCGAAAAATCAACAAATCGTAACTGCATGCATAACCCTTACCCATATAGGGTTGTAAAATGAATCGATCAAGTTACTCGATATCGGCTTGATCATGTTTTGAAGATCATGAACTTTCTGAGCACGGTTCCGAATCGGATTGATAAGCTTATAGGTTCTCTGACAACATAAATTTCTAAACTACACTAGTTCGGCTAAAACTCGTTAGAGATCGGTTCGTAACTTAAAGAAAGTCTGCTGCTCATATCATGAAACTCGTCAAGTTGTTCAAACCAGGCTTGAATGAACTGTACTCTGCTTGACTCGCGTAGTTCGTAGCCCTATGCTTGTACATCTATCTTGCTTCAAATGAAAATTCACACACCTGAGAATCAAGAGGATTTGCCTCACGAGAGACGATCCCCTGAAGGCTGATAACTGCGGCCGAGGCGGCCAGCACAGGGTCAGCAGAGCGGTGAAGATTTCTCTCGCGGCCCTGTTTTCCCCTGATTACGGCTCTGAAAAAACCGCACCCCGCCAGCAAAGGACCGGGCCTCGACCCGATTGTTCCGGTCGGATGCTCATGGGACACGTGTATCGCAAATATGGCTTCAACATCTTCCAGTGCCCCGTCTCCGATCATCTGTTTCGCGCCGTTTCCGGCTTCCTCTGCTGGCTGAAAGAGCAGAATCACTGTTCCCTGTGATAGAAATAGTGCTACCATTGTTAGAGGAATTGATAAAACTCAACTGGGATAAGAGTGTGCCGAAAAATAAACAAGAGATTGAGTGTATACTTTCGAGAATTATCAGAATTATTTGACAAAAAGTTCTAATGATACTGTCACCAACGTGGGGAAAAGGCCCTTGCCGGTGCTCCGGGGGCGAGAGAGAGAGAGAGAGAGATTATTGCCTTCCTTTCTTGAATTTTTTGTTTCATTTTTCATTTTCTTTCCTGTGATTCACTTTTCTGAAGAATCATTTCTTTAGGGGCTGTCGAGAAATCAAATTGGCGCCAATGAACAATACGATTCCCTCTAAATTGTCAGTTTTTGTCCAATTTTAATACTTGTACTCTGAATTGCGAAAATGGCTCAACCGTTCTTAACCTTCGCGACTTCTCTTAAATTAGAGACCCTGATGAAAGTGTATTGCACGTTGCCGAAGCAAATAAACCATGTAGGTTGCGTCGTTACTTGTCTCCAACCCCGAGTAGTAGCACATAAGAGATATTTGCAACCTAGTATAGAGCTCCCTGACATCGATCCCACATCCAATGTGGACGACATTCTCATTGGACATATAAGACGATCGATGCAGAAATTGTCCATCTTGGTAGTGCGATCTTGTCCATATGGGCAAACAAGCATAGTCGGAAATAGAGGTGGCGGCGGAATTCATGACTAGGAGGACCCAGGTACATTATATGCTAACGCTCAATAATTGGTAAAAACGAAAATCGACTAAGGGAGGAAAATCTCTTGCTGGTCACCGCCGTTTGATTTTGTAAGAGTTAAAGGAGCTAAACTATAATTTTTCAGAATTTTGAATGAGCCATAGGCTCAACCTAAGTTGAATACTAACCAATTCATCATTGTAATTTTGAGTTATAGAAATCCAATTCCAAAGGCTAATTAAACATTTACTCCGCAGACTCTATATAAATACATGCTGCAGATTGTAAAAGAAACACATTTCGGATACGGATTAGAAACCAAAACCTTCAAGTGATGTTCGCGACTCTTCAAAATCTTGGCCGCCCCCAACAGCATGGCCACGTGCGCATCGTGGCCGCAAGCGTGCATCTTCCCGGCAACTTTGCTCTTGTGCTCCCATTCAACCGCTTCCTGCAACCACCGGATAATAACCTAAAATCGTCAATATAATTGTACGTCGATGTGTATCTATATCGGATTTGTATGCGAAAGAATACAATTCAGTTGGTGTGACAGTAAATTTTACTACTAGTTTTAAGAATACAGGTTCTAAAATTATGTTTACTGGCTTAATACAACATGACGTGGGTTTTTTAGGAAAATGCCAACTAAATTTTTTTTTTTTTGGAACAGCAGGAAAATGAAAACTATAATAATGACTCATAATTTCTTTATCACTCCTTTTGGATAGGTTTTGTATGCAAAGGTTTTAAACGAATTATTAACCTCCTTTAGAATTTGGATAGTGTTGTTTTAACCTCTCTCAACAACAGACGCAGCTTTATTATTATTATTATAACTCAACTTTTTGGCTCAATTTACGTACACTTCGATTAATATCCCACCGTCCACTTATGGAGGTCTCCATTAAAGCCAGAACGAAAAACAACAAACACAGTTACACTATTATAGTTTCCTAAAACAACCATTTACAACTATATCAACAAAATTTCATAGCACACGGCGTGTTTAGACAAGGGGATTTATGTAGTGCAAGGGGTGTAGTGCACTATTGGAGCCATCCATCTCGATAATTAATGGTTTATACAAATTTCATCTTAAAAATGGACGGCTCACATCTACAAGAGCCGATACGAAATCTGAATCATTGATTGTCGAAAAGGATGACTCGAATAGTGACAATACATCCTTATATATATATATATATGTAATGCACCCTTGTACTATAGGTTCCCCGATTCCGTGTTTAGCCTCTCTTTTATTTGTAGGGTCGTCAAGGTCTCTTTATCTAAATTTGTATGAGCGTATGCTTTGGCTTATTTGGAACCCGGAGAGTCGGATTCGAGATTTATACCAACTTGTGGCTCAAATTGCGCCAAAACATACGTACAGAGGAATATTAGTACGATCTTGTTGGAACCTCGATCGGAACACATGAGTCGAAATCGTTATTGTTATTCGGTCTTTTCCGTTAGTACGATCTTGTTAGGACCTCAAAAAACACGAGTCGAAATAGATAGTTCATTCGGTCTTTTTCGTTAGTACGATCTTGTTAGAACCTCGGAACACAGAGTGTCTTTTTCATTGAGACAAGAAATATGACTGTAAAAATTTGAACGGAATCTTTACAATTGAGAGAAACCAATCAAAAAGCTTGCGCCAGAAAAATTATACTCCCTCAATCTCAATTTGTTTGTTCAATTGTCAAAATTCGTATTTTTCAAAAATAAACTTATATCTTATATTTTATAATATTTTTTATGATTTTTTATTATAAAACTAATTGAGATCTATCAACTAAGATCCATATTGCATATTAAAAACATTATGAATTGAAAATTATAGACAACTCTTTAGAGCATCTCCAACGGGAGATGTCAAATCTGATGTGGAGCTTGTAACAGTAATATTTGACACTAATTGACAAGAATCATTCTACCACCACACCCATATACACACCTATTCACACACGCACACTCACAACAAGGGTGGAACCCGCACATACTACACATCCAGTGTGTGTGGGCCCCACCCTTATTGTGAGTGTGGATGTGTGTGTAAATGGGTGCGGTGTTAGAATTATTAAATTGACAAACCAACCCAGATGCCTTTTTTAGGCCAAATCCTACATGGCTTTTGACATGGATGAAGGGGGGAGGAAATATGCCAACTTTGACTACTTACACCTTGATTGCCAAATTTCAAAACATGACTAGGGTAAATTATAGTTAATCCCCTCTAACTAAGCCTCAACTGCACTTTGCCCCCTCTAACTTTTTTTTTGACACTCAACCTCCTCTAACTAACTGAAATTCAAACGGTCATAACTTCTTTGTCCAAAATCGAAAACATGCAAATTATATATCGATTTCGAGGTCTTGAAGTCAGTTTTCTAATGACACCAAAATCATATCACGATTCAAAACACATAGAAAGTTATGATCAAAACGGTCTTTTGGTCTACCAGCCTTTACTCTTTTGATCAAAACGGTCTTTCTGTATTTTGACATAAGATTGGAATTTCTAACTTGGACTTGGAAAAGGATAATTTGATGTCAAATAAATAGATTTTGACATAAGGGTTGGAGAGAAGGTTTTGATGTCAATTTGGAAATACTAAAATGCCACATCAGCCTTCAAAAAAAAATTGATATCCCTAATTTGAAGTCAAGCGTTGGAGATGCTCTTACAAGGTCAAACGCTCCCAACAAGACAAAAAGAGTAGAAGTCAGCCTCACCCTAAAAAGCATGAGATAAAGATGACCCTCGTGTGACATCTAGGAGTTGATGGAGCATTATCAGTACTTTTGTTACTAGCAATACCATTTAGATCTATTTTGACATCATCGAGGATTATTTTTGTATATTTATTTTAAAAATTCATTTTATGTAGTATCGCGTTCAATTTTTGTTTGAATTATTAATTCGTTTTGACAAAGAAATCTAAAAATTAAAAATTAATTTTTTTAAATTAAGACAAAAATAATTGAAAAATCAGTCTGTTTTGGCTTAATTTTTGTCTTTACTTAAAAAATTTTAAGTTTAGAACACAATTTTATACTTTTTAGATTACTTTTAGCAAACGAATCAATATATTCAAAAAAAACATTACGCAAAAACTAGTTAAAGTAAAAAAAATCTTCAATAGCTAAGTAGCCCAATAATCTCTCCCCCTTTTTGTTTAAAAAAATCCCATGCAAAAAAGTGACCCATCTCAAAGAAATATGAAACCGTTTCTACTAAAAATATGAAGCCATGCATTAATATCGGATGACCTGTATCGGGAGGGCGTCCATGTCAGCTCTGATCGCCACGAAAGGCGGGCCTCCGTTGCCGATATCGGCCCGGATTCCCGTCTTAGCCAGCGGGAACCGGTAATTAACCTCCATTTCGTCCAGTTCGCGGCGGACGAGCCGACTTGTCTCGAACTCCTCGAAAGCGAGCTCCGGATTCTCGTGGACTCTCCTCCGGATTCCCTCCAGCCACCGGAGATTCTCCGGCCGCCTCGCGAACCTCAGGACCTCCGCCGAGCATGCCTCGCTCCGAACGACACAGTCTGATACCTGCGGCAGCGGCGGTTGTAGGTCCGCCGGTCGCCGCCGCGGAGTGGTTTGGTTGTTGGGGTTGGTTATGGCGGTAGCAGGACAGTTCGGTTCCAAGTAGGAAAAGTAGTGGTCAGAAGAAGCTTTGGTCAGAATGATTGTAGTGATTGCGATTAACGATAAGAGGAGTGGATTGTATGGAGTCATTTTTAGAGAGAGAGAGAGAGAGAGAGAGAGAGGGAGGCAGAGCGAGAATGAGGAGAGGGACGAAGGAGAAGAAGTCAATAAATATTGGTCTACATTTGTATTCTACTATTTGTGTAGTATTTTGTTTGTTCTTCTTTAAATTTTTTCAATGATAATTTTTTATTTTCAGTATTGCTGTCTTATCTGAACTTTTTTACATATCAATTTTGGTTCATTTATTTGTGAACTTTTCAAAATTATCTTACAGTGACAAATGATTGATCACAATTTTGTTGACAAAAAACCCCCTTCAAAATTAAATAAATACTATTGACCTCAAGCCAAATTTATTTTAAGTCAATCTCACCTTAACAGTTTGTTTGGCAGGCGGGAGAACGGAGGAAGATAATTAAGCTGATTCGAGTCACCATTATCAGGTGTTTAGTTCCCTTCTTTGCACTCAGATTGTTCATTGGCAGATAAGCAATCAGGGCCAGATTAGAGCGAAATCCACATCATTCATGTCATTAATTAACTTGTCCTGGTGGGCAAAATTATCGCCGTGTCCCTAAAACCTCTCAAAATCATTTTCGAATCCTCATTACAAGAATTACATCATAAGCTACTAAAAGTCAATTCTTACAATTTTTTCTTTATTCACCCATTCTTATCCATTTATTCTAACTAACTAACTAACAAACAAATTTCTTCTTAGTTTTAATTTCTCTAACTTAACTAGTAGTAGTAATTTCCTCCTAACATATAACTCCTAGCATCCTGATTTTTGATATTCGTGCCAATTTTAATTTTTTATTATATCTTTCAATATAAATCTCTACAAATATGCAAAGTTAAAACCTTAATTAATTAATTAGTTCTATTATACAAAGTTTTCAAATTCATTTTAAATATTGCAAATTGAAAGATATTATCAGTAATGAAAAATAACACAAATATCAAAAATTTGATATCTTGTTGGGGACATGAAAAGTAAGCCTCGTTGATTTTGGGGTTTTAAAATTCTTAAAAACGATCTCCAATAAATTTTTTTTATTTTACTTCAGTATTACTCTTAAAAGTTAAACCTTCTCCGAAACCCAAAACAAACACGCCTGTAAGGGGGAGAGAGGGTGGAAGGGAGAGATATTTGTCACGTGGGGATAAAGGAAGGGTGGGGATCTGTACGAGGCACGTGGGGGAATTTGTTAGTAGCGTGTAAACTGTAAAAAGCAGTGGGGCCCAGTTGATTGTGGCATCGAATCACAGGCGGCGGGGTCCCCCACGTTCGCCTACTAGAGAGACCCAATATAGTGGGTTCAGATCCCCTATTTTCAATTCCCTGTACCCACTCTGCATGCCAACAGGAATTGTTTTGACACGTGTCCACATTAACTCCATCTCCAACCCGAGTCCCACTCGATCAGTCCCAAATTATGAACACTCATCGAGTGCGATTGTAATATTTAGTGTTTTTTTTTTGTTTTATTTTATTTTATTTTTTTATGGCATTGCTCAAGTAAAAGTTTTGTGGATAGGTGTGTTCCGTTTTTTCCCTTAAAATATAATTATTTATTTTTAATTTTTAAATGTAAAAATAATATGCTTAGTAAAATCAAAAAATACGTATGTAATATGGTTCTTGTTTGATAAATTTCAATAAAATCTATCAAACTTTGCAAAAAAAAATTGAAAAATTATTTTCGTAAACCTATTATTTTTAAGTTTGAAAATAAGTCCTTATTTGAGAATTTGAAATAAGGCCGGCCCCGTTCCAAAAACCCATTTAAGTACTTACAGTAATTTTTAAGAATGTAATTTCAAACTAAAAAATCATGTCTTTTAGCAAATAATTTTCTGGCAATATGGATCTTGTTTGATAGATATCATTGGAATATTTTAAATGGTGCAAAAAAAAATCAAAAATTTATTTTTCATTTACATTATTTTTAAGTTTGAAAATGTGAAATAAGTCGCTTATTTTTAAGAAGGTTTTTAAAACGAGTACATGATAAATATTGAACATCCTTTTATGATTTTTCGGAGCCGTTACTGCCTGAGTCGTCACTACTCGAGAAATACAAAGTTTTGCTTTGGTTTTATTTGGAACTCTAACGAGTGAGTGGTGAAATTGATTCCCCCAATATTAGTCAAGGTGCGCATATACTGGCCCGGACTTGAGATATAAAAAAAAAAAATTTTGTTTGGTTAATATTTTGACCCCTGATTTTCTCTCCATATACACTGGATGCGAGAGTATGGGGGAAACGATACCCGAATTTGTTTTTCAATTTTATGAGTAATACATTTTTTAGGCGTTAGATGCTGGGGGAGTGAATTGGGGAAGCTTTGGCTGCTCAGGAGAGCTGTAAATGTTGAAAAATATGATTGAAATATAATTATTATATTTTTGTTTTTGTTTTTGTTTGAATGTAAATTGATTTGATTTGGAGTTGTATCTTTTGGGTGACACATTTTCATCGTGGACGGACGCGTCTTTTATGAACAAAGGTGCCCCTTCCTTTGGTACCCTTTCGTAAAGTCGCCAGTTAGTCTATAAATAGGATGTTTCTCATTCATTATATGTCAATTTTTATATGTCAATTTGAAAAGATGTTTATGCTTATATTTCCATCGAGTCAAAATCATTCAATTGAGAGAGTACAAAACACAAGAAATTTTAACAGACCCATCAATTGTAATGCTACTTTTGTGGGGAATTTGGTCATCTAGTGCTAGGAGATAGATATTCATGGAAACCGTGAGCACCGTAGCGGGGCGAATCTGTCGTAAGTACAAAGTGTTACACACTAACACTTGCCTTAATCACCTATTTATTTCCATCAATTTCAAAGTTTTGAGTTTCAATTTTATTGCACTCACATTATTGGTTTTCATCACAAAAAGTAAACACATTTTTCCAACAGTAAATTTGTAGTGGAATTGGGTTTTGAGCGCACCGTATTTGAAGGAGATTTTAGGCAGGTGGTACATCTTATTCAGAGGCAAATGGAGGAACATAACAGTTTAGCTGGAGTTTAGGCATATATCAATTGTGTTCGGTCTGTTTTTATGGAGTCCTTGGTGGAGTTTGTTTGTCGTGGTGTCAATAGAGTTGCTCATTGCTTGGCCCAGAGTGCTATGAGAGGGAATCATTCTTGTACTTGGAAAATTTATCCTTCCGTTGTGGCTTCTGCCCTCCCTTAAGAGCGACAAATGCCCTATTTGATGTTTTTGGCTTTGCTTCTTTTATACACCATCCTGTTCCTGATTGAGAGTCTTTTATTCTATTTTAGGATGTTTCAAAATAATTATCCCTTTCAAAAAATAGAAGTAAAAATTTGATAAAATTTTAAAAATGTCCCTCATATGTGAATACAAAATGGTGTAAAATAGGTAAAATATAAGAGTAACGGTGAAAAATAGCTATAAAGATTACAAGTCTTAGAGGGATTCTCGTTTAGGAACGGATGAAGTAATGAAGATCTTCTTATCATTTTTGACCAAAAATAATATTTATTCTGGTTGCAGGTGGAGTTAATGTGGACACATGTCGAGAAATTTCCCATTGGCACAGAGGATTGGAATAGGGGATCCGAAGCCCAATGAAGGAGTATTAAGGTCTTCTGAGAAAAAGTACTGAACTTGAAGATCAGGTCTCGGTCCAATCAGGAGATGCCACTTGTCACGGCCTCATCTGCCCACTAATTTTAGTACTATTACTGTAGCTGAAATGGTACTACTCCAGTATTTTGTCGGATTATGGCAAGTACAGTACAGTCCAGCCACGTGGACGAGGTCCTCCTAAATCTAATTGCCCATTGTTTTTGGGGCAAGTACAGCCAACCAAATGGGTTGTACATAGGGATGGCAATCTCGGCCGACCCGTTCGAACCCTCCCCGTTCCCCGTCCGAAAAATTCCCGAATTTCGGGGATTCGTTTGGGGATCGGGTAGGGTATGGGGAATTTTTTTTTAAAAATTCGGGGATCGGGTAGGGGACGGGGATAGGTCTGTCCCCGCCCCGAACCCTACCCGTCCCCGTTCCCCGTTCGTTCCCCGCCCCGCCCCGTCCCCGAATCCCCGAAATATATACTTATATATAAAAATAAATAAATATATACTATATTATATATCAGTCCTATTTTGGTAATGTTGGAAAAACTATGGAACTATGAAATTAGTGCTGGCTGGAATTAACTTAATGTTGGAAAAACAATGTTGTAGATTAACTTATGTGTTGGAATTAGTTATTATGTGCTGAAAATTGATAGTACTTGCTAAAACAGTGAATAACGTGTTGTTATGCGCTGAAAATTGGTAGTATATGCTAAAATTATGAAATACAGGTGTAGGAAATGGAGGTACTATTATGTGCCGCAAATACAAATCCCCGAATCCCCAAATCCCCGAATCCCCATTTTGGATCCCCGTTCCCCGTTTGGGTCGGGGATGGAGGAAAAAAACAAATCCCCATTGGGGATCGGGTCGGGGATGGGGATGGGGTAGGGGGTAGTGGGTAGGGGGTGGAGGTAGTACCCCCCGTCCCCGACCCGTCCCCATTGCCATCCCTAGTTGTACACATAGTTATGGCTATCCCTCAACTTTGCGAGAGCCGCTGTGATCACCGCCCAAACTTTCGACCGCTTATTTTTACAATCGATAGTTTGGATTGTAACTGAATAATGGACGGTTTAAATCTGTAAGGGATTTTTATGCGTTTAGATTCGATTCGAATCATACGTGACGAGATGACCGATTGGATCCGCATCCGCACCTCCACTCTAATCTATCCTCTATTTGTCTTCCCTTCCATTTTTGTTCCTCTTTAAAGTCTTTCGGTTTTTTTTTTTCTTTTCCTTTTCCCTTTCTCTTGTTTCCTTCTTTTTATGTTGCCTTTTACTGTAATTCTTACTGCTCAGTTTTCTCGATCATCAGTTTTGACCCACGTTCTCGATTATCAATCTTGACTCACGTTCAATTCCAATATTCTCAGATCTCTCCACCGTTTAAGCTCCCCTCTCTCTAAACTATTTTGTTGATTTCTGAAAATATTTTCAAGTGCCAATCAAATGCAGAAAAATAAAAGTTTAAAGTTTATTTTTTGAAAAAATATTTTACATGGTAAATATTCTACTTTGTAAAACATTTTACATTGAAACAAACGGAACCTAAGCTACCCATATCAATATTCCTCTCTTTTTTTTTTTTTATCAACCACATACTTATCCTTATCAAATGTAAACCCAATTTTCTTTGAAATTTTTCGGATTATCTTTAAGTTCACATTTTTCAGACCGAACAAATATTTTGGGACGAAATGACTATGTTGCTTCTTTATTGTTTGAGATTTTTTTTTCCCCGATATATATCACGTGATTCACGTGCCTAACAAACTTATAATTCCAAAGCTTTAAATACCACATCCACAAACACACACAAGCCCTTGATTATGTTTGTTGGTTTTGTACAAACGAAGAGAACAAACTACGTAGCTAGTACTAGTAGATTAAATGAGACCGGGGCAGTGTGCTGCACAGCTACGTGCTGTGCAGCCGCCACCTTGCCGGCATCTGTCCGACGATCGGAGACGTCCACTACGTAGAGCTCATCGAGTACTATAAGCGTACCAAAAATCAACCCGATCAAATATCGTTAAGTATTTCATCGGAATGCATATAACTTGGAAAAAAATGAATCCTAATGGATACGAAACACTGGATCAAAACCATTGAATCCATTCTTTTTGAATTATATGTGTTTCGATGAGGCACTTAACGATATTTGATCAGGTTGATTTTTGATACACTTGTATTAATCGACGAGCTCTACACTGTGGACGTCTCCGATCGTCGGACCGATACCCGCAAGGCGGCGTAGGTAGCCGCACAGCACGTAGCTGTGCAGCATACTCCCCCGGTTGGATTAAATGTCTCATTGAGAAAAGGGGAGAAAATTTCACCTCTTTCACCTTGTTTAATGATTAATTTTGAATTATCAAATACCTTGTGGGCATGCCATCATTTTGTTTCAACACATTGCACGGCAAATTGAATTTCTTTTGAAATTCCAAGAAATCACAAGACATGCAATTAAAGTAGCTGAGAGGTAGGGCCACTGGAGAGTAATGGGAGTCCAGCAATCAGCAAAATTGACCTATTTTGTTTGTGAGAGAGAAAGATTGACCTATTTTGTTTGAGAGAGAGAGAGAGAGAGAGAGAGAGAGAGGGAGATTCATGTGAGAGGAATCGACTAGTAGTGGGAACAGAACCATTGATGGTTTGTTTTGACTCGAAGCCAAGAACAAAGTCCATTTAATGAGACACCACTCGTCGGATGAACCAATTATGGGTGGATAATTGAATGTGTGATAGCTACATAAAGAGGATTTCAACTCAACTAGCTGAGAAATTTTTGGTTGCAACTGTGCAGCGCATCCGAGTCGTTCCAAGTTGAGCAATCGACGGTTCGAATCGAAACAGTCTTTTCATTATTTTTTTTCAATTTTTACATTTTTAAATCTGCTTGGCTCCAACTATACCTACTACCGACGGCCCCAATGTTTCTCATACGAATTATAGTAATAGTACCAGTTAAGTTCACCTCCGGACCTCAATCCATCCTATCTCATCAGACTACCACTTCTTTAGTCCCACCTAGGGTTGCAAATAAACCGAGATACTCTCGTGAGCAATTCGTGGCTCGGCTCGTTAAAGCTCGGTTTGACTCGTTTAGTAATTAAGCCAAGTTTAAGCTAGAGTTATAGGCTCGTTTAATAAAATGAGCCCAGCTCAACAATCAAAAGTTGGCTGGCCTTGCAAAAGCTCAGCTCGTTTTTATTGGCTCGGCTCGTTTAAAAAAGCTCGTTAGGTAAAGTAGCCAGGCTCGACTCATTTACAAACAAACCTAACTTGATCTCGAGTTTTGTCTTGTTTAATTAGTAAACAAACCGAGCTCGAACACTATAAAGCTTAGTTTGGATTGGCTCTTTTGCACCCCTATTCTCACCCAAGACCCAACATAGTGAACCGACCCGGTCAGCTGCTTGTTCCTTACATAGACGAAACATCCATGTGCAAAAGAAATCAATTCTGTTGGATACCGAACATGTCTTCTGAAGATCAACGAGGTGGTAGTTCAGTTGGTGGGATCATAACCCCCTTAATGCATGAAAGAGTTCGAGTCTCGGCGGATGCTCGAACCTCGTTGGCGGATCAAAGGGAGGGATCTTTCACCAGCTGCATGTACACTAGGTGGCATCGTGGTGACAGTCCGTCCTCACGGATGATAGCTATGACTCGAACCGGACATTCTATTGGCGGGTAAGATGCCCCTGTTAGAATTTTGGTACACAAATATCATTTTATAACAATAATCATTGGACCACATAAACATAGAAACACAAATAAGAAAAACATGAGAGTACAAAAATAGTGAAAGTAGGAAAGATGTTGCCTGTGAGAATGAGAGTCGTGTAGTCACTGTCTTAAGGCTAATATTCCTCCCCTCGTGAAGGTTCCACCGGAGTGTACTAGCCCCAAGATTAAACCCAAGATCTCACAAGCATTCCTCGTCCGATGTTCACGACCACCGGGAGGTTTGACCGAGTCACGAACCGAGTTGCCCAACTCTATAAAAATAGTATAAGAATATTCTAAAACCCTCTTTCATTATTTGTGTATACTCTCCAAATACTTTCTTCATTTTCACTCCCTTTCACACTAGTCAAAACCCGTATATATAGAGGTTATTGGATTAAGACCCATTTATTGATATATATAATGATAGGAATAAATATCACTTTTATATTTTTGTAACCGACAACATTTATGCACTAATATTGTAACGGAAAAATAATGATAGGTAATAAGTATTTTAATTTATTTTTATTAAAATCTTTCAATGTTCCAACAGCCCCTATGGTCACATCCAAGGTGTTTGCTACGTTGATTGCCTCCTTCCACTTTTTTGATTATATATAAATAAAAAAAAGGTCTTCTGAAGTGAAAAGATTGTTCACGAATCACGAGTCAACCTAATTTTTGCATAAACGTTTTCCTCTGCAGAGCCTAGCTAGCGTCTAGCGAGTAACAATCCGAGCAATTCAAAAAAGAAAAAAAATCTTTGGAGGAAGCGTAAGAAATTCAATTAATGCAGAAATGTACAATTGTGCTGTCACCGTAAGATAATGAAGGCCTACAGAACAGAGCACAGAGTATTGATTCGCTAAACATAAAACACAAATATTAGAAAATCAACTCTCCAAAAAGAATTATAGATGCAATACATATAGACCAACCGATGACTCTACGAATATTTTCTAAGGATAAAGAACCCTTTTATTTATAAAAGATGCGTCTATGCATGACGAATAGGTGCCACCGAAAAGACAGGACTTTAAGTGGAGTCCATTTTTACAATTATTGCTAGCACATATATAGTATCTCTCTCGCACATGCCCAAGACAGAGACTTGATGTAGCATTTTTATCATTCATTTTGTTTCGATGTGCCCATGGCTGATAAATAAAGGGACCCCAGAAATGAAGGATAGACTACTCCAATGACATGAATATATGGAAAAATGGGTAAGAGAAAAGTCGGTAAGAGTACCATAGGAGTGTTTAGGCTGCGTTCTCATGAACTTAATTTAAATTTGCGAGTTTTGTCCTTATTTAATTTTTTTTTCATTTTTTAGTTTCGCACCAAACTTTTGTGGGTTATTAATTCGTCTGGACGAGAGAAATCGAAAAAGTAAATTTTTTTTTTTTACTTTTATTCAAGAATTTTGAGAAATAACCACTTTTTAGCAAAAAAAAATCACTTTTATTATGCTAAAAAGTGATTATTTCTCAAAATACTTTGGTAAAAGTAAATTCTTTTTACTTTTTCTGATTCCTCTCGTCGAGACGAACAATAACCCACAAAAATTTGACGCAAAACTAACAAATACGAAAAAAATTCAATTAATGACAACTTTCATATTTAAGTTCAAGAGAATGCAGCCTTATTTGCAATAGAATGTAATTTAGATAATACTGTTAGATTATACTAGTACTTAAATTATTGAATATAGGTTCCAATAGAAGCGGACAAGTTTATGTGGGGATCTGATTCACCGATTGGACCTCTCTTCGAGCGTTTGAAGTTGGTTCGTCTGATCCTAGCCTTGTCACCTGACCTGCATAGTGAAGCACAACTAAAGAACCACACCAGAGGGACTCCAAGATGGTCCTCCAGCGTATGGATGAGAAAGTGCAGAGCAAGCAAGGTTGAGCTAGGGTTTTAGTGTAGGAGACGATGTACCTTCTAGGGTTTGCCTTGCTTTTCCTTTTATAGCGAACCCTTGCTTGCTCTCCAAGTACGTACGCGTGCCTATCACACACAGTAACTGTCTCGGGTGACGTCACTTATGACGTGTCTGATGGTATTGTTATTGGATTGGGATGTGAGCTGTCACCCACATGCATATGTGCCTAGCACGCGCCCTAACCGCTTCGGCTGACGTCACGACAAGCTAGACAGGATAAGATGGTTAATTGCACGTGGATGACCTGGTAGGATGATTACCGCCGAGCCTAGTGGCCAGACACTAGCCCCTCTCTCGTCATAGATCAACGCTTGCTCTTGTCAGGCCAGCAGCCCTCAGCTATCCGATCGATCGCTACTTCTGCGACCCTCGGTACTAAGCCTTAAAAGCATCCAGAGGTCCAGCCATTCTGGACAATAGACGATCTGGGCTTGGCACAGTTGCCGAGCGCATAAAAGGTGTCCGAACCTTTGATGTTCGGCCCACTTCAATTTACAGCAACTAGAAACTCACTATAATTAAGTTTTAGCAAAAACTGAGTATTTGATGTAAAAATTTAAAAATCAGCTTCCAAATCACTTCAAATTCAGAATCTCGTATCAGAAGCACCTTAAATCTAGCTTCTTTAAAATCATATTTAAGACCATTTTTTCATGTAGATATCCCCGGAATTTCAAGTCTATAGCTACATTTTTTTGACAAATGTTTCTCCTCATAAGCTAAAATTCCAAAATCTAGCAATAAAATTATTCGCAAACACGCACATAGTACTGGGAAAAGATGCTCCAACTATTGAGTGGGATAAGTGTACCGACAATCATTCGATGTGAACAAAAAGGAAGAAGAAGCGAAATGGAAGGAGTACTAGTAAATTCTTAATTCACCACTGACGTGGTAGTTTAAGCGGTTGGAGCAGCTGACATAAGCTCGCTCCTCTCTCACCGATCATAAGTTCAGAACTTTGGACTAGATGGCTAGGAGATGAGGCTCCAATTTAACTTGTATTTTGGTGGGGGCTTGGTGATAGAGCCCGTGATGTGGTGATGGATCAATATTTTCTCCCCCGTCTGGATCAGCTATGACTTAAATTCGAATATTAATTCTAGGTCGGGCAAATTCTCAAGTTGATTGGGGGTGTTCAATCCAACCCACCATTTTGCTGAGGAAAATTTTTTTTTTTTTAAATTTTTTGGGTTGGATTTTGAAAGCAAGAAGAAAAGAAAAAACTTATTTGTCCAATCCATCGATATCTGTTATTTTCCTGATAAAGCCAAGATTTAAAGAAATTGGAACATGCCAAATGTGGAGTTTGGAGCTAGCCATTTCTAGCTAGCTGCAACAACTGTGTGTTCACATCAAGTCCAGTCTTTGTCATCAATTTGTTTCCAATCATATTGCAGGCAAAATCCCTTTCAATCCAGCTACTATTGCGTATTCTTCTTCGTTTATCTTTTCTCTCTTTAAACTCACGAGAAAAATGTTACTACTAGCTAGCATTAATGTCCCGCAATACAGTACATGTACTTACCGGTCTAACTTCTTGTGTGTGACAGAATATGTGTTTTGATCCCACACGCTACGTTGCAATCCATCTTTTTCCTCTTTCAAGAAGATCTGACAGTGAGTTGCTTACGCTTGGTTTGGAAATTTCAAGCTTAATTAGAAGAAGCGTTCAAGGTCAAGTTTCTTAATCGCGTCCAATCACAAGTAACTTTGTTATTCTTCTTCTAAACAACACATTAATTACCTTATCGAACCAAATAACAGATATTCAAACCTAATTTTGAAACTTATAACTTAAAAATGCAATTAAATTTGCTAATTTGAATTTTTTTAATAAATTTTTATTTGAGAATTTATATGAGCCAAGCTCGAGTGGGTGATTCATGTAAACAGCCCAATAAATTTTGTCTCGTTGCTTTTCAACTTTTGCTTCCCTTGTTGGATCCTTCTGCTCCAACCCTACCACACAAGAGGTTACTCAATGCCTCGGGCCTTTTTTCCATTATACATTGGTGTAGGGTCTGCAGTTTTTGTTTTGGATTTCACGCCAATGTGTAATTAATGAAAATGGTGTCGGCCACGAAATTATTTTTCCTACCATACAAAAACAATAGCCACCGTAAAATTTATACATTAGATATCCCATGAGAATTACGTGGCAGTGTCACTTTCATACTATCTCATTGAATATTCTGTTCTGACATAAAAGTCCTCCACGAAATTTAGGAAAATGATTTATACACTCTATTTTCTGTCTTTTAGTGAAGCTTTTGTGTGTATTTTTCTCAACTCACTTGCACCAAGCTTACAGACAAGAAAAAGAATGCCGTAGTAAAAAATAGAAAAAGATTGTAGAAATCATTTCCCGAAATTTATACTATATAATGAATTTCCTGTTCCTGTTTTATTACCCAAAAATAGAAACAGAATTTCCATGAGAGTGGGCTAAAAGTTCCATGATCAAAATCACATGACAGAATAGCCCAACTCACTTGCACCATTTTGGTTTAGTTAGGTCGAATGGGTAAAATTGAGTAATTTTATCTTATGATGTTGACAGAATGGCCCAATCAACATCAACAGAACGATGGACCACCTACCCCTGCAATTTTTTGTAGGTATAAAGTGTAGGTTCCTGAGCCAACTTGCATGAACGTCGGACTAATGATTATAGCTCCTTTCATAGTCTTTTCATCTGCTTATTCGTGGGGTGAGATGACTCAACAGTTTTTCTTTGAAATGCTAAAAAAAAAAAAATTTCATTGACCTTTGAAATAGTTACAAAGATTAATAAGAATGAAGAGTGATGGCATCATATTTTTAACCCGAGACCCATCTGAGTTACAATGCTACCAGCAATCCTATTATCCAAAACCCAAGTTTAGCAATAAGCCAAACACAAGAGCACCCATTGGGATAAAGCCCACACCTGTTGAGACAAACCCTCACACCTAATGGGCCAGGCCCAGAAGAAACCAAAAGAAAAAACCATGACCGACAGCAACCACCACCACCGGAGCATGATCCCCGTTGCAACCACCACCACTAGAGCACCACCCGAGCCCTAAGCAGCTCAGGCCCAAAACAACAGCAATAAGGAGACTATCAACCGGAAATAGCTCAACAACTCAAGAGTTGCTAGCAAGAGAAATCGAACGTGAGACTTAAGTGAGAGTAACTGCCTAAGTCTCAGGTTAAGACCACCCAGCCAACACCTCGGGGTTACTTAGGCTCTGTTTGGACTTACAGAAAATGGAAGAAAGGAAAGAAAAAATAAGAAATTTTCCCTCTTGGTTGTTTGATTCTTGGTTTGAGGAGAAAAGAAAGAAATTATAAAGAAATCCAAAAATGAAAACTCTAGAAAGAGAGAAAGTGAGGAAAAAAAATGAGAGAAAAATCTGAGAAGCAAATTTTTGTTTTTCTTCAACTAGTATCCATTTTCTTTTGGAACCAAACAAGAGAAAGTCTTTCTCTCTTATTTCCTCTCATTTTCTTTCCACAACCAAACAAGGGAAAGAAGTCCACTTTCTTTATAGTTTCTCTTTTAATCATTTTCTCTCCTCTTCTTTTTCCTTCCACAAGTTCCAAACACCACCTCATTTCAAGGCAGTAAAATTTAAACCAATTTCGTTTATAATCTCATTTTTTTTAAAGAAGAGACAAGCATTGCTAGATCTGTAATCGATTTTTTTCAATTTTCTGGACCATATGCTTTCAAGAGAAAAACTCTAAATCTGTTATTTCTGAACTATTTTGGGTCATTAAGTGGACCGACATCGATGATATTCGTTGTCTAAAATTAAAATCCAAAAAAAGAGCGTTACACTTGAATATATGAAGGTTGCATCCACACCCTCTGTATTACTTGTCCAAATATTTTGGTCCGAACACTCTTTTGTGTGTGTGTCAGTGTGTGTGATGATGATTATCATCTAAGGATTAATAGCGGAAGCTGATGATTCTAATGGAGGATAATGTCACTTAGGTTGTGTGATCACAAATGGCCCAAGGAATGGTTCGCTGCTCGTGAAATTGGATCTGTAGTTCCACTTTCCCCAGGAAAAAATTTCAACCCAATGTAACTGGGCCATTTCGCAGCCCAAAACCAGGCTTTTTGAATTTATATGGTATTAAGCTCAACAGGTCCTACTTTTTGAGTTTACGCTCAGCCGGGCCCGTTAAGAGTGAAGCACGTTAGTATTTTGGGAGAAGAAATTAGGAGGCCCCTAATGTCACGACACAACTGTGTCATTTGTCCTTTTTACCGTTGCATGGAAAACGAGACTTGAAGCAACCCCATTTTCCATCCTCATTGGAGCATGTATTCTATAACAAGGGATGAAAAATGGCTATAGCAAACCCCCCGGGACATGCTCCAAGACATAATTAAAACGGGGAATACGTTACAGCCTCACCCAAACTCACTTTTAGGGTCAGAAGTCAATGAGTAAAAATTAGAAGGCCTGAATTTTCACAAATATTCTTCAAATACTAGAACTCGTGGCTTCAAAGTCATTAAAATCACATAGAAGTAAGCAACTCACACTAGATCACCACCCTAGGTGGGAGAGATATGGATAACTTCCACTAGAGATATCACAAGATAAATTTTGGCTCCAAAGAGCCATTTAAATCATGTAAATCGATTTTGTTGCAGTTTATCATTTAGCAGACCAATCAATCGAGAAAAGAGATGATCTTTTATGTGATGGTGTTGCAAAATACGATCTATTACGATTTTATTTGACAACTTGAACCTTTAGCGTTGTAACTTTTAATATTCAAAATCAAGTTAATTGGATATTAATATCTTCTCTATTTAAACGAAACACCTCTTCTCTAAAATATGATCCAACCTCATTTTGATCTTGTACCGTTGACCAAAACAAGCATTTCAAAACCTATAAATTTGATACTTGACACAAAATGGTTTTTTTTATCTTTAGCGATAAAATGTAATTTTTAGTAGCGATTAAACGATTCCCTAACAACCCCATCTGCTCCTGCTACAAGTCGTAGGCTCGTAGCTACCCACAGGATCAAAATCACAAATCCAATGCGTTCTCGATAGTGGGTCCCGCGACCAGTTTATTGGTCATAATCGTGGTGTACATTACAGCGTCGGTCTTCCCTTCCCTTCCCTTCCCTTGAGAAGGGCTCGTTTCTCTCTCCTCAACCTATCGATTCTTCCCCTCCTTCTCCCTGCAAAAACCCAGCTCCGCGCTTCTTCTAAAAGGAAGAACCCCCATCACCGATCGTCGGATGTTTCCGAAGGGACATCACCGATCGTCATGACTTCAGGTAGATTTTCCCAATTCCCAAAATTACCCATCAATTTTTGAGTACCTCCATCACATACTTTTCTGTTTCTGTGCATAATTTGATAGGAAAGTTGGACTCTTTTTTTATTGGTTTTGTAATTCCCCTTTAAATACCTCCGAATTCAATCAATTCTTTGCATTTCACTATCTGGGTACTGATTATTTGACCTGCTTTTTCTGTAATTTTTGTGGGTCTTCACAATTCTTGAAATTTGAACTAAATTCTCAAATGATTTTTCAATTCCTTGTTGTTCCTCTGTGTTATGTAATATGCGTCAATCGTGGAAAAATTGCTTATACTGGTAAACCAACTGGGCTAGCTTAGCTGTACAGGGATCAATCCTTATCAAAAGCAGGGACTGATTACTAAACTCGAATTGCGCGTTTCTTGTTCGGTTGTTTCTTCCTAGTATGGTGCTTTTACTTGTATTGATGGAAGTGCTCTTACTTGTATTGATGGAAGTTTGTTGGGCTTATGGGTATATGTCTTTGGATTCTCTTACATGGTTGATTGTCTAATTTGTCCGGTTGATGTATTCTCATGATACTTGTAGATAGCCATTATTATAGTAATTGTTTATGCTGCTTGCAGATTTTTCTTTGAAAATTCCAGCGGAGCTTGAAGCAGCTTCGCAGCTGAGAACGGCTCAGTTCTTTGTAACGAAAAGACCTTGGCTTGGTAATGCTGTTGTTTTTGCTTGCTCGCTTGGTTGATGCAATTTGTGGATTCTCTACTCGTCCCATGCATTCCTTGTTTAAGAAAGAACATATTTTGAGTCTTGAGTTTCACATCTATTGTGTTTTTGGTTGAATCATAGATCTTTATGGAGTTCATATAAGACCAGTCGCTCCTTTTGGCAGTGCAAGTAGTAAACCATTTATCGATCCAGCCCTTCTTCACCGGTGCTTGCCAGATGAGCTACTCTTCGAGGTACAGCCTTTCGAAAAGTCTCCTTTTGATATCTTTTGTTTCCATAAAGAAAACACTAGGTGA